>JAZHRO010000067.1:29690000-30940000 GCA_037157565.1 Thalassia testudinum | reverse complement strand
GAGGAGCTGCGGGAGCTGAGGAAGCTCATGCAAGAGGAGAGGAGGTCGCAAGAGGAAGTCCTGCAACCTCCTGCAGCTGCTGGAGCAGCTGCTGCGAGCCCTGTGGGCGGAGCTCGCGAGAAGAAGAGCGTCGCGAAGGAGATCTGCATAGTGGATTTTCCAGTATTAGACGTCCAGAGCATCTACTAGACATCTGGAGCAGCAGCGGGACATTCGGAGCTGAAGCCGAATGTTTGAAAATACGCGGAGTAACAAGGTATGAGTTCTGTACGCTCATGCATGCATGTACGTGAAGTACGTTAACGCTGCACTGTCGTTTTAAACTTACGCATGCATGCACAAGTACAAGCCTCGGAAAGGCACGTAAGCATGCTCTTCGAGGTGCTTTCGGACGTCTGAACATCTCCACAACCGTCTGATAGACTTATCAGACGTCCGAACGCACTGACAGACATCTGGAAAAACCCCAAGACGATTGTAAAGGGGTTCTAGGCATTCGCCAGCAACGCAGGAACACAAGGTGAGTTACTGACGTCATTTAAGATGTCTGGGCCTATTCCCAGATGTCTGATTTTGGTCTGTGTGCACGTTTTTGGCCCATTCGGGGCCCAGACGGAGTCGAATTTACACAAACGGAGTACCATTATTTTCCGCTCGAGTTTCTCTACTTGTTAGTGACACTTGTACACTGTTTTGAACTCGTCTGATGTGATTTAGTCACTAGTATAGGTCTCCGACTTGTAGCGTGTTCGGGGCCCGCCGAGATGACCAGATCTGTGATTCAGGTTCCCATTCCTCCTGTGTATCCTGGTAGAGTGGTTTATCTTAATACTGAGATTTAAATAAGTAAAGTGCATGCTTAAAATAATTTGATTGAACCCTAGGATTTAAATGAACCCTAGGACAGAAACGAATGAACATTACTTGAGCTACACTATTTACATTGAGATGCATGGTAAATTGCTAGCAAGTGTATAAATACTTGATGTGATGCTTTTTCAGTTATTAAAACACGAGCTGCCTATTATATAAGTGAAAATCGAGATGTGAACAATCAGATATGAATATTAAGAAACGAAATGAAATGAATACAGTGCATGAACCTGACAAGAACGTTTTCACATGTTTTGAAATTGTCGGAAATTGTAGTATAGTCGTGCTAAACCTTTGATCAAAATATTTAATTGATTATGAAACTCACGTAGATTTCTTTTCTTTAGAATTTGAGTCCCGGTCGTTCGTCTTTAGGAGGCGTAAAAATGAGTCGAGATTTGAATCAATTTTTCTAACCTAAATTTAACCTAATATTTTTGGCCTTTTTGTCTTTTGAGCTTTTTTTTGTGTTTTTTATTTTTATTTTAAAAAGCGAAATGAAACCTAAATTAGATAAACTAGCAAAAACCTAAGTGACTATGTGCATCTAAATGAGGCTATGGTGGCCGTGCATAGTGTGACAAACCTAAATGGGACGCTCCTAAGTACACTAATAGGCATGCATCAAAGTTGTAAGCCGTGAAGATAATAACATGCACATAAACCATTAGATAAGAGTATCATGCATCAAAAATTAAGTCACTATAAAATCTGGATACATGGAAATAAAACTAAACTAAAGAAAGGGATCAACCAAGAGAGGCTAAGGAGAAGCATTCTTGGTCGTCCACTAAAGAGAGGAGGATGAGTGTGTGCACCCAAGTGGAGAGAGGAGGATGTTGCACCCTTTCTCTACCAATGGTTGTCCTTGAGAAGACCTTGAGGGGGGTCTTCTTTATGGCCGTCTAAGAAGAAAAGAAAATGGGGGCGTGGACCCTCTATGGAGGAAGAAGAAACACGCCCAAGAGAAGAAGAGAGGAGGATGATGTTGATGGATCCTTCTTCTTGCCACCCTTGAAGAAGCTTGGAGGAGAGCTTCTTCCTAGCCGTCCATGGAGGGAGCCTTGGAGGAGGAGGACGACCTTGAGAGGGAGAGGAGGAGGTGTGGTCACAAGTTGAGAGAGGAAGAGAGTGAATGGAAAAATGGGGTACAATTTCGTGTCTTTCTCTTTGTCCTTATGGGAAGGCTCCATTTGGTTGCCACTTTTGGTGGCTCCAAAAATAGCCAATGTCACCTTTTTAATATCTAAGTTTGACACAACTTTTAGGGTTTCCAAGAGAGTGTGCATGGGTTTGGAAGGGGTAGAATAGGAAGGTGTGTGTGTGTGTGTGTGTGGGTGTGTGTTTTTCGTAGGGCTAGGTTGTGCGTTTTGGTAGGATTAGGTGCTAAATAGGTTGGGTCAATCTAGATTAGGTGGGTATGGACCTAATTAGGCTTAGGAAAGTCTAATTGGATAGGAGTGAACCTAATTAGGTCTAGGTCAAGTGTAATTGGATGTGTGCATGTGATTAGGCTAGTGTAACCCTAATAGGTATGAGTTAATTAGATCTTGGGTGGATCTAATTGGGCTCAGGTGCACCCAATCAACTATAGATGCACCCAATTAGGTATGGGATGGTTCAATTGGGTTAGGGATAGGATAAGTAGGGCTATGGATAGTGGACTAGGCTTAGAAGGTCTCTAATTAGGTTTCCTAGGGTATCTGGTGGGGTTCCTAGGTCAAAATAGGCAAGCTAGAGCTTCCAATACCAAAATTAGGAACCAAAGAGCAATATCAAACGTCTAGAATAGTGGTCAGACATCTTATATTACAAAATTGGACATCTTAACATTAAATTAGAAGTCCAATTCTGTGTCAGTATGAGTTCTGCCTTCCTGGATTTTTATTCTGCAGAAATCACACATCCAGCCAGATGTCTGGACGTCTTAAAAGGTGATGAAGAGTGGGTTTTAGGTTTTCTAAGGTGGGTTTTGGTTCCTAAGTGTTTGGGAGAGGGATAGGGTGGATAAGAACATGGATAGTGCTATCCATGTTTGGGTTTTGAGGCTAAGGTGTCCTAATGGAGGTGGTTTTAGGTTTGGGAAGGTTGTCCTAGGGTTTCTAAGGGTAGGGATAAGGCTATCCTACCCACTCCTCTTATATGGATCAATCTTCTTCTTCCTTTATTGCTTTATTCCACTATCTCCATCTTGGATCACTTTATTACCTGCAAATAGTAATAAAAACCATTAAATAGCAAGATATCTCATCTTATTCTAAATAGACTGATGCAATGCATGATATGCAAGATATGAGTGCAATATCCATAATTTAAGCTAGGTTCAGACATTATTTAGGTTGATTAGGACCCATGATTGCTGTGCAATCAGAACCCTACGGGGAATTAGGAGAGGAACTCCTATTTACAGAAAGAATCTTGTATGCAGGTGAGAAGTGAGCTAGTCCTTGTGTACATGATACCAAGGAAAGAAACTGTCCCTTTAGTGTGGAGGGAAGCTAGCCGCCCTTTGGGTTGAGACCCATGGTTAAGCCTAGTCACTCTATACCGACTCCTGTTCGACCCTTGTGTACATGGTACCGAGGTGAGCTACTTAGTGTAGGGAGGGAGCTAGCCACCCCACGGGACCCGAGGTTAAGACTAACCACTCTACACTAACTCTTGTTAGGTCCAATGGGCAAATCGGAATAGTTGGACGAGGGTACGCGGACTATGGAGAGACGAGACCCCTATTCTATTCTGAGGGGCGAGACCCCTGTTATGAGAGGGCAAGACCCTATGCTGCTCTATGTTGTACTTTTGGGCATACCCGCTAGCGGAAACGACTGACCGCGTGCTAGTGCGGGGTAGCTACCCGTGCGCTTATTGCGCGTGCTATAGTCAACGCTACGTCGCGACCGTGACCTCGAGGTGGTAGACCAAGTGTAGGACTACCACAGGGGACTCTCCCGGTCAGGAGAGCACCACGTATACATCCTACATCATGGGAAAAACTGCAATCAAGATCGTTCCCTTGAGGAACATGCAAGATCAAAAAATGTATGGATCCTAGTGGAATAAACTAATAAGAACCATTTAATTGAGGTAAATGGAAATGAATGATTAATCAGTTGCTTGTTCTTATGTTAATTGCATGTAAATGGCTTAACCACCACTCTACTCAGCGTTAGTTAACCACAGATTTTATAACCTTGTTCAGGTCAGGGAGTTGAGCAGCTAACACTACCGACTGTAGAGGGAGCTTGGCCCAGTCGAGCCTAGTTATAACAGTTGTCACCTTTTTGTTTCCAAGTTTTCTGTTGTAGTAGTGAGTACTCTAACAGGTATTACTATTTCTGTTATATTTCTGTTCTACCTTCCGCTGTTGTAGTTGTGATGGCATGTAATACTTGAGACATTTCATTCTATTTTTCCTTTACTGCCTCTTATTTATTTCTGCTTAGTTACGTTGCATGTGTAGTTGAGGAATATTTTTTACTTTTGGTTATTTCTCATTGAACGACTGGGTCTTAGGATCTAGTTGAGGTGAGTTGGTCTCGAATTCTGTAGGGAGCTGGGATCAGGTCATAACAATACACAAGGTTTTTTTATAGGATTTTGGAGTGTTTCAACTTTTTATTTTGATTTTATGTTTTATAGAAATAGAGAAAGAGGAGAGGAAGAAAGGAAAGAGGAGAAATAACACTTTTCGTTCCTTTTGTTTTTGTTTCTTTATTTCTAAACTCGAGAAGTTTAGACCTTCTGCAGGTATGTTCTATCTACAAGAGGACTCAAAACCTACAACTAATGACACACACATATCCAACACATCTTATTCTCACTCAAGGCGCATTTTATTTATTTATTTACAAAATATTTCTATTTTTCATAGTATTTATAAGAAAATGCTGGAAATAGACCAATTAACGATTAAAAATTAAATCCAAGCCACAAGAATCTTTCAAAAAATGCTGGAAACCAAGAATATAGCAGGTTAAACTTCTAGAAGCCATTTAATATCGGAATCAAATTCAACAACATGATTTAGCAATGAATTCAATATTAATATACAGTTGGATAGTTTACAATAATCTCATTTGCCGACAAAAGAATTTTCATGAATTCTGAACATATTTTACAAATTGTTTTAAATTGAACACACTCTAAACACATAGCTAAATGCTTGTTCCAACTCTAAGCCCTCTTAAAAACTCATTGAAATTTCATTTATTTCTAAATCTGCTCGAAATCATGCATGGTTTAACGCTTGATCTAATCCTAATTAAATAGCAGTCAATCAATAAAAATATCATCCTCAATTGGTTCTTTGTCTCAAAATTTGCTCTGATAAGTGTAGGAAGTAGATCCATGATAGATCTATTTCAGCAAATCCATTCCAACCACATAATCATCCAAAATTTATTTCAAATCCACAATCAAAATTTCTTAATGACCTGTTCAAAAAACAACTAACAATTCTAAATTAAGACTCCAAATATCGGAAACATCGCTTAGATATATTGCATCCTCATGAAAAATCCTTCTGTGATCTTGTTTCAAACACTAAAAACTTGATTAAAACAACACATCTGTCGATTAAACCAAAACATAAACATTGAGATCAAACCTTCTAGATCCTATCCAATGCAATTAATCCCCAACCTCAAATGTCGCAAATGATCATTAAGCATTCTAAAACTCATTGAAACTTGCATCAAAGCTTCATCAACCTTAAAACCCTAATATGATTCCTCTTCCTCCGATATAGATAGCATGGACAGAAAAATACAAATTAGGCCTCTAAATTCTTTTCAAACCATTCTCACACCTTCATTGAAACCCATAAAACCTCATTCAAAACCTCGATCAACAAATAAAACAACTTAGATTCAAATGAGAATGTTGCCTAGGTGAGTGTTTGATGTAAGATCGTTAGAGTGACATGATCACGTAAAATACTTGCACACTATTGTGTAGTGTTTAAGGGTCCCAGGAGACCCTTCAGAACTATTAGGGTCATTGCAAGGAAATCAAAATAGTGCATCAAAATTCCATGCCCTCGCTACCTATAGTTGTTGGTGCAATGGCACCACAGTCATTGATTTTGATGATAACAAAACATTTGTTATTTAACATTAACTTTTGAGTTTAAAGTTTCAGATTAAATGCAAGTGGAAGTAAGCGTGAAAGAACTCAATCTCAAGCTCATGGTTCACGAAGGAGCTTGATGAAGGTCAAAAGCATCAAGGAGCTTGAAGAAGAAGGAGAAAGAAGTATATGATAGAGTCTTTCTATTCCATGTACTTGTAATATTTTAGCTCTTTATTTTCTTACACTCATGTTAAAGAGGCCAAATATAACTCCCTTAGTCCTATAAACACTTACTCTATCCTAGAACACTTAGGCAAAATCTAGAGTTAAACTAGAAAACCAAAATATGAATCAAACTAGCTAATCGGATGTCCAATGTTAGTCCTAGACGTCTGATTTTGTCTCTTAAGTTGTATGATGTTTTGCTCAGACGTCTAATATTTAGGACCTAGAACACATAGTCTACATACCTATCTCCAGTTGTCCATACCTATTTCCATACATTCATCAAGACGTCTAATGACCTTGACAGACATCCAATAATAGGACTGTGTTGAACGGTATTTTGCGAATCGCTATGCTTACGAGATTGGTTTTGGAAAACCTGTCGTTGTAGTTCGGAAGCGAAGAATTCGTGTTCAACAAATAAAATTTATATCGAAAATAATTCCTAGTCGAACACAGGGAGGCTACGTTGATCTATTTTCGCAATTATATTTTTTTAGGATTTTCTTTAAGCAAGGCGTTATAATTACAATGGGGCTATCAAACTATGAGAGAGAGAGAGAGAGAACATGCATTCAATATTTCAATAGTTTATAAAAGTTACTCTAGAATGCGGAAAATCAATTACACTATAAAGCAAAAAATTCTACACTAGAAAAGCTGTAAATAAGAATGGGAGAGAGAAATTATCCTCCTCGACGATTGCTTGGAGTATGAGCCGGACGGGACGACGCCTGGACGAAGGAGAACGAAGCAGGACGAAGGAGGACGAAGCAGAAGAACGGGAACGGAGCAGCACACCGTCGTCGTCGCGGGATCCACTTTCGAAGGGGAACAAAAATTGGACTTTATCTCGCAAGAAGCATCCCGGGTGTGGGACAAGCTTCTTTTGAGCTTTGGATGGGTAGAGAGGAGAAAGAAGGGATGAGAATTTCGTATGGAGGGGGTCTCCTTTTATAGTTGCAAGGAGTGGGGGAAAAATGGACATTACAACTTTAAAATAATAAAAGAGGGGTCTTTAGTGACGGATAAATCCGTCACTAAAGCTCCCTTCGTGGGCGATGTGGGCGGCTCGCGCGTGCCAGCTCGGCTGCTCGCGCGCGCAACGCCCGCGCACGTCCATTGATTTTCAGCCGTCCGATCGCGAGATCGGACGGCTTAGATCGCGTCCGCGCCCGCTGCGTTGCGCGCCCCCCCGCGCGTCTGGTTGTGCGTTCGATTACGCATCCAATCGCGCGTCGACGCTATCGGGCGCGCGCAGCCGTTGGATCTCCATCTGACGCTTGTCCGCGCCCGCTTGCCCGCGCCTTCCACCCCCTCACCGCGGCTCGAACCTGCGACCTCTGCTTCGCCCGCGGCTGCGTCGCCACTGCACTACGCGGACGAAATGGTCGCGTGGACGCTTTTAAGCGCGAGCGACCACAGCCGTTAGATCTCCATCTGACGCTCGTCCGCGCCCGCTCGCCGTGCCTTCCACCCCCTCACCGCGGCTCGAACCCGCGACCTCTGCTTCGCCTGTGGTTGCGTCGCCGCTACGCTACGCGGACGAAATGGTCGCGCAGACGCTTTTAAGCGCGAGCGACCACAGCCGTTGGATCTCCATCTAACGGCAGAGAGCGATCGGGCGAGGGCCTTCACAAAATGCAAGTGGCCATTTGGGCAGCTGAGATGGCGCCACGTGGTGCCATCTTGGCCATCCATCTTCTAGAAGTTGTAGATGGTGCCACGGATGTCGGATTGACTCGATTTTGTGTTGTTGGGCTGCGATCGTCGATCCGAATTCATTCGTGCGGTCGGATTTGTCATCTGAAGTGCGAATTTACACCATCTTGGCTCTTGATCTTCTAGGGTTCCCGAGTCACTTTCTGATGCTACGGATGCCTAATTAGGGCGATCTTGAAGTCGTTGAACTCCAATCGTCTCCCTGATCACATCCATACGGTTGGATCTTTGATCCGAGGCCCTGATAAAATATTTGCCCTGTCCAAGCACATAAAAGGAGACAATTAACCTCCATTTTATTCAAAGTATTCTAAATGCAAGATGATGCATGTAATGCAATATTTATATCATGAAATGCAATCCTCTGCTTAAGAACATGCATAAATAGACATCTTAAGTAGTGTAAATGTGTTTACATCAGACTGTTAGCCTATCAGAGCGATATGTTTGCGAACCCATTTAGAAATATCTTATTATTGTTCCCAGACGTACATAGAGACTCTTAGATGTCTGATAAAGAGACGGACTCAAATCATGATTTGTCAGACCAAATCTAACCATTGACTCCTAGGAAACCAATTCCTATAGAGCACCCTTATCATCAGACGTCCAATAGCTTGTCCTGATGCCTAGTAAGACATTTAACCACTTTACACTAGAACCCCGTTTGTATCTGGTTCAATCTAGGAATCAACCCCCATATTTTTAGACATCCAATATTGAACCCAAACGTCTTAAAATGACATCCCAAATGTCTGACCTAGAACCCTGTTTTCGTCTAACCGAATTAGGAACTTTGACCCCTTATATCAGATGACCAAAAATATTGTTAGACGTCCAATACGACATCTAATCTAAAAATCAGACGTCTGATTCTGCTATCAGAGTCATTATGACCCTAATTTCGGCTTGATTCTTCTTGGATTTGTTGCAACGGCTATAAGGTCTCTCCTCAGCCTTCTTAAGGGTTGCAAACATATCTATACATAGATGGGAGCCTCTCCTTTGCTCCATTTAACATAGAGATAATTCTTCTGACTATTATACCCATTTTGTGAGAGATCAAAAGAAGAAAATTGTGGTTTTGCTCTCCAAACTCTATACTTCACATCTAAGATCACCAATACTCTGCTGCACACTCATGTCAATCCACTTCCACCTTGAGGGAGGTAATCCTTGCCTATATAAGCTTAGATTAAACTTTGTATTTGGGCTCTATAGGTTTTATTGTTCTTGTTTTAGTGTTTGGTTAAGTATTCGCGTGGCGAATTCCCGTCTCTTTCGTGAGACAAAATACTCTTCATGAAGAAGAGGAGTTTTGAGGTACACCACCCTTGGGTTAAAGTAGTGTAGTTGTAATTAAGGTTGTATCACCCTCATTTAAGCAATACGTTAGTGAATTTGATCACTCGATAGATCGAGAAATCCTAAGTTGAGAAGACTTAGGTCGTGGTTTTTACTTGAGTTGGGTTTCCACCTAAAAATTCTTATGCCTTGTGATGAATGCTATTTGTGTAGTTGCATTTCATTTGTATTAAATTTCAATTCAATATCCACCTCCATCTAGTGGAATTTCAATAGTGAAGAACAAAATAGTACTAGACTTGCAAATTAGGCGCGAGTGAATCAATTGATAAAAACTCAATCAAATCAACTCAGAATCATCACAATCAACCCAATTACACTTTTATTAACTCAATTTGATTGATTCAATCCAAATTAAACACAATTACTCCTGAAATTCTCCAATCAAATGCGATATTTAAATCTGATGCAATCCAACAAATCAGTCATAATTCAACACAGAGCGAGGGCTTTTGTGATCAAATGAGGTGAGTGGAAAGCCCTCCAAGTGAATTTTAGTGCGATTTGGATATGGAAGCTAGAGAGCCTCAGATCCAAATCGACTTTGACGGGTGGGGTGCTTTGATGATCAAATGAGCAGAGAAATGGATTGAACGTGATTGTAAGATGAGGAGGGAGGGTTGTGAACCAATGTAAGGATGTGAAATTGCCTCTCTGATCAGGATTGATCAAAGAGGATAGATCGAGGTATATAAGAAATTGACACTAATCTGAATTGAATCTAACACAATTGACACTATTTCTGATCGAACTTGTTGGTCTAAACTATGCTATCCTAATAAAGCAAGTAAAATCCTAATCTAAGGGATGAATAAGACCTAGGAATCCGTAATAGGTAATTACGGTGACGAACGAAGGGAGAAGGGACTCCAACGACAGATAGCTCAACTAGAGGAGCTCCTAGTTGCCCTCAGGAGTTGCTTGATCCTTAGCAACAAGGACGAAGTAAGGAAGGAGGAAATTTTGTCTCTGTCACAGTCTCCGATGAAGGAGGAAGGGGAACTAGAGTGGAGTGAATGACCAGGCTCGAGAGGTGTAGTAGGGAGCTGGTCACACACACAGAGCACCGTGAGGGTCTATATATAAGTAGAGGGAGCTCAGGTGACCGGATGATGCAGGTGGAGGCCATTTGGAATCAAGGGCTGAGGTGTGAGCTGGGAGGTGCATGTGCAATTAGATTAAATGTGAGCCATTAGATGTGATCTAGGTTTAGATGCAATGTTAAGTGCAACGGTGATTGAAGATTGGTGGCATATCCACCGTCAGATGTGAGCTAGAAGGAATGAATGGTGGAGAGGGCTTGTGTTCTTCGATGTAGAACAGCTGAGGAAAAGGTCGAGGATCATGTGTAGTGGTGTTTTTACACCCATACCCTTAAGGTGGAACAGTAGGACAATATCACACTAAACCCATAAGTGATGAGTTTTCCAACCAAGGTGTCCTTAGATGCTTTCAATTGGGTCCCCCAATGATTTACACTGAAGTCCCTGGCTATTTTAAGTGAATGAATGTGAGGGGCTTTAGAAAGAGGAAGGACCTAAATGAAAATCACTAGTTTCAAGGTCCAATTGATGTGAAGTCTTGATGAATTTTTTATGGCAACTATTTTGAACACATTAGAAATTATTTGTATACTTGATTTGTGAATTTGAGCTCAATTAGGTGTTCAATTAACAATTAATACAACCATTTACATACTTAGGTATAGAATCTCTCAAAATTGACTTGATTATGCATTTTTAACATAGAATTGATGTTTTAGGTCATTTTTATTAATTCTTACACTTAACTTATTTCTTGTGTTAATTTGATGGTGTTTAACCTACTTTATAACTTAATTTGGACATTTTAGCTATGATGAGCCACACCTCATCATATACAAATATAGGTTTCCTTTTAAAGCCCCCTACCCACCTATCGTTGCCTCTACCCTTTAAACCCCCCTTGCCTATCTGCCTCCATCTTTTTCTATTCTTCCTCCCTCCACCACCACTGACCATTCTTCCAATCATCGCCTCCTTTCCAACCACTTGTCATCCTTCATAGTAAGCACATAATATATTTATAGATGATTGGATAGAATTGTTATTACTTTCCTTATTAACTTATTGTAATTCATTTTTTTATCTCTATAATTTTATTTAGTTCACTTTATTGCTTTTTTCATATGTTAGTCGCAGTTCGTACTCAAATTGCATTACACAATTGGTTGTGAGATCGAATTCCACAACTAACTACCTTATCTTGAATCTTTTCATGTCTCTCATGCATGTGAATTTTGTATGCTTCATTCTTGATACATTTATCTTTATGGACTAGCATTCGTAAGGCTAGCAAGCTAGTACCTACTTCACTGATTGTTGTCCTAGGCACATTTGAATTCAGAAGAGCCTTCATGTGCGTGTTAAGAAAGGTGAGATTCAAAGCCTAAGCCTAATCATAAGGTGAGACCATACACATCCTTTTGCTTTTTTTTTGTGCATATACTAACTCCATTATTTGGTCCAGCATCTGTACTATTAAACTAAAAGAAGGTTTTGCAAGAACCTCATCGAGCCACGTGTCACACATTCTTTCCCCTATCCTCCCTCTACTAACCCACCCACGTCTCTCCGCCTATTCCCGTCTCTTCCTTTCTCCCACAAAATCTATCGCTCCCTCTTTTCGCACTTAGGCCTAGTTCGGTAAATGGGATAATCCATCAAAACAAGGGTTAATTTTGTTTGGTGGGAATGCTATTTTGACCTAAGTTAAGAGGACTTAACCTGGGATAAATTATTTTGAGTTAATGTGGGATAAGTTATTTTTGTAGGTTATCCCATGTATTTTGGTAAGTTAACTTAGAAATTTTCCAAACAACCATATATTAACCCATCGGGATAACCTTTATGACTTTCAAATAAAAATGGAGGATAATTCATTTGCAAAAAAGTTATCTCATAAAACCTATCTCTTCATCCAAATTAGCCCTTAGTGTCCCCAGCCATCTCCCTCTCCCTCTCTCAACGTGAGAAATTGTATTTAATTTGGAGATAACTAAGTATACCTTACCACCTATGAACCCCATTACATTTCAGCAGAGTTGAATAAGTTGACTTCACAGGAGGGTTCCTCTCAAGTTTGTTTTTTTAGATAATTTTATTGCAAAATAGGATAAATGAGAAGAAAAAAGAGTTTGTTCATTTTGGATATGATTTGACATGCCTCTGGAAAATAATTATCTATTCTAATAATTTTTTATAAATGGTAATATTTTAAAAGTGTACTTTGAAATAATAATTAATTATTTATATGATTTCATTATAATTTTAGAGCTGTGGAGATGGACAACGATAAAGATGTAATAAGATGGAGTCATATCATGGATGAAATAAGTATATTCGTAGTCATTGCATAAAATCTTTAAGATTCTTCTTTGAATTTATTATTTTTTTTGCACAAAGTAGAGCTATTATTTGTGATCAAATTTTTTTTTTATTTTGCAATATTATTCCTAATAATAAAAATTTTCTTAGGAAATCAATTTAGTGATTGTTATAGTAATTAAGATAATTTTGATTCATATTAATTTTATTTAAAGTTTTGACTCTATTCTTTAATATAATCCAACGAGGGAAGATGGATTTTATAGTATTTATTATATGACGATTAATGTCTTTATTTTATTTTAAAATTGATAATTAAGTCACATTTTTTAATCATGGGAGTTTGATTTATTACCTAAAATTTAGATCTTATTTATATGTTATTTATAAATTACAAAGAAAAATTGATGTGTACGAATAATAATTTTATCGTTATATGATGTAAAAGTATTTGACAATCAATAAATCTAAGCAAAAGAAAAAGTTATATTTTTTAATTAAATTTAAGTTAGCAAAAATATAAGTTTGGTTAATCTAATGATCTATCGTCGTCCGTTTCACTGTGAAACACTAGTTATTTGTAATGTATCAGTATCTAGGGTGTTTATATAATGCAAAGACGTTAGGCCCATTGCATCTATTGAATGCTTCCCATCCACTAAGGTTCCACTCCTTTCACACAGGGCACTGTAGCAGTGTGTCAGCGTTGAGGTTTACCACGTGCCTAGCAACTATCAGCAGTGGCAGTGAGGTGTTCAAAGATTCGACCTTTTGATCTTTTTGGATTTATAAGTGTGTTTTCACTTAATTTGTTAATTCTCTTGATCTCCGTCCCTTCAATCACATTTTACTCTCGCATGGTGCTACTTTGGTATCTCTATTGAGTAATGATAATAATTGATCTAAATCGTTAAAATTCGATTCGAATTTATTCAAAATATTATTAGATAAAAATTCATTTGAAAAATAATGAACAAAATATTAATATTAAAATTAAATTCGATAGCTTAATTAATTAAATATAAAAGTGTTTGGTAAAAATTTAAAAATAAAAATAAAAATAAATAAATAAATAAATGATTATATATTTATGTAAATATAAATAATTAATTTAATTAAATTTTAACATTCACCTTTCCGTCCCCTCTCCGTCAAACTCAAAAAGTCAAAAATAAAAAAAATAGAAAAATAACTTGAACATCGAACTAGTGTCGGGAGGCTCGCTTCCGACCTCCTCCGCCCGCTTCGGAATCCCTCCCTTAACCTCGAATCCCTCGCTTCAGATTCACGATCCCAAGATTTACAACGAACGAGTCCCTCCTTCTCCCTCCCAGTGCCAACCCTAATCCCTAACCCCATCGCCGGCGCCGCTGCCCTCCGGTCCTTCCTCACCGCCCGCTTCCTCCATTAGCTGCTGAGCGTCTCCGTCCTCGTCGACGTCGTCGTCAAGGTAAGCTCCTCGCCTTCTCCCTTCTCCGATCCTTCCTCAGCCTCCTCCCCTTCCCTCCCCTCTACTCCGCGGCTCCGCCCTCTGACCACCGACCACCGTCCTCCCCTCCTCTCCACTCCAACCACCCTCCACCCTCCACCCTCCACCCACTTGGTAAAACTGGCAGGAGAGTTGCAGGTGTGCAGAGCTGCAACAAGTGGAGAAAAGAGGCAGGGATTTCATCAGCTGCAGGAGATGGAGGGTGCACCACAATATTCCTGCCGTCTTCTTTAGCTTCTATCCATGTCATGAAGTAGTCATGCCAATTTGCTGCTTCTCGGATATTACATTTTCAAGGCATGCTTGTGAACGTTCCATTTTAGACCCAAAAGATATGGGGAAGCTTTATTTTATACTCAAAGGAACTTTTGTGTTTTCAGGTTTCAATCCTTCTCTAGATTTTCTCCACAGCTTACTTGAAGATATTTGTCGTAGAAACAGTTCACAGGGATATAGATTCAAATCAACGTGAGGCATGTCTGAGTATGGCTGTTAAGTGTTAAGACTTTGAAGCAACGAGTGGACTCGATGAAAGAAACTATTGGCTTGATTGTCCGCAGGTACGGCCAAACTTATGTTAAAGGTTACATTTGAGATGTAAACATTCCTCGAACTTTTGTTTCTTTGAACTTCTATTTGTGCTTTTGAATTTATAGCAACAACTTTGTTAACTTGCTATTACCTGTAAAGTCCATGCATCATTTTCTTGAATTAGAAAGGTAATAACAGTTAGATTGTTTATGCCTTCTGTCAAATATGCATCCTAATTTCTCACTAATTATACCTCTTTGATTTTCTTCACCTTTGCATTACTGATTCTGTTTACTTTCAAGCACCAGCTCATGATTTTGCATTGATCTGCAGCCAAACACTGAAGTACATAACACTCGTTTCCATCTTTTATGATGTGGCTATGTCTAGGATTAGCAATATTGTACTGTTATCTATGTTTTTCTCACTATTGTGGCTATTTTTTTCTCTTTGTGGATAGATACTTATAAATTGGAAATACACCAAATAAAGTGTAATTACGTTGTACCTTTCAACAAGTCATTTCTTTAACAAAGAAAAGGCAGCTTGGTGCACGAAGCTTCTTTTGTGTCTGGGGTTAGGAAAAATGGTTGAACCAATTTGGGGTCTATCCTATGCATCTTCACAGCACTTGTGCAAGAAGATATTTCCATGAGTTCAACCTTTGACTAAAAGTATACATAAGAGCTAAATGAAAATTAGTGTACAAAGAGTTTGATACCATTTATCCATTTCCCTCTGTTTGGAATTCACAAGTATGTGATTATGCAACTCATGGGAATTATTCAAATGCCATTTTTCTTTCAGCCATTTTCATCTCAAGCAATCCACCCTTCAACTGCAAAGGCTTCAGTATTCTTTGCGCCTCCGTCTCACTGGTGCTGTACTATTTATTACCCAATGTTGCTTCATCTCTTCTCTCCTTTCTTGCATATGCTAACTGCATATAATTTTTGGCAGGTGATTGCATTGAGTTATGCATGCTACCTAAAAGCAGATGAACCTAAAGTTATGGATTCATCAGGGGAGAACATCAAAGCACCACTTTTGGCTTGATCACAAGTAGAACAACAGTCAATAAGTTGTCCAACTGAGCATTTTCAAGGTATATTACTGAAAAAATCAGGAAAGCAAAGAGGATATGAGGTATTATGTATCTATATTTGCATATAATATCAGCTTCTAAAGTTAGGGCAATTTTTGCATTTATCCAATTAGAGAAATTTGAGGTCTGAGTTGGGGGAATAGTGTGTAGTAGGCTCATGAGAAATGTGATTGGTTCAAACAAAGCTTGTAATGTCAGGTAGCTTGTAATTTATTGTTTGAAATTCAATGAAATTCTACCATTAATTTGCTTCCAAGCTTCTTTAATTTAGTCACCTTTTAGTACTAGTGGTTGCAAATCGAAGGGGTTATTGAAAGCGGCAAAATGTTGATCGAACGAACTATTATTGAATGAATTGTTAGCAAATATACTGTTATGGAACATATCATCGAACTTACTCGAACATGTTTGTTCGAATAAAGCAAATGAACTAATAATGAACTGAACTCGAACATTGAATATTTTATCAAACTCGAACATACCTATATTTGAGTTTGTTCGGTTTGATTAGTACCCCTATTGTCGAGGGGTAACATGTTTTTGAGGTTGTGGAGGTGGATGGTATGTCTTGGATGTGGCTGTGTGGGTGATCTGAAATGGGTCTTTGAGGGTCCTTCCTCGTCTATTGTTGTTAACCTTTTTGTTCAGTTTGATATTTGGTTTTGCCTGAATGCCACGTTGCCGTTAAAAAATTCGATGCAAAGAATTGCTAATGCTATGTTTGGGTGGACATGAAGCTCTGTTGTTTTGCATCTTTGATAGGAACCTATGGATTGATACACCCATGTCTCTATGGGGGCATTTTGCGAGATTCCATTTCGAATCTAATGTTGGTTTTGTGTCTTTTGCCACTTTAATTCTTCTTGTGAGCTTTCATGGATGGGGCTTTTATAATAATGTTGTAATTATCGACTAAATTTCTTCATTTGGTGTTAATCTGTTGCTGCCTGACATCCCCTTATTATTATTATTATTTTCATTTTCCTGCCCAATGGTTCGTGTTCTATTTTACCAACTAAGCACCCCTTGCTCTTACCTCGCCTTCCTGCTCTCTAATGGAATGTGCCACTAGAAAGTGGAGACCACCAATGCCATTCCTCAGTAAGTGCCACTGGAAAGGACAGAGTGCGTCATTTGTGATGAGTTCACTTTCTGGTTAAGACTCATGTTCAGAAGTTTCTCTTGCTGTAGAATTCATTCTTACTTGAAACTCCTCCTATGTTTTCAAGGGCGTCATTTGTAATGCTGCATTCATATGTGTTGCTTTACTCTGTCGTGCAGTGTTGGTGGTATGGTGATGTAAAATTTTTCCTGTTAAAAACAACAGATACTTGTTATGCTAATTTTACTTTTGAAGAAGCCAAATGATGATTTTTTCTTTATAAAACTTTTCTTTTTTTCTTGTTTCTTTTATTTCTTTATTTTTGTGTTCAAATTTTCATACTTTCTAATTTTTATTTTTGTGTTTTTGTCACAAAAGTTACTTTTTTTTCAATTTTTTATTTGTTTTTTTCCATTTCTTTTATGGTTTTTAGATTTCAATTTTTTTTTGCATTTTATTTCTTTTTAGTAGATTTTTTAAATAATTTTTTATTTTTAATTTCTGCAATTTTTATAATTTTAATTTAAAATATTTTCTAAAATTTTGTTCTATTTTTAAACTTTTATATTTTTAAAATTTAAGGATTATATCTATATTTTTATTATTACTTTTTACAAATTTTTTTGAATTATATTTTATGTTTTGAAATTTTATATTTTAGCTAACTTGGTTAACTAGGTATCCATTGAGTACCCAAGGTCTAACAGAGTTGGGTACCCTATCTTCTGGGTACCCATTAAACAGGATTGGGTTGGCCCAAGACCCGATTAATATTGGGTCACGTCGAGTTGGATAAAAATGGAGCGGGTACCCATCAAAAATCATGCAAGGGAAATTTCCCCAATGAATGGATCATGTGAATTGTTAAGAGATCGGTTAACATTAAAGAATGTGATTGTGTGTCTCCACAACCACTTTAACGTTCACTAAACCTCCTGCAATCATGTGGACTTCTCTTTAGTTTCCTGACTTTAGAAAGAAATCTCAAACAAAGTCAATGAAAGATGATCCAAAATATTTCCATACATTGGATGTAGAAAAGTGCTATGAAAACTCGTGATCTTTCTTTCTCTTTTTAAAAATAAAAAGGTGCTATGAAAAAGGGCCTAAACACAGAAAATATATTGACATATCTAACATTAGAGAAGTGTTGCACCATTCAGTTAGTGTTTGGGTATGCAACTATGTTGAACCTAATTATGTTTTTTGGCATGAAGCTTGAAGGGTAGGGAAATGCAGGAACATTTCAGTGGTCAGAAGAAGTATGTGCTCCAGTCTACGGTGAAGGAAGTGGATTGAGAGGCTTTCCTGGTCTCCAAGGCAGTACTTCCCATCGCATCCAATTGTTCACGTATCTCATCATCCCACTAAACAGTCAACCACATAATATCAAAAGTAGAATGCATCCCCTTTTTTTAAAAAAGGATGTGTTCACTCATCTGTCACATCCAACCCACACAACCACCTAACTAAGCACCTTCTTTCCACCTCTCAATTCCCAAGACAATCACCAACACCCCAATTAAATAATAGCAACTTCATTACATCATCTCACCCATCACATTTAAACTTTTACGTATCCTAACACTTCTTACAACTCAGACTTCCTAAAAGTTATCCAAGCTTAAAACTTAAACTTGCAAACAATTTAGCCTGAGTTTATTGGCCCAGTTTGACTTTCATCTCAAGGCTTCCTATCACCAGAAATTTTCTGCACGACAGTATCAGCCCATCAGGAACTTCTTGGGCTACCTATTTGATCCTTTTTTTTATCCTTTTACTTCCTGAACTTTGGTTGCATCACAGCTTCCTATTGTTGGGACTTCTTTTTGATGCATTTGTCAATGCTTCTGAAGTTCTGGATCTCATCTACCACTTAATTAAATGTCTTGTCAATTGTGTAACTGGGATATGGACTTGTTTTTTTGTTGAAGCTATTGCAATGATAAAGTGAAGTATATGGATTTTGGACCAGATCATTCTTTGTTGTTGAGATATCTAATGAGGTTTTTATACTGCTAATGCTTGTTACTGAATCCCTTTTGATATTAAATAGGATGTGATCCTTGTACTTTGCCATTTAGGACCCAATTGAATTGCCATATATAGTTGGATTTCATGGAATCCATTTCCATGCGATCAGCTTGCTGGTGCAACTTTCAGATAACTGAAATGCTTTTTAAAAGATGAAAGGTAGTTGGAATTCCATGTTTATTAACTTATTTTTTGGGTAGGCTGGTGGAATCAAATAATGGGTTATTGAAAAACCAAACACTAGCATCCAGTTATCTGGAAATCAATTTCATGGAACCCACTACAACAATCCAAATGGGGCCCTAGGTTCTTACCTCATGCTCAATTAGGAGGATTGTGTGTTTGGAGCTCATGCATTCACATTTCCATTTATTCTTTGAACTTTAGGATATACCTAAGTGGATTGGTAGAACATTTGACTGCCGACCTTCTTATTCGATGGTGTTTTGCATATTTGATAGTCGATGAGTGCTCCAATTGAATACCACAGATTGACTTCTTTGAAGATTAGCACCGCATGCATCTCATCCCTACCACCTATAGTTTAAGGATGAAGTTGAAGTGTGGAACAACATAATTACAATATTAGATATATGCCAAGTTTTATGATTTTCCTATTTTCCTCCTTTTCAAATCAAATATGGGACAAGCAGGGGCTCCCACTTTTTTTCCTTGGCACTTCCCAGAGGAAGATAAATTCCATGGTTTCCTTCTCATTTGTTGTTGTCTGATCAATGATTGTGAAAAGCAAAACTTTTGATACAAGCAGGTCACCATTTAGCAATGCTATACATAGTAGGCCTGGGACTGGGTGATGAGAAAGACATTACCTTGAAAGGTCTTGAAGCTGTGCAACAATGTGACAAATTGTACATGGAAGCTTACACTTCACTCCTCTCTTTTGGGCTCTCCACTGATGGCCTCTCCAAACTGGTATATCATTTGCCCTTGTTTGCCTTGTGGATCATGTCATTTTGACATTTTGGATTATTAGAAATTGTTTCAATGATCTTTTTGACATGGACTTGTTTTTTTCTTCAAGGATTGTGCTTTTTTCCTTTCGTCTCCTTATCTTTTCTTTTGAATGGATTATGGATATGTGATTAAGTTTAAAGGGGTGGTTTGTTGTGTGAACAGGAGAAGCTATATGGGAAGCCGATCACTGTGGCTGACAGAGAAATGGTGGAGGAACGGGTGGATGGGATTCTTACCGATGCTTTGGAGTCAGATGTGGCTTTCCTCATAGTTGGTGATCCATTTGGGTAATTGCATTCTCATCGGTTTTCACATTTATTTGTATATTAAAGCAGGTAATTAATATATTATCTTTCTTGTTTGTTAGATTGTCTAAAAGACAACTTTTATGGAAAATATAAAGTAAATAGTATATTCATCTTGGCATAAAACAGTGTTATATCTGTCATGTGAATGGATCATTGTAGGTAGGAATTGCTTTTATGAAATAAGTGAAGCCATGGAAGGTGTAGGATTGAAACAACCAGGTCCTATGGATTTTGGAATTACCTTGAAAACACTTCATGCAAACACTTGTGGATCTTTCCTTGTACAAATACTAGGGTCATGAACTATCACCTTGATACACGTGTAGGTATGGATGTGAGTGCAAAGGCAATGCAAAGACCAAATAAATGACATTCAAGCTCATGTTTTGGTTTTCAGTGGTTCAACCAATGGTTTAAACTGGTTGACTCGGTGATGACATCAGCATTTAAACCAAACTAGAAAAAATCGAACGAGTCTAACTTTGGTTTGGTTTGCACTAGTCCAACTAGGTCGAACCAAGTTGGATCAGGATTTGTTAATAAAAAACTAAATATAACTATTACGAAAAACTTTACTTAGATTCTTTAGAAATATGCAAACAACCCCCTCAATATGTCGATATCAATAAATATATTCATTATTGAAAAGGAATGACCACAAATATTCTATACATACTTACTATTTCGAAAATTAGACAAGTATAGAGACGGGTTTCTTACTAAGTAGCATCCAAGTGATTAAATATGCAACTTAAATTTCATGGCCCTTTACAAATCCAAATCAAAAGCATATCATTCCACTAACTACTCATACTTTATCCAAATATTGCTTGCTGCATATACAATCATCATTGTGCAAATCATAATCTCTAGTGCCCATGTGAGACATAAGCAATGTGATAATGTACAGATATGACAAAGAAGCCATTGCTTGGAGGATAAGTGAGATAGAAATATAAATGTTGGATTCACCGAGGGGCAGCATTATTGCACTTCCATGCAGGGCGAGGGTCCATTGCTTGTACTAGAAGTTTTCTCCACCTTTGCACCTTTGATTGACACAGACATGAGACTAGATGGGGGAGGAATGGTGGCTTGAGTGGAGCCTCTTCTCACTTTTTCTATTGGTGTTCATCCGTCTAAGTCCCCGGTGTTAATGCGAAAGGTAGGAGTGTGTCGAGAGGGGATGGGCCGAGAGCGATGTGGGAATTTCCAACTTGATTCAAACTTGGAAGTTGTTTTGCCACACGATTTGCGAGACCCACTTCCTTCGATGCCACGCTCAGAGTCGAAATGGCTAATGGTTGACTCATGACTAGAATGCGCTTCACCCTTACTTTCCTATTTGGATTGGTCCTCTGCGGTCTTGACATCACCTCATCGATAGTATCAAGTCGGGAAAACCCAACTCCGAGTTACTCGGATCTCTCGAAGTTGCCCTTTATTTATTCGGACTATGGATCCGATTGTAATTCGGTCCCCTAGATACTTAGTTGACCCTTGTGCTTCGTCGATTAGCTGCGATAATGTCGATGGTCATTGTGCCTCAATTGCCCTCGACCACCTCTTGTGCTTTCGTCTCTCGAGCCCCTGTGGATGCACCTGTTGAGTCCATAGAAGATATCAACTTTGAGACTGCTGCTAATATTGCCTGTAACCCGCTTATCAAGAGATCACTTCCTCTCTTCCGGTGGAATTGGAATTTGTCTACACCAGACGACCTGTCTTTTCCACAGTGGCTGGTGGTCCAGGTGTGAGTTGTCAAATGCATTTTGCCTCTGTTACTCACTACATTCCCACCATTGGTTGAGGATATAGACAAGACTAGAATTGCTGAAGGTGTGGGTCTTCAGGCAGTGGAGAGGTGTATCGCTCGAGATCGGCCATGCAGGGCTAAGGTTAGGGGAAGGGCTCCTATTCAGGCATGATGAACATCTTATCTTGGAACTTTAGTGGTCTTAGAGGCCAAGATAAAAAGGGGGGTTCTCAGGCGAAACATCATGGAATGGAAGTTAGATATTGCACTACTCTACGAGCCTAAGCTTGAGCAGTGTGACCCTCTTACTTGGTTGAGGATTGGGGGAGACAGACTTGATGAATTCGTTGCTCTTAATGCCAATGGTAGATCTGGGGGGTTTGCTGATTAGCCAGAGTGGACACTCTTTCACACTCTCTGCTATCACGAAGTGGTCTTTCTCTTTAGTTGTTGATCTTCAAAGAAGTGATGCCTTCACTTGCTAAATCATCAATGTTTATGGTCCGTGTGCTGTAGAGGAGAAGCTAGCTTTCTAGGAAGAGCTGTCGGAGTTGGTCATAGAAGGTGCTTGGTTGGTCGGGGCAGAAACAGAGGTGTCGATGCTTTTGTGGATTAAATATCTGCGGTTAGGGTCGTAGAATTGGAGGTCCCCAATTGCAAGTATTCTTGGAGAATTTCTGAAGAAGGTGGCGATTAGCTTTTGCAAGGGTCGTTTGCTTGGCCATGCCAAGGCCTTTCTCAGATCATACATCTCTAGAATGGGGACTTTAGTGAACACGTTCGCTATGGTACCTACTTCAAGTTCGAGAGGTCTTGTCTGTCAGAGGATGGTTTTCGAGGCAAAGTGGAGGCTTAGTGGCATAAGTGCCAATTTGCAGGTTCACCACCCTCCACTTTTCACCAGAGAATGATTTTCCTTAGGGACAAGCTTCTTAAGTTCAAGGAGGAGCTCGGAGAGGTTAGTTGCAGGGTTAGAGACGATGCATTGGCTTGCGTAGCTAGGCTAGACAAAGTTGAGGACTCTCGTGACCTTTCCACCCAGGAGATTGTGGAGAGAAAGGAGCTCCATCTTCAGCTCTAGATGGAGGACATGAAGGAGGAGAATCAAGAGATCAAGTAGAGGCAGAGGTTTAGACAACTCTTGCTAAAGGGGATTTCAACACCAGATTCTTCCACTCCTTTGCAAATGGAAGGAGAAGGAACTTTATCGAGTTTATTTTGGATTAGTAGGGGCAGTACAATGGCAAACAACAGGTGGGCAAAGCTTTTGTTGACTTCTATTGTGATCTTTTTGCCAGAGGGATGCGAGGCACTGGCACCTGGGGGGCTATAGACTCTGGAGACTTGGTTAGCCTAAGATTGACACACTCTCTTCCCCCTTTTCTAAGGATGAAGTCTGGAGAGCACTCAATTCCCTCAAGTAGGAGGGCTCTCCTGGCCTTAACAGATTCCCTATCTTTTTCTTTAAGTTCTGGAAACTCTGTAAAGGTGACATTATGGTGATTTTTGAGCACTTGGTCTCTGGTAGGGATCTAGCCAAGATCGACTGATTCTTCCTTTTCCTACTACCGAAGGGTGAAGCAGTTGAGAGTGTGGGCAACTACAGACCGATTGCCCTTTCCAACTACACATATTTGTTAATCGCCAAGACCTTAGCATATTGTATTGGTAATGTGCTTAATCAGCTTATTAGACTTATGAAATCAGCTTTCATCCAGGGAGGCTCCATCATGGAAAACTACTTAGTTGCCTTTGAGATTCTTTCATCTTGGAAACGGGATGGGATTGAGGGTTTCAGCTGGAAGATTGATTTCTTCAAGGCATATGACAACTTAGATTAGGGCTTATGAAGGTCTGTGTGTCCTTAGCTTCTTGCTTTGTTTTAGTCAATGACAGGCCAGAAGGAGATTGGTTGAACCCAAAGAGACGGGTGCAATAGGGTTGCCCCTTGGCTCTTATGTTTTTCGTCCTTATGGTGGACTTCCTAGCATACATGTGTTATACCTATGTGACGTTGGACAGGGGGGAACTATTGTACATCTCCTCCAATATGCGCACAACACTATCTTCTTTGTTGAGTGTATCGTGTCTGAGGCCAAAGTAGTGAGACTTCTTCTGGAAGCCTTCAAGGAGGCTTCAGAACTAAAGATTAACCTTTGTAAGTCATGTTTCCTCCCTTATGGTATGTCTACTAATATCATTTTGTAATGTCGTAATTTCTTGGGGACCGATTAGCTTTAGTATCCAACCAAGCACTTGGGTTTCTCGCTTAGGCTTAGACGGATCATTGCAACTGTAGGGCTGGGTAGCTAGACTTCTCTCTAGAGGAGATCGCGTGGTGCTACTCTTCTCTATATTGTCAACCTTGCTGCATTCTTATCTTTCAATTTTGAAAATACTAGGGGCTGTCTTGAGGAGGGTTGATATGATTCAAAGGAGATTCTTTTGGTCTTTTGGTCTTCATTATCGAGTGATAGTTACATCCCTCTTTTGGCTTAGGATGAGGTGTGCACACCCCGTGAGATGGGTGAGCTAGAGGTTTTAGGTCTAAAACTCATGAATGATGCTTTGTTGACAAAGTGGATCCTTCAGCTTATGGGACCTCAATAGCCATTCTGAAAGCTTATCCTTTGCAAATCTTATGGCGACACCATTGATTAGGACGAAAGGAGGAGCTCTAGCAAAGGCACTTCTTTCTTTAATCAGAGCCTTCTAAAGAACTTAAGGAGGGTTTAGGCTCATTGCAGGGCAACTCTTGGCAATGGATTTAGCTTCAAATTTTGGCACCACTCATGGTCTCTGGCAGGGGTTCTTTATGAGTCCTATCCTAGACTTGTGGCGCTCGCTACGACTCCTCTAGCCTTCACAGCGAACTATTACTCAAGTGAGTTGTGGCCACCACCACTACTTGACTTGCTCTCCTGAGGCTCAGCTTAAGGACCTCATGTTGGTACTTAAAACTCTTCATGGCATACGACTTGGCATAGGACGTAATGCCTAGGTTTAAAAGTACGGCTCCTCAATGAGAAAAGCATATTTACGCTTCTTATAGGAATCTTGCAATCATGATTACAATCTTGCTTCTCACTTAAAAAAATCTGGAGAATGCACCTACCTTTAAAGGTGAAGGTCTTTGCATAGCTTTTGAGGAGGAGATGCGGTGTCACTCGTTCCTACAAACACCACTGGACTTTGAACTATGATGACTCGTGCATCTTCTGTGGTGGGATATTGGAGGATACTAAACGCCTTTTCTTTGCATGCTCCTTTGCAAGAAAGGTTTGGTTGACCTCGGGCTCTGCTCCCATTCAACATGACTTTGAGCTCTCCTTCTGGCAGAGCTTACACTCTCCATTCACTGACGTAAGGACTATTGGGAGGGCCTTATCTGGTGTCTTTGGATGGAGCACAATGATGCACTCTTTAAAGGGGAGCATTTCTCTGTTGATGGTGTTAGCCACCTTTACTCTTGGTAATGCCTGGAGCTTATAGTCTCCCCTTTTAATGAAAATTTGGGGGGTTGACATCCGTTATTAACCCCGCTTGCCCCTTTTCAAAATAAATAAATAAACAACGTTATGAAGGGGCATACAAAGGAAACATGCTAAAGTGGAAAATTGAAAGTAAAAAAGGAGTCCTCTCATGCATAACTCATGTTTCCCCACTCGTTCTCGTTGTTGCTTGTCTAACTAAACAAAAGGATCTTTCTGGAGCTGCTGTCTTTTGAAAGCAAATCACCCTAATAGGAAAGCCAAAGCTCGTATCCTATTTCACCTCAAAAAATAAACTAGTAGAACACATTCCATCAATCAAGGCTGCGGAGCAAGAACATGAGGAGGATCATCATATAGATAGATAATGTTTCATAACTCATTCACTCATGAGCAAGTGAGGGGTACGAGAGACGGTGTGGTTGATAGTGGCATCGAGTCCCACCTTGGGAGGTCGGCTTCCCTGCTTCACCCTCTTGGCCAAGAGGAGAGGGGGGGAGGGGATACTAACCTTGTGTGGCAGCGTTTGTCGAGGGGAGGGGTGGGGCTTTTTGGCCTCTGGTCTGAGATTTTTTTTTTCAGTGGTTGAAATGGGTTTCGACTGATTCACAACGGTTCAGACTTCTATTTTAAAAATCGGTCGGTCTAGTCGGTTTCCCACTGGTTCCTTGTCTAACTAGTTCGACCGGCCAATCTGATCCAGTTTTTAAAACATTGGTATAAAGGGTTTGAGAGTCCATGGATAAAGTTGATATGTGAGAAGGACCCATTTGTGAAGAGATTGAAGACACAGACAATAGGAACCACTGTGGAGGTTAGGGTTGCTTTTTAATTTCTTTAGACTAAAACTTTACTGATATCCGTGGAGGATACCAACGTGCTAGTATGACATAAGCGGGGGAAGACATTCTGAATTGAAAAATCATGATGGGTAGTTTATGCAATTGGTGTCTAAGCATGTTCCACGTTTGCATTTTAGGTTCTAGAAAATGTCCATGTTAGATTATGAAATCCCAAGCATATGGGCTTGGAGTTGCTTTTACAATTGAATGCATACTAAAGAGAGATTTATTCCTTGAGAAATATATAAACAAGATGAAGTGGTTGTTTCGAATAGCTGAGTTGCCAAGAGCTTCGTTTAGATGGCACCTATGTATTTAACAAACTAGAAAAATGTTGTTTTACTATGCCTGTTAGTTTAAATGATTTTTTTTTCATTTTAAACCTGCTTTAGGTGAGGGTGATTCTTTAAGATTCTTGATGGATGATTGGCAAGGAGTTGGAAGGCCCATCAAGGACAGGTTCCCTCGTCTCTTCGGATGTGCGGTGCCCTCAACGGCCCTTGTGAGAGGCTGTTGGTCTAGGGCCTGGTGTTCTACCTTTCAGGGGGGACTATCTGATCAGAGATGCAGAGACTTTTAGACGCTGTTGTAGGAGTTGGAAGCCTGGGAGCCAGAGGTAGGGGGGACGTCAACGGTTGGGATGAAGGCGAGTTTTCTGTGGCAAAGGTCTTCCGCAGGTTGAGTGGTGGTGGGGTGGACATGGATGTAGACCTTTGGAGGGACTTTGGGAATCGGATTGTCTAGTGAAGGTGAAGATCTTTACGTGGCTGGTGAGGAGGGGTAGGATTGTGGCGAAGAAGTGGAGAGCGAGGTGGACTCATATGGAGGACGTGAGTTGTCCTCTTTGTGGTAGAGAGGACATTTAGCACATTTTCTTCAGGTGTCCATTGGTGGTGCAGGTGTGGCAGAAGATGGGGATCGATTGGGTTGTTCATCGGGATGAGATTGCATTTTGGTCGTCCTTTCAGAGGGGGTGTGCTCATGTGGGTCACAATGTTTTTAGATCCAAATGTGATTGAGCGAGAGTCCTGGCGGTGTTGTGGGGTGTGTGTCTGGGCATGGATGGAGTGCTCTTTGGGGGAAAGAAACCTTATGTGGAGAATATTTTTTATTTCGTTATGTCCCAGTCGAGTTTTGGAGGTCTAGAATATGACCTTGTTGTAATATGTTCTTTTGGCTTTTAGAATGAAATGAAATTGTTTATGGGTGGTTATCATGAGGATAACCACCCTTCCTCTTTTCAAAAAAAAAAAAAAGGTTGTGCAGTCATCTCCACTCTATTGGGCCAATTTATTCATGAATTTTTAATCAATTGTTTTTCTGGGTTAATACCTTCGGTTGACTGAAAACCAATTCCAAATATAAGATAATCCATTTATTCAAAAAATTATATATCTTTTATAAAACATATGGGGCAAAAATTTGTAGTGTTCTTAACATGCTAATAAAGAATTCCCTGTGCAAGCTGTAGTTTTGTTGGTGAAATATAATGAAAAGGGGTGTGCTCATTTGGGTCACAATGTTTTAAAATCCAAATGTGATCGAGCGAGAGTCTTGGCGGTGTTGTGGGGTGTGTGTTTGGGCATGGATGGAGTGCTCCTTAGGGGAAAGAGACCTTATGTGGAGAATATTTTTTATTTCGTTATGTCCTAGGTGGAGTTTTGGAGGTCTAGAATATGACCTTGTTGTAATATGTTCTTTTGGCTTTTAGAATGAAATGAAATTGTTTATGGGTGGTTATCATGAGGATAACCACCCTTCCTCTTTTCAAAAAAAAAAAAAAAAAAGGTTGTGCAGTCATCTCCACTCTATTGGGCCAATTTATTCATGAATTTTTAATCAATTGTTTTTCTGGGTTAATACCTTTGGTTGACTGAAAACCAATTCCAAATATAAGATAATCCATTTATTCAAAAAATTATATATCTTTTATAAAACATATGGGGCAAAAATTTGTAGTGTTCTTGACATGCTAATAAAGAATTCCCTGTGCAAGCTGTAGTTCTGTTGGTGAAATGTAAGGAAAAGGGGTAAATTGGTTCTAATTTTTTCACTGTATTCATGACTTGCTGCCATATTCAGCCAAGTAATTCCTACAATATGACCGTCGTTACTTCTGCTTGAATACTCTTTGATAGTACTTGATATGAGCTACTTTCTAAGGATCAAGGGACATGCTTAGTGTGGTTGCCAATGTACTTGTGTGAAATTACCGTACTAAATGCTGGACAGGTTATACATTTAATAAAATGGTAGTTTATGTATATAATCATGAAATGTTAGGATTCATGCAGATGAAAGGTATTAACCATTCATAGTTGTTACTTGTCATTGAACTTGTGCATAGCAAGGATTTCTTTTCCCAACTCATTTGTGTGTATGCTCAATAGGGCTACAACACATACTGATCTGGTTGTCCGGGCGAAGAAATTGGGTGTAGAGGTCAAAGCAATCCATAATGCATCTGTAATGAATGCAGTTGGAATATGTGGTTTGCAACTTTATCGTTACGGTGAGACAATCTCCTTACCATTCTTTACAGAAACCTGGAGGCCAGACAGCTTTTATGACAGGATTAAATGGAATCGTGAACTTGGTTTGCATACCCTTTGCTTGCTAGGTATGTTAATGTGGACTTATCTTTTGTTTTTTGTTCTTTTTGGTAATCGAGTCAGTTGACTGTCATTCCTCCAGCACTTCTTCATCAATTATTTTCTCTACCATTGCCTTTTTAGTTAATAGTAGATGTAATTCGGGGAAAAAAAAATACTTGCATCATTTTTTTTTTGTGTTGTACTCTTGACCATTCCAGTTGTTTGATGATAGTTATATATTGTTTTTTCTGGATTTTTCTTTAAACAAACAATTTTACTTTCAGATTTATTATGTTTGGAAATTTGGTTTTACCAAGTAACCTGTTGGGCAGTTGATTGTTTTGTTGCCTTTACTGTTCCTCTATATTTTTGGATGAATAAACCACTATTTTCCTGGCTTCAATTATTTTTACTTTATGTTTCAGATATTCAAGTGAAGGAACCTTCTCTCGAGCTTCTATGTAGGTACTTACAAGACTGATACCATTTGTACTCTTTCTGAAACTGAGAAGTAGAAATTCGTATAAGTAATACCATCATTTAATATTTTTTTTCAAGCAAAAATTTTACCATGTGCTCAAAATTTTCAGAGGGAAAAAGAGCTACGTGCCACCGAGATTCATGACAATTAATACTGCCATCAAGCAACTTCTTGAGGTTGAGGAGAAGCGTGGTGAATCAGGTAACCAACACATCCCCAAGTGTTTATTTAAAGAAGTACAAGTGCTCCAACTTCTCTTTTCATCTTGGGGTATTCTCCTTTTTGAAGTTTTTTCTTTCAAAAAGATAAGGCAAAAACTCGTGTCTTTTCCCTAAAAATATCTTGATTGCCATAAAGACATTAGTTCGACCATCCAAGTCATGAGGATCCATAGCTTAAAACTGAAATGGTAAGACAAGCATCTTATTGCTCTTCTAAGATTTGATTGTACAACTATACAGTCGGTGTCGTTTCCATTCATATATCTACTTGATAATCCTCTGTACTTTTCTTCATTTGCTTACTCCAATAGCTGGGCGGCTGTCAAATTTCATGACAGCCCCTTTTTACTTGCCTCCCTTTTTATTCCACCGATAGTTCAGTCACTTTCTTAGTTCAGACACTTTCTTACTCCAGACACTCCCTCCCGATCCCGGGTTTTTCTTATCTCTCCATTCCAAGCACCATTTCATCTCAAATCAAGGAATAAGTTCCACTCTTATCCCTCCAAACTTATTCCACCAAGGGGGTGAAATAAGTCTTGTTCCCCTCTCTCTGCATCACCATCAAGGTAAATGCAATTTTCTGTTTGTGATTCCTCACAAATTATCCCCTGCTCATGGAACAAGGTAATTCCCCTATTATCCGAAGGCACCTCAACTTTTGCATCCCAAATTGATAGTGCTTTGGTTAACTTGCCAACTTCATGCTTTAATAAGTTGCTCAACAGACTCGTTTTTCTACTGTCTCTGCATCCCAAAAAGTTTGTTGTTGCTAAAAAATGTTTTTTTGCCAAAGAAAATCATTGATGATGGATATGGCCATTAAGAGGTGACAATGGATATATCATTACTGCTGTAAAGGATGGAAGGTGTAGGAAACAGAAAATTTTGCATATGTAAAACTTTTGCAATGAAAAGAAAATTGTACCTTACATGCTAGGAAACCTTTTACATGCCTAAAATTTCCTTGCATGTTGAGAAAAACTTCTATGTCGTCAAGTAGTGAATGTATCGATCTTGCAGGACTAAACATCTGTTTTCATTGTCTGGTTTCAGTTTACAGCCCAGAGACCAAGTGTGTTGGAATGGCACGGCTTGGGAGCGATGACCAGTTAATTGTTTCTGGTTCGATGAAGGCTCTGCATGGAGTGGATTTTGGTGCTCCACTTCATTGTCTTGTAATTGTCGGTGAGACACACCTTATTGAAGAGGAGATGCTGGGTTTCTATGCCCTAAATTGAATATTTGAACATCTGCATTCTGATGTCAAGATGCAACATTATGTTGTTGCTGCCTTCAATATCTTGTTACAAGTTGCAAAATTTTGCTCTGAACCTGAATGGTTGTGTGTGCTACTGATTGTATAATTATTTCCATCAGCATATTGTTACTAGATACAAGTTACAATGCTAACGTTATTTTAGAGTGGCATTTTGTTGTTAAAGGGACAACTGTGCTTTCTTGCACATAGTTTTGTTAGGAGTTGACAACTTCAAGAATTTTTTTTTTACCTTTTTATTATCAGGAAGCGAGATTGAACTTCCACCTGCGGCGAAGCTTTTGTGTTTTTGTTGTTGGTCCCAAGCTCAGATGGAGGATTGCATTAGGTAATCAGCAGTCAACGTGAAGTTTGTTGGATCTTTCAAATATAGATTCAAGCACCTGCTGGAGATTTCTTTGGTGCATTACCTTTTAGCGATACATGCCGATGCATCGGCGCCAAGAAAGAACTTTTACATGGAGAATGCATGTAAATAAAGAAAATTCGGCCATTTTGCCACTCATATGTAGTCTAAAATATGCAATGGATCTTGCATTAGCGACGCTTGTGAGTAAAAGAAAAACTAGTTCTCTCACTTCGCTTTTGGAGTTTAGTCGAGAAGAATTTCAGAAATGCAACTTGCAATGTTGAAATTTTGACTGTCAAGTTCGTGGAGGTCAGGGATGTTATGATTAGAAGAAAGGTTTATTGTAAAGGAGATTGAAATGGACTTTATATTGTTCTTAGAAGCTTGGAATGGGATTGGCATAATGGATTTGAAAGGAGAGTCCCATTGAGGTTGAGAGATCGAAAGATTGAATTATTTTAATAATATTAGTTGTAAAAATAGAGGTTCTAAATATGATTTCAGTCAATGTATTTTAAGTTGATTTGAAGGAAAAGATAAATGAATTCAAGTGAAGTTGCATATGATTTCAGGGGAAATCTCACAAAAGGAAATAATTGTTCGTATGAACATATGAATTATGATTTCGGAAATAAAAATAAAGAAGAAACATTTCTTGATATGACATGATCCAAATATCTTTTGAAGACAATTACCCGGTAAAAACTTGAATTGATCGGTTTGCTTTTAAAAGAGATTGACTATGTTGTGGGTTGTGAGAATCGCAAAGTTATTTTGAACATCATTTATTGGCGACGGGTGTGCAATAGATAAGTCAAAAAAGAGAAACTTAGATATGCAAGTGATAGAGTGGTTTATACAAGGTTTCATTGATTGAGGTTTTGCACCAGATTACTTAGTCCTGGGTTCTCGTGGATCTTTGAATGAAATCTATTGGAGATCAAAGGCTTGTCACCATCATTTGGTACTCGATAGAATCCCTTCTCAAAACAATCACCGAATTGCATTTGGCTGCTTAAATTAATGTTTCTGTTAAAGATGTTATGGACCAAGTGGGGTGCTATCTAGGTGAAATTGTGTTGGGACGACAATGCCCCCCGTTCGAGACCAATTCTAAAGTCTCAAAAAATGAGATATATTTTCATGCATGAGTTAACTATTGTTGTAGAAAAGCAAAAGAGTTAGGAATCCACCCACTGTCCAGCCAATCTAAATCAATAGTGCAATAGACTACCTCCTAATGTATCTCACACGAGATTCTTTGAGGATTAACCTTGAATTAAACTATTGAGGGATCTTTTCCAATCGCAATACGTCATTCAATGACCTCAACCAAGTATCAAGATAGCTCAAGCATAAAAGTTATTACCCAGGAAATGCAAACAATTAAAAGACTACTTCCAAGAGTATATGGCAAAATTACAAACATGATTGCTAAACTCAAATAAAGCAACCCTAGTCTTTTCGGTAGCCTCCTCATACTCAGCCCAACAGGCCTCCAACAAACGAAATTTATCTACGAAAGGATATCTCTTTTAATAAATTTATCTAAGGCATGTTTGGATGCGGGATAAGTAAAGGATATCCCTTTTAAGAGAACTTGAGGCACTATTTATGATGAATGGGAGTATTATTCATCACTTCTATCAACATTCAAATTAAATCATTTCATTACATCACATCAATAATAATATTTATTAAAATATACCAACTTTAACATAATATATTAATTAAAATATATTTACTATATCATATCAATCTACTCACATTCATATCTTAATATTAAATAAATATCTACACCAATCATTTTATCTCACTACTTATCCCATCACCTATTCCACCACTTAAACAAACATCCCTCTTTACTTATCATATCCTTATAGTACTTTATCTTGCATTGAAACGCAATAGAGAATTTATAAGTGGGTATATGTGTGATAAACCTGGCCTAAACTAGCCCATTTACATCTCTACCGGCAAACATGTCCATTGAGCATTCAAAAAACCAGGATCTTGTACCAAAAGAGCCTGCAATCGATTGTAACATCTCATGTCCAGAACATAACGAGGGTTTCAGATCATGTAATTGATCAAACGAAAAAAGGTGAATTTTGTTGGCTTGTGAAAAGTCATCACATGCAACAGTACTAAAGTTAGACATAACATATCAGTGGGTGTTCTCCGTCTACTTGGATACCCGCAGCATAACTCATCATAAAGCACGAAATGCGAACACCATTTTGAAATATGTAATAGTGGTGAAAACATCTAATAACATCAGGAATGTTGTCAAGAATATGGAAGAGAAAAGCAAAGTTTCAGAATTTACTTTTTCATTAAAATTTTCTTAATACGAAGCAATGTGTAAGGAATGGGGAAGGTTAAAATGAATATGAATCGATTATGTCAAATCCATTACCATGCATCTGAAATATACTGCATATCAATGGCAACGAAAATAGAGCTACGTAGTTTTTTATATCTGTAAGCATACATATGTCTGCATTCATTTGTCAATAATATGTGCAGTTACAAATGTTGCTATAAATAAGAAATAAGGATAACAAAATCATCTCTACACTTTATAGTTGGGGAGGCCCTTAGGCACAAGACACTCCTGGGATGGCAATGGTCCCTGGACTTAGTACCTGAAGAAAGTGGTCCTTTAATCCATGGTCCATTAGATGGTTAGTGCAAGGCCGAAAGATAGAATACACTTCCTACTTACTTCAATTTCCAACTAAGGTGCTGATACGAGCATCTAAAGTTTCAACAATGCACCAATGTTTAAATGTGTTCTATGGTGCTATAGCACCACTAAACTAGTTGTACACACTACTATTTGATTAACAAAAATGGTCAACCTCTCCATAATCAAAGATGTCTACTCAAGGCTTGTAAACTCCTCTTCATCTCCAGTCGCACCAGAACTTAACCCGCTGCTCTTAAGATTGTGCCAGTATCTTTTGCCAACCTATTCCACTAACCTCTTGAGGTTTGGCACATCTCTTCTCTTTTAGTAAATGACACTGCCCAAGGTACGTAGCTACCACGTATAAATTGTCATCAATTGTCTGGCATCCAACAACTACTTAAACCATTCACATGTAGATTTTGATATAATTATTTATATCCGATCCTTTTCTTAACGACGAACAATTACACTAGTTTAGTCATACAATCCAATTGAGGAATTAATTACAAATATTAACTTGGCACACTATTGCCAAGATAGTGCCTTCTTCACATTCAATACATGCTTTTATGGAAATCACATTCGCGGTATATAATAGAAAATAGAGGTTTTTACATATATATCCCTATAAACTTTGAATAAGACATATATACCTCTATATTTTTGATATTGACATACATACTCTCACTAAATATGTTTCGTCAGTATGGATACCCCTCCCTCAGCCTTCGTTTGTATGGGTAACTAAAGATGAGTTAAGATGCACCTACCATGGTTATTTACTGTGGTTAACGATTGGGATGAAAAGGGATTGGTGAGAAAATCGCTAGGAGAGTATCCATCGTTTACTCTTTCTTCTCCTCCCTCTTCTCTTTCTATCTCCTTAGTCGCGGGAACATCAATTAATTGATCTTCTCTATGCTTACATCTTTGATCAATCGACCTTTTCCCTCCCAGCAGACCTCTTCGACAATGTACGAAGCTCGTCAACCATTGCAGTTGCTCCTCCATTTATACTAAGGATGTAGGAAGCTCGTTGACCATCGGAGTTTCTCCTCATCCGTTTATACTGAGATTCGTGTTTTCATATTAGGGTTTTTATTGGGGATTCAAGTAGGGTTTCGTTAAGGGTTTAGGGGTTTCATAGAGGGATGCATTTTAGAGCTTTTTCGAGGGTTAATGTTAGGGTTTTTTGGAAATTTATATTATGGTTTTGATTAAGATTTTAATTAGGGGTTTGATTTGGGAATGGAGTAAGGTTTTATTTAGGGTTTAGGAGTTTGATAGGTTTATTTAGGGATAAGTTTAGGTTGTGTTGATGGTTGTTTTGGGATTTATGGTTAGGGGTTCAGTAGTTTTTTGGGGGTTTATTTTAGGGATAGTGTTAGTTTTGATTTAGGGTTTATTATTGTTTTCACGTGTGTTTTTCAATGACCCACACGAGGTAATATTAAGGTTGCGTTTAGGGATTTTTGAGAGCTTAGATTAGGGCTTTGATTTAGGGTTTCAAATTGGATTTTGAGAATTGATGTAGAGCTTATTACGATTTGTATATGCTAATGTTTGCTCATGTGATTACAGGTGTATAGGAGGATAAGAAGGGTGGTTGTGAAAGAGTCAAAGTGGGACTTTTAATTGATAGTAGGAGGTTTCCAAGTAAGCTTTTGCATGTCAGAATTTTCCCCATTGCATGGATTTCTTTCATGGATGCATTCTCAGTAGACCTGAATCTAATGTGGTAAGATGGTTTGGTGGGAAGGATAACAAGGTATCCTCTCCATTTGTGTGAAGTATGGAGGATACTTCCAGGAGTTGAGAGGAGGAGAAGGCGAGAAGTACAAGTTGAAGAAGTAGAAGACGATTCCCATGGACCCAAATGAGACATGCTGGTTTGACCTTTGTAATGATTTAACGAAGATCTTGCCATGAGGTGTCCAATCAGCAATGTCATTGAGGTATACAGATCCAGGCTCAAGAATCTCTACGTATATTGATCTTACCAACGAGAAAGAAATGATGAAAATGTTTAATTGGCACATGGATGGCAAAAGTGTAGAATTAGTTGTTACATTTTCTGACATAAAAGCACTTAGTTGTGGAGATAAGTTTAGTGAGATGTAGCAAATGAAGAAGTTAGAATATATAGATTGTCGGCCAAAAATAGAGATGCATGGTGCTGAAATAGAGAATCATGGTGGTGAAATAGATATGCATGGTGGTGAAACAGAGAATCATGGTAGTCAAACAGAGATGGATGGTGTTGAAACAATGGTTGATGGCGTTGAAACAGATATTCATGGTGCTGAAATAGAGGTGGATGGGGCTGAAATTGAGAGGCATGGGACTGAAACAGAGATTCATGATGTGGGGGAAGAGGGAGCAACGCTAGATTTAGATGTTAAACAGATTAGAAGTAGTAATGTGGTGAATAGGGAGAAGACATGAGGAAATGATGACAAAATTGACAGTTCAAATGTGAAGAGTAGAAGTAGAAATGCATGACAACAGAGAGGTACATCTACAAGGACAAGAAGAGTAGCTTCTAAGTCTTTTCTAATTAATGATGTAATGGGAGATCTAACAAATTCATCTAATGACATTGATTTTGTTGTTGGTGATGATGAATCTGAAGATGGGTCAGATTCTCAATTATATTACTTAACAGATGATGATCTTGATTCTACTGCTGATGAGGTTTGTGGTTATGAAGGTGAGAACTTGGAAATGGATGAAAGTATTGACATGTATATTGGGAAGGTATTTGATGATGTTAAAGACTTCAGACATGCTTTAACCACACATTGCATTAAGGGAGGGTTTAAGTTGAAGTACTTAAGAGTGATCAAAGAAGAGTTCTAATTAATGATGTAATGGGAGATTTAACAAATTCATCTAATGACATTGATTTTGTTGTTGGTGATGATGAATCTGAAGATGAGTCAGATTCTCAATTATATTACTTGACAGATGATGATCTTGATTTTGCTGCTAATGAGGTTTGTGGTTATGAAGGTGAGAACTTGGAAATGGATGAAAGTACTGACATGTACATTGGGAAGATATTTGATGATATTAAAGACTTCAGACATGCTTTAGCCACACATTGCATTAAGGGAGGGTCAAGTTGAAGTACTTAAAGAGTAATCAAAGAAGAGTTACTGCTAGATGTTTTAACCTAGAATGCAAATGGAGAATACATGCTTCTAAGTTGGATGATAAGAGGTTTAAAGTGAGAACACGTAATTCCCATCACACATGCCCTTCTATGAACACGGCTGGCAATGAGATGGCCTCCCAACACTGGATTGCAAGCTTAACTGATAGATGGTTCAAAGAGAGGCCTACAATGACTATAAAGGAGATTTCTGAGAAAATTTTCAAGGATTTTCTCATCCATCCACCATACAAGAGGATTTACAAGGGAGAAAATGAGGCTTTGGAGCAAACTTTTGGGAGGGTGGAAGCTTCATATGAGACTTTACCAAGTATGGTGTATGAATTGAAGATAAGAAATCCTAGTAGTGTGATACATTATATGATAGACCCAATTAATGTATTCTTAAGGTTCTTTGTATCATTCAAGTCATCCATAAGTGGGTTCTTGAGTGGTTGCAGGCCATTTATAGCCCTAGATGGTTTCCATTTGAAGGGGAAGTACTTGAGAACATTACTAGCGGCTAGTGCACTAGATGGTACCAATGGACTATTTCTAGTGGCATTTGTAATAATAGAAAATAAGTCTAGTGCATCCTGGACAATGGTTTATGGCCTATTTATATGAAGGGATTAGTTTTGGAGATGGAAATGGATTGACAATCATATCAAATGGTCAAAAGGGTTTGCTCGAAGTGATTTAAACAACATACCCAGCAGTTAAGCATATGGCTTGCGTGAGACATCTTTACAAGAATTTTAAGAAGGCTTTTCCAGGTGAAGATTTGGAGCACTTAGTTTGGAGTGCTACATGGGAATTTGACAAACAGCAGTACATTCATCATATGAATGAGATTGTGAAGGTCAACACTGCTGTATTTGAATACTTTGATGGCATTAAGAAGTGGAGTAGGCACACTTTTAGTACTACTACGAATTGCAATTATTTGACAAACAACTTAAGTGAGTCGTTTAATTCATGGATTTCTGATGGGAGGTAGCTCCTTATTTGTGAGTTAATTGATTGGACTAGATAAAAAATGATGACTATGATGGATGATTAAAGAATAAAGGTAGCCTAATGGAGAGATATTTAGCTTCCAACTACCATGGAGTACACCAAAAATGTTTCAAGGGATTTACAATGGTTTATTATGGGGCCGTCACATAACAATAATGTTGAGGTTGAGTGTACCTTAGGGAGATTCATTGTGAGACTCAATGAAAGGCATTGCTCATGTAGGAAGTGGCAAATAAATGATCTTTCATGTACACATGCTGCGGCAGCCATTGGTAGCATTAGAGGCCTCAAATGGGAGAATTATGTTAGCCATTACTACAAGGTTAGTAGCTACCAGTTGGCTTATAAAGAAGGAATTGCTCCAATGCCCAGTAGAGAACAATGGCATAAAGTTGAACTCCCTTGTATTGTGAAGACTCCAAATTCTCTAAGGCCTTTGGGAAGGCCAAGAAAAAATAGAATTCGTAGTAATGATGAGAAGCCATAAAGTCAGAGGTCAAAACACAAATGTGCAAGGTGTGGTGGTCATGGGCATCATAGAAACACATGTAAAGCACCACTAAAATCATCAAATGCATCTCAGGCCTCATCTCAGCCCTCACCTCAACCCTAATCTCAGCCAACATCAAGTGCAAGGACTACTATTAAAATTGATACAAGTATTGCTAGACATAGGTATCAATTACATTCTATAGCTTATAGTTAACTTCTAATTTATTTCATCTTCATTTATTTGCATTCAATTGGTGTTTCAATGGTGTCACAATTGGAGGTGGAAGACAGAAGAAATACAAGAAGAAAAACCCACCTGAAGGTGAAACAACCAAGAAGAGAGGACGACCAAAGAAGGTCGATTTGACTTTAGTGCTTGATGAGCCTATCTACCAATTGGACCAATGAATAAGTGAGTAGTTGGCATTCCCATCATCCAATTTATATGTTTATTATGCTTTATATATTTCTAAATGGGGATTCCATTCAATTCAAATAGGTTTGATCATAAGGATGTATGGCTGGGATTTTTTTGTATTGTACAAAGTTTGGCTACACTCATATATTCTACACAGGTAATGTATTACCTATCTTCTAATCATTTAGTGTTACAATAAACATTTGAGAGGTGCTTATGTAATATTTTGATTATTATTGGTTGCAGGTTTGACATGATTTTGTAGATGATGGTACTAGATAAATCAACAAAGCCAGCCAACATGAAGAAACTAATATTGTCATTTTGATAGTTTAACTTAGAAAGTGTTGTGGTTAAATAGTGATTTCATACTATCATTTTGATAGTTTAGTTTACAAACTCTTATATGTTCCATCTTTACTTATCTTTTTATCAATTATATTCAGCTGGCAGTATTGGTAGTATCAAAGATCAATATTTTATTGAAATGTTTCATTATAGCTTGTTTCCTCTGGTGGTGCATGTCTTTAGTTATGCCTATTGGTATTTGTTGAATATTAAACATGTTTTGGATGCACGTTTCTTTTTGTGATTTAGCTTCAAATTCAAGTTTCTATCAAAGATGGCTTTTTCATGAGAGTTTGTGACTTTGTTGATTTGTTTAAACGATTTTGGATGCAATGTGGCTATTGATTATGTAGTTTGAAATTGAAGCTCCTCTGGGAGGTGATTTGATCTTATTACAGCTAGTGATGATGTCATCAGTTGGTTCATGTGTAGATTATTCAAGTTAGGTGACCTAATTTCAAGATTAAGTATATATTAGAAGAGAATCTATATTGTCCACTCCTTTATCGGGATTGCTTTCTTTTTCAACTAAAGGCAGTTATAGTAGGATTGCAAGTGAAGCTTGATGAAGTTAATTTCTTACATAAATGGCTTAAAAATAATTCCTATTGATCAAAGGTATATTTTGATGTATTTCTCTTATAAACCTACCTTTACTTGTCTAATATTCGTCAAGATTTGAACTTTGAATTTTTCTTTCTTGTTTTGCTTGATAATGTTACAAACAATGCGTCTGGTACAAAACCTTTAAATGTCCTTCAAGGAGGTCAAAGTAAGGTAAATCTTCTTCCATTTATGTACTTGAATTGCTTGTCTTTAAGTTAGCAGATTCCACTTAACAGAAGTTTATTACCATGGAGTTTGTACTTGATTATAGTTATCTTCTAAAGTTTCCTACCATAGAGTTGATCTATTCATGAAGAAACCTACATGTCTTCATACTAACAAAAGGAGGAAAGGTACAAGATCCAATATCTAAATAGGAAAAAAAATTAAGAATGTTGTCTTTAATGTAGCATCAAGTTCTACGGAGATCAAAAATGTGAATTTAACTAATATTCCATACTTGATGTAAGCAACAAGATGTCTACAGGTGAACTAAATCTAAGAAACAAGACTGATTGTCTACAATATAATCTTGGACTTACTGATCATAAGCACATTCTTTAATTTCAATCTCAATTTCTCATCCTTTCACATGTACAGCTTCAGTGCAATTTGAAAGGTTAAAACCATGATCAACACTTTAGAGTAAAATATGAGCTCCTTTATAAGTATCTTCACATTTGATAACTCATCCATCTTCTCTTTCAACATAGAAATTTCATTTGCCAAAATTTGTAGTTGCTTATCTCTCTTTTCTTTCATCTCATATGTCATTACATTTTTGTAAGGCTGATCTACCAATCAAAGTAATTACAGCTTCCAGATTTACACCTAAACTACTACCCTTTACTCTATAGTTTGTTGGATGTCCTCACCGCAACTAGAAGATGACAGCAACACATGACATATGCACCTTTTGATGATCCTTGAGATGAAGAGTCCATGAAACCTATAGTTTATATTACACAAAAAATTTATGTAAACATTGTAACTTCTAAGTGAAAGAAAATATTTATAACTAAACTTTCTATAAACCTTCATCATATCCACTTACTTGATCAGATGTAGAAACTAACTTTCTACTCTTCCAAAGTTCAATAAAAGTATTCCAAATTTATTCTTGTTTTTTTTTTTTTATTCAAATAGTTGCTATAAGCACCATTAAATAAATCTCCAACAAAAAACCACCATTGGAAACCCATTTTAAACTCTCCTCCAACGACTATTGTCCAAGGGACATATCTGTCATTTTCTATATTTTACTAATGGTAGTGTTAACACCTTTATCCAACGAAACGTAATGGAGAGGCATGAGATACCTAGATTAATAACTTTTTAGGGATATATATGTCAATATTAAAAATATAGGGATATATACATTTTATTAAAAGTTTATATAAATATATATGTAAAAACCCCTAAAGAGTAAACTATAATGTGTGTGAGACAACTAGAGCACCTTTTGATTTTGTTTGCAACAATGATAATGAGAAAAAATTGAAACTATGATTTTTTTTCCTAATTTAAGATTGATCTTTATTCCAAAGTGTTAGGAAGCAACTTTAAGAGATTCATCTTACGTATGCTACCTTAGCCAAGATCATTGGAATTGTAACATAATCAATGTTTTAAAAATTGAACCAACAAGTGAAATGAAAAATTGACAAAAAATTAAGTAAACCAACCAACTTTTTAAATGAAGATGAAAAGCAATATGAGCTGCAAAATTTCCATGCAACCAACTAAGCCAAGTAAATCAGCCGACTGATTCAACCACCTTTTTGTTCTTTTTGAAAAGAAATAAAAAATCCTCCATTACCTTTCCACACAGCCCTCTCCCTTATCTCTCATACTTTCTCCCACCCCCACCTCTCAACATCTTTTTGCTTGACAATAATCCCCACTATCTAAACCTCCTCCATACTCCATTTCCACTAGCACTTCTACACATTTTTTCCACGTTGACACACCAATCCAAGTTCCTACACATCTTCAAACTCAAAAATCACATTTACACCGATTGATCCTTTTCTTACCCATTCACAAATCTCCTTGTAAATATAGCTGCTGTTTTGTCAATACAGAATTCCACATCTATGTTCAGTTCATTTGTCAACGTGATAGAAACCAGAAACGCTTTTTTAAACACATAAATGTAAATATCCATGTATGCGTAACAAGCCATCGTCAAGCGGAGCCCTACTCGAGGGCTCAGACCAGCAGCAAAAATTCATGATACAGAACAGGGAAAACGGCCTAAAAATAGTTGTAATTATTGAGCCACAAACTCAAGCATATCTACAACTCTACTGATACAAAAATTTTCTTTACATAATTAGCAAATCAAACGACACTGCAACTCTTAACATGAATCACGTTGAAAAATGTATTTTGATTCTATGAAATTACTTTTTCATATAATCTTGATGAGTTGAAAGGAGCGAAAAGGTTACGCATTTCTACCGTAATAACCAGTGACATGATAGAAAGGTTTTTGACAATAAAATTACAGTGCTTCACAAGCATACAAACACGAGAGAATACAAAAAATTAACCAAAAACTACGTGGACGTCAAGAAGTTTGAGTCCAACGAGGAGAGACTTCCATGGAGCTAAACGATAATACGGCGACAATCAAAACAGGTACAAGGTTCCAAGAATAAGATGATAAAAGGAATCAAAAATCAAATCCTGCATAACTAACATACAGAAGGGATTTTTTTAGCAGCACCTATGGAATATCTGCGCAACCTATATCGCAAAAATCTTCAATCTTTTGTCTGGTGATACTAAGAAGATAGAACAGATATAATTCTACACCAAATAAAGGGGAAGTGCAGCCGGACGAATTGCTCAACCGAATGGCAACAGAGAAAAGGCCTCGCAAAAAACATATGCAAACATACATCCATAATCTTCACCAAGTAAAGCATCTTGAGGGGTAGACCTGCGCAGATACACCTATACAGCACTTGCTGGGTGCTTGTTGGCATCATTTAGGCTAGTTTCCTTGTCCATCTTACACCTGCAGACATTAGACACTCAGTTCAGCAAAGACATCGTTTCAATATATGTAGATACACATATAAATGTACATTCTGCAATTTCTGTTGGAATTATCCCCTTGAATGTGGGGAATATGACCAAGGGGCCTAATTGACTCGCAACCAAATCCAATGGTGTGGTTATGGTTATGACCGGGCATAACCACCCTCTTCGTGCACCCAAAATGTTGAGAGTTGGCTTGTACAGCAATATGGCATGCATGAAAGAACTATGAGGATGCTTGTTATCCTCATAAAAAAAGGCACAAAGGAGAAGAGCAAGGGTACAAAAGAGTTAATATAGGGATGGAGTGCAACTCCAAGGATTTTCCATCCATCAAAGGAATCATGGATCGAGGTAGGCATCCTAAGTTAATGACTATTATATGCTTGATTGTGAGAACCAAATTGAGACTAAACCAAGGGCCATAACTAGAAAAGTTCACAGAGATTTCTTCTTCAACTACATTATTATGTAGCCTAACCATTCATTCTTCTTTCTTTTGCCCTGCCACAAAGATGTCTTTCTTTTCCTAAGAAGGTAGATTGAGTTTGAGATCGAGAGGGAACCTACCTCTATTAGTCCTTAAGGACAAAGGCCTGTCAAAGCTAAAAGAAAAAGTGGCAAATCTGGGCAGCATATTAGGACTAGTACATCACCATGGGAAACACTAGTGCAACTTCAAAGAAGAAAGATGAATCCCCATCACCAAGAATGTGTGCATAGACTACAAATAGTGGAATCGAAAGAAAGCCAAGATCAAAGAGGTCACACTAGGAGATGACAAACATGCATAACTTTCAAAAACACAAACGTGCATAACAGGAAAATAGAAAAATTATGGGGAGTTTACATCTCATGATTCAAAAGAGAAAGCAAGAGTCAATTCCTACTTATTTGGAAAGAAAGATGGTATGATGGAAAGAGTATATTTTTACTGTTTCCAATTGCCATTGATTGTAATAATCAATTTAAATAACATATTGCATACAAGGCCCTTATCTGGTCCAAAGTTGCCTTCATAAATTGCATCTAAGTTACTATTTTTCCACTTTTTACACCCACTAATATCCAACGTTAAAACTGACCCTTTATATACAGCATCAAAGAAATTTTCTATTATTTAAATTCAACTATAGCAAGTTTTTTTTGGAGGAACTAGCTATAGCAAGGTTTGTCTTTGTTTATCCAGTTCCAGGAGTACAACGGCAGCATTCGCATAAAGCTTCAGTAATCATTCTTCATTATCCACATTGAAAAATTCATCTGGTAAACTTCAGCACACGCTATTCACATAATGCTTCCGCAAACAATCTTCAGTTACCATTTTTCACCAGGTAAACCTAGGTAACTCATCTTTACCCATGTAAATGTAAGATTTAGCATAATAAAACAATAAATCTCATATCAAAAGTCTACATACAAGTTTGGCTACTACTTGTGATAAGAGATGACAGGTGCATCTAAAGGCAAAAAGGGCAATGCTGTTAGGATTTATCTGAAAATGATTTTTTTATTTTTTGGAGAAACAGTAACTTTATTTACTCAAACAAGAAAGTATAGAGCAACAACGTACATCAGTACCAAAGGCTCCTTTTGACACCATCGCGTACTTATATTTCAAGTTTTGAGTGCACAACCATAATTTTGTTTTTTGAGAGAGGGACGCATCCTCACTATATAGAGCACAGTGAAAATACATAAGAGGTCTCAAGTACAATGAGAAACACTAAAAAAAAGAACTATAAACTCCAGCACTACCCTCAAGCTAGACCATAGGGGTCCCTCACACCCAGCTTGGAAGTAAATTGTCATCACAGTCATCTTGGGAAGTTTTTCTTTTTATAGGAAATATGCAAGCATCAGGAAGTGACATGGTAAAAATACTTGCCAACCTAGTAGACCAAGGATACAGAGATCCATCAAACCCGTAATCACAGAATCCCCAACAAGAATAATAATCAACCTCCAACTTGGTGCAGTAAAACAGGGCAGGATTATTGGCAAGGAATCCAACTGCCATATCACAATATATGGCTATATGTGAGAACACCTGAATACCCAAGTTCCTAAGCAGAGAAGCTGCCCATAATAACTCACATGCCATGTGGGGCATAACAAATTATTCAAGCTCAACACTCTGACTAAAGGGTTCATTCTTCTTGCTCCCCCCCACATAAACAAGTTTCCACCAACATAAGCATGCTAGCATCCTAACAATTGGATGGACGGTCTTATATATCTCTTTTGAAAATTGAAAATCGAAAATTGCTTACTAGCGTCACGCCACATAACATAGGTCGAAGAAAATGAACTTTTTAAATTTACCAAATCGTCCCTACACCTCTATATATAAAGAGAGGTAAGGAAAAAGTTACATCATAAACCTAACACAGAAATAGAAATGACAACCAACCCCTCAACAATAAATCATAACTTAACACTCCCCCTTAAGCTGGAGTATATATATTCATCATACTCAGTTTGTTTCCACATTTCTCAAATTGCGGGCGAGACAGCGGCTTGGTAAACATGTCAACAGTCAGGTCTAAGGAGGCAAGGCAGGTAGTACGAAGTAGACTTTGCTGAATCAAGCTCCTAGTATAATGACAATTCACGTCTACATGTTTCGTCTTCTCGTTGAACATAGGATTGTTTGCAATATACGTTGCAACCCGATTGTCACAATGCATTTCCATAGGCTCTTGAATATCAACATGAAGATCTCGTAGCAGAGATCAAATCCATATCATCTTAGTTGTAGTGTGTGCCATGACCTAGTACTCAAACTCAGCACTAGAACGTGAAACAATACTCTGTTTCTTACTTCTTCAGGTCAAGTTCCCGACAACAAACATACAGAAACTAGTAGTAGATCGCCAATCTCCAACATCTCCTGCATAATCTGCATCAGAGTAAGCAACCACAGACATAGGAACCTTCTTCTTCTGGAATAGAATGCCTCTACTTAGACATCCCTTAATGTACCTCAACACCTACATAACAGCCTGCCAATGAACATCAGTGGACTTATCTAAGAACTGATTTAACTTACCCACTGCAAGACTGATGTCTGGCATAGTGATGGTCAGATACAATAGCTTCCCTATTAGCTGTCGATATGCCTTCTTATCATTCACCTTCACTGTATCATCAAAGAGACGAACTTTATGATACATAGAAATATTAGCCTCCTTGGATCCTAGCATACCTATCTCCTGAAGAATATCAAGAGCATATTTCCTCTAAGGCATCACTATCCCTTGCTTGCTTGTGACAATCTCAATGCCCAAAAAATATCTCAGCTTCACAAAGCCTTTCATGACAAACTGGCATGCCAAATAATTCTTCACCTGAGAAATGTCATCTGCATTCACCTGTAAAAATAAGGTTATCAACATATACCAATAGAACCACAGTACCAATACTGGTCTTCTTGACAAAAAGGAAATGATCAGATAAGGATCTCTGTATCCCAACAATAGATAACGCCTCAAACAGGTGTTGAAACCAGGCTTGGGGGCTCTGCTTAAGATCATAAATGACCTTACGAAGCCTGCACACACACTCCCCCTTAACCTTAGTCAGGCGATTGCTGCATGTAGATCTCCTCATTCAAATCTCCATATAGAAATGCATTTTTGACATCCAGTTGGTATATATGCCATTCATAATGAGTTACAACAAAGACAAGTATACGAACAGTGGTGAGCTGAGCAACGGGGGAGAAAGTGTCAAAGAAATCCACCCCATAAGTCTAGGTGAATCATTTGGCCACAAGGCAAACCTTATACCGAGAAATAGACCCATTAGGGTTGTATTTTAGGGCAAAGACCCATCTGGCTCCAACAACGTGCATGCTAGATGGTAGAGGAGGCAGCTCCTAGGTGCCTCTGTCAGTAAGGGTAGACATCACCTCCTCCATAGCTACCTTCCAGTGTGGATGTAGTAGAGCCTACTAGTATGAGGTAGGAATCTCGGCATTGGAGACTGCAGTTGTGAATGCATGAAACTCCGATCCTAGAGAATTAGGAGAAACACTCCCAGCACAAGATAGTGGAGCCTTCTTGATAACAATAGGAATATCCTCATTAGTACTCACGGAAATAAGATCTGGAGAAACATCCACAGGCGACATACTCTCAACCTTTACGCCTGCTGACACTGTATCTGAAGGAGCCTCCTGAATAGAAGTAACCTCCAGGTTATCAACATTAGCCTGAGGAGACTGTGGAATAGACGGAGGGGGCTTTGCCCTATAGACAGTCGGTAACTGATAGGTGTGACCCTTGAAGGTCCTCTTATCTGTTGGTACTGGCCTGAATGTGCTTGCAGATGACTCAGTAGCCTGAGAAGAACTGCTACTATTTGTGAATACACCAAATGGTATAAGAGCAACTGACACAGGAGCATACTCTAGCACACTAGAAAAATAGGGTACAGCTTCATGAAAGGTGACATTTGCACTAATGTAGTACCTCTGGTGTAAGGGATTAAAATACTGATACCCCTTCTGAGTACAAGAGTAGTTAAGAAATACACACTTGACTGCTCTAGATGTTAATTTATCTCGCCTAAATCCAAGAAGATATACAAAAGCCACGCATTCAAATGTCTTAGGTGGAAGATCAGACAGCTCATCATCCGGATAGAACACCTGCCACGGTGTCTGCTTGTGAATCATTGAGAAGGGCAATCTATTAATAAGGTAACAAGCTATGAGAACTGATCTCCCCAGTAATTCTGTGGCACACTGTTATGAATAAAAAGAGCTCTGATCATATAGAGAATGTGTCTGTGCTTGGGTTTGTAGAGAGGTGTGAGAACATGAGGTCTGATGAATTATGCTGAGCAAATCTTAGAACTCCAACAGTCAACGAGTACCAAACTCCAATGCATATAAGATCTGAGATATGAGATCTTGATGCAGACATTAAATTGATTCTTTATCATCAATACAACCTTCTCAATCAGTGTACCAAGTTCATACTTGTTCTTCATGAGAAATAACCAAGATAATCTAGAAAAATCATTAACCACAATTAAATATCGATATCCTGCTCTATTAGGCGTACTACTTGAACACCCCAAACATCAAGATGCACCAACTGAAATCATGAAGACGAACGTGGTCTAATAGCAGCTGGAAAGGTAGATCTATGGTGCTTCCCAAGTTGACATGCATCGCAGAAGAGCTATGTAATTGGAGATACATGAGAAATAAGCCTACGTAATTTTTCCAAAGAATGACGGCCCAACCGTCTAGGTCACTGTAGAGCACTTTCTGAAATAGTACTAATACGACAAGCTAAAGCCATGGGACTGCTAAAGTCGATAAACACATCCTTCATATCCACTACCAATAGTCTTCCATGTCATTTGATCCTGGAAAATGCATCCACGCTCATCAAAGATGACATGACAATTCATCTGCTTGATTTCACTGACAGAGGACAAATTCATAGACAAATTTGGAATAAACTGGATACGATTAAGCTGCATAAAAGGGATAACATTAATTTCCCCCTAACCATTAATAGGAGCAAGTCGCCCATCAGCCACTTGTACGATGCGACCTCGAGAAACAGGTTAAATCTGCCCAAAACATTGCAGATTACTGGATAAATGATTGGAGGCGCCTGAGTCCATCAATCATGTCACACCAGTAGTTGAAGTATCATCCACGACGATTCCTAACACAATCTCCAACTAGGATGCTGCAATGTTCACAGAATCACACTGCCAAAATATGATTTCAACACAGAATACACATGCCTGAACTTCTTCAAATTTAAATCTAAATATTGACAGAAAATGAGGAATATACACCGCAACAAATGCACTAAACGGGGAATACACACCAAAAAAAATCTCCGCTCACAAGCGGTCAACACTCAAAGGGGAATACACACCCAAAAAATATGCATCAAGGGGAATACACATCCCAAAAAGCAGTAACAAAAATCTAATTTGATTATACCATCGAAGTAGAACTTCCAAACTCCTTTTCGGAAGATCCTCACTCTAGATCTCCATCACTAACAAGAGAAGGATCTTCCTAGATCCCGAAACAAGCGAGGTAGGGGTCTACAACCCTCTTCTCACTACTGAAAGATGTCCAACAGCAAGGGGAGGTGGAGAAGAGGCGATGATGCCCCCTCTACACTTCTCTTTTCGTAGCCGGCAACGGCTGCAGTGGCAGGCTTGATGGTAGGGTTAGGGTTCTCTCGGTAGAGTCCTCAACTTAACTCTGATACCAAGTTGACGAAAATGAACTTTCTTAATTTACCAAACCGTCCCTACACCTCTATATATAGAGAGAGGTGAGGAAAAAGTTACATCATAAACCTAACACAAAAATAGAAATGACAACCAACCTCTAAACAATAAATCGCAGCTCAACAATATACAATATACACGTGGCCAGCAAGTCCTTCCCACAATTCACTAACAGATCTCTCTGAGTTAGTCTTCAGAAAGATACTTCTTTCTTGTATTGACAGAATAATGTATTGAAAGTTGACTGTTGAAATGAAGTCAACCAAAGCAAGAAGATGCTACCCTCGAACTTAATGGTGATACTCTAAATTTCCAAATATCAATAGGAGAAATAAACATCTCTTCGTGATTCATAAAGTCCTTGATCCCAGCCTGACAAAAAAGAATTCCGTACAACCCTACCTTGTCAAATTAACATCAGAAGTGCATTGGTACAAAAAGGGAACAAGAGCAATGAAGCAATCATTGGTCAATTTGACATGTGCCCAAGAATCATAGTCTATATGCCCCTGCACTATACCATTCAACATGTTTCACGCTTGCACTTGCACCCTACAACTTACTCAGGCACTTGTTTAGACACAGTCCTTCTTAGACTTGTGCTTGCACATAGTGCTCCTGCATTTAGAACACAATTTGAGGCACAGTATATGAGACCAATGCAACAGTGAGGCAACTGCAAGAAACTGCATCAAACACAAGGTCGTACTACATCCTTCTTCCCTGGTCTCTTCAAATCAACATGTGATAAAGAAGCAATGACAAGGATTACCACATGTACAACATGAAACTACCATCCAAGTTGTCACAGGGAATTATTTTAAGAATTGGACCAAACCAGCTGGTTAGACCGGTTAAACCAGAAACTAATGCAAAAACAGCCAAACATATTGATTTTTAAATGAAAGTCAAACTCAATATGAACAACTCAAAACCCGATTCCTCTTTTCAGAAAAAGATCAAAACCTGATTTGACCATTTGAACCAATTGAATCGGACTACTAGCTTTGCCTTTTGGAAGAAAACAAAAAACTTCATGAGAAAAACCAAAATCCTACCCACCACAGCCCAAACCCAATCCCCTGGAAACCCGTCACCATCCCAGAATATCTAAAGCCCCTACCCCACTACTCTAATCATCAACCATTGGTGACGCATGCCCACTCCAACTAACTACCTCCATCCTCTAGCCTCCTCCAGTTCCACAAACTCCAAACCTTTTTATCACCTCACACCACCTCCAACCCTCTACTCAACTTCCACCTCTTTGATCCCTTCCCCTCCCATTGCATTCACCCTTACTCCACCTCCTAGGTTCCTACCCTCTTGCCTCTGAGTTATACGGAACTGGATGTCAATAATATTTCAAAATTGCAATGATAAACATATTTTAATATTGCAACTATAATATCTTTGATGAGAAATTTGTAATTTGAATGTTGAGGATGTCTGTATGTCATAATTGTGAAGAATGCTAGTGTGTTATCAACTAGTTTGTGTTCATTAAAGCAATTACGAAGGATGTATTCTCTTTTATTACTTGAATACTTTATAGATAACATATAGTTTTCTGTTGTGATTAAACTTCTAAAATCAACAATTCCAAACATAAATATTTGGTTTTTTTTCACCTAAGCAAATGACCCAACCAACCCAGACAAGTTTAACCCATTTGGACCAATGCTAACCAAACTAGAGGTTTATGGTTTATTTTTTTTACTTTTTCCCAACGGTTTATGGGTTTTTTTATGTTTCAAATTGAAGACATCGTCAACTGTTCGACCAGTCTAAACCACCGAAAGGATTGCTAAAAGTTAAAACAACTAGCCGATTGGAAAACAGAGCTGGTTTCTATTTGCAATTGTTTCTCTTCTAGGTAGAAGCAGATACTCTTCACAGTTCAGACAGGAGTCCCGAAGATTTTTTTTTTTTACTATCGAAAACATCAAAGCACAAAAATTAGGAGATATACACTTTGATAGCATGTTACATAAAATTTAAATGGATTCCATTGAAGGGGTAACTCCTTGTATGGAGTACCATGCAAGCAAATTTACATAGTGGAACGAAAATGTAACAAGTAACATAGAATTCTTTTAGAAGTATGATAAATAAAAAATATATAAGAAACTATTACAAGTTCTCAATAAAATGTGGATAAAAAACTTCTCAATAGAATAGAGATAAAAAGCTTCGAAAGCTCTTTCCTAAGGTATGTCAATCAACAACTGGAAGAGGTCATTGCTCTTAAACATTCCACTTTCCCATATCTTCGGCAGGAAGTCTCCAACATTGAGGAGTTAGGACTTGACCAAGAATAAAGGAATTCAATCTATCAATCATGAAAAAAGGTTGTGTGGCCTTGATTGAGGCCACCAATCAAAATCTTGTACCTTATCGATTGACCTCAGGAAGAAATCAATAAAGAGCTGTCTTAAAGTCTTCTTCTATGAAAGGATGCAGACCAGATGTTAGTTAAGGAGGTAGATGGGCTTAAAGAGGCACCTAGGGATGGTTTTTGAAAGGTCCTATTGGAAGATCTAGTCATGGGTATAGCTCTACTAGGAGTCTGTTGATTCTTTCTAACATTTGAGCAAAATCAGAGGTCTTGAGTCCCACTCCAAGGAGGAGGGAAAATGGGAACAATTGTCCCCTTAACCTCAACTTTGGCTATCAACAATGACTCACAACACTACTAGAACTCTCTTGACCCAACAATCATTGACTGAGAAAGACATATATGGTGTAGGTCATCTCACATGAATGTGATTAGATTTCACTTTCCCCATGCTTCCCTTTCCATGTTTCCTTCTTTGCAACTATAGCTTTCTAACACTTGTACCTTCTCTTTACAGAAAAAAAAATGAACAACCTTCCACTAATAGCCAAAAGCCTAACTCACACATTCATGAGGGGATTGCCCACTCATATGAGCTTTAGAGGCAAGGAAACCCAAGGTAGCCCCAAATATGTCTCTGAGATTTTTGGATTTCACTCTCTAGAGAAAGGTGACAAACATTCTAGAAACTCCCCTAAGTTCCCCTCACGTCCTACCCCATCCCCGATACTAATGCATTTTAAATGTTACTTTTTTCCTTTGGTGGAGGAAAAAAATCTCAGACAAGCCTTCTCCCACACTAAGTGGGGTCGGCTACACGGATTTTTTACCTTCACTGAGATCTGCCTTGAGTCATTTCTAGGCTTAAAACCCTATCTAAACCAATCATCATATAAATCCCTAGGCCCCATTGCTAGAAAGGATTGTAGAGGTTCCGCCTCATATGGATCCTCTGCAGATGGAGGTCTATAACAATTTATATTTATGTCTTCACAAAGTTATAATAGTGATTGGAGACCCACCTAGTAGAGGCTATACATGAAATTGAAGGGTATGTATTGTTTCGACTAGCAATGGACAATTTAATAATTGTTGGCAGTAGGAATTCTAGGTCAAAAATCAGAATAAGCCATGGAGAAGGGATATGTATGGTGGAGACATGGACGCAGTGTTTCTTACTACTAGTTCATCATCGTTGGCCATAAAAGGTAACTACCAATGACATAAGCATGAAGCACAATAACAGTGGACTGCAATAAAGACACATCTAAAGCCTTCTCCTAAAATATGAATAAATTGAAAATTTTATGTACTTTGACTTCAATAAAAGCATATATTTAACCAACAATCACCGAAATCTTCTAGGCAGACAGTCAAGTAGGTACACTAAACACTAGAATAGACCATCTCAGAAAAAAATAAAAGAAAAAGGTGGTGACTATAAATATTAAATAAAAAAATACGAATGGGTATAGTTTCTAAATGTAAACTCAACATCTGGGACATTTTTTAAAAAGAAACATATGACATATTTTGATGTAGATACAATTAAAATAGGAAACATTTTAGGAGAAAAAATCAAAGGGGAATCCCAGCAAATGCAAAATACAGTGATACAAGATAAATTAATTTCAAATTTTACAAAAAATGCACTTGTTTAATTGCTAAAGAATGCAGGATGAATACCTCGGATGAAGTAGTGTCCTAATTAATTATTTTTTTGAAAGACTGTCATAATTAATTATGCAACAATACAAATTTATCACTCCGAGTAGCAAGCTGGCCTGAATGACAAAGAACAGAAGTGTACCTATTGCATTCTGAACGAGATGCATAATTGTGGTTGTTGCAATTTGAGCACATCCAGTCTCCTTCACGCCACTGCTTTGCACTGGAGAAATAAGAAGAAAAAAAAAACATATCAATTTTATGACTCTCAGAGCTTAAAACAACAGGTTCTTACATAAATACCATCAAAAAATTGAAATTACATAAATGCCCCTATAAGTTTTATATGCACATGTGTCATTGTACAAAGTTTGAAAAAACATGACGCACAACAAGGCATTTCTCTGTTGTCCAGGCAAGTCATAAGCCTTGAGACGCTTGAGGCATGTGCCTCAGATTTTAGGAAGAGAAAATTCAATACCAGGCTAAATTGTATGCTATTGATGCATAAAAAAACAAATAACACATTTCCTTGACAAGCAAACAGTTAAAGAACAAAATCATGGGGAATAGCAAGTTCAAATATCCATCATAATGGATATTAAAGAAAAAATTAAAAACATCAAAAAGAAATGTCTAAAAACAGTTAAAGAACGAAATCACAGGGAATAATGAGTTTGAATATCCATCATAATGGATATTAAAGACAAAATAAAAATCATCCAATGGAAATGTCTAAAATCACATGAGGACATCGAAAATATAAAATAGAAATGCATTCTAGCCATCAAAATTCTTCTCCATTGTCACTACTGCTAATTGGGTCTTCTAGTGAATCAACCTGCACCGTGGGAAGGCTTTGGCAGTGATTGAAAGCTTGCTAGAGAGAGGTTTCAGCAGCAGTAGGGCTTTTCCCATTGATCTCCTAGGGTTTTAGCAAGGGGATGGACTTCTTATTTATGTTAAAATTATAGTCATGTCCAGAAACATGTAGAACATTCTTCCTAAGGCCCAAAAGTCTTATTTAATTTCTTTTTCATCTGAGATGGCACCTTTGTTTCGCCTCGAGTGCCTCGACACCAACTGAGATGTATGCCTCACCAACTACACATTGAGGCGTATGCCTCAAGTGCCTCGAGGTACGTTTTTTTTTAACCATGATTGTAAGCATGTCTCTTTTAGCAACAATGCCATTTGCTTGATGTGAGGTTAGACATTAGCCATACTTAAGTATCCTAGAAAGTAAAAAGGCAATGGCGGGCAAAAAGGTGATCGAAAATCTTCGTCAAGTTGTCAGGCAAGTTCATTGAGGTGTTTTATTTCGATGACAAGGATAAGAGAGCAACAACATGGTTGAGTAGCAAAGCTAGAAAGGTAGAGTTAGGAGCAAGACAAAGCAGAGCAATGCAATAGCATTTTTTATAGGTAATGATATAACTTCGGGGCAAACATATCCATTTCTTAATATTTTAGTTGAAATTTGCAAATTATCTTGATAGAACTTAATTCAAATGGTATCTTTGTAAAGTAATCAACTTTAAGGTGGCATGTGTAAATACGAATATTATAATGGCAATTCTACAATATCAAAAGCTTGTAATAGAATTATGTACATTTACTTTGAGCATCAATTCAACAATACAAAAGGATTGCATGCAACCACATTGGATAGCAATTTCCACCATGATGTTACCTATCAGCTGCCAAAGAACTTTTGACTTTTGAAGAAACATGACATACGTTTGATGCACTTACAGGTCATGGATGGCCATCGTGATAAGGATCAGTTTTGATGATCCTAGGCACGCTATGAACTGATGCACGACTGGGGAAACATAGCATTATGTATGCATATCACATCTCTTCCCTATTTTTAATGGAGGTCAGAAACCATGCGCTTTACCTCAAACAAAAAGAGTAATTTCTCATTTCAAAGCCTCTATATGCTGGGGATTGTCAAATTAATCAACACCATCTTCGCATTTCAACAATGCAAAACATCTATTCTTTCCATTGAGATTGAGATGATTCAACATGCAATTCACATAAAACATTAGCATGCAATTATATGAAATGATGACAAGAATGTTATAACATATTGACCGGTAACCACTTTTAAAATGCAATCTAGTCCATGTATCACATCAGCCATCTCTATAGTTAGCCTTTTCAAGTAATAACTAAAAATATCAAAATATGGATCCATTGTACCCTCCATCTCTTCTTGGTAACGTAGAGGATCCAAAAACCAAGAGTTGTAAAAATAGAAGGTAGCTTATTTCCATCAAATTATAAGACTTGATAGAGCATTGAAGCAAGAAAACATGATATTTTGACCACAGCTATTATAAAGCAAAATGGCATTTACTGTATGAATTCAATTTCATCAAGCCCCGCTTTCTACAAGCTATAAATTTGTCATTCCCTCACAGATTAATACATAATTCACCAAAGCTTTTCCACAGTAAAATCACTTCCACCTAATTGCATAGACTGGTCTTCAACGTAGCCATCCTTTCTTTGCTGCAAGAGAAATTAAATGGATGGCCCCTCCAGAGTAGCATGGACTTAAAACACCTGGCTGCAATTTCATGAGCCCCAACAATTTTATGAGATGTCAACGGACAACCATGGCAAACCAGTTCCTCAAAGTATTTAAAAGTAGAATGCATGTCAGAAATGCTGAAGACCAGTCTCAGCTAAGGGATCACTTCCATTTTCTTTTTTGAAGCAGTCTAGCCTGCCTTCTACAAGATAAAAGCATCTTTCTAGGGGAATATACAATCAGATTATATCAGCTTGCTTTAAGAATCATTTTCGGTAAAAAAATATACAAGTATACTCTATAAAAGCTTCTTAACAATTTGGTTATGCTCAATCTGCTTCCTCCTACATGAAAGTTCATATTTGAATTCCTTTAGTTTTTCACAGGATTAAGTCACGTTTCTTCCTCAGGAAAGCACTTGTCCACATTCCAACACCCCTCCCCAAACTCACAATGTGGTGTACTCCTCTTGCAATTTTCCTGCCCCCTTTACACCACTTCCATCTTTACTCTCTGAAAGACTCACATTGTCCAAAATTTCTAAAAATTTTGTGAGGGAACCAAATGATGACGGAACCAGTCTAAGTATAGCATATAGTGATCTTTATCTAATATACTATTATAGAGAAAACAGGTTACTCATTTCATAAGGTCATTATGTCCTTTAAAGGACATTTTCCTCAGTTTTGTGTCTAAGTACCCGTACCGATGCAAGTTTTATTTGGAATAAGCAGATTTTTTTCTCTTTTTAAAGCTGTTTGACAGTTAATTAAAATTCTCCAAGGACAAGCTATTTTAATAGTTCCAAGAAGCCAATTCACAAAAGCAGCACCAATAAACTAAACAAAATGGCACCATGTGAATTTTAAGCAATAAGAAAAGGTTATCACCAGACAATAAGAACCATCATACTACCATAACACTAAATATATTTTAAGAAGTTGCATAATCAAGTCGAACCATCAAGCATTAAAAAAAGATTGTAAAGAACAAGAAATTATCTTTAAGCTGAAGAAAAGTCCAATTACCCTTTTCCCGGTAGAGTAGGCATCATAAATTGCTGCGGAGACTGCATTTGTGCTGCAGGGTTCCTACCAGGATACTTGGAATTGATTCCTGGAAATTGGTCATCACTAGCTCCTGCAAACTTCTCTAAGGTGTCGTATGGATTTGGCTGTCTGCTTGCCTTCAAGGACAAGGAATAATATATATATATATATATATATATATATATATTAGAAGTCAAAACTACCACTGTTTTTTTTTTTGAAAAGCAAAATCTACCACTGTTGGCAGCCAAACTAATTCACATTAAAGCATACAGACAAATCTATAGCTTTTCGGAAATATTGAATACCAGAAAATGGCTGTTGTAGTCTCCAGCATTTAGTCTCTTATTATCCCACTCCTTCACAAATTCCTCAGATGCCAGTCTTTTTGTCCCCAGACCTACAAAATGAAAATTGAAAAAAGGTCCAGTGTTTAGCACAAGAAAGCATCATTCAAGCAAGTCAATTTAGATAATTTCCGGTCAAAATAATTGGTCATCAAGGCCTCTCAAAAAAAAAAAAGGCACATCAAGAAAATGTAAATGCAGGAGTTTTTTTTTTTTTAAAGCAAAAGTGTGGTTATCTGATTGATAACCATCCAGATTCATTCCATCAAACCACCAAAATAATTACATCACCAGTAAATGCAGGAGATATTAGAGAGGATTTCAAAGTCATATTTGGCAGTTAAATGCATCTGATGAAAAGTAGCATGGACATCTTCATCCAAGTGGATGGAAGCAGGAAATATTTTTGTTTACAATTACATATAATAGATGTTCCAGAATTTACTACAAAAGAATAAGGAAAAATTACAAAATCAATGTGAGAATCCACTAGTAATCTCATTGTTAAGCATTGAAACGGCAATAAACAAATATACTCTTGAAGCACAAAAAGGAGCAAGAAAAAATACCAGGAAATAAATCTGAAGCTGTGGAGGCTGCAACTGAAGGGCCCCCAGAGGGCATAGTAGCATTGCACTTCTTACACTGGAGAAAAAAGATGAGGTATGGGATTAGATTCACTACAAATCAAAAGAGAAAAAAAAAAAGCAGTATAAATATCATGTTTAACATGCAGCAATGCCCACAAAAATAGATTGGTGAAAAATTTTGGTGAGCATAGTTCTTCTTTGAAAATACAGTGAGGCACTAGTTTGTTAGATTACAAAATTGATTGGTGATTCAACGTGGATTTTGCTCATTGCAGGTATGTAAAATCCACCATATATTCAATTAGCATTTGTCAATTTAGCACACAATACTCTTTCAAAAAAGAGGCTAGCAACCAACAAATTATTAACTAACATGCCCGAGTCAGTAAACATGCACACTAAAACCTGTGTAGGACGAAAACACCAACAAAAATTCAGCATTGTCTTTATAGTCTTTTCATGTCCTACCAGGCATCTCATTAACTGCATGTATGATACATTGTCCTAAGCTATGTCATGATCAAGACCAATTCAAAGAGAGTGGCATTTACTTGGCCTGTGTAACACGTTGACCTACCTGCAATAACCTTTTGGATTACTCCAACCCTTTCTTACTCTGAATAATACAATTGGCCTTGCCAATAATGTTACCACATGCCTGCTTAGCCAGAAATGTTCTAGTCCTTACATCCCAATGGTAGGCATTCGGAAAAAAAAAATAGTAGGCAGGAATGTCCACTAATATAATACGAAGCAAGAATGTCACATCTCTCACCACTTTCCATGTGAGATACATAGAAGTCACTAGATATGCAATTCCCTCAATGTAATCGACCTCCAAACATAGAAATAATCACAGTGGCTCTACCTTATGTCTGCTAATAGAATATCCCCCAGATAGCCTTTTCCTGCCACGGGAGTAGGAGTAAATTGTTGTTCCACCCAGGTGGATACATTCAAGTGTATTTTGGTGTGCCAAATCAATGCTACCAACGATGCACAGGAATTGAACCCAGGAAGGGAAGATGAGGTGTGTCCCAAACTTGGTCATACTTTAGGTGAGGTGATTTTCCTTGGGCACTGCCCATGCACATATTTAACAGCAGGTGCTAGGTGCACTACCCATGCACTAACCCTTCCAATGGGTGCATGACAACATCTAATTTCTTTGGAGAGTGATTAAATAGGGCACGCAACCCAACATATCAGTTGAGATTTATTCAACAAGATGTCTTTTGATGTTATGTGCAGCAAATGCACGCATGTATTTGCATATCTGTGTATGCATGAGTGCCTTAGTATTTATATTATGCACATGTATGCATACGCTTTAACAAAAATGTATATGTATGCATAACGTATTATGTATACATATATGCCTGTATAATGTGCTATACATATAAATTAATGTACAAATCTTCAATGTCTTTTAGCACTTTATCTGAGAAATGTGCCTAGCAACACAGGCAACGAGAACCTTACCACCTTTGAGTGCCTCTTATCTTTGGACAGCACTAGTAGACATCACTTGGGCAAAAGGGTATACTGATAAAATTCAGGGCAAACATAAAGAATAAACAAATAAACCATAGATATCAAATCAAGAAAGCACATTTAAAACCCTGGAAGTTATATATTTGCTTACTCATGTATTTACAAAATTACAAGCCAAAAAACCATATAATGCTTTTGCCATTTAAATTACCAAGTCATAACAAACAGGCAGTAAAATAAGTTATCCAGCTTCTGATATGCACTGACTGAGTAAATTTAGGCAAAGAATAAAAAGAGCTCAAGGCAGACACACATAAATAAAAGCCAACAAACCTGAGATCGAGATGCATAGTTATGGAAACCACAATTGCACATCCAGTCACCACTTCGCCAATCCTTTGGAACTGTTACAAGTGGGTTCCCACTGCCTCCATATGACAACAGACTGCTATTTCCACCAAGTGACCAACTGGAACCAGATTGAAGCCCATACCTCTCTGCCGCTCCATATGGCCAATTAGTATAAGGTGAGAGTCCCTGCTGAAGACCAGCACCGTTCGTCATTCCATAATTCATCCTTAGTCCTAGTAATCCTTGTGCTTGCGCCCTGGCAAAATAATGTGCATAAGTCGGGAGAGAGGCTCCAGGCATGGCAATTGCAGGCATTGCTGCTTCCTCCTTTGGTCGGCCACATTTTTTGCACTTCTCTCTTGATGCATAATTGTTGTTACTGCAACCTATTGGGTCACACGCCACACATACAACCCACGGTGCAACCAGGAAGGATCCAAGAATACGCACGCCAATCATTCCAACCCAAATGAAGATAGGACACCGAAACACAGAGGAACCAGAAAAGTTACCACCCAACACAAAACTCTGTAAATTACAACTCTATCTTGACATAAAAATAAATGAACACAAGTAATTCAAGTTACATGCATGGATTAAATGCAGGGCACCCATAGACCTACAGCCATAACTCCATAAAATTAATAAAGAAAGGCACATTCAATGGAATTCTGCTAATCCCGTAAAAATATACAGCGATCGAATTATAATAACAAAAACATAAAAAAATTATTTGTTATTTGGCCTCCAACACCAGAACGGTTTAAGCAGACTGCAAAAAAATATTTTTTGATGTTTTCTATAGTTTAACAACCACTAATTCTAACTCCATGGAGATCTGATTACTTGACAGCAGCAACACCAATAGAAAAACAGAAACCATTAAACTCCCGACCCTCAATATTCTGCTCAGATTACAATTAAATACTCCAATTACTTTCTATGATTCAACAACCACTTAGAAATATACAGGTAACTACTTTCCAGAAGCATCCTGACTGGGACCTCAGTAGAAGAGCCATCTTATACCATCTAGTTTGTCCTGTAACAAATGGGCTTGTTTCATTCATCTCTCTCTCAATCCCCAGAGGGTCTTTTCTTATTTCCATATACGGGAGGAGATGGTCTAGAAACAAGAGGATAAACATGAGGACATTGTTTTTCCCACTTTAAGTTGTTTTTGGTAACACAGACTATTCGTACATGCTCTTACATTGCTTCTAGTTGCATGGCAAGCAGCCACGCTCTTGTATTTGGTTACCCATTTATAAGTTATTCCATTTTGCTTGAAAAGTTATACGCAGTTCAACTGCTCAATCCACTTGTATCATGTAAAATTCATGATTGGTGGATCACAACAGGGCCCATTGGGGAAAGGGGGAAAAAAAACGCTAAAGTGCATCCTCCCAAAAAATAAGCTCCATGGTTGGGTAACCCATTCCAAGATTTTTATTTTTCCAATTGACAATAACATCTTCTCCAAAGTGCACATCACACTTACCAGGTTCACTCCATTTATTTTTAACAGAAAATAAGATATCTCAGTCCTAAAAGAGAATGCGCAACCCAATGCACCCCTCAAATCTCATTACACCTCATCCCACTCCACAGATTCCTCTCCGGAAAGACCACACCGCAAGAAGAATCGCAGCGTAAAAGCAACCACATTCACCTCAGCAGTTAACCCGTCTGTAGATTTATCCACAACTCCTTTACCCACTCTGTTGGTTCAATGGATATCTCGGTAACCAAAACCCGCAAACAGAAATGTTACACACGTTCTTACATCTTTCTTATTCACAATTTGCCAAAGACACTAGAACTATTAGGGGGAAAAAGGGGGTTCTTTTTCCTTCTTTCACTTCAAGAGAACTATCGGAAATCTATCAGAAGAGATGGTACGAAACGAGGAACGGAACGACTTGCGAAAACCGAAGCATATGGAGCGAAATTGAGCTCAGCAGGAGAACCGAAACTGAAACCGATACGGAGGGGATAACGAGGAGGAGCATAGATAACAAAAGGAGGAGTGATACCAGAGCAGATCCAATCGCCGATGCGTGGGAGCCACTTGGCGTCGTGGGGGTTCTTGTTGGTGTCGACGAGGATGCGCGGCTGCTTGCACCGGTTGCAAAGGGACCGGAACGCGTAGTTGCGGTTCTGGCAGCTCCCGCACTCCCAATCCCCCTCCCTCCCCTTATCCCCACCACCACCGCTCGCCATCTCGCTCTTTCAAAACCACAAGAAAAAAAAAGCTCCTCTTTCTCTCTTTCTCCCTCTTATATATGCAAAGATAGAGAGACGCGCGCGCGCGCACTCACAAACCACCAACAACAGTAGAAGCAGCAGCAACAGCAACGCGTTCTCCTTCTCCTCTTCTACCGATCTCGATCTCGATCTCGATCTTTCTGTGTGGGTGCGTGATGGGTGGAGGGCAGAGAGAAGGTGTTAGGGCTTAGGGCTTATCGAGGGAGGGAAGGAGAGGACAAGGTGGAGGCGGCGACGAGAGAGGGAGAGATAGAGAGAGAGTATGGGGATATATTGTGCTCTCGAGGGTTTGGGGGATTTGTTTAATGGTTTGCGGGATGGGAACGGATGAGAGGAATATCCGTTTAGCGGGGGCCGTTAACCCGCAACAGCTGTCGCCCGATTTCTGGGTTTTTTTTTTACGCAAAGATGCCGCTATGGAATGGTGATGTTCCGGAAGGTTGCGTTTGGAGAGCTGATGAATTTAACTCGGGATTAAATAGGCAAGGGATAAGTCGAATCAAGTGTTTGTTTGTGAGATTGGGATAAGTTATGGATATAAATAATTGATGAAGAATATAAGATTAGTAGTTGATAGTTTAATATTACAATATAAGTACGAATTAAGTTGATATGATCCAGTGAATATAAGTTCTATCGTTAAGGTGTCACGGTAATGGAGTTATTTCATCTATAATCTTGGATTATCTAAAAAAATAAAAATAGTAAATAAATTTAATAGATATATTATGTTAGAGTAGGTATATGTTAAGTTACATCAATGTTTGATGTAATGTAATAAAATAATATAAAAATGATATATTTTAATAGATATTACTATTAATTTGATATGAATAAATAAGTTAAATTCTATTTTTTCGAAAATTTATCCCAATGAATAATAGCATATAGAAGGCAAAACTTACGCAACATTCACACTCAAGACTTGCTATAACCCTCCCACCTCGTGCGTGACCACGCATTTCTAGCTCATCCCTAGTTGGAGTACCCATGCCGATAGCACCCCAACACCTCATTGAAAGTATGCATGATCTCTGGCAAGCACTTTAGCACCTTCAGGAACAACACACACTGCATACACTACACCACCTTACCATTGACCATAACACCTTGCCATCAGTCGTAGCACCACCATATCATCTTCGAGCACAACACACATCGAACACGATTTTCATGGCACAGACACAACCTCCTTGCCATCGACCTCCAAGCACAGCATACACCACACATGACCTCCACCACCATCCTCAAAGTAGCTACCTGCCACCTACAGTGCCTACTTGATGCCACACACTACCTCCACCGTCACCATTAGAGCACTCAAGCCACCACTATAAATATAATAAAGCACCACCCACTACAAGGAAGAAGGGTTTTTGCAACAGTTGAAAACTGTCACCTATGTCATGAAAACCGTTGTATTATGTCATCGCGAAAGTGTGTGTCGTGTCAGTGTATATACAACGATTTTGACGTAAAATTGTTGCATTTTTACACGACGAAACCGTTGTCTATAGTATTTACAACAGTTATACTACAAACTGTCGTAAATAATATTTAAACACCGATTTTGCTTACCGTTGTCTATGGTATACGCAAACCATACACAACAGTTCTTCACCCGTCGTATACTTTTATATACAATGGTTATTTATAGAATCGTAGTTTATATTAACATGATGTTTATTTATAAGTTATCATGTAAACCATACACGACGGTTCCTGAAACGTCTTATATTTTTATACATGACGTCTATTTGAATAACCGTCATACAAATAACCGTCGTATTAATATGTATGTTTTTTTTTTAAATATAACATTTAGGGTTATAAGATTCTATAATCTTGGAATCTTATAACACCTTAAAACATATTTAACATATAAAATACAATATAAAAGTTTAACGTACAAAACACACATAGAACATTTAACAAATATATATATAAACCTAATAATAAAAGTATGGCATACTGCTAAAATACAAAATCAACTAAAAAAGAGATAAATAATAAGTTATGCCTCAGCTCCTACCCCCTGTTTACCTCAATTTCCGAGGTCGTCGTTGTCTCTGCGAGACGAGTAGTGAAAGGAAGTGTGATCACCGCGACCTCATAATAATGTCATTATCTCTCTCATATCCACTCTCTGCTGCTCCCTCTCCTTCCTCTGCTCCATAAATTTCTTCGCATCTTGGCAAGCTTGAGTTTGCTGCTTGAATTTGTGAGGTGGCATCATGGAGCTGTGATGTCACATCACGACGCTGTGTCTGCATTTAATGGACGACGGCTGCTGTTGCTGACCCCTTCTGTCCATACCAGCTGGACATCGTCTGACTTCTCCCCCCACTACGAACGAAACCTCCGTGTTCTGGAGGCATGCTGCTCCTAAAAGCTTCCTCAAGTGTCATAGGAGGGTACTGCGAAGTGCCAGAAGTTACGTCTGTAGGGGGGTTGATTAAGTTCATCATTTCTCCCTACAAATTACAATAATTTAATGTCATATTAAAGTAAGTATAAAAATTTAAGTAGTTGATAAATAAATGTTACTTACACGTTTTTACTGGCATGTCTCATGTATCCATACTCGTCCACCGTCGTTGGTGGCCTTACTATAAGTAACCTCATATACACCAACGCGATCGAGCGTGGTACCATCGTGTGAACGTGCATGTAAATATATTTTAGGGATTTGCATGTAATAGTAGTAATATTTAGCTTGAACTCTATCTATGCTGGTTCAACCCAAACAGTAGGTATGTGGTAGAGCTTTGGCCTATTGGCCTTGTTCCTCTTCACCTGATCCTATACATATAACTTATATTATAATGGAAAAGAAATTAATAATTTATTTTCAAATGCTATTAAAAGTAATTGTAATTACCTCTCTCTGAGGCTTATTTCAATGCTCACAGCATTCTCTCCACACATCTACTGCTATTGTAGAAGGCATGTTTCTTAATGCCCCTTTATTAGACGACATTGAATTGTAATACTAAATTATAGAAATAAATTATCAAATGAATTAATTAAGTAAATAATAAAAATGAGAAATATTACAGATTTTACCTTTCTCTTCGTTGTCATCCTCCAATCACGATGTTGTCTTGCGACATGATGGAGGATACACTAGGTGACATTTACATCGTCACCCCAATCACATATCGCCTATAATATTACAAATCGTATAAACGAATTAAATGTTATTAAAGTAAACTTATATATATACATAAATAATTAATTATTTACCTCCATATTACGAATAAGCTATCTCTTGATCTCCCTGAAGACTGACATCCAGTTAAAAGAACAAAGGGGGACGAGCTCATTTACCATCCTAGATAGTCTGCTGGTGAAATTAGGATAATCTGGATCTTCTCCAGCTTCATTGATATGCACTTTGATTCTCATCCCCTCTGGAAGTGCATCTAGATGTACATTTCTTGTCAGATCCCTTCCTTTTTTTATTACCTGGTAAGAAAAATATAAATATTAAAAATTAAAACATTATTAATAAATTTTATTAAGATTTTAACAACAATTCTTACCAGCAGAACTGCTCCCTGTCTCAGCCTGAGGGTTTTGCTGAGGTGGCCTCTGTGCCTCAGCATCATCCTCACCCTCCTCATCCTTGCCGTTGCTGTCACAACTTCGTCGTCATTAGGGTAGAGAGTGGAAACCTCTGGCTCTAGTTATGGCTCATGCACCACATTGGTAACCACCTTCTTGCCCTTTTTTTGGTACTGTCAGGCAAGATCATCAGGCCGAACATATTCATGCTGCTGCCGGATATATGCGGGATTAAGTATCATGACAGCTGGGTGTTGGTGGGTAGTAGGTAAAGGGATATACTCAGAAACAGATGGGGGAGTCTAGGTGTGGGGTGGCTGGGTAGGTTGTGTGCAAGATGGCTGGGTGCAGGGGGGTTGGGTGGGCTGTCTACAGGGTGGCTCGATGCGGAGGGGTTGGGTGGGCTATGTGCTGGGTGACTAGGTCTCATCCCTACTTGTTGAGGTGCCTTGGCCATCCTTACCCCTATTAACAAATTTCTTGAATTTAATCTGTATAAATATTATGAAATAAATAAACAAATAATCTGAAAAAAAATCGGCAAAGTTTCCCCCGTATTACAGATATTTTCCAAAATCCTATAAAAGAGAAATGACACATTCTACATTATATAATTAAAATCACACATTTTATAGTAAAACATAAACATAAACATAAACAAAACTTCAAGTCAGGCTGGCCATCATAAACAACTCCTAGAATTTTTTCCCTTTGTTAAATGTGGGAGGGGGTTTTGGCCCTTAGATCTTAATCCAAGAGTTGAGTACAGCAGGGGATCCTGGTTGGTGATTTGATTAGGGAGCTAGTTGTTTGGTGGCTGTAACGAACGCGTGCCCCAGACGTCGTACCAGACGTCTGGGATCACATCTAGACGTCTGACCAGACGTCTGGGATCATTTCCAGACGTCTGGAAATCCGTTAATTTCGACACGCGCAGGTCGTCTGCGCGCTCGGATATTCGCTTATTCCCTCTTTCTCTGCGGCTGCAGACACCTGCCGCGTCCTCTCTCTCCTCGCGCGGCCTTAAAAGGCCACGCGCTCCCTCCCGTCGTCTCCACCGTCTCCTCCCTCTTCTCCTTCAGCCAGTGAGCGTGAGCGCGAGCGCGAGGGCGGCAGCGGCGGCCGCAGTGAGCGCGGAGGAGGTGCTGCGTGCGAGAGCGGAGCTTTGCCGTGAGGGCGAGCTCGCCGGGGCTGCTAGGGCCGGCCGACGGAGGGTGCAGGGGGCGCGGAGTGACGCGGAGGGGGGACTGCTGCGGTCTGAGCAGCAGGCGCGCGAGGTGCGACGCGGGCGGCGTCGCGAGCGGAGGCCGAGTGACGCCTTGATTCTGGAAGAATTTCCAGAATCAAACGTCTGGGTTGATAGCCAGACGGCGAGGGCGACGACTGGAAGACCATCCAGACGTCTCAAAGGTGAGTTTTTCGTCTTCTTCTTCCTTCCTGTCGACTGACCGTACCGAGGGAGGGAGATGGGTGTGCGCAGGCTCGGTGATTCGCCATCCAACGCGAATCAGACGTCTGGCTGTTGTACCAGACGACGAGAGAGACCTCCAGAGGTCCGAGGTGACCATCGGACGTCTGGGAGCTAGGCCAGACATCCCCGCAGACTTCTGGACGTCTGGGAAACCATGCTGAACAGGTAATTCTCTGATCCACTTTTTAAGACGTCTGGAAGAAGTTCCAGACGTTTGATTTTGCACAGTGTCGTCGTTTTCGACCCGTTTAAGGCCCGTTCGGGTTCCGTTTTCTGCGATTCGAGTTGCGTTCTTTTCAGAATTAATTCCTCTACTCGTCTACAGTAGCTATACACTGTTTTGAGACACTCCTTGTGTTTGATCCTTGTGATAGGACCTCCTTCAGTTGCAGTCTTGGTAGTCGCGGAGGCACGCGAGATTCCCGATCACGCCCCCATTACTCCCGTTGTACCTGGTAGAGTGGCTTTAAGTTATTAATAAAATCTGTTAAAGTATGGAACCATAACTAGAACCTAAGACGTTGCATGAATCCTAGGAATGAGAAATATATGATAGCTCCTAGGTGTAGTACGAATCCTAGGGCTGGAAAACTAGATTGTTTGATAGATCCTAGGATATGGCATGAATCCTAGGATGGGAAAACTAGTGGAATGTATAATACTGCAGCCTTGGAAAATGGAAAGAGATATAAAGCTGCCTGTAATTTGAATTAACAGCTGCCTGTTGTGAATAAATAACGTGGTTGAGAACATGGATTGTAAGAATGTGAAACTGGAAAATGAAACCTGGACGTTTGAGTAAAAAGGATGGAACCCTACGGGGAAGTAGGAGTAGAACTCCTGGAAAGTGAATGGAATAGTATTGGGGAAGTGAGCTGGCCCTTGAGTACGGAGTACCAAGGAGAGCGACTGTCCCCCACTGTTTAGTGCAGAGCGGAGCCAGCCGCCCCAGGGACCCGGGGTTAGGAATGGCCACTCTGTACCGACTTGCTGGCCCTCGCGTACGTAGTACCGAGGAGAGCTACTAGTGTAGGGAGGTACTAGCTACCCCACGGGCCCCGGGGTTCTGCTAGCCTCCCACACCGACTTGTTAGGCTCGCTGGGGCAAACCAGGGTAGTCAGGCGAGGGTGCGCGGACTGTGGAGGGGCAAGGCCCCAGTTTGGTTACTGTGGAGGGGTTGGACCCCTGTTACTGAGAGGGCTCTGCCTTGGACTGGTTCCGTGTTGTGCTTTGGGCGCACCCATTAACGGAAACGACTGACCGCGTGCCAGTACGGGTTAGCTACCTGTGTGTTTATCGTGCGTGCCGTAGTCACCGTTACGTCTGTCAGTGACCTTGGGGTGGTTGACTGAGGGTAGGATCACCACGGGGGACTCTCCCAGCCAGGAGAGCACCACGTGCTACTTCTACTTTTTGGAAAAGACTGCAATCAAGATCGTTCCCACGAGGAACATTCGAGATCAAGTAAAAGATCTGAGAAATAAATGAAATAGTGAGACAATTGAAAGATGTGAATAAAGAAAGTAATAGAACATAACAGCTACTGTACACTCTACTGTTGTCTTTAGTTTTAGTTGCCACTCTACTCAGCGTTTTGCTGACGTGTTACACTCGTTACCTTTTTCAGGACCAGGTGTTGAGCAGCCAGGGTCAGCGGCTGCAGAGGACGCTAGGCCGAGTAGGGTCCAGTAGAGTTACCACTGTCTTTTGTACCTCTTTGTTTCCGTTATAGTGAGTAGTTCTTGTTTCCACTGTACTTTTCTTTACCTGCAGTTCATGTTATATGATAAATGTTTTTCTACTGTTGTGGTGGTATATATTGTAGTAGTTTCTTTCCTTACTGTTGTACTTTCTTACTGTTAGTTATATTCATGCTGAATGTGGTTTATTTTACTACTCTTTTGGTTACTTCCTCGTTGGACGACTAGGTCTTGGGATTAGTCGAGTCGGTCCGGTTCTCGTGTCTCGGAGGGACTCGGGAACCAGGTCGTTACAAGATGGTATCAGAGCAAGGTCGTCCCGAGAAGTGAATCAACTGACTGGAAAATAACCAATTCACATGTTTATAGCTAGAGTAGCCACCACAACATATCTCTTGACATGAGCTCTTAGAAGTTTCGTTAGGTACCGTCTGTTTTGACGTTTCCGTTTTGTTTCGCGTCTCCTTGCAGGAGATGCCTCGTCGCGGGACTGGCGAGACTGGCCGCGGGTGCGGTCGAGGGCGAGGTTGGCGAGGTGGACGTGCTGTTGTTGACGTCTCGGTGGACCAGCCACCACTCCCGGGCATCCAGGCCCAGGACCTCGCCAGACTGATACGAGATATTGTACGAGAGGAGCTCCACCCACCACCCCGAGCACCTCCTCCTGGGGCTGCAGAGGGGGAGTCCTCTGTGGGACCACACCTGGACACGAGGGAGGGGATGGGCCGTTGCCGCCCCCACCTCACTTCTGTACACGAGGCACCTTCGCCTGGAGGTGCACCAGCACCTCCCCTATAGCGCCACTTCGAGCTTTTCGGACAGTTCCGGAAGCTGAAGCCCCCCTCCTTCAAGGGGGATGAGGACCCGACCGAGGCAGAAGACTGGCTTAAGCAGCTGGAGAAGATCTTCGACACCCTTCGCCCCCCGGTGGAGTGCCGCGTGGCCTTTGCCACGTACCAGCTGGAGAGTGCGGCACACCGGTGGTGGAGGGCGGTCCGGGGACAGGAGAGGGATGAGCCGACGTGGGACCAGTTCGTCACCCTCTTCTGCGAGCAGTACTTTCCCCAGACGTGGCAGGACCAGAGGAGGCAGGAGTTCCACACTCTCCGCCAAGGGACGATGACTGTGAGCGCGTACCGCACGCGTTTCTTGGAGCTGTCCCGCTTTGCAGCGACAGCGGTAGCCACTGAGGAGGAGCGCCTTTGGAGGTTCACCGAGGGGCTCCGGCCTGCGATCCGGGGGTATGTCAAACCCCTGAAGCTGCCTACGTTTTCGAGGGTGGTAGAGGCAGCTATGACTTACGAGGAGACCAACCCGTCTGCGCGAGACACCGACGGTGGGCGGAAGAGGCCCTTTTAGCTAGACTTCTCACAGGGCTGGCGAGAACGGAGACACGTGGCGTCTGCAGGAGAGCCGTCACGTTGTGTAGGGCCATCAGTGGCCTTTGGGGGCCCTCGACAGGGGCCAGTCGCCAGCACCGGACCCCCGCCTAGTCGACAGCAGGGACCCATTAAGGGCGGGAGTCGGGTTCCCCTCTGCTACCAGTGTGGCCAGCCAGGCCACATCAGGAGGGACTGCCCATCTAGGGCAGGAGGTCAGCAGATACTCCCCTCGCAGAGCACTGGAGGGCGCGCAGGAGGCCGCGGTTCCCAGGCGCAAGGAGGAGGACAGCAGTCACGAGGAGGGTACCGCCCAGCACCTACCCGTCCGACGCAGAGTGTGGCTGCTTCGTTCGCACCTAGAGCTGAGGGGCGTATCAACGCCCTAACACATAGGGACGCCAGAGCTTCGGGATCGGTGGTAGCAGGTATGGTTTCAGTTTCCGGCAGACTCGTTTACATGCTTTTCGATTCCGGCGCTACGCACTCGTTTGTCGCAGCCAGTTTCGCAGTTAGTTTGGACCAGAATTATACACTGTTAGAGAATCCGTTCGTAATCAAATGTCCGAGTGGTCAGCTGTTTGTAGCTGAGGAGGTGTACACGGATTGCGAGGTCAGCGTCGGGGGACATAGCCTGCCAGCTGACCTGATTATGATACAGATGGAGGACTTTGGAGTGATTGTGGGGATGGATTGGCTGTCCGCTTACCACGCCTTGGTGGACTGTTTTGAGAGGAAGATTGTCTTCTCCATTCCGGAGTTGCCTTCTTTCGAGTTTCACAGACAGCCAGTGGACGGAGGTTTCAGGTGCATTTCGGCACTTCGGGCGGCGAGACTTTTGAGCCAGGGGTGTGAGGGCTTCCTAGCTTGTGTAGTGGCAGAGCCCAGCCCTGTGGCAGACTTCCAGAGCATCCCGGTGGTCAGAGAGTACCCCGACGTGTTTCCAGATGAGTTACCAGGACTACTGCCCGAGCATGAGATTGAGTTTGAGATATCACTAGTACCAGGGACCAGCCCCATCTCCACCGCGCCATACAGAATGGCACCGCTTGAGCTGCGAGAGCTCAAGTCCCAGTTGCAGGACCTTTTGGAGAAAGGTTTCGTGAGGCCCAGTGTGTCCCCTTGGGGAGCCCCGGTACTGTTTGTGAAGAAGGATGGGACCCTACGTCTTTGTGTGGACTACTGACAGCTGAACAGGGTCACCATCAAGAACAGATATCCGTTGCCGAGGATCGACGATTTGTTTGACCAGTTGCGGGGTGCCACGGTGTTTTCCAAGATAGACTTGAGGTCTGGATACCACCAGTTGAGGATCAGGGAGACCGACATCTCCAAGACAGCTTTCCGCACCCGGTACGGACACTACGAGTTTTTGGTCATGCCGTTTGGGCTGACCAATGCCCCCGCTGCTTTCATGGACCTGATGAACCAGGTGTTTAGACCGTACTTGGACCAGTTCGTGGTGGTTTTCATAGATGATGTACTCATCTATTCTAGAGATCGGACGCAGCACGGACAGCACTTGCGGATGGTTTTAGACACTCTGAGGCGACGCAGGCTGTACGCCAAATACAGCAAGTGCGAGTTCTGGTTGAGGGAGGTGACCTTCTTGGGTCATGTGATCTCTGGAGACGGCCTGGCGGTGGACCCAGCCAAGGTCGAGGCAGTGCTCAGGTGGGAGAGACCGCGTTCAGTCACTGACATCCGCAGTTTCCTGGGACTAACTGGCTACTACAGATGGTTCATCAGAGGATTTTCGCAGATTGCGCGTCCTATGACACAGTTGACCCGGAAGGACGTGCCTTTCGCTTGGACAGATGCCTGTGAGGCATGTTTTCTGGAGCTGAAGGAGAAGTTGACCTCGGCTCCCGTGCTCACCATTCCTAATAGTAGTGGCGGGTTCGTTGTGTACACGGACGCTTCCTTGCAGGGGTTAGGAGGTGTGCTCATGCAGAGGGGTCACGTTGTCGCTTACGCTTCGCGGCAACTGAAGCCCCATGAGCATACCTACCCTACCCACGACCTAGAGTTGGCAGCTGTTGTCTTCGCGCTGAAAACCTGGAGGCACTACTTGTACGATGAGACCTTCGAGATTTTTACAGATCACAAGAGCCTCAGGTATCTTTTTTACCAGAAGGAGCTCAACATGAGACAGAGACGTTGGTTGGAGCTCCTGAAGGACTACGACTGCAGCATCTCCTACTACTCGGGAAAGGCCAATGTGGTAGCTGACGCCTTGAGCCGTAAGGCGCTCGCACGCTTGGCCAATCTACAGTTACAGAGTTGGAGCCTTTTGGAGGAGGTGGGCAGTTGGCGACCTCTAGAGTTACGAGGGTACTGTGGGGCAGTGACGGTGACACGGCAGACTAGGCCAGAGCTGATGGACCGCATCATCACAGGACAGATGGCCGATCCGTATTTGCAGTCTTTGCGCGACGGAGTACTGTCAGGTGACCCTGGGGACTTCTCTTTCACAGACCAGGTGCTACGCTTGAGGGGACGGTTGTGCGTTCCCAGAGACGAGGAGCTGTTGAGAGAGCTCCTGACTGAGGCACACGGTTCCAGATTCACCATACATCCCGGAAACACGAAAATGTACCACGACTTGAGACGCGAGTTTTGGTGGAGAGGGATGAAGCGGGATGTGGGTGAGTTCGTGCAACGGTGCTTAGTGTGCCAGCAGGTAAAAGCCGAGCATCAGAGGCCTGCAGGGTCGCTTCAGCCGCTTCCAGCGCCAGGGTGGAAGTGGGAGAGCATCACCATCGACTTGGTGGTGGGCTTACCTGTTACCCAGCGGGGACACAACGCAGTCTGGGTAATAGTGGATAGACTGACGAAGACAGCGCGATTCTTGCCGATCCGAGTCACTTTGGGACCAGCACAGTTGGCAGAGAGGTACATCCGTGATGTGGTACGACTACACGGAGTTCCGCGGGAGATCGTATCCGACCGAGATACCCGCTTTACGTCCCAGTTTTGGGCTGAGTTTCAACAGGCCTTGGGGACGAGGTTGAGGTTTAGCACGGCTTACCACCCCTAGACGGACGGACAGTCTGAGCGCACGATACAGACACTTGAGGACCTTTTACGTGCCTGTGTACTGGACTGGAGGGGCTCTTGGGAGGAGCACCTGCCCCTGGCAGAGTTTGCATACAACAACAGTTATCACTCGAGCATCGGCATGGCTCCCTACGAGGCTCTATACGGACGGAAGTGTACGGCACCCTTGAGTTGGGTTGAGGTGGGGACCAAGTGGGAGGTTGGCCCCAGGTTGATTCGGCAGAGTCAGGAGGTAGTTGAGCAGATCCACAGATGACTCCGCACTGTCAGGAGCAGACAGAAGAGCTACGCGGATCGGAGACGCAGAGAGGTGCAGTTTGAGGTTGGTGACCACGTCTTCCTTCGTGTTTCGCCCATGAAGGGCTTACAGCGTTTGGGGTGAGAGGGAAGCTCGCGCCGAGGTTCGTGGGGCCCTTTGAGGTCCTGGAGCGGGTTGGACCCGTTGCTTACAGACTTGCCCTTCCCCCGCAGCTTTCTGATGTGCACGACGTATTCCACGTGTCCAACCTCAGGAAGTACGTAGCCGACTCCAGTCACGTACTGAGTCACGAGAGCGTCGAGGTGAGCGACGACCTGACCTACCCCGAGCGGCCAGTGCAGATTCTAGACCGAGCCGTCCGCAGTTTGAGACAGAAGCAAGTACCCCTGGTAAAGGTTTTGTGGAGGAGCTAGCAGTACAAGGAGGCTACCTGGGAGCCTGAGGCGACAATGCGGGAGCGGTACCCAGAGCTTTTCGCGGGTACGTCTTTTCGGACTGGCTTCGGTCCTCTTTGAGTTTGTTATGGTTATTTGGACGTCTTTTACCGCACCCTAGTTGGCGCAAGTTTCGGGGACGAAACTTCCTTTGAGTTTGTTATATTATAACGAACGCGTGCCCCAGACGTCTTTTAAGACGTCTGGGAGGTGGCCCAGACGTCGTACCAGACGTCTGGATCGTTTTCAGACGTCTGGAAATCCGTTAATTTCGACACGCGCGGGTCGTCTGCGCGCCTGAGCGCGCAGACCGGATATTCGCTTATTCCCTCTTTCTCTGCGGCTGCAGACACCTGCCGCGTCCTCTCTCTCCTCCTCGCGCGGCCTTAAAAGGCCATGCGCTCCCTCCTGTCGTCTCCTCCCTCTTCTCCTTCAGCCAGTGAGTGTGAGCGCGAGCACGAGGGCGGCAGCGGCGGCCGCAGTGAGCGCGGAGGAGGTGCTGCGTGCGAGAGCGGAGCTCTGCCATGAGGGCGAGCTCGCCGGGGCTGCTAGGGCCGGCCGGCGGAGGGTGCAGGGGGCGCGGAGTGACGCGGAGGGGGGACTGCTACGGTCTGAGCAGCAGGCGCGCGAGGTGCGACGCGGGCGGCGTTGCGAGCGAAGGCCGAGTGGCGCCTTGATTCTGGAAGAATTTCCAGAATCAGACGTCTGGGTTGATAGCCAGACAACGAGGGCGACATCTGGAAGACCATCCAGACGTCTGAAAGGTGAGTTTTCCGTCTTCTTCTTCCTTCCTGTCGACTGACCGTACTGAGGGAGGGAGATGGGTGTGCGCAGGCTCGATGATTCGCCATCCAACGCGAATCAGACGTCTGGCTGTTGTACCAGACGGCGGGAGAGACCTCCAGACGTCTGGGGTGACCATCGGACGTCTGGGAGCTAGGCCAGACGTCCCCGCAGACTTCTGGACATCTGGGAAAACACGCTGAACAGGTAATTCTCTGATCCACTTTTTAAGACGTCTGGAAGAAGTTCCAGACGTCTGATTTTGCACAGTGTCGTCGTTTTCAACCCGTTTAGGGCCCGTTCGGGTTACGTTTTCCGCGATTCGAGTTGCGTTCCTTTCAGAATTAATTCCTCTACCCGTCTACAGTAGCTATACACTGTTTTGAGACACTCCTTGTGTTTGATCCTTGTGATAGGACCTTCTTCAGTTGCAGTCTTGGGAGTCGCGGAGGCACGCGGGATTCCCGATGACGCCCCCATTACTCCCGTTGTACCTGGTAGAGTGGCTTTAAGTTATTAATAAAATCTGTTAAAGTATGGAACCATAACTAGAACCTAGGACGTTGCATGAATCCTAGGAATGAGAAATATATGATAGCTCCTAGGTGTTGCATGAATCTTAGGGTTGGAAAACTAGATTGTTTGATAGATCCTAGGATATGACATGAATCCTAGGATGGGAAAACTAGTGGAATGTATAATACTGCAGTCTTGGAAAATGGAAAGAGATATAAAGCTGCCTGTAATTTGAATTAACAGCTGCCTGTTGTGAATAAATAACGTGGTTGAGAACATGGATTGTAAGAATGTGAAACTGGAAAGTGAAACCTGGACGTTTGAGTAAAAAGGATGGAACCCTACGGGGAAGTAGGAGTAGAACTCCTGGAAAGCGAATGGAATAGTATTGGGGAAGTGAGCTGGCCCTTGAGTACGGAGTACCAAGGAGAGCGACTATCCCCCACTGTTTAGTGCAGAGCGGAGCCAGCCGCCCCAGGGACCCGAGGTTAGGACTGGCCACTCTGTACCGACTTGCTGGCCCTCGCGTACATAGTACCGAGGAGAGCTACTAGTGTAGGGAGGTACTAGCTACCCCACGGGCCCCGGGGTTCTGCTAGCCTCCCACACCAAGTTGCTAGGCCCGCTGGGGCAAACCAGGGTAGTCAGGCGAGGGTGCGCGGACTGTGGAGGGGCAAGGCCCCGGTTTGGTTACTGTGGAGGGGTTGGACACCTGTTACTGAGGGCTCTGCCCTGGACTGGTTCCGTGCTGTGCTTTGGGCGCACCCGTTAACGGAAATGACTGACCGCGTGCCAGTACGAGTTAGCTACCTGTACGTTTATCGCGCGTGCCGTAGTCACCGTTACGTCTGTCAGTGACCTTGGGGTGGTTGACTGAGGGTAGGATCACCACGGGGGACTCTCCCGGCCAGGAGAGCACCACGTGCTACTTCTACTTTTTGGAAAAGACTGCAATCAAGATCGTTCCCACGAGGAACATTCGAGATCAAGTAAAAGATCTGAGAAATAAATGAAATAGTAAGACAATTGAAAGATGTGAATAAAGAAAGTAATAGAACATAACAGCTACTGTACACTCTACTGTTGTCTTTAGTTTTAGTTGCCACTCTACTCAGCGTTTTGCTGACGTGTTACACTCGTTACCTTTTTCAGGACCAGGTGTTGAGCAGCCAGGGTCAACGGCTGCAGAGGACGTTGGGCCGAGTAGGGTCCAGTAGAGTTACCACTGTCTTTTGTACCTCTTTGTTTCCGTTATAGTGAGTAGTTCTTGTTTCCGCTGTACTTTTCTTCACCTGCAGTTCATGTTATATGATAAATGTTGTTCTACTGTTGTGGTGGTATATACTGTAGTAGTTTCTTTCCTTACTGCTGTACTTTCTTACTGTTAGTTATATTCATGCTGAATGTGGTTTATTTTGCTGCTCTTTTGGTTACTTCCTCGTTGGACGACTAGGTCTTGGGATTAGTCGAGTCGGTCCGGTTCTCGTGTCTCGTAGGGACTCGGGAATCGAGTCGTTACAGTGGCGCTTCGCTAGGGTTTCGTGTTATTTTAAAGTTCTAGACATTGTAGTATATCACGAAAATCTGTTACCAGTTTACAATTTATTACTTGGAATTAAAAGTTTCCCGAGGTCGAACTCAAGGAGCAAACTATGATTCCAGAAGCATACGAATTCACAATATTGTTTTACAAAAATTAAGTCAAAGGAGAGAGAGAGAGAGAAAGTTCTCTTCTTGACTTTTTCTTCTTCTCTCTTCTTCTTTTCTTTCAGTCGGTTCTCTTCTTCAGCCTGTCTTCTTCTTTCTTCTTCTTTTTCTTTGCTGCAGCTGCCTCCTCTTTCTTTTTCTCTTCAGCTGCGATGTCCTTCTTCCTCTTCCTCCCTCTTCTCTTCTTCTCTGATTTTCCTTCTTTCTCTTTTCTTTGCTTGATCCGGACGTCTGATTCTTAGCGTCAGACGCTTTAATGGCGCGGTTGCTACAATGCCCCTGCTGTCTTCTTTTCTTCTGCAGCTTCTTCTTCCCTCTCTTTTCCTTTCTTTTTCTCTGGGCCCTTCCTTTTCCTCAGTTCCTTCCTTCTTCCTTCTTCCCTGTGGCTGCTTCTCTGCGGCTAAGTCCTTGCCGCTGCTCTTCTTCTTCTTCTTTCTTTCTTTTCTTCAGCAGCTCCTTACTTCTTCCTCCCTCACCTGTTCCCTGCACACACACACAAGCTCAAAGCAAAACATACCCTACCCTCTTCCCGCGTCTCTCTCTCTCTGAATCTCTCTTGGGTACGCTCTCCCAGAGCCAGGTTATCGGGTCGGGTCGCGTGCCCGGGTCCAGGCGCACCGGCATGGGTGGTGCGCGAGGAGTGCACAGGAGGGTGTCGGGTCGGGTCGTGCCAGATCCGTGTGATGAGCTCACGGACGAGGGATGTGTATAGGTGAGGGACCTCACCCCATGTGTATTCAGAGGCGATCAGCTAATATCACTTTTACAATTTATCTGTGGGCGTGAGGCCACACACTTCCGAGGTGGAACTAAAGTCCTCCCTCTGCTCCGCGCGCCCGCAGGCAAGAAGCTGCTGGCAATTGGGGCAGCAGCGAAGGCTCGCGACTCCAATAGAAGGCCTGGGCACACTCGCGGAAGTGTCTCGCGTTGCCTGGGGCCTGCGCCTGGTGCTAAAGGGACCTGGAGCTACTCATGAAGCAGCTCCTACTGTCCGTCAATGGCAGCGAGGGGGTCGAAACCTGAAAGCACGAAAACGGCCTCACGGCCACGTCAGACAGCTCAGGAAGATTCGCTAGAGGACGGCGAAGCCGGTGCGGGGGTCGGCGTGGCGGGAAAGTGCCTGTTGCCGTGTGCCTAGGGCACACTGCAGAGGTGCAGGTGGGTTTGTTCGAGGGGTGGTCTGAAGGTGCGGGGCTGTGAATGGAGTGGGGGAAATGCTTAAGTGGAGTGAGGGGGAGCTTCTGGGCTTGTCGGCGAGGGGTGGAATGGCCTGTGGAGGTGGAGCGATCTCGCCGGAGTTGGTGGCCGGAGGTGGAGCAGATGGAGGTGGTAGTGGCAGTCAAGGGGTCTAAAGTGCCAATTTAAGAGGGGGAAACAACAGAGAGAAAAATGGGAAGGTTTTTACCTACATAATTGACGAAGAGGGAAAGAGGGGCGCCCGACGCGTGCCTGCCGGAACTGGGGACGAAGGTGCCCAGAAGGGGGGTAACGGCGACGAGGAGGGGATCTGGAGGTGCCAGCTGGTGCGGCCTGGTGTGGGAAGACGAGGCAGAGTGAACTCTGTTGCAGGTATGGCAACAGAGCGACGAGGAGGAGGAGGAAAGATCGCCGGAAGCTTGGGCTGTTTGACCGGAGTGAGAGGAGACGAAGTAGGGGGGTTCTCTTCGGCCAAAGTGAGCTTGAAGGGAACGACTGCCCCTACCGCTCCTTATAAAGGTCCTGGCGAGGAGAGGATCTCGAGGGAGCGACGTCGGGAGTTCGCCGGAGATGGAGACCCATGCCTTTCGTGCATTCGCACGAGAGGCATGGGCAGCCGCAGGTCAAAGGGGAGGGTCCCTGCGAAAGAGGACGACGCAGGGAACCCCTCGTTCGTTCCTGAAAGCGGTCTCCATACCCTGCACGGCGTCATACTCCACGCAAGGTCGCTAGAGGTATGGTGCCTGCGTAGGGTGGCAGGAAGGACCGTTCTGCAAAGAACGAAGGAGAAGATAGGGGGCTAAATGCAAGGGTTTAAAAAGATAAGGATCAAAAAGTAATTCAAGAAGACCAATTTGTAAAGTCGGTCAAGATGGTCTTCCCTTAGGCCCAAATTTTTGTACCAACCTAATTTGAACCTGAGTTCAATGGTGTAATTTGATTTTAGGTTTGACCACATTTGATTGTTCAATTTACGTAAAAACCCAAATTAGGTCAAAATTTGGGCATGGTTCTCAATTTAGGTCAAGATAGGTTCCAAAGGCCAAATTGAAGGTTCCAAATCCTATGGAGTATTTTTCCATGAATTTTAGAGGATTTAGTTGATTTTTATCCTGCCTAGAATCTCGTGAACTAAAGCAAGTTTGTTTTTAGGGCTATAGAATGTCATTTTATTCCTAAAAGTTGTTATAACCCTTTTCAGATCAGAACATCCCACTTCCTTCCTTATTAAGATCATTTGACCTGTGTTTAGACCCTTAGACACCCTGTTTGTGTACTGCATTGGTAAAATTACAGTTTTACCCCTTATGACTTGTTTTATTCTTCAATTCAGAATTCTCTAAGTTAGGCTTTTCTTTAGGTTTTGTAGGAGCTTTTTCACACTTATTTAGATCAAATTGTGCTAGTTAGGATTCATGATGAGACTCTCATCATTGTTCATTTAGGCAGAAAGGGGCTTGATATCAATATTATTCAGAGCAGGGGATCCTTTTTTAAATCTACTTTTTGTTCGAGCTGATGGGTTGTGACTAAGCTTAGCTTGGTAGATCTCATGCTATAATGCAAGTGTTGGTTCATGAAAGATAGGTTGTTGGTATGGTTATTGCTACCAAAGCAAACTAAGTGAGTCACAAGTGGAAACTTATGAGTCTAACTAGCTCTCCAACTCTATAGGAAACACATGACTTTGCCACTGCCAGATCAATGACTTCTGGCTTTCTATCAGCATAACTACTTTGGATGTTACTTTCTCTCCCTTTACCTTCACCTTTAGAAATTGCTTCTGCAGGTGTTAAGATCAAAGCTGGGGAGAGCATCCCCTATGATTTTAACATGGTCAATTTGGTTGCACCAGAACTCTACTTCATTTAGGGGGAGAGGCCGTATAACCATAATCTGAGCGATAGATGATCATTTATACACAATAATCTGTGGTATAATTTCATGAGTTACTTTTCACAGAGAAGAGTTATCTGGTAATTGCATAGATTTTCAAACTTCAAGGGATTGATTTTTGTTGGGATCGTTACATTCATTATCATTTAGTAGCGTGGCTGCTCGAATATTCTATATATATTTTTATTAAAAGCGATAACTTGGTCTCAATCAATGTTTAAAAAATCAGATTGGACCAATTGATCCAACCAGTTAAACCAAGAACTAGCCCTACAGTGGTTGGTTCAAATGGTTCACCAGTTTAGAAGGAATGCTAGCATGGACTAATTAGATCGGTGGTTAGATTGATTGAACCAATGGTTCTTGATTTCCTTTTGTACTAAGATAATTATACATGAAGCTTTCACTATGAATTGAGAAATGACAGAAGAAAATTGATATAAAAGATAATTATACCATACATATCAATAGCTATTGCACCTGCACCAACTTCTGGTAAGTTTCCTTGATAAGAATCTGCTTCCACTTCATTTTCAACAACCTTTTGCACGTCAAAATATTCACGTGAAATTGTCCATACAAGTATAAGCCATCCATTTCTATTGTTGTCAGTGTTAGTGCTAGAACACCACAATCATTTATTTGATGATAACAAAACACTTGTTATTTAATATTTTCACTTGAAGTCTTAGATTTCATATTAATCGCAAATGGAAACGTGTTCAAACGGAGTTCGAGCTCGCATCTATAGCGGATTGGAGGAACTTGAGGGTGAACAGAGGAGCTTCGTGAGAAGAGATAGCCTGAAAAAGCGTGAAGATAAGAATATGATAGATCTTCTTTTATCTTGTTCTATGTAATTTTATTTCTTTCGTATATCTTATGTTAAATAGCCTCAAAAAACCCTTAAAGTAGTCCTAAGAACACCTACAGTACCCTAGGATACTTAGGTTTTCTGAAGAGAGCTTAAAAAATCAAAATAGGGTTTTGACAGCCTAATCAAAAGTCTGATAGTGACTTTTAAAACGTCTGACTGTTGACTTAGACGTCTAATAACTTAGGCTGGACTTAGTTCTGTCTGATGAAATCAAACGACCAAACCTTAGTCCAGACGTCTGATTTTGTGCCAGACGTCCAATTAGTGGAACGTTGGCTACCAAGTAAACTTTGAGGAATATGACCGTTAGGCTTTTAGTAAACGTCTGTAGAGGATCCCAAATGTCTAATATGTGACTGTTTAGCCTCGACTGACACAAAATCTCCTTTGTTAGATTTCCTAGCCGTTAACCTATCTTGGGAATCCATTTCCGCAGTACCATAGGGTTTCAGATGTCCAGACCTAGGGCAGACGTCTTGTATGTCGTCCGATGGCCATGCACTAAAACCCTGTTTAGGTCTGAACCAAGTCAGGAAAGAAACCCACCTGGAATCAGACATCTGACTTTGTTCCTAGACGTCTTAAACAGGTTTTCCAGACGCCTGATACCAAGACCAGGCGTCCGATGACCCTGTCAGAATCATGATTGATTCTTATTATGGCCTGCTTTGCTTTGGGTTTAACCCCAACGGTTATGGAAGCTTTCTAGTGGCTTCCAAAGCCTTCATAGGCCCTCTAGAGGAGGACACACCTTACAATACTACTTTCCACTCTTATTATGTCACATTAATACTAAGAAGAAGTTCTAAGCTCTCCAAAAGCCCATGTCCACACCTAAGAGCTTCATCTTTATTTGCGCACCCACTCTCCCTCTGAGATTACGAGAGCGACCAAGCGCCACCATGTGGTTCATGCACCCACGTCAAGCCGACGCACTTCCAAGCAAAGGGGAGTATCTTTACCTATAGTAGCTAGGTTAATTTTTTTTGGCTCTATAGGTCGTTTTGTAATCTTTCTTTGTTATTGGTGAGACGCCAATCCTCTGTAGTTCTAATATTTCGTCGTAGTATAGTATAGAGAAGCGGTTACCAGTTTAATACAATTTGTTACTCGGAAATAAAAGTTTTCCCGAGGTCGAACTTAGGGAGCAAATTGTATTCTAGAAGTACAAAGTTTCTATTACAAAAATGAAAGAGAGAGAGAGAGAGAGATTTGTCTTGTTGGCTTTTTCTTCTTCTCTTCTTTCTCTTGTCTTTGTCTTCTTTTCTCTTCTCTTTGGTTCTTCAGTCTTCTTCCTTCTTCTTCTTTTTCTTCAGGGCTTCTTCTCTTTCTCCTCATGTTCTTCTCTCTTTTTTGTCTTCTTCCTTCTGCTCTTCTTCTTTCTTTCTTCCTTGCGGTGCCTGTTCTTCTTTTCTTCTTCTTCAGGGCGTCGTCTGATTTTTCAATCAGACGACCTAAGTGGCTTCTGCTACAGTGCATCCTCCTTCCTTCTTTCTTCTGTGTCTTTCTTCTTCTTCTCACAGTCCTCTTTCTTCTTCTTCTTCTTCTGTGCCTGCACGCTCACAGTTTGGTCAAGGCAAAAACCTACTCTACCCTCCCCCGCATCTCTCTCTCTCAGAATTCACTCGTAGGATAGCTCTCCCAGAGCCGCCGGGTATTCGGATACGGGTCACGCCAGGGTCCAGGCCCACCGGCGTGCGGTGGTGGGCGAGGAGTGCAGGTCGGGTAAACAGGTCGGGCCGGGTCCACGGGGGGTGGTCACAGACGAGGCCGGGTGAGCGGGTGAGAGGGACCTCACCCCGTGTGCTGAGGCGATAAGCCTATAGCACTTTTTGCATTTATGCAGGCGCGCGGCTTTAGAATCCACCAAGGTGGGACTAAATGTCTCACCCCAATTTGGCGCCTGCAGCTGAGAAAGCTGCAGGCAATTGCGGCTGTGTGCGAAGCCTTCACCCCAGCTGCAGGCCTGGGCAGCTGCGTAAGGGTGAACCGCGCGTCCTGGTGAGTCAGACCTGGGCGAAGCGAGGCTGCAGCTGCAGGCGGAAGAAGCTCCACCTGCTCAGCAATGGCGGCGGAGGGCGGGTGACCTGTTCACAGCAATACGGCCTCTCGGCCTAGTCAGAAGGTGCAGGGAGCTTCGCTAGAGTGCGGCGAAGCTCGTGCAGGTGGTGGCGAGGCGTGGGGCGGCGTGCAAGGGCTGCCCTAGGTTGGATTGTGGCTAGGGGAATGGGTTTGTTCGGGGGGTCTTTAGGCAGCGAACGGCAGGGAGTGAAGGGGTGGAAGTGGTTCAGCGTGAAGAGGCGGAGGTTTTGGGTCGGTCGGCGAATCGTGTGGGGTGGTGGAATGATGGGAGCGAGTCGCCGGAGGTTGGCCGGAGATGGAGAAGGTGAGGGCGATCAGGCGCGATCGAAGGGTGGTTGAACAAACTGAAGTAGGGAAAAGAAAGAGGGGAGGAAGGGAAAGAACTGTACCTACTTGGAGGGACGAGGGGGACCGGAGCAGGGCGACAGTCGTATCGACTGTCGCCGGAGAAGAAGGTGCCCAGAGAGAGAAGGCGGCGGCGAGGAGAGAGCGGGAGAGCGCGCGCTGGGTACGACGCGACGCGAGAAGAGCGGGCAAAGGCGGCTCTGCTGCTGGTAATGCGGCAGAGCGACGAGGAGGAGGAGGAAGAACCGCCGGAGCAGGGGGGCTTCTGCCGGAGTGGGAAGAGAGGGAAGAAGGGGGGGTTTCTCCGTCAGAACTGAGCTGCTGAGTTCGGTAGACGGGGGCGGCTTTTATAGAGGTGGAATTAGAGAGGAGGGCCTCCCTCGCCGGAGGACGCCGGAGATGGAGACCCATACCTTCCGTGCGTTCGCACGAGAGGTATGGGTAGCCGCAGAGACCATGGAGGCGTCCCTATGACAACAGACGTCGCAGGGAACCCCCGGTTGTCTTGGCAGAGGGTCTCCCTTATCCTGCGCGGCGCCATGCTCCGCACAAAGTCGCCGGAGCATGGCGTTGCTCAGGGTTTTGCAGGGAGGACCCAAATGCAAAGAACGAAGAAGAGTTATGGGCCAAAATGCGAGGGTTTCAAAAATTGAGGGCCAAAAAGTAATAGATGATGACCAAAATGTAAAGTTGGTCAAGAAGGTCTCTTCTTAGGCTCAAGTTTTTATACATGACTAATTAGGACCTAAGGATTCTGATGGTGAATTTTATTTCTAGATCAGACCTTATTTGACCGGTCAATTTATGTAAAAACCCAAATTAAGTCATTAATTGGGCATGGTTCTCAATGTAGGTCAAAATGGGTTCCTAAGGCCAAATTGAAAGTTCTAAACCCTAGATATTATTTTCCTATGAATTTTAGAGGGTTTAGTTGATTTTTTCTTTGTCTCGAACCCCGTGAATTGAAGTCGATTTATTTTTAGGGTTAAAGGATGTCATTTAATTCCTTGGAGTTACTGTAGCCCTTATTGGATCAACTCATCCCACTTTTCTTCTTATTAGGTTAGTTTGACCTATGTTTGGACCCTTAGTTACCCTGTTTTCATATTGAACTGGTGAAATTACATTTTTACCCCTTAGTTTCTATTTTCTTCGCAAACTCAGAATTTCTCTGAGCCAAGCCTTTCTAGAGTTATGTAGGAGCTTTTTCTTGCAAATCTGGATTAGATGGTGCTAGTTTAGGGTTTATGACGAGGTTCTCATCAGTTATTGGTTGGGTATTCGTGTTGCGAATTCCCGTCTCCTTCGTGAGACAAAATCCTCCTTGTAAAGAGCAAGGGTTTAGGAACGTTACCCTCGTACTCGTAACGTGGTTGTAATTTAGGTTGTACTACCCCCATTAAAGTAGTACGTTAATGGATTTGTTTGAATTTGTCGATCGAAAAATCCTAACTCGAGAGGGTTAGGTGGTGGTTTTCACCCGATTTAGGTTTCCACCTAAAAATTCTTGTACCATTTTGTGTGATTGCTCTTTTTGAGATTGTCTATTTTAATTCTGCATTTTATATTACGTCACGCATATCTCACCCCCTCCCGTAGAAAACTACAGTCAGGGGCGTAGAAGACTTAAGATACTTGATATGCAAATGTAAAAGACTCTGAAGAATGAAAAATTCGACGATTCTTATTCAAATTTAAAAAATTATGCTTCTTATTAAGTTTGAATCAAATGCCTTCTTTGAATACGTCGAACCAATTGCACTTGAAAATGACAACTCTACAGTCGTATCTGAATCTCATCTCAATAATTTCTTTGATATGTCCGTAGTACCATCACAACCAGTGTTCAAATCGCAACTGACAACAACACCAACATGCTGCGTGGCCTTCGTATCATCTATGGATTTTATCCTGAATCTGAATCCATTTATAATGTAACCTGAATGGTAATGTCCATAACTTAACAGTTGATTCGATATTATGTTGAAATCGTCCACCCATCATGGGTCGTTCTCTTCTTTCATTTGCATAACACATTGTTTAAACCACTCGAGAAAGTCGACCTCGCGTGTTTATGGATGTGAGCACTCCTTAAATTCATTATAAGATGCATCAACTTCTGGAATCTGCTTAAGAATGTACAAGTGAGCTAGACGTCGATCAGTTTCAAAGATTGATTTGTACCATGTGTGGAGGATAAACCTTCCTGGAATATCAAATATGGAAAGATAATCTTCATCGTTCTCATTGTACCCTCCATCATAATTTCTCTGTAATCGATTAAATTGCTTGTTTGTCTCATCCATATACATGGCACAGAAGTTAATGGACTTTTCTACAAGATATCCTTCCACAATGGATCCTTCAAGCTTATCCTTATTTAACACATAATCTTTAAGTTTCTTTAGAAATCGTTCAACTGGATACATCCATCTGTATTACACAGGCCCAGCAACTTTTGCTTCATTTGCAAGATGCAGAGTTAAATGAATAATAGCATCAAAGAATGCCGGAGGAAATATCTGCTCCATTTTACATAATGTGACGACTATTTGCTTATCCCAATACTGTAATAAATCAGAATCTACAATTTTCGAACAAATAGCTTTGAAATATCGGCTCATCTCTATAATTAAATCCACAACTTGATCATGTAGCACTCCACGAATAGCTAGTGGGAACAAGGCTTGCATGTAAACATGACTGTTGTGGTTCTTTAACCCACTAATTTTCTTTTAAGCCTCATTTACACATCGAGAAAGTTGTGAAGAATAACCATCTAGCACCCGTACTTTCAAGAAGGTGAAAACTTTCTCTCGTTGATCATTATTTAAGCTATAAATGGCATCTGAAAAGGCATAATTGTCGTCTCCTTTTTAATAACATGTACCTCTGAACGAATGCCTAAAGTTATCATGTCTTTTCTCATTTTCACTGTATCTTTTGAACTATCAGTTAAGTTGAAGACATTATCCATGGCATTCTTTTCAATATGCATCACATCAAAATTATGTTGAATAGTTATATCTTTCCAATATGGGAGTTCCATGAAGAAAATGCTCTTCTTTTTAAAACCCATATGTTTCAAAGTTATTTGATCTTTCTTAAATAGCCGACCTAATCGTATGTTGCCAAGCTTTTGTAATTTCTGCATTATTTGAGAACCTAACAACCTTATTGAATTTGTACTTAGCTTATTCTTCGGATTCTTAGAGGAATACCAACAACTTTTACCGTCGAGCTTGTCCTTAAACACTGTTATTCACCATGTGTGCTCAACTGGCAGGAATATACAGTGTCCCAAATAACAAAACTTGTTGCTTTCAGGCAGTCAAAGATGATGAGTATCATCCATACATACTGGACAAGCAGACCTTCCCTTTGTACTCCATCCCAACAAATTTTCATATGTGAGGAAGTCATTAATGGTCCACAATAATGCAACGTCCATATCAAAGAATTCTTATCTCTGTGCATCATATATACAAATGTTGTTACACTACAACAGTTTCAGTTCATCTATCAATGGTTGAAGATAAACATCAATTGCATTTTCTGGCTGCTTTGGATAGGGGATGAAAAGGGTCAACAACATAAATGACGATCTCATACAAAGTCACGGAGGTAAGTTTTACGTCACCATCACGACTGACCAAATTGAATAGGATGGATATATGTTTTTGAAATGATTAAACCCATCGCTTGCAATATCCAATCTGACATTCCTTACATCCTTTGCAAATGGTAAATGAGTGCTGTCAAACATTTTCAACTCTTCTGAATCTACAGGATGACGAATGTGACCATCTCGTAACATATTATCCTTATGCCATGTCATCAAATTTACAGTTCTACTTGAAATAAAAAGGCATTGAAGCCTAGGAATTAATGAAAAGTAACGTAAAACCTTCTCTGGCTGTTTTTTGGCCCTTGTAGTTACTGGATTTCCCAATATAAATCTCTCAACACCAATTGTGAACAACTACTCAACTCTGCATATTCATTTATGTATAACATAATCATTTGAATAAGCGTCAATTTTATCGCAATTTATACCAAGTCCACGAATCTGTTTCTTTGCTTAATACCATGCCTTTGGATAACCTTTCAGATCATTTAAAAGCTCTCCAATGAATTCAAGCACCTCGGACATCAATTTAGAGATCGCTCTATTCATAACCTTCATCCGAAATAGCTTCAAAAGAAATGACAACTTAGAAATGGATGTGATACCGGGAGCAATAGGTTCGTCTGTTGCCCTAATAGCATCATAAAACTAATTACAAGTTTCCCCACTAGCCGGATCTTCAACTCCTGCTCTCATCTCATCAAGTATTTCATCGATGTCATCAGCTTCAATGTCAACAGTTGTTTCTTCGAAATCTATTAGGGATCGTCTGACTTCCTCTGGCTGATCCTCTCCATGAGCAATCCAGTTAGTATAATACCTCCACCAACCGTTGTAAAACGTGTGCTCGTATATAGTGTTCCTATTATGTGAATATCCATTCAAGCACCTCCTACATGGGAAAAATATCCTGTTGAACTTGTCTCCTCGTCTGAATGACTTCCTATTGTCATGAAATGCCCACTCAAGGAACTCTCTCCCTCTATTCTTGTATCAAGAGTAATCCGAGTTCCTCAAAGTAATCCAAGTCTTATCCATGATCTAAAAAAATGAAATAAAATCACCCAGCCAATAATTATAATCTGATTTCATAACAGTGTTTGTATTTTAATTAAAATTCACTTAATAGCCCATCCTTGAAGATTTTATCACAACGTTACTTGTTACATGTAATCGGCGTCTAGAGAAATTTGGGCAACTTCTGCTCATGCTTCTCCAGTATACCCCTTAAGACTAACCTTAACTACATTCCCAATAACTCCCATTTAAGGGTGCATTAGGAACGTAAGTAAAATCAGTTGGTATACCGGAGAAGAGCGAAAAAATATTACCAAAATTCCTCCAGACATCGGTTCCATATAACAAGTAACCCTAAGTTGTGATCAAATCTTCAAGGACCCCCCTTTGTTCAGAACTTCTCTAAACAAAGGACAACAACCCTTATGGCATGCTATAAACACAAAGCTTCGTGAATATTAGTGAGATATACAAACACTTTGCATTGTCCATATAACATGATCATAAGTGTCGACAGGTAAGTATTTTGTCACGATTATCCCCTCCTAAAACCTGTAACCTAGGGATTAGAATATCTATTATTTGACCTCAAGGGCATCTAGATTTGTGCAAGTGTGTGTATCTATGAATTTATTAAAATAATATATTTTGCAACAAAAATAAATAATTATATACAAATAAAAAATAGATTCTTCCTCTCTTTCCCTCATCTCCCTTCACTCCTATCTCCCTGTCTTACCATTTCCTTTATACTCTCTTTCTCTATTTTTTCGACCCTTTCTGTCATCCTTCCCTTCCTTTATATTCTTCTTTATGCATCTCTCTTCCTCTTCTACATCTACTGTCTATTTATTTATCCTCTCTTTCCTCTCTTCTCCCTATCCTTCCTTTCCTCTTTCTCTTCATTAATTCATATTCTTCTTTATTCATCTCTTTCCCTCTTCCTCTTCCTCTCCTACTCCATCTCATTTCACTTTCAGAATAATAAATTAACACAGAAATACAATCAAATAAGCATTCAGAAATAAGCAATCAGAATAAAAATAATTCATTCACAAATCATAAATTCATCAACATTCTAAACCTAAGTGGGTACACCCCACATTCTAAATCTAAGTGGGCACACCCCACATTCACAAATGAATTAAGACAACTTAATTTCATACCTCAATAAACCACATGAATCACAGAGAAGATGTCCGATGATGCGAGATACCTAAATCAAATTACAAATATTTATAAGTAAATAACTAAAACAAATTTAAAAAATTAGTCAAAATTAACATTTGCTTAATACAAATTATTTCACAATTAGGGGGAGCAATGGGAGGAGGAGGAGCATCGGGTGCTACGGATGGGATGAGGAGGAGGAGGGGCTGATCGAGGATGGGAATGAGGAGGAGGGGCTAGGGATGGGGATGAGGAGGAGGAGGGCGGGCTGCCTGCGGATGGGGATGAAGAGGAGGAGGAGGAGGGCGGCCTGTGGGTGCATGGGAGGAAGAAAGGCTGGAGGGCGGGTTGCGGATGGGGATGAGGAGGAGGTGCGACGTCGGCAAGGAGGAGGAGGACGAGTTGCGCCTGCTGGAAGGAGGAGGAGGAGTGTTGTGGATGGGAAGGAGGAGGAGGATGGCGGCTACTGCTGGAAGGAGGTGAAGGCGGTGGCAGCGCTACTGGAAGGAGGAGGCAGCGGCAACGCTGTTGGAAGGAGGAGCGACGACGCATGAGGAGGAGGGGGGCTAGTGTTGCGCGCAAGAGACCGACGACGCTTGGGAGGAGCAATGATGATGAGCAAGAGGAGGAGCATGGGTAGCGCTTGGGGATGAGCAGGAGGAGGAGCACATGCAAAGGAGGATGATCGAGAGGAGGAGCGTGGGGTAGCAAGATCTCTAAGGAGGAGGAGAACCTTATGAGGAGGAGGAGAGGTAGATGGAGGAGGAGGAGATCTTTGAGGACGACCACGCGAGAGGTTGAAGAAGACCTACAATGCACGGGGGGGTGGGCATCTGTTAAAGGGCACAGGAACTTTACACAACGATTCTTGTCAAAACCATTGTATAAAGTCGGGTAGGGCGCAAAAAATGCTACCCAACCAAAATTCGCAATCAATATAGACGACGGTTACAAGATCAAACCGTCATCTATAATATGACAATTATTATTAACGCCATCATGTAAATATATGTAGGTCCACCGTCGTATATTCACGGTGAATATATACGACGGTTTTAATGTTAACCATCATTTTTATAAAAATACGATGATTTTAAAACTGTCATCGCTAGATTCTAATAGATACAACAATTATAACAAAAACTGTCGCTACAAAAGCGTCGCGAAAGATCATTTTTGTAGTAGTGACCACCAGCACTACACACCATCTTCGACATCCATAGCATCATCACAACACAACGGAGCACCCACACCTCTCTGGTAAGCACACACAACCTGCACCCACCATCAATCCACCAACATCCCTAATTACAACCACAACACACACGTTGATTTATAATGGAACATGCAATTACTCAAAAAAATGGAAACCAGTATTCAATGGAACATATAAAAAATAAAACATGTAATCAACTAACTTAAATGAAAGAAAAAAATATCAAGAGAAAAATAAAACATGCAAAAAAAACTCAAACAAAAAGATGAGTACAACAACTTGATTTAGAAGATGTGTTGTGTTTTAAGAGTGTGTGCTAAGTGATGTATATGTTGTATGATGTGTTGAGATATATGTTGTATTTTGAAGTTGTGTATTGAGAAATGTATGTGTTATCTGTTGTCATATTTTTTTTCTTTTTCTACCTTAGGAAGTGGCAACTTTTGCATAGGAAAGTAGCAAACACTACAATGGAAAGTGGTGTGCATCATTTTTTTTTCTTAAAAATTGGCCTATGTTACCATTTTTTCTTATTCCACCCCTATCCCTTTTGACAACAAGGTATATCCTCCAACCAAACAATGCCCCTTTGGAGTAACGATGTTACCCAAAACTTTTGATGTTTCATAATGATAAGGTGGTCCTACGGAAACTAGACACTTTGTAGGGATGCTCCTTAGATTTGAAGGGTGAGATAAATAAGGTTATGTAGCAAGGGTAAGAGGTTGATTGAACTTGGATGTAATATAAATTGCCATATACCAAGTGAAGAGAGAAGGAAAATCCTCAGTTAAAGCACCTTCGCTGAAGGCCTTGCAAAGGCCCAACAATAAGCTCAAAGAGGCCCACTGAGCAAAAGGTAAAGAACCAATCAAGTAGGCAACACTCGATTATCCACCTAATAAACATAGTTGGAGAAAAGGATAATCAACTAAAATGAATCCCAACCAGAAAGCCTCCATGTCCATGTCTGCCTGATTGACCAGGTAGACCACCTTTGTTTCTACCTACCTGAAGGTCCTACCAACTAGGTGAAATTAAGTATGGCTACTTGACCCAACACGTCAACCATCAGTCCACCAAAAGGATAACAATTACTACTAATTAAAGACCACATCCCCACTTCTATCGAGGAACGTGATCCATGCTCTAGATAACAATCGTCACCCAACGACCAAGCATCTTGCCTTAATCGACACAATTCGAAAATCTCACATGATGAATGCTACATACATTATGATATCTCTAGCACTTAAATAAGCCACGATCCTAAAGAGAGGAGACGTGCGTATTTAGAGAAAAAAAAGAGATTCTTATACTAGTGAAATTCCCCAGTGTACACATTTTAGGTAGAACTGAGTAATCAAATCTCATTGCCTCTCTGTACGATTGTTGATTATGAAGTAACCTTTCCATATTAAGAATCCTAATAGGACTCCGTATAAGTAAGTTACGATCAACGAGATCATCCTTGAAACTTAAATGGACTTTATCCCATTAAATATACCAAAGCTATGATAGTAACCTTCCCTTCCTGTTTCCCAACCTATTGCGATGCAACCGACGAGATTGACCCCGCGCCAAATGCAATGTTAGAGTGAAAAAGGAGTTTGACTGTTTGGATGAATTAAAAAAAGGAAGGGTGAATGAATTTTGAGAGGAGATTCTTCCTTTTCCTTTTCCTTGAATCCTAAAGAATTTTATTAGATTGTGGTTTTTTTAATGGATGTTGAGGTCTTAGTTAAGAGTGAGGTTGATTTGCCACCTCATACTAAGGCACATAAGTGTAAGTCAAAGCAACTTTTTGTAGGGTATTTATGTAAAGATGAAGCCTTGAGACGTATATGTTATATCAAGGTTGATAAGGAGCTTCCATGTAAACATCCTTTCCTTTTCCATAATATTTCCCAAACGTAACTAAGTTTCTCACTATAGTCCTTGATGTGGTCTCTCTGATTATTTTAAAGGTCCTTCCTTGTCTTTATGGCCATGGTTTCAAGCTTCACTACTTGAACATGCTTCTCATGTTTGGATACCTTGCACTTGAATATCTAGGAATCCTCCTCAATTTAGTGTAACTAACCTGGCTCTCCTTTGTTATTCTTAATCCTTGACTTACTCTAAGAAAGGCACGAGTGAGATGCAGGCAAAAGAGTTGTCATTTGCTCTAATTCCTTTCCACTATGGTCCTCTTACTAGAAGCAATTCGCTGTGTAATACTTCATAGGCATAAGTCCCATAAGAGATTGAAAAGGAGCAAAGATTAACTAGAAGATTATTCCTTATATTTTTGAAGGTTGATAAGATTATTTGAATTATTATCTCTACTCTCAATGGATCCATATCTTATCATACAAAGTAAACTTAGAGCAATTATCTAGACTTATCTTTACCAAAGAAGCATCTAATATGGTATGCGAATTTGATCACTAAAAGGAACTATGCGCTCAACGATGTGTTTATAGTTGAGCACCCTAGTTATGAGAAAATAGAAAAAGTTTGAGTACTTTTCATGATGTAAAGGACATATACACACCTAATTTTACACATCAAAGAAGAGTTCATCAGACATCCAATTAATCCTAATTAGAGCAACAAGTGTTGGTGTAATTATATTATTTGCTTTTAATGATAACAAAATAAATATTATTTAACAATTTTATTTGAATTTTTAGATCTAAGTTAAAATGCAATTATTTGAAAGTTGATGCAAACTCAAACTCAAGATCTATGGTGCAATGAAGGAGCTTAATGGAGAAAAGCATCAAGGAGTGTTGAAGGAAGGAGCTAAGGAAGAAAAGATGAAGAGAATCAAAGAATAGGATAATTTATGTTTGTTGCAAATCAATGTAATTTAAGTTGCTCTTTTCATTTCCTATATACTTGTAAAAGAGCCCCAAAATAGAGTTAATGACCTTAATTAACCATTAGACAACCTAGGAAAAAAAAAAAACCCACCCTTAAAGGCCCTAAAACAACAAAACTTAACTCTTAAGATGCAGGCCAATTTCTATAGGCGTCGACTAGCCCCTTTATAGTTGGTCAACTTACTACATTATTAGCCAGCTTGCTCCTATGTAGGGCACCAACTAGCCGTCGACCCATGAGCTAAACATTGGTTGTTTAATGTTCAAAATCCTTGGAACTTGTGCCTAATTATTTCTCTAATCAATTGGTTAATTTCCCTAGGTGCCTTCACTAATCAGTTAATCCTAGGTCGATTTGTCCCTTAGTAGGGCGTCGCCTGATACTGTATCACCCATCGACTTGTATCCTATTCTAGGAAATCAAAATGTAGAACACCTTAGTAGCCAAACAATCAGCCACTAACCTACCTAAATAGCACCAAACGACCATTAGTCGACCAACCAGTGAAGTCAACCACTCATTCAAGGGTGTTGACTTATCTTTTGAGTTGGTCGATCAGCCCTGTACTGGCCAGTCGATCAAGTGCTAACTTGCTTGTACTATCTATTGGATTTGTTGGCTTGTCCAGAAATCTGTTCCAACAGTCATGAGTATTGATTGCTCTAACGAGTATAACTTTTCTCAATGCCTATCTAAAGTTCTCCTAACACTTTTATAAATACTTATGAACACTCTTGAACTTAGTGACACATAAAAGAAGAAAAAAAAAGTTAAAGCGCCAATTCCTTTCACCACATCCACCAAGTGAGAGATCAAAGAAGAGGAATTTTGTTCTTGCTCTTGATAAACGTCAGCTTATCATTATTCCTATGCCTTAAAACAAACCTAACTCTTAAGATTTTAACTCCGCAAATGGATTTTTGGGTTGCATTTAGGCATCAATTAGGTTAGGCATGCATTCATGATTTGTTGTGTTTTTGACACATTTATTTGAGTGTTAGGGATAAACAGATAGTTATATGCTTAAAACCCTAGCACTCAAAAAGGCAACTAATGAAGAAGAAGCTCAATCCAGCTAGGACTCAGCCAGATCCAGCTCATCATAGCTGGATATCAGCTCACTTGGGATAAGGTTAGCTCCATTAAGCTCCATTCATCTCATCTTAGCTGAATGGTAGCTCAGTGCAGCTCATCTTAGCTCAACCCAGCTTAAGTCAGCTTAGATCCAGCTCAACTTAGTTGAGTCAAGCTCATCTCAGCTCCATTCAGTCCACTGGGAGCTCTAGCTAGCTTAACTAAGTTGACAGGAGTTCACTTCAACTCAAGTTCAGCTTTCCCGAGCTCCACTCAACTCATGGTAGCAGAACCCCCTCCAGCTTAGCTACTACCTGTCAACTAGTAGCTAAGCTAGCTCGGGAGTTCCCATCAGAAGCAGGTCTAGCTCAGCCAAACTTCAAACAAGTTGAGACCAGCTCAACCTAGCTCAACTACTCAAGCTTAGCTGCTAGCAGAAGAACTAGTTAGCTAAGCTGAGTAGTTGAGTCCTCATTAAGGCCTCTTCAGCAAGATTAACTCCATTGCAGCTTCAGTTCAGCTCCACACAACTCTTCCTCAGCTCCTCTTCCCTAAACCCTAGCTCCATCCTACCTTTTCCTCTACTCATCTACTAGCTAAGCTAGCTTAACTAGCTTAGCTTAACTACACCTGAGCTTTCCTTGGCCATCCACCACCTACAACCTAACTCCACCTCACCACCTAACTAGTCCTCCAAATAAGTTAACCGCCTACACCTACTCCTCCTCCAACTTAGCACCACCACCATCACAACCCTACACCCCATAACTTCCACCAAAAGACACCATAGAGTTGGCGCCAAAATGACCTCAACCACCTGTTAAGACCCGTTCTGTCCTGAGCATTTTAAGACGTCTGGACTGTCGATGTCTGCTAAGACGTCTGGAAATTAAAAATTTTGAGTACGAGCTCGCGTCTCCGCACGAGCTGCGTGCAGATAGTACTCTCTCTTTTTCCGCCTCTCTCTTTTTCCCCCCTCTAGCGAACCCTAACCCTCACCCTTATAAAACCCTCCTTCCTCCTCTCTTGTTCACCCCACACCAGCCACCTTCCTCTCTTCTTCTCCACTCCAGCGAGAGAGCTAGCGTGAGCGTGAGAGCGACGACGAGGAGAGGAGGAGTTGTGCTCGCGAGCTCGTGTGGGAGCTCACTGGAGAGCGCACGGTCGGAGCGGCGCGTGCACGAAGAGGAGTGCATCGGGGGAGTCCTCCCCGACACTACTGCAGCTGGAGCTGCAAGCGAGGGGGCGAAGCGTGGCCATGCGCGGCAAGGGCGAGCAGGAGCAGGTTCTGGTTCTGGGTTTTTCCCAAAATTAGACGTCTGGAGTAACGTCCAGCCGACGAAGCCAAAGTCTAGAGGCGGTTCCAGACGTCTGAGGAGAGAGTTTCGCGAAGGTACATTCTCTTTGCAGATACAGCCATGCAGCCCGCTCCGCAGGTACCCTTTTGCATACCAATTTTGAGAAGATTTGGTGGATGCGTGTAGGATTTGCTTCGGAAAGGCGCGGGACATACCCTCCCACGCATTTCAGACGTCTGAGGAGCTTACCAAACGACTGGAAGCACTTCTAGACGTCCAGAGAGGTGGTCGGACGTCTGGAGCTAGGTCCAGATGGTCTAGAAGAGTTCCTGGACGTCTGAGGACGACGCAGAGACTGAGGTGCATTTCTGGACACTTTTAAGACATCTGGAAGTTGTTCCAGATGTCTGATTTTGCGTCAGTAACCCTGTTTTGACCCATTTAGGGTACATTTGAGGTCAATTTTGTACAAATGAGATACCGATGTTTTCCTTGTGAGTTTCTCTACTTGTTAGAAGACTTTCCATACTGTTCTGATAGTTTCCTTGTGATTGTTCCTTGTTATAGGACTTCGTTCCGTTGCGGGTTCGGGATTTGCTGAGGTACGTGAGCCTGCCGTTCAAGTTCTCAATACTCCTGGGTTTACTGGTAGAGTGGCTTCCCCTAATTAAATTATAACCCTGAATGCATGTGTGGAATGAATGATTAGACCCTAGGATGTGGCATGAATCCTAGGATGAGAAATACTTGAAATGTCTGTATGCATGAATGAATTGCAGTCATGAATGAGTAGACAGAAATGTTAAACAGATGCCTGTAAATGAACCAAAGTTGCCTGTGAATTATGAATAACCTGTGCTAGTTAGCAGTTGCATGTGACCTTCCTGTTGTATACGTTAAATGATGTAATATGAGCTACATGTGTATAAAGCTAAGAATGGTAATGTGAATGATAGAGATATGAATTACCTGTGTATAACCTGAGTATGGAAATGTGAATGATAGAAATACAAGTTGCATGTGTATAACTTGAGAATGGAAATGGAAATGATGAAACCTGGTATGGAATGGCATGAGGCATATGAGCATGAACCCTAAGGGGGAATAGGAGTAGAGCTCCTGGAAATAAATGGAGTGGATTTGGAAATGCGTTGGGAAGTGTGATGGCCCTTGAGTACGTGGTACCAAGGGGAGCGCATGTTACCTCTTAGTGTAGAGGGGAGCTTGCCACCCTTCGGGTTGAGACCCGGGGTGGGTTCGGCCACTTTGCACCGACTCGGTGGCCCTCGTGTACACTGTACCAGGGAAGAACTACTAGTGTAGGTAGAGAGCTAGCCACCCCACAAGGCCTGGGGTTCAGCTAGCCGTCCTACACCAACTTGTTAGGCCCACTGGGCAAACCATGGTAGTCAGGCGAGGGTGTGCAGACTATGGAGGGGCGAGACCCCTGTTTGGTTCTTAGGGCTAGACCCATGTTACTGAGAGGGCTAGGCCCTATACTTTTCCGTGTTGTACTTTGGGTGCACCCGTTAACGGAAACGACTGACCGCATGCTAGTGCGGGGTAGCTACCCATGCGTTTATCGCACGTGCCGTAGTCACCATTACGTCTGTCCGTGACCTTGAGGTGGCTTACTAGGTGTAAGATCACCACGGGAGACTCTCCCGACCAGGAAAGCACCATGTATGCCTTCTACTCTTCGAAAAAGACTGCAATCAAGATCGTTCCCACGATGAACATTCGAGATCAAGAAAGTGATCTGATAAATAAACCAAGTGGTGAAAAAGGAATAATTGTTAAAAAAAGTAATTGAAAAACAACAGCTACCTGTCCGCCTTTACTGGTTTAGTTAGTTGGTTGCCACTCTACTCAGTGTTTGCTAACATTGTGTACTCATAACGCATTTTCAGGTCCAGGAGTTAAGCAGCCCGAGTCTTCGACTGCAGAGGGTACTGGACCCAGTAGAGCCTAATAACAGTAGTTCTTTTGTTGTACCTTGTTGTAGTAGTGAGTTAGACTCTTGTACCTTTTGTTCTATACTTTTACGTTCTGTAATTTATGTTCCTGTACTTTGCTACTTTCTACTGTTGTGGTGGTGATATGTACTGTAGCAGTTTTTACTTTCTTTACTACTGTACCTTTTTACTGTTAGTTGCTTAGTATAGTGAATGTGGTTTACTTTCCTCCTTTTTGGTTATTTCTCGTTGAATGACTGGGTCTTGAGATTAGTTGAGTTGGTTCGGTCTCGTGTCCTATAGGGATTTAGGAACCAGGTTGTAACACCACCTTCTTCCTTTTGGCACCAATTCTCCCATCATCCTAGCCCTACACCTCATCACCTAAACCATCTCCACCCTCCATAAAGTGGTGCCAACAACCCCATCTAGAAGGCCCGTCCCTTGGCGCCAACTTTGGTGCCCTTTCACCCCACATCCACCATCCAAAGCATCCCTCCTTTGGGTGCCAATCAACACCCACCATTGGATCACACAACCACCTCCACAATTCATCTCCACCACCCATAAACTCCATGCCAAGAATGCCCACTTCTAGAACCTAATTTTGGCACCAACCCTAACCCCTATCTACACCCTCCATCCACACTACAAATCCATCTCCACCCTACACCTCAACCCATTCTAGAACCAACCACACTTGGTGCCAAAACAAGGCAGCACCACTACCTTGAATGGCCACCAATTGCCATCCTCATAACCCTTGGCTTGGCACCAAATAAACCTACTCCTAGGATAATCTAGCCACCCTCATAAACCCATCCTAACCCTACATGTGTCCAAGCCAACCTCTCCCCTTGTAAGCCCTATATATACCCCCCATCCTACCACCACTAAAGTCATCCTTGGCTACGTTAATTCCCACCTAGATACACCCTATATTCAGTCATAGGAAGGAGAGGAGAAAAGAAGATTAATGTTGAGCGATAATCTACGCTAACGTGTTTGGTTTTTGGAAAACCCGTCGTTGTAGTTCGAAAGCGAAGGATTCGTGTTCAACAAATAAAATTTATACCGAAATAAGAATTCCGGGTCGAACACAGGGAGGCGAACGTTTGATTTAAAAACTCCACGTTTCTTTTTATTTTGTCACCAAGAAATTCAATTTAAACTATCTAAGTATCTACAACAAATAAAAGAGAGAGAGGGAGTAAGAGAGAGAGAAAGAATACTACACATGGAAATTAAAATGAGATGTAGAATAGACAAGAAATTAATCATAAAAGAGTTCATTCGTTACAACTAGAAAATATAAAACAATTACTCTAGAAAGCATTAAAAGAATGGAGGGAGAAATGTCCTCCTCGACGATCGCTCGGAGGACGAATAGTCTATTCTAGAAAGCAGTAAATCTATATTAGAAAGCAGTAAAAAGAATAGGGAGAGAGAAATCCTCCTCGACGGTTGCTTGGAGGACGAGCCGGACGGGACGACGCCTGGACGAAGGAGAACGAAGCGGGACGAAGGAGGACGAAGCAGAAGAACGGGAACGAAGCAGCACGCCGTCGTCGTCGCGGGATCCACTTCCGAAGGGGGACGAAAATTTGGACTTTATCTCGCGAGAAGCATCCCGGGTGTGGGACAAGCTTCTCTTGAGCTTTGGAGAGGTAGAGAGGAGAAGGAAGGGATGAAAATTTCGTATGGAGGGGGTCTCCTTTTATAGTTGCAAGGAGTGGGGGCAAAATGGACATTACATCTTCAAAATAATAAATAAGGGGTCTTTAGTGACGGATAAAACCGTCGCTAAAGCCCCGCCGTCGCCGTCGCCGCCGCGCCACGCGCGCCCGCTCGGCTGGCCTGCGCGCGTAACGCAGACGCACGTCCGCGTCGTCTCAGCCGTCCGATCGCGAGATCGGACGGCTTAGATCGCGCCCGCGCCCGCTGCGTAGCGCGCCGCCCGCGTGCGATCGCGCGCCCACCAGGGCGTCCAATTGCGCGTCGGCGCTATCGGGCGCGCGCGGCCGTTGGATCTTCATCCGACGCTCGTGCGCGCCCGCTCGCCCGCGCCTTCGCCCCCCTCTCCGCGGCTCGAACCCGCGACCTCCGCTTCGCCCGCGGCTGCGTAGCCGCTGCGCTACGCGGCGAAATGGTCGCGCGGACGTTTTTAAACGCGCGCGACCGCAGCCGTTGGATCGAGATCCAACGGCGGAGAGGAGACGTTGCGCGATCTTCACAGGACTCCTGCGGCCGATTGGGCGGCTGGGATGGCGCCACGTGGCGCCATCTTGGCCGTCCATCTTCTGGAAGTTGTAGATGGTGCCACGGATGTCGGATTGACTTGATTTTTGTGTCGTTCGGCTGCGATCGTCGATCCGAATTCATCCGTGTGGTCGGATTTTCCATCTGAAGTGCGGATTTACACCATCCTGGCCCTTGATCTTCTAGGGTTCCCCGGTCTCTATCTGATGCTACGGATGCCTGATTAGGGCGATCTTGGAGTCGTTGAACTCCAATCGTCGCCCTGATCATATCCATACGGTTGGATCTTTGATCCGAGGCCCCGATAAAATATTTGCCCTGTCCAAGCACATAAAAGGAGACAATTAACCTCCATTTTATTCAAACTACTCTAAATGCAAGATGATGCATGTAATGCAATATTTATATCATGAAATGCAATCTTATGCTTAAGAACATGCATAAATAGACATTTTAAGTAGTGTAAATGTGTTTACATCATACCCCCATGCCTATCTTTTGCTAGTCCCTAGCAAAAACTATATGCTATTTATAAAAGAATTAGGTTAGATTATTTGGACCTGAGTTATTTTCAATCATTAAGAAATTGTCTACTTAAGAACTGAACTTTCAAAGACACAACAGTGCCCGGGTATCAGCCAAAATGCAGACCGCCTCAAGCCTCGCCTTATTCAAAGAAAAATTTCTTTTTCTATTTTTACTCTTTTTTTTTTTTTTTCAAATTTTAGGGTTTAAGAGTGGCTTTCTACGGCCATTCAACTCACCCAAGATTTGATGAGAACCCTAAGTTTTAAGCATCTTATTGTGATTGTGATAGACTCGTTGACCGGCAATTAAAACGGACTTCGGATTTCTACGCCTCTAGGTGACCTCAAAAAGAATTCTGCCTAAAGGTGTATCTTTACAACCGGTAGCTTTCTCCCTACTTTTATTTTTTTAACGGGGTCAACACAAGGGTGAATCCAGTGTATATCTCCCCGGTTTATTCTACTTCTCCGCTTCTTCCTAAGTGTTTTGGGAATTTTTAGTGCATTCTCTGAGCTGGGTTCTGGACAACCGGTCGATGAGCTGTTACCACCGACAACTTGCCAGCCATACTTGTGCGGCGAAGTGTGGCTTATTTCTTTTTGTTCTTTTCTCCTTTTTGATTTTTTTTTTTTTTTTTTTTTTTTTAAGTAGGTGGCTTCCCTGGTCTAAGATTTACCTAAAGGCAGCAAAAAGAGAAAGGTCCAGTGACTGGGCTCTGGACAACCTACCTATGGGCTGTTACCCACGATAACTTGCCAGCCATATCACCCTAGAAGGTTCATTAGCTACCCAATTTCCGTTAAAATCGCCAAACAACGAGTCAGTGCAAAGAAAGTGTGTAGATGCTTAAGACTCAAAATTCCCTCACATCAGAGGGCGGGTTGATAAGTCGTGTACTTATCACCCAAACTTATTTACTCCAATTATAATAAAATTCAGGTTGGCGAGAACTCGAAAAACAAATCCACATTTTAGTGGATACATAGGCTGATTAAGTCCAAAGACCTGAAGGGTCTTTGTGTTCAAACCATAATATAGTATTTCTTAAGACCGAAAATTTTCTTAAACCCAAATTCTCTTTCCTAATTTCGATTTTTTTTTTTTTTTTTTTTTTTAATAATAAAACAAATCTACGGAGCTGACGAATGAATTCAAAGATAAATATCCACCCCCCCATGCCTATCTAATGCAATGTCCTCATTGTATTAAAAAGACATAAAACAGAGTGGAAAAGCGTAGAAAGTACCTGAATTGCGTGGATATCGGGTCCGCTCCGAGATGAAAATGAAAAAGAACTGTATATGTGCTGAGTTTAGTGCCTTCAGCTAGGCACACTATACAAAGAAAAGAAATGAAGAATTCACATGTGCAGGTCAGAATTAGAATGAACAGAAGAATCCTCTGACCTGTCAGCAGAGGTCCACAGATGTGGACCAGATTGTGGTGCAGACCCACACCCCATAATCGAGAATATCTTAGGTTCTGGATAAAAATTACCCAAAACCTAAAATCAGAATGCAAGCGGGGTCGGGCCTGCGATTTGTGAGGATGCAACCCAAGGCCAAAATGTCGGGTTACAGAGAATTGAAGCTCAAAAGGATAATCGTTAAATGTGTGCTTGAGTTTGACATCCTCGAAACAAATGTCGTAAGGGTTCTGATTTGATGGTTTCAGTTTAAAAGGAACCCTTCGACTCAATCTTCCATTTCCTCCAAAATTGACTTCCCAAATCAGAATTTCCCAGCTCCTATCCTCCTCATTCGGCATATCAAATTCCATGACCTCTTGTATATTCATCACCCTGTCTGAAATCTCCAAGTCTAGATGATGTGGGAAAATCAAAATTGACTTGGGTCTAATTATCTCAGAATTAGAATCATCAATAAGCTCAACAGGGTGTAACTGATAATCAGGGCATTGAATTAATTCCTCCAGAAAATGCGATTCTGGATCCGTATCGTGTGCCCTAATAAGATCAGTTTCCTCAGTTATTGGGCTATCAAATGATCTATCAGATTCCTCAGGCCCAATCGTCTCACAAAAATCGTGATCTGAAAACTCGTGTGAGACTTCGCAACTTGAATCTTCACCATTAGGATCCGTATCAATGTATGTCCCAAAATCATTTGTCACTTTGCGTTCCAAGGAGACATACGTTTTCTCGTAACCCGGCTCAGGGATCTCAGGTGAAGAAATCAGATCATCCTTAATTGGTTGCTTTAATTCAATCTGGTCAGCTTCGTAACACGTGTCCCCCCCAACAGGTGCCTGAGCGGGTTCTGTCATTGGCTTTCCTGAAGAGAGTTCATCCTGGGAATTATTCCAAGATTGAATCAAAGCAACCACGAATCTCATCCTCAATTTCGCTAATTTCCCAAGTAGAAACTCACCCGGGTTCTTATCCTTAACATCCTGGAGCCAATCCAACAAAGACTTGTTTAAATCATCAATCATTTCAATCAGGGGCTCCAATCTCTCAATGCAAGGTATTGGCTGAACTTCTAAAGATTGAATGATATTCCTCAAGTTAGCCAGAACCTTATCTTGAACCTGATTAACCTGAACCAAATGAGTTGGTTCAGGGTTGGGCGGGTTTGACATCAATGTAGAGGAATTAACGAATTGAGATTCGTTATACCCATCCTGATAGTAGGTCATTTCAGATTGTTCAAAAGATGGAGATGACCTAAAGGCAGTGAAATCAGAGGATGGGTAAGGATCAGTGTATCCTTCTTGATTGTAGATCGCATTAGGTTGTTCATGAAAGGAGGACGATCTATAATCGATGCAACTCTGAGAAGGATAGAATTGAGAATCAAAGTGTTCAGGGTTAGACCCTAAACACGGGGGTCCGGAATTGTATCCCCAATCTGAATTATCCCAACTAACTGATGGTCGATTACAATAAGAGTTGGGATAATCGTCATGTTGAGGATAATTTACAACAGGAGGGAAAGAGCGGGAATGCGTGGAATATGTGGAAGGATTCATGAGACACGGGAGGAAGAAAGGTGCCCTGCAATACAAACAATCAAACCTGTCCTTAAATGGGTTAGCCTACAGACCTACAGACTCCCAAAACCCGTCTTGAGATAAAGGAACGATTTGATCTACTTCTGTCTGTTCAATCCAACCAGTTAGAAGGAGGGACTGGGGAGAAGGTTCTTCCTTCGGCTTGCGCCTCCGGTTCCTAGTGTACCCCCCAGCCGCGATCGTTTGACTCTGCTCCCCTAGCTAGACATCAGATTGAACAGTAGAAACAGACTAATCGAAAATAATCTCGTTCTGAGTTCTGAAGAGCGAGTCCAATCCTTAAGGCCAACGTCTACTCTGTTTTATTTAGGGCTAGGTTTGAATGTGCTTTGGAATGTGATGGGCCCTTTAAATGGGTTGTGCCCTTAATGATTGATTGCTTTGTGTGTGCGTGCACAACCAGTGGTTTTCAAGCAAGATTATTTTTGATGTGGTGAATTTTAAGGTTCAAATCTTGCTTAGTAGCTTTTAGGATTCAACTTTAGGTGTTTTCAATCAAGTTTCATTGGCACACCAGGTTTTGCAAGCACAGGTGAAGATATTTTCCTTTAAAGTTTAAAAAGAATGTGGAGTGCCTGGTAGATCCCTAAGAGTTGAACCTAATTGGCAGCTACTAGATGAGTTGATTTTATTTGAAGTGGTGCGGCCCAAACAACTCAAACAACTGGCCTGATGCACCACCTAATTAGGCACACAAATGATTACCTAATCTGATTTCTTACTCAATTATGTGTTTGGATGTGTGTACCGGCTCCTAAGATTGGTTTACCGGTTGAGTTAGAAAATCAGATGAGGTTGTGTACCTCTGTGAGATTTTTTTTTATTTTTTTCTTTTTTTAATGTGGGGGTTGGAGTGAGTATGGATGTCAAACAACAAACAATCTAACCTTAGAGTTTATAAGAACACCTAGGTTGATTGATGTTTGAATTATTATGTGATGAAATGAAATCTAATGGGTGGGAGGTGGGGGGTAACTTACAAAACCTTCCACAGCACTTTACTCCGATCTACCGCTTTTGCCTGTCTCAAAAGAGTACCTGCAATTACAATAAGAAAGGAGAAAAGTGAGGTAAATGATTTGTAAGTTACTAAACGCGAAGAGAAATCAAAGAGCGTTGCCTCCCCGGCAACGGCGCCAAAATGTTGAGCGATAATCTACGCTAACGTGTTTGGTTTTTGGAAAACCCGTCGTTGTAGTTCGAAAGCGAAGGATTCGTGTTCAACAAATAAAATTTATACCGAAATAAGAATTCCGGGTCGAACACAGGGAGGCGAACGTTTGATTTAAAAACTCCGCGTTTCTTTTTATTTTGTCACCAAGAAATTCAATTTAAACTATCTAAGTATCTACAACAAATAAAAGAGAGAGAGGGAGTAAGAGAGAGAGAAAGAATACTACACATGGAAATTAAAATGAGATGTAGAATAGACAAGAAATTAATCATAAAAGAGTTCATTCGTTACAACTAGAAAATATAAAACAATTACTCTAGAAAGCATTAAAAGAATGGAGGGAGAAATGTCCTCCTCGACGATCGCTCGGAGGACGAATAGTCTATTCTAGAAAGCAGTAAATCTATATTAGAAAGCAGTAAAAAGAATAGGGAGAGAGAAATCCTCCTCGACGGTTGCTTGGAGGACGAGCCGGACGGGACGACGCCTGGACGAAGGAGAACGAAGCGGGACGAAGGAGGACGAAGCAGAAGAACGGGAACGAAGCAGCACGCCGTCGTCGTCGCGGGATCCACTTCCGAAGGGGGACGAAAATTTGGACTTTATCTCGCGAGAAGCATCCCGGGTGTGGGACAAGCTTCTCTTGAGCTTTGGAGAGGTAGAGAGGAGAAGGAAGGGATGAAAATTTCGTATGGAGGGGGTCTCCTTTTATAGTTGCAAGGAGTGGGGGCAAAATGGACATTACATCTTCAAAATAATAAATAAGGGGTCTTTAGTGACGGATAAAACCGTCGCTAAAGCCCCGCCGTCGCCGTCGCCGCCGCGCCACGCGCGCCCGCTCGGCTGGCCTGCGCGCGTAACGCAGACGCACGTCCGCGTCGTCTCAGCCGTCCGATCGCGAGATCGGACGGCTTAGATCGCGCCCGCGCCCGCTGCGTAGCGCGCCGCCCGCGTGCGATCGCGCGCCCACCAGGGCGTCCAATTGCGCGTCGGCGCTATCGGGCGCGCGCGGCCGTTGGATCTTCATCCGACGCTCGTGCGCGCCCGCTCGCCCGCGCCTTCGCCCCCCTCTCCGCGGCTCGAACCCGCGACCTCCGCTTCGCCCGCGGCTGCGTAGCCGCTGCGCTACGCGGCGAAATGGTCGCGCGGACGTTTTTAAACGCGCGCGACCGCAGCCGTTGGATCGAGATCCAACGGCGGAGAGGAGACGTTGCGCGATCTTCACAGGACTCCTGCGGCCGATTGGGCGGCTGGGATGGCGCCACGTGGCGCCATCTTGGCCGTCCATCTTCTGGAAGTTGTAGATGGTGCCACGGATGTCGGATTGACTTGATTTTTGTGTCGTTCGGCTGCGATCGTCGATCCGAATTCATCCGTGTGGTCGGATTTTCCATCTGAAGTGCGGATTTACACCATCCTGGCCCTTGATCTTCTAGGGTTCCCCGGTCTCTATCTGATGCTACGGATGCCTGATTAGGGCGATCTTGGAGTCGTTGAACTCCAATCGTCGCCCTGATCATATCCATACGGTTGGATCTTTGATCCGAGGCCCCGATAAAATATTTGCCCTGTCCAAGCACATAAAAGGAGACAATTAACCTCCATTTTATTCAAACTACTCTAAATGCAAGATGATGCATGTAATGCACTATTTATATCATGAAATGCAATCTTATGCTTAAGAACATGCATAAATAGACATTTTAAGTAGTGTAAATGTGTTTACATCATACCCCCATGCCTATCTTTTGCTAGTCCCTAGCAAAAACTATATGCTATTTATAAAAGAATTAGGTTAGATTATTTGGACCTGAGTTATTTTCAATCATTAAGAAATTGTCTACTTAAGAACTGAACTTTCAAAGACACAACAGTGCCCGGGTATCAGCCAAAATGCAGACCGCCTCAAGCCTCGCCTTATTCAAAGAAAAATTTCTTTTTCTGTTTTTACTCTTTTTTTTTTTTTTCAAATTTTAGGGTTTAAGAGTGGCTTTCTACGGCCATTCAACTCACCCAAGATTTGATGAGAACCCTAAGTTTTAAGCATCTTATTGTGATTGTGATAGACTCGTTGACCGGCAATTAAAACGGACTTCGGATTTCTACGCCTCTAGGTGACCTCAAAAAGAATTCTGCCTAAAGGTGTATCTTTACAACCGGTAGCTTTCTCCCTACTTTTATTTTTTTAACGGGGTCAACACAAGGGTGAATCCAGTGTATATCTCCCCGGTTTATTCTACTTCTCCGCTTCTTCCTAAGTGTTTTGGGAATTTTTAGTGCATTCTCTGAGCTGGGTTCTGGACAACCGGTCGATGAGCTGTTACCACCGACAACTTGCCAGCCATACTTGTGCGGCGAAGTGTGGCTTATTTCTTTTTGTTCTTTTCTCCTTTTTGATTTTTTTTTTTTTTTTTTTTTTTTTTAAGTAGGTGGCTTCCCTGGTATAAGATTTACCTAAAGGCAGCAAAAAGAGAAAGGTCCAGTGACTGGGCTCTGGACAACCTACCTATGGGCTGTTACCCACGATAACTTGCCAGCCATATCACCCTAGAAGGTTCATTAGCTACCCAATTTCCGTTAAAATCGCCAAACAACGAGTCAGTGCAAAGAAAGTGTGTAGATGCTTAAGACTCAAAATTCCCTCACATCAGAGGGCGGGTTGATAAGTCGTGTACTTATCACCCAAACTTATTTACTCCAATTATAATAAAATTCAGGTTGGCGAGAACTCGAAAAACAAATCCACATTTTAGTGGATACATAGGCTGATTAAGTCCAAAGACCTGAAGGGTCTTTGTGTTCAAACCATAATATAGTATTTCTTAAGACCGAAAATTTTCTTAAACCCAAATTCTCTTTCCTAATTTCGATTTTTTTTTTTTTTTTTTTTTTTTAATAATAAAACAAATCTACGGAGCTGACGAATGAATTCAAAGATAAATATCCACCCCCCCATGCCTATCTAATGCAATGTCCTCATTGTATTAAAAAGACATAAAACAGAGTGGAAAAGCGTAGAAAGTACCTGAATTGCGTGGATATCGGGTCCGCTCCGAGATGAAAATGAAAAAGAACTGTATATGTGCTGAGTTTAGTGCCTTCAGCTAGGCACACTATACAAAGAAAAGAAATGAAGAATTCACATGTGCAGGTCAGAATTAGAATGAACAGAAGAATCCTCTGACCTGTCAGCAGAGGTCCACAGATGTGGACCAGATTGTGGTGCAGACCCACACCCCATAATCGAGAATATCTTAGGTTCTGGATAAAAATTACCCAAAACCTAAAATCAGAATGCAAGCGGGGTCGGGCCTGCGATTTGTGAGGATGCAACCCAAGGCCAAAATGTCGGGTTACAGAGAATTGAAGCTCAAAAGGATAATCGTTAAATGTGTGCTTGAGTTTGACATCCTCGAAACAAATGTCGTAAGGGTTCTGATTTGATGGTTTCAGTTTAAAAGGAACCCTTCGACTCAATCTTCCATTTCCTCCAAAATTGACTTCCCAAATCAGAATTTCCCAGCTCCTATCCTCCTCATTCGGCATATCAAATTCCATGACCTCTTGTATATTCATCACCCTGTCTGAAATCTCCAAGTCTAGATGATGTGGGAAAATCAAAATTGACTTGGGTCTAATTATCTCAGAATTAGAATCATCAATAAGCTCAACAGGGTGTAACTGATAATCAGGGCATTGAATTAATTCCTCCAGAAAATGCGATTCTGGATCCGTATCGTGTGCCCTAATAAGATCAGTTTCCTCAGTTATTGGGCTATCAAATGATCTATCAGATTCCTCAGGCCCAATCGTCTCACAAAAATCGTGATCTGAAAACTCGTGTGAGACTTCGCAACTTGAATCTTCACCATTAGGATCCGTATCAATGTATGTCCCAAAATCATTTGTCACTTTGCGTTCCAAGGAGACATACGTTTTCTCGTAACCCGGCTCAGGGATCTCAGGTGAAGAAATCAGATCATCCTTAATTGGTTGCTTTAATTCAATCTGGTCAGCTTCGTAACACGTGTCCCCCCCAACAGGTGCCTGAGCGGGTTCTGTCATTGGCTTTCCTGAAGAGAGTTCATCCTGGGAATTATTCCAAGATTGAATCAAAGCAACCACGAATCTCATCCTCAATTTCGCTAATTTCCCAAGTAGAAACTCACCCGGGTTCTTATCCTTAACATCCTGGAGCCAATCCAACAAAGACTTGTTTAAATCATCAATCATTTCAATCAGGGGCTCCAATCTCTCAATGCAAGGTATTGGCTGAACTTCTAAAGATTGAATGATATTCCTCAAGTTAGCCAGAACCTTATCTTGAACCTGATTAACCTGAACCAAATGAGTTGGTTCAGGGTTGGGCGGGTTTGACATCAATGTAGAGGAATTAACGAATTGAGATTCGTTATACCCATCCTGATAGTAGGTCATTTCAGATTGTTCAAAAGATGGAGATGACCTAAAGGCAGTGAAATCAGAGGATGGGTAAGGATCAGTGTATCCTTCTTGATTGTAGATCGCATTAGGTTGTTCATGAAAGGAGGACGATCTATAATCGATGCAACTCTGAGAAGGATAGAATTGAGAATCAAAGTGTTCAGGGTTAGACCCTAAACACGGGGGTCCGGAATTGTATCCCCAATCTGAATTATCCCAACTAACTGATGGTCGATTACAATAAGAGTTGGGATAATCGTCATGTTGAGGATAATTTACAACAGGAGGGAAAGAGCGGGAATGCGTGGAATATGTGGAAGGATTCATGAGACACGGGAGGAAGAAAGGTGCCCTGCAATACAAACAATCAAACCTGTCCTTAAATGGGTTAGCCTACAGACCTACAGACTCCCAAAACCCGTCTTGAGATAAAGGAACGATTTGATCTACTTCTGTCTGTTCAATCCAACCAGTTAGAAGGAGGGACTGGGGAGAAGGTTCTTCCTTCGGCTTGCGCCTCCGGTTCCTAGTGTACCCCCCAGCCGCGATCGTTTGACTCTGCTCCCCTAGCTAGACATCAGATTGAACAGTAGAAACAGACTAATCGAAAATAATCTCGTTCTGAGTTCTGAAGAGCGAGTCCAATCCTTAAGGCCAACGTCTACTCTGTTTTATTTAGGGCTAGGTTTGAATGTGCTTTGGAATGTGATGGGCCCTTTAAATGGGTTGTGCCCTTAATGATTGATTGCTTTGTGTGTGCGTGCACAACCAGTGGTTTTCAAGCAAGATTATTTTTGATGTGGTGAATTTTAAGGTTCAAATCTTGCTTAGTAGCTTTTAGGATTCAACTTTAGGTGTTTTCAATCAAGTTTCATTGGCACACCAGGTTTTGCAAGCACAGGTGAAGATATTTTCCTTTAAAGTTTAAAAAGAATGTGGAGTGCCTGGTAGATCCCTAAGAGTTGAACCTAATTGGCAGCTACTAGATGAGTTGATTTTATTTGAAGTGGTGCGGCCCAAACAACTCAAACAACTGGCCTGATGCACCACCTAATTAGGCACACAAATGATTACCTAATCTGATTTCTTACTCAATTATGTGTTTGGATGTGTGTACCGGCTCCTAAGATTGGTTTACCGGTTGAGTTAGAAAATCAGATGAGGTTGTGTACCTCTGTGAGATTTTTTTTTATTTTTTTCTTTTTTTAATGTGGGGGTTGGAGTGAGTATGGATGTCAAACAACAAACAATCTAACCTTAGAGTTTATAAGAACACCTAGGTTGATTGATGTTTGAATTATTATGTGATGAAATGAAATCTAATGGGTGGGAGGTGGGGGGTAACTTACAAAACCTTCCACAGCACTTTACTCCGATCTACCGCTTTTGCCTGTCTCAAAAGAGTACCTGCAATTACAATAAGAAAGGAGAAAAGTGAGGTAAATGATTTGTAAGTTACTAAACGCGAAGAGAAATCAAAGAGCGTTGCCTCCCCGGCAACGGCGCCAAAATGTTGAGCGATAATCTACGCTAACGTGTTTGGTTTTTGGAAAATCCGTCGTTGTAGTTCGAAAGCGAAGGATTCGTGTTCAACAAATAAAATTTATACCGAAATAAGAATTCCGGGTCGAACACAGGGAGGCGAACGTTTGATTTAAAAACTCCGCGTTTCTTTTTATTTTGTCACCAAGAAATTCAATTTAAACTATCTAAGTATCTACAACAAATAAAAGAGAGAGAGGGAGTAAGAGAGAGAGAAAGAATACTACACATGGAAATTAAAATGAGATGTAGAATAGACAAGAAATTAATCATAAAAGAGTTCATTCGTTACAACTAGAAAATATAAAACAATTACTCTAGAAAGCATTAAAAGAATGGAGGGAGAAATGTCCTCCTCGACGATCGCTCGGAGGACGAATAGTCTATTCTAGAAAGCAGTAAATCTATATTAGAAAGCAGTAAAAAGAATAGGGAGAGAGAAATCCTCCTCGACGGTTGCTTGGAGGACGAGCCGGACGGGACGACGCCTGGACGAAGGAGAACGAAGCGGGACGAAGGAGGACGAAGCAGAAGAACGGGAACGAAGCAGCACGCCGTCGTCGTCGCGGGATCCACTTCCGAAGGGGGACGAAAATTTGGACTTTATCTCGCGAGAAGCATCCCGGGTGTGGGACAAGCTTCTCTTGAGCTTTGGAGAGGTAGAGAGGAGAAGGAAGGGATGAAAATTTCGTATGGAGGGGGTCTCCTTTTATAGTTGCAAGGAGTGGGGGCAAAATGGACATTACATCTTCAAAATAATAAATAAGGGGTCTTTAGTGACGGATAAAACCGTCGCTAAAGCCCCGCCGTCGCCGTCGCCGCCGCGCCACGCGCGCCCGCTCGGCTGGCCTGCGCGCGTAACGCAGACGCACGTCCGCGTCGTCTCAGCCGTCCGATCGCGAGATCGGACGGCTTAGATCGCGCCCGCGCCCGCTGCGTAGCGCGCCGCCCGCGTGCGATCGCGCGCCCACCAGGGCGTCCAATTGCGCGTCGGCGCTATCGGGCGCGCGCGGCCGTTGGATCTTCATCCGACGCTCGTGCGCGCCCGCTCGCCCGCGCCTTCGCCCCCCTCTCCGCGGCTCGAACCCGCGACCTCCGCTTCGCCCGCGGCTGCGTAGCCGCTGCGCTACGCGGCGAAATGGTCGCGCGGACGTTTTTAAACGCGCGCGACCGCAGCCGTTGGATCGAGATCCAACGGCGGAGAGGAGACGTTGCGTGGTCTTCACAGGACTCCTGCGGCCGATTGGGCGGCTGGGATGGCGCCACGTGGCGCTATCTTGGCCGTCCATCTTCTGGAAGTTGTAGATGGTGCCACGGATGTCGGATTGACTTGATTTTTGTGTCGTTCGGCTGCGATCGTCGATCCGAATTCATCCGTGTGGTCGGATTTTCCATCTGAAGTGCGGATTTACACCATCCTGGCCCTTGATCTTCTAGGGTTCCCCGGTCTCTATCTGATGCTACGGATGCCTGATTAGGGCGATCTTGGAGTCGTTGAACTCCAATCGTCGCCCTGATCATATCCATACGGTTGGATCTTTGATCCGAGGCCCCGATAAAATATTTGCCCTGTCCAAGCACATAAAAGGAGACAATTAACCTCCATTTTATTCAAACTACTCTAAATGCAAGATGATGCATGTAATGCACTATTTATATCATGAAATGCAATCTTATGCTTAAGAACATGCATAAATAGACATTTTAAGTAGTGTAAATGTGTTTACATCATACCCCCATGCCTATCTTTTGCTAGTCCCTAGCAAAAACTATATGCTATTTATAAAAGAATTAGGTTAGATTATTTGGACCTGAGTTATTTTCAATCATTAAGAAATTGTCTACTTAAGAACTGAACTTTCAAAGACACAACAGTGCCCGGGTATCAGCCAAAATGCAGACCGCCTCAAGCCTCGCCTTATTCAAAGAAAAATTTCTTTTTCTGTTTTTACTCTTTTTTTTTTTTTAGATTTTCAAATTTTAGGGTTTAAGAGTGGCTTTCTACGGCCATTCAACTCACCCAAGATTTGATGAGAACCCTAAGTTTTAAGCATCTTATTGTGATTGTGATAGACTCGTTGACCGGCAATTAAAACGGACTTCGGATTTCTACGCCTCTAGGTGACCTCAAAAAGAATTCTGCCTAAAGGTGTATCTTTACAACCGGTAGCTTTCTCCCTACTTTTATTTTTTTAACGGGGTCAACACAAGGGTGAATCCAGTGTATATCTCCCCGGTTTATTCTACTTCTCCGCTTCTTCCTAAGTGTTTTGGGAATTTTTAGTGCATTCTCTGAGCTGGGTTCTGGACAACCGGTCGATGAGCTGTTACCACCGACAACTTGCCAGCCATACTCGTGCGGCGAAGTGTGGCTTATTTCTTTTTGTTCTTTTCTCCTTTTTGAAGGGATGCTTCTCGCGAGATAAAGTCCAAATTTTCGTCCCCCTTCGGAAGTGGATCCCGCGACGACGACGGCGTGCTGCTTCGTTCCCGTTCTTCTGCTTCGTCCTCCTTCGTCCCGCTTCGTTCTCCTTCGTCCAGGCGTCGTCCCGTCCGGCTCGTCCTCCAAGCGACCGTCGAGGAGGATTTCTCTCTCCCTATTCTTTTTACTGCTTTCTAGTATAGATTTACTGCTTTCTAAGAGTAGTCTATTCGTCCTCCGAGCGATCGTCGAGGAGGACATTTCTCCCTCCATTCTTTTAATGCTTTCTAGAGTAATTGTTTTATGTTTTCTAGTTGTAATGAAAGAACTCTTTTATGATAACTTCCTTGTCTATTCTACATCTCATTTTGATTTCCATGTATAGTATTCCTTCTCTCTCTCTTACTCCCTCTATCTCTTTTATTTGTTGTAGATACTTAGATAGTTTAAATTGAATTTCTTTGTGACAAAATAAAAAGAAACGCGGAGTTTTTAAATCAAACGTTCGCCTCCCTGTGTTCGACCCGGAATTCTTATTTCGGTATAAATCTTATTTGTTGAACACGAATCCTTCGCTTTCGAACTACAACGACGGGTTTTCCAAAACCAAACACGTTAGCGTAGATTCGTCTCGAGGCTATCCCATGCCTCCTTGGTGCCTTCTTCTTCTTCCCTTCTTCCTTGGTCCAAGCCAAGAAGCAACAACCCTAAGGAGGACAGCCAGGCAGAGAAGAAGAGCTAGGGTTCATGCCTACCCTAGGAGGAATTCTTGTTGGTGGAAATCTTCCACCCTTAGAGGAGCAAGGGCACACCCATCTAGGGCTTGCCAAAAGGAAGATTTCACCAACTTGAAGGAGCTTTTCAAGGAAGGAGAAGGAGAACTTCTTTTCAAGCCCAGGAGCAGCTGAGCTTGGAGCAAGAAGCATCTCTTCTTCACCAACATCACCAGGAGGATTTGTATTTTACTTTTTGTATTTTTTTGAGTAGAAGCATTCATCTACTTATCTTTTTGTAAAACAAATTTCTCCTTAATTAAAATTATTTTTTTTTTAATTCTTGTTGCATCGCATTGCATTTTATTGCTTGTACCTTAATGCACTCACACTCTTTCTCTAATTACCCTAGGTCTTCACATGCCTAGGGTGAGCTTAGAGAAAAGAATTACTTGTCACTTTAGTATTAGCATTAGCAAGTTAGTTGCATCCATTTTCGCTTTCTTTTTCATTATTGCCCCGTTATTTGTAAATCCAAAAAAAATCTTATATTCAAAAATTCAAAAAGAAAGTTAATTTCCTTATTGTCAAGTAAGAGTATTTAAAGTGCATTCTTACCACCTTTGACGTCCCTAGATACCACCGCTATCTAGGTTTATAAATTATAAAAGTGATTGCGAATTGGCATGTTACAACAGCATAAAATCCTAATCTTATCAAATCATGCTTTTCCTTGCATCAGCTCTCGAAGCCTTTCAAGCCTCATCTGAGAGCACTGATTCACTACACTTGCATGCAATTCTACTTCCATTTCAAGGAAGTTATTCTTTGCCTATGTGAGATAATTTTTACTTTATATTTAGGATTTATAGGTTATTTTTATTTTATTTTTATTTTGAGTATTCACTTTGTGAATTCACATCTTCAAAAACAAAATACTCTTCGTAGAGAACATTGGTTGTAGAGGTACACTACCATTGGTCCAAAGTAGTGTGGTTGTACCCAAGGTTATACTACCCTCACTTAAGTAATGCATTAATGATTCAATCAACTCAGGAGATTGAGAAATCCTAAGTTGGGAAACTTAGGTAGTGGTTTTTATCCAGGTAGGGTTTCCACTTAAAAATTGCCCGTCTCTTGTGATGAATGCTTGTGTGAGATTATCATTGATTTTATTTGTTCATCATATTTTATATTCACACTATTCACCCCCTTCTAATTAGGGTGTAAAGGAACTAAACCTAAGCTTATCTACATACATTCCCATCTGTGAACCCATGTTTGCATTTATAACAAAACATTATACTACAAAAGAACCATAAACAAACTGATGAGGGGCAAAGAATGCCCTTAGACTTAAAACTCTAAGAAGGGCCCAACAAGAGGGATCTGACCCGCTTACACCTAGAAAGGCTTGGATACAGGCAGGTCTGGAATCCAACTCGCCTACACCAGGAAAGGCCTGGATACTGGCGGGTCTGGGGGACCTGACCCACCTAAGAATCCAGCGCCAACCACAAACAAGAAGACAACGAAAAAAGTCCAATACAGTTATGCCCTCAATAAATAATGGCATGACCACCGCAATTAATAACCTGACAACATATATACCCTAATAATGGGCATTTCGTGTCAGAAGATCTTGCAAAAGGGCTGATCCCACCACTATAAATAGCAAAGAGAAGCCCTTAAGGCCCTCTCTTAGGCAATTCAAGAGATAAAGAGAGATTATATTTGTATTTCTTACTAGTGCATATTTGGGAGCATCACCCTCCCCCCAGACGTACACCCTTTTGTGGTGGAACTGGGTAAACAATTCTCCTGACTCTATGTGATTGCTTTAATTGTTGAATTAGACCCTCCGATCACTTAGGAGGTTTGATCAATTGGCGCCGTCTGTGGGAAATGATTATCAGTTGATAACGTTTCCCACCTCTCAGAGTCCTCCCAATGGCTCCAGCAACTCACAACTCCTCCCGCACCGGCCCTGAGAAAGCGCTAGCCCAAGCTAAATCCAGTGTCTCGGAGTCCAAGAGACACCCTCAGCTGGCTGTGCCAAGCAAGGAGTGCCCAACCAACTGCTGGAGGACCCTGAGCATGACCCTCTCCAGGAAATGCAAGCGAGGGAGGAGTAGTATCAGGCTAGACTGGAGGCTCTTAAGGCTGAAAAGCTTTCGGTCGTGGAAAAGATCCTCAAGATCAAACAGATCCAAGAGTTCGACAAACCCCCCCAGAGGAACCCCACCAATCAATCCTCGAAGATGAGCAACAAAGGTGGCGTCGGACCGTGGAGGATGAGAATGCCTTCCTACGCAAACAGCTCGAAAAATTAAAATCAGAGTTTAGTAGCCAGAAACGAGACGCTCCTCCTGAAATGACCCTTCCCAAGGGTCGTTGGGCCATTATATAGAATTTAAGGGGTTGTTCATAAATTTTTGCACACCCAAAAAGACCCGTGAGAAGTTTTCAACTTCTGGAGCGGATTTGCTGCAAATTGTAACCCCCTGGATCTTGTGTTGGGGATTTTACAGGTAAAGGAAGCTTTTGTGTGGCATTTCTTGCAAAATGACCTAACCCCACACACTCCCACACCACCCTAAACACTAACCCTAACCCCTACCCTATTTAATGCCTTACACCTCAAAATCCGAGCTCACCTCTCTCTTCCCATACCCCTTCCTGCGATGCACACACCTCCCCTTCCTTCCCATTGTTCCTCTGTCGTGCAAGGAGCACGAGCTACTGGAGCTCGAGCTCGCGTGGAGGAGTTACCGGAGAGGCAAGGCCATGTGCGAGTGTTAAAGCGATCTATCGGGGATTTAAATCAATGTATTGTCATCGTAGTTTGAAATTCACAATAAATCGAATGATAGATAAAATTTATAACTCGAATATCAAAAATGAAGTCTACAGTCGTTCACTGGGAGCAAGCAGGAATTCACATGTTAATCTCAAGAAATAATGTACATGAGCACACTTAATTACTCAAAATCTAATTTACAATATGTACATGAGTATATGAGGAGTAAAAAGTAATCTAGACAAAATAATGGTGATTTAAATCACCAATTATAAGTCTAATACAAGGAACCATTATTCAATATAATCAAAGGAACAAATAAGTAATCAGACATCTGATTTTGCGATCAGACGTCTTAAAAGACGTTTCTACAGGGCCTTTTTATGATTTTTTTCTTTCGTTTCCTTGCCTTCTTGCTTTCTTCGGTCCTCCTCTTCTTCTGTCTTGGCTTCTCTTCTTTTCCTCTTCTTTCTTCAGCCTTTGATTTTCTTCCTTCTCTTCTTCCCCTACGTGCCTCTTCTTCTACCTTGACTTCTCTTTTCTTTCTCTGCTTCTTCTCTTCTTTCTTCTTTATGCAGAGGGGGAAAGGACCTTCAAATTTGGCTAAGTGTTAGCCTTTCCCAACAATAAAACCCCCCTTAACCCTACGCTCTCTCTCGTTTCTCTCTCTGGGTTCTCTTCTTTCCCTCCTTCCCAAGGCCATACACAGTACTGGGTAATTGGATTCGTGCAAGAGCATACCCAGGACCAGGGCTACCGACGTGGGTGGTAGCTGAGGTGTGGGCTTAGGCGAGTAATCGAGTATGTGCCAGACCCTCATGTAGTGTCACGAGTGAGGCGTGAAGGGTGCAAGGGGACCTCAGCCCCTGTGGTCTTGAGGCAAAGAGCCTTATGCAGAAAAACCTCTTATATCACTGCGCTAGCTCAATAATCCATCATGTGGGACTAAATCCCACTCTTCCTCTTCGCACAGTTGCGGATAAAGCCTCTCCAATTGTGGATGCAGCTGAAGGTATCTTCCCCAATTTGGGACCCGGGCAGAATCCTGGAGCTAAATCGCGCTGCCTGGGCGTTCGACTTGGAGCTGTTGCGGCCTAGAGCTTGAAGAACGAAGGCGGGATGGCGAAAGTGGCAGAGTTTCGGTGAGTCACCTGCAAGCACAAATACGACCTCACGGCCACATCAAATAAGTTGAGGAGCTTCACCGTGGAATGGCGAGAGCGATGGTGGATGCGGCGTGGTGCGAGAGTGCGTATGGAGGTCTAACGACCTCGCGACGGTGGTGCGGAAGGTGGGTAGGTCAACAGGCAACTGGGTTGGTCGAGCAGCCTAATAGAGTTAGGGTTCCTGGTCGTGGGCGCACGGCGGAAGTTGCGGGCTTGTCAGCGAGGGGGATGGACATGTGTGGTGGATGGGAACCCTCACCGGAGTGGTTGCCGGAGATGGAAGGGATGAGGGTGATTTACGGTGTCGGAGGTCGAAACAAATAGTTAAGGATAGAAAAAGTAAAGAGAGTGAGGAAGTGATTTCGCCCAATAATAAGGACAAAAGGGCAAGGGATACAACACCGATGTGATTGCCGGTGCCGTGGAAGACAAACCCTCCTTAGGTGGATGGCAGCGAAGAAATTGGTCTGAGGCACCTCTGATGTGGTCGTTGAGAGGCAGAGGACGTCGGAGACGATTGTGGCCTGGCCAATTTGGCCGTTGGATGGCCGTAAGATGATGGGGAAGGGGTCTGCCGGAGCTAAGTTGGAGGAGGGCTCGAGGTGGAGTTTCGAAGAGGTTTGTGGCCCTAAAACTAGCTGAAAAGAAGCAGAATGCAACATGGACTCTTTTATAGGCCATAGGAAGCCCTTCCAAACATAAAAAGAAGCTTCCAAGATTTGAAGGTCACGTACATGTCAGATACACGAACATTTGAAAGGTTCGCATGTCCTTTTGGGAAAGACGTAGAGCCCAAGGTGCGGCTCAAAAGGATGACAATTTCACAAGGAATCCCCGTATCAAATTTAGGAGAGATCGATTGAGAATCGAGCGAGAAATCCTCGCTCAAAACTCGATGATGAAGGTTTAACCCTCCAAAAATGGCATGGGGACCTATTTGTGAGAAATACGACAAAGCTGGGGGGCTAACAGCAAGGAATTCAAAAAGCTAAGGGTCCGAATGAGATAGAAAGAGTATGACGGGATCAAAATGCAAACTTGGTCAAGATGATCTCTGATTGAGCCTAAATTTTGAGACAAACCTAATTTGGACCCAAGGAATATGATGGTAAAGTCGGATTTAAGTTTTGAATAAGTTTGACTGTGTAAATTGCACAGCTACCCAAATTAGGGCAACTTTCTGCCTAAAACTATATTTTAGGTCAAAACAGGTTCTGATGGTCAAATTAAGGATGCCAAACCCTAGATAATATTTTTCTATGAATTTTAGAGGATTTAAGCGAATTTTATCTTACCCAAAACTTCTATTAATCAAGCAGGCCTGTTTTTAGGATTTTAGAAGACATTTAATTCTCAGAACACGCGAAAAGCCGTTTCTGTCTGCAAAGCCTCTTTTTATACATTTAAGACCATTTAACCTTTAATAGACCCCTAAAAAATCCCATGAATGTACTGCAATTGAGATATGCTGTTAAAACTACAGTTTTACCCCTTTTTTCATGTTTATCTCTCAGAATAGATTTGCAATGAATTACGTCTCTTTGGTGGTTATGTAGGAGCATTTATTCTTTGATTATGACTAATTAAAGCTAGATATAGCTGATGATGATGTTATCATCAGCGAGCGACGAGTTGTAAGGAGGCGTTGCATAACTAGTCGTAGGAGTTGTTGCAGCTCTTATGCGAGGGGGAGCTCCGCGAGAAGAAGGCTCGCGAATGATTCTACGGAGTCATTTTCCCGCAGAATCAGACATTTGGGGAGTGATGGGAACACTATCATGAGCCCTAAATAGCTCATTTTGACCCAATGAAGTCATTCAAAGCTCCTACATAACCAACTGAAGACCATAATTCATTGCATAACCATTCTGAGAGAAAAATAAGAAACTAAGGTTAAAACTGTAATTTTACTAATGCAGTACAACCACGGGTTTTCTTAAGGGCAAAACAAAGGTTAAATGGTCTTGACAAGATAACAAGTGGGTTGGATCAAACAAAAAAGGGTTTGTGTGTGTTCTAAGAATTAAATGACTTTTGAAATCCTAAGAACAACCCACTTAATTAGCCAAGGTTCTGATCAGGATAAAATGCACCTAAACCCTCTAAAAATCATATAAAAACATTCTCAAGGGTTTAGTACCTTCAAATTGGCCATTAGAACCCATGTTAACCTAAAATGGAGTCTCAGACAGATATTTACCCTAATTTGAATTTTTACATAAATTACCCAGTCAAATGTGGTCAAAACCAAAATCCAACTTCACCATTGGATTCCTTAGGTCCAAATTAGGTTTGAACCAAAATTTGGACCCAAGATGGGTTTGCCTTGACCTAGTTTGCAAAAAGGTCCTGTTAATTACATTTCTACCCCTAACTTTCAAAAACCCTTGCATTAGCCCCCTAGCTTCTTCGTTGTCTTCACAAGTAGGTCCCTCTGCCATTATTGCGAGGGAATCCTACTCCGGCGACCTTTGAAAGGAGCTTTCTCCTTAATTGCTTAGAGAATCTCCTCCAAAATTGAAAGGGAGATCCTCTGAGAAATTCTCTCCCGTCTGAACCCATTGATGAGCTTTGATTCCTTCCCAATCTCTCATGCGAACGCATGAGAGATTTGGGTATCTTGAAGCTCCCAAATCCGGTGAACCTTCCTTGCTTGGAAGCTTGGCTTCCAAGCACAAAACCCTCTTTGTTGACCTATAAAAGACTCCCCAAGGTCCAACCGATCTCCTCAGCTTAATTTGGACTGGAATCCCCCATATTCCTCTCTCCCCTCCGGTCGCAAGACTCCGCAAGCTCCGACAGCCTCTCCCTAACTTTTTCATCGTTCAACCACAATACCAGTGGCAAATTCACCTTCACCACCGTCCTCCGCGTCGAGCAATACCCGTCGACATTGTCCCTACCCCGTCTTCACCACCGCCTCTCCTACGAAGGTTCGTCTTCCCCACGTCCGGCAACCACACCGACGTGGGATCTCTGTCCCTTTCGTCCCTTAGAGTAGGTTCTTAGATTCCCTCTCTCTCACACTTTCCTCCCCTCTCTTTATTTCCCAAAACCAACCACCAACACTACTAAAACACCCTCATCTACTCCATCTCCGACAACTCCTACGGCGAGGTGTTCCCGCTGCTACGCACCTCCATCCACCTTGCCGACCACCTTACAACCACCATCGCAAGTTCCTGATCATATCCCCTCACTCCATTTGCTCCATCATCCACCCAAATCACCCCCCGAACACACCCACTCACTCACACATAATGTGACCTAGGTACGCACTCACAGGCACCTACACACCACGCCACCACCCTCAGCACATCCACCGTGCTCCGGCGAACCTCCTTGAGTGCTTTGACGTGGCCGCAAGGCCGTTCTACTGATTTAAGGTTATAGGCCCCATCCGCCATTGGCAAGCAAGCGTGAAGCTTGCTTGCCGCTGTCCCAAGTGCTGCTATCCCAGGTTGTTGCCCTAGGATGCGCGGAAATACCTCATGCACGGTTTCAAGCCCTCAAGCGAAGGCTTCAGTAGTTGCAGCCTTGCCAATTTTGCCAAAGCACCCTGCTGCTGTGTGCACGGAAGGAAGGTGGGACATTTAGTCCCACCTCGGAAACGAAGAGGCACTTTCATGCGCATAAAGTGAAAAAGTGAATGGGCATGTTCGCCTCCAAACACTGAGGGTGAGGTCCTCTTCCCCCTTCACTGGACTCGTCCGCGACATTGCCCCGGCGGACCTGGCCAACCCGACTACCCGCCTGACCTTCACTCCTCACTCACCACACACGCCGGTGAGCCTGGACCTGGGTATGCGATAAGTCCGATTTCCCAATCAGCTGTGGCTCTAGGAGAGCGAGACTGAAATAGAAAGAGAGAAAGAGAGAGGAGAGTTGCGTGGGGAAAGGGGGGTTTTTGCCCTGGGAAGATTAGCTTTGACACTTAGTCGGATTCAGAAGGTAGAAGGGTTAGAGGAGAAGAAAGCCTAAGGAAGAAGAAGTGAGGTCATAGGCAGAAAGATCAAAGAAGAATAAAGCCTAAGGAAGAAAAAGAAGAAGAGAAGGATTGCAGAAAAAAAAGAAGTGAAGGCCTGAGCTGAAAGATCAGAGAAAGAGAGAAGAAGAAGAAGAAGAAGAAAGGAAGAATCAGAGAAAGAAATCAGAAGAACAAAAGAAGAAAGGGACTGTAGCAAAAGTCATTTAAGACGTCTGATTGCAAAATCAAACGTCTTAATTCATATTCCCTTCTTTAGTACATTTAAGTAATTACTCTATAATTGGTGATTCAAATCACCATTATTTTGTCTAAAACTCTTTTCACTCTTCATATACTCATATGCTCTACATTCCTAATTAGTTTTTGAGTAATATTTTGTGTTCAAATTACATTAATTGTTGAGATTAGTGTGTGAATTCCATTTGCTCCCTATGTTCGACCTCGGAATCTTTTCGAGTAATAAAATTATATTTGTTTTCAAAGCGATTTCGACTATACCGCAATGTGATTATTTTAACATCGATCTCGCTTGCATTAACAGGGAGTTCAACAGACGTCTGGTAGGACGTCCGGAGGTGACACTAGATGTCTGATAGCGCGCATATTGCTAAGGTAACGCCCTATTCGAGGCTTGTACGTGTTGTACACTATTTTCCCTACCCAAATAGTTGAAGATTAGAACTCTTCCTTCGCGTGTGTGCTGCACAGGACCGAGAGGAGACTCCACGAGAAGAGGGCTCGCGAAGGGTTCTATGAAGTGATTTTTTTGCAGAATCAATCATCTGTGGCATTCAACAGACGTCTGGTCGGACGTCTGGAGGTGACACCAGACATCCGATAGAGCGTGAAATATTAAGGTAACCTTTGTCCGCACCCTGTGCATATTGTACATTCATGCACAGAAGCATGTGATTTACTGCATGCGTCTGCACGGTCGCAGGATCGTTGGGAAGGAGCGCAGGTGGCTTCCAAGGCACTTTAGGACGTCTAGACGACTCTTCAGACGTCTGGCACTCATCCTAGACATCCGAGAGCATCACCAGACGTCTGAAGGAACCCTCAGACGGCTGGGAAGGGTTCCAGACGTCTAAAAAAGGCGCAGAATGCAAGGTGAGCATTCTGTCTTTGTTTAAGACGTCTACGACTCACCCTAGACGTCTGATACCGGTCTGATATCACTGTTTCAGGCATCAGGTAGCCGATCTAGCTGGACCAATCTGCCTGGTCCGGTTTGGGTGAACCAGAAAGTGTGTTTGGGCTGGTTCAGAGCCCAAACGAAGTTGGTTTTTCACAAAGTATCGTTGACTTTCTATCAGATTTTCCTATTCGATGAAGTCTTTTTCTAGCTATTTTGAGCTCGTTTTTGCCATGATGAGATGTTATTCATTGCAGTAATGACTGGTTTGACCAATCGTGCTAAATAGGACGTCCATCCGTGGTGCGCACGGGACCTGCAGAGGCTACGAAGTCCACCGTTCGTGGCCCCACATCTCCCGATTATCTTGGTAGAATGGTCCTCTCTGCTCCTATGCCTTAAATAATTAAAGTACATGCAATTTTTGAAATATTTGATTAAACCCTAGGATCTAAATGAACCCTAAGGCTAAGAAAGACGAATGCGCATTACTTGAACCACACCAGTTATACTCAGAATTGCATATTAAAGCTCTTACTATAAACAACTAAATAGTTAATTGAACGCTTATTTGCTATGATGCTTTCTTAAAGTGTTAAATCATGAGCTGCCTGTTATACATTCAATAAACCATGACATGAATGGAGATACTTGTGGTATAGTGAAATGAGAAAAGCCTTGTGCACAAACCCTATGGGAAATTAGGAAAGAAACCAAATTACAATGATACGGAAAATCCGTTAGATGATGGAACACGTTGCCTACGGGCTAGTTGGGGTGGTTGTACGGACTTGGTTATAGAAAGTGAGCTGGCCCTCGAGTACGTGGTACCGAGGAGAGCTACCTCCACTTTTGTGTAGGGAGAGAGCTAACCACCCCTTGGGTCAGGACCCGGGGTTAGGATTGACCTCCCTACACCGACTCTGGTAAGGCCCACTAGGCAAACCAGGATAGCCAGTCGAGGGTACGCATACTGTTGAGGAGTGAGGCCCCTGTTCTGTTCTGTGTTGTACATTTAGGTGTACCCGTTAATGGAAAAGACTGACCGTGCGCCAGTGCGGGATAGCTACTTGTGTATTTATCGTGCTTGCCGTAGTCACCACTACGTCGTGACTGTGACCCCGAGGTGGTAGACCGGGTGTAGAGCTTCCACAAGGTACTCCCCTTACTAGGAGAGTGCCACGAGCGTGTCCTACATCGCGAGAAAACTGCATCAAAATCGTTCCCTTAGGGAACATGAAGATTAAGAAACATTATGGACCCTTACTAGAATCACCGACTCAAAAATACTTAGTTGTTAAATGGAACTGTTGTGATTGAATAATTGGAATATGCATGAATAATTCACTGCTTTCTTTACTACTTAATATATTAGACGTTCCAATGTACCACTCCATTCAACGTTAGCTGACCACAGTCATATATAACCTTGTACAGGTTAGGGAGTTGAGTAGTTAACGCCACCGGCTACAGAGAGTGCTGAGCCTAGTCGAGCCCAGCTGTAGTTGTACTGGTTCCTTTCCATTCTGACTTTTTGTTGTAGTGAGTAATTTGTTTCATGTTGAAAGCCTATTGTTGTGTACTCTTTTTGGTTGTGAAGGCTAGCTATTGAACTATGTTTTCCTGCCTATGGCGTGATGTCTTTTGAAATCCATTTATATTTCCATTGCAGTCTTTATTTAATTGCTTAGCTACTTGCATGCGTAGTTTGTGGTTTGTTTCGTGCGTGTGGATTGATTTCTCGTTGGACGACTGGGTCTTGCGGTTAATCGAGGCGAGCCGTTCCCAAGTTCCAAGAAGGGCTAGGTTCGGGTTGTAACGCCTCCTGACCTGCCTAAAGTTCCCCACCCGCCTTCATCGAAAGAGAACTCAGGGGCTCAACCTTTGGCGACTAGCAACAGAGGCTCGATCCCTAAGATTTTCCACTAGGTCACCAAGGCAATGCAAGGTATACGCCCTTGGGTTTACGTTGCCACCTATCCTTTCATTAAGGAGGTGATGACGGCCCCCTTGCAAGAGAAATTCAAGCAGCCCGTCATAGCCTAATATGACAGAACAACGAACCCCAATAGCCTTGTTGAGAGTTACCATCAAATGATGTTGGTACATGGCTGCCTTGATGGAGTGCTCTTCCGAGTCTTCCCACCCTACCTGTCCAGCATGGCCCATGAGTGGTTCAATGAACTATCGACCGGACATATCACATGATTTCAAGAGTTGGCGGACAAGTTCTGCCAATATTTTGTCGGGCAATGATAACACAGCATCTTGAGGTGATAATTCTGTTAAATAGGGCCCATCTTAAAAAAAAATACACACATAACACAACATCAATATAATAGGAGCATTGCATGCATCATACGTCAAGATTGTTTATAAAATAATATTAATGGCCATTTGTATGAGCACTTTCCAAAGCAGGCCTCAGATGAGCAATCGAACCGCGCGAATGGATTTAGAGCGACAAACGAAGTCCAACGGACACGAAATCGGCCAAATCCAACATCCGGAGCTCCTACAATGGGCCCAAGAAGTTCTGACCGTTGATCTAATAATCAACGACCCACGACGCACCACGTGGCGCCCACTCGCTGCGTCCAGATCGCCGCCCACTTCCACCTTCACCCGGAGGATAAATCTCAGCCGTCGATCTTCGATCGAACGACTGAGAACCGCGCACATGCCCGCCCTCGCCGCGACAAAGCAGAGGGCGCAACGCAGTGGTTGGAGAGCACGCCCGCATTCACGCGACGCGGGTTCAATTCGCGTAGAGCTGAAATACGGAGACAACGACGCGCACGGGCAAAATTGGGCCTCCCGATCAGCAGCGGACGGACGTGATCGCGAGACATGGCACCTGCGGATGCGCCCTGGCCAGACGCGAGCGATGACGCGAGCGCAAGGGCGCGATCCTGGCGTGCGCCTCGCGCGAGAACCCAGCCGTCTGATCTTCGATCGAACAGCTTGTGGCGCGCGCGCACGGATCGGGCACGAGAAAGCACAGCTGCGAGCGAGCGACCGGCGGGCAAGGGTCTTCATCGACGTTTTGGGAAGGGTTTTAGCGACGTCCCAGACGTCGCTAAAACCCCTTCTTCATTTGGAAAGCCCTTCTCCCCATTTAAACCCCTTCCAACCACCCATTCAAGGCATTCACTCCACTTGCAACTACTCTACCCCCCTCCTAGCTACTTTTAAACCCTTTAGTAATCGCCGGAGACAACGAGCCACCGACGAAGCCCTCTCCACCACCGTGGCTGCCTCACCGCCCTCCCTCTCTCTCTCTTTCTTCCCTTCTTTGAAGCTTTATTTTACTTATGTTCAAGCATTTACTTAATGTTGTAATTATGAACTAAAGTTGCATGATTAATAAAATTGTTTTATATTCAATTGCTTGCTCTATTTTATATTCAAGTTTCATATTGCGAATGAAATAACTCTAACCCTAATCTCTCTCTCTCTCTCTCGCTTTTCACCCGCACCTTTTCACAAGCAAAACCCCGCAATTTTCATGACAATAAGTGACAAGAAGAATCCGATTTTTACGCCTCCCTAAGACCGACACTCGGACTCACATCCGTTTCTTTACTTTAAAACCAACGTCGCAAGTGCAAACTATAACGACACTTCCAAACACACGCGCACGAGCACGTCAGGCAGCAGAGGGTTAGAGATAACCCTGAAAGGCTATTGGAGATCCGGAAGCAGAAGAACAAATATTTCCAGTCCTACCTGGACCAGCTCAAGGCCTAGTATTTCAAATGTAAGTGGCCTCACGATACCATTGCCATCAAATACTTCAAGTCAGGACTCCTGACTTAGAGGTTTTGGTATGACATCTACAATTTCCCTCCTAGAAAAATGGTAGAGCTTTGGGATAGGGCTACAAGATTCGCGGAGTAGGATGACTCTTTCCACTCCCGCAATTGGCTGGCAGAGGTATACGGAGACGATTCCAACCCAATCAAGGAGAAGTGGGCCCCGGTAGATTCTTCCCCCATCTCCATCCGCAGAGGCAGCCGCTTCAACAAGCGCAAAACTAGCTTCCCAGAGCGGAGGAATAATCAACCAACTAAGGGTCAAAATAGTGGACCCTACCAGCCTAGGCGGGATCACTTTGAAGAATACACCTGGCCATGAACTAGGTGGACATGTTGGCGGAGGTATGGTCTACAGACAAAGACCTACTATACCCACCCAAGCCAATGAAGAGAAAGGTCAACTTCGAGCACTATTGCAAATACCATAAGGCACGGAGGCACGCCACAGAAGACTGTCGAAACTTGTGGGACCAGATCGAGTCCCAGATCCAGCATGGAAATCTGGCCCATTTCATCAGGCAAAATGAGGTCGAATACTCTCAGGTGAGTCCATGTTTAAGACTATAAAGTCTACAGGAAAGTAGAAATCCCGCACTCTCATTAACTAACTTTTGGTCTACGGGACTCGGTAAACTAAGCACCCTAACCTCACACACAGCCTGGTTCAGTAAGCATAAAAATCAAAAGCGTCACAAAATTCTAAAAAGTACACCTAGACTAGGAGCGGCCGATCAATACAAGTTGATTTGGACGAGTTCCCAGCACTGAGAGGCAGGAAATCCCCTCGAAGATGCGCAACAAAATAGCATCTCCTCGGTGCTTGTCTCTTAGGATATTTACATATCCTACTGGGGGCATGTAAGCACTCTGCTGGTTCAGATTCCATGGATGGCATTATCACGAAGTGTCAATTGCCAGGGTCTGGATTCGACCACGGAACACCATGGATGGGATTATCTCGAAATCTCAATAGCCAGGGTTCCGGGGGTTGCCATGGGCGGTGCTATCTCGAAGCATCGATTGCCAGGAACCCTTGAGGATTGATGATGGGAGGCAAGGAATCTGATACAGACCATGTTGAGAAGCCAATCCTAAGCTAGAATTAAAAAGAAAAAGAGAGAGAAAACTCTCCAAATAGAAAATTTTTCTATCTCTCTCTCTTGCAAAACGCACTGCGAACTGAGCCAGGGCTAAAATCATTCCAAGCACGGGTGCTTTAACCACAAAGTCCAATAGACCTTAGATTAGTTCTTGTAGGCCTTAAAAACCTTTGCTAAGGACTGAGGCTAAGGCTAGACAGATCCGGATCTTGATTGGAACAAGAGTACCTTTTAGGCCTATGGTCAGCATTCTAACCTAATCTAAGCTCAAATGAAAAAGCACTTATCTGAAGCTATTAAAAACTTCACGGTCTAGAACAGAGGTTAAAACCTTAGATTTTTGCTAAGGGACTAGCAAAAACTAGGCATGGGGGTATGATGAGAACCTCGTCATAAACCCTAAACTAGCACCATCTAACCCAGATTTGCAAGAAAAAGCTCCTACATAACTATAGAAAGGCTTGACTCAGAGAAATTCTGAGTTTGTAAAGAAAACAGAAACTAAGGGGTAAAAATGCAATTTCACCAATTCAATCTGAAAACAGGGTAACTCAGGATCCAAACATAGGTCAAACTAACCTAATAAGAAGAAAAGTGGGATGAGTTGATCCAATAAGGGCTACAGCAACTCCAAGGAATTAAATGACATCCTGTAACCCTAAAAACAAACCCACTTCAATTCACGAGGTTCGAGGCAAAGAAAAAATCGAATAAACCCTCTACAATTCGCAGAAAAATAATATCTAGGGTTTAGAACCTTCAATTTGGCCTTAGGAACCCATTTTGACCTACATTGAGAATCATGCCTAATTACAACTTAATTTGGGTTTTTACGTAAATTGACCAGTCAAACAAGGTCTGATCTAGAAATAAAATTCACCATTATAATCCTTAGGCCCCATTTAGTCATGCATAAAAACTTGAGCCTAAGAAGAGACCTTCTTGACCGACTTTGCATTTTGGTCCTCATCTATTACTTTTTGACCCTCAACTTTTGAAACCCTCGCATTTTGACCCCAACTCTTCTTCGTTCTTTGCATTTGGGTCCTCCCTGCAAAACCCTGAGCAGCGCCATGCTCCGGCGACTTTGCGCGGAGCATGGCGCCGTGCAGGGTAAGGGAGACCCTCTGCCAAGTCAACCGGGGGTTCCCTGCGACGTCTACCGTCGCAGGGACACCTCCATGGTCTCTGCAACCACCCATACCTCCCGTGCGAATGCGCGGAAGGTATGGGTCTCCATCTCCGGCATCCTCCGGCGAGGGAGGCACGTCGCCTCCCTCCGTCCTCTCTGATTCCACCTCTATAAAAATCGCCCCCGTCCACCGAACTCAACAGCTCGATTCTGACGGAGAAACCTCCCCCCCTTTCCTCTCTTCCCACTCCGGCAGAAGCCCCCCTGCTCCGGCGGTTCTTCCTCCTCCTCCTCGTCGCTCTGCCGCATTACCAGCAGCAGAGCTGCCTTCACCCGCTCTTCCCGCGTCGCGCCGTACCCAGCGTCCGCTCTCCCGCTCTCTCCTCGCCGCCGCCCCCTTCTCACTGGGCATCTTCTTCTCCAGCGACAGTCGATACGACTGTCGCCCTACTCCGATCCCCCTCGTCCCTCCAAGTAGATACAGTTCTTTCTCTTCCTCCCCTCTTTCTTTTCCCTACCTCAATTTGTTCAACCACCCTTCAACCGCGCCAAATCGCCCTCACCTTCTCCATCTCCGGCCAACCTCCGGCGACTCGCTCCCATCATTCCACCACCCCACATGACTCGCCGACCGACCCAAAACCTCTGCCTCATCACGCTGAACCACTTCCACCCCTTCACTGCCACTCCTCACCTCCACATCACTCCCCCGAGCAAACCCATTCCCCCGGCCACAGTCCGACCTAGGGCAGCCCCTACACGCCGCCCCACACCTCGCCACCACCCGCACGAGCTTCGCCGCACTCCGGCGAAGCTCCCTGCACCTTCTGATTAGGCCGAGAGGCCGTTTTGCTGTAAACAGGTCACCCGTCCTCCGCCGCCATTGCTGAGCAGGTGAAGCTTCTTCCGCCTGCAGCTGCAGCCTCGCTTCGCCCAGGCCAGACTCCCCAGGACGCGAGGTTCGCCCTTGCGCACCTGCCCAGGCCCGCAGCTGGGGAGAAAGCTCCGCGCGCAGCCGCGATTGCCTGCAGCTTTCTCAGCTGCAGGCGCCCAATTGGGGTGGGACATTTAGTCCCACCTCGGAAGACTCTGAAGCGGCACGCCTGCATAAATTGTAAAAGTGCTGTAGGCTTATCGCCTCAGCACACGGGGTGAGGTCCCTCTCACCCGCTTCACCCGCCCGGTCCGCGAGCTCATCACGCGGATCCGGCCGACCCGATCCGACTTGACTTTAACACTCCTCGCCCACCATGCACGCCAGTGGGCCTGGACCCGGGCGCGACCCGTACCCGAATACCCGGCAGCTCTGGGAGAGCTATCCTACGAGTGAATTCTGAGAGAGAGAGACGTGGGGGAGGGTAGAGTAGGTTTTTGCCTTCTGACCAAACTGTGAGTGTGCAGGCACAAAGGAGAAAAGAGAAGACAAGAAGAAGAAAGACTGCGAGAAGAAGAAGAAGAAGAAAGCCACAGAGGAAAGAAAGAAAGAAGACGCACTATAGCAAAAGCTACTTAAGTCGTCCGATTGAAAAATCAGACGACGCCCTGAAGAAAGAAAAGAAGAAGCAACGAAGGAAAAGAAAGAAAGAAAAAGAAGAGGAGGATCACCACTACCGCAGAAAAGAAAAAGAGAAAAGAGAAGACAAGAAAAGAAGAAGAAAGAAAGAAGAAGAACGGAAGGAAGAAGACTGAAGAGCACAGAAGAGAAGAAGACAAAGACGAGAAAGAAGAGAGAAGAAGAAAAAAGCCAACAAAATAAATCTCTCTCTCTCTCTCTTTTCACTTTTGTAATAGAAACTTTGTACTTCTAGAATACAATTTGCTCCCTGAGTTCGACCTGGGAAAACTTTTATTTTCCGAGTAACAAATTATATTAAACTGGTAACTGCTCCTCTATACTATACTACAATGAGATATTAAAACCATAGAGGATTGGCACCGAACCAAGTTTCACAGAAAAGCACCTCTTCCCGTCAACTCACCAGGTTGTAGGATTTAACAACCACAAAGTGATGCCAAACGGAGAAATCAACCTCCCCTTGTCCATCTGTGACAGGGATAGGCACCTCAACCGGAAAGCCACGTTTATAGTGGCCAGATTGACGGCAGCATTCGACGGCATCCTCTGCTGCCCAACTACCCACTCCCTTCGCCTAATCCCCTCATCATACCTCCAATCTGTGCTTTTCCAGTCTTTATACAGAGTAGGAATAGTACACGAGGATTAGACGGCCAGGCACGAGTTCCAAAAGATTGAGCTAGAGCGGTCTATGGAGCTAAAGCCCCCCAAGCCACAAAAATAGGGGAAGAAACGAAACCAAGTCTAGGCAATCCAATAGAAGATAATTTCGGCAATTCGCCAGCAACTTCGGCACTACAGTCAGACTCTTCAACCATGGCCACACAAATGTATCCTACCAAGCTCATCTGGAGTGGACTTTGATCCCTCTAAGGTACAAGAGTTGCTACTCCTACTCTGAGCCAACGCAAACGTTTTCACGTGGTCCACCAATGACCTACTCGGAGTAGACTCGTCCCTGATCTAGCACCATTTGAACATCCAGATGGGCACCAGTGCAGTCAAGCAGGCACACCGGCACAAATCGACCGAGTAATGGCAAGCAACTGAAGCCGAAGTCCAAAAACTTCTGAAAGTTGGATTCATTGAAGAATCCCTATATCTGGCATGGCTCTCTAACGTGGTAACGGTGAAGAAAGCCAATGACTAATGACGCATGTGTGTAGACTTCACCAACCTCAACGAAGCCTACCCTAAGGACGAGTTCCCCTGCCAAGGGTGGACGCCCTAATGGACTCCTGCAACCGACAATCCCACATGTTCTTCCTGGACACCTACAACGAGTACCACCAAATCAGCTTCGCTCCAGCAGATAGACCTCACACGTCCTCCATCATCGATATGGGTCTGTTTCAGTATAGAGTCATACCCTTTGGCTTGAAACGCTGAAGCAACTTACCAGCGCCTTGTAAATATGATTTTTTCAAAAATAATAGGAAAATCTTTTGAGGTGTACAAAGATGATATACTTGTAAAGGGATCTAATTTCCCTCAACACTTAAAATATTTGACAGAGAAGTTCTAGATTCTAAAGAACACCCGCCTCTGCCTGAACCCCAACAAGTGTACCTTTGGGGTCAAAGTCAACAAGGTTTAAGGGTTCTTGGCCTCCAACCGAGGGATCGAAGCCAACCCGAACAAGATCCAGGCAATCATAGACCTACAATCGCCAGGCACCTTGAAAGGGATGCAATCGTTAGTGTTGGTGCTAGAGCACCATAATTGTTTATTTTGATGATAACAAAACACTTGTTATTTAACATTTGATTTTGAGTCCTAGTTTTCAGATCAAATTGCAAATGGAGACAAGTGTTAAGATGGAGTTCGAGCTCGCATCCATGGTGGATCGGAGGAGCTTGGCGAAGGAAAAGGAGTTTCGCGAGGAGCGAAAGCTTGAAGAAAGGAGATGAAGAATATGATAGATTTTCTTTCTTGTTCATTGTACTTTGTATTTGTTTCCTTTTGTTGCTCTTTACTTTCTTAGATTATTGTTAAAGAGCCTCAAAGTATCCTTACTGTAGTCTAAGGAACACTTGCACAACCCTATAATACTTAAGTTTTCCATAAAGGACATAGAAAATCAGTTTAGGCTTCATACGACCTTTTCAGACGTCTAACCTAAATATCAGGCGTCTGATAGTACACTTTAAGACGTCTGACTGTTGAATAAGAGGTCTAATCTTTTAAGGCTGATCTTAGAACCTTCTGTCTGTTGATTTCAAACGACCGACCCTTAACCCAGACGTCTGATGTCTGATGACTTGGCCAGACATTCAATTAGTGGAACATTGGCCCTCACAATATGATTGTTGAGAAATGACCTTTAAGCTTCTATCAGACGTCTATAGAGAACCTCAGATGTCTGATAAGTGACCGTTGGCTCTCGATTGAACCGAAATCACTTCTCTTGAGGCTAATAGCCATTTGTACCTTGGAAAATCCATTCCTGCAATTTATTAGGTTTCCAGACGTCTAGACCTAGTACCAGACGTCCTTTACGTCATCTGATTGATTTACACTAGAACCCTGTTTAGGTCTGAACCGAGTCAAGAAGGAAACCCACCTGGAATCAGATGTCTGATTTAGTTTCCAACCGTCTTAAGAATGACTTCCAGATGTCTGATCTTTTACCCAGACATCTAATGACCCTGTTAGAATCATTAATGATTCTGATTGCGACTTGTTTTGCTTTAGGATGATCCCCAACGGCTACCTAAGGCATCCAAAGCCTTCCTAAGCCATCTATAAATAAGAGAAGCCCCTTGCCTTATAGAAAAATAACTTGAATGCCATTTCCACATCATTTTGTGTTAATTTGATCCTTAGAAGAGTTGTTGCTCTCCAAGTCTTAGTTCAACATCAAGAGAGCATCATCCAGTAGAGCACCCGCTCTCCCGCTGTTGTTACGAGAGCGCCGTTGTGCCGTTACGTGGATCACACACCTGCATCATTCGTCGGCGCACTTCCGCCAAAGGAAAGTTTCCTAATTCCTATAGTAGCTAGGTTTAAGCTTTGTGACTTTATAGGAATGTTGTATTTTGTTGTCTTTGGTTGGGTATTCGCCTTGCAAATTCCCGCCTAGTTCGGGAAATTAAATACTCCTCGTGAAAAAGAGGGATTTGAGGTACATACCCTCGTATAAAGTAATGCGGTTGTATAGAGGTTAAGTCACCCTCGTTGAAGTGACTTAATTAGTGGATTTTGATCGACTTGATTGATCGGGAAATCCTAACTCAAGAGGGTTAGGTGGTGGTTTTCACCCGATTTGGGTTTCCACGTAAAAATTTCTGTGTATATTGTGTGTTTGTCTATTTGTGAGATTGTTTTATTTTGCTTCTTGATTTTATATTATAACTCGCATATCTCACCCCATCTCGAAGGGAACCTACAGTTAGTTGGTAAGATCGCCTCGTTAGGTCGATTCTTATCTTAATCTTCCGACAAATTCCTCCCCTTCTTCGAGTGCATAAAAAGGGGAAAAGGCTACACTACTGCCCACCGGAACCCTCATTACAAGAAGGCCTTAGAGTAACTCAAAGCCATGCTCCAAAGTGCCCCCATCTTAACGGCTCCCCAACACAGGGAGATCCTTTCACTATACCTGGCGGCATCCATCTCAGCCATCAGTGTCGTTCTAGTTGGCGAGCAGGGGGGAAACACAGCGGCCCATATACTTCATTAGCAAAACTTATTAAGGCACAGAAGCTAAGTATACAATCATCAAGAAACTAGGGCTAGCTATGATCACTACAGCTAGGAAGCTACGCCCATACTTCCAAGCCCACACTATAATGGTCCTGTCCGACTACCCCTTGCGACGAATGCTATATAAGCCCACAGGGTCTGCATGATAGATCAAATGGGTTATGGAGTTGGCAGAAATCGACGTTAAGTACCAACCAAGGAGAGCCATCAAAAGACAAGTCCTAGTGGATTTTGTGGTAGAATTCATGGACCTCAATGCCACCCTCACACTCCCCTGGAAACTATATGTTGATGGCTCATCTGTGACAGCCAGGTCTGGGGCCATGATAGCTTTGACTGCTCCAAACAGCATTACCCATAAACACTCCATCAAATTGGACTTCCCTACATCCAATAACTAGGTAGAGTACAAGGCCATGATGGCAAGCATTCGGGTAGCTAAATCCACAGGAGTCACCTCGCTAGAGATTTACACGAACCCCTAGCTAATAACCAACCAAATAAACGGCGAATACCAAGCTCGAGATCTAAACATGATCTTGTACGCTAACAAGGTCAGAGAGGAGCTGGCAGACTTCAAGACTATCTCAATCAGGCGAGTGCCTAGAGCAGATAACTCCCTGGTGGGCACGTTTGGCAAACTCGTTGCTGCAATCCCTCTAAGACAAGAGGAAGATATCTACCTCCAAACCCTAAAAGAGACAAATGTCCTTCTTCCCAAGGCATTCGTGATAGAGCAGTCCATCTCTTGGAAGACACCTATCATCACCTATCAAAACTCTGGTGAGCTACCCCCGAGAGAACCGTGGCCCAGGGCCTTCTGCCTGAAAGTTACAAGGTACACTCTGATAGTGGGCCAGCTGTACAAGCAGGGGTATTCCACCCCTTGTTGTGTTGCCTAATATAAGACGAAGCAACCTAGGCCCTTCGAGAAGCCCACAGAGGAGTGAGCGGAAATCACGAAAGGTACAAGGCACTTTTAGCCCGACTATTCCAAGCGGGTGATGGGAACACCATCATGAGTCATACTAGCTCAATTTGATCTGATTAAGCCATTAAATGTTCCTACAAAACCGTCAGAGGACTGTAATTCATTGCATAATCATTCTGAGAGAAAGACAAGAAACTAGGGTTAAAAATATAATTTTACCATCATATCATGAATGCAGTACAACCACGGGATTTCCCAAGGGGTAATTAAAAGCCAAATGGTCCTAAAAGGCTACCAAGTGGGTTAGAACAGATAGAAAAGGATTTTCGCATGTCTTAAGAATTAAATGACTTCTGAAACCCTAAAAATAGACCCGCTTAATTAACTGAGGTTCTGGTCAGAATAAAATTCATCTAAATCGTATAAAATTCATAGAAAAATATTCTCTAGGTTTGGTATCTTCAATTTGACCATTAGAACCAATCTTGACCCAAAATAAAGTCTTAGACAAATATTTGCCTAAATTTAGGTTTTTACAAAAATTACCCAATTAAACTTGGTCAAAACCAAAATCCAACTTCATCATTGGATTCCTTAGGTTTAAATTAAGTTTGTACGAAAATTTAGGCCCAATCTGAGATTGTCTTGACGTAGTTTGCAATTTGGTCCTGTTTAATTCTTTTATACCACACATATGCCCTTAACTTTCAAAACCCTTACAAAAAGGGCCCTAACTTTGTCATCATTTTTACAAACAGGTCCCTACCGCCATAAATCCTATTCCCGCAAACTCCAGCGACTTAAAATTGGCAAGATCTCCTTGATTTCTTGACGAATCCCTCTCAGATTTGAAAGGAAAGTTCATCAAAAAATTCCCTTCCCTTTTAGCCAATTCCCATGCCCTAAAACCTTCCCATTCTCTCATGCGAATGCATGAGAGATTAGGGTATCCTAGAATTCCTATCTTCGGTGAAGCTTTCCAAGCCTAGGAAGCTTGCTTCCCAAGCTCAAAACTCCCTCCAAAGGCCTATAAAAAGACCTCCAGATCATACCGAACCTCTTAAGCATGATTTCGACCAGATCTACCCTAAATTCTTCCCTCCTAATCCAGTCGAAAGGCTCCTCGAGCTCTGGTGACTCTCCCTGCCTCTCATCATCTGACCGAAATACCGGCGGCAGATACCCCTTCCTCGTCTTCCTCCGCGTCGCGCAGTATTGGCCAACGACCTTATCTCCTTAGTCCTCGCCGTCCAACCCCCACTAGAGCCATCTTCGTCTCCAACGCAGGTCATACCGCAACCAGCGCCTACTCTAATCCCCGTCGTCCGCTACCCATCTCTATCGACTCAGTCTCTCCCCTTCACGGCAGCATCTTCGACACTACTTCGACCACCGCATCAACCTCTGCGACTCCGTCTTCCATCTCACCGGCATACCATCGGTGAGCACTAGCGGCCACCACAGACCACCTACGTCGCCGCTTCCACACTCCTCACCATCACCTCGACTCAGAGACTAAAACCCCTCAAGTAATTGAAGGGATTAGCCTCTCTAACACCTCACCGAACAACCCACCTCCAGACCTTCATTTCCACCTTCGTCAACCACCTACGACCACATTCGCAGCACGCCACCGCCACCCACACCTTCGCTACATCCCTGCAAAGCTCCTGAACCTATTTAACTTGGCCGCAAGGCCGTATTCTTGTCTTCAGGTCTTCATTGCCTCGACCACCATTAGTGAAGCTTCAAGCAAAGCTTCAACCTCCCTTCAACACCTACAGGCCCCAGGCGAAGCCTCAGGCACAACGAAACGTCTCCAGAAGTGCAACCAAGGAGCCAATTTGGCTCTTTGACTGAGCCTTTGACCGCAATCGCACGAAGCATCAGCAACAATGCACGCAGAGGAAAGGCGGTGGGATTAGTCCCACCTCGAAAGTTGAAGAGCGTCTGCGCCTGCATAAATTGATTTTCACCTCCTAGCCACGAGGTGAGGTCCGATACACCTCCACGCACGTGACCCGTGACACTTCACCCGTAGGTCTGGTGCACTCCTCGGCTGCTACCCACTGCAGGCAACCCTGGTCCTAGGTGCGCGTGTACCCGATAACCTGACTATCCTGACATTGGCCCTGGGAGGGTGGATCCTAGAGAGAGAAGAAAAGAGTGCGGGGGCAAAGGAGGGTTTTGCTCCTAGGAATAACAGCCGACACCTAGCCATTTAAAGAACCTCCCCCTTGCACGTGAAGAAGGAAGCATGAGCAGAAGAAGAAGAGAGAACTCAGAGAAGGAGCTGCAGAGAAGAGGAAAAGAAGAAAGAAGCCTCTCCCTGAGGCTTGAAGAGAAAAAAAAAAAAAGGGCCTTTGCCTCTGTTAAGGCGTCTAATACAAGCCTCTGCCGTCTGATTGCATATATTTGAGGCTTTATTTCCTTGATTGATACTATTGATTTATTTGCTATTATTATGAGGAGTAATTGGTGATTCAAATCACCATTTTACTCCATTCTTTTTACACATTGATGCTTGCCATTATTATTATTGCAATCTCTTATATCTTTGATTCAAATTGTGATCTTGAGTTTCAAATTGCCATATTGCATCCTGTGTTCGACCTCGGATTTCATTCGAATAATAAATTTTATATGTTTTCGCACTAATTCGATCTATACTGCAACGCAATGATTTTAAAACCCATTTCAGAATGACTAACATTTTGACACCGTTGCCGAAGAGCAACGTGCAATTTAGATCTCATGATTGCAATATCAGATTTGGTAATGACTTGCTACATCTCTTTTGATTGTGATATGCTTCAGGGACTCATTAAAGGAAGATCAGCCGCACATCAGCCACTGCAGGTGTAGGTAAACTCCATTCACCCTCCTCTAAGCCCCTGATTCTAAAAAGCTAAAAAAAAAGGAAGAAATCAATTAGGGCTACTTACATTATCTTATTAGATTAATCATCAAGTTGCCTGATTTGATACATTCTATTTAAAAAACATCCAAACCCTGATTTCTACACCTACTTAAGGTTTAAGGAATCTAGGGCTATCATATTCTTGCTTGAAGCCCTAGGTACCACATTTGGACAAATTAAATTGGACCAATCAGAGCCAATTAAGGATTCCAATTTAGGATTTTAGAGACACGCTTGCTTAATCAAGAATTAATCTTCCCAAACAATGAGTGCCTAAGTCTTAATTGAATTAATCTGTTCAAGCAAAACCCTAAAATCAAGCTCTTAAATTCATTTGAACACTAAAAAAGGGACCTAAATTTCTCAAAGGACAATACAGGTGAAGTTGACCCACCTTGTTGGGTTAACCAATCTTCAAATTAGATCACTTTGTACAAAAACATCTTAAAAGTTCAAGTGAAATCATAAACACCCTTGCTCTTAATTAAAAACTGGTAGACTTAAAAGGTCAAGTCCTTATTCTGATCTACCTGGATCATTAGTGACAAGAGAGCTCGAGTGGGGGAAACCCTGTAACTCGTGAGGGTACTCTAACGTGTAGGAGTCTTTGCGGGACTCTCCCTTGCTAGTTGCCTAGGTAATTCTCAGGTGGACGACTATCTAACTAAGGGGTATCATCCGCCCCGAACCTCTATAGTCATCCAAAATTTTTGGGTGTCTTGATTAGATCCATCACATTCTATCTCTCATCAAATCCATCGGTGCATGTTTGGGAGGAGGTCCTTAAGACCATCCTTGAGGCCTCCATTAGATATTCACTCTCGTCGAGGTCGAGCCTTGACTTTCGTGTTTGTGCAACAACCTGATCACATTGACATATCCTCTGATTTAGAACCTACTTCCCCTTCATCAGCTATGGAACACCAAGAAGAACAACCTAATCTTGAGCAATAATTCCATGATTTCCAAAATCGAATTAATGACATCATCAACCCATCGCCACATCCTCAAATGTGAGATCACTATAATCCCACAGCGGTAGAGATCGAACCCCGAATCAATATTCCTGTGGGAGGACCCAAGGTAGATCTCAAGCCTAGCATGCTTCATATGACCCCAAAATTTCATGGCTTGGACTCTGAGGATCATTTCCAGCACATCAAAAACCTAAAACATCTAGCCCACACCTTAGGGGCAAATGTACAGAATCGGGACGGATTACTCATAAAGCTCTTCTCATTCTCCCTGGCTGACAAAGCCGCTCACTGGTTTCAGACGCAACCAAACACAATCAACACATGGGGAGCACTTCAAACCGACTTCCTGCAAAAATCCTACCCCATTGGTCGTACCAACACGATGCAGCACCAAATCACACACTTCTCCCAAGGAGTGGGAGAATCTCTACACGAAGCATGAGATCGCTTTCTGGATCTCATGCGTAAGTGTCCCCATCATCGAGTTCCGAAATGGGAACAAGTCCAATCCTTTTACCACGGACTCCGAGAAGATATCAAGCTCTTTGTCAATGCAACCTATGGTGGTAGCATCATGAGTCAACATGAAGACACAATCTGGGAAATTCTCGAAAACATGTGCGAAAACTCCCTGAACAATGAGCCATTGGGTGCCTACGACCGGACGTCCACCCGCGCATTGGCAAACAATCGACGGGTACACGAATCCCAAGGCCTTTCCGCATCCATTGATCTAAAGTTGGTAGCCAGTCAATTGGACAAGGTCTCCATTATCGAGAAAAAAGTGGACGACATCACTCGTCATCTACACAAATCCACCTCTGCACTTCAAAGCACATACGTGAACCCAAAGGAGGCCGCACACAACATCTACCACTTCTCGGGGATGGATGCATATCCACCTCCGTTTGATTATGGCTTCGGAGGCAACTCCGAGTCAACCCACCTTAGTTGGGGGAACTCCGAACCCCCGTACCCTTATTATCTCAGAGCTCCTTAGACCTGCGAGGATCTTCACGCCGTCTAGAATAATCCTTTCTCTAACACTTACAACTCTAGATGGCGTAATCATCCTAACTTTTCATGGTCGGGAAATAACCCGAATCTAAGACCTCAATTCCAACCCTGACCACAGGCTCTGCGACCTTATCAGCCCACCCAACCAAGGCCCACTCAAAACTTCCAACTTGGACCACCTAAACAAGATCATACATCTCTAATTCTCCAAACCTTGGTTGACATGTAAAAACAACACAAACAGGAGATCTCTGAGTTACGAAATCAACTGGCTCAGCTGGCAAGTGCTCGCTAACCTGGTGCACTTCCTTCTCAGCCTCTTCCAAACCAGAATAACATGCTGAACCAGAGGCACGCTATGAACTTAAATCAGGGCCAAGCTCACTTTGTTTATCAGGCCCCTTCTGTTCCATCACCTGACGGGATGGATGCTTCAACTTCATACTCGAGATTTCAGTAACAAACACCTATTTTGCCCAACCCAAACCAAAATCAAGCAGGATTAAATTTCGTCACCACCCGTAGTGGCAAAGCAACACAAGACCCACCCTTTCCTAGCCACAACATGCCTAAGACCATAAACCTTAACCCTAGATTGGTCATCCAGAACACACCCGTCCCAGATAAAGAGCCTGAGCCAATTCTAGAGGAACCATCTAAGGTTCCATTTCCCAAGGCCTTGACCAAGGGAAAAAATACAACCAAACCCGTGGCACCTGAGGAGGACCTGGTTAAGCTCTTTGAGCAAGTCCATATAAACATCTCCTTGATGGATGCGATACGCCACATACCGGTTTATGCACGATTCCTAAAAGACGTGTGTACACCTAAGTGTAAGCCGCGAACCAAAGGCGGGAACCCGATCGTATTGTCAAAGCAAGCCAGCTTTGTCATTTTGAGCAAACTCTCGCCTAAGGCAAAAGACCCAGGCACCCCTCTGATCTCCTGTGCAATCGGTGATATACAATTTGACCAAACTTTATTGGACCTAGGAGCCTCCATAAATTTGATGCCCACATCCCTACTAGACTACTTTGAGGAATCTGAGCTTAAACCGACAGAAACAACTTTGCAGCTAACCGACCGATCTATTAAGTCACCGAAAGGAATTCTCGAAGATGTCATAGTTAGGGCACACGATTTCTATTTTCCCATGGATTTTATTGTCTTAGACATGGATGCTCCTGAGAATGTGAAGAATACACTGATCATACTAGGAAGACCCTTTCTGGCCACTGCTAGGGGCATTATTAATTGTGAGGAGGGTCAAATTGAATTAAAATTTAGGAGCAAGATGCTAAAGATCGACATCTTTAAGGCCCAACAAGGAATCAATTACGGAGTTATAGAACAAATTTGCGATATTGAGGCTATGATTGATGACCTATGTATCAAGGAAAACCCGACTATTTCTGATCAACCACAAGAATATCAAAACCCGCAATTAGAGGAGTCTGAACCTAACATAGATACTCCCATAACTCCTTCCTTTGCTCCCAACATCCACCCTGAATCACCTGCTGCTGCTGACAACCCAGTATGGAATTAAAGCCTCTTCCCGATCATCTCAAATACGTCTTTTTGGGTTCCAATCAGACGTTTCCTGTGATTATCAATTCCTGACTCACACCTGATCAGGAAACACGCTTGATTTCTGTTCTCTAGCAGCATCGGAGAGCCATTGGACGGACTCTCGATGATCTGACTAGTATCAATCCTTTGTACTGCACACATCACATCTATACAGAAGAGGGCTCACGACCATCCCGTGAAATGTAGAGACGCCCAAATCCAAATCTACAGGATGTCGTGAAAAAGGAGATCATCAAGTGGTTAGATGCAGGGATCATCTACCCGATCTCCCATAGTCGTTGGGTGAGTCCAATCCAAGTTGTGCCGAAGAAGGTAGGGCTCACCATCATCATGACTGAAATCGGAGAAACCATACCGACCCATATAGCAAACTTGTGGAGAGTCTGCATTGATTACAGAATATTCAATTCCTCCGCAAAGAATGATCATTTCCCACTACCGTTCATTGATCAGATTCTTGAGAAGCTAGTGGGAAATCGATTCCTCTGCTTTTTAGACGGGTACTCCGGTTACAACCAGATCACAATCCATCCCAAAGACCAAGAGAAGACCACCTTCACCTACCCCTTCGGGACATACACATTACGAAGGATGCCGTTCAATCTCTACAATGCACCCGCTACTTTTCAGCGATGCAAGCTTGCCATATTCTCAGATATGGTAGGTGAATACCTTGAAGTCTTCATGAATGACTTCTTAGTATTTGGAGAATCATTTAATGATTGCCTCCTACACTTGGTCCAAATCCTCAGGCGGTGCACCAACGTGAACTTGGTTCTTTCCTGGGAAAAGAGCCACTTCATGGTACCTGAGGGAATTGTCCTGCGCCATCTCATCTTTGAAAAAAGCATCCAGGTTGATCGAGCCAAGGTGAATCTAATTTCCAAACTCCATATGCCTAGCTCGGTCAAAAACATCCGATCCTTCCTAGGATATGTCGGTTTTTACCGTCGATTCATTCCCGATTTCTAGAAAATCGCGTGTCCCCGGACTAATATTCTATCTAAGGATGTCCCCTTTGAAATTTCTGAGTAAGGCACTCAGGCATTTGAGATCCTACGTGATGAAGTTACCCAAGCACCTATCCTGCAGTCCCCTGATTAGTCTTAACCCTTTGAGATCATGTGCGATGCATCTTATTATGTTGTAGGTGTGGTACTGGGGCAGAAAATAGAACGGAAACCCGTGGTCATCTACTACGCTAGCAAGACACTTGACGAGGCTCAGCATAACTACACAATTACTGAGAAAGAGCTGCTAGCCGTAATATTTTCCTTGGAGAAATTCAGATCATATCTTTTGGGTTCCCGTGTTATCATATACTTGGATCACACTGCTGTGAGACACCTCCTCGCAAAGAAAGATGCGAAACCTCGACTAATCCGCTGGATCTTGTTGTTGCAACAATTCGATCTCGAGATTCGCGATAAAGTGGGAAAACAGAACATGGTAGCTGACCACTTATCCCACCTTCCTTTTGATAGTATCAACCCTTTCGAACCCATCACAGAACACTTTCCCGATGAGCACCTCCTAACTATTAGCACGGGACTTCCTTGGTTTGTTGATTTAGTGTACTTGGCATCACATCAAATTCTGTCCAATTGGCCAAAGGATAAGAAAGACAAATTACTTTCCGATGCTAAGTACTACATCTGGGAAGATCCATAACTCTTCCGCATTGGTGCTGATCAAATCATCAGACGGTGCATCCCGGAAGCGGAGATTTAGGACATTTTGTCCTTCTGCCATGACCAAGCTTGTGGCGGACACTTTTCCGGACATAAAACCACAGCATAAGTCCTCCAGTGCGGCTTTTATTGGCCCACAATTTTCAAAGAAGCATACGATCACTATAAGGTATGCACTCGTTGCCACACCTTGGGCACGCATCATTCAAAAAGAGTGTTGCATGTTACAACTTAAAGAAAAAAAGGAAAAGATAACAGGACCAATCCGAAGACTAAGTGCCTTCACTCCCAGTCTTCGAAGACGTCTGCCCTAGGTGTTTTGGGTGGCGACGAGGCAACACGAGGAGAACTGCTCGAACGAACTGGCAATCCTGGAACTGCTGATGGATCCGACTTGGGTGCCTCCTCCTCAGGGGTTGGGTTTGCCTACTAGCTCGAGGGCTCTGACTCCTCCCCACGCAATTCTATAGGAGCCTTGTCACAACATGACCATGAGCTTTTTAGCAGTCATGCTCGGACAAGAGCTGGTCCATAGACTAATCGCACAGCTCCACCATGGAGGTGCATTTGCCTTCTAGCAGAGCCTACACCATCGCCAGGGTGTGCCTCCCCACCACCCTTGACAAGGCCTCCCAATTCTCCTCCACGGAAGGGCCAATGGTGAAGAACCTCATTACCATGTCAGGATCAAGCTTCGACTAGCCAGACCTCTCTAGCTCGCATACTGCCTTGCCTTGATCATCTACGAGTTGCTAAGCCTTGCTAAGGTCAACCTTCAGCACCTCCTCACTTGCTGACACCTCGACAAGTTTGTCAATAGTCGCGCCCAAACAAACGCGCTCTTCCTCAAGGGCCGCCTCGTAGCCCTCCATCGAAGAGTGCTCAACCCTTAGCACCTGCACCTCCTCCTTCGAAGAAAGGATGTTGATGTAGGAAATCTGTAGGCGCTCGAATTGTTGATGCATAAGCAATTAGGCATCACATTAGCCTTTAATGATGGTTTTGATTATAAAAAAGCATATTAAGTGATTGAGAATAAAATTATATGTTATGCATAGTTGTTGCAAGATTAATTTCAGGTTGAAGCTCTCTTGACGAATTATGAAGCCAATAAGATGGATAAGATCAAATTTAGGTCTCTTTGTAATTTTAGGATTTGAGTTGTAATTTTATATTTTCTACAATGTAAGGAAAGCCCCAATTGGATTAGCATCAACTTACATTATTAGGGCATCACTTGCATAAGTCTAATTTGGTCAAAAATATAATAAAACATATCCTTAGGTGTTAATAGATCATACTAGAACCCCAAAGAATCAACAAATTTGGTTTGGACAGTTGGAGGATTTTTTACAGTCCCTCTAATGTTAGGTATAATTTACCTAACATTAGGTAGTTAGCCTGAGGTCAACTTGAGAATTTCAAGAAATAACGAACTTTGCGTTGAACTGAGCATCTAACATTAAGTAGTTGACCTAATGTTAGACAGAGTATACCTAACATTAGGTAGTGCACTTTAGGCCGTCCAAGGGAGTTTCAGGAGATAGCGAACTTTGAACCTAACTAAGTACCTATCATTAGATAGTTTACCTAACATTAGATCACTTTTAACTAAAGTTAGGTAAAGTACTTTTTATCCAAATCAATTAGCTGTTGGTAAATCAAATGGAGAAACTTTTGAGCCATTGAATAGGGGTCTTTTACACATACAAAATAGCCAAAACACCCCTCTATATATATGTGATGGCTTCCCACTTTTAGAGGATTAGAAAACACTCAAAATTCACTCTAAAGTTGTTACAAGCCTACATTCAGCAAAAGCATACAATTGGTGTTAATTGAAGGTGTTTTAAGCTCTTGTTCTTGAGTACCACCTTCATTGGTGCTCAACCACCTTAACTCCCAACTGTATCACCTTCATACATTCACTAAGGGGGTTCCTTTAGTCTCTTAGATAACCAGTTTATATAATTAATTGCATATCTTATTGGAGCTATCCATAGGAGCTAAATTATGTTTTAATTCTATTTTATTCCTTTAATCAACTTGTAATCTGAGGGCCTGCGTTGTACGTTCCTCTTCTCATGAGTAAGAGGGGTATGCTCTTGATTTGGATATCAAGAGGGCTTGTAAAAGGGTTTGGTACCCCATAAGTACCAGTTAGTTTTCCGAGTTCGACTCGAGGCATGTTGTGATTGATGTTATATTTGTTAATTTCTTGAGTACATCTTAAATCTGCATTATTTTGTATTAGTAAATTTATTTACAACCTTTAGCACTAATCACCCCCTCTAATGCTTTCACGAATAAGCCTTGCAAAGCCATGACTTTAGTCTTGTGGGCTCCAATAAGGCTATCTTTAGCCTCTTGCCCAGGGCGACGACCCGCCTCAAAGCTTTCTGGGCCTTCCTCAGCTCCTCCTCCAGCCAGGAGACTTGGCGAGCCATTTGTTGCTACGACTACAGCTGACGAAGGGCATCCTCTGCTCTCTTCTCCTCCTTCTCTTGGGAGGTAGACGACTCCTCCATACAACAGGCAAAGTCGCGTTGCTTTGCCCTGGTGACTGTCGATCATCGGGTTGCATTAAAAACGTTTAATTATTTGTCGTTATTGTAATATAGGTGTCACAGATGCAAATTGATGTCGCATCAATTTTATTTAATTACAATTTTTACCAGTTTACTTCTAGGTTGTTCACTAGAAGACAGTTATTAATATACATCACTCTCTAAATCCAAAAAATATTCTTTTATTTAAAAAATATCAATTTTATTTACAAAATGAATGAATCAATCAAACAATGAATGAATTAGTTAACTATTTACGCAAAGAATCAAGTAGTAAACACTAAAATGCCTCAAAGAAATGTACAACAAATAAGCATCAAAAACTATATGTAATTACTCTATGCTAACTTTATACAACTAATACAAGTAATACCTAAATGTAGGTACAAAAATAACTAATAATATCTACTATATTAAATTATATTAACATATTAATACCTATAATAACATATATTACATATACAGTAACATATATATACATTGCTATAGCCTTGGTAACATATAGACACAACTTAGGGCAAAATAGTTATCTATGCCAACATATAAATAGATACACAGTGTCAGATATAACTGTCACTAAAGGTCTAATTTATTTATATACATATAAGAGCTCAAACATATCTATACTACTTTTATACTTATACATATATATTAATTGTATACGTATACATATTTACAATTATTTATTCACATTATTTATACATATATTATACTCCATACTTATATATATATATATATATATATATATATATAACACTTAGAAGTTTTGGGGCATCCTCTCTCTCTCACAGATGTCTATTCTTACTTAGATCAAAATTTTATTTTAACGGGTGCGAGGCCCATTTCGAGAGATACACAGCAACCTTGTGGGAGAAACCAAACCTCTACTTTAGGCCAACCCTAGTTTAGATTAGGTGTATTTTTATTCCACTTCCAAGCCCACATGACCACACACACCCGCACGCTCACACGCACACACACGGACCCACGCACACCCACAGCCGCACGCAACATGTAGATCAGAACCTGTATGCTCATGTTTCGTGCCCAACACCTGACGACTGCTGAGGCTATCGGATGAAAGTGCAATATACTGCTCAAGCTGCCCCTCAGCTTACAATGTGGCGCTAAATGCCAGCACCAAATTGAACGCTAAGCGTACATGGATGAGTTCCAATTTAAGCTTTTTGGCCTTCAATTTGAGAGCCATAAATTATTTTAAATTAAAATTAAATTATAAGAGTACAAAGCCCTTATATAGGGCTACCTAATTTTACAATTAGTTTAGAAAAATAAGTTAACTAGATATATAATAAAATTAGTCTTGACGATTTATACACATTAATTTAGAAGTTAATTACTTAATTAAAGTATGAATTAATTAATTAATCGTACAATTGTCCTTACACAATGTTAATGTACATAATAACTTATTTATTATACATTTTTATTGTATTTTAGGAATTTTATTTTAATTTATTTGCATTTGATTACAACTTTAAGTTAGTTTTATACATAAATAATTTATAAATATTATATAAACTATTAATAAAGTATAAATAGGTTGAAAATAGTTAATATAAAATAATACAAATGTACATTATAAATTACTTTATTATTAATTTAAATTACTAATTTATTTTATTTTAAGTTAATAAATTACTTAATTAACCTAATACTTAATTATCTACTATAAATACTTAATTAAATTAAATTACAGGTATTGTGCAATTCATATTTTATAGTTAGATATGTACGTATAGTATTAGATATAGTTATGTACATGTGTTGGGTTTATATAATTACTTAGGTTAATATATATTTAAGTAAATGTAAATTAATAGATAATAATACATTAAGGTTATATATATAATAAATTATCCTAAATATTTAATTTAGTATATAAAATACATATATAAGTTAATTATATACATTATATACATACTATACAATCCCTACATGTAGCTTAGGTTTAAGTTATAATATACAAGTATATACATAGTTTTTAGGATTTCTTTTATTTTTATAGGTTTTATATATATAAGAGAGATAGGGGATGAGAGAGAAAGGAGTAGATGAGAGAGGAAGAAGTATTTATGTGATTTTTGACATTTTGTTCTTTATTAAAGTTTAAGGTATATAGAATTGTCGATTGGTATATTTTACTAAGTTATACGTTCAGATTACCTTTAAACTTGGTACACATCTAAAGAAATACTTGATTTTACTCAAGACAGATTTATTTTAGTTTTTTGCAAATTTTTTATATATTTTATTTATTTACAAGTTTCATACAAAAGAGATCTAAATGAAGTTTTAGACAGTTAACCTAAGGCTTCTAAGTGTGTTCTAAAGGTTAGAGATGTAGAGAAATAATGCATACACATTCAGGACAACACATAGAAGGGGTTTAAGCTAATGAATAAGATTTTCACCTTAAATTTTCATAAAACACAAGGGTTGGACAGATAATACATATAAATTGGGCTGACAAAGATTTCAAAACAGAAATTACAAGCATTTTTATCAAAATAAAAATTTCTCCTTATACTGCAGACAGCTTAATGTCCTGTTGCAGTTACTGTTGCTATTACAGCAGCTGCTCAGAACATGAAACCAGCAGTTGGAAGCTACCGTAGCTGCAATTGTTGTAATTCCCAACAGCCACTGCTGCTGTGTTACTGCCAAAACCCATGCATGAAATTCAAAAGATCTTCACATTGAAATCATTATAAAAATAAACCAAGAGGTCTAAAACTCATCTCCAACCAAGATTTGCATCAAAATCCAATGCTAACCTAATTGATCTCTTTTATCAAGCCATCGATAGCTTAATAGAAGGAGATCAATAGGACACTGAAAATCTACTCAAAATAGTTTCAAATCCTTCATTAAAGTCTATCAAATCTCAACCAAAATAGTGATCAACCAAATAGAAATGTTTAAATTTAGGTCACATGTCATCCATTTAGAATTTTTTAATATAAGCTCACCAAGATGATTTGATCATCTAGGATATCATTGGTGTCACTACAACATAGTAGGCCTTTAAAGACAGTTGCAAAACCATCACTAACGATCCTTAACTGTCGCGAAAGGAGTTTTGTGACGATTTGGCAACCATCCTTAAAAGTGACGTTCGAAATAATTTTTTGAGATGTTTACTAAAAACAGTCACTAAAAGATTCCCTAAATTTCAAACTAACATTTGAAGTAATTGTTACTTTATTTTTTATGACGCTTACAACCGTTTCAAAAAGTCATCAAAAACCATCACTAAAGTTCAACTAACATTTTAAATAACCGTTACATTTTTTTTGTGACACTTATAATCATCCCTAAAAACCGTTACAAAAAAATAATTCAACCGTCATTGTATCCTCTGATAACATTTACTAGAACTATTACTAATACCTATAAGAATAATATGTTCTCAAAATTTATATTTATTTCCATTCATAGCATTCACAGTTTTAATAAGAAAATCATAGGAACAAAATAAGAACTCATCTTTTATTAAAGAAAGTAACAAAAATAATCTTCTACATCATTCAAAAAAATTAAAGTTTCACATATGAAACTAAAAGTTACATATCTAAGCTATAAAAAGGAAAGCTATCATTTAGTTCTTAATAAATCTATATCAGATTAAGATTTTGGCGACACTTGTCTTTCAACCATACTCTTCAATATATTCAAATTCTCCTCCATGAGTTTTTGATTGTGAAAGAGTTCTCCAATTTTTTTATTTAATTCTTCTAATTATGTATGTTGAGATGACACTGTTGCCTCAAGATTATGATTTTCCTGTGATTGTGAAGAGGATCCACGACTTCCATACCAATTGGTGATTGTAGCCCCATGACCACCGCATTTTATGCATCCAGGACGCTCATCTGGTAAAACTTTGCGGAATACTTCTTCAAGAGATGTGGTTCAATGGCATGATTTGCTTCACCATATTCATTTGGAACTGGATTAACAAGCGCCAACATCTCCTACAAGAAAGTAATGGAAAAGAAAAATGTTGTTCATGTTTAAAATATTACATCCAACTCCTCTTTATTTCAACCTTCAAACTCCTGTGAATAAGATAAAATCAAATCCCTACTTTAAAACAGGTTACCCATTGTGTCAATTCTTCTTGCTTAGCAAACTTACCTTGAAGTGAGTGTTGTGGGGAAAGTTGAAAGAAGTAGCCTAAAAGAGGAAGCAAAACCAATTGGGCCGTATTAACCAATGCCCCTTGATATTGTTGGTATCATCGTTTATGTATTTTTCACTGACATTCTTGCATGCTGCAACATATGCACTTATTTCCAAGAAAAGGAAGATATACATAATGGTTCTTCCAACCTCTTCTTTTTCTGACACTAGTTATTCTTACAAGGCTAACCATTTTAACTTTTCATGCTTTTCTCATGAGCACATTCTTTTGCCTTCTCTTAGAATATCCTGATAATTAAACAACTAAATCTCTAACATTTCCTATAAAGTTAGAGTATGTAAATCCATCATGTTAGTTTGGGAGACGTTGAGTTGTACATGTAACTGGGTAATTGGGTCTTCAGGGTGGATTCTAATTAATCCAAACTATATGCAACTAAAAAGGTCATTTTGTTATCCTACAATTTAACCCAAAGTTAATTCTATCATTGCATGAATTATGTTAGAAGAAGTTTACATGAAATTACAATAAACCTACATACATGAATAATAAACATAAACTTACATATTCCTCTTGACATCTTGAATCTATCCAAGAAATGCTTCAATCATTCTTCTTCTTCTCGAAAATAAATATACCTCCATTCAATTAAGTTCACATCCTTCCTTTTCGTACTGCATTAAGTAACGAACACATATTACTAATAAATAAATGCAAAACATAAATGAATAAATATCCAAATTAGTAAATGATTCCTTACAAATTCATAACGCAATTGATTTGAACTTTTCCTACCCCATCAATGGATAGGTTGGATAACTTTCGCAAGATTTTCACGATTTTTTTTTTACTCTTACCATTTACATATATATTCGATTATGCATTATATATCTCAACCAATTAACATATAAATATTGATTAATTTATACCTTTGCCACGTCAGTAGTCCAATAATCAACAAGAATGTTCCAATCATCCATTTGTACTCCTGAAGGTATATTCCGACGTACCTCTACTAAATCCTTGTTTTCAAAGTACTTTAGATAAAAAATATAAGATATTATTAATATGATTTCAAAATGAATAATTCAATAAACCTAACTAAAAAAGTAATTAGATACATTTTCTTTCAACTTTATCTTGTTCTTTCAATTTATGTCTCTAACTTACCTTAAAATAGCATTATCATTAAATGTATTTCTCTCCCATGAATAAACATCATGCGATAAATATAAGTTCTACTTGAGCTTAACTTTTTTACAATATTCAAAGTTTAAATATGAGTTGATTATTTTTACCTCAACATCTTGTAAAAGATCATCCCTTTGCACACTTGTTACATCTCTCCAATCTAACGTGGACGTTGGAACGTGAGAATGGACAATGGTCCTCAACTAACTAGCAAATTTCTGATGATAATGTCCTACAGCAACACCTCTATTGTCGAACTGTAAAAGACAACGCTCTTCGGGAGCCACATACTCAAGATCCTTATTAACAACTTTTCCACCATCACATCGTACTATAAAAAAGAAAGGTCAATTATTTTCATTAATACAACAAATAAAATAAAACAAAGATACTTATAAATGCAATCACATTATACCTTTAAAAATGAAACCTTAAGGGTCATGACGGATACTTACTACATGTCTTTCACATCGAGTGCTCACCAACTACATAAAGTTAACATTTGATTATATAATGAAATAAAAATAAGATTACATGCAAAATAATAAAAAATAAATAATAAAAAGGAACTAAAATTTAATATTTTAAGTACCATGCTTCATTCACATCAGTACGTGAAGTACCTTAAACTAAAGAAATGTCAATGTCAATTACATTACTTGGAGTCATCATGTCATCAATTGCATCTTCTTGATAAGGTGATGAACCATCTTAAGTATATCCAACATATCATAATAGTCTCTTGACATGATTCTAATTAGTATGATCCGATCTCATCTCTTATTATCTGAAACAAAAACAACCTGCTCTACCTAAGAGGATAATGCCAATGGTTCATTTGTTCTCAACCTTGTATTTTTATTTAAGCTAAGAATCCCGTTAGCCACTCGATACCCATTATTTTTTCCATAAACATCAAATCAATTACATTGAAATAAAACTATATGTTGATCTTGTACAAAACTTATTTCAATAATGTCAAGAAGTTCACCATAGAAGCCATCACAATCTCATAGTTGGGAGGATTTTACTATCACACCAGAAAGTTATGTTGCTTTAGTTTCATCAATGCCTTTTGGGCGAAATCGAAATCTGTTGACAATATATCCATTATGTGAAATCACATAAGCATATGGTTTCTGTGCTAATATAGCAAATTCAGGTGACCATCTCACATCATTTGGTATATACTTTACGTTGTTCAACTTTTTTGTTAAACCATTAAATGAATTATCTTTCTATGCAACCAGATTGACATTCAAACTCTTGAATGAAGGGATCTAATTCAAGTACCTGCATTAATACATATAAGTGAGCCAAATTTCTATCTTCATCAGACATTTGCCTTCGCCTTCATTGATTGAGTTGTCTCCTTCTTGATGTGAAGATTGACAAATTACCTTCTGCATTTTCAACAGGACCACCATCATAATTTCTCTCAATTCTATTAAAACAATTATCTAAACCATCCATATACATTGCATAGAAATTTATACATTCTTCTAACAGATACCCCTCAACTATTGAACCTTTTGGACGTACTTTATTGAAAACATAGTCCTCAACTTTTTCAGATAACGCTCTATGAGATACATCCATCTATATTGTACCGATCCAGCAATCCTTTCTTCGTAAACCAAATGTACGACAAGATGAATCATCACATCAAAAAAACTAGGAGAAAAGATTTGTTCCATCTTGCACAAGGTAATAACAATATCTACTTTCCATCTTGATAGTGAAATTGGGTTCAAAACCTTAAAACATACAGCTTTGAAAAAGTGACTTAGCTATAATAATGGTTGAAACACATCATTTGGTAGTACACCATTGATTGCTAGTGGAAATAAAACTTACATAAATATAGGACAATCATGACTTTTAAGAGAACTTATCTTTCTTCCTAGAACATTTACACATCTTGATATTTGCAAAGAATATACATCGGGAAATGTAATGCTTGATAGAAAATTAAATATTTTTTGTTTTGCATCTCCATTTAATGTATAAATTGCATCTTCCAATCTAAATTTTCTATTTGATAGACTCTTTGGTCGCAACTCAAGTCGTATACCCATATCTTGTAAGTCTCGTCTTACCTTCAAATTATCTTGTGGGTTCCCTGAAAGGTTCATTATTCCAAAGATGTTCTCCATTACATTTGTGTCAATATACATAACATCAAGGTTGTAACGAATTTAAATATCTTGCCAATATGTTAATTCTCTAAAGAAAATGCTTTCCTTCCTCCAACCATAACAACCACTAATCTTTTTTGCATGCTTTTTCAATTCCTTCTTAAAGGGCTTTCCAAGTTTAACATATCCAAGCTTTATTTGTTCCATATGCATCCTCTCCTGATAATCGTTCTTTCATCATACCTAAGATAGGTTTGCCATCAAATTTTTGCTTGCAATCATTCTTTCGCCACCTATGTGGTATGGGAAGGAACTTACGATGGCCCAAATAACAAAACTACTTACTCTCTTTAAGCTTAGTATTCGTATCCACCACACAAACAAGGCATACTTTTTTTCCTTTCGTGCTGCATCCGGAGAGGTTGGCATATGCAAGAAAATCACTGATAGTTCAAAGTAATGCTACATGCATTGTAAACGTTTGCTTCTACGATGTATCTTATGTTTGCACTCCTATAAACCATAACAACTTCAATTCATCTTACAAGGACTGCATATAGACATTGATTGCATTTCCAGGAGCATTAGGACCTAGAATTAGCAATGTTAACATCATAAATGATGACTTCATGCATAACCATAGAGGTAAGTTATACGTAACAACCATCACTGGCCAAATTGTATAATTAACATTCATGTTACCAAATGGATTAAACCCGTCACTTGATAGCGCTAATCTTAAATTTCGAGCCTCTGCTCCAAATAGTGGATGCTTAGTATTGAAACTTCTCCATTCTTCACAATCAGTTGGATGATGCATTAGTCCATTTGGATCTTCTTTCCATCCATTCTTATGCCAAGACATTAATTTTGCAGTCTTTGATGACTGAAGAGATGTTTTAGTCTTGGAATAAGTGAAAAGTAACGAACTTATTTTTCTGGACAACGTTTCTTTCCTCTACTAACATTATCGCTAGAGTTGTATCTTGGTGCAAGACATTCTAGACAATGTTCAAGCCCTTCTTTGTCCTTCTAAAATAATATGCAATCATTTCGACAAGCATCTATCTTTTCACTGTTCAATCCCAATACACGAAAACGTTTCTTAGCATCATGCCAATTCTTAGGGAAATTCACAGGATGACCCAATCTAGAACATCTGACATCATTTTTGATGTTGCTCTATTCATCACCTTTATTCTAAATAATTTCAATAGAAAGCTTAAATGTGACATTGAGCTGACTTCAAAATAAATTGGACAATTGGCTTCATTTAGTGCAAAATAAAATTGATTACTTTCATCATTTGTCTCCTCTTCATTCAACGAATCAGGATCGGGTCTACTATCATTTAACAAATCCATTATTTGACTCCCATCTTGTGAATGATTTTTTTCAAAGTCCATTATATGATCACCAAGATCATGTTGCCTTGACTATTGCCCTATTTCCTCTCCATGGGCTGTCCAAATTGTATAACATGACCATATGCCATCACAAATGAAATGTTCTAACACAACTTCTCGCTCATACAACTAAGATATTCTTGCAATTTTTGCAAGGACAAAAAATCAAGTTCTTTGCTCCACTTCTATGTGATCTTCGATCATTATGAAAAGCCCAATCTAAAAATCTCTTTACTCCAAGACTATATCTTGCGATAATAGTTCGACGCAAATACATCCATGATTTATCCATTAGTACCTAAATTAATAACCAAAATGATTAATACCTGGATTTCATAAAAATAGGTTTAACTTATACATAAATAAAGATATTTTTAGGTTGAAATCAATGAAAATCCAACCATTGTTACACTTATGTGGAGAGACAAGGAAAATCTTCTCTGAAGAACCACTTAGTTAGAAAACAACTTTAGCCTAATTAAATGAGAATCTATCTCCAACGTACAGGCAAATGGTTGTTGGAAATACCATATTTAGAATTTTTTCCTTAATCATGCCCTGACTAATTGGAAGCTAGAGTATACAACAATACTACTAGCATTTTGCCCAGAATCACAACAAGGTTATATCTGAGAGGGAGAAGGGGGAAGGGGGTGAATAATTTGTTATGCGAATGTAAAAATCACTTAGAGTATAACATCCCTTCACGTCCAAATTTTGCAAAACCCATGTTTCTCGACCTTAACACTATTTTTGAAAATCAATGTTTCTCAGCCTTAACACTATTTTGCAAAACCTAATTGGGTTGAGTGATAAGGTAAAAAATTTAGATGCCATAAAACTACAAACTTGGGATAAAAGCTGTAAAAGCAAACATGATAGTGAACAATATGTTGGAATTAGAAAAAAAATCACAAATTGTTTTATTCATCAAACCACATAGAACCCACACTTTCTAAAAGTAATGTCTACTAACAAATAGATGTACTGGAAATCTTGAGAGGAAAAAGCTTAAACAAATTACTTTAGAATGATTTATATTTTCTTGTTGTATGGCTTTATTGTCCAATTTAGTTAATGTTACAAATTAGCTACTCATGCCATCCACAATTGTGATGTCATCCAAAAAGGTTTACCCTTTAAAAGAAATTTCTCTCTAAATCTGTTATCTTTTTTTTATATGTTTGTTTTTATTTAAAATTTTTGTCTACAATTCACCCCCTCTTATGCTAATATAATTTCCTATTCTTACTCTAATGACTATTCGAGCACCACAAGTGATGCAAAATGAATGCAGTAGAGCTATAAGATTGCTTAGATAACGTATAACCCATGTCTAGCACCTATATGAAATGGATTTAGCATATGTACTTAATGCGCCATGTCAATGGAGGTGATGATTTATGATTTGGCTAGACAAATCTAGTGAGGTGCTAGGCCATAAAACTATCATCTTAGTGACTCTGAAAGATGAAACAAGTTCTACTAATTTTTTATTCGAATTGATTTCTAATAGGAGCATCTTGAGATAAGATTGAGTAAGAAGATGATGATCTACAAGATCAACTAAGCACAAGTTATTTTTGAATGCCTCTTGAGCCTAGAGTTTTTTCAAAATAGGCAAAACATTACGAACTTGAAAGTATATTCGTGACGACTATATGCCAAATTAATACGACCTAATCCATTACAAATAACATTGTAAAAGAAATAGGACCTAATCCATGCCAAATAACAATGTAATAAAGATTGGACCTAATCCATGCCAAATAACAATTTAATCAAGGTTGGACCTAATCCATGCCAAATAACATTGTAAAAAAGAAGAGGACCTAATCCATGCCAAATAACATTGTAAAAAAGATAAGACCTAATCCATGCCAAATAACATTGTAAAAAAAGATAGGACCTAATCCATGCCAAATAACATTGCGGCAGTTAACAGAAACCTAATCCATTCCAAATAGAACCTGTAGTCGATACACATTATATTGAAATAAAAGCAAATATTGATTTGCAATGTCAAAAATGAAACTCCACGTGAAGAGATAGTAAGTATACTGTTGACCAATCCTCTTATTAATTCATTAAACTAGGACGATGGAGCCTGTTAACAAGTATACTGATTTGCATATACTGATGGCTGCAATGCCCTGTTCTTTCTATTTTAAAACTAGAATAGGACCTGCGGAATACAAGAGAACTAGGTTGTCTAGAAACCCTCACACAGTAAACCGTGCTTATGGTGGTGTTCTATCTGGAAGTGCTGATCGAGAAAGGATTATCCGTGCCTTCTTGGTTGAAGAGTAGAAGATTATTAAGAAAGTTTTGAACATCTAGAAGACCAGAAAAGCAGTCTTCCAAGGTTATGGTGGTAGCCTTTTATGATATATCTTTGCCTTATCAAAAAAAAAAAAAACCTCTAGCTCTAAGGAGTTGAAGGATCAATCGGATGAATAGGACTTGTAGCTATTCATAACCTACAGTTTTATGAATAGGACCTGTAGCTGACGATGGATCGATCGGATGGTGAAGGAGGTGACCGGACGGAGGGCAGCGTCAATCAAAGGGACTAGGACAGCCAAGCAATCGATGGAGGTGACCGTACGGAGGTCGGCGTCGACCAAAGGGACTGGGACGCGTGATCGATGGGGCTGCGATCGATGGCCTCTGCGATCAATGGGGCTACGAACTGCACGCCGATGGGCCTCTGCGATCGACGGGGCTGGTAAACGATCGATGATGAGATCGATCGAGAAGGTTGCGCGTCGCTGGGGAGGGGCCGAGCGTCGCTGGTTGCTGGGCAGGGGCTGCGGGTCGCTAGGGAAGCGGCCGCCGCCACTGGGGAAGGGGGCTGCACGCCGCTGGTCACTGGGGAAGGGGGTCGCGCGCCGCTGGTCGTTGGAGAAGGGAGCCGCGTGCCGCTGCGGATAGGGGATCGGAAGGGCTGCGCGTGGAGCGTCTTTGAGGGAAGGGATTTTGTCCGTGGTGAGGGGTTTGTTTGAGCGGGCGAGAATTTTTTTCAGGGAACGGGCGGGGTTCTTTTAGGGACATCTTTCTTCTTTGATGAGGGGGGAACACAAGACGCTTTGGGAAGCAAGTCTCAACGCGCGAGGATTTTTGTTGAGAGGTAGTAGGTTTTAGTTTATTTGAGATGGTTGTACTGATACGTTTTAAATTATTATCTTAAAAAATTTATTGTGTTGTGGTGTATTTAGGTATCTAATGTAATATTAATCATCTATTTAGGTAAGTATTTAAATTTCAAATTATTGTAATCAATTTTCACCGACCTAAATTATCTAATATTTAATAAAAATTAGAAATCAAATTAAATTTGTGTTTCAGTTTAGAAAATAAATCAGAATTCAATCAATACATCTCATATCCATTGCATTCAAACAAATCAAGTAAATCCAAACTCAATAAGATTGATTAAAACCAATAGAATTTAAATTACTCACAAAATTCATCAATCAACCCATAAAATCAAATCAGATTCCAAATGATCAAATCAAGCTCAATTTAGCTCAAGGGAGGGTAATTGTGATCAATTGACATGAATGGAATCACCCTCAAGTGGATTTGGCGCACTAAAAGATCAGAAAGTCCTTAAACTTTAGATTTATTGGTTGCTTGATGGATGGGTAAATAATGGATTAAAATGCAAAGGAAATGTAAAGACTCGTTCTGATTTGAGCCTTTCAAGACGTCTAGAGTATCAGTCGGACATCTAGTCAGACGTCTGGATCCCTTCCCGGACATCTGGAAATTAAAAATTTTGTACACACCCTTCGATCTGCACCCAGGTGGCACACAGGCTCATCCTCTCTCTCTCCTTCCCTCTTCTTTTTTTTCCCCCCATCGAACCCTAACCCTCGGCTATAAGAGACCCCCCTTCCCTCTTCTCTCCACTCCACCACACATCCCCACTCCACTGCCATGAGCAAAGACACGCGAGAGAGAGAAGAGCGACAGCGAGGAGGAGGAGCAGGAGTGAATAGAAGGAGAGGGTCGAGGTCGCGGAGCTTCGTGGAAGCTCACCGGAGGTCCGCACAGCCACCGCGGCGCGTGCGGGAGGAGGAGAGTGTCGGGGCGTCGTCCCCAACCTTCTACAGCAGTCAACACTGCAGCAGAGTGGAAGGAGCCGCGGCGAAGCGCGACGAAAGGTGCAGGAACGCGGTCTGGTACTGGAGTTTTTCCAGTATCAGACATCCGGAGGGCCTTTTCAGACGACTTGTTGCACGTCTGGCATCGACACCAAACGTCTGAAAGCAGGTGTATCGCGAAGGTACGTCTTCCTTGCAGTTACGGTCATGTAGGCCGCACCGCAGTGTGATTTGCTTGGCTAAAAGTAGCGAGCTGCTCTGTCGCGCGTAGGAGCAGCTTTGGGAAGGTGCACGACACGCCCTTCCACGCTTTTCGGACGTCTGGACAACTTATCATACGACCGGTGTAACGACCCGATTCCCGATTCCCGAGTCCATACGAGACACGAGAACCAGACCGACTCGACTAATCCCAAGACCTAGTCGTCCAACGAGGAAGTAACCAAAAGAGCAATAAAATAAATCACATTCAACATGAAATATAACTAACAGTAACAAAATACAGCAGTAAGAAAAAGAACTACTACAGCATGTACAACCACAACAGTAGAACAACATTTATAACATAACATGAACTACAAGTAAAGAAAAGTACAGGGGGTAATAAGAACTACTCACTACAGTGGAACAAAAGGGGTACAAAAGAACTGTGGTAAGTCTACTAAACCCTACTCGACCCAGCGTCCTCTGCAGCCACTGACCCTGGCGGCTTAACACCTGGTCCTGAAAAGTAACGAATGTAACACGTCAGCGAAACGCTGAGTAGAGTGGCAACTAAAACTAAGAAACAGTAGAGTGTACAATAGCTGTTATATTTTGTTACTTTCTTTATTTACGTCTTTCTATCATCTCACGATTTATTTATTTCTCAGATTCTTCACTTAATCTCGGATGTTCCTCGTGGGAACGATCTTGATTGCAGTCTTTTCCGAAAGGTAGAAGTAACACGTGGTGATCCTACACTCAGTCAACCACCCCAGGGTCACTGACAGACGTAACGGTGACTACAGCACGCGCGGTAAACGCACGGGTAGCTATCCCGCACTGGCACGCGGTCAGTCGTTTCCGTTAACGGGTGCTCCCCAAAGCACAGCACGGAACCAGTATAGGGCAGAGCCCTCTCAGTAACAGGGGTCCAACCCCTCCACAGTAACCAAACAGGGGCATTGCCCCTCCACAGTCCGCGCACCCTCGCCTGACTACCCTGGTTTGCCCAGTGGGCCTAACAAGTCGGTGTAGGTGAGCTAGCAGAACCCCGAGGCTAGTGGGGTATCTAGTACTCGCTCCACACTAGTAGCTCTCCTCGGTACTGTGTACACGAGGGCCAAAAAGTCGGTACAAAGTGGCCAGACCTAACCCCGGGTCCCTAGGGCGGCTGGCTCTGCTTCGCACTAAGCAGGTAACAGGTGCTTCCCCTGGTACTACGTACCCAAGAGACAACACACTTCCATGTCTTTCATTCTCAGTTCCATTTCATTCTCTTTCCAGGAGTTATACTCCTAATTCCCCGTAGGGTTCCTGCTCTTTTAACTCAGCACATTCAGGTTTCACCCTTTCAGTTTCACGTTCATACAACCCATATTCTCAATCATGTTCATTTATTCATAACAGGCAGCTATTAAATCAATTTACAGGCAGCTATTATTTCCTTTCCACATTTTCCAAGACTGCAATATCTATATTCATATCACTAGTTTTCCAGTCCTAGGATTCATGCCGTACCCTAAGATCTATCATTCAATCTAATTTTCCAGCCCTAGGATTCATGCAATGCCCTAGGATCTATCATTCAATCTGGTTTCTCATTCCTAGGATTCAGGCAATGCCCTAGGTTCTATTAATTGTTCCATAATTGTAACAAATTATGTTAATAATTTTTAAAGCCACTCTACCAGCTACAACGGGAGTACTGGGGGCGTGGTCGGAAATCCCGCGTGCCTCCGCAACCCCCGGGACTGCAATGGAAAGGGGTCCTATCACAAGGATCAAACATAAGGAGTTTCTCATAACAGTATATAATTACTGTAGACGGGTAGAGGATTTTATTCCGAAAAGAACGCAACTCGAAACGCAGAAAATGGACTCCGAGCAGACCCTAAACGGGTCGAAAACGACGAAACAGTCCAAAATCAGACATCTGGAACCTCTTCCAGACATCTTAAAATGTGGGTCAGATGGTACCTTTATTCTGCGTAGTCTCTCAGACGTCTAGAAGCCTGTGGGGGCGTCTGGCCTAGTTCCCAGATGTCCGATGGTTACCCTGGATGTCTGGAAGTCCTTCCCGTTGTCTGGCACTGTGGCCAGACGTCTGATTTGCGTTGGATGGCGAATCTCAGAACCTGCACGTACCCACTCTTCGTTCTCAGTACGAACGGTCGCAGAAAAGGAAGAAGGACGAAAATAACTCACTTGCCAGACGTCTGGACAGTCCTCCAGACGTCTTCATCGTCGTCTGGTTGGAAGCCCAGACGTCTGATTCTGGAAAATTTTCCAGAATCAGAGCTCGACTCGCTCTCCGCCCGCGACGTACGGTCGCGCCTCGTCCGCCTGCTGCTTGAGCTGCAGCAGCCCTCCCGCATCACTCCACGCCCGCTGCTCCCCCGCCGGTCGGCTCTAGCTGCCCCAGCAAGCTCGAGCCCTCACGGTCGAGCTTTTCCTCCCTCGCGCAACACCTCCTCCCGCAACTCACCACGGCTGCCGCTACCGTCGCTCGCTCACGCTCGCGCTCTCATACCGGCTGGAAGAAGAAGAAGAAGGAAGCGGAGGAGATGAGAGTGAGGGAGAGGGCGAGGGCCTTTTAAGTTCGCGCGGGGAGAGAGAGAGAGAGAGAGAAAGAGCGCAGCCTGCGCTTGCAAGAGGAGAGAGGGAAAAAGAGGGGAGGTGCGACGGTTTCACATATCCTTGTACAACATATTCGCAATGATGGGGTGGTTGATATTATACATCAACCAATTCATAACCAAGAAGTTCTCCTTCTCCAACTTCTTACACTTGGAGCCTTCTTGAGAGTCTACAGCCTTCTCTATCAGAACATTTAGTTTTTCCTGCCCTTTGGCCAAGATCTGAAAAGCTCAGGACCATAGTGTGCAGTTTGAGGAATTGGCCAATTTAACGGTCGTTCCCTAAAGTAACATCGAAGTGAAAATCTTTACTTCAGAAGTCACAATGGGTTGTTCTTTATTGGCCATGATTCATGCATAGGGGAGAAATGCCTAGGCAAAGGCTAGCGTGCGAGAAAACTAAGATTCCTTGGTCAAAAGAACACCAACCTCATGCGGGATACCCATGCACGCAATGCTATGTCAACAAAGATCCACACCCAAAGGAGTAGAGGATCTCTCGACCCTCTTTCTTCGCGCACCAAGTTTGGAGAAGAACCAAGGCCTTGCCTTGGTGGCATTAAAGGCCATTGTTCATGCAGAGTGCAACTTCCCACATAGGAGAGAGGTCATGTAACTGCTAGGGACGATGGAGGCGTGGTTCAAGAACGAACCCATTTTTGATATCATGTGAAGAAACTTGGAATTTTATTATTATAAAACTCAAATAGAAATAATGAAATTTGATCTCTTTGTGTAGAGATACCAATCTTACTTTCTAATTGTAATTTGATCTTCTAAAATAAGAAAAACATATGTCTAATCATAACAAATTTCTAGCAGAACAAAGTTTCCTAAAAGTTTAACTCTAAAATTAGAAACTAAATTAGGGTAATAAGATAACTTAGGTAAGGTAGACTTCCTTGTCCTCTACTCCATATGGGATCTCATGATCTCCAATGTGATGATTCACGAGATCTCCAACAGTTATAACCTCATAATTAACTCATTTATATATCAAAGTTCAAATTTATGGATTTTTGTGATTGGTCATGCAACTTCACTCTTGATTGCTCAATTTGCACAACTTTGGGGAGGTTCTTAAGCTCAAGGCTCCTTCAAAGACCAAATCCCTCTCTTGTTAAGGTGGAGACACCTCACTCCAAGCAATAACGAGAATTACCTTTTTATGTCATAAACTCAAGCATTGTGTAAGTACCAACTACTTTGACTTGACATGGTTCTTGCAAAGGAATATCAACATAGTGATTGGGTTAAAAATGGTTGCTTATGCCCGCATTCTCAATGAAATAGTATAATAATCTTTCCTATGAACTAGCCTGAAGGGATGATGTCAAAGATTTGCAACAAGGTCATTTAATTTAATAATCCATCGTCTACAACTAGACATCTACTGCTAAATTGGGGAGAATCCATGTCATAAGTTGAAAGCTTAGATCTCTTAATTTAACCTGATAAAAGCTCAAGTTTTGTACTTCTCATAAAAGCCCTATCCAAGCCACTAGGTCCCTTTAAGTCAAGTTAAGAGCTTTAGTAGACTAGATTAAGTTGCATAACAATAATTAAATAATGGGTTGAGTTCTGAGTTGGAAAAATAGTAAAACATGATTGAATGCACAATTTCTAAATACTTTTTGTTCAAATATTCATTAGGCATATGATATCTTGAAATTCTTAATCTCTTTACTTAGATAAGCTTAGTTGACTCTTAGCTTTACATTGCATATTGTAGCACATGTTGCTTCCTACTCAACCCCCCACCCCTTATCACATATGCTAATTCCCTCCTATTTGATGTGACATCCTATGTCATATTTTTCATATTACATCTCGATGCTAGCCTTTTTATCGTACTTTGTTATTGCATTGTTCTAATCTTCAAATCACTTGCTTATCACCTATCATCATAAGTATCAAATGAATTTTTTTAACTTTTATTTTATTGGATTCGTTAAACTATGTAAAATGACTTTGATATTTTTGAATGGTAAACACAAAGAGGAAAACTCGGGCCCCACATAAAATGACTTTGATATTTTTGAAAAACTCTCAACTTATTAGGTTGGATCGGAGGTTAAGCCCCCACGTAACTCAGGCCAAGACATACATAGATTGTTACTCCTACAAAACATGTCTGCGAAAAATCACAACACAATACATTCTTGTCACTTTATAGGTAGAAAATTTTTTTTATTATCTCTTTAATCCTAAAATTGTAAGACCTACCTATATTAAACTAATTACATTCCTATTGGTGCCTGAGATTATATATGTACCCATATATAGATAACAAACATTATAGGTGCCTAAAACATTGTATACGTTCCAACATTTAGATAACAAACATTATAGGTGCTTGAAACATATTTGCCTTAGTAATGGCTTCTGGATGCATTCTACCACATTATCTAGGTTGGTGCATCATAAGGTAATATATAAACAAAATTTACATTCCTGTTGGATGTACCAATTCACTTGTTTATACGATTAATTTTTCATTCATGTTTTAATATAAATATCATTACAAATGTTAATATCACGTAATCGCCGTTACCATCTTCATATTCACTCAAATGCGGCAATGAAATTGATCATCTTTACAGACATGTTGCCCAAATCAAATTTTATCTGCAATTTTGAATTTAAAACACAAGGAATAGTTGTTTTTACCTTATAAATTATTTCATAAATCTTAAAAAATATCATTGCTTTCGCCCTCTCCTCACTTCTCTTACTCCATCAATCCTCGTTGCTACTTTAGGCATCACGGGTTGAAAATACCATGATAAAGTTGCATGTCATTCTTTAGAGTTAGTTTACTTGAAGGGTTAAGAAAGTAACGTTAAGAAATGTGAAATTGGAGTTAACCTGTAACTGTGTTTACTTGAGGTGTGGTATTAACACTATTTTATATTTACTTGAATTAGTGATAAGTTGTGGTATTAACCCTTATGGTGTTTACTTGGTAGTGGTGTAACATATAAGGAATGTCAGAGACATAAGTGGTGTAGAATTTTAACACAGGAGTTGAAATTGATGTTAGACAAACCCATGTTAAAGTTGCTAAATCCAGGTTAGCAAATGAGAGGTTAAGTAATCAAGTAAATGGAAGTTAGAAGGGTTAACCCTCCAAATAAACTAGACCTTAAAGAAGATCCTTCACTATCTTTTGCCTACCATCACCTTTTTAAACTTGTTACCATATGCCTAAAATCTAACCTCACATTAACTAAAAATATTAATTAAATATATATTCTTGTAATTATTGTCAATGATATATATATATATATATATATATATATATTACCTTATGTCTTTATTATACATCCTTACAAACTATGTACAGCAAATAATAAGAATCGTTTTCTATATAGATTTTTTTCTTTTTTCTCCTTCACAAAAAATCTCACAATTTTCCACGATGTTAAAGAGGAGAGGATAAGAGGGGAGACAAAAAAATATACGTGTAAAAAAATCATCATTATTTAATCACATTATTGAAGAAAAGAAATATCTAGGTGATGTCAAAATTTACGTTCAGCCACACCATTTCACTAAGATGTGTGCACAAGACATCCGGTGAATAATACCTCAAGAAGAGAAGAGGTTATAAACATCTCACTTCATAAACTCTACGGCATTATCACTACAGAAGACTCGAACTGTGTCATCATATTGAGTCTGAACCTCTACCAAGAACTGTTGTATAACCTAGGGGATCCCCAAGCAGGTTTTCATCAAGAAAATCCAAGGCGGCTATGGTCATCCATAATAATTGTATAGTATCTGTGTCCTCCTAAAGTAGAAACTCTGGATGGTCCCCACACATCACAATGGACCAAAGTAAAGGGAACAGAACTTACTCTAACATCTCTCTGTGTGTAAGTGCTCCTGTGGTGCTTTCCAAGCTGACAATTCCTGCACTGTAAAGTCAAGGAATCTGGTAAACTGGGATAAATCTGTCGAATCTTCTTGAGCAATGGATGTCCAAGTCTCCTATGCCATAGCCAAAAATCAGTAGCTATGGAGGCTGCCCCCACAAAAAGGGTGTATCCAAGTAATAGAGACTGTCTCACTCTATTCTCCTACTTATAATATCTCATGTTTGTCGATCCTAAAAGTAGCAATAGCTCTCATCAAATACTATCCGACACTCAAGATCTTTACAGATGCGACTCACAAACAACAGATTCATTAGAAATTCTGGAGCATAATGAACCTCTTCAATCATAATACTCGAGGAAGCGTGCACACACCCAACTGTGGTGATGGATTACATGGTTCCATTAGCTACTCTTAACATCGTTGTTCCCATGTGAAGCCTTAGGGTCCACTAGTTGCTCCACATCTCTTGTAAGGTGGACCAAGGCATCGGAGTCTACAATCCATGCTCTTTCGATCTATTTTGTCCTCCTTAAATCTTCTTGGACTACAAATGCAAATCCTCCCAAATTTAAGTTTGATTTTTCAGGTGAATATCTCAAACACCGATCAAAAATCATTACTCCAATATCATATTATAAAAAAAAAAAATCTTATTGTTCAATGATAATCCTAACCTTTCTTTTATAGTAAAAAAATTTTAAAAAATTACAAAATAATATCTCTAAGTTCAACACACACAATTCATAAGGATATGTAAAAAAGAAAAAGCAAATTGTTATTTTCAAAGATTTACATGTAAATACAAAATACATATAAATATGTCTTTGATAGTAATTACAAGAATATTTATGTAACTAATTCTTGACTAAATAACATTGTTGCTAGTGACACTGATGTAATATTAAAACTTTCTCGCCACTTACGTAAAAATCCCCCTTTCCTCTTTACGCCGGACTGCCATCGACGAAGTTCACGAAAGGGCAAGAGTGCAAAACAGGATCAAGCCTCGTCCACAAAGTTCCATTCCTCCTATCATTTTTCTCTTGAAAGCTGAGCACAGCCTACTGTTCTCTACACCAAATTCCACACAAGATCCAAACAGTCCCAATACAGTCACTTTAAAAGCACGGAATGATTTTTTTCTTTTTTGGTTTTTTTTGAAGGAAGAAGAAAAGCAAACTCTGATTTTAGCCTTTCTAAACTGGAAGACTTTTACAAAAAGGATTAGTTAGTTTCAACTCGTGAAATCTTCATATACAAGGAGCACTGTAAAAACAATTGAAGGCCAGAGAGGACATTAGATGATTAGAACCTCCCCCGCTTACAAAGGGGTTGGGGACCAGCCATAGCGGACTATTATAACAGAAGATTTCATACAAATATAAACCCGAGCAATAGAATGTAGCTCTGCTCGTTCCTCACCATCGAACCACTTATTCTCTTTACATTCTCTAAGCATACTTCTCCCCTGCATTTGAATATTCTTCGAATCAAAGGCAAGAAGCCTTCTCCAGGAAACCCTCCTTGGGAGATCCATTGCTGTACAGATCTTGCACATCCCGGTAACTGCAGACTTCAGATTAGAGGTTTCTTCAATGTGGGGCAAGCTGCAGCTATAGTGCTGCACTTCTTTGACAGAGATGTAGATGCGATGTTGTGCCATCTATGTTCGAGAAACAACCTTTCAGGGTTCAATAAGTTGTCACGTTCCCCATCTGTCCGTGAGGCTGATTCTGGGATCTGATAGAAGCCAGTAATCTGAATCAATCTGGAAGGAAACATAAATCAGTTATTATTGAGTATTAATCTGAAACAAATAGGACCTGCCTGATTATGTGAACTTACATCAACATCTGATGGGACAATCTTCACAATCCCACAAACCATGCCCTCCGAATTTATAGATGTAGATGGGTTGCAAAAGGCAACCCCAACTTTGCAAGACGTGGAAGTGCTGAGCTCCGCAGATGATGTTGACGCACCAGTGTTGACCCTGGCATCATTTTCTAACGATGCATGCAATGCTGAAGGGAATTCAACATGGGTCACACTTGCACCCTGTTCTGATGTTTGCTCGTGTTTGCTGTGTTTAGAAAGATCCTTGATTAGCATCAAGGTAATCCACAAATCATCAAAAATATGTTTTGAATATTGAAGAATACCTTATTAGGTAGCAATCAATGGGACCTAATGCACTTCTTACATAGATCTGATACTGCCTCTGTGGGAAATTAGCACCCTATCATCCAAAGAGGGGGAAAAGAATTAGCAACTGTTTATTTCCCGAAACAAGACTGAAATTTTTCACAACGAAAGAGATTTGATCTGCAGAACTAGATTAGTTTTTAGCCAGTCTAGCCTAATCTGATCCTAATCCCTACTCAAATTCTTGTCTTCAAAAAGGGCCAGGTTCTAATTAGATTGGCCAGTCTGGATTCACTGCCATTACTCCTTATCCTATCCCTAATCCCCCACGCCATGATAAGACATACCTCATTTGGATCAAGAACTTCAACACTGGTTCCATGAGGAGCTTTTACAACTATGAGTGTGTCATTCTGGTTTTAGAAACAATACATTTTTGAAAGGAATTAGAATGCATGGAGAAGGAAATCCTTATTACAAATAGTGGAGATGTTCTAAGTAAGCAAACCTTGAATTCTGGAATGCTACAGACGTCCTCTGTGTTGAGATACATCCATCTACACAAACAAGTTGGCAAGAATGATCAGTCAGTGCTATGGATATATAAGGGCTACTTAACTAAATGTCAAACCATAAATTGTATTCAATTGGAAGGATAAGAGATAAACAGGTGTCATCTCCCATTAAATTAGTGAGATTTGTAATGCTGGGAATAAAGCAAGCCATGTGGGACAGCCACATGGCAACCAGCAAGCCATGTGGCAGCATCTAGAAGGCCCAACAGCGCCAGCAGCTAGAGGGTCCAAGGGACCAAGTTTGGGTCTTGCTTTTGAGTCAAATTTGCTATGTTTAGAAAAATTATTTTAAGAAATAATTTGAGATTTGATTTGTTTTTAGAGAAAAGTTCTTTTTTATTTTAGAAGATAATATTTGTTTACAAATTAGTGGGATATGTTCTCTCTATCGAAGAGAGTATTCCCTTTTGTAATCAATTTGAGTCAATAATAATATTTCCAACTATTCCAAGGCTCCTCTCCTCTCTCTTCTTCTCAATATCATCATCGCCGGCCACCTCCAAGGCTGCCAGCCATCTCTGCCGACAACCCAAGGCTGCTGGCCACCACAGCAGCCGGTGGTTGCTGCTCTTCTCCTCCCTGTTTTAACACATGGACAGCACACTGTTGGGGCTGTTTTCCCACGCACAAGGGAGCCTCCACGCTCCACCTTGCTCAATTCTTGACAGTATACATAAGATGACATCCCCAAATTTGTCGTTATCCTAAAAAGTAACTTGGTGGTGAGATAGAGTACATTCATACTTTTGTCATGCATCCACCCCGCTATGTGTTTCAACTTGAACCATTCTTTCAGGAGCTTAGGCATGTGAATAACCAAGAAAATAGCATAATTTGCTCCTTATACCTTTTACAGCAACTTGTATATTATACCTTCTTCAAACAAAAGGTCAAATTAAATGCAGACTCAGATCCTTAACTTCCAAATACAAGGGAGAGCACCCCAGATCTCAGGTTTGGTGATTTAAAAAAGGACCATCAGCTTGCACTTACAATAACTACACTGGTAAAACAAAAATCCCACCCCATAAGATCTATTATAAAAGCCAAAAAAATAATCGAATATTAGTTATAGTTGAAAAGCTAGAGGATATAAGGCCATCACTATTCCTCACTCTACATCCTATTCAAAATCAAAAGTTCCAATTTCATAATTATATTGGAGGCCTCTTTTCTAGATAAGTCTAAGACCTTTGAATCCAAAGGCTTCCAAGTTGTAAAATAAAGGCCACATGCAGTTCAATGCTGGAAAACATAAAGATGGATCAAAGATAAAAATTAGATAACATTTCATTTTGGAAGGAGAGGTCTTCAAATACCTAAGATCAATTTTTGAATAAGATAAAGGAATTAATGACGATGTCACACACAAAGTAAATGCAATACAAGTTGGTTGAGCTTCACTTTTTGTCTATCTATTTATTTACAGGAAGCTTCATATGTTTCATTTAGGAGGCTCTTTAGAAAATAAAGGGCAAGTACTATAAAGAAACAATAAGACCTGTCATGCTATACCGATCTAAATGTTTGCTTGTCCGTTGGAGATACATGCATATGATTTCTATGGCAAAATTGAAGTTGTCAAATGACGTGCGGCCTGATGTGTGGCCACATGATTAAATTTGAAATGAGATCATCACATAGAAGGTTGCTGTGGACCAATAGAGGACAAAATCAGAGACTTGTTTAAGGTGGTTCATACATCCAAACAGATGACATAATTGCTAATCTTAGGGTATGTGGAGTTAGATGTTGAGTCTATAGGAGAAGAAAGAAGTGTTAGAAGAAAATTACCAACCATAATCTTGCATTTTGGATTTAAGTCTTAAAATGATCCACAATAGATCTAAATGGAGGCAACATGTCCACGTAACCAACTTCCCTTAGCATGGGAAAAGGCTTGGTGGTGATGGTGGTGGTATTAGGTTCAAGGCCATCTCTGTTAGCATAGGATCATTAAAGTTCGGAATCAAGCATTATTTAACTTATAGCTGACTGCAGTCACCCCACTTAGCATGACAAGATGCTTTGTTGTTATTGAGCATTATTTTACCTGTGCATGCTTTATGAAGCATTAAGTAATTTAACAACATAAGGAAAGGGAAAAATCACCAAGTTTTGTAATCATATCTTTAAGGGCTAAAAGGCATAAAAAAAGCAACTATACCTTTGTTTAATTTTATCTCCTTTCAGCTCTACTAGCTGCTCTTCAGCTTTTCTGCATAAGCAAATTTAGATCAAAGTTTTGTAACATCACAACAGAAGAGACCTCATCCTATAGATGTAAACCTTAGAAGTCCATCAATTCTGCGCTCTTCAGCATAGAGACTCGCTATTTCTGCCTGAAGATTACACGAAGACAGAGGATACCAAGAAATAATGAGACAAAGATGGCGAAAAAGAGAAAAGGATATATGGACTTTGAAATTGTCCTACACAGGAGAGAAGACCAAAAAGCATCTCATAGACCACAAACTCTTATTTTCAGTGAAACTTAGCAGTACATCCTAACATTTTGGGGGCATACGACTTATGTAAGCATGAGGACAGCAAATGATACACAGACTTCCACTATGTGCTTCATAACATCAAGATATATGGCTCACAGACTTAAGGCCAACCATAAATGCTTTAAACTAGGACACCTGGTGGGACTGTAAGATACATTCTTTCCACGTTATTTAAAAAACAAAAGGCATTCCTAGGATTTTTATAAGCATCCTATGTAAAACTGTTATAGCATATATTAGTCAACTATGAACTACATGGTCATTTCAAGCATTGGCATGAAAAAAGCTCTGAGACATGGATAACTAACGTGCATCTAGAATGAGCAGGGAAGCGTGCTTCAACTTAATGAGAACAAAAAGGACAAGCTTTCAATCCTAATCCACATGTCGCTCTTCAAAAGTTCAGACTCAAACAACACACATTGGCATATTTAAAATGTAATGATGAGTTTATGTGGATAAAAAGGAGATAATTTGGAAACACATCATTCATTTTATAAACGCAACCACTTGTCAGGATCTATTTTCATCCTTACCTTCAAGGCATTAACATGGTCATCAAACTCCTTAGGCCGTGACATATCGAGACCCCTTCATCAATAAAAACTACAGTAGTAAAAACATACATTCCAAGAGAAGATACACAGGAAAGGATTTAATCATTTACCTCAAGCGTATTCTATTCTTCAGGCTCTTTTCAATTAGTCCAACCCCTTCCAGGACATTGGTTATATCATAAATACGCCTTTTTTGGACCTGCAAAAATTGGGAATAAAGAGTACAGTTGCCTCCTCCAAGATTAGCAATTGAACGCTCAACATAAAAAAAGGCAAATAATAAATAGGTAAAAATCAAACACAAGGAACTTGACAACTGGTCTGAATGAAAATTTACTTGCAAAATATCTGCTGCTTTATTCAAATCAAGAGTGCCATCCTCAGCCCTCTGTAGCAAATTGATGAATTTCTTCGTCAACAAGCCTATCAGATGTCACAACATATGTAGAATTAGAGAAAATATTTTGCACCTAAAGTCTGTCAAGTTTTTCCCCAAAAATTTCCACCAGGTATATACCAAGAGAACTGTCATAACGGCAGCTACTAGCAGAAAGCGAACCATTTAATAGAAAGCCTGCAGCCCAGAATAATTTGTATGTAAGACAGAACATAGATTTTTCTTAACATTCACTTGAGGATTGATCCATGATAGGGACTACCATCATTTACTTCAAGATTTTCAACTTCGCATTTTCTCTGTTTTACTCCCTTTGATTTCCTACTTCGTTTGCCACCTGAAACAGGTGGTTTCTGACAAGTAACTGCTTCATTTGGACCTTGATCACATGCACCTTCCGTTCCCATGTCAATGTCTTTCATTTCATTTGCCTTGTTTAGCTGTAAAGATAAAGTCTACATAGTGAGAAGCGCCAGGTACCAATATTTGATTATTTTAAGTTTTAAACATAGACAAGCCACAAAAAACTTCAGATGCAAGAAAGAGTGGCAAATGTTTTGCTTATTTGGTTACATTGCCGAAAACGAGGAGAAAGAAGAGAAAATATGCTTCCATTGGCAATTCAATGACAAAGTTATATCCCTTACATATCAATTTGGTGAATTAACAAATATACCAAGATCAGATTGCATTTATGGCGTGTTTGGCACAACACTAGTGGGGACAAACTAACGCCTAATGGGTATTCTGGTAGTGCAATTAACCCAAAAACTTGTTAGTTAACCCTGCTTGACATCTAGAGTATCTTGCAGACCCATATCCCACACACAAGTGAGCTATTGCATAAAATGCTATCTAATGGTGTGGTGAGACAAAATCCAACCTAGGTGTTTGCTGCTAGGTTGGTGGGTGTTTATCACAAATGCTCCGGTACCATTCAAACCAACCCCCCCTCTCCCCTGTGTCTCTCTACATGTCTTTACTCTCTCGCTCTCCCACTAAACAAGTCTTTTTTATGGAAGGAGCCGCTAAATATGTTTTTGAAAATCAATTAATTATGTCTGCTACCTTTTACAAAAAAATCAAATTTGTCTCATCTTTTCCTTCATATTTTTCATGTTAATTACTTTATCAACAGTAGTAATTATAAGTAATTAATCTAGTTTCTATTCATTTACATATGCATTATGTATTATACCAAACCATTTAATTGCATGTCTACACAAATACTGCATGGGCAAAAGAGTCCTTTATGCCTGTAACTCACTGCGTATCCACATTCCTACCAAACAGAAATATTTCACATCACATGTCAACCACTCTCTTACCAAACAGCGGGTTATCTTACAATTAAGCCCGCTATACGCTTAACAGGCTAGCACATTTGCACAAAAGTCATCCCACCAAATCTATCTTAACTACCAAGTTAAGCCTAAAAGAATCCACAATTGTGGCTCTTATGTTCAAAGAGAAGGATATATTAGAGCAGAATTGTATGATGATAGCAGAAATCTCAACATTGGATGTGCATGAGTGCAGATATCAAACAAAATATAGATAATTGCAGATGAGATGTCTTGGCATAGAACTTATAGTTAAGATACCTTTCTTTCATAAACCACCTTGTCTAACCTAAGACAACCAAGAGTTACCAAGTGCAAGCTTCTGATGTTGTGCACCACCAGTTAAAGACCTGGCATTCCTAAAATGAGTGGATAAATGGATGGAAATTCATGAATGTCTAAGTAACTAATTTCCCAATAAAATTACATCAGTTCCTAGCTTGAAAAAGTTAGATAAGTCAAGCCAGGAGCTCTTAGATTGAATGAGAAATACCAAGCCCCAGAAATATGGTATTTCCTTCTAAGAAATCTCCAATTAATGTTTAATCATACAAAAATAGACTTCCTGCTAATAACCCCAATAACTTCCACGCCTAATCATCCACGGATATAAAAACAACACAAGAAAAGCCCTATCAACAAGTCCAAATCTCCAAAAAGCAACATTTTTCTACATATGATCCAAGTCAATCCAACAAATCTCATGATCTATTTTCTCATATCCACACATTTTCAAGAAATTACTCCAACATCTATGTCAACCACCATCACCACAACCTTCCTCCATACCTCCATTGCTGCAATCAATCCTCCATAAGCTCAGATCACTTCAAATTCATTCCTAATCTCTCCAATCCAAGAATTCACTCCGTTACAAGTTGTAACCAACTGAATTCCCCAAACATGCAAAGCATCATCCTGAAAAAGATAATAATAAATCCAATACGTTCCATGTCTAATCATCCACAGATAGGGAAAACACAATAAAGAGCACCATCAAAAAGTGGAAAATGCCACGGTAGCCCCATCAGCAAGTCCAATGTCCAAAAAAGCAACATCTTCCCACTCATGATCCAATGATCCAATTCATTACAACAAATCTGACGATCTACCTTCCCGATCCCACATGGTTCCAAGCATTTACTCCAACATCCATTGCAACCACCACCACCACCTCCGTCAATACCTCTGCCACCACTACCAATCCTCCATAAACTCAGATCATTTCAAATCAACAAATCCGCTCTGTTACACATCATAACCAACCAAATTCCCCGAACATGCATCCCACCATCCCAAAAACACAGCATAACTTCAAGCCAGATCATCTGCAGATATGGAAAAAAAAACTATAAAAGCCCTATCAACAAACGTGCAACACTATAAAAGCCACATGAACAAGTCCAAAACTCCAAAAAGAAACATCTCCCTGCACATGATCCAATTCATTCCAACCAACGACCTGATGTATCTTCCCGATTCCACGTAGTTTCAAGCATTTACTGCACCACTGCTACCAATCCTCCATAAGCTCAGATCACTTCAACCTCACCACAAACCTTTCCGATCCACGAATTCCGCTCCACTACACATCACAATCAACCAAATTCCAGAAGCACTCAACACGCCATCCCGAAACAGATGCAAACCGATCCATCCAACCAACACCAACCGCAAGCGCGAATCCGACCCAAACCCCGTGAACCTCGAGCTACCAGATTCCCTGCTAGACAGTTGCCTGCTCGTTTCAACGAAACTGAGCCTCCCCAATCAGGCCTCAAACAAACCCACGAAAATTCTGCAATCCAAAACCACAGAAACCATGCAACAACGCCCTTCGAGCACATGCACAACAAACCATCTCCCAATTCAGGAGCAGCAACAGCGTGCGGGACCGCGAACGCAGCAAAGCGTGGTTAACCGAACACGCCGGAACTGATCGACGTGCAGAGACCCACAAACCAATCGGAAGTCGTGACATCGCCACGGAGCAAACGGCTCACCGGGGGCTCGGGGGCGGGGGGGCCCACCGCGGCGTCGGGGATAGGCGGGAAGCGGCGGTCGAAATGCGGGGGGCGCGGAGGGGTAGAAATCGGGTGGGTGAGGAGGGCCGGGCGGGTGCGGGGGATCAGCGGCGCCGCCTGAGGCGGCGGCGGCGGCGGCAGGTAGAGCTGCGTGGGTGGAGTAGCAGGAGGAGGAGGAGGGGGGGGGGGCGGCGGCGGCGCGGCACGCGGCGCGGGGGAGCCGTCGAGCTCGGGCATGGCGCGTGGGGTTGGGGGTGGGGGGTGGAGGGGAAGATCGAGGCGGTGTAGGGTTTTGAAGGCGGGAGAGATTGTGTTGTGTGTTGCGACAAAAGGGGGGGGTTAGTGGGTGTGATGAAGGGGAGGGAAAGAGGAGGTTGGGAAGAGAGGGAAAAGGGGTGGAGCGTGGTGGCCGGTTTAGGTTTTTGCCCCTCTGGTTTTTCCCGTTTGTGTTTTGTCGATTCCTGTTCGTCCTTTTGCAGAAATGCTCCACGTTGTTTTTCTATTGACATATATGCCCCTACTTCCTCTTATCATAATGGCCGCCTCCTCAAGTACCTTTCCAGCTTGAAGGTGATGATGCACCATCCATGAGCACTACAATAATTGATCGTGGATTTTAATTTGTTTATTTTGATTCTTAGTCTGAGATGCTGAGCTAATGGAATGCTTATCTACCATCATTTAATAAGTTTGCACCTTTTTTGTTTATCAATGGAGAGTCGATGTGAATGATAGAGCAATGGGGTCAAGGCAAGCACGGGTTTCATCGATTGAAGGCGATCGTAGATGAATCCAGACATGTGCCTTTAGTGTCCAATGCATATCGTATGTTGCATTTTGGGAAGGTACATGTTGATTGGAAAATAAATATGAAGAATATGATATTTCTTGTATTTGGAGTGCTCATAGTGGTCAAGATGCTTCGAGGATCTGATTTTTTTTCCCAGCAGTCGAAGGTTGGGATCTTAAAAGTTCGGTGAGATTCGATTTTGCCATGATTGGATGCACCTCAAATGCAACTAGGAAACGAGTGGGAATGTGCACGCAATAATTTCTTCTAAGACGGGTCATGTGTAAATAAGAATGCTGAGAGGGGTATGTATCAAAGTAGACCCCTTACTTTGTTGTTTGGTGGGAGGTGTACAGCGGGAAGCGGGAGGTCGCGTGTGTGAGTTCGAATCCGAGACTGAGGGTGCGTTGTACCTCCCGGATGAGATCGTTATCGTGTTCCAGCGGGGTAAGCGACCGGAGGGAAATTTAGTGGCATGTGCACGCGGCAAGGGGCGGAATCCCGGGTGGGTGCCACGTAGGACGGAGGGGGAAGCGCATGGTCAAGGATGGGCGTCGGTGGACCGGACAAGCATTGGGCGTAACAGCGGCGGGAGGAACAGCCCTTTTGAACGTTTTGATTTCTTTCCCTTCCTTTTTTTTATCTTGTTTTTCGCCATTTACTTGATAATCCCGTTGAAAATGTATGTGAAACGACTCTAATTATGGATCGAGGAATTTGTAATTTTGTAAATGCAAAACTACAAATCAATTTAATAGCATTAAGATTCTTTTCAGGAAAAAAAAAGAAAAAGTAGATACTTATTTCTATAATTTAATCTTAAAATTTTGGATTATGTAAATCTTGGCCCAGAATTTATATCTAAAATGGAAATTAGATATTTAACAAATTACACCTTAGCAGGATAAAATGGTAGAAATTGGATGCTTATACCACGTTAACAGGAAATGTTTTGAAAAATTATCATTTTACCACTCTAAGATGCTTGCACTTTCTACTATTTAAGATGAAAAATTTTATAATTCTATCGCACCTATTTGGTATGATTTTAATTGGTAGGTTTATGCTACGTGAAATATTAAGTGTGATGTTGGGTGAATATTGCTTATGTGGTTATTCCACCATAAGAATTCCCTCACTAGCATTCAATATATTGAGGTGATCACACGAGTGAGGGTTACTTACAAAAGGCTAACAACCTATTGTATCCTCTCTCTTCTCGCTCCCTCACATATCACATATATTGGTGTAAATGTACCTTGATCTTTAATTTTGATGATGACAAAATATCTCGTATTTAACAATTACATTTGAGTGTTTAGCTCTCAAGTTTAATGCAATAGATTAAAAGTGTTGGAAGAGCTCAAGCTCTTAATCTATGGCGATAAAGGAGCTTGATGTTAGACAAAAGCATCAAGAAGCTTTGAAGGAAGAAGGCTATGAAGGAGAAGCTTTTGACTCAAAGATTGGAGCTAAATTTTGAAGGATTTATTAAATAATAGAACTTAGTTATTTTGTAATCAATGTACTTTTTTGTTGCTTTTTTTTTAAAAAAATGCTTATAAAAGAGCCCAAAATACAGTGTAAACACTCTGTGAACTATTAGAATATCTAGGAAAGCCAACTTAAGCCTTAAGACCTTAAAATAGCAAAAATAACACTTAGGCGCCAACTAGTTTTAATATTGGTAGACCAACTTTTCAAGAGCCAATTGACCGACTAACTCACTCCTCGACCAACTAACCCACTCATCAACCAACTCTTGTATAGTTAGTCAACCAGCCATCGAACCATGCTAAACGTTGGCCCAGCAATGGCTAGAAACCTTGGGACTTGCACACGTTAAATACCCTATTAATTAGGCTTTGATTTTTCAAGAGAACTTTTAAAGGGAGCTAACCGATCCTAATATAAGGTGTTGGTTGATACTATACCAAGCATCGACCGACTACCAAAAATCCCAAGTTTAAGAAACTCAAAACCTAGGAACCTTCAGTAGCCAGCCGACCAATCAACACACTATCAAATAACCGTCAATCAACTTGCTTGTAAGGTGCCGTTATAAGGTGCCGACTGAAATTATATTTGGGTCGACTAGGCATGTTGTAACTAGGCAACCAGGCATCGATTGGCCTGTACTATCCGATAGTCAATTTATTTTTCCAAAAGTCAAATGCAGCCTTTATCAACTTTAAGTTGTCCAACTACCAGTTGAAGTCCCTAAGCTAGAGTGTTCCTAAAACCACTACGAATAGCAAGAATGCTCCTAAGCCTAAGCACAACATACACAGACATATTAGAAGGGAAATACAAGTGTGCAACAGAAATTGAGTGGTACTATTTCCTATTCCACATACATTGAGTGAGATCAACTTGTAAGCTACTCTGCAAGCAACCTACCTTCAATATGAGAGCCCCATCATGCTGTGCTTTCATGCCCATTTGCTTTCACTTCAAGAAAGTCACCTTTACCTATAAGAGCTTAGGTTCAACTTTATATTTGGCCTTTATAAGTTCTTTTGTTTTTGCTTTTGGTTGGGTATTCACATTACAAATTCATGTCTCTTTATGAGATAAAATACTCTTCGCGAAGGAGAGGAGTTGAGGTACACTACCCTCATATAAGTGGTGTAGTTGTATTACCCTCGTTTAAGTAATACGTTAGTGGACTTGATTTACCCGGTAGATTGGAAAATCTTAAGCTGAGGTGACTTAGGTGGTGGTTTTAATCCATAAGGTTTCCACCTAAAAATACTTGTCTTATTGTGATGAATGTATCTATGCGATTGATTTTATTTTGCAATTATTTATCATTTCATTTCCCACACTATTCACCCCCCTCTAGTGCAATTTACAGTTGGTATCAGAGCTTCGTTCTTGCGTATATAGCGTCACAAACTGACGAAGATCCAATTTACAGTTAATATTATCTTTATAACTCCAATGGAACAACCCGGGTTTGGGATGATATCGTAGAGCTTTAGAGGGGGTGAGAAAAGAAAGGAAAGGATGAGGAAAAAGTGGAGGGTGTAGGGGCATTATATAGTTGAGGTACAAGGGCAACAAGGGCATTTTATCTTTGAAAAATTAATTTCGCTACCTTTAGTGACACGTGCACATCGTTGTAGACAAGTGTCGATGAAGACATGCGTGCAACGTCACCTGCACGATGAAGATCCGACGCACGTCGTTGCACCACGTCGCCACCTGTTCTACCTCAAGCGTTAAGCGGTTTAGCGCAACCTCGACCATCCGATCAAGATCAGACGGCCACGATCGCGCCTCTACCGCTTCATCTTCACACATTATGATGCGACACAGCCACCCTCCGAGCCATTGGATCAAGATTGAAGGGTCAAGATCGTGCGCCCGCCCACACTTTAGATTGTGCCTCAGCGTCAGATCGCCTGTCCACTTGGGCATTAGATCGCGTGTGGAACTTCGCCTCCATTCAGCCCGCCACGTCACCTCTTTCTCTGCTGCTCGATCGAATCCAACCGGTGAATTTCACCCACGCGCTTCTTCAACATATTACTTCCGTGCATGGGGCTTCAATCGCGTGTCATTGATGACGGGTTGAAGGCACTCTCCAATGTGTTGTGGCAACAAATGGTCGAGCATATGAAATCGTGTGCATACACTCTCAACTGTTGGATCACGATCCAACTGCTGAGACTGCGTGGCACTGCATGCAAAATGGAGCAGAGGGGCTTGGATGGATTTAGGCAGATGTGATGGCGCCACATGGCACTATCATGGCCGTCCATTTTATTTGCTTTGTAGGTGGTGTCGCGGATGTCGAATTGAGTCGATTTTTGCACCATTGGGCTGCGATCGTCGATCCGAACCCATCTGTGTGGTTGGATTTGTAATCTAAGGTATGGATTTGCACCACCTTACCTGATGACCCTTGATCTTTCTTCGACGGCGTCTGATACTACGAGGGTCTGATCAGGGTGATCTTGGAGGCATTAGACTCCGATTGTCGCCCTAATCAGATCCGTATAGTTGGATCCTTAATTCGAGGCCCCGAAATGATCTTGTCCTGTCCCCTTGCCATAAAAAGGGAAAATCAACCTATAATTTATAGAAGCTAATATAAATGTAAAATGATGCATGTTATACAATATTTATAATGCATGATACTCCTATAGTCCTAGGAACATGCATAAATAGACTTTTTAGCCCAATTAGATATGTGTACATCAATTACCAAGGACCATTTTTTAGGATGTACCTCAAGGACGAGAATTTCAAAAAAAAAAAATCTAAAACTAAGAAAAATAAAAATATAATAAGCAAAATGAATTGATTCGTCATTAGTAATCGTGTAGAAATCGACTAATTCAAACCTGCTTCCCTTGGTTCGACCCTGAGGCTAAAATTGACAATCTTAAAATTTGATTTAGTCCAGGTAAATAAATTTTGGTAAACTGGTATAGAATCACTTGTAGGTAATCGCTTTCACTATATACATTTCAATGCTAATTTTACATAATTAAATAACCCTACTTGCATTTCAACATAAGTTTTCCAGCACCGTTGCTGGGGAGGCACTCTTTGAATTCGTTTCTACTCTTTTCCTTTGGTTCATCTCTTCTCCCACCTATCTCTTCATGGGTATTCTTGTTTATTTTTGTGTAGGTGAACCTGTTGCAAGGAACAGACATGCAGACGAGGTTGGAGACGTGGATGAGTCCATGGGGGAGAGGGAGTGTGAAGTCGCCGACGCCGCTTGGAGCTTTGCACACATTACTGAGGACATAGGTGTCTTTACCTCCTAGCAACCTAGGTTCTTTTGTCACCATAAATCTCATTAAAAGGATAAAAAAATAAAAAATAAAATAAAAAACCCTTAAAAAAAGGGGGAGTTTCTTCTTGGCATTTTCACGGGACAAGTGGATTAAAATTTCATTGTTTGATTCTTTTCATCACATCCACTACCCTTGATTTCCCTCTCATTCGTGTTCGAAAAATTTGAGAATCTCGATTCTTTGATTTTTTGAAATGTGTGATTTTATTTGAGGCAAATTAAAATTGATTGTTTAATATTCCGATTTGCCTCATTTTGCATTCGAAATCCATTATTTAGGTTGGGGAGTCTTGGAATCATTTCGACTCCAACCCTACCATGACCTTACATTTGCCTTTAATTCAATCTCTAATTTCAACCCCAACATATTCATTTTAATTTTTCATATCTTAGTGGTCGAGCCTTTGTGTGGATTTACATTTTAGTGATTGGAAGAACTTGAATTGCATTATTTACCTTCCATTCACATTGAATTAAAAGAGATTCATGCATCCACACATAGAAATATCCATTTAGAGACCCATTGTATTGTAGCATGCATTAACCAAATCAAGTTGAAGGAGGGTTGTTTGGGCATAAAGAACTTGTTTTCCCAAAACATGGAGATTGGTTGAATTGATACTTCATTTGAATCATAAAATTCATACTTCTTGATATCGAAATTCTAAAAGAAATTCACCAATCTAAACTTCACTCAGGGAGATTTCCTTGTTGCATGCTTGTTTTACACACATTTCAATCAACACACTTGGGCATTACTCGTAAACAACGCACTTCACATTCCAAAGCACTTGTATCCTAAGCCTCTTAACTAAAATTGGCAATAACTTGATCCCATTGAGGTTTCGAGGTCTAACTACCTACGTGTAGTGCTTATGTGCTGGTATGAGTTCCTGTGTATGAACGGCTGTTTAAGACTACGACAAACGACCTTTCAATATAGCCCGGTTGTTCCGCAGTGCTCGTATTCAGTTCCGTAGGTCATGACAGTAGGTAAATTAGACCTTTAAATCTTAGGTCGCATTTAGAGGTTAGGACCTTGATTGGTTGATTTGTTATCAAGTGCACCTATTTGGCATCTTTTCTCTCATCCCCTTCTCTCTTCTCGTCACCCCAATTTTTCTCTCAGCAGTGCATGTTTGGGAGGAGGTCACAAAGCCCTGACTTGTTTGAATTGTTTAATAATCCTAGGAGGGAAGACATTGGTGAGTCATCCTCCTCTTCCGTAAACATGGTGCTCGCCCACCCCCAAATCCCACCCCCCCCCCCCCCCCCACCAGGTGGTGGTGGAGTCGACCTGTTAACCCGCCTCCAAGCCCAAATGGCATTGTACAATGAACAGATTCAAACCATTAGGGAAACCTTGGAGGAAATGCAAAACCCTCCCGAACATGAGGAGCCTAGGTCTCTGAGCTCTTATCAAAATCCAGTTGCAATAGAGAGCCAAAGGCAGGTTTGTGTCCCCATGAGTAAGGGAGATTTTGAATTAAAACCCAACGTAATTGGCCTAATCAACTTCCATTATCATGGACTTGCCAGTGAAGACTCATTTCTTCGCTTGGAGGACTTAAATCATTTAGTTGAAACAATTAAATCAAGAAACATTGGGTTACACATTGTTCTCATGAAAATATTCCCATTTACATTGTGGGACAAAGCCGCACAATGGTCGTGCACGATTGGAAGAGAAGCGTACAGCGTTTCTCTAGAAATTCTTCCCAATCAGGTGTACCATTGCACTTCGCCGTAACATAACTTCTTTTACACAACAAAACGATGAACAGTTTCATAAGGACTGGGAGAGATATAATGACCTTCTCAAGAAATGTCGACACTTCGATCTGCCTAAGTGTCATGTTGCCAAGATTTTCTACTATGGGCTAAAGGAAACATTGTGGCAGATTGCAAACTCTTCCTGTGGAGGTAATTTTATGAATAAAGACAAGAATAGAGCAATTGAAGTATTTGAGAACATGAGTGAAAATTCTATAAACAACGCTTCCATCGTCGCCTTTAATCGAACCAGCGCACCTCGTAGTGGAGCACACGAGGTCGACACGGGACCCTCCTATACGTCCAATGACATGAGCTTAATTGCACAAAAATTGGACAAAGTCTCCCTCATTCACAAGAAGCTGGAGGAACTCTTGGACAACCCTACCCGATCTGTGGCTCACACCTCAACTCCCCCATCACATCATAAACCTAATCCTTCCCAAGTCAGGCTTAATTTCAAGAATCCCGCACAACCTGAACCATCCTTGTCGAGTATCGTGCCAAGCAACTCGATGAGTAATGTAGACCTATCTTCTGCTAGCCAGTATTTTGACATGGAGGAACAAGCCTCCATGTACTTGGATGCATTACTCATGCGAACTCAACTTCAGAATTAGAAGACGTGTGAGACCTGGGGAACAATCCATATTATGATACTTATAACCAAGGGTGGCGCAACCATCCAAACTTCGCATGGTCCAACCACCCTCAGCACCAAAACCCTGTTGGTGGACTAATGCGACCGCCCGCTCTCATCATCCTAAGGGCCCACTATTATGCGCCGGTAAATCCATCGTTGGGCCCTTGCTCACCTCAAATAGATACACATCAAACCCTCCTGATAAGTTGAGCAAATGATGATGGAAATGTCTAAGCTCCATGAAGAGAACATGATCTCTCTTCAGCACCAATTGGCGCAGCAAAATGTTGAGATCAGCCAACTACGCATGACGACTCAATCTTAGAGCACTCTTCCCGCCCAACCTGTCCCAAACTCACAAGATTTTGTACCCTGTGATTTGCAACCACAAGTATGACCTTCTCAGGGGCAGGTTCATCAGATTCTGCATGCCCCAAGTACTCTACCAGGATTTCAAGATAATCTCACAGCAACACATCAACCCTATGTTCCTGTTGTGAACCCTCAACCGCTTTATGATCTGACTGGACTTGCGACGTCCAATGAGTTACTACGAGAAGCGGTAAACAAACTGTAGATCCTCCGCGACTTGATGCTGGCCAATCTTCTTCGTCGTCCTTCCATTTGGATTGCATACTGCATCCCATGAGGACGACATACCTAAATTGGTGGCAGAATCGGTCCCATTCCTTGAGGCTCTACTAAGGGAGCAAAAATGCAAGAAGAAGAACATGTTGGCTTTGATAATCTGTGTGATTTATTCAAGGGTGTTGAAATCAAGGTTCCCTTGCTGGAGGCAATCAACCACTTCCCGATTGTCGCTCGTTTCTTTAAGGACTACATTACACCTAGGCGACGGCAAAAGAAAATCAGAAACTCGATGGTTCTCACGCCTCATGCAAGTTGTGCTATACTGTCAATATTATCACCGAAGCAAAAAGACCCAGGCACCCCTCTCATTTCATGCAGCATCAAAGGCTGCAATTTTGATCGCGCCTTACTAGATTTAGGACCTTCCATTAACCTTATACCGACTATCATGTTTCAGAAATTTGCGTTGGGAAATCTAGAACTTACTGTGACGACCCGAATCCCATCAAGCGATAAAAGTTCCCATAAACTAGGGAAACTATCAGAGCTGTTTTACACATGCTAGGATAAGGCCATATCCAATGAGCATAACTGTTGTATAATCCGTTAAATCATGAGAATCACGGATAGTTAATTAAGTCAAATTATCTTATTCACAATCCAAGTTACCAACTTGATTTATAACATCCATACTTAGATTCAAGTACCCCAAAATATCAACAAACACGAAGACGGGTTTCAATCTCAATAAGAGGTAATAACACACACTAAACAGAGCGATATGCAAAGAAAATCACCATGTAAACAAACCACACGGGAAAGAGAGGGACTACTCTACCTAATGTCATCGGAGGGTCACGGTGACTCCGAACCAAGTGCACAGGGCCTAGGGGTAGTCTCCACACCTACCTCAAAATCCGCGCACGTACCGGGACAAGACCCAATTCAAATGACCAACAACAGGGTCAAAGACACCTAATCACATTTCTGATTTTTCACTAAAGTTAACATACTCAAAATAAAAATAAACTACACCAATGCATAGTACGCATCGATACGATTCCAACGACACCTTATCTGTCAAAATTCGAGGTCAAGAAGGCCTCGAATCGGATGAAACAACACAAGGGGGTCCCAAACCAAATCAGTTCAACCAGATCGGTCAATCGGTCAACCAGGACCCACAAGTGACACGTGTCGCGTGTGGATTAGCTTGCCCGCACATCGCTAGATTGCACCTCGCCTCGCCCGCTGCCGTGCGATCACCACATGTCGATTGGTGACATCGAATTCCTATGCATGTGGGTACCTCTCCGCATGAAATCGCGCACTCACCATTCCCCCTACGCAACACATGGCGCACATACGCGTCGTGTTGCCAGATCGAGGGGCCCTCTCTCGCGGCAGCAGGCCCGCAAAATTTGTGGTGGGCATCCCATGTTTTGCGGAATTGCAACTGGGTCCTTACAAATTCCTCTCTCTCTCTCTTTTCTCTTGGATTTAGAGGGTCTAAATGGCTAATGACGACCCAAGGACCCAAGGGATCATTTTATAGACCCAAAGGTTATTGGAATTAGGATTAGTGGAGTGAAATACCTAAAATACCCCTAGGGTTGGGTCCACCTTACATTTAAGTCCCTTTCAACTTGTTTTGGCCATAACTTGAGCTATACACTTTGGAATCACGCGAAACAAGTGTCGCCGAAAAGCTTGAGATGAGAGGAATCCAATGGTATCATACATGGAACCCTTTTGATACATTTATCCAAGGGTTAACTCGAAATACACATTTTTTGGAAAATTGAGGTGCTAACAACAGCACCGAACCACAACTAGGTTTCTGGGTTCAAATTGACCCAAACCACTTTGAGATGACTCAGACCTGGATTTTGGGATGTTGAACTCACCCCCATTACATTACAGCTGGCAGATAGCTCTGTCAAAATCCCGCGAGGTGTGGTGGAAGACATGGTGGTCAGGGTCAACAGTTTTTATTTTTCCGTTGACTTTCTTGTATTAGATATGGAAGTTCTTGATTCGCTTTCTGATTACCAAATCATCCTCGGTAGACCATAATTGGTCACAGCCCGCGCACCATATTGATTGTGAATTGGATTGCATTGAGATTGTCATGGGCTCTGATAAGCTCAAACTTAACATTTTTTAGGTCACCAAGAATTTTGATTGCGATCTTATCCAAGATGACACGTCTGACAATGACATGGTCATTAGTGTGTGTATTGGGTTGGTAGGAACCTATTCAAATTGCTGCGGCATACCCCTAGAGAATCACCAAGACCTGATTGACTTATGCTGTGACATTTGCCCACCCCCAATCTCTATTCATTCCTTACCAGACCCTTAATGAGGCCCATTCCGCTTTTTACGCCTCATGGTCTGAGTCATTTCCAAGCAGCTCACCTCCTGTCTACCCCCTGAAGAACGGAGTGCCAATTCTTTCCCCTCAAATCAAGGGGAAGCGACATTCCACGCTGGGACCTTGTTCCCAAATACTACTCCCTTGGGCTCTCTCTTGGATCCATCAATCCAAGATGCCCCTATTCTTTGCCAACCCGAGAGCCAATTTCCTTCACCCCTTATTCTTCCTTCTGATCCTTTTAGGGTACTCTCGTCCCAAGATTTGCCAGATCTTTCCCCATCCACTCCCAAGCTTAAAGCGCTGCTTGACACATTAAAATATGCTTTCTTAACACCAAATGAGATGCTCTCTGTAATCATATTAGACTTTCCCTGCCGATGAATGACTCATTTCCTGATGAGCACCTTTTAGCGATAGATGTGGCAAGTGGATCGTGTTGTGCTGATATCGCTAATTACCTTGCTTTTGCTCTCTTCCTTGAGGCTGGCCTAAAAATTAGTGCGAGTGTCTCATTGCAGAAGCAATGTATTATTTTTTGGATAATCCACTTCTTTTTAGAGTAGGTGCTAATCAGATTATCCGTCGCTGTGTTCCTGACAGCGAGTTCCCTAGTGTGCTATCCTTTTTCCATGAGCAAGCCTACAAAGGCCATTTTTTTGGCAGGAAAATTGCAGCCAAGGCGTTGTAGTGTGGATTCTTTTGGCCCACCCTTCATTAGGATGCACACAATTACGCTAAGCGTTGCACTAGGTGTCGGTCGCTAGGGTCAATGTCACGTTGCGACATGATGCCCTTGCAACTCATCCTACAAGTAAAAATTTTTGATATTTGGGGAATTGATTTCATGGGCCCCTTTCCTTCATCCAGCGATTTTGAGTACATCCTTATTGCCGTTGATTATGTCTCGAAATGGATTAAGGTTATTCTCACGCACCATGCTAACCATGTCGTCACCGCTAAATTTGTCAAGGACTATATCTTTGCACGCTTTAGGACCCCACGAGCAATCATTTCAGATGGAGGAAGCCATTTCACTATGTGTTTTTTTCTGTTCTGCATTTTCCCGCTTATTTTCCTGTATATATTGCTTTGTGAGATTCATTTTTCCCTAGTCTTTAGTGCAGTTTGCTTTGTTGCATTTAGTTAGAGATATAAAAAATAACAAAAATATATCATTTATGATTAGCAGTTGTATCTAGGCATCCACTCTTAGGGGTGCATTATTCCTGCTAGTATCTATTTTGGGATTATTTTGTATAGAGATGGATATGCAAAAACTCATGTAGATCCCTGTCTTCGACCTAAAAGCAAGACCATGTTTTGTTTGACAATATAAAAAGCAAACACATTTTTACTTCTTTATTTTCCTGAAAAGCATTTACTAAAAAAGGAATTCTTAAAACTCGTGTCATATATTGAATGCAAAATTGTGTGTGGGCTTTTCATCGCTACCTATTACATGCTATTGTACACACACCGTAATCACACTAGAGTTACAAGAGTATGTCCTTCTACTCCTCATCTTTTCACCTCTTAGGGCCTTGGTCGAACATCAATAAGTTGTCTCACTACCAAAGCCCCAAGGAGCTAGTAGTGAGTGATCTTGATCCTAGACCTTAGACTTTTGAGCTTATAGGATACGCACCATACATGCAGGACATGTACCTGTATTGATATACTATCTGTTTGCATCTTCGCATCTTTTATGCGTATTCTAGGACTTCTTTTCCATTGAAAAGAAGAAAATCCGCTTTTGTTCGTTGTATAGAGGTTTTGCTTGCTGCTATTTTTTCGTAGTGGCGTGAGTGTGCCTTTGCACATTTTTTCTATTTATGTATGGGAGGCGATCACTGAGACCGCCCCTTGTCCCTCTGTTGACAGATTTACCTAGAGTTGTTGCTCCTGTGCAGCATTCTATCCCATCTCCTTTTTCTATTTTTTCTATGTTTGATTTTACGGATGAACTGCAGAATCCTGAGATTCCTGCTTCTTCTAGTCAAAAGGAGATGCTTGAAAGAGCGAAATTCATTTTCGATAACAATTTTAACATAAAATGTCGCGTCATTGTATTTCATTGCGTGGTAGAAAATCATTTTCAAAAATATTTATTATTCAAAATCTAACTATGAAGTTGTTAGGTCGTCTCCACAGTGAGGAATCAACCTATTGTACTAGTGAGTGATGCCTCAATTATTCAGGAAACTCAGTGGGTGTGTATGCTAATTCGTGTAATTTCTTTTCAACATAAATCATCATTCTCAGCAATTGATAAAAAATGCAAGTGTTTAAATGAAAAATCACCACAACCTAATATTCTGTTAACTAGTAATCTTGGCAATGGAAATCAATGTAAAGATTAATCTTCAATAAAAGATACCTTATTCATTGTAATCAATATCCTAATCATGAACAAATGCAATCATTTGTAATTCGGATAAATTGAAGGGATATTCATGCAAATCTAACTAAATATAATTATAAGATAAATAAATCAATAGGAAGTGCACAATGGCATTTTTAGTAATTTCTAATTCAAGCCAAAGCAGGGGATTCTCCCTCGCTCCTTCGTGTGCACGCGTGGGTTGACGGCGGTGTGTTGCAACGAGGGCTTCGAGATGGCGATGACGGGGCGACCGATGGTTGTCGAAGGCGGCTAGTCGAAGGAGCGCGGTCGCCGGCCACAGTTGCTGCATACGTCGCTAGAGTAGTTGCGCGTGAGCCTTGCGTGGCCGCGCGTGGACTCTGAGCTCAGATTAGGGTCGACGGTGAGTTTGGCGTCGAGATTAGAGGTCAAAGGAGGCCGGTTCAAGTGCTGCGTGCGATGACTATTTTGGGTTCTTTGTGAATAGTGGATGGTGGCGGGTTGAAGAAGACGGAGAGGGAAGAGAGGGTGGTGATGGGTTGTGAAGAGGATGAGGGCAGTCTGAGGTAAAGAGGGGTGGTCTGTGACAGTGGCTTGGTTATGTTGTGTTGGAGAATGTTGGGTTCACGCTAGGGTTGCAGGTGGCGTGTGTGGGGAAGAAGGTGAAGAGGAGGTTTACGGTGACGTAGAAGAAGAAGAAAGAGGATGGCAGTGGGCGAGGGCATGGTGTTTTTGGTGGTGGACTGGTGATGGTGGTGATGCTCTCTATCACAGAGCACCACAGGTTGAGGGCAGATTGCAGGGTCGACGGTGGAGCTCACTCAAGCCACGATGCGTACTTTGGGTTCACAATGCAGGCGAGAGGGCCATGGTGGAGAGCAAGGAAGAAGATCCCTGCAGGGGGGAGGAGATAGATGAGATCCCCTTTCAGAATCCTGGGCCTTTTCTTTTTAAAAAACCTCCTGCTGTTGCGACTTTCTCTCTTAATCTGTCTCCTTTCCCCAAGGACTCAGTTTTTCCAACAGCAGTGGTGACGCAGTGAGATTGGGTGGCGATGCCGATGGACTCGGAGGGAATTGTTGTGAGGAGGAAGGCAATGCTGTATTTAGGCTAGGCAAATTTATTTCTTAGCTGCATTATCATAAAATTATGTTATTAACTTATTTTTAACACATAAAAATGTATGCAGGTTAAGCTAAATTGTCATTTAAATCATGAATAATTAAATATTATGAACATGTAATTAACAATTACTTAGGCTAATTAGCACTCCACTAAAGTGGACTAATCAATGTTGTCTTTTAATATCCATGAGGAGCTCCTGAACCAGAATATCCAAACACTCAAGTAGAATTGTTAGTTCAATCTGTTAACGGCTGCTCTCCAGAATCTCCAGGCTCGTCTACCTGAGGCGGGTCTTGGTTTTGTTCCTCATCCTCCACCTAAGCCCTTGGTCAAAGATTACTACAATCCCTCTAATGCCCAAGTGGAGTCGAACATTAGGATTCCCGTAGGGGAAAACAACCCTGAGCATAAATCGAATATTATTAGTCTAATCCCGTAGTTTCATGGACACGTATACGAGGATCCATTTCAACACATTGAGGATCTTAAAAATCTATCTCAGACTTTGGGTCCACGGAATCGGAATCGGGAAATCCTTTTGATGAAGATGCTCTCCTTCAGCCTTAAGGATAAGGCTGCTTATTGGTATCACACCATCGCACGACCTATTACTACTTGGACGGAATTCGAATATGCATTCTTGAAGAAATTCTTTCCTATAGGTTGCATGAATGCACTTAGGCGATCCATCACGACATTTACACAGAATCAAGGAGAACCTATACACTAAACATGGGAACGTTTTCACGATTTACTTAGAAAATGCCCACACCAAGACATCCCGCGTTGGCAACTCATGCACATTTTCTACTACGGTTTACACGAGAGCATGCAAAATCTCATGGACACTTCAAGTGGGGGCAACTTCTTGAATAGGGATGCAAAATCCATCCATGAACTCCTTAAGAGAATGCCGGAGAACTCCATCAAGTTTGCCTTCATGAACCAGTTTAGGAGAGGAAGCACGAATCTAAAGAGCACCCATGAAATCACGAATCAATCCAGTTCACAAGATTTAGAGATTGTTGCAGAGAAACTGTATAAAGTCAACATGGTGGCAAAGCTTCTTGACAAGGTCCAAAATACAATGAAAAATCTTACACCTCTTCTTGCTACAAATCCCGTGCATATACCTGTTTCGCAAATTCTCGCAGGGAGGGAATTTGTGAATAATTTTGATTTACGAGATCCTTCTGCCTTGGGTTACTTCCACAATTATGTTCCAAACCAAGGAGGGACCTTTGTCCCATCTTTCTCGCCTCTTTCTGTTGTTTCCCTACTTTAAATTACGGAAAACACGATGGATCATTACAATCTTTTTGCCATCCAGGATAATGATTCAAGAGCTAACCCATGTTCAAATACCTATAACCCTAAATGGAGAAGCCACACAAATTTCTCCTAGGCTGATCACAACCAAAGACCTAATTATCAAAATCAAACTCGTCAAAACCCGCCTACGTTGTCTTCTCAGCAACAACAACAATTGAGGCCCGCCCATGTGAATACACATAACTATTCAAGGTTAAATAGGAACTCGCAGCTTAAGCAGATTTTGAGAGCTGTGACTGAGAGCCTACAACGTAATACTAAGCCTCTAGCTTAGGTTCAAAGGCAATATACGACTACTCAGCCAACAACATGATCTGATTTCGTATATCAGCCAGTTCCAAACCCAAGGAATCTGCCACATCTTAGGTATCAGAGCCAAGCACATATAGTTAATCAAGTCATTGATTCGAATCTAAACTCACCCTCTGCACCTCTCGAAAGTGAGTTACCAAACCCGCATCGACAATCAACATTGTTGTATCAAAACAATCCTCCTATCATTCAAAATTAAAATCCATTAGTTGCTGAGTCTATACCTTTAGTTTGAACTCACTCTTATCTTATGCCTCATTCTTTAGTTTCTTTACCTCAATCCAAATCAAATCCATCTTTCATAAAATCAACTCTTATATTCTTGAGAGTTTCATGTGATTCTAATTTTGGTTTTGTGAGATCTTTCAAGGCAAATCAGGGAGAGGATATCTGATTATGGGTGGTTATTCTATTTTTTTGATTTGTGATAATTCTTCCTTGACTCCCTTATTTTATATTGTATCTATTTTGTTACAGGAGCTACTTTTTACTGGGTTTATGCCAAGCTGAAGGTGTCAAACTTAGCACCTGTACATAACTGTTTCCTATTTTTTCCAATCTTTATTTACTTCTACACTTGAGTCTGTACTCTATCATAATCACTTATTTCTCACTTACTCTTCACTTAGTTCGACTGACCCCTCCGACTTTTGTCAAAGTAGAAATTGTCCAGCTTGAGATTTATTGATCTCCTCTATACGACTCCTTTCATCACCCTATACTAAGTGAAGTGTAGAGTCATTTTCACCCTTTTTTACAATGAGGACTTTATAAAATTTTTGCTTGGGAGGTGTATAGTAGATCTTAATAGTTTGAGTGTATTAGTAGACAAAAAAGAAAGCTATTGAAAAACAAAAAAGGTTTACAATTTTTATAACACATAAAAATTTGAAAATGGATAAATCGTAAAAATTTAAAAATAACAATATCAAAAATATTTTCTTATGGGGGGTTACATTCATAAGAAGAATTTGGAAGAAAGTTGTTAAGGACCCTATTTAAATATTTATAATTTAAATTAAAGAGTTAAAATTTCTTAAGGTCAAAAATAATATATATATATATATATATATATATTGTAAATAGTGTACATAAATAAGAGCATTGAATCCCTACTTTGGACTTTGTATTTAATGTTTTTTCAAAACACGTATTTGTTGACTTTTGATACAGGATTTTTTTCGAGTTGGATGTCTGAAACCCTAGTATACGATCTATATTCCCACTCTTCTCACTTTGAGACAGGGTACAAGAATCACATGTAAGTTCTACAAATTTTCCTTTAGAAAGACATCGAACTAGTTTATGTTTGGCTAATTTTTGGATTAGCGTCATATGAACATGTCCTAGTCTTTTATCCCATATATTTATTTCATTATTAGCAACAAGACAATCGTAAGTACCATTTTTATCAAAGTATACACTGTAGATGTCTTTAAATCTAGTCCCCTTAAGAAGGGTTTCATTGGTTGAGTCATGCAAAATCTCATATATTTGACTAATGAAACCTAGTCCCCTTAAGTATGTTTAAACATTGTAGATGTCTTTAAACCTAGTCCCCTTAAATATGTTTTAATCCTTTGACTAATGAAACATTTGAGATAGGGTATAAAGGGTTACCTATCTTACCAAGGCCAATAATATGGTCCTTGTGGTTGTTGCCATATGTGACCGTTCCTCCATCCATAGGTTGAAGGTCCAAAAATAAATGCTTGTCTCCCATCATATGCTTTGAGCATCTGGAGTTCATCACGCATCGGCCTCCTTGATGTTGGCAGTCTCTTTGTCGTCTTTCTTGTAGGTCTTCTTGTTCCTACAAAAGGCTTTCTTTGGTGACTTCAAAATTCCTTAAGTCGTTCTAGTTTGAGTTGTCCTCCTTCATTTTATAGATCTAATTTTTGATATTATAATGTCTCTTGAATCCTACAAAATAAAATGCAAGTTGACTCTTTGGTATCCACTGTAGTGTGGATCTGGAATTGTTAGTGGTCCTCTTTGGAGGAAGATTCTTTTTTCGCTCATTTTGGCTAGTCTCATAATAGTCTAGTCTAAATTTGCTAGAGGAAGATTTTTAATGGGCAAGCTTGTCTAAATTATCCTTTCTTTAAGTAAATTTGGCTAAGTCCTCAAGTAATTGATTTGATTTTTCTTTAAGGTGATTTATCTCTATTTTCATTATATCTAGTTTATCTTCTAATCCTCTAATCTCCAATCTATGTAAATCATTTTCATCCTTTTTAAAGAGTTTGATTTCTCAAGAACATGAATTTTGTCAAATAATTCTTTTCTATCTATAATTTTTTGTTTTTTCATGGCTATATATAGATCATTTGTTAATGATTCTCTTTCTATCATCAAGTTTCCCACTTGCATAGTTAAGGCGATTGTTTTATTAGTGAGACTTAGATTCTTTTCCTTAAGATCCTTAATTATTTCCTTATTTTCTAGATTTTCAAATTTTAGTGACTTGCTTTAGGTCTTTACTTCTTTAAATTCTAAATACAATGAATCAAATGCATCTTGTAATTCATCTAGAGAGTAAGAGTTTACCTTGGGTTCCTCAGAGTCGGATTTGGAGGCATCGTTTGTTGCCATGAGTCCAAGCATGCGGTCTCTTCATTTGTCTCCTCTTCTTCTTTTTCGGAGGTAGAGTCATCCCAAGTTGCTTGGAATGCCTTCTTGAATGGCTTTGTCTTTGAGAATTTCTTAAGTCTATGGGCTTGTTGCCTTTCTTTTCATCATCCCTTCTCAACAAGGGACACTCCTTTCTCATATGGCCTCTTTTCTTGCAATTGTACCACACAAGAGGTTCTTCTTACCTTTTCCTTGCCTTGATGTCTCTTATATTTCTAAGAAAATTCTTAAATTGTTTAGCTAATAAAATAAATTCTTCGTCATTAGTACTTACCCCATCATCCAATGTTGCTGTTAACCAACTAGATAGGAGTTTAATGTTTTGTCGTCATAGCACACTCCTAAATAGCTTGATCATTAGATAAAATTTATAACTCAGAATCTACAATTGAGTCTGAGGTCGAATACAGGGAGCAAATGTGGAATTCATAACTTTAATCGCATTTAGAATTAGTGAGCATAATTAATTGAACATTCAAGTAAATATTCAATGAATAATAACCTACCACATTAGTTATTCAATGAAAAACATGGGTAACTCAATAGTTCACAATGATAAAAAAAAGTTAAGACAAAATAATGGTGATTTGAATCATTAATTATTAGTCATAATCAAACATGCATATCATATCTCAATTATATCAAATAAATGAATAGTAGCTTGAATGCTATAATGATCAGACGACAGTAACGGCTTAAGTGTTATCAAGCACAAGGCTTCTCAAAGCCTTTCTTCTTCTTCAGCTCTTCTTCTTCACTTCAGCCTCTTCTCGAGCGTTCCTTTCTTAAGAGCCTCTTCTTCTCCCTTTCTTCTTCTTCCTTCACAGCAAAGGGGATCAAGTTCCTCATCAGCTAACTGTTTGCACAGAGCATAAGAGAGCAAAACCCTCCCCCGCTCTCTCATAAATTCCCACTTTTCTTCTCTCTCATAGACCCAGCATAGTCGAATCTAGATACGGGTAAACGAGTCTCGAACAGTGTCCAGGGTCACCGGCATGTGTGGTGATCGAGGAGTGAATAGGCGAGTTATCGGGTGAAAGGGGTAGTGAGGGACCTGACCCCTCGTGACAGAGTGAATAGCTCAGTTCATAAAATCATAATAAGCACTGTGTCTACTCTATTCATGCATGATGTGGGACTATTCCCACTGTTTTGTCTCACGTCTGTAGTAGAGGTGAAGCTTCGTCTAATTGGGGCAAGCTCGTAGCTGGAGCCTTTGATTGAGGACCTGGGCGTGAACTTGGAGCTAAGCTGCAGCAAATGGGAGAGGATTTGATGAAAAAAGCGGCTGGAGCTTGAAGAACACATCCGGAGACGATGGTAGCAGTGGAGGGCGACGACGATCACCTAAAACACAAAGGACGGCCTCACGACCACATTAAATCACCTTAGGAGCTTCGTAAAGTGTTGGCAAATGTGATGGTGGCGGTTTCGTGGCGTGAGAGGGTGTGTGGTGGTCGGCGAAGGTCGGAGATGAAGGGCGGAGGATGTGGCGTTCAGTGGAGTGGTTGAGGTGGTAATCCCCTCAATTTCTTAAGGGGTTTGGTGTGAGTGGATGAGGTGAAGGTTATGGGGTCATTGGTGCGGCGTTTGGTGGCTTGCGGTGTCGGGGAAGCCTCATCAGGGGGTTGCCGAAGATGAAGAAGATGATATGGTGATCAAATTGAGTGATCGAGGAGATAGAAAGGAAGTGGAGGAAGAAATGGACCTAACTAACCTAAACTAAGTAGACGAAAGGGGAGGATTGTCCTTGCCAAGGGTACGCCGGATTCAGAGAAGATGAAGTCTCCGTTGAGGGAGAACGACGAGGATGAAGGTGGAAGGAGGCGCTTACTAGAATTACAAGACATAGACGAACTTGAGAAAGGAGAATCAGCCAACTATGGTGGCGGCCGACGAAGAGGGTGGATGGAGAAGCTCGCCGAAGCTTGCAGAGAGTTCAGTTGGAGAGCGGAGAAGAAGGTGGAATCCGGTTCAAAACCAAGATAAGGAGGTGAGGTTTGCATCAGGGAATCATTTATAGGCCTCAGGGGGCATTCCAAGCTTGGAAGCTCGGAGATTTCACGCTTGCGGGATACTCACATCTTCCATGTGTTCGCATGGGATATTGGGAAGGAAATAAGATTCATGGCTGGTCTTATGTGGAAGAGATTTCCTCAAGGAATCTTCATGTTAATTTTAGGATAGTTTGATTGAGAATCGAGAGAGAAATCCTCGCTGGAATCTCAATGGTGGAGCTTTTGTTCACACCAATGATGGTAGGGACCCATTTGCAAATATGATGATAAACTTAGGGACCTTTTTGCAAGAATTTCAAAAGCTAGGGGCTAGTGTGAGATAAAAAAGATTCTGACTAGACTGAAGCGCAAACTAGGTCAAGATGATCTCTAATTGGGTCCAAATTTTGGTACAAGCCTAATGTTGACTCGAGGAATCTGATGGTGAAATCGGATTTTGGTTTGACTAAGTTTGACTGAGTAATTTAAGTAGAAACCTAAATTAGGGCAACTTCACGTTTGAAACTCTATTTTAGGTCAAAATAAGTTCAGATGGTCAAATCAAGGATACCAAACCTTATGAATTTTTTTTTTTTGAAGGTTTAGATGAATTTTCTCTTGATCAGAACCTCTATTAATTAAGTTGGTCTAAAATCAGGATTTCAAGTGTCCGCTAATTCTTGAAATGAGTGAAAATCCATTTCTGTCTGCATGAACCCTCTTTTTAGTCATTAATACTCATTTGACCTTCATTTGACCCTTGGGACACCCCATGATTACTCTGCATTTATGATATGCTGTTAAAACTGCAGATTTAACCCTGATTTAATGCATTCTTCTCATAAAGGATATGCAATGAATTATGACTCTCCGGCGGTTATGTAGGCGCAATTGTCTATTGATTCTGACTAATTAAAGCTAGTTATGACTGATGATAACGTTATCATCAGTTGCTTTGAAGGCCAAAGTCTTTTTCTTTGGCTCTGGTGTGATGGACTTCTTTTCATCCATCTTTGTCTTGTAAGCCATCATATTTCTAAGTAGATTGTTCATATCTAGATCTTCTACTTGGTTTGCTTCTTCTATTGCGATGACTTTTTGCTCTCATTCCAGTCCAAGGGAGCGAAGGAGCTTGGCTTGAAGCTCCCCTTTAATGGATGTCTTTCCAAGAGACCTAACGTTTTTCATGAGTAACGTGAATCATGTGTACATATCCCCAAGTCTCTCGTTCCCTTTCATGGTAAGGGCTTCGAATTCCTGAGATAAAATGTAAATTTTAGAGGCTTTGACTTTTGATGTACCTTCATGGGTTTCCTCTAGAGTCTTCCAAATCTCGTGAGCGATCTTGCACTGATTGATGCGGTTGAACTCTTCCGAGGTAAGTACTCAATAGAGTGAGTTCAGTGCTTTTTCATTTAATCCAAGATGAAGGATTTGCTCTACGGTGTATCCCATCTTTGGCTTGGCGGGAATGTTGTGGCTTGACTTACACTTCTCCCAGATGGAGAAGTCATTGGCCTAAAGCCACATCTTCATACGAAGCTTCCAGTAGCTGTAATTGGTTCCCTTGAAGAGCGGTGGACAGGTGGTGGACTACCCCTCCATCTTGATAGTGGATATGACTCTCCCCTACATTGGATCTTCTGTGGATGTTATTCCAAAGATGTGGAAACCTGCTTTGATACGAAATGAAATTGCACTAGAGGGGAGGTGAATAGTGAAATTTAATGATAATAATTAAATAAAAAATTTAATCACAAATTGGAGATACAATATTTTTAGGTGGAAACCCAAATCGGGTGAAAACCACCATCTAAGTCAATCCCTGACTTAGGATTTACAATTACAATCGTGATCAATCTATTATCCACACTACTTGAAATGAGAGTAGTGTACCTTTGTTACAATTCCCACCTCTGATTCCAAAACGGAGGTTTCTCCCTTCACAAGGAAGAGACGGGGATCTGATAGGTCGGATACCAAACTACAACAAATGTTGGTAAACTGAAAATAAAGCACCCTATAGAGCTTCCCAAAAGATGATTACTTTAAACTAGCTACAAAGGGTGACTAAACTTTCCAATGATGAAGGTTATAGCACAATCAGAGTATGAGTTTGCCTAAGAAAGAATCTTGGACAACAGTAGGGTAATGGGAGCAAGCGGAGCAAGTGGAGCTAGTGATTTTCTTTGTAAATTATCTCTCCAATGTATGTGTTGCCTAAGAGGGGTTATGGGATATATAAAAGAAAGTTTAGAACCTTCAAGAAGGCTTGGCAAAGGTCTCCTAGCCGTTGGAGGCATATCCCATGAGATTGGGGCAAAATCCAAATCAAAATAGGCTCATGATGATTCTCACAACAGAATCAGACATTTAATTTTTGGGTAGACATCTAACAATTGTTTTGGACGTCAGATACAAAGGGTTAGGGTTCCTAATTTTTTTGGACAAAAATAGGGTTCTAGGTTAGACATCTGAAGTGCTATCATAAGATGTCTGGGTGAAATTTTGGATGTCTAATTTTTGCAGGTTCGTTCCTGTTTTGGATCAGATCCAAACAAAGTTCTAGTGGTTAAGGATCAGACGTTAGTTTGGACGTCTGACATATTTTTCTGAACATGTGATCATGATGATCTTGGGGTTCGGATTTCTTGCAAATCCAAAAGGTGAGATTTACTCTGACATCTTCACAAAGTGTTTTTAGGTGTAATGTTTCATTATTGGACATCTGGAGACATGTAGAGATGTCTGAAAGAAAGGTTGACTATTGGAAATGATTTGACTAAAGGAGATTCTGAAATGATTTCGCCAATGGTACTCTCTAAGGACGTTTGATAGACTTACCATATGTTTAACTAGACTTAGAGATGTCTGGAGTTGAGTCTCATCGTCTGGAGCCTAAGTGTTTAAAAGCTTAAGGCAAGGCTAAGGATGTTTGGTTGTCTGACAAAGAGGTTAGACGACTTACACTCAGAAATCAAACGTTTAGAAACATGTTTGAACGTCTGATGTGTGTTTCTGAGATGGGTTTTTATTTCAAATTTTTCCTAAGTGTGAAAGTATAAGTTTGTGATATATGTATGTTTTATTAGGGGTTCTTTACAACTCTGTCTAGACTTAAACAAATAGAAAATTACAACTCTTAAAAGATCGTTACAATAAAACCTAAGACCTAAACATACAAACATTTCTTCATCCTCCAATACTAACTTTGAGATAGCAGAACCTGCAATGGGGTTATGACGCAGAAAATATGTATGTCTAGTATTTTTTCTTTTTACTTTATTTGGTAAAATAATCAAAACATTATTCAAGAGAGGTTGAATTAACACCTATCTCACTAATTACCCCATCCATGCACTCATGAAGTTGCAACCCATACCTGATCTCTCTCTCCACGCTCACCTTACACCTGACTCTCTCTCTTACACTCTGACGTGCACAACACTTGATACCCATGAAAAATACTTGTTACCTGACTATCCTACACCACTGCCCTACCCCATTGCAACTCATGATCAGACACTCATTCGATCACGGGGACAAAGAGAGAGGCCTCACTCAATCACAACTCCTCCCAAGGGCTCCCATTTGCTCCACAGACCTTCCCATTGGGTGAGGAGCCATTCGACCACCCTCCTCCTCCCTTGTGGGGGTCGATTGCCAACACGATCGCCCTCTCAACCACCTCTCCAAAGTGAGGATCATTCTCAACTCCCCAAGCGAGGATATTCAAGAACTGCATCTGTCACCGATCTCCATTCTCTAAGCGAAGCACGCAAGATCCGACCTCCACTGATTCGCTGTAGCCTCTCGACTCCCCAAGCGAGGAGATTTAAGGAGCTACTACCTCATGTTCATGCTTCAAGCGAAGCACATCATGAAATTGCACTAGAGGGGGGTGAATAGTGAAATTATGTAATAATGTAATACAAAAAATTCAATCACAAAAGGTGGCACCAGATTTTTAGGTGGAAGCCCAAGATGGGTGAAAACCACCACCTAAGCCAATCCCTTAACTTAAGATTTTCGATCACAAGGTGATCAATCCACTAACCACACTACCTAAACGAGGGTAGTGTACCTCAATTACAAATCCCACCTCCGATCCCTAAACGGATGTTTCTTCCTTCACAATAAAAAGACAGGGACCCGACATGCCGCATACCCAAAGTACAAAAATAGGAATTAAAACAGCACATATAGAGCACCCCAATACTTTGATTACTTTCTTATCTATTAAGCATAAAGAGAACTTCCTGAGGATTTGCAGAACGGAGTGAGCAGGGAGTATGGATTTGCCCTTTGATCAGAGTGTTGGCACAGCACAAGGGCAAGATGAAGCTTAGAGTAGTGAGCAAGTGATTTTTTTAAGGGAAATGAATCTCAAGAGGTGAATTTTGCCTAAGAGGGATTGTAGTCTATTTATATGCAAGTTTGGAACCTTCAAGAACACTTGGGGGAGATCTCTTACCCGTTGGAGACAAATCCCAAGAGATTAGGATAAAATCCACCATAAATCAGGGTAATGATGAGTCTGACAGCAATATCAGACATCTGATTATAATTTTGGTCGTCTAATACTATAGGCCAGCCTGTACTGACTTCATTGGATCGAAACAGGGACGTCTGATATTTTCACATAAGACGTCTGACAAAGTTATTGGACGTCTAATAATGTGTGGATTCGTTCATGTTTTGATCAGATCCAAACATGGTTCTAGATTTGAAGAATCAGACATCGATATGGATGTCTAAGGGATTCTCTAGACGTCTGGAAACCTAAAAAGACTTGGCTACGATATTTGACAAAAGATCTTAGATTCGTAATGAGATACGCATAGAAACACATGGGCAACGGTCCAAAGGTAGATGTCTGGAAGCATGTCCAGACATCTGAAAATGCATTTTGCCGTTATCTGTAGAACGAAGATAGGTGCTTAGTCTAACGATTATTTTGAGGACGTTCAAGTAAAGTATCAGACGTCTGGAAGAGGCTATGGATGTTTGATAGAAGAGTACTTCGATTGATGTTTATAAAGACAGAAACTGAAGGCAGAACTATAGGTAGTTAGATGTCTGAGACACTTGTCAGACGTCTTAAAGTTGAAAATCAGACGTTTGACAGTTGTTATAGACGTCTGATAAGAGTCTTAGTGTTAGGTTTTTGTTCCTAATTTATCCTAAGTGTAGAGAGCCTAAGTTAGCTATTTATAGGTTATGTTTGGGGGCTCTTTACAACATCTCTAGACTCAAATAAAATGAAAATTACAACCTTTGAAAGTTTACATTAAAAGCCTATGACCTAATACTTATGTTACTTAGTCTTCACGCTTTTAATCTCTCGTCTTGGAAAACCTTATGAAACCTGCAATTGTGTTATTACAGAGAGAAATAATATGCTACACTTATATTTTATTTCTTTTTCTTCATTTTGTAAAATCATCAAAATATTATATATGAGGAGTTGAACTAACACATCACGTCGCTGCTACTACAACCTTCACCGCGGAGATCGGCTTGTCCCGTGGTGGTGACATCATCGGGGACGTCCATCATTGTCATAGGCTCTATCTTTTCCTTTTATTATGTTTCACATTTTTCTTGTGATTGATTTGATATGTTGGATACAATAGAGTTTTTGCTTTGAATAAACATGTGTTATTTCTTAAACCATCTTAGTGGACGATTGGTATTCTCGCATATATGTGGTGTCGTTTTAATTGTTTGTATCACACAGATTCTGCCACAACAACGACAATTTTTTATTTTTTATTTCATTGAGATTCGCCCAACTAGGCATCACAAGTTGAAGAGGTGGTTCAAGAATGGCTCTTAGGGCAAGTGGGAGTCTATCGGAGTTATGTGCTCTGAGCGAGCCAACTTGATTCGAATCACTCAATTAGTGATTCAACTCTGAGTGTCAGATCATGTGGATACACTAATACTATTAGGTGAGTTCCTCTGTACAATTATGATAATTTATTGTGCTTGTTGGATATAATGACGATAAGTATCGTAGAACTAAATGATTTGAATCGAGGATTTTAATAAGTCATTAAGAACCATCACGATATCCAACTACTGTCTCCAGTCTAAGAAGAGTTATCTAGAGACTGTTGCCCGACTGATGCCCTTGATGCACATCCTCTACATGGGAATAAGGAGTTAGGACTATCACACAAGTTGAGTCAAGGAGTTGACTTGACGAGATAGAGATGTGGAAGTCCTTCTCTTATCATTGTCACAAAGAAAGCTTATCCTTTGACCTAAGACAGAAATGTGTCTTTGTATCTGAGTATGCACATTTGGTGGACTAAAAGTTGATGCGCCATCATAGTGTTAAAATTGGAAAGCTAGTGGGCAAATGAGGGCACAAGAGCCACATGTATCTCGAAGGGATCACACAGATCCACTGTTGTAGGTGTATGCAGTAGATTAAGAGACTCGAGCTCGCTCCACATATATTGGAAATACGAAATTCCATTCATGGAAGTACTAGTCGTGATCGGACCCATACATGAGAAGAAGACAATCTTTTGGGAAAAGATTTAGTCTTCGTTCTTGTCTCAATAATATAAGGGGAATGTGAAAACTTTGTAACCTGTAATGGGATGGACAGTTAATCTTGAATTTAATCTTAGGGTTACATATGCCTTTTAGTGTGAAGGATTCACGGGTATTTAGAATATCTAATTTAGGCATCATGCCATAATTTCATTAATCTTGAACCAATAATCATTTTGGTGGGTTAATATTTGATAAGATCGATTGATGTGATTTAAGGAGTTAAATCACATTCAATTTGGTAATTAATTGCACCTAATTTGATTAGGAGCAAAATCGCAAAAATGGATTGCAATTAATTAATGTTTTAACACTAAATTAAAATATCTCATAAGTTGTTATAGGCCTATTGGTAACGTTCTCTCTCAACTTAGTTAATTAAGTTAATTTTGCAGTAGAAAAAAGTAACTTAGGTTAACTCGAAATTGTGTCAGTTGATTAGTATAGGGTCAAGTTAACCTAACATTTTATATTTTTTTTACTTTTAACTGGTTGAGTCCAGGTCATTCGCTGGGAGGTATACATTATTTTAAATTCACTAATTAATTCAAAACAATTCATAAGAGGTTTAATTAAGTTAATTCTAAAAATATGAATTTTGCCAAATGATTTAAACTTAAGAAATATGCAAAATTCCATATGAAAATACATTTACTCAAATGATCTACTTTATTAGCAAGTAAACATGTTAATTTCCAATTTATTTTTAAAGGAATTAAGGCAAATAAGAGTTCTTCTAATCAAAGCATGCCTTATTACAACATAAAAAGAAATTTGAAATACAGTAAGAAAAATGTTTCAAAAAAGAAATATAGCAAGAAAAATACAATTTCTTTTCCCTTTATTTCTTCAGCCTCTCTCTCTCTTTTCTTCTTCTTTCTTTCATTCTCTCTTTCTTTTCTTTTATTTATCTTTTCTTTTTTTCTTTCTCTTTTATTTCTCTCTTATTCTCTCAAGCTCATTTCTTCTTCCTTAGTCTTCTGTTCTGCCTCTCTTCTTTCCTTAGTGCTTGTTATCCTTCTCTTTCTACCTTTGCGATTTCTTCTTCTTTACCTTTCTTCCTTTAACACTTAACATTCAGCTCCTTTTGAACCTTAACTCTTCCTTTGAACCTTGGCACTTCAGCTGAACCGAACCTGGTTTTTTTTCCTCAACCAAAAATTGGTTTTTAATTTGCGACTCAGACTTTTCGGGGATACGCAGCACCCTTTACAGGGTGGGACCAGACCCTACTAGGTCCTCACCTGTTTTATTTTATTTCGATTTATTTCCGGTTCAAGATTCTCGAGCCAAACCGGCTCAACGCCTCCTAGGCCTCGCCCTTCCAGAGCCACACATTTCACGCCCACACATGTGCACCCTTGCAGGCACACACGCCCACACACACACACATGCTCAAGTAACTGTTCATATCCGTGCACCGAGCGCTGACGACTGAGTAGCACAGTTAACAAATACATTTTATACCAAGGCGGGTGCTCAAGGTTTCTCGATGTGGGACTAAAGTTTCCCCTTCCAGAGCCAACTTTGAATGGTGATAACTTCTAGCTCAGAGCTCCAATTCAAGTGAATAAAAGCTTTGAAAAGCTCTTGAGTTGCTCTACAAGATTATGCTTTCAATTAATGTTAAGGGGAAGATTTCCTCTTCGATTTGAAGAGCAAAATTATGGGTTTTCCATGGTATTTAATAGCCTGGAAATGAACTTAAGGCTGCAGAGTCCATAAGTTGGACTTTCCTCTCTCAGTAAGGGTCTAAATAGGTTCTACAGAGTATTCCACAGCTGCTTGTGTGGGTTTTAAGCTCTCAAGAGCTTCAAGCAATGCAGAGAAGCACAAAGCTTCTTTGAAAGCTTTAGAGAATGTATTCAAACATGAAAAAAGGCTAACAGACAGCTAAAATCATGTTCAATCGATTAAAACAGATTCTAAGGGTTGTTACAAACTTATATGGGCAAAAATCGCATTCAAAACTCATCCTAAACCTATTGCCAATAGTTTGGGTTCAAAAACAACCTAAACTGGCAGTGATTGAATTCTAATCAAATTACTTCACAAAGCTCATCTAATTCACTTAAAAATCATTCATATGAATCTCAGAGACAATCCAAACTCATTTAATCATCAAATTGAGCTCAGAATCAAGGTATCAAGCTCGGGTTTGACTATAAGGCCTTTAAATTTGACTTTCTGTTGTAAGCCTTTTCTCAAGAAATTAAAGCCTAGATTAGCATCTTCTCAACCTCAGAAACTTGCTCAACCCCATAGACAGATATTTAAACTTAGGAATCTAGGGTTTTAGGCTCGTCGCCTGAACTTAAAATGGAGTTTGTTCGTCAAAGCAGTCAGGGGTTTGTTACACTAATTTGAGCACAAAATTAATTTCAGTGCATTGCACTGAAGCTTCTAGATCCATCAAATGCTACTTTATGTCTTCTAACAGACTTCTCCAACTCCGCTTGAGTTGGAGAAGATGAATCCTTATGTACAACTCCAGTTGTTAAAATCCCAAATAATCGACCTCAAACTAATCAGTGATCATCAATTAATCATTCTGGAGCTTCTTGTTAAGTTTAATAGGCTAAAGATCAAATTTGGCTCGCCGGAGCTCCGGTGAGTCAAGAAAAAGATGAAACTTGTGCACAGAGTGAAATTTTATGCCATTTTCGACTTGAAAAGGTTCCTGAAACCTCAGGATCGCATTAAATTCTTCATTTACTCATTAGATGTAAGATTAAATAGTGAATTCAGTTTGAATTAAATTTGAGTAGGTTGAAGCACAGGACTTGATCTCCCACTCAATTGAGTGGTCAAGACAAGTCAAAGAGTGATTGCGATTATAAATATATAATTAATTTAAAGTTTTAACTACTCCTGAGCCGCCATTGACAGCAAACTCAGGAGCTTAAATAGAATTAGGCTTTTAAGTTGTATATAGAATTTAATCAAATTAAGGTGATAATTAGGATCCTTTAGTGATGATTAAGTGATGGAGGATCCAATGGAGGTGGAATTAGGTCAACTACTGCTGCCATAGACAGCAGAAGTAGTTGATGAAGGTGGAAATGGATTACGCAAATCAGTGGTCAAATTAAGAATTAAGTGTGATAGAAATGATAATGAAAGATAAAGGAAGGTGATCAGTGGTTTCAAATGACAAAATTAAGGCTCTAGCAAGCTCAAGGAGCTCATTGAAGTCTAGGAAGATGAACTTTAGAAATTTGACATTACAACTAACTACTTACCTAACTAACTAACTAACTAAACTATTCTACTCCTACTCCTACTCCTACTCCTATCCTACTGTTACCTGGACGAAGGGGATAGAGGAACTCTGTCGATGGTTCATGACGAAGGAGTGAAATTAGAGGGAATTGGAAGATCTCCGGTGGCGGTTGTGTAATGAAGCAAAGGAGCTCCTTAGTTAGCGCTTGTGTCTGGAGACGCGGTTGACCTCGGCGAAGTTCCAGAGCTGATTAAGGTGGATGAAGGAAGTCAGAAGATGAGGTGGAAAGTTGCAGGAGTTGTGGAGGGAATAGCCTATTGAGTTGGCTGCAGTGAAGGAGAGGGAAGGGAGCCAACTTGAAGAAAATCAAGGGATTCAGGGGGTATTTATAGTCGATGGCAGCGAAGAAGGAGCAATCTGGACGCGTATGAGGCTAGGAGGAGGTTAACCACCAGCGTCTTCTCCAACGACGATGAAGTTATCTTCTACCCTAAATTAGGATAAAAGTGTCATCCAGACCGATGGATGAAGATGGGATGGTGAGTGTAAGCTCTAGGAGCTTGAAGAAGGAGAGATGACGTCAGATGGGCGGTGATCGTGCGGTGGCTGCACCCTCGGTCATCAGCCGTTCAACCGGTTGAAGAGAAGAAGAAGAAGAAGTCGTCAAGGATGTGGCTGCGATAAAACTTAAGGACCTAAATAGAAAATAAGGACCTGATTGGAATGAAATGTAAGGACCAAAATGTAAACTCAGGTTTTCAAGGCTTATTTTAATTTAGATCTTTTTCAACTTTTTATATATGATTGTAAATAAGGTAATTATTATATTTAGACCTTGAATTTACATTTTTGACCTTTTTAGATTAATTCATTTAATTAAGTAATGTTACATAAGTTATTACATACCTATGTATATATTATGCTTAAGTTAATTAATGTATTAATTAGATGAATGATTAATAATATTGGGAGTCCAATTATTAATCAGATTATTAATAATATTAATTGGATCACAAAATAGCATTTTAAACTTATTTTAAGGTCCTTTACTATATATCCCTTATTTAATAATTAAACCATATGTTCACATATTCTTAGTTAATTAACTAGGAAGATTAGTTAATTATGGGTAATTAGAGATCATGATGAGCTTCTCATCACCTATCTTATAAAATTCAAATAAAATTAGATCCCAACCCTTGAATGAAAATTCAAGGCTTCCCACCATATTAAGTTTAGTTTTGGAATCTTATAAATATCTCTCTAAACCTAAATTTGAAAACTCTAATTGATTCTAATTTGCATGCAACCACCATCAAGGAGAAAAATAAGAGGTCGTCGACCATCGTCTTCTTATATCCTTCTTCTCCTTGCTTCCTTGGAGGAGAAGGAGGTCGGCCAGGAAGCTCTTCAGCCATCCCCTCTCTCTTGTGGAGGATGTAGGGAGTCGACCCTTTAGCCCATGAGTCATCTCTCATTGGTTTTTCTACTTGTAAGGTGTTAATCGAGCGAAATCGAGGTTATAAAAGCTGCGTCACAGTATAGGTCGAAATCACTTGAAAATAAATAGAATAGAAGTCCGAGGTCGACCACAGGGAGAAATTGGCAAAAGTGATTATCAAGACTGCAATTCCACACAATATAAGCAATTTATAATAAAATTCCAAGCAATAATGATATATGAATGAAAGCGTATATCAAATAGTGCAAAAAGAATGAGGTGAAATGGTGATTTGAATCACCAATTACCCCTCACAATTATATCAAATATGTCAACAGTAACAATCAATCTAAAGCCACATAGGATAAGTGATTTAAATCTCAGACGTCTACTCAGCCAATCAGATGGCTTAACCCGCTCACTGCTACAGTTCCCTTCTGCTGGTTGCTTCAGCCCTTCTTCTTCTTCTATGCCTTCTCCTTCTCTTATTCCCCTTCTTTATGGCTTCTTTCTCTTCACACATAAGGGGGAAAGATTCCTTAAACGACTAAGTGTCAACCGTTGAACCACAGAGCAAAACCCCCTGCCTCTGCGTGTTCTCTCTCTCTCTCTTTGGGATCCGCTCTCCCAGAGCCTCGGGTAATCGAATTCGGGTTAAGGCGTACTCGGGACCAGGGCTACGGGCGTGATATCGCAGCCGAGGTGTGAGCAGGGCTTAGGCAAGACAAGTTTGCACCAGGCCTGTGGGTCACGGGTCACAGGCGAGGTGCAGGTGATGGGTGAGCGGGGACCTCACCCTCTATGTCAGTTGAGGCGAATAACTTGTGACAGAAAATCAACTTACGATGTGTTGAGCGTCTGTCAGCGACAGATGTGGGACTATGTTCCCACTCCTTTCTCACACAACGCAGCAGTAGTTACTTCGTCTAATTCCGGTCAAAGACCTAGTAAAAGGACCAAATTGGTCCCTAGGTTGTGTTCCTAGAGGGATTGCATACACCTGTGACTTCACCTGGGGCTTGCAAGTGTTGGAGCAAGCTTCAAGCTTCACTCAAAGCTATGGCAATGGCGACAGAGGACCTGCTACCTGAAAACATAAGAACGGGCTTTTGGCCCTATCAGAAACGTTTAGCAGAATCGCTGTGAGACGAGGAATGTGGTGGTGTGTGCAGCGTGGAGTGGGAGTGGCTAAGGTGGTCGGACAGTGACGGAGTTGGTGCACGGTGATGGGTCTATTCGGTGTAGTGGCTGGGTGCATAATAGAGTGAAATAGGATAAGGGGTTTGTAGAGGGTGGTGTGGCGAAGGTCGTGAGGTGGTCGGTGAGGCATTTGGAGTACTAGAATGAGCATGGGCCGGAGATCTGGTCAGAGTGGCGGAAGGTGAAGGTGGTTGGAGGCGTAGCGGTAGTTGAAATGAAGTGTCGGAGGTGTGGTCGTGACGTGGAGAAGCTGAGTCACGAGCAATAGGTAGCAGATGATGGGGATCAAAATTGGCATCGGTTGTGGTATGGCCGGCACCGGAGATGAAGGTGACTCTGATGGGGGTTGGACGGCGAGGACGAAGGAGATAGGGACATCAGTTGGTATTGCGCGACGCGGAGGAAGGTGATGGAGGCAAATCCGTCGCCGGTATTGCGAATGGACAAGGAATGAGGACGGAGGAGGTTGCTGGAGCTCGAGGAACCTTTCGGCCGGAAGAGGAAGGAGGAATTATGGGGAGTTTCCGGCCAAAATCAAGCTTGGGATCTTTGGTCTGATCTGGGTTTCCTTTTATAGGCCTATGGATGGTGTTTTTGGCTTGGGAAGCTTGGGGAAGCAAACTTCCCAAGATAGGAAAGCTCACCGTAGATAGGAATTCTATGATACCCGAATATATTAGGCGTTTGCATGAGAGATTGGGAAAGTTTTAGGGCTTAGAAATTGGCTCAAAAGGAAGAAATTCTTTGAAGAACTTTTCTTTCAATCTAAGAGGGATTCATTAAGGAATCAATGTGAACATGCCATTTTAAGGTCGCCAGAGTTCTAGGATTAAGATTTATGGTGGAAGGGACCTTTTTGAACAAAATGATGATAAAGATAGGGACCTTTGTGCAAGAAATTCAAAAGCTAAGGACCCATGTGGAATAAAGGAAATCAGACTTGGACCAAATTGCAAACTTGGTTGAAACAATCTCAGATTGGGCCCAAATTTTGGCACAAACCTAATTTTGACCTAAGGAATCCAATAGTAAAGTTGGATTTTGGTTTTGATCTAGTTTGACTGGGTAGTTTACATAATTAAGTAAATTAGGGTAAATGTTTGTCTGAGAATCTATTTTTGGTCAAAATGGGTTCCAATGGTCAAATTAAAGGTACCAAACCCTAGAGAATATTTTTCTATGATTTTTAGAGGGTTTAGGTGAATTTTATCTTAACCAGAACCTTAATAGATTAAGCGGGTCTATTTTTAGGGTTTCAGATGTCCATTAATTCTTATAACGCATGAAAAACCCTTTTCTATCTGTTTTGGCTCACTTATTAGACTCTTAAGACCATTTGACCTTTGTTCCACCCCTGAAAGAACCCGCGGTTATTCTATTTTTATGATAGAATGGTAAATTTGCAGAAATACCCCTGTATTCTTATTTTCTTCTCAAATCAATGTTTTATGCTCTTAAGACCTTCTGATGGATATGTAGGAGCTTTTATTGACTTAATTAGATCAAAGTGAGCTAGTTATGGCTTATGATGGTGTTCTCATCATAAGGAGACGTCCAACCAATTCATGGAGGTGTAGAATGATATGTAGGATCATGTTCTTAATGAGTCTCTCCCTTGAAGAAGTTGGGTGTCGACCAAATTTCTTCTTAGTCATCTAACTAGAGAATTCTATGGCTTATTGAAGTCATGGCAGGGCCTTTTCTTGGTAGATTCGAGACGAGGGTCGCCTCCCAACTCGCAAAGATGTTCGAATGATGCAAATCATTCGCGTCTTACACAAGGAATCAAGTGTTCTTGGCACGAAGGGTTTCATCCGCATGTTGAGAAGAAGGGAATCCCTCTAAGAGAGACTTATTTGAGGAGGTACAACATGTGGGGTACTGTGTTACGCCACCCACAGGTATAATATCTTACGCATGGGGATTCTAGGATGGGAAGATACTAATTCTCCCTATGTGGTTTCAATGTCATACGCTGTTATTTATCAATTTCCGTTACGGGTTTTTGGGCATCAACCCGAGTTTCAACTTAATGAAAATTTTAAACGGCTATATTTTCATACTTTTGCGATGCACGAGAATCAGGGATTGAATTGTTCGAGTCTTTATGCCTTCTCGATTGTCAAGCAGGTTCGAAGATTATTTCCAACAATATGTATGATGCATTTCAACTAATTGAAGAGAGCAAGCGTAGTTTTTGTCAATCATGAGAACCTAATTGCGACTTAAGATACCTATTTCAAAATACTATTGTATTATTTTATAATAATATGTTTACTTATGCATATTTATTGTTGAGAAGATGAAATTGAAAATCGAAGCCACCAATGATGTTGATGAGGTTTATATCACAGCTTTTGTGGTGGTTGCTAAAAGGGTATTTGAGATGAATCTTTCCTAGTTATATAATTCACTTTCCCAAGTATTCTAATCTCTGCTTGTTATTTACCCATCCATTCTCCATATTAGTGTAGAGCATTTTTGACCTACTTATTTCTAAATTATTGGAAGCATTTCATACTTTACTTTAAAAGCTAGGATTTTGCATCTAAAAAGGATGTTAGAGCAATCATCATCCAAGAAGATGCTAATATCAAGAAAGATCCTTCCTAGCACCTTCTTTAATATTAATGTTAGCCAAGATGTATAAAAATGTAAGACATGATGCATTTTGCAATGCAATAATATGGTGGACATGAGTCTCACTGTACACCTGATATTTAATTTAAAGAAACTTAATAAGTTAGGTAAGTTCTGTTATGTAGTGGGTTACACTTAAAAAAGCCACCACTTTGTAGGTTAGTGGATAAGGGTGCTTGTTAGTTTAAACTAAAATGTATTGGAACAAAATGATTCTAAATTGTATTTTGTAATTTTGCATCGGTCAAAAATAATTCTAAAGGTAATTTTAGTCATTTTGCACTAGTGTAAAATGATTTTAAAGATAATTTTAGTAGTTTTGTATTGGATCAAAATGATTTAGAAGGTAATTTTGGTGCAAAACCATGACACCCATAGATTTTTTATTTTGCATAGGTGCATTTTGATTTTGTACCATGTGTTTTTGGTTTTACACAAGTATGTCTTTTTGTTTAGAAGTGACAAGGACTTTTTTGAGAGGTGATGGACCCTCACATGACAATGCTTACGTTACTTTTTACGTAAATGAGAAACACATGAAGTGGCTCACAATTCTAAATTTGTATTTTGAAATTTTTAAATAAATGATGCTTAAAATATCATAAAATATTTTTTTACCATCCATTTCTAATATTACTTTAAATGATATCCAAAAGTGACATCATTGTCGTGAGTATCACATTATTAGTTAGAATCGTTAAATTTAACAATTGTAAATTCAAAATAGTAAGAAGTTATATTTTCTCCACCACAACACCATCTTCCCCTTTCACCCCCTTCCTACTTTTCATTCCTTTCAGCACTATCGATGATTCTACAATAGATGAGGTGGGTGTCAAGGAAGAGGATAGGGAGGGTAGTAGTGGTGTGCAGCAAGAAGGAGGGAACTAAGGGAGTGTGGCGGTGGTGGTGTGCACAGAGAGGGGGGAGAGGGTGGCGGTGATGGATGGTTGTGAGAGTCGCATGTAATTCTATGCATAATTAAGACTGATCATGCGAGTAAAACTTTAAATTTGTGAATTAAAATTTAGAAGTCATGTACACTAATTGAGCTATTAAGAAAATTAGTGTAAGTTATTCACCTAAAATATAATATGAAAATTTAATCACCCATATATATATATATATATATATATATGTTCCCTACTACTGTTATGCAATATGTATCCTTTTATGTGATAGTGTGGAGACGGTGGTATAAGATGATTTGATGCGATGAGGATTTAAGGATACATTATTTGTGGATACGATTGGTCGAATGATTCTAGTTTTCCCTCCTCAATTTTTGCTTGTGCGTATTTGTTGTTGTGGACGTATCGTGTGTTAGGTGGTGTAAGCATACAATTATCTATTCTTATATACTAAAATAGGGTCTACCCATACCCATGTGCCAGCCTCTCCCCCTCTATCCCCTTCCCTTTCCACGAAGCCCTTAGCAACACTAGCCCTCCTTGCATCCCTTCCCCTTTCCCTCCTCCCCTCCTCATCAACCCTTGCTCTCCTCCCATGAAGTCCTCGGCAACAACGACCCTCCTCGCATCCCCTCCCCTCTCCCACCTCCCGGCCCTCTCCGTCAACCCCTCGCTCCCCTCGCAGTAAGCGGTCGGCAACAATGGCCATCTTTGCGTCTCCTCCCCTTTCCATGGAGATCGTCACCCTCTTGCTCCCCTCCAACGAAGCCCTCGGCAATAACGGCCGTCCAATAAACCCATTGAGCCGGCAAGCCATCCAATCCTTCTTCCTTTTCTTTTCCTTCTCCTTCATTCTTTTTCTTCCCCTATTTCTCCCTTGGTTTGAATCCAAATGACCCCCTCCTCTACCTCACCATCCAATCACCTCCAGTCGCCATCCTCCTCGCCGGCGTCACCCACGCACTCGCTGCAACCTTTGCATCCTTCCCATGCCGATCACGGGCCTGTTGAGCTTTGTCTGAGCTCGCCCTCGAGCCTGCCTTCGCCGGACTTAGTGCGCATCACCTCTAACCACCTCAGGCCGTGCGACCACTGGCAACGCACTCCTTTTCAACAGAACTCCTCCGGTCCAACCACACCATTGCCCGAGCCTCCCGAGTGTGTCGCAATCAATGCCCCTGTTTTGGTATAGTACACCTCACAATAGTTCTTGTCAATTTTTTCTGTTGAAGCAACTGTTTGTTTATTTTCCCAATATATATTGTTTTATTTTATCCACCTCTCTCCTAAGGTAACAAGAGCATCCCCTATTGCACCATCCCATTGGGACACATGTGTTGTCTCTATTGGTTCACATCTCTACATTGGGATCCGTGTCCTAATGCTCTTAATCCATCCATTCGTTTTTGTTGTGTCCCACCATTTCACTCACCCACCAAGGGAGAGAGGGCTTCCTATTGCAACCCCTCTGCCACCTCCCTCACAGTTCTCCGTATCTTTGACGTGTAGAAGGTGCAGGCCGACCCGCCCCCTGCCAACTGCACCGGTATCTCCCTCACCGAGCACCACATCTTCGACAAGGAGAAGTTCCTAAAAACGACTGCGAGGTTAAATGTTTCTTTTTTAGTTTTTGAGCTTCATTTTTTCAAATGATATTTGTTTTGGTTTTTTATTTTCATGAGTTCATGCTTCTTCTCCACTTCCTTCGTTTCTTCGCGATGGCTCATTGATAGAAGACATGTTTAGTCCCCTAATCTTTTGTCTAGAAAGGAGAAAGAGAAGAGGGGAGGGGGAGGATGCTTAACCCCTAATTTTTTATGTACTTTAATGATATGTCTCTTGGTTATATTGAAAGGCATGAGCGATGTGATGACGATGGGTAAAGAGGAAAGTTTTAGGTTTCATCAACATTCTTATGGTCTATGTCCTTTACAATGATCCCCTACATTTGCTCAAGGAATTTTTGGTTATACATTTGTGCAGAGTTAGTTGCTGCTTGACAACTGCAATTGAACTCTTGCAGTCATATCTTCTGCCAAATTTATTGTCACCAATGAGCTCCATAATAAATGCATCATGCATTGTTAGAGATTGGTGGAAGAAGTTGATGCTATAGTATCATGGGAATCATAATGGCATCAATTGGGAATCTGAGATCAGTGGTAAATAAATGGGGGCAACTTCCCACATTCCCAAAAGAAAAAGCATAGTTCCCTTTTCAAAAAAAAAAAGCATACTTCCCAGCATTCTCTTGGCAGTTACCTTGCTTTGTTATGAGCCATACCTTTTCCCCCTTCTCTTAACCTTCTCAAGTGAGAACCTCTTTTAGCCATCCCTCAGTAGGCTTTTCCAAACAAGTATATGACATTTTTACTTTTGTGAACAAATGGGAGAAGTAACTCAGGAAAAAAAGGAAGGATATAGTTCCCATTCTTAATCAGTTATATTCTTTATACATTATCATTTTTGCTAGGAAAAACAGGTGGCCTCGTCGTATCCAAAATATCAAGTGACTCCTAGAATGCTTGCTAGAGGGCATTCTTGCATGCATTGGGTTGATCTTTCATGAGGACATTTGAACTTCGATGTGAGGTGAATCATGCTATGCTCACTCATGTTCCACTCATCGAATCCAGATGCTACTCATGCAATATCATCGTATTTCTGATATCTTCATTCATCTATAGTCTCTAACTATTGTCTACACACCTCTCAAAAAGATTGATTGTCAAGATGTCCATATATATTTTGAAGAGGATTGTCAAGTTATAGCTTTCTAGAATTATAATGAGATTTTCACATAGATGCCATTGTATTTAAAATTTAATTAACCTTTTATCTTATAAAGTTAAGTTGAGATATTATTAATTGGTATAGAGTTTAAATTGTCTTTTTTGGCATGTGTAGAGTGTTTCATTGCTCCTACTCAAATTTAGTGTCACATTACCGAACACAAGAAGTCAAATTTGTTTGACAACTAAAAGTTAGTAAGAAATATAGATATTTTATGCTTTTAGTTTTTATTTAGAATGACTTTGGAGATTTTTTAACTTTAAGGTTGGATTACTTTCTTTTCGCTTCTTTAGCTTCGACTATGTGCCATTTTTAATATCATCATTTTCATCTAACATAAAGGGGTATGATCTAAATGGGTCTTCACAAAGGCATTCCATTATGTATGTTATGTGGGGACACATAACATACATATTTCCTTTCATTTTCCTTTGATATTTATCTTTGACTTTCCTTTGAATGTGACTTGATTTATTCTTCTCTTTAGTACGTATATTAAATTAACATAATTGTTGAAAATTAATATTTTCTAATACATATTTCTTTTTTTTTTATCAGTATAGATATTCACTCAATCATCATGGATAAGGCACAAAAGTTTAGAGAAAATAGATTGAAACAAAAATTTATATTTAAAGAAAAAAATAAAAAAATCTAGTGATTCATTTCATCATGGTGAACATGCATCTCTACCCACTTCCATCCAAGCATATAGAAGAAAATTGATTTAGCATGGAAGTAGTAGCAACATCAGGAACTATCACAAGGAAATAGATCTAAAAAATCGTGAAGATAACAACTGTGAAGATACGGAGAGTAGTGATATTGGTTTGTTAGGTAAATTTTCACCAATTGGAGGTAACATGAAAGAGTTCCCTACATAAAAGTGTTGCATGTAGGCTCTTCCAACTAGATTTAAAAATGTTATTTCTTCCATGCAGTTGAGACAGTGATAGGTGTTCGAAAATCCAATGCCACCCTTGACGGTATGGAATACTTGATGTTTTCCATTTACTCCTTTTAGCAAACAGACATGTGATAGTTTAGTTAGATTGTAATAGTGGTTCCATGTGTATCCAAATGTGGATAACTCGACATTGAACTTTAGTTCTCCATATTATAATTGTGAATATTGTGGTGCAATGTTTTGGGGAGAAGAACGAATTGACAAAAATAATAGTAAACCTTCATATTTTTCATTATGTTACCAAGGAGGTAAAATTGTGTTGCCACCATTACCACCTACTCCATCTTATTTGGACATGTTGTTGGATTCTGAAAGTGGCACTATTAGCAAAAAGTTTCGAGAGAAGATTAGGATATACAATTCAATGTTTGCATTTACATCAATGGGAGCCAAAATTGTTCGCGATATTAATTCCAAACTAGGTCCTTATGTCTTTCGTATATTTGGTCAGAATTACCATCAAATTGGATCTTTGTTACCTATGCATGGAAGTATGCCCAAATTTGCGCAACTATACATTTGTGATACAAGAAATGAAACCTTTAATAGGATTAGAGCCATAGGTTTTCAAGAGAACGATTTGGATATAGATTACTCTATAGTTGCAAATTTAATGCAAATGCTTAACCAACAAAATGAAATCGTGAAAGCATTTAGAATGGTAAGAGATCGCATGGAAGTGATGCCAAGTAATTCAATTAAATTAAAACTAATTGGAAAGCGAGGAAAAAATGATTCACATTATAATCCTCCAATGACATCTAAGAATGTTGGATTAGTTGTTGAAGATTTTGGTTTTTGTGATAGGAATCGAGATATTATTGTTGAGTACAAGAGTGATGGACTAAAGAGAATAAGTGACTTGCATCCATCTTTTATGGCCATGCAATATCCACTTTTATTTCCTTATGGTGAAGACGGTTATGGAGTGGATATTCATTATGTAAATAAAGTCATAATCATGGAACTAAACGTAAACGTATTTCAATGAGAGGATATTATGCATATAGATTGCAACAACGTCGAAATGATGGGCAGACATTAATGAGAGGAGGTCGCTTGTTTCAAAAGTACATTGTGGATGCTTATTGTTTCATTGAAAAAGATATGCTTCAATATATTAGAAAAAATAAAATAGAATTGTGATTTGAGTTATACCAAGGAATTCGAGATGCAGTTGCGAGAGGTGATACAGATGGAAATTCAATTGAAAAGAGGATCATATTACCGGTAAGTTTTATTGGAGACCCACGTTACATGATTCAACATTATCAAAATGCAATCAGTATTTGTATAACGTTTGGTCATCCAAATTTATTTCTAACTTTCCCATGCCATGCAAAATGGAAAGAAATAAAAAATGCTTTAAAAATTATACCAGGACAAAATGTTGAAAATAGATCAGATTTGGTTACTCGAATATTCAAATTCAAACCCAATCATCTTATTACATATTTAAAAGATTGTCGTCATTTTGGTAGACTGGTAGCAAGTAAGGGAAAATTTGATATTCATTGCTTCTATTTTCCAACAGAAAACCAACTTTAACTTTCTTCTTTTGCAATTTTATATACCATAGAATTCCAGAAATGAGGTCTTTCACATGCACATATATTAATTTGGCATGAACTTGATCAACAACAACAAACTCTTGCATTAATAGATTCTGTTATATTTATGATCCATGGTCCATGTGGAACCCTAAATCCTAATGCATCATATATGGTCAAAGGAAAACGCTTTAAACATTTTCCTAAAGAATTTTGCTCCGAGACAACAGACAAAAATAGATTTACAAACTATAGGAGAAACACTGGCCAAAAAGTTGTGAAATGTGGAGTACATCTTAACAACAGATTTGACGTACCTTATAATAGAGATTTGATTGTAAGAGATACAGCACATATTAATGTAGAATGGTATAAGTAATCTAGAGCAATAAAATACTTATTCAAATACATAAACAAAGGTCTAGATCGAATTCGTGTTGTCATGGAAGATGACACTTTAGTTAATAGACATAAACATGTACACAATGAAATAGATGATATAAAAGAATATCTTGATTGTAGATACATTTCAACTTATGAAGCAATGCGTAGAATCTTTGAATTTCCTATATAACATCGAGAGCCTGCTATTAAATGGTTGATGATACATTTACCTTTTATGAACAATGTGACTTATGCTGGTGGTGAAAATCTCAATTGTATTTTACACAAAAAAAAGGCATTCAATCTACAATGTTTATAGAGTGGTTGCATACCAATGAAAAGTTTGAAGAAGCATGCACATTAACTTATTCTAATTTTCCAACACAATGGGTGTGGAATCCCAAAGATAAAATGTGGACCAAAAGAGAACAAGGAAGATGCATAGGAAGAATTATTTACATTCATCCAAATGCTGGTGAATTGTATTATATGAGGATGTTACTTAATATATTAAAAGGACCAAAAAATTTTGATGATGTAAAAACAATCAATAGAGTTTTATATCTAACCTACCAAGATGCTTGCAATGCATTGGGATTATTGGGAGAAGATAAAGAATGGCATCAATTTCTAGATGATGTTGCTAATTGGGCATTAGCTAAAGCGCTAGGACATTTATTTGCTACCTTGTTACTTCATTCTAAAATTAGTAATCCAAACAAGTTATGGGAGAAATATTGGACTACATTATCACAAGATTTCACACATACATTTCAAGATATTTCTAACAATTTGATAACAGAAAGAAATTTAAAGGATTATGCTTTGATGGAATTGGAAGAAATTTTAAATGAGAATTCAAGCTCTCTTCGTGATTATAAACTTCCTTTGCCGAATGAAACAACATTTGAACATGTTGATAATATGTTGTTAATGGAAGAATTAGACTACAATACATATGATCTCACTCATCAGCATGCTCAAAACATGCAACTTCTCAATGATGAGTAAAGGTTTATCTATGAAACAATTATTGATTCAATTAAAAAGAATAATGGTGGATTTTTCTTTGTTTATGACCATGGAGTGTTACGACCCGATTTCCGATTCCCTACAGGACACGAGAATCGGACTGACTCGACTGATCGCAAGACCCAGTCGTCCAACGAGAAAGTAACCAAAAAGCGGTAAAATAAACCACATTCACCATGCAAGTAACTAACAGTAACAAAAGTACAGCAGTAAAGAAAATAACTACTACAGTACATTCCACCACAACAGTAGAGAATTAAAAACATGTACAGAAATATGATGTTTACAAGAAAGAGTACAATGTGAAAAAGAAATACTCACTACTACAGAAAAACGGTACAACAAAAGTACAATTATTGGGTTCTACTAGGCCCAGCACCCTCCGTAGCCGCAGGCTCTGACTGCTCAACACCTGGTCTTGAAAAAGGTGACAAATGTGACACGTCTATGAAACGCTGAGTAGTGGCAACCAGCTAGCTAAGAAAACAGTAAAGGTGGACAAATAGCTGTCGTTTTAATTCCTTTCTTCATTTCTCTATTTACTCTTTCTTGAATTATTTCTCAGATCTTTCTCTTGATCTCGAATGTTCCTCGTGGGAACGATCTTGATTGCAGTCTTTTCCGAAAAGTAGAAGTAGCATATGGTGCTCTCCTAGCCGGGAGAGTCCCCCGTGGTGGTCTTACCCTCAGTCAACCACCCCAAGGTCACTGACAGACGTAACGGTGACTACGGCACGTGCGATAAACGCACGGATAGCTACCCCGCTTTGGCACGCGGTCAGTTGTTTCTATTAACGAGTGCGCCCAAAGCATAGCACGGAATAAGTATAGGGCAAAGCCCTTTCAGTAACAGGGGTCCAGCCCCTCCACAGTAACCAACAGGGGTCTTGCCCCTCCACAGTCCGCGCACCCTCGCCTGACTACCCTGGTTTGCCCAGTGGGCCTAACAAGTCAGTGTAGGACGGCTAGCAGAACCCCGAGGCCCGTGGGGTGGCTAGCTCTCTCCCTACACTAGTAGCTCTCCTCGATACTCTGTACGTGAGGGCCAAAAGTTGCTACAAAGTGGCCAGACCAAATCCCGGATCCCTGGGGCGGCTAGCTCCGCTCTGCACTAAACAGGGGGACAGTCGCTCTCCTTGGTACTCTGTACTCAAGGGCCAGCTTACTTCCCCATCCACTTTCCAAGTTTCATTCTATTTATTTTCTAGGAGTTCTACTCCTAATTCCCCGTAGGGTTCATGCTCATATTTCTCAGGCCAAGCCATACTAGGTTTCATCATTTCAGTTTCATTCACATTTAGCCTGTGTTTCTGACATTTAATACCAATTTATATACAAGCAGCTAAATTTTAATTTCCAAACAATAGGAATTATATGTAGCAGTTACTAGCAGCAGTAGTTTACATTTCATAGGCAGCTGTTATCCATTTCAAGCAATTATCATTATTCTATCTACTTATCCAAGACCGCAATTCAGGTATTCACGACAGTTGTTTCAGTGTTTCTATTCCTAGGATTCATGCCACACCCAAGGATCTATCATTCAATCTAGTTTTCAAGTCCTATGATTCATTCCATGCCCTAGGATCTATCATTCAATCTAGTTTTCAAGTCCTAGGATTCATGCCATACCCTCGGATCTATCATTAAATCCAGTTTTCAAGTCCTAGGATTCATGCCATACCTTAGAATCTATTATTCATCTCAAGGATGCATTAATATTGGTAAATAACTAAAGGGAGCCACTCTACCCGCAAGCCCAGGAGTGATGGGGGTGTGATTGGCAGGTCCACGTGCCTTCGCAACCCCCAAAGCTGCAACAGAACGAGATCCTAACACAAGGATCAATTCACAAGGAACCACTTAGAATATGATACAAGTATTTTAACAAGTAGAGGAACTAATTCTGAGAATAACGAAATTTCAAACTCGGAAATCGGACCTCGAACGGACCCTAAACGGGTCAAAAACGACAACTCTGACTCAAACCAAACATCTGGAACACCTTCCAGACGTCTTAAAAAGTGTTCCAGGCCATACCTCAATTTGCGTTGCTCCTCAGACATCTAGGGATCCTGCTGAATCGTCTGGACCCAGTTTCAGACGTCCGACCACCTCTCCGGACGTCTGGAGATGCTCTTTGCCGTCTGGTGTTGTGCCAAACGTTTAATCTGCATGGGAGGGCGTGTCCTCGCACCTTCCCGAAATGAAACCTGCATGCACGACGAAAGCCTCCTCATCACGACAGGTCTCAACACTTCGGCGGAACAGCCTGCATGGCCGTATCCGCAAAAAGGAGGCGGAGGAGAAATTTCGTACCTCTCAGACGTCTAGAGCTCCCTCCAGACATCGCTCGCGTCATCTGGACGTAGGTCCAGACGTCTAATTCTGGGAAAATTTCCCAGAATCAGAACCTCCTCGCCTTCTTCCTGCTGCACACGGCCACGCCGCACTCGCCCGCTTGCTGCCTGAGCGGCAACAGCACCGGGGTAACCTCCCCAGCACCATGCTCCTCTACGAGCCCATCGGCTGACCCCGAGCTGCTCCAGCGAGCTCGCTCTCTCTTTCTCGCCCGCTCTCCCTCTTCTTCACTCTCGCTGCACCTCTTCCTCTCCGCACTGCACCCGGCAGCAGCTGCTACCCGCTCTCACTCCTGCTTTCACTCTTGCACTGGAGGAAGGGGAAGACGGTGGGGTGATGGGTGAGGGAAGGGGTATTTGAAGGCGGGGGGGGAGAAAAAGCATCTGCAGGTCGGCCGGTGAGTGTAACGAACGCGTGCCCCAGTCTGGGAGGTGGCCCAGACGTCGGACCAGACGTCTGGGATCACATCCAGACGTCTGGAAAACAGTTATTTTCGCACGAAGGATTCGTCTGCGCGCCTGTGCGCGCAGACCCGCGATTCCTCTCTCTCTCTGCGGCTGCAGGTGACCTGCCACGCTCCTCCTCGAGCGGCCTTAAAAGGGCACGCCTCCCCTCACTCCGTCACCACCGTCCCTTTTCCCTTCTCCTTCAGCCAGAGCGCGAGCGCGAGCGCGAGGGTGGCAGCGGCGGCCGCAGTGAGCGCGGAGGAGGTGCGGCGTGCGAGAGCGGAGCTCTGCTGTGAGGGCGAGCTCGCCGGAGCGGCTTGGCCGACCGGCGGAGGGCGCAGGGGGCACGGAACGACGCGGAGAGGCACCTGCTGCAGTCTGAGCGGCAGGCGCGCGAGGTGCGACGCGGGCGGTGTCACGGGCGGAGGCCGAGTAGGGCCCTGATTCTGGAAAAATTTCCAGAATCAGACTTCTGGGTTGATAGGCAGACGGCGAGGACGACGTCTGGTAGCTCATACAGATGTCTAAAAGGTGCGTATTCCGCTTTCTTCTTCCTTCCTGTCGACCGACCGTACTGAGGGAGGCAGTTGGCTGTGCGCAGGTTCGCTGATTCGCCATCCTTTGCGAATCAGACGTCTGGAAGTTGTACCAGACGGCGTGAGTGACCTCCAGACGTCCTGGGTGACCATCGGACGTCTGGGAGCTAGGACAGACGTCCCCGCAGACTTCTGGACGTCTGGGAAACCACGCTGGACAGGTAATTCTCTGATCCACTGTTTAAGACGTCTGGAATAAGTTCCAGACGTCTGATTTTGCACAGTATCGTCTTTTTCAACCCGTTTAGGGGTCGTTCGGGCTCCGTTTTCCGCGATTCGAGTTGCGTTCTTTTCAGAATTAATTCCTATATCCGTCTACAGTAACTATACACTATTTTGAGACACTCCTTGTGTTTTGATCCTTGTGATAGGACCTCGTTCAGTTGCAGTCTTGGGAGTCGCGGAGGCACGCGGGATTCCCGATCACGCCCCCATTACTCCCGTTGTACCTGGTAGAGTGGCTTAAGTTTACTATTAAAATATGTTAAAGTATGGAACCATAACTAGAATCTAGGACATTGCATGAATCCTAGGAATGAGAAATGTATGGAATGATAGCTCCTAGGTGATGCATGAATCCTAGGGCTGGAAAACTAGTTGTATGCTAGATCCTAGGATGTGACATGAACCCTAGGATGGAAAAACTAGTGGAATGTATAATACTGCAGTCATGGAAAAATGGAAAGGAATATAAAGCTGCCTGTAAATTGAATTAACAGCGGCCTGTTATGAATAAAGAAACATGATTGAGATCATGGATTGTGAGAACGTGAAACTGGAAAGTGAAACATATGATGTTCTGAGATAAAGAGCTGGAACCCTACGGGGAATTAGGAGTGGAACTCCTGGAAAGAAAAAGGAATGGAACTGAGATGTAGTTTGTACTGTCTCTTGGGTACGCAGTACTAAGGGAAGTACCTGTACCTGTTTAGTGCAGAGTGGGGCCAGCCACCCCAGGGACCCAGGGTTAGGATTGGCCGCTCTGTACCGACTTGTTGGCCCTCGTGTACGTAGTACCGAGGAGAGCTACTAGTGTTAGGAGAGTACTAGCTACCCCACGGGCCCTGGGGTTCTGCTAGCCTCCTTCACCGACTTGTTAGGCCAACTAGGGCAAACCAGGGTAGTCAGGCGAGGGTGCGCGGACTGTGGAGGGGCAAGGCCCCGGTTTGGTTACTGTGGAGGGGTTGGACCCCTGTTACTGAGAGGGCTCTGCCCTGGTTCCGTGCTGTGTTTTGGGCGCACCCGTTAACGGAAAAACTGACCGCGTGCCAGTGCGGGCTAGCTACCTGTGCGTTTATCGCGCGTGCCGTAGTCACCGTTACGTCTGTCAGTGACCTTGGGGTGGTTGATTGAGGGTAGGATCACCACGGGGGACTCTCCCGGCCAGGAGAGCACCACGTGCTACTTCTACTTTTGGAAAAGACTACAATCAAGATCGTTCCCACGAGGACATTCGAGATCAAGTAAAGGATCTGAGAAATAAATGAAATAGTGAGAAAATTGAAAGATGTAAATAAAGGAAGTAATAGAACATAACAGCTACTGTAAACTCTACTGTTGCCTTTAGTTTGTTTGCCACTCTACTCAGCGTTTTGCTGACGTGTTACACTCGTTACCTTTTTTAGGACCAGGTGTTGAGCAGCCAGGGTCGGCGGCTGTAGAGGACGCTGGGCCGAGTAGGGTCCAGTAAAGTTTACCACAGTCTTTTGTACCTCTTTTGTTTCTGTTCTAGTGAGTAGTTTTTGTTTCCGTTGTACTTTCTTTACCTGCAATTCTTGTTATATGATAAATGTTGTTCTACTGTTGTGGTGGTATCTACTGTAGTAGTTTCTTTCCTTACTGCTGTACTTCCTTACTGTTAGTTATATTCATGCTGAATGTGGTTTATTTTACTACTCTTTTGGTTACTTCCTCGTTGGACGACTAGGTCTTGGGATTAGTCGAGTCGGTCCGGTTCTCGTGTCTCGTAGGGACTCGGGAACCGGGTCGTTACAAGATGGTATCAGAGCAAGGTCGTCCCGAGAAGTGAATCAACTGACTGGAAAATAACCAATTCACATGTTTATAGCTAGAGTCGCCACCACAACATATCTCTTGACATGAGCTCTTAGAAGTTTTGTTAGGTACCGTCTGTTTGACGTTTCTGTTTTGTTTCGCGTCTCCTTGCAGGAGATGCCTCGTTGCGGGACTGGCGAGACTGGCCGCGGGCGCGGCCGAGGGCGAGGTCGGCGAGGTGGACGTGCTGTCGTTGACGTCTCGGTGGACCAGCCACCACTCCCTGGCATCCAGGCCCAGGACCTCGCCAGACTGATACGGGATATTGTACGAGAGGAGCTCCACCCACCGCCCCGAGCACCTCCTCCTGGAGTTGCAGAGGGGGAGTCCTCTGTGGGACCACGCGACGGACACGGCGCTGGGCACGAGGGAGGCGATGGGCCCCTGCCGCCTCCACCTTCCTCCGACACTTCTGTACACGAGGCACCTTCGCCTGGAAGTGCACCAGCACCTCCCCTACAGCGCCACTTCGAGCTTTTCGGACAGTTCCGGAAGCTGAAGCCCCCCTCCATCAAGGGGGATGAGGACCCGACCGAGGCAGAGGACTGGCTTGAGCAGCTGGAGAAGATCTTCGACACCCTTCGCCCCCCGGTGGAGTGCCACGTGGCCTTTGCCACGTACCAGCTGGAGAGTGCGGCACACCGGTGGTGGAGGGCGGTCCGGGGACAGGAGAGGGACGAGCCGACGTGGTACCAGTTCGTCACCCTCTTCTGCGAGCAGTACTTTCCCCAGACGTGGCAGAACCAGAGGAGGCGGGAGTTCCACACTCTCCACCAAGGGACGATGACTGTGAGCGCGTACCGCACGCGTTTCTTGGAGCTGTCCCGCTTTGCAGCGACAGCGGTAGCCACTGAGGAGGAGCGCCTTTGGAGGTTCACTGAGGGGCTCCGCCCTGCTATCCGGGGGTATGTCAAACCCCTGAAGCTGCCGACGTTTTCGAGGGTGGTAGAGGCAGCTATGACTTACGAGGAGACCAACCTGTCCGCGCGAGAGACCGACGGCGGGCGGAAGAGGCCCTTTCAGCCAGACTTCTCACAGGGCCGGCGAGAACGGAGACACGTGGCGTCCGCAGGAGAGCCGTCACGTTGTGTAGGGCCATCAGTGGCCTTTGGGGGCCCTCGACAGGGGCCAGTCGCCAGCACCGGATCCCCGCTTAGCCGACAGCAGGGACTCACTGAGGGCGGGAGTCGGGTTCCCCTCTGCTACCAGTGTGGCCAGCCGGGCCACGTCAGGAGGGACTGCCCATCTAGGGCAGGAGGTCTGCAGATACTTCCCGTGCAGAGCACTGGAGGGCACGCAGGAGGCCGCGGTTCCCAGGCACGAGGAGGAGGACAGCAGTCGCGAGGAGGGTACCGGCCAGCACCTAACCGTTCGACGCAGAGTGTGGCTGCTTCGTCCGCACCTAGAGCTGAGGGGCGTATCAACGCCCTAACACACAGGGACGCCAGAACATCGGGATCTGTGGTAGCAGGTATGGTTTCAGTTTCTGGCAGACTCGTTTACACGCTTTTCAATTCCGGCGTTACACACTCGTTTGTCGCAGCTAGTTTCGCAGTTAGTTTGGACCAGGATTATACACTGTTAGAGAATCCGTTCGTAATCAGAGGTCCAAGTGGTCAGCTGTTTGTAGCTGAGGAGGTGTACACGGGTTGCGAGGTCAGCATCGGGGGACATAGCCTGCCAGCTGACCTGATTATGATACAGATGGAGGACTTTGGAGTGATTCTGGGGATGGATTGGCTGTCCGCTTACCACGCCTTGGTAGACTGTTTTGAGAGGAAGATTGTCTTCTCCATTCCGGAGTTGCCTTCTTTCGAGTTTCACGGGCAGCCAGTGGACGGAGGTTTCAGGTGCATTTCGGCACTTCGGGCGGCGAGACTTTTGAGCCAGGGGTGTGAGGGCTTCCTAGCCTGTGTGGTGGCAGAGCCCAGCCCTGTGGCAGACTTCCAGAGCATCCCGGTGGTCAGAGAGTTCCCCAACGTGTTTCCAGACGAGTTACCAGGACTACCGCCCGAGCGTGAGATCGAGTTTGAGATCTCACTAGTACCAGGGACCAGCCCCATCTCCACCGCGCCATACATGATGGCACCGCTTGAGCTGCGAGAGCTCAAGTCCCAGTTGCAGGACCTTTTAGAAAAAGGTTTCGTGAGGCCCAGTGCGTCTCCCTGGGGAGCCCCGGTACTGTTTGTGAAGAAGGATGGGACCCTACGCCTTTGTGTGGACTACCGATAGCTGAATAGGGTCACCATCAAGAACAGATATCCGCTGCCGAGGATCGACGATTTGTTTGACCAGTTGCGGGGTGCCACGGTGTTTTCCAAGATAGACTTGAGGTCTGGATACCACCAGTTGAGGATCAGGGAGACCGACGTCTCCAAGACAGCTTTCCGCACCCGGTACGGACACTACGAGTTTTTGGTCATGCCGTTTGGGCTGACCAATGCCCCCGCTGCTTTCATGGACCTGATGAACAGGGTGTTTAGACCGTACTTGGATCAGTTCGTGGTGGTTTTCATAGATGATGTGCTCATCTATTCTAGAGATCGGACGCAGCACGGACAACACTTGCGGATGGTTCTGGACACTCTGAGACGACGCAGGCTGTACGCCAAATACAGCAAGTGCGAGTTCTGGTTGAGGGAGGTGACCTTCTTGGGTCATGTGATCTCTGGTGACGGCCTGGCGGTGGACCCCGCCAAGGTCGAGGCAGTGCTCAGGTGGGAGAGACCGCGTTCAGTCACTGAGATTCGCAGTTTCCTGGGACTGGTAGGTTACTACAGACGGTTCATCAGAGGGTTTTCGCAGATTGCGCGTCCTATGACACAGTTGACCCGGAAGGACGTGCCTTTCGCTTGGACAGACGCCTGTAAGGCGTGTTTTCTGGAGCTGAAGGAGAGGTTGACCTCGGCTCCCGTACTCACCATCCCTGACAGTAGTGGCAGGTTCGTTGTGTACACGGACGCTTCCTTGCAGGGGTTAGGAGGTGTGCTCATGCAGAGGGGTCATGTTGTCGCTTACGCTTCGCGGCAACTGAAGCCCCATGAGCATACCTACCCTACCCACGACCTAGAGTTGGCAGTTGTTGTCTTCGCGCTGAAGACCTGGAGGCACTATTTGTACGGTGAGACCTTCGAGATTTTTACAGATCACAAAAGCCTCAGATATCTTTTTGACCAGAAGGAGCTCAACATGAGACAGAGACATTGGTTGGAGCTCCTAAAGGACTACGATTGCAGCATCTCCTACCACCCGGGAAAGGCCAATGTGGTGGCTGACGCCTTGAGCCGTAAGGCACCCGCACGCTTGGCCAGTCTACAGTTACAGAGTTGGAGCCTTTTGGAGGAGATGGGCAGTTGGCGACCTCTAGAGTTACGAGGATACTGTGGGGCAGTGACGGTGACACGGCAGACCAGGCCAGAGTTGATAGACCGTATCATCACAGGACAGATGGCTGATCCGTACTTGCAGTCTTTGCGCGACAGAGTACTATCAGGGGACCCAGGGGACTTCTCTTTCACAGACCAGGTGTTACGCTTGAGGGGACGGTTGTGAGTTCCCAGAGACGAGGAGCTGTTGAGAGAGCTCCTGACTGAGGCACACTGTTCCAGATTCACCATACATCCCGGAAACACGAAAATGTACCATGACTTGAGACGCGAGTTTTGGTGGAGAGGGATGAAGCGGGATGTGGGTGAGTTCGTGCAGCAGTGCTTAGTGCGCCAGCAGGTGAAAGCCGAGCATCAGAGGCCTGCAGGGCCGCTTCAGTCGCTTCCAGTGCCAGAGTGGAAGTGGGAGAGCATCACCATGGACTTGGTGGTGGGCTTACCTGTTACCCAGCGGGGACACGACGCAGTCTGGGTAATGGTGGATAGATTGACGAAGACGGCACGATTCTTGCCGATCCAAGTCACTTTGGGACCAGCACAGTTGGCAGAGAGGTATATCCGTGATGTGGTGAGACTACACGGAGTTCCGCGGGAGATCGTATCCGACCGGGATACCCGCTTTACGTCCCAGTTTTGGGCTGAGTTTCAGCAGGCCTTGGGGATGAGGTTGAGGTTTAGCACGGCTTACCACCCCCAGACGGATGGACAGTCTGAGCACACGATACAGACACTCGAGGACCTTTTGCGTGCCTGTGTACTGGACTGGAGGGGCTCTTGGGAGGAGCACCTGCCCCTGGCGGAGTTTGCATACAACAACAGTTATCACTCGAGCATCGGCATGGCTCCCTACGAGGCTCTGTACGGACGGAAGTGTACTGCACCCTTGAGTTGGGTTGAGGTGGGGACCAAGTGGGAGGTTGGCCCCAGGTTGATCCGACAGAGTCAGGAGGTAGTTGAGCAGATCCACAGACGACTCCGCACTGTCAGGAGCAGACAGAAGAGCTACGCGGATCGCAGACGCAGAGAGGTGTAGTTCGAGGTTAGGGACCACGTCTTCCTTCGTGTTTCGCCCATGAAGGGCTTACAGCGGTTTGGGGCGAGAGGGAAGCTCGCGCCGAGGTTCGTGGGGCCCTTTGAGGTCCTGGAGCGGGTTGGACCCGTTGCTTACAGACTTGCCCTTCCCCCGCAGCTTTCTGGTGTGCACGACGTGTTCCACGTGTCCAACCTCAGGAAGTACGTAGCCGATCCCAGCCACGTACTGAGTCACTAGAGCGTCGAGGTGAGCGACGACCTGACCTACCCCGAGCGGCCAGTGCAGATCCTAGACCGAGCCGTTCGCAGTTTGAGACGAAAGCAAGTACCCTTGGTAAAGGTTTTGTGGAGGAGCCAACGGTACGAGGAGGCTACCTGGGAGCCTGAGGCGGCAATGCGAGAGCGGTACCTGGAGCTTTTCACGGGTACGTCTTTTCGGATCGGCTTCGGTCCTCTTTGAGTTTGTTATGGTTAATTGGACATCTTTTTCCCGCACGCTAGTTGGCGCAAGTTTCGGGGACGAAACTTCCTTTGATTTTGTTATATTGTAACGAACGCGTGCCCCAGACGTCTTTTAAGACGTCTGGGAGGTGGCCCAGACGTCTGACCAGACGTCTGGGATCACATCTAGACGTCTGGAAAACAGTTATTTTCGCACGAAGGATTCGTCTGCGCGCCTATGCGCGCAGACACGCGATTCCTCTCTCTCTTTTTCCCTCTCTCTCTCTGCGGCTGCAGGCAACTTGCCACGCTCCTCTCTCCTCCTCGCGCGGCCTCAAAAGGGCATGCCTCCCCTCACTCCGTCACCACCGTCCCTTTTCCCCTCTCCTTCAGCCAGAGCGTGTGCACGAGCGCGAGGGCGGCAGCGGCGGCCGCAGTGAGCGCGGAGGAGGTGCGACGTGCGAGAGCGGAGCTCTGCCGTGAGGGCGAGCTCGCCGGAGCGGCTTGGCCGGCCGGCGGAGGGCGCAGGGTGCGTGGAACGACGCGGAGAGGCACCTGCTGCAGTCTGAGCAGCAGGCGCGCGAGGTGCGACACGGGCGACGTCGCGGGCGGAGGCCGAGTAGGGCCCTGATTCTGGAAAAATTTCCAGAATCAGACGTCTGGGTTGATAGGCAGACGGCGAGGACGACGTCTGGTAGCTCATACAGACGTCTGAAAGGTGCGTATTCCGCTTTCTTCTTCCTTCCTGTCGACCGACCGTACTGAGGGAGGCAGTTGGCTGTGCGCAGGTTCGCTGATTCGCCATCCTTTGCGAATCAGACGTCTGGAAGTTGTACCAGACGGCGTGAGTGACCTCCAGACGTCCTGGGTGACCATCAAACGTCTGGGAGCTAGGACAGACGTCCCCGCAGACTTCTGGACGTCTAGGAAACCACGCTGGACAGGTAATTCTCTGATCCACTGTTTAAGACGTCTGGAATAAGTTCCAGACGTCTGATTTTGTACAGTATCGTCTTTTTCAACCCGTTTAGGGGCCGTTCGGGCTCCGTTTTCTGCGATTCGAGTTGCGTTCTTTTCAGAATTAATTCCTATATCCGTCTACAGTAACTATACACTGTTTTAAGACACTCCTTGTGTTTTGATCCTTGTGATAGGACCTCGTTCAGTTGCAGTCTTGGGAGTCGCGGAGGCACGCGGGATTCCCGATCACGCCCCCATTACTCCCGTTGTACCTGGTAGAGTGGCTTAAGTTTACTATTAAAATATGTTAAAGTATGGAACCATAACTAGAATCTAGGACATTGCATGAATCCTAGGAATGAGAAATGTATGGAATGATAGCTCCTAGGTGATGCATGAATCCTAGGGCTGGAAAACTAGTTGTATGCTAGATCCTAGGATGTGACATGAACCCTAGGATGGAAAAACTAGTGGAATGTATAATACTGCAGTCATGGAAAAATGGAAAGGAATATAAAGCTGCCTGTAAATTGAATTAACAGTTGCCTGTTATGAATAAAGAAACATGATTGAGATCATGGATTGTGAGAACGTGAAACTGGAAAGTGAAACATATGATGTTCTGAGATAAAGAGCTGGAACCCTACGGGGAATTAGGAGTGGAACTCCTGGAAAGAAAAAGGAATGGAACTGAGATGTAGTTTGTACTGTCTCTTGGGTACGCAGTACCAAGGGAAGTACCTGTACCTGTTTAGTGCAGAGTGGGGCCAGCCACCCCAGGGACCCAGGGTTAGGATTGGCCGCTCTGTACCGACTTGTTGGCCCTCGTGTACGTAGTACCGAGGAGAGCTACTAGTGTTAGGAGAGTACTAGCTACCCCACGGGCCCCGGGGTTCTGCTAGCCTCCTTCACCGACTTGTTAGGCCAACTAGGGCAAACCAGGGTAGTCAGGCGAGGGTGCGCGGACTGTGGAGGGGCAAGGCCCCGGTTTGGTTACTGTGGAGGGGTTGGACCCCTGTTACTGAGAGGGCTCTGCCCTGGTTCCGTGCTGTGTTTTGGGCGCACCCGTTAACGGAAACGACTGACCGCGTGCCAGTGCGGGCTAGCTACCTGTGCGTTTATCGCGCGTGCCGTAGTCACCGTTACGTCTGTCAGTGACCTTGGGGTGGTTGATTGAGGGTAGGATCACCACGGGGGACTCTCCCGGCCAGGAGAGCACCACGTGCTACTTCTACTTTTGGAAAAGACTACAATCAAGATCGTTCCCACGAGGACATTCGAGATCAAGTAAAGGATCTGAGAAATAAATGAAATAGTGAGAAAATTGAAAGATGTAAATAAAGGAAGTAATAGAACATAACAGCTACTGTAAACTCTACTGTTGCCTTTAGTTTGTTTGCCACTCTACTCAGCGTTTTGCTGACGTGTTACACTCGTTACCTTTTTTAGGACCAGGTGTTGAGCAGCCAGGGTCGGCGGCTGTAGAGGACGCTGGGCCGAGTAGGGTCCAGTAAAGTTTACCACAGTCTTTTGTACCTCTTTTGTTTCTGTTCTAGTGAGTAGTTTTTGTTTCCGTTGTACTTTCTTTACCTGCAATTCTTGTTATATGATAAATGTTGTTCTACTGTTGTGGTGGTATCTACTGTAGTAGTTTCTTTCCTTACTGCTGTACTTCCTTACTGTTAGTTATATTCATGCTGAATGTGGTTTATTTTACTGCTCTTTTGGTTACTTCCTCGTTGGACGACTAGGTTTTGGGATTAGTCGAGTCGGTCCGGTTCTCGTGTCTCGTAGGAACTCGGGAACCGGGTCGTTACAGTGAGCGCGCAGACTCGCAATCGTACGCACGTAAAAATTTATTTCCAGACGTCTGGACCAACTCCTAGATGTCTTAAAAAGCGTTTGATGTCTCGGGTCTTAACATGGAGGTACAGGAAAAACTTTTCTTTGGAAAACAATAATATCTAAGATAAGATCTGATGGCAGAATTGTACTTGTTGCATCATCAAGAATAGCTTCGTTACTTTTATCGAGAGGTAGAACAGCACATTCTCGATTTAAGATTACGTTGCAATTAGAGGATTCCTCCGCATGCGAGATCAAGAAAGGAACACAATTAGCACAACTCAGTGAAAGAACAAGCTTGATAATTTGGGATGAAGCACCCATGAATCATAAAAATTGTTTTAAAGCTTTGGATAGAACGTTAAGAGATATTATGACTTCTGAAGATCAACCCAAAAGAGAAGAACCTTTTAGAGGTTTGATAGTTCTATTTGGTGGTGACTTCAAACAAATTTTACCTGTTATTAACGGTGGGAAAAGAGAAGATATCGTTAATGCTTCTATTAACAAATCCAAGTTATGGAAATATTGTAAAGTTCGTAGATTAACAAAGAATATGCGATTGCTAGATACTTCTCTAGATGCAAGTATGAAAATTTCATTGATGGAATTTGAAAATTGGATTTTAGATATTGGCAATGGCTCATCACCTGTAATTAAAATCAATGAAGAAGAAGAAGAAGCAACTTCAGTTAAAATTTCAAATGACATATTAGTGCGACCTAGAGTTAACAGTGTTGAATCCTTTGCATTAAGGATATATGATAATTTCCAATCTCATTATATCGATGAACAATATCTAAATATAAGAGCTATAATAACACCTACAAATGAATATGTGGATATGATCAACATCTTTATGCTTTCTTTAATTCCAAATTAAGAGAAAATTTATCAAAGTTATGACTGAGTTTGCAAAACAACTATAAATGCTAAACATCAAGAATTATTATATCCCATGGAATTTTTAAATTCATTGAAGTTTAATGGAGTACCTAATCATGAATTGAAATTGAAGGTAGGAGCACCTATAATGTTGTTAAGAAATTTAGATCAAATTATTGGTCTATGTAATGGTAGAAGATTGATCATAAGTTAGATGACTCAAAAAGTTATTGAAACTATCATCATTAGTCAAAATCATAATGGAGTTAAAGTTTATATTCCACATAGTTCATTACAAGTAAAGGAAACAAAATGGCCATTCATTTTATAGAGAAAGCAATTTCCTATAAGATTTTGTTATGCAATGACAATTAATAAAAGTCAAGGTCAAGCTTTAGCGAAAGTTGGACTGTATCTTCCTAGACCATTATTTTCACATGGTCAATTATATGTAGCAATTTCACGTGTAACATCAAGAAATGGATTAAAGATATATATAGAAAGTGATGATCCCCAACCAAATGGTTACACTAAAAATATTGTTTACAAAGAAGCTTTTACTAACCTATCTTGAGGTTGCACTTCTAACAACTTTTTTGATTTAAACTTATCTTTGGCAATTTGGTTTCTTATTTTCTAGATTCAATTCTTCGTACATGCATCATAATAGATAACATCGTTATGATATTTTTGTTATTATTCAACAGATGGATTATCACCTAATTTCACAACTTTCTCTAGGCCAAAAGAACATCAAAATCAAGATGAAATGGTGAAAACAATCTCAACTAAAATCATAAATTTTGTTTGGGATATTTTGATGCTATGATTTCAACATTATATTACTTTATCTTTCACTTTTTTTTGTAGGGAGCTTCTTTGCAAGTATCAATACTGTCTCAGGATGCCCATAAATTCAAGCCACTTCTTAAAAAGGGTCATATCTACATATTGTGAAATTTTGCAATCGCCCCAATGAAGAGATTATTCAGAATCATACCTCATGATTTAATTCTTAAATTTACTAAAGTAACTTTTGTAGAACTACTACTTGATCATGTCCCATCTATTCTTATGCATAAGTTCTTCTTTGTCGACTATGATGAAATTTCACATCGCATAAACAAAGATACGTATTTGACTGGAATTTCACTAAAACATTATTGCCTTTGTATCACTATTATTAAATGTGTTTTATTACAAGTTATTCATATTTACTTTTCTCAACTTAGATGTGATTGGATATGCCATTTCTACAAGTGGAATTGGTGAAACGTATGTCAAAGGGAGGTTGATTGAGAAAAGGAATCTCCAAATTAAAAATACAAGGTTATTGAATCTTATCATTTTTATAGCTCTTGATTTCTTTTTGTTGCTTAAATTTTCTTGCTTTTGTCTTCTTCATGTACCCCAGGAACAAAAACTTTTGGTAACATTATGTGGAAAATTTGCTGAAAACCTTTTGGAAGATGAACTCTTGCAAATGATTGTAAGGACATATAAAGGTACTAGGTTCGTGAAATTTATATGCATTACCTAATTTTTGACTAAACCAAGGATGATGATTGCAACTATTAATCATTGATGTTTCTTTATCACTTACTAATTCAATAGGAGAAACATGTCTTTATTCTACAGCGGCATGTAAATTCTATATAGACTTGGACATAGAAGAAGTCAATCAATTTCGACAAAGGTTTAATTTCTACTTCATTTTCATTTTAATCATGACAGTATATTGTCCTAACAAAAGTCAACTTATGTTACGACTGGTTCCCGGATACCTACAGGACCCGAGACCAGCTCGCCTCGATTAATATCAAGACCTAGCAGTCCAACAAGAAATAACCAAAAGCAGGAAGGTAAACCATATTCACACATGCAATATAACTAAGCAGAAGAAACGTGCAAAGCAATAAAGGAAATATAACAGCTGTCTCAGTACATACCACCACAACAACGAATAGCGAAAAGTAAACAGTAGTAGCAGAACAGTAACTAAAAGTCCATTACTTACTACAACAGCAGAGAGAAAGAAAGGAAGTGCTAAAGAAAAACTACGGCTGGAGACGACTGAGCCCAGCACCCTCCGCAATCGAAAATTCGGGCTACTCAACTCTTGATCCTGAATAGTATTATGACAAGATAGAGTCAACGAATTCTGAGTAGAGTGGTATCTATATTATATAAGTTCAAAACAGTAAAAGCAACAGGTTTAATTCTCATTTCTATTTATCTATTTTATACATTTCCGTTTCACCCATTCCTCCCAAGTATCCAGATATTTCTTGATCTTGCATGTTCCTTGTGGGAACGATCTTGATTGCAGTCTTTTCCATAGAGTAGAAGGTACCCGTTATTCTCTCCTGGCCGGGAGAGTCCCCCGTGGAAGTACTACACCCAGTCAACCACCCCGAGGTCACTGTCATGACATAGCGGTGACTACGGCATGTGTGATAAATGCACGGGTAGCTACCCTGCACTGACACGCGGTCAGTCGTTTCCGCTAGCGGGTACATCCAAAGTACAGTACGAAACAATATAGGGCCTTGCTCTTGATAGGATTTAAAAATATGGAATATATGTATGGCTACACGCACAAACACTGAAACACAAAATCAGTAATAACAAGACAATTTGCACAATCAATTAAACCACAAAAGGACACAAAATGTATAGTGGTTCCCATCACTTGGGTACTTCACTACCTAAGCCTCTCAGCTTAGGTTTTTTAACCCGATTCTCTCAACCTCGAGAGAATCAATTTACTAAACCGAGGTAATTAACGGGTTACCTCAACCAAAGTACAAAAACGGGTTTGTTACAACCCAACGAGAAAATGGTCAAGAACAAATGAAATACATGTGTAAGAAAGAAAGATCTTACAAGTTCCTAAGCCTCTCAACAAATGTAAATATAATGTTACCGATTTGAGAGTCCAGAAAGGATGCGAATCATGTTGAATTGCGTGAACAAAATACGTCAATGTGTTTGCAGACCCGTAGCACGACTGGAAAGCAGCAAACACGATTTCTTCTCTTGAATATGTGGTGGAAAATATGAATTATAGCTCTAGGAATTTTCTTCTCTTTTCTCTTGTCTCTAGTGTGCAAACAAAGAGTCCTAGGGTCATTTTATAGAGTTTAGGACCTACGATACTCGTCTACTAGATGTTGGGATTTAATTCCCAATGTTCATATTGCTGGAATTAATATTGCTGTTGTTCTGTTTTGGGCCAATGGCTGGCTGGTACCGGTATTAAAGTACCTGTACTGGTACTAGCAGCTCACTGCCACCAGTACATGAGTCCTAGTACCGATACTCATCATGCGTATCGGTACTTGTGACTCCCAGGTTTGAAATTCCTTGGGCACAGTAACCTACCTGTACCGGTACTCATTATGGGTGAGTACCGGTACTCATTATGGGTGAGTACCGGTACTTGTAAGGCTCAGGCCAGAATTAAGCCTTCAACCTGTGGCCAACATGTACCGGTACTCATGGTTGGTACCGGTACTTGTTGTTCACAGTTTGAGACGAATTCCCAAACCTGTGCCTTGTAAATACCAGTACTGATGAACAGTACCGGTACTTGCTTACAAGTACCTATTTTAAGTGATTTAATCAATTACGTTCTTCGAAAACGAATGCCATATAAATCCTAATTTATCTCTAATTGATTTTTATGATCTAAGTTAAATTCTCTTTTTAAGAGGCATAAAATCTATGAAAACCTAAACTAAAAAAACAAAGGGTCGAAGATGATCTTCTTCTTCTCGATCCATCCTTGTCATCTTGCCTCCACCTTGTCATCATTTTCTCTTTCTCATCATCATGCTTCCATCACTTCTTGTTTGCCTTGCTCCTTCACCTAAATCTGAAAAACACTTAATGGCAAACATTAATCCATAATAATTTTGTTAACACCAAAACAAGATGTGGAACAAGGTTCCAATAATCTCCCCCTTTTTGGTGTTAACATAACTATCTTGCAAATATATAATTATAAGAAAAAAATAATTTTTAACAATGTTATATGAAGAAAAAAAAACTTTTAATTAAATCCTCCCTCTCAATATATACTTCCCCTAAAAATATTACTATTTGCCTTCTATCTTTCTCCCCCTTTTGTCAAGCACAAAAAAATGAAGAAATATCATACCATAAAATTTACCAATAGCAAAATGGAGCTTGTGAATACTAAGCATCTCTCGTCCAACATTCTTGGTCTTCATTCAACCTATAGAAAGGTTGAAGTGTTCCGTTATGTGCCTTGAACACCCATTGATTACTTTAATCTACTCCTGCAAAACAAATATCTTTTCTAGGTACCCATTTTCTTGTGTGTCCTTTAGAGTTAGTACCTTTCAAATCTTGAGATTTATAGAACTTTCTAGTGTTAGGTCTATAATTCTTGGGATGTTTAGCCTTTTAATACATCCATGCATACTTAAGTACAAGTGATTTAGTATGTGTATTATTTTTATTCTAAAATTTTGATTTTATAGCTTCACAAAATTCAGTATTTGACCTAGTTGTTGCTTTGAGATTATTTAAAGTACCTTCAAAGTGCTCATAAATTTCTTCTAATTCTACTATCTTTCCATGCAACTAATTGTTAGTCTCTTTTGACATTTCTAATTCCATTTTTAAACATGATTTATCTATTTATAATGTTTGATAATTATTTTTTAAAACCTTATTTTTCTTTTTAAATAACCTAGCTTTATGATATAGTTCTTCATAAGCTTCTGTTATAACCCTGGTATCAAAGTTGTTTAAGACATCTGGGAAGTGGTCTAGACGTCTGGTCAGATGTCTGGAAGCCTTCCCAGACGTTTGGAATTTAATTTTTTCGGCGCATAGTTTCGCGTCTGCGTGCATGCGGGGGCAGACTAAACCGCCGCCCTCCTTCTCTTTCCTTCCTCCCTGCAGGCGCAGCCACCTTTTTCTCTCTCTCTCCCCACGGCAGCCTTCAAATACCCCCCTCTCGTCTCCCTCACCCTCACTCCACCGCCTTCTTCTTCTTCCTGTCAGCGAGAGAGTGAGCAGGCGAGGGCAGCAGCAGCGGCTGCTGTGAGTGCGTGGGGAGGAGGGGCTGCTACGAGAGGGAGAGAGCTAGATCGCGAGGGTGCGAGCTCGCCGGAGCAGTAAGGGCTTGCCGGCGGGTGAGCAGCAGGAGCGTGGTGTTGGGGAGGAGCTACTGTAGCTTAGGCAGCAGGCGAGCGCGACGCGGCACGGCCATGCGCTGCAGGCGAAGGACGAGATCCTGATTCTGGGAAAATTTCCTAGAATCAGACGTCTGGAAATACGTCCATACGATGCAAGAGACGTCTGGAGGAAGGTTCAGATGTCTGAAAGGTACGATATTGTTTCGATCCTTTCTATTTTCGCGTGTACGACCATGTAGCCGTCCCGCCAAGGAGTTCTGCCTCATTTGTTGTTGAGGACGATCGCATGTGCGTGCAGGTCTCGTTCGAGAAGGCACAAGGGCATGCCATCCCATACAGATAGGACGTCTGGGCACAGCACCAGACGACGGAGAGAGTCTCCAGACGTCTGGAGTGACAGTCGGACGTCTGGAAACTAAGACCAGACGGTTCAGTGGGATTCTGGACGTCTGAAGGGCCTTGCAGGATCAAGGTATGACCTGAGCCACCGTTTAAGACGTCTGGAAGATGTTCCAAACGTCTGATTTTGGACAGACTTGTCGTTTTTGACCCGTTTAGGGTCCGTTTGAAGTCTGTTTTCCGCATTTCAAGTTTCGTTCTTCTCAGATTTAGTTCCTCTACCTATTTACAGTAATTGTATCCTGTTCTGAGTAGCTCTTTGTAATTGGTCCTTGTGTTAGGACCCCGTTCCGTTGCGGCTCTAGGGGTTGCGGAGGTGCACGGGCTTGCCGATGACACCCCTATTACTCCCGATTTTTGGGTAGAGTGACCCCTTTAATTATCTATCAAAAATTATGCACTTGTGAAATAATTAATAGGTTCTAGGGTATTGCATGAATCCTAGGACTGAAAAACTAGATTGAATGATAGATCCTAGGGTATTGCATGAATCCTAGGACTGGAAAACTAGATTGAATGATAGATCCTAGGATATGGCATGAAGCCTAGGACTGGAAAACTAGATTTAATATATATATATTGCAGTCTTGGAAAAGTAGAAAGGAAACGATAACTGCCTGTAATTGGTTAATCGCTGCCTGTTTATGAATGGATAATTACTGTTGAGAACATGAGCTATATGAATATAAAGCTGAAATAATGAAACCTAAATTGAATGAGTTAAAAGGGCATGAACCCTACGGGGAATTAGGAGTAGAGCTACTGAGAAGTGAATAGAATAGAATTGGGGAAGTGAGCTGGCCCTTGAGTACGGAGTACCAAGGAGAGCGACTGTCCCCCCTATTTAGTGCAGAGAGGAGCTAGCCGCCCCAGGGACCCGGGGTTAGGTCTGGCAACTTGTGCCGACTTTTGGCCCTCGTGTACATAGTACTGAGGAGAGCTACTAGTATAGGGAGAGCACTAGCTACCCCACGGGCCCCGGGGTTCTGCTAGCCCTCCTACACTGACTTGTTAGTCCCACTGGGCAAACCAAGGTAGTCAGGTGAGGGTGCACGGACTGTGGAAGGGCAAGACCCCTGTTGGGTTACTGTGGAGGAGTTGGACCCCTGTTACTGAGAGGGCTCTGCCCAATACTAGTTCTGTGCTGTGCTTTGGGGCGCACCCGTTAACGGAAACGACTGACTGCGTGCCAGTGCGGGGTAGCTATCCGTGAGTTTATCGCGCGTGCCGTAGTCACCGTTATGTCTGTCAGTGACCTTGGGGTGGTTGATTGAGGGTAGGGCCACCACGGGGGACTCTCCCGGCCAGGAGAGTACCACGTGTTACTTTTACTTTTCGGAAAAGACTACAATCAAGATCGTTCCCACGAGGAACATTCAAGATCAAGAGAAAGATCTGAGGAATAATTCAATAATTGAGTAAATGGAAAAGTAAAGAAAGAGATTTAAAAATAAAACAGCTACTGTCCACCTTACTATTTTTCTCAGCTTTTGGTTGTCACTCTACTTAGCGTTTCGCTGATGTGTCACATTTGTCACCCTTTTCAGGACCAGGTGTTGAGCAGCCAGAGCCGACAGCTGCAGAGGGTGCTGGGCCTAGTAGAGCCCAGTAGTTTTTACTTGTGTAGTACCCACTGTACCTTTCCTTCTGTTGTAGTGAGTAGTTTCTGTTACCACTGTACTCCTTTATTGTAAGCAACATGTTTATGTACCTGTTTATTTCTTTACTGTTGTGGTGGTGTATACTGTAGTAGTTCTTTTCTTTACTGATGTATTTTGTTACTGCTAGTTATATACATGGTGAATGTGGTTTATTTTACTTCTCTTTTGGTTACTTTTTCGTTGGACGGTTGGGTCTTGGGATCAGTCGAGTTGGTCCGATTCTCGTGTCTCGTAGGGATTCGGGAATCGGGTCATAACAAGATGGTATCAGAGCAAGGTCGTCCCGAAAAGTGAACCAACTGACTAGAAAATAACCAATTCACGTGTCTGTAACTAGAGTAGCCACCACAACGTTTCATTTGACATATGTTCTTAGACATCTCCGTTAGATATCGTTTCATATTGACGTGTTTTCCTTCTGTATTTCGCGTCTCCTTGCAGGGGATGCCTCGACGCGGGACTAGCGAGGCGGGCCGCGGGCGCGGCCGAGGACGAGGTCGGAGGGGTGGGCACGTTGAGGTCGATGTTTCAGTGGACCAACCACTGCTCCCGGGCATTCAGGCCCAGGACCTCGCCCAGCTGATACAGGACATCATGCGAGAGGAGCTCCACCCACCGCCACGAGCGCCTCTCCCTGGGGCTGCGGAGGGGGAGTCCTCTGTGGGACCACGCAACAGACATGGTGCTAGACGCGGGGGAGGGGATGGGCCGCCACCGCCCCTACCTTCCTTCGACACTTCTGCGCACGAGGCTTCTTTACCTGGAGGTGCACCAGCATCTCCACTGCAGTGCCTTCGAGCTTTTCGGACAGTTCCGGAAACTAAAGCTCCCTTCTTTCAAGGGGGATGACGACCCGACCGAGGAAAAGGACTGGCTCGAGCAGATCGAGAAGGTTTTTGACACCCTTCGCCCCCCGGTGGAGTGCCGCGTGGCCTTTGCCATGTACCAGCTGGAGAGCGCGGCACACGGTAGTAGAGGCCAGTCAGGGGACAGGAGAGGGACGAGCCGACCTGGGACCGGTTCGTCACCCTTTTCTGCAAGCAGTACTTTCCCCATACATGGCTGGACCAGAGGAGGCGGGAGTTCCACACTCTCCGCAAGGGAACGATGACCGTGAGCACGTACCGCACGCGTTTTCTAGAGCTGTTTCTCTTCAGAGCGACAGCAGTGGCCACTGAGGAGGAGCACCTTTGGAGGTTCACCGAGGGGCTCCGGCCTATGATTCGGGGGTATGTCAAACCCCTGAAGCTGCCTATGTTCTCGAGGGTGGTGGAGGCAGCTATGACATATGAAGAGACCAACTCGTCCACGCGAGATACTGACAGCGGGCGAAAGAGGCCCTATAAGCTAGACTTCTCACAGGGCCGATGAGAGAGGAGACACGTGGCACCCGCAGGAGAGCCGTCACGTTTTGCAGGGCCATCAGTGGCCTTTGGGGGCCCTCAACAGGGGCCAGTTGCTAGCACCGGACCCCAGCACAGCCGACAGCAGGGACCCACTGAGGGCGGTAGTCGGGTTCCCCTCTGCTACCAGTGTGGCCAGCGGGCCACATCAGGAGGGACTGCCCATCTAGGGCAGGAGGTCAGCAGATGCTTCCCGCGCCGAGCACTGGTGGGCGAGCAGGAGGCCGTGGGTTCCATGCGCGAGGAGGACAGCAGTCACGAGGAGGGTATCGGCTAGCAGCTACTCGTCCGACGCAGAGTATGGCTGCTTCGTCCGCACCTTGGGCTGAGGGGTGTATCAACGCCCTGACACACAGGGACGCCAGAGCTTCGGGATCAGTAGTGGCAGGTATGGTTTCAGTTTCCGGTAGACTCGTTTACATGCTTTTCGATTCCGGTGCTACGCACTCGTTTGTCGCTACCAGTTTCACGGTTAGTTTGGGGGAGGATTGTATGCTGTTAGAGGATCCGTTCGTGATCAGAGGTCTGAGTGGTCAGCTGTTTGTAGCTGAGGAGATATACACGGGTTGCGAGGTCAGTGTTGGGGGACACAGCCTTCCCGCTGACCTGATTATGATACAGATGGAGGACTTTGGCGTAATTCTGGGGATGGACTGGCTGTCCGCTTACCACGCCTTGGTGGACTTCTTTGAGAGAAACATCGTCTTCTCCATACCGGATTTACCTTCTTTCGAGTTCCACGGGTAGCCAATGGACGGAGGCATCAGGTGCATTTCTGCATTTCAGGTGCATTCTTTCTAGTAAATCTATTCTAGAAAGCACTAAAAAGAATGGGGAGAGAAATATCCTCCTCGACGGTCGCTTGGAGGACGAGCCGGACGGGACGACGCCTGGACGAAGGAGGACGAAGCAGAAGAAAGGGAACGGGGAAGCACGTCATCGTCGTCGCGGGATCCACTTCCGAATGGGGACGAAAATTTGGACTTTATCTCTCGAGGAGCATCCCGAGTGTGGGACAAGCTTCTCTTGAGCTTTGGAGAGGTAGAGAAGAGAAGGAAGAGATGAGAATTTCGAAAGGAGTGAGGGATATTTGGTCATTTAAATCTCAAAACATTAAATAAGGGGTCTTTAGTGACGGATAAAACCGTTGCTAAAGCCCCATCGTCGACGTAGTGGGCGCTGCCCACGCGGTTGCTGGCTTTCACGCGCACTTAACACTTGCATACGTCCGCTGAATCTCGCGATCGGATGGCTTAAGATGCGCCTTCCCTGTTCCTCAACGCGCGCCCGCCTGCATACAATCCTGCGTGAGGCGTGGGCGTGCGATAGCGCATGGGGGCTATCCAGCGCCCGCAGCCGCTCGATCGAGATCTGATGCTCGGCCGCGCCCGCTAGTCCGCGCCGCTCGCCCTCTCGCGCGATTCGATCGCGTGTCGCCTGCTCGCGATAACACCCTTGCCCACTGCGCTGCGGAGCGTGGATGGGCGTGAGGATGTTTTAAGGCACGCGTATTCACAGCCGTTGGATCTCGATCCAACGACCCAGATCGCACGCCCAAACTTCTTCGAAAAAGCAGTGGCGGTCTTGAGGGCCGGTCGGACGGCTGAGATGGAGCCACGTGGTTCCATCTTGGTCGTCCATCTTCTGGATGTTGTAGATGGTGCCACGGGTGTCGGATTGAGTTGATTTTCGTGTCGTTAGGCTGCGATCATCGATCCGAATCCATCCGAGCAATCGGATTTGTCGTTTGAAGTGCGGATTTACACCATCTTGGCCCTTGATCTTCTAGGATTCCCCGATCACTATTTGATGCTACAGATGCCTGATTAGGGAGATCTTGGAGTTGTTGAACTCCAATCGTCGCCCTAATCACATCTGTACGGTTGGATCTTCGATCTGAAGCCCCGATAAAAAGTTGGCCCTGTCCAAGCACATAAAGGAGACAATTAACCTTCATTTTATTCAAACTAATCTAAATGTAAGACGATGCATGTTATGCAATATTCATATCATGTAATGCAATCATATGCTTAAGAACATGCATAAATAGACGTCTTAAGTAGTGTAAATGTGTTTACATCAGGTCCCTCTGCCCCCGCACTACGAAGGCCATACCTCCGGCGACTTTTCATGGAGGATAGCACTGCACAGACCTAGGGAACCTCCTTGCGATCAGCTTCAACCTCCTATGCGGGTTACCAACAGCAGCTGCCCATCCTACCAACCCCCAACTAGAACCAGGCAGGACTAAATACGGTAACGACCCATAGTGGTAAGGCAACCCAAGATCCACCTTATCCAGACCACTACAAGCCAGGTAGTGAACCAAACCCTAGGACAGTTATCCAAGATGTTCCTATCCCTGTCCGAGATCAAAAACTTGGACCTATCCTAGAGGAACCAACTAAGTTTCCATTTCTTGAGGCCTTGACCAAGGGAAAAAGGATAGCTAAAATCGTGGCTCCTGAGGACCTGATCAAGCTCTTTGAACAGGTCCAAATAAACATCCGCTGCCCCCGCACTGCGCTGGCCATACCTCTGGCGACTTTTCGGGGAGGATGGCACTGCATAGACCTGGGGAGACGGTCCAAGATTTGAAAGGAGGACTCCTTGCATTGTCCTCTTTTGCATGGGCCGGCTCCCATGCCCTGCCAGCCACCATACCTCTCATGCGAACGCTCGAGAGGTATGGGTCATTTTCCAGCCATGCCTTCGGCGAGGAGCCCACGTCTCCTCACGTTTCCCTCCCGGCCAGCACCTATTTCAGGAACGGTAGCCCCTGCCACTTCTAGCATGCTCGACTTGGCCGAAGATTTCCCCCTAATTCATCTCCTCCTCCGATAAAGAGTCCAGCGAGCTCCGGCGAGCCCTCCTCCTCTTTTTCGTCTCTCTGCCACAATACCAGTGGCAGAGCAGCCTTCACCGCCGTTCTCCGCGTTGTGCAACACCCATACACGCATCTCTAGCCCCGTCATCATCATCGTCACTCCTCCCCTGGACATCATCTTCTCCGGCGATAGTAGGTACAGCCAGTCGCCGATTCTCCCCCCTTTCGTCCACTTAGTTAGGATAGATTTTTTCCCCTTTTCCCTTTTTCATTTCCCCCTTATCTATTTCCTAAATAACTCACTGCCACACGCCGACCACCATCACCTTCTCCACCTCCGGCAGACCACCGGTGAGGTGTATCCACCACTCCACGCGTCCACCCACCTCGCCAAACACCTCACAAGCTTCGCCATCGACCGCTGAATACTTTCCACCCACTCACAAACCGCCAGCACCGCCCCACACTTCCACCGACCTAACCCACCTCCATGGCCACAGGGCGACCTAGGCACGCACACCTAGGCCACCCCGTGAGCAGCTACCCCTCGCTTCACCTTCGCCGTAACACGACGAAGGTTCTCCTCTAATCTAACAGGGCCGCAAGGCCATATTGGTGGTTTCAGGGTCACGATGTCTTTCGCCATTAGCGTTGGAGCTGAAGCTTGCTTGAAGCTTCGCACAGCACCCAGCACCCCAGGCTGTAGGGTTCAGAAGGCACGGAACCTCCTCGCAGAATCACCTAGGCCCTCACTTGGCACCAGGGGCCTCAACTGGGTCTCCAATTGGGTGGAGATCATCTCCTGCGAGCGCCAGCAGAAGTAGGTGGGACATTTAGTCCCACCTCGGTAGTTTGCGAGTGCCCCACCACGCTTAAATTGAATTTGTGTTTCAGGCTTATCGCCTTGAAACACACTGGGGTGAGATCCCTCGCCCCCCCGCCACGCCTCGTTCGCGACACTTATCCCGCGGACCTCGCACCAGGATCCGACTAACCCTGCCTGTGCACACCTCGCGCACCACCCACGCCGGTGCGCCTGGTCCTGGGTGCGTCACCCAACCCGCATACCCGATTAAGGCTCTGGGAGAGCGAACCTTGGAGTGAATTTGAAAGAGAGAGACGTGGGGAGGGTAGGGGTTAGGTTTTGCCTAACCGTGCACTATGCAGGAAAGTAGGAGAAGAAGAAGGAGGAGGAAGGAGTGCAGCAGCGAGAAGAAGAAGAGAAGGAGAAAGAAGGAAGAAGAAGTCAGGAAAGGACTCGCACAGCAAAGGAGGAAGATGAAGACGGCACTGTAGTCGCAAAGAAGCTGAGGCGAAGAAAGGAAGAAAAAGGAGGAGGCGTAGCTCAGCAGAAAAGGAGAAGCCAAGAGGAAGAAGAAGAACCAGCAGCAGTGCCAGCTGAAAAGGCAAAACACTATAGCAAGTGGAGATTAAGCCGTCTGACCCTTGGAGTCAGACGTCTGAAAAGAGAAAGAGAGAGGCAAACAAAAGGAGAAAGAGAGAGAAGAAAAGAAAAATCAATTTTCCTTTCTTTAATGTTTTTTGTAAAACAGTATATATATTGTAAATTGCGATTTTATACGCTTTTAGAATCAAGTGTTGCTCCCTGAGTTCGACCTCGGAGATTTTCTGTTTTCAAGTAATAAAATAAAATACATAATACAAACTGATCCCTCGCGGGTCAATGTGCCTTGATGTAGATGCCATTGGGAGTTGATTTGTTACGTCTTCTTGCAACCTCGCTCTGATACCACTTGATAGGATCTAAAAATATGGAATATATGTATGGCTACGCACACAAACACTCAAACACAAAATCAGTAATAATAAGGCATTTTGCACAATCAATTAAACCACAAAAGGACACAAAATGTATAGTGGTTCCCCTCTCTTGGGCACTCCACTACCTAAGCCTCCCAGCTTAGAACTTTTAATCCGATTCTCTCAACCCGGAGAGAATCAATGTACTAAACCGAGGTAATTAACGGGTTACCTCAACCTAAGTACAAAAATGGGTTTGTTACAACCCAACAAACAAATGCTCAAGAACAAATGAAATACAGGTGTAAGAAAGAAAGATCTTACAACTAAGTTCCTAAGCCTCTCAACAAATGTAAATACTATGTTACCGATTTGAGAGTCCAGAAAGGACGCGAATCATGTTGAATTGCGTGAACAAAATACGTCAATGTGTTTGCAGACCCGTAGCACGACTGGAAAGTAGCAAACACGATTTCTTCTCTTGAATATGTGGTGGAAAATATGAATTATAGCTCTAGGAATTTTCTTCTCTTTTCTCTTGTCTCTAGTGTGCAAACAAAGACTCCTAGGGTCATTTTATAGAGTTTAGGACCTAGGATACTCGTCTACTAGACGTTGGGATTTAATTCCCAATGTTCATATTGTTGGAATTAATATTTCTGTTGTTCTGTTTTGGGCCAACGGCTGGCTGGTACCGGTACTAAAGTACCTGTACTGGTACTAGCAGCTCACTGCCACCAGTACATGAGTCCTAGTACCGGTACTCATCATGCGTACCGGTACTTGTGACTCCCAGGTTTGGAATTCCTTGAGCACAGTAACCTACCTGTACCGGTACTCATCATGGGTGAGTACCGGTACTTGTAAGACTCAGGCCAGAATTAAGCCTTCAACCTGTGGCCAACATGTACCGGTACTCATGGTTGGTACCGGTACTTGTTGTTCACAGTTTGAGATGAATTCCCAAACCTGTGCCTTGTAAATACCAGTACTGATGAACAGTACCGGTACTTGCTTACAAGTACCTATTTTAAGTGATTTAATCAATTACGTTCTTCGAAAACGAATGCCATATAAATCCTAATTTATCTCTAATTGATTTTTATGATCTAAGTTAAATTCTCTTTTTAAGAGGCATATAATCTATGAAAACCTAAACTAAAAAAATAAAGGGTCGAAGATGATCTTCTTCTTCTCGATCCATCCTTGTCATCTTGCCTCCTCCTTGTCATCATTTTCTCTTTCTCATCATCATGCATCCATCATTTCTTGTTTCTCTTGCTCCTTCACCTAAATCTGAAAAACACTTAATGGCAAACATTAATCCATAATAATTTTGTTAACACCAAAACAAGATGTGAAACAAGGTTCCAACTACTCTCTCATAACAGGGGTCTTGCCCTCAGAACCAAACAGGGGTCTCACCCCTTCACAGTCCGCGCACCGTTGTCTGACTACCCCGTTTTGCCCGGAGGACCTAACAAGTCAGTGTAAGGTGGCTAGCTAAACCCTGGATCTCGTGGGGTGGCTAACTCCCTCCCTACACTAGTAGCTCGCCTCGGTACCACGTATGCGAGGGCCAACATGAGTCGGTGTAGAGTGATCAATCCTAATCCCGGGTCTCAACCCAAGGGAGGCTAGCTCCGCTCTACACAAAAAGGGGATAGTGGCTCTCCTTGGTACCACGTACTCAAGGGCCAGCACACTTCCCGTCTACATTCCAGATTTTCATCTATCCACAGGAGTTCCACTCCTAATTCCCCATAGGGTTCGTGCTCATGTTCACCTCATTTATCCAGATCTCATCTTTCATAATTCATTTCTCATCCATATTCAGGCAACTCATGTTTTCATAATTTAATTTTCAATAACATGCAGCTGGGATTTCACAGGTAATTGTTCATTAAATACAGGCAACTCCTATTTTAACATGTAACTCATAATTATAATGCAGGTATTTGCTAGCGATTTATCTTAATCACGCATGCAAGTAAACCATATAGTACAAATAGGTTCATTCATTTCTGTACCCTAGGGTTCATGTCACATCCTAGCGTTCCATTCAGCTATTTCCACAAGCACATTCTTATTTAAATATTATTAATGAAATTAAACCACTCTACTAGGAAACACAGGAGTAATGGGGGCATGCACCGCAGACCTAGATGTCTCTACAAGCCTCAAACGCACAGCAGGCTGAAACCCTATACCAGAGAATACATCAAAAAAGGAGAGTTCAGAATAGTGTATAACAGACTCTAGTACGTAGAGGAACTCAAGAAGAAAGTGCAGGTATTTCGTTTGCGTAAAATGGACCCCAATCGAACCCTAAATAGGTTAAAAACGTGCCTACTGTTCAAAATCAGATGTCTGGGAATAATCATAGACGTCATAAAAGGCATCATATCTTACCTTATGTATCATGCGATATCCTCAGACGTCCAGACCTTCTCTGCGATCATCTGAAGATAGTTCCAGACGTCGAACAATGTCTTCGGTCGTCTGGGCGCACCTCCGGTCGTCTAGTGATGTAATTAGACGTCCAAAAATGCATGGGAAAGCATTCCGCACGCTTTTCTAAGGACCTTTACCTGTGTACAAAAATCGTAGGTCCAAATCAGGCCAAACCAAGCTTCTGCGGTGAGGCCTGCAAGGCCGTAACCGCGAAAAAGCACGTACCTCAGCACTGCGCGTACTTTCAAACATCTGGCCCCAGACACGGACATCCAGCTACCGCCACGGTCGTTTGGTAGACTTTGCAGACGTCTGATACTGGAAAAAACCTAGTATCAGAACCTTTCCTGCGAGCTGTCTCCTTTGAGAGCTCGCCCGCAGGAGCTTTTGCAGTCCCTCTCGCAGCTGCAAAGGGTCGGAAGCTGCCTGCTTGAGCCCCTCCAAGTCCCGCCGAGCCTTCACCAGAGCTCCGCCTAGTTTCCGCCGAAGCTCTACCAAAGGGTCATTGACCTTGGGCCTCCTCCTCCTCCCACGCTCTCCTTCTTCCTCCCTCTCGCTCTCCCTCGCTCACCCTCCACTCGCCTCATTGGAGATCTGAAGGTGGTGGTGGCTGGTGGTGCGAGGAGAGGAGGAAGGGAAAGAGGGATATAAATAGGAGGGTGTGGGGTTTATGGTTCGAGGCAGATGAGGAAGAGAGAGGAAGGAACGGTCTTTACGCGTCGCCCATGCGCAGAGCGCAATACAAAAATTCCACTTTCAGACGTCCGGGAACGGGTCCAGATGTTTGGACAGATGTCTGACTAAAACTCCAGACGTCTTAAATGGCTAAAAGTGTAACGAGTCATTACAACTTATCTTCCTCTTCAATGATAGAGTCACACATCTAGCTTAAGTGACCACATTAACATTGCATGAGAATTTGACTCTGTTGTTGCCGGAACAAGAGTCAAATGACAATAAAGTCACAATTCAAAAACTTCCCTCTTTGGATCCAAACAAAAATAAGATTTTTGATCATATAAATCTTATTAATTATTCAATTTGATGTGCCCTTTTACTCACTCATCACTCATGTGCCTACGTACAGAGCATCAAATTTTCCTGCAGAGCTGTGATTATGAACATCAGTGCTTCAGATGGATGGTGGTATAAATCATGCTCTAAATGCAATGGTGGTGTCACGAAATATCAAACTAATTTCTGGTGTGACCGTTGTAATGTAATAGAAGAAACTCCAATCCCTTGGTAAAAACTTTAGTTACAAAGATGAATAACTTACATATTTTATGGATTTGATTTTTTTATTATGCATCTTTACAGGAAATCTCATACTTACATAGGTATAAGTTAGATGTGGTTGTTTAAGATTCAACTGGTTCCACAAATTTTGTTATCTTTGGGAAAATATTGTATAATCTTATTGGAATATTAGCTTCCATCCTTGATGCAAATCCAAGCCATGCTAGGTTCACTATCCCTCCTATTATCCAAAGTCTTCAAGGGCAAGTTTTCATCTTCAGAGTTGTTTTACAACCCCAAGATTTCAAGAGAAGAATCCAAGGTAAGAAGGTTCTTAAGATATTCAAAGACGATCCTACCCTCCCACCTTTCTCAGGCATACAGCATAGCCGTTTCATTAGATTTTGGTGTTTATGAAAGATTCCATGTTATTACTAACCATTTTACTCTTTTAAATTGCTAATATTGCAAATGAAAGGCATATCTTCCTCCTTAGCAAAAGATCATAGCCAACGGAAATCATACTCCCTTCGTGTTCAAAAGTTTCATGGTGAAGCTTCTTCTTCTGATGACATCATAGTGAAAACGTCAACTAAAATCCGTCTAAATTCATCTCTACTGCATGGACCCTTATATATCTTTGTAATCTTAACTTCATCAAATTCTCTTTGTTGAAAATGGTCCTGCTTCTCTGGCCTCTGAACATTCCAAAAGTGAACTTTAGAAGAATCACTGGAACAAACCGTACATGCAAGTGAAGTTAAGGATGCCAAACAATGTAATTTCTGCATGGATTGTCACTTCCATTTTCTAAATACAATGAAAGATAAAGTTCTAATCATCAATTTATTTAAACAGATAAAGATGAACTTCTAAAGAAAGCAAAACATAGCAAATGACATGGTTGAATGTGTCTTTCAACAACTTACATGGATGATTTTTGGTGACTTATGTGAATTTTTTTTGTGAACATCTTTGTAGAAGATTGTTCTGTGATATACTTATCAAACTGGTCACATATTGAAAGTGAGGTGGCCTAAAAAAAATCACTTTATGCATTTTTGATGATATGGATGATATGCATGAAACTTAGCATGTTCATATATAACTTAACATGTTTGTATATATCATTTATAACTTAGCACATTTTGATTAATCTTCTATTAGCCTTTTTTTTTTTTGAAAGGCTTCTATTAGACTTATTAATTGTCATTATGCTCTACATTAGTAATCACTTTTACTTTGATTCATCTTTACTTTGACTTCTCAATCACATGATGGAGTCCTTTCATAGCTTATTGATCCAAAAGAAGGTAAATCTCAAACTTGCACCACTTTATGTATTAACTTGGCCCTTTCACTTCTTATGTCATATTATAACTAAATTTTGCCTATGAACTACACTAACTATTGAATTTTTACTGCAGAAAACCTTTACAAATTTCTTATCTCTTTGACAGAATGATACTAAACATCTTTTCTAACATGTACCCATTCACCTCATTTCTTTTTCAAAGCTCAACTTGCAATGTGGACTCCACTTGATCTTCTTTTGCAAACTAAAGGGTAATACACTCTTCAATCGTCTTCTCTCACTGATGCCAATGGATGTAAAATCCAGCAGACTTATCTATTGCATGGAAAAACATCAGAATGTGTGGTACATTTGATGGGGGAAGAGACCCAACAACAATAGTCATTGATTTCTAAGGTAAGATTTCTACAAAAACTACAAAAAAGGTTGGTCAATGAGAATATTCATATATTGCTGATATTTTTCTTCCAATTTGTCTAGGACTTGGTTTGCATTAGAGGTGAGAATTCATAGTTAATTTTTCTATTTGCATATTTACTCTTTAAGGATCTATTAAATACTATAAGAGTTCAGATTCTCCTTGAACAATTGATGCCCAGATAACTAACTAACAAACCCCAAAATCATCTAGATAACACCATTCTAATTCATATAAGCACAAGCAATAAATGGAAGGGAAATCCATGTCTAAGTGCCAACTTCTAAGAGCCAGCTGACTCAGTCATTATACAGTAATTCTTCCCCATACCAAAACTGTTACACCCAAAATACTCTTAAGGCAAATCAGAAAACACTACCTTTCAAGAGGAATAATTTGACGTCCAAAAAATCAGGTTCGCCTACAAACTTTTAATGTTTGTATATATCCATTTTGGTTGAATATACAGATCAAATTCACAAATTTTATGTATGTGCATATAGATAGAGCACTTTTAAAGGTTCCCTATATAAAACCTTTTTCTTCAAAAAGGCCATACATATAAAAAACTCTATGTGCTATAGATAGAGCAACACCATTCATGTGTTTTTTGAGGCAAAACCATTCCTTTATTAAGGAAGCAAGCATCCATGATGCCCAACAAGTAATCCACCAAGTCATACAATTATAATAATTCATTGTTGACCAACAATATTAGATATCTTAATTATGAACCTAATCACATATATATAATGTCCAGAAATCATTCAAAATTGGCATCCAACATCTTTCCATAGAAGTAAAGAATCTCAAATAAGATTCTCATAGCCTCCCTCCCCATCGGAGAGAATTTAAGCTCCTCCCTCAAAGTATTGCTTTAAAAGAAAAGCAAGAAAAAAAAGAGAGAAAAAGTAATGGACAACCCCAGGCTCTCAAAATGTTATTCCTTATTGATGAAAATTAATTTTTCCAGAAGCAGCAAATTCTTTTCTTCAAAATGGTAAAATTAATACTCCAAATTGATAAAGAACATCCGACATCTTCATTCCCACAACAAATAACAGTACCAGAGGACAAGTTAAGTGTACATGTCGATAGTCCAAACTAATGTAAAACACATAACTTCTTGATTTCCCTCAATTTACACCTGTTGTCTATCATTTCACCTTTAGGTTCATCCATACATTCTATTTTATTTTGGATTTAACATAGTTGTCATTATTTGTGAATTTGAAGGACTTAGATAGAAGTTTCCGTTGACGATGTTGTCTCTGTAGGTTGGAGTTCAACATCCAATGAGAAAAATTTAAGGATGAGAAAAAGAGTGCAAATGGCTCTTACATTCCTTTCTGATCGAAAACATCTTAGTCCTTCCCCAAATGGAGGACCATTCAAGATTCATCGCTCCCCAAATGGTAGCAGAAATGGGCAGTAGAAGAAGAGATGACCACAATCTTCCATATCCCCTCCAGGAAGCATGCACACAAAATCCTGAACCCGAATGGTCTGATGCCCTGTTGCTTTTTCATATTGCATCCCCATCTCAAAAGCCATGCAAAAAGACATTTTAATAGATTCCTTAGACAACGAACAATTTTCTTTGATGGTCGTAAGACCATTCACTTCACATCCAATTAGCAGGAAGTGGCGTGATGCTTGCTAAAGAATAAGGTGGCTTTAAGGTCACATGCACCTTTATTAATCAATTCAAAATCTTAACATCCTTTTATGTAGGGGTGTCTTTTTGATTTATGATAAACTACATTGAGATGGAGAATCAAATGTGCATATGTTCCACACCAGTGAAATCCAAATTGTACTCATATATGTATAAGCATCTCTTGAGCAACCACATTTGTTCATTCAGCTTAATAAAGGGATAGGTTTAATTAGATATTTAAATTTGTACATGTAAATTAACCACATATATGTGTGCTTGATGAATGTTGATCTACATAATCGTTTATTTTTGAATATGTCAACACTTTTATCTGCAATAATAATACAATCTGTATAACTATGTTCTATTTGTTTATTCAAATAATCTTAATTTTGTAATATAATTTACTTGAAGTTAGATTCCATCTTTCATTTTCTGAATTAAGATGGTGCTTAATCAAGTTCAGCTCAAATTTCATTAGTATATCATATATGTCTACCCGCAGGGAAGCACGGGTAATGAATCACTAGTAAATAAATTAAAAGTTGGTCTTGGATGTTGCAGATAAGTGTATTTAGGGTGCAATGGTAGTGGTGGTGTATAATGGGGAGGAGGGAGCAGGTGATGTGTGGCAATGGTGGTGTGTTATTTGGAGGGTGGTGATGGTGGTTGTGTGAAGTAGGGTGGAGAAAGGAGGGGGGGTAGGAGGGTGGTGGTGGTGTGCAACAGGGAGGAAGGAGCAGGACGAGGGTGGCAACGACGATGGGTGGTGGTGTGCAACTGGGAGGAGGGAGTAGAGGGGAGGTGATAGTGGTCGGTGATGGTGGTGTGTAGAAGGTCTGTGAGGGAGTAGGGGGAGGGTGGCGATGGTGGTCATGTGCAATGGGGAGGTGAGAGTAGGGAGAGGGTGGTGAAGGTAAGGAGGAGGAAGGCAAAGTGGAGAGGGGAGGAGGGAGGGGGAGGGTGGGGAATAGAAAGAAAATAAAATTTGAAGGTATAACAATAAATTTTTATCAGTTTTAAATCTAACACCATTAAAGTTGATGGTGCTAATTAACAAAGTAGCAATTATTAAAATAACATGATTTTTTTATGGGCATTTAAAATAATATTGAGAAGTAGATGATAAGAAGGTAATTTTGGAAATTTTCAATGGCACCTATATAAAAATTTCTTTAATTTCTTTTCCTTGCACACCCCTTTTGCATTGTTGTACTTACGATCTCATTATTAAGGTTTTTGGTAAGATTTTGATGTATGCTTACATAAAAGTTCATTTTTTTGACAATAATTTATCATTATATATTTTTCTCATTCTTAATTAATGAGTAATGTAGAGGCACATGAAGAAAATATGAACTATCTTAGAGATCTTTTTCTACGCTTTCTTTAACTCCAAAGCTTCTTCATTAAGATTTTATGTATTTCCCCTTACATGTTTTTCAATTCTTTCTCTTAGGCCCCGTTTGTCGGTGGGTTAACCTTATAATTGGGTTATTCCAAGTTTTTCCCAAGTTTTAACACAAACATCATATCAATATACCAATTATTCTCCACTCTCACTTTTACTATTAAAAATTACCCACTACATCCTCCACTCTCACTTTTAATATTAAACAAATACCCGCTAACATTATCCACTCTCACTTATATTGTTAAATAAATATCTACTAATATCACATCAATACACCAATCATTTTAACCCTATACTTAACCCTATCCTTACTCCACTACCCAACCAAACACCATTTCCACTTATTCTATTTTAGCATATCCCTACAGTACTTTCTCCAGCGTCCAAACAGGGCCTTAGGTAATGGAGAATCATAAGGAGTATAGAACATCCAAACTACCCAAATATTGTATACGCATAATCGCTTGCTTTTAAATATTGCATATATCTAATACATGACTGTTCTTTCCTTTTCACATCACATTCTTATCAAGCAAAATACATCTACTTACTGTTAACTTTTGAATACAAACACGTACAATGCATGGTTTCATGCTAGTAGCAACAAATGTAAGATAAATCATCTTCTCATGCATCTTAAATATCAACGATCGATGGGTCTCAGAGGCCATCAAGGGCCATTAGAGAATTTGTAAGCTCGAAAAATGTAATATAGTCACAAGAATATAAAAATTGGCAAACAATCACAAATATAGAAAATTATTTAACTAGTTCCACCTCAAGAGATATACATTTGTGGAGGGGATCTAACTCTTAATATTCATTATAGATGTGAATAATACATAGAGTAGTAGGCTTAAGAACCTTTGCCCCATTCCGTATGGGTTCTCCCATGGGATGTCCTCGTTGGGTGTCCGCGTGTTTTCATTGGGTTTCCCCCTAGGCTCCCCCCCTTCCATGTGGTGGTAAGAGATATTTATAGTATACAAAATGTGGGAGGTTATACATTTAGAAGTATAATTTTCGAAAGTAATAGAGGATAATGACAGATAATGGAGAGTAACATCGAATGTTGTAAAACATAGATTTGATTATGAAAATGTTGTAGTACAGTGCAAATTACGATTCAAACAAAACTATTTGTAACAAGATGGTAAGTCCAAGTCGATCTTAGGGAGGTAGATAATTGCGAAATTGATTTTTAACTTCTTTTCTCTACTTACCTAAAATCAGATTCCAGTTTCTAAAGTGCGAGTATAAGATACGCCGATCGCATCATTGACATGTAGAACATGTACGTGAGTCAGATAAATCACAAACGTGAAAGTGTGTGTTTCAATCCGTATAACTTCTATTATGCGATGGCGATTAGCAGAAAATGAGTCTATCACTAGATCATTAACTATTGAAAGAGGAAAACTACGCGATCGAAATTGGTTTCGAAAAACCTGTCGTTGTAGTTTGATTTGCGAAGAAATCCGTCAACGGATAAATTTATACTGAAATTCTAAGAATTCCGGGTAGAACGCAGGGAGGCAAACGTTCGATTTAAAACCGCGTTTGTTTAATTGTCACGATACAAATTATAGCCAGTCGAATTGAATCTAAACTAACTATCTACTTAAAGAATAATGAATAGAAGACAAAGAGAGAATATTACAAATAAAGACAAAAGAAAGATAGAATAAATATAGAATTCATTATCACGAGTTGATGTTCATTACAATTATAACTATCCACTATACTAGAAAGCAGGAAATCTACACTAGAATGTGGTAAATTTATTCTAGAAAGCATTAAAAGAGAAGATAGAGAGAAGTTATCCTCCTCGACGACTGCTTAGAGGACAAGTCGGACGGGACGACGCCTAGAAGACGGTGGATAGAGTGGGAAGAAGGAGGACGAAGTAGGAAGAAGCGGGAACGAGGCAGCATGTCATCGTTGTCATGGGATCCACTTCCAGAACGATGATGAGAAAATTGGATTTTGGCTCTAGAATAGCATCCCGGGTGTGGGACAAGCTTTTATTAAACTCTGGAGAGGGGGAGAAGTGAAGGAAGGGATGAAGAAGTGGAAGTCGGGTCTCCTTTCATAGTTGTAGGAATTGAGGGCAAATTTGTCATTTCAAGCTTAAAACATTAATATCAGGTCTTTAGTGACGAATTTATCCATCACTAAAGGTCTAATCGTGGCCGATGTGCGTGTACCTCCCTACCTGCCGTGCTCAAAATGCCTGCGCATGTCTTTCAAATCTTAGCTGTCCGATCGCGAGATCAAACGGCTCATATTTCTCCTTACGCGTCTTTGTTTGCGCCTTCATCGCGCGGCCGCGTGCGATCGGGCATGCACGCTGAGCGTCAGATCGCGCGTGCGCATTATTGGTTGATCCGAGCCGCCTGTAGCTGATCACACGGTCGCGATTACTCACTCACACATTGCGGATGGCGAGTCGAACGCGCATCGTGCTCTCGCGCAACGCCGCTCGATCTCCGTACTGCAGCGCTGGCTTTGTCACTGTTATGCATTACGCGCGCATGCTTCACGGTCGTTGGATCAAGATCCACCAACCCAGATCATGCGTTGGAGGTCCTTTGGAGATGCAGCGGCGGTTCTTTAGGGCCGATTGGGCAGTTGGGTTGGCACCACATGGCGCCATCTTAGCCGTCCATCTTCTGCGTGTTGTAGATGGTGTCACGGATGTCGGATTGAGCCGATTTTTGCGCTGGCAGGCTGCGATCATCGATCCGAACCCATCCGCGTGGTCTAATTTGTCGTTTGAAGTGCAGATTGGCACCATCTTGATCTTTAGGCTTCTTTGATCTCTATCTGGTGCTACGGATGTCCGATCAGAGCGATCTTGGAGTCGTTGAACTCTAATCGTCGTCCTAATCAGATCCATATGGTTGGATCTTCGATCCTAGGTTCCGATTAAAAGTTGCCCTGTCCCTGACTATAAAAAGAGACAATTACTATACAATTTATACAACTTGACTTAAATGTATGATTATGCATGTTATGCAATATTTACAATATATGATGCTAATATGACACTAAGAACATGCATTAATAGACATTTTTGACTATTTAGATGTATGGGCATCATTAACATCTTCTGGATTTGACATATTTTTATTGCAACAAAATATGAGATGATGATAAGAGGATATTTTATTCTATCAATTGATCAAATCATTACAATTATTTTTAGAGGAAAGCTTGTATAAGGAATTTGAAATCTACTAAACTATTAGAAAAGAAATGCATGCATGGATCTCGGAAAGATTATGCGTGCATTCTAGTAGGGAGATATTTCTATACTACCAACAAGAAAATAATACAAGCATTAAACTACGAAAAATAACTGCGCTAAGAGCAATCGAGGCACCGGAGGTGATCTCCGGTGGCCATGTGGCTTGAGGCGATAGGAGGGAATAAAGGGATGGCCAGGGTGGTGTGGCTGACCTCTTGATGAAGGTGGTGGAGTAGCTCCCTTGGACCTTTGATGAGTGAAGATGGTGGAGGTGCTTGTGAATGGAGGTGTAGGTGGTGTGGAGAGGGGAGTCCAAGCATCCAAGAGATGGCCTTTTGGCCATCCAACCTAGTCTTTTTATAGACTTCTTGGATGGCCAAGGTGCTCTCAAGAGAAGTCTCTAGACTTCTCTAGAGTGGTCATGGCCTATGGCTATATTTAGTCTTCTTAGGTCCACTTTTTGTGGCTCTAAGAATGGCCATGTGTAGTGATTCTAGAGTATTCTCTAGAGTGTGTAGGTGTAGGTGTGTGTGTGTGTGTGCATGAATAGGTGGTCATGTGAATCACTTGGTCCACTTCTAATTAGGTCTGGGTTGGTCCTATCAAGGTATCTAAAAATAGGTCTAAGTGTGACCTATTACTAAATGGTTAATCCAATTAAACTTAACCAAGTTAAATTTGGTTATATGTGTTCAATTGGGATTGAGTCGATTGGACTCTCATAGAGTCCAATTAGACTTGTGTTGATTGAGATTTGAGCTCAATTTGACTATATGAGTCCAAATGACTAGGTAAGGTGTAATTGACTTTGATCTAAGTCAATTGGGCCTAGTGAGAACCTAATTAGGTTCTTATGAGAGTCTTAGGGTTGTGTACTAGGGTTAGGGTACCTTAATTTAGGTTTCCTAGGGTGTAGGATTGGGTTTAGGGGCCTTAGAAAATAAGATCTAGGCTTTAATCAAAAAACAACAGGAGAGGAGTTCTAGAAGTCTGATCTTAAGGTCAAATGACTTATACTTCAAAATCAGAAGTCTAAGTCCTTAATCTGGACGTCCAATACTAAGTCAGTGTAGAGTTTAGGTTCTGTCTTGGGTTTCTGCATAAATTGGACATTTGACACCTTGTCTAGATGTCCAATTTTGCAGCAGCTTGGGTTCTGAGTCCTACGGGTGGAACCTAAGGATCTTGGACGTCTAACGTCCTACCTGAATGTCTAGAGGTGGGTTGGAATGTGGATTTTGAGGTGTTTTGGGCTAAGGTGACCTAATATAAGAGTGGCTAAGGTTTGGGAAGGTGTCTAGGGCTACCTTAAGGCTAGGGATTGGTGTAGGGATGTGTAACGAGGCATCCCTACAAGAAGACGCGAAACAAAACGGAACACGTCACTACGGAACAATACCTAACAGAAACGTCTAAGAGCTCATGTCAAAAGATATGTTGTGGTGGCTACTCTAGTTATAGACATGTGAATTGGTTATTTTCCAGTCAATTGATTCACTTCTCGGGACGACCTTGCTTTGATACCATCTTGTAACGACCCGATTCCTGAGTCCCTACGAGACACGAGAACCGGACCGACTCAACTAATCCCAAGACCTGGTCGTCCAACGAGGAAGTAACTAAAAGAGCAGTAAAATAAACCACATTCAGCATGAATATAACTAACAGTAAGAAAATACAGCAGTAAGGAAAGAAACCACTACAGTATATACCACCACAACAGTAGAACAACATTCATAACATAATATGAACTGCAGGTAAAGAAAAGTACAGCGGTAACAAGAACTACTCACTACAGTGGAACCAAAAAGAGGTACAAGAGAACAGTGGTAACTCTACTGGACCCTACTCGGCCCAGCGTCCTCTGCAGCCGCTGACCCTGGCTGCTCAACACCTGGTCCTGAAAGGTAGAGAGTGTAACACGTCAGCAAAACGCTGAGTAGAGTGGCAGCTAAACTAAAGAAACAGTAAAGTGTACAGTAGCTGTTTTAATTTTCTTTCTTCCTTTATTTACTTCTTTCTATTGTTTCAAAATTTATCTATTTCTCAGATCCTTTACTTGATCTCGAATGTTCCTCATGGGAACGATCTTGCTTGCAGTCTTTTCCAAAAAGTAGAAGTAGCACGTGGTGCTCTCCTGGTCGGGAGAGTCCCCCGTGGTGATCCTACTCTCAGTCAACCACCCCAAGGTCACGGACAGGCATAACGGTGACTACGGCACGCGCGATAAACGCACAGGTAGCAAACCCGCACTGGCACGCGGTCAGTCGTTTCCGTTAACGGGTGCGCCCAAAGCACAGCACAGAACCAGCACAGGGCAGAGCCCTCTCAGTAACAGGGGTCGAATCCCTCCACAGTAACCAACCAGGGGCCTTGCCCCTCCACAGTCCGCGCTCCCTCGCCTGACTACCCTGGTTTGCGCAGTGGGCCTAACAAGTCGGTGTAGGTGAGCTAGCAGAACCCCAGGGCCCGTGGGGTAGCTAGTACTCGCCCTACACTAGTAGCTCTCCTCGGTACTGCGTACATGAGGGCCAGCAAGTCGGTACAAAGTGGCCAGACCTAACCCCGGGTCCTTGGGGCGGCTAGCTCCGCTCTGCACTAAATAGGGGGACAGTCGCTCTCCTTGGTACTCCGTACTCAAGGGCCAGCTCACTTCCCCAATTCTATTCCATTCACCTTCCAGGAGTTCTACTCCAAATTCCCCGTAGGGTTCCACCTCTTTTAACTCAGCACATTCAGGTTTCACCTTTCCAATTTCACGTTCATACATCCCATATTCTCAGACATGCTCATTTATTCATAACAGGCAGCTGTTAAATCAATTTACAGGTAGCTATTATTTCCATTCCACATTTTCCAAGACTGCAGTATTCATATATTCCACTAGTTCTTCCCATCCTAGGATTCATGCCATACCCTAGGATCTATCATACAATCTAGTTTTCCAGCTCTAGGATTCATGCAACACCCTAGGATCTACCATTCATTCTAGTTTCTCATTCCTAGGATTCATGCAATGTCGTAGGTTCTATTTATGGTTTCATAATTTAACAGATTATACTAATAAACTTAAAAGCCACTCTATCGGTTACAACAGGCGTACTGGGGGCGTGGTCGGGAATCCCGCGTGCCTCTGCAACCCCCGAGACTGCAACGGAACGGGGTCCGATCACAAGGATCAAACACAAGGAGTTTCTCAAAACAGTATACAACTACTGTAGACGGGTAGAGGATTTAATTCCGAAAAGCACGCAACTCGAAATGCGGAAAACGGACTCCGAACGGGCCCTAAACGGGTTGAAAACGACGAAACAGTGCAAAATCAGACGTCTGGAACTTCTTCCAGGCGTCTTAAAAAATGGGATCAGATGGTACCCTGTTTTGCGCGGTCTCTCAGATGTCCAGAAGCCTGCGGGGGCATCTGGCCTAGTTCCCAGACATCCGATGGTCACCCCGGACGTCTGGAAGTCCCTCCAGTCGTCTGAAGCACACTGCCAGACGTCTGATTCGCATTGGATGCGAATCTCAGAACCTGCGCGTACCCATTCCTCGTGCTCAGTACGGACGGTCGAAGGAAAGGAAGAAGGTACGAAAATAACTTACCTTTCAGACGTCTGGACAGTCCTCCAGACGTCTTCCCCGTTGTCTGGTTGGAAACCCAGACGTCTGATTCTGGAAAAACTTCCAGAATCAGAGCGCGACTCGCCCTCCGCCCGCGACGCACGGCTGCGTCGCGCCTCGTCCGCCTGCTGGTCAAGCTGCAGCAGGCCTCCCGCGTCACCTCGCATCTGCTGCTCCCCCGCCGGCCGGCTCTAGCAGCCCCGGCAAGCTCGCCCTCACGGCCGAGCGCCTCCTCTTCTCGCGCAGCACCTCCTCCCGCACTCGTCGCGGCTGCCACCGCTGCCGCTCGCTCACTCTCGCACTGGCTGGAAGGAGAAGAGGAAGGGGCGGAGGCGATGAGAGTGAGGGAGAGGGTGAGGCTTTTTAAAGCCGCGCGGGGAGAGAAAGAGAAAGCGAGACAGAGGGCAGCCTACGCCCGCAGGAGAGAGGGAAAAAGCGACCGCAGGTCTGCGCGCGCAGGCGCGCAGACGCAACCGCACGTGCCACCGAAACCGAATCCCAGACATCTGGAAGGGGTTCCAGACGTCTGGTCCGACGTCTGGGCCACCTCCCAGACGTCTGCAGTCGCGCGTTCGTAACAGGATGTCCTATGTTCTTCATAATTCAATTCAAACATTAAAATCTTATAAGTAATGTAGTATACCTTTTCCATACATTATGTCTTCATCTTAAGTAGCTTTATTCCAAGGCTTCTACCAAAGCTCTGCTGCAGCTCCAACCTCTATCGTACTTCAGATCCATCTTCAGGCCATCTCCTGAGCTTTTATCACCTACAAACCAAATAATACATTAATCAATACATTATTATGGCATTATTTCATGAAAATCTAAGTAAAACAGGAAGGATGCAAGGTATGTTGCTAATGCATGAATTATGCTGCAATTATGCAAAGTTCTAACTCAATTTTGGTCGTTTAAGTCTTATGTGTAGGTTGGGCCCTACGAAGAGGGGTGACGTAATAAAATGCGGAAATAAATATAAACAATATCACAGAATAGACAACCACACAAAGTACACAAAGATTTTTTAGGTGGAAACCCAAACCGGGTGAAAACCACCACCTAACCCTCTCGAGTTAAGATTTTCCGATCAACCTAGTTGATCAAATCCACTAACCGAATCACTTTAAAACGAGGGTGATTCAACCTCAGTACAACCACGCTACAAGTACGAGGATAGCGTTCCTCAACCCCTTCTCTCCACGAGAAGGATTTTGTCCCACGAAGGAGACGGGAATTCGCAAAGCGAATACCCAGCCAAAAGACAAAGATAAAATAAAACAAGTAATCCTATAGAGCCAACAAAGTAATTTAAACCTAGCTTCTATAGGAAATAGGAAACTCCCCTTTGCAAGGAGTGCGTCGAGTTGATGACGCGGTGCGTGTGCCACGCGATGGCGCAATGTCGCTCTCGTAGACAACGGCGGGAGAGCGGGTGCGCAAAGGGAATTTAGCTCTCTAGGTGATGGAACTTAAACTTGGAGAGCAAGATCTTTTCTTGGACATAAAAGGGTAGAAAGTATGTTGCTTAGGCGTATCCAAGTGTGTGTTGTGTTTCTCTTTGTTTTTTTTTTTTCATGGTGTGTAAAGGCTCCCCTCTATTTATAGAGGCCTTAGGAAGGCTTTGGAAGGCTTAGGAAATGTTCTATAGCCGTTGGGAACAAAGCCCAAGAGAATCAGGCCGAAATCAGGACAATGATTGCGCTTGACAGGGTAGTCAGACGTCTAACTTTGGCATCAGACGTCTGGAAGGCCACTTTAAGACGTCTGATTCCAAGGTCAGACTCCTGATTTTGGGCGGGTCTCTCCCTGACTTGAATCAGATCTAAACAGGGTTTTTGCGCAAGTCCATCAGACGACATACGGGACGTCTGGAACTATGTATGGACGTCTGGAAACCTACTTTTACTGTGGGAATTGATTTCCAAACGTTGCAACGGCTAGAAAATTTCTGAGAAGAGATTTTGGGTCAGCCGAGGCAAAACAGTCATTTATCAGACGTCTGGACAGTCCTATGGACGTCTGATAAGGCTCTAACGGTCATATTCTTGAGTGGTTGCTAAGCCAGCCAACGGTCCACTAATTGGACGTCTGGAAAAGTCATCAGACGTCTCCTAAGACGTCTGGTCTAAGGTCTGGACGTCTGATTTCATCAGACAGAACTAAGTATGTCCAGCCTAACAGTTATCAGACGTCTGAAACAACAGTCAGACGTCTTAAAATACTTTATCAGACGTCTGATTTGGGAATTAGACGTCTGGAAGTGCTGTTTGAACCCTATATTGGTTTTCTAAGTATTCTACAGAAAACCTAAGTATCCTAGGGTTGTGCCGGTGTTCCTAGGACTACTGTTAGGGTTCTTTGAGGCTCTTTAACATAATATTCTAAGGAAAATAAAGATAAGAGATACAAGAAAGGATTAAAAAGAATCTATCCTATTCTTCTTGTCTTCTATCTTAAATCTGTCGCTCCACGCGAACCTCCTCTGTTTTCCGTCAAGCTCCTCCAATCCGTCCTGGATGCGAGCTCGAACTCCGTCTAAACACGTCCACATTTGCAATTGACCTGAAATCTAGGACTTAAATTGCAAATGTTAAATAACACGTGTTTTGTTATCATCAAAACAAATGATCGTGGTGCTCTAGCACCAACATTATGATTACTGCGCAATCAAGTAATGGAGAGTTATTGCATTGACTCGTAATCGCTCCGTTGACTATGTCTTTTCACATTCTCACTCGGATCGAGTCCAAGCGGGATTGACTAGTCTATTCATGAGTCGATTAGACGTATTTTGTGAGGGGTAATTTTCGTCCCACATCAGATGCCCCCACTCATAGTATGGATGTGTTGACTGCGAGAATAGACTTCTTTCTCTTTTTTGCCCTCTCATAGAGGTCATCCTTGCCCTTAGTAGCTATCGCTTGGTATTGTCAGGTATTGCTCCCACTGGCCCGCTTGCCTCTTAAGGGACTGGAGAGACTTGAATACCCAAGCTCTCGCCAAGATTTCTTGCACAGAAGCGACGCTTGCAGGGGGCTCGGGGTTTGCTCTAGTTGGAGTACTCGCTGGCAGCCTATCTTGTGCGGGTGGCGCATGCTTGTTGGCAACACAAGGTGATTTTTCAGTCTTAGCGTGTACTAATTTGCAGGTGGGTGAGGAGATAAATGGTATATAAATTTTACATAAGTAAATATCTATTTTATGAAATAGAAAAAAATTACTTATCTTTGCATGTGAGAAGGAATGCGTAACAAGGAGGTGATAGAGAGAAATCAACGGACATCCTTGTTGCATGGCATCCAACGTTAATAATAGAATGTCATTGGTTTCAAGCCTTATAGGCAACCACAAATAATTGTTTTATGCTCTCCCACTAAAGCTAAAAGCTTCACTCGCCTCCCCCACGCCCTTGAAATGTAGCATTACCAAACCTGTGAGAGGGCTTTTGCCAGAGGGGTGGAGGCACGACATGAGCCATTAGGCTTAGAGAGGATGGTATCCTTCTTGATTGGTTGATGGGGTCTGACTAAGGCATAAATTAGGCAGGGGGTGGCTGATCGGCTAAGCAATGGATCGGGCGCCGTTCGATTCCAACTAGATGGAGGGTCTTAGGCAGGAAGGAGGCCTCAGGTGGGTCACCACAGGCAGAGGAGTGAATCGGCCTGATCAGGTGGCAATGAGACTCAGGCGTCGACTCCCTTTGGCAGAGAGGCGCGAAGCTAGCTGAATGGTAGGAGGGGCTGGTTGGTTCCCAAGTCAGAGGTGCCATCGAGGGGAGTTGTCGGGTGGGATCATCCTTTCCAGCCTTTGCAACAGTGAGATTGGGCAGAGGGAGGTCATGGCCGAGTTATCGCAAGCCTCAAGTGGGAAGAGGCTCCTAGTGGAAGGAACTTCAACGAGTGTAAGAGCTTGCCGGCCACGGTCATCGCACTAGGTGGCGCTCATGGGTGGCCAAAAGGGGAGAGCAAGCCAACCCTAGTCAAGCGGCAAAGAGGATCATGAACCTCCTGCTTGAAGAAGCTTCTATTGGATGGCAATCGACCATACAGAGCTTTAGCAAGGAGGAGCTGCTGGGTGGAGTTCCTAGAGGGAGGAGTGACAGGCTGGCGGAGGAGATGGTCGTACCATTAGTCAGTTGATAGCGATGGAGACCGCATGGTGTCGAGCCGACGCCTTTAGGCAGGTGGATCCCCTCTAACAAGGTCATGGTTGAGCATGAAGCTTTTGCCAAGGAACTTTGGTGTGCTTAAGCCCTATGGGTCAGGTAGTCACCACCAGCCGATGTCCTAACCTCTATGGGTTAGGCGGCACCCCTCAGATAGGGGGAGAAGGATCGGATGGCCAATGCCTTCGCCTATTATCGTCCCACATTAGATGGGGGACAGACACCAGTCACTAGTTAGGTGCTAATGGATTGCTCCCCTCATCAATCGATGCTTACATTACCCTTCCTTCTAACAATAGGCAGTATTGATACTTTTCCTCTTTTTTTTTTGTTTTTCTCTTGCTTGCCATGACAAGGCCATGTGGGAGTCACATCATATTAGAGTAAGATAATTGTTTTTTCAACAATTGCCCATGATTGCAGAAGGAGTTTTTTTTTTTAGTGGACATCTTTGGTTGAAGGGCAGTTGAAGGTGAGGACAATAGGCCTCATTGACTCTCTAGCGATGGTGTGAGCACCAATCAACCATGGGAATCCATGGGAAATGAGATTCCTCCAATGCGTGGAACTTTTTGCTCTATAGCAAGAGAGAAGGGGCCCTTGGTAGAGGCCTAATTTTAGCAGGATGAAGGCCTTTCCCGCACAAAGGGAAGGCTTTGACACATGTATAAGAAGATCATGGCATTTCTTGTTGGCGATTCTCATAGACAATGTCAATTGATAGGCCTCAGAGGTCACTGTCAAGGCCACCGAGGGCCATCAAAGAATTTGTAAGCTTAGGAAACGTAACATAGCTACAAGAATATAAAAATTGTCAAGTAATCATATTGACACAGAAGATTGTTTACCTAGGTCAATTTCAAGAGATGTACGTTTGGGGAGATGATTTAACCCTCAATATCTAATATAAATGTGAATAATATACAGAGTAATAGGCTTAAGAGCCTTTACCATATTCTGTGTGTCATGGGATCTCCCATGGGATGTTCTCATTGAGTGTCCATATGTTTTTCATTGGATCTCCTCCCTTCCATGTGGAGGTGGGAGATATTTATATTGTATAAAATGTGGGAGGTTATACATTTAAAAGTATAACCGCTGGAAGTAATGGAGGATAATGAATGATAATGGAGAGTAATAGAGAGCTATTGCATTGATTTGTAATCGTTCCGTTGATTATATCTTTTGCATTTTCGTTTAGATTGAGTTCAAACAGCAACTGATTTATTTACAAGTCGATTAGATGTATTTTGTAAGAAAAATTTTTGTCCCACATCATCGATAATATTAAAATAAAATATTTTCTTATTTAAAAATTTTGTGACAAAATGCATGAATTAACCCATGACCCCGAAAACTATATACCTTCACCTAAGATTTTATCCATTGCATCATTTTTCTCTTCGGATCCTCCTTTGTACCTGGAAGGGAAGAAAAGGGGTACTTCCCCCACCAACTCCCTTCATCCTTCCCCCCATCCCACGATCCATCTCTCATCCCCTTCCAACTCTCTTCTCAAAGTACCCCAAACACACGACGACGGCACGCGGTGAACCCCCACGGACACACAGACATTCCCACAGATAGATAGAGATCCATCGATAGATAGAAGAGGAGAGACAGAGATAGAGAGGGAAAAGCAAATGGACGACGATCCATTCGTGCGAGACTACGACGAGTCTGAGCTGAAGATCGCGGCGGAGTTCCTCACCAATTGGCTCCCTTTCCTCACCCGCGACCTCTGCCCCCACTGCTCCGAAACCCTAACCTCCCGCATCCGCTCCCTCACCCCCGATCGATCGACGGCGGAGGAGCAGGAGGAGGCACCGAAGCCCCCCGCGAAGATGTCGTGGGCGGACATGGCGGCTCAGGAGGAAGAGGAGGAGGCACTGGTTGAGATGGAGGAGGAGGAGAGGAAGGAGAAGAAGGAGACGAGGAAGGTGGAGCTGACAAGGGAGAGGAGGGAGAGGCTGAGGTTCGCCAACGTCGGGAGGAAGAAGGACTTCTTGTGCCTCGAGAGGATCAAGGGGAAGGTCGTCAACGTCCTCCAAGGCCTCGAGCTCCACACCAACGTCTTCAGCGCCGTCGAGCAGAACCGCATCGTCGATTTCGTCTATGAGCTCCAGAGGAAAGGGAGGAATGGCGAGTTGGGAGGTATATTATATCATCGCCTTTTTCTTCTTCTTGCTCTTTCCTTTTTCCTTTTCTTTTGTGTGTGTGTGTTTTTTTTTCTTAAGGTTAGGTAGTTGGAGATGAATGCTGTTATTCGGAGAGAACTGGCGCCTTTTATTTCGCAATGTCTCGAGGCCTTAGAGTAGTGTAGGGTGGATTTCGTATTCGGGATAAACGCTGTAAACTTAAGAAAGGAGGTTTCTTTAGTTTGCTGCACGACTTTGTTGCATGATCTGGAGTAAATTTTGGTTATTTACATTCCAAGGAGACTTAGGATGAATTTTATTGGGAAGTTATTGCTTCTTGTCCCTAGATTCTTTTGCATGATTTGGTGTAAATTACTATTATTTACTCCCTGAGAAGGGATGTAGGGTGTGCTTGATTATATAGTTGTCATTTCTTATTCCTTAATGCGGATAGTTGTTTTGATGAATTGCTTGATGTGATGCTGACTACTACGTGAAGTAGTGGTGTTACTTGACTAAGAGTGGCTTCTTATTCCATAATTTTTTACCTGAGGTTTCTTAGCCTGCTATCACGTGGGATTTTCTTTGTGAAACTTTTTGCATCTTCTTTCAGGTCTTTTTACCTGTGTTAATGTGGTTATGATACTGTATTTGGCAACTTTACCTCATTTGGCATGCGCAAGGAAACAGGGAACTCTTGTTATGTGGAATATGGTGGTTGTAGTGTCATTTGTCTAGGAATGCTAGATATTGGAAGAATAGAATGTCTTGGATGTTCAAACATCTTTTTTTACTAGGCGAATAACTCCTTTTACTTTGAACTTCAAAACTTCCTTTTAAGGGAAGAAGCTTGGAAGACTTAAACAGGCAGTTGGGATTTTCGTTATTAGTTTCAGAGGGGCCTTCTGCCAACTTTTCATCAATTATCATTGAAAAAACTTTCCTCATTTCCTCTATTGTATGCTCTTGAACATGGAAACTATGTTGCTGTGTACAAGTAGTGCACAAGGAGAAAATGTCATAGAACTTTTTTTAAATTGACAAGTACGGATCCAATGGCATCTGTGCACACTTATTTCCTAAACTATCTGCCCTTTCCGCTGATCTAATGGCATCTATGACTAATTCTTTTTTAGATGCCTTCCGTATTGCAATCACTTTTTGAGGCTAGATTGGAGGATCTTACTCTTTGGCTACAAACTTTGCATGTGCTTTGGCCTAGGGAGGGATGGGATGGTTGGACTCTGGAGATATGGGGAGTTTTTTTATCGGGAAGGCTTGCTTGAGATTCTTGGAAGACTGGAGGTCTTGTGGACTAAGGCTTGGCATTTGAATGTAAGAAAAAAGTTGGAAGACCCACCTCCCCTTAAAGGTGGAGATCTTTATGCGACTTTAGAAGAAGGAATATGGGCACCTGGTGGTGGTTGTACTTGTGCCTTTTGTGGTGATGGAATTGAAGATACTGACCATCTCTTTTTCTCTTGCCCCTTTCTATAGGAGTGTTGGTTGAGCTCAGTGGACTAGTCCTTGAGGCACTCCTCGGAGCTTGAGTTTTGGTCTAGCATACATGTCACACTTGTTGAGGCTAACACTTTAAGGAGAACTTTTGTTCATATTTGTTGTATTTGTCTCAGGTGTTTTAGGAGGGAAAGAGCCTCCATAGATGGGGTTATTCACCTTTTTAATTCTCTCTGTAATTGTTAATGTAACTAGCTCTCCTTTTAATGAATACCAGGGGTTAGCAACCTTTGCTAACCCCTTTTTCCTTTTTTAAAAAACACTAGACTGAATAGATATCATAATTTCTTAGAAATCTTGTGTAAAGGCATTCCTTTTACTCTTAGAGCCTTTTGGGTTACCCAAAGAGGATTTGATGGTTCTTGTTAACGAATAACAGGGTGTGAGGATCTTCTTATTCATTGGTGAATAAGTAACTATAGTGACTAACCATTGGGGAAGTGAAGAAAATCTTGCCCCTTTTTTTTCAATCTCCTAGGTTTTAAACTTCCACTAGCCTAGTGGGATCTCTTGAATCTTTGAGTTGTATCTTCTTGTTTGTTTAAAGGATTGTCTTGCTCTTCTAGAGGTATATTGCCCCTTTTGTCTAAACTAAAAGTGCTTGCGCATTGTCTAGAGGATATCAATCACTTGTTCTTTGCTTGCCCGGTGGTGAGGCAGGTTTAGGATAAGATTTAAGACCGATGGTGGGCTCATGATTCATTTACTAGCTTCTGGAGATTGTTCAGATGTGGAGGAGCCGATGCTGGGCATAATGGTTTCTATTCGAAGAAGGAGTGGGCTCGCCCAATGGTGGAGTTTTGGGCTGTTTGGTTGGGTAGGGATGAGATTGTTTTTAGGGGGCAGTGCCCGTATGTGGAGAATATTGTTGCGTCCGCGTTGTCTTTTATTTCGGGGTGGAGCTTGTCTTTGTGATGTAAGCCTTGTTTGTGTTGTAAGTGATTAATGTGATTAATATAATTTTGAGTGGTATCTAAAGGATAATCACCCTTTCCCTTTTTAAAAAAAAGTGCTTGCGCATATTCTTATTTCCAAGCATATGAGTAGTCAATTGACTTTGGTTTACATACCATATAGGGATTTCAATATCTGTTGCATATAATCGATAATGGACTTTTGAAAATTCATATTTTCTTATATAGTTATAATCTAGGCTGACAATTCAGAAAGTAGAAATATCAACAATTTTGAAGAGTTTCTTTTTTATTTTTGGATGAGCTTGATCTTGAATATTTTTCCATGTCTAAATGCAGATGGATGCCTAGCGTCGGATAGCTTCCCAGTGATATTCTATAAAGATTTTTAGGTGGTGCTAAAGGAGGATGTCATGCAGGTCGTTCGAGAGTTTGAGGAACGTAACATAAGTTTTGACAGGCTTAATGAGTTCTATATGTTTCCTGTTGCCAAAAAAGGAGGGGGCTGAGACGATCGAGGAGTTCAGGATAATCGCTTTATCTAATGATATGTATCTCATTGTTGCCAAGGCCTTGGCGAATAGACTACATGCCATCCTAGAGGATCTGATCACACTGGTGTAGACGACCTTTGTCCCAGACAGGAACATCCTGCATTGTTTTATTGTTGCATCAGAGATTCTGGTGTGCTGGAATAGGTGGAAGAAGGCATTCTTGTGGAAGGTGGACTTTAGCAAGGCATATGACTCGGTACAATAGCCTTTTCTTTGGATGTCACTGGTTGTGAGGGGCTTCCCCTAGAGATGGATCGATTGGATGAAGTGGTGTGTTACTGCAACATCATTCTCGATCTTGGTTAATGGGAATCTGGCAGGAGGATGGATACAACTGCGTAGAGGAGTCAGGTAGGGGTGTCCCCTTGCCTCGTTGCTCTTTGTTTTGGTAGGGGACGCACTGGCAAAGGCTACTTACAGAGCCTATGGTAGAGGTTTGTTCTTTGGATTTTCTGTGTAGCAGGTGGAGGCTCTAGTGCTGTAGTATGCAGACGACACTCTGTTCTTTATGGAGGGCTTAGTAGGGGAGGCGAGGAGATTGCGCGTGTTGATGCACTTATTCGGGGAGGCCTCTAGGTTGCAGATTAATTTTGGGAAGTCTTGTTTTGTTCTGATGCTGTTGGAGGATGGGGAGGCTAGGAGCTATGTAGGGGCCTTGGGCACACTGGCAACCACCTTGCCCCTGCCTTACTTGGTCTTGCCTCTATTGGATGGCAAGCTAGGTGCGTGTGACTTCATTTCGCTGATGGAGAGAGTTGAGAGGAGGTTGGCAGGATGGTCCTCCAAGATGCCATCTCAAGCAGGTTGGTTGGTTATGGTAAAGGCATCCCTCTCTGCTATTCCGACATACTTCATGTCTATTTTCAAGCTCCCCCAGAAGGTGGGGAGGACGTTGACTGGTTTGATGAGGGACTTCTTTTGGTCCAACTTTGTGGAGTTGGGGAAGGGAGCAAGGCTGGTGGCATGGGAAGAGGTTTGTAGATCTGTAAAGGAGGGTGGCCTTGCGTGCGAGATTTGGAATCCATGAATGACAGTCTACTGACTAGATGGATAGAAAGTTTGTTGGGGTGTAGGCCAAGTTTGCTGGGCAGAGTGCTATGGAGGGTCATTGGACTAGGAGAGATTGGTGAAGTTAGGAAGAGGAGCTTCCTTCTTCTATAGGGGTTGGTGTTGGTGGCACTAAGGGTGTGGGATTTTTTCTTGTTGCTGGTTGGTGCGGAGGACACATTCAAGTTTAGGATGGATGATTGGACAGGGGATGACACCTTGGCCTCTAAGTTTTGAGGCTCTTCTAAGGCTCTTCTGAGGCTCTTCGCGATAGTGCAGGACATGGAGGTTACGGTCGGGGTTTGCTAGGAGGGGGCGTGGTGCCCTGCGGTGGTAGGGAATCAGTCGGATCTTAGGTTATAGGAGCTATGGTTTTGTTGTGGGAGTTGGAGCATTTCGGGATGGAAAGGAGGCAGGATTGTTGGGGCTGGGATGATGGTGAGTTCTCGGTCAGGAAGGTGTATGATAGGCTACAAAATAGGGAGTCGGTGTTGGATGTGGATTTCCTCTGTGATCGTAGAATTATGTGGAAGGTGGATGCCTACTGAAGATCAGGATTTCTGCGTGGCTGGTGAGGAGAGGAAGGGTAATGACCAGAGTTTGGAGGGCTAGATGGGCACAAGATGCGGACATCATGTGCTACTTGTGTCGAGGGGGCGAGGACATTGACCATCTTTTTTTCTCCTATTCTTTCTCGGCTTAGGTGTGGCAAGGCATGGACCTTATTTGGGTGGACTGTACCAACCAGGAGAACTTCTGGTTGTTGCTTAGGAAGCCATAGAGCAATGCACGTTCACATCAAAGAAGGAGGTTGTGAGAGTATTAGCGGCATTGTGGGGGGTTTGGCTAGGGAGAAATGCGATAGAGTTCAGAGGCTAAATCCCTTATGTGGAGAATTTTGTTCTATATGTTTCGGCATTGGTGCATTTTCGGGAGACCAATTTGTTTTATGTAGGCCTTTGTAATGGTTTAATTTGTAACCCTTTGTAATGGTTTGCACTTTTTGACACTCTTAATAGATGGGGGGTTATCGCAAGGATAACCACCTCTTTTTCCTTTCAAAAAATATTTTGCCATGTCTAGACTCCATTTTTTTTTTCATTTCTGATTTTTGCCATGGAAGTTAGTAGGTTTTTCCATGCTATGAAACTCCTTTTTGATCAAAATATCATAATGACAATTCATAAAGAAAAATCAAATAGTTAACTAATGAATAGATAACATGGAATTGTTACAAAAGACAAGTGGAAGCCTTTAAAAAAAAAGAAAAGACAAATGAAGAATGGTTATGCGATTTGACAATTTTTTTGTAGAAAATACCTTAAAAAAATGAGGGGGACATTTCATCCCCTATAAGAATGGTCTAACAAAAACACATATTTGATTACCTCATTTTGAGAAGAGGAGATTGATTGTGTTGCAATGATTGCATGGTTATTTAAGGAGACCACTTATTGTACAACATTGTCTATTTTTAATGGTTGTGCATATAATGAAGTCAATTAGGACAAAATCGGAGTTCAAGGATATAAGAACCAAGTGATATAGTTTTAAAAAGGACATTGTGAGTTTCAAGAAGAAGATGTTGCAACAAGGGGCTTGGAAGCTTGATGAAACTCCTGGTGACATCTGCAAGATTATGACAGGTTGTACTTGAAGGATAAACAAAGAAGTCTTATAAATGTCAGGAGTACCAAGGCATGCTTGGTGTAAAGAATTGTGTAGGAGCCTAGGGATAAAAAGGCATGCTTCAAAGCCTCTTATAGAGTTAAGCTGTTAAAGTTTGACATATTGCAAAAAAGTAAAAACAAAAGGGAAGAAAGCTTATAGCATACGCACAAGAAACTTGATTCTAATGGAGGTGAAGGAGATAATTTCAAACTAGTCAAAGTGAGGAAGTGAAAAATGAAGGATACAATACAAGTAAGGTGTATCAAGGATGAATAAGGGTCTTGCTGCTAGTGATGATAAGAGACAAGGTGGAAGAATTATCGTCTAGAAATTCAACTAAATTCGATTTGAGCTTTGGAGATGTTCTTTGGCAAGTCCTTTATATGCAAGGCCCAACTTGTCGACTGAGGAATCTTGGTGACTTCCAAACCAATAACCAAGGGGACACGTTGGAGGGGACATTTTGAATTTTGCAGCTTAGGCCCCTATTATTCCGATGGGTATAGGAAATTGATAAAGTTGCTTTGATTACTAAACCATGCTTGTTTGTTGGAGTGAATTGGATGATCGAACCATGACTCAAGCAAATGCACTTTCCTTCTTTCATCATCAAAGCTTGCTCAAAGGTGTAATACCACTTTATGCGAATTAGCTAATTTGAAAGCTTATTTGAATTGTGTAAGATAGTGATGAATACAAATGAAGTAGTGGATATTTTAAAGATGATGAAACTTGAAGGTTGGAAAGTGATACATGAGGAGGGCATGGACTTGCCCATGGAATTATTTATCGCTATTTGGCAAAAGAATGCTAGAGGAGTGGAGAAAAAGTATTGTGATACCCTTGTACAAGAACAAAAAACTCATATATAATTGCTTAATCTATAGAGGTATTAATTTGACGAGTCATATAATGAAGCTTTAGAAGATAGTAATTGAAAGAAGATAAAGGCAAGTTTCTAGAGTAATTAAGAACCAATGTGGGTTTATGCTTGGTAGGTCTACAATTAAAGCAAGACATTGTTGAAGGTGTATGACAAAGGTATACGGTTGAAGAATCATTCTATGCGGTTTGTACTTTTCCATATCATCGTTGTATTCCTGTCATACACCTTCAACGATGTATTACCCATCAAGTTCGGGGGGCCCAATATCACACCCTCCCGATCATTAGTCAAACCAGCAAAAGGCTTCGTTGATCCAAGCATGGATCCGACCCCCTCACCCACAAGAGCGGATCCCAAACAATCCTCATCGCCTTCTCACAATAAATGGCCACCTCCATTGCCTCGCGCAATCTTTGCCTCAACGTCCTCGCCTTCAATCGTGCCATCATCAAAGGGTAGCACAATCGACTTTGCTGACAACGCCCCTTCCCCAAGATTTATGTTGCACCCCTTCACCTTTTAAATCCACCTCTTTGGCATCGACCCATCCCTATCATCAATTCCTTGACCCTTGGGCTTGGAGATTTGTGGTGGTCTCCTCAAGGCAATGCCACCAACCTCCGCCTTCACAGTGGCTTAAACAATCAACATCCTTCGACACATTCTGCAAGAACCTGAGCAAGCGTTCTTCCCTCATTTGCCACTCGCTCAATGCACACCACCCACGAAGCCTTGCTAAGGCGGAGCAAAACCTTGTTAAGCAACCCCTTGCCAGGGAGTTGCACGAAGCCGCGACAAACCTCCTTGATCAAGTCCAAGATCGAGGCAAGATTTAAGCATCGCAAATGGCGCAAGCAACGCCTTCACCATCTCCAGCATCCTTAGATGCAACGGAATCCCTAATATTGCCACCTCTACCTCCGCCTTCTGCGATGGCCTCTTAGAGATCGCACCATTGTACATCAAAGGCCACTGTCACTACACAAGGCCATCCCCAATACTGACGATGCAAAACACCAATCGCCCTAACTCCTTCGACCTCAAACCGAAAAGGAAAGGCTTCTTAGAACCCATTGCCGCCACCTTGACGCCTACCTTCAATCCCAGAAACCACAAAATCGATTCCTTGGCCTCCGTTACACCAACCTCCCCTTGAACCACCTCTCCAATCAAGGCCCCTATGAGAGCCTTCTCCAACGGAGACACATGCAATGACCACAACGCCTCAACCTCCACCATAGGGGCCCCTGTCGGGGGAGGAGGTAAAGCATCGACCTTCGTCACCTCCATCGAGACCTTCCTCCTTCGACAATGCACCCTACAATGTCCAAGACCCCTGCAACTCAAGCAATGCACAGGGTCCCTACAGTCTCCTACAAGATGGCCAAAACCAAGGCATTTGAAGCACTAGGGCCTTACCTTCCTCCCCCGCCCCGACCTCTAGCTAACGACAGTCACCCAGCCACCATTGCCCCTGGGGAACCCTGTCAAGTCCCGACACTCTCACCCATGTCTCCTCGTGTGTATGTCTCCATATCTACATGTTTGTCACAAAGATCCTTCGTACATGCTTATAATTGATATCCCAACACTAAAAACATACAATATGACAAATCTCACATATCCTTTTAAGAGAATATTCTTGTGATGCAAAATAGCAAAAGATTCCTCCATTTCAACCAATTTGCATTATTTTTATTTGGACATCTCCATCAATTTCTCGATATTGTCAAAAAATTATTTTAATATTAGAAACATCTTTATTCAAAATTTAATCTACTTCAATTTTAACCTCTACTACATCTGTCTGCTCTCTACCACCAAACATTCCATATACCCAATATTCATCCTACTTAGTTAAAAGCCTTCATCTTTCTCTAAACCTCAAATTTTCTATTTATTCTATCTCTTATCTCATCAGCCACCACAATGTCATCAACAAAAAACCCACCACCAATACATGTCATCTTAAGTGTGCTTCATTAACTCATGCACAACCAAGATATAGCTAAGGATTTAAAGCTACTCCTTAATGTATGTTTGAAGAAACGAAATTTTCTTCCTATCTTCCAAAACCCTAGGTCCCTATTTATAGAGGAGAGACCTAAGGGGAAAAGTACAAACATTCCCCTCTACAATAAAGAAATAACACAAAACACAAAATAAAGATAAAACATGAAACTATCAACACTCTCCCTTAAGTTGGAGCATAAATGTCAATCATGCTCAACTTTGAACTGCATCTGCCAAACATGGAGTGAGGGAGAGCCTTAGTGAACATGTCTGCTACCTAATCTCCTAAAGGTACATCAATAGTACAAACATATCCCTTCTGAATCATGTCTTTGGTATAGTGACAGTCCACCTCTACGTGCTTCGTCCACTCATGGAAGGTTGGGTTATTGGCAATGAATGTACTTGCTTTGTTGTCACACCTTAACTCCATAACGTCTACAATTGTGATCTAAAGGTCCAACAGGACTGATCGAATCCACATGAGTTTTTTTGTAGTTTGAGCAATCGCCCGATATTTAGACTCTGCACTGGAGCTGGCCATAATAGTCTATTTCTTGTTCCACCATGTGATCAGGTTTCCTCTCATAAAGGTGCAAAATAGTATAGTAGACTTCCTATCCTTCAAGCATCTAGCATAATCATCATCAGTATAGGCCATCACTTCGAGACTATTACCACAGTTGAATAATAGTTTCGTTCCTAAAGCAGACTTGAGATATCTCAGGATCATGATTGTTGTGTTCCAGTGAACTCTGTGATTTATCCATGAACCAACTCACTTAACTAACTGCAAGTGCAATGTCAGGTCATGTTACTGTCACATATAGTAACTTTCCCACTAAACCTCTGAACTATCTGGCATCCACTAAAGCTAAATTTTCTTCATAAAGATGCACACTAGGGCCCATAGGAATAGAGGTCAGTTTGGTACCCAACATGCCAGTTTCCTGGAGAAGATCAAGAATGTACTTCCTTTGAGAAAGTACCACTCCTTTGGCATTCTGAGCTACCTCAATTCTAAGGAAATACTGAAGTTGGCCTAGGTCCTTCGCAACTAAATGTTTCTTCAAGAATTCCTTGGTGGTAGCAATGCCACTGGTGTCGTCCTCTGTAAAAATGATGTCATCTACATACACAACACGTCTCTTAAATCCAATATGTTCAACCACTTCAGACAGCTTTTGGAACCATGCACGTGAGCTTTGCTTAAGGCCATAAATGGCCTTATGCAGCCTGCAAACCTTGGAACACTCCCCCTATGACTCAGTCAAACCTCGGTGGTTGCTGCATATACACTTTCTCTTTAAGATCACCATAGAAAAAGCCATTCTTGACATTCAACTGATATAGACACCGGTCCAAGGAATGACAACAGAGATAGGAATGCCAACTGTGGGAAGCCTCCCCATGGGGGAGAAAGTATCAAAATAGTCAATTTCATAAGTCTGCGTGTATCCTTTGGCTGCCAGCTACAACTTGTAATGTTCCATGGAACCATCAAGCAAGTACTTGACAGTGAAGATCCACTTGCATCCAACAATTTTAGCACACCATGAGAGGAGTGCAGACATCTCATCCTCTATAGTTTTCTTCCATTACAAATCTCCAAGCGCTAACTAATGAGTGGAGGGAACCTATATACTCAAGAAAGCCATTACAAACTTCTGATGTTCCAGAGACATGTCGAGACAAAGGATGTAGAATGCAAGATCAAGTCCCTTTCCTCGTTGCAATCGGTAGGTGACTTCTCGATGAGTTCTCGTATAGTTGCCTTTACCTTAAAGAATGAGTCGGATATCCCTGGATCAAGTGGTATAGGGGGCCTTGTCAGAAGTAGGTTATACCAACTCTTCCTGTTGGATCAGGCGGTGACAAGAGTAGTTCTTCTCGAACATGCTGTCTGGACAACCACCAGGAGGGGGTGGACTAGATGTAGCTATCTATGGACCCTCAAGTGATTGCCGTTGCAGTTCATTTGAGAGTAGAGAAAAGGGAATGACAACACCATCTTCATGAGCAGGAACACTAACACGGGAGCCAGAGTTGGAATAGTAAGGAATAAACTCCATGAAAGTAACACGGCATACGTAATAACGACGCTCGAGGGGATCATAGCATATGGACCCCTTTTGGGTCCTCGAGTAGCTAACAAATACACACTTGATAGCTCAAGGTACAAGTTTATCCCTGTTAGGACCATGAAGATGTACGGATGCCACACATGCAAACACCTTAGGTGAGACTCCTTGATCAGGGAAAAGAACATAATATGGATATTCCTCATTAAGCATTGTGGATGGCATCGAGTTAATGACGTAGCATGCAGTCAATATTGCAACTCCCCAATATGACATAGGCAGGCTGTTCTAGATTAGAAGGGTCCACGCAATATCTAGAATGTGCTGGTGCTTTCTCTCTGCAACACCATTTTGTTGCAATGTATAAGGGCAACTAATTTGGTGGATGATGCCACGTTCCCAGTAGAAGGCACAAAGGGAATAACTGTAGAATTCTAAGGCATTGTCTTATTGAATGACTTTCATAGTGGCTCTGAATTGATTTTTGATCTCCACCAAGAAAGTCTTGATCATATCACTTGCTTCAGACTTCAATTTCAACAAGAACACCCATGTTACTTAAGAGAAGCCAACCACAACAACAAGACAGAACCTATGACCCAAATTATTAGGATTACGACTTGGCCCCAAATTTCTAGATGAAGCAACTAAAACATTTCCTAAGAACTTCGATGTTATGCCCTCGGGAAGGAGCTCCTATGATGCTTACCAAAATGGTAAGCTACACACTGAAAAGTAGCCGTCAATGAAATCTGTGGTAGCACACGTCAAAGTTTGGATAATGGGAGATGGCCAAATTGAAGGTGCCATAGATAACTAGAAGACCCTCTAGATGATAGGGATGCGTGACCAACATATGATGACTAGATGAGGCAATACACACCACCTTCCTCACGTCCATAACTAATGACCCTTCCAATCAGTATGTCCTAGAAAGTAAGTGGCATAGCATTCAACATTGCTTCGCAATTCAACTCCTTTGTGATCCAACCGACTAACAAATAGTAAGCTTAAGGGGAAATCTGGAGCATATAGAGCATTCTCTAGCCGTATATGGAGGACAACTTGTACCTCCTCCTAACCTATGATAGGAGAATGATGTCCATCAGCAACCAAGATGGTCCTACCTGATGGGACCGATATGAGTTTGGAGCATTGTCTTGAGTCACCACATATGTGACAATATGCACTCGAATCAACCAACCCATCTGCATCCTTTGTCTGAGATGGACATGCAAAGTTTGGATTGTACTGCACTGCCCAAGTTCTTGGATCATTGCATCATACTCAATCCGAGGAATGGTAATATTCTCATTTATTGACTTCGATACAACAAATGCCTGACTCTCATCATACAACCTCCTACTAACTTGACATTGGGCCTAAAGCATCTCCGGCCCCCACGTCCACGCCCACGCCCATGTCCTCGTGTGGACAGTGAAATACCTCTATCTCCTTCAAAGCGCCTACTGTGCTCCTATTTAGTGTTCATTCCGTGTCCCTCAACACCAATGACGGTTAATTATGGTTGTGCCACATGGATGGACTCGTTGTACCTCTCAATTGAGTCAAATAAGGGGTTTTGGAAATCCCTATTACTTCCATATCCTCGAATAGGGGAATAAATCACTTCAGAAATAATAGCCTTTTTGATGGAAGTCCCATTACCTCAAAATAATGAAAGAAAATGCTTCTAATTGCACATAGAGGTCACCTTCTATCCAGATTTTAGTCATGCGGGGAAGAAAACCCCAGAACCAAACCAATTGGGCCCTCTTTTCCTTCAAATAGGCTCAAGCGGTGGAGAGTAAGGCCAGGGCGGCGCTTCGACAACCACTACAGCACTCTAGCGAGTTGTTGGCCAATGGTGGAGTGGCAAAAGGATATGGGCGATCCTCCTCAAACCTTAGGTGAGGTGAATAAGATTGCCACATGACCCCTTTTCACCAACCACCCAACGATGGCACTGGGTTGGGGTGATTTGTTGGCGCCATGGTTTTAAAAAACTAGCCTCGAGGCGAAGCGGAAGAAAATCGTCTTAAGGCTATAGCCTCGGGGTTGTAGTGTGAGGCGTGCACCTCGATTTGTCGAGGCAGAGTTGAGGCGGTGAGGCAGAATCGAGGCTATAGCCTTAGTCGAAAGTTCACATTTGAAGGTCATGTGAGTTACATATGACCTAATAAAGCAAATGAAATCCTTTTCTAAAATCCTATACTCATCACTCGACCCCAAACAATGACCCTAACCTTTCAAGCCCTAAAAAAACCTTTCGCTCTTAGTTGTTGTAAGTCATTCTCCAACTTTGGACTCCTCTATTACCATTGCCAATGGTTGTTGCTACATCGCCAGTTGCCAATTACCCTTCCTATGTATCACCCCTTATTAGTTTGTCCCCTTTCCATTGCCCACTGTTGCCTCCTTTCCCTTTCAAGTCTTAACCTCACTTTTTGCAGTTGTTAGTAAGAGTTTCAACTTCTCTTGAGTTGCACATTACATTTTTTGTTGTTACTTATACCTTTATTTTACTGTTTAATTATGTTAAAGTATATTTGAACGTTTTATGTGATTAGTTTACATGTTATGTGATCATTGAATTGGTTTTTTATGAAGCAACTATGTGGTGATTGTTCTTAAATCTTGTTGTTACATGTTTATTATTATTATTCTTTCAAAAAAATATTTTTTATTATTGTTTTGATTTTTTTAGTATTATTAAATGACTAATATTTTTATTTTTTGAAGAGTTTACATACTATGTGATACTTATGTGCATTTAAATCTTATTATATTAGTTTATATGTAAATATCGTGTGTGGACTGGACGGTAATAATATTTAGTAATGGACATTAAAATGTTGTTATTGAACAAAAATAGCATAAAAGTGTATTTTTAGATGAATTTTTCATTATTAGTACTTAACAGTATATATTTGTATCATTTTTTCTTATTTTCCATCCAAAAACTGAGGCTTACGCCTCGAAGCTTACACCTCGCCTCTATAAAGGCAAATTGCCTCGCGCTTTTTAAAACCTTGGCTGGCGCAGCCCTTGCCAGCAAGGAACTACCGAAGGGAGTGCAACCGGTCAATGAGAAGTCAACAACCTCCCCGGCGGACGAGTGGAAGTTGGATCCCGGCACTAGCGGTGAGATCCGATAAAGGCCTTGTCGAGCAGAAGCTTCACCCAAGAAGGAGAAAGGAAAAACTTTGTGGAATACCTTAGGGCACCAATCCCAAGGCAAGCACTTGATCCCTTGAAAGAGATCAAACTTATTGCTTATTTATTGGAGAAAGGAAGAAATGAGGGATGAAGGAGGTGCAAAGCAGTAGAGCACTGATTTAAGGCCGCTACAATATCATATTGAGAGATGAAATTTTCTTCCTCTCTTCCAAAACCCTAAGCCCCTGTTTATAGAGGAAATGCCTAAGGGGAAAAGTACAAACATGGAATGATTCTATGCGGTTGATTCTTGCTAGAGAGGCTGCAAAAATCATCCTATGCGATTGATTAATCATATGCGGTCGGTGACTGAATCACCTATCAATATTCGGGCTTATAGTTGGGTAGATTGATTAATCGATTGATTAATCGTCTGATTGAACATTGGGAGTTCAAATTTTTGTGTCTTGATTGGCACATTGAAGAGAAAAAGAACCCACCCAACTTCTCCATCCCTTTCCCCCGACATTTGAATCCTAATGAAACCCTAAACCTGCACCCCCTCTCCAATTCTCCTTAATCCTCTATCACCATCGCCTGTCGGGTTTCCTTGATAGAATCTGCATGTCAAAAGACTAATACTAATACGTACGTGCATAGTTTCAATTTATATATGTGTATATATATGTATAATAGTATATATAATTATGTTTAGATTTTTAAATACTTAAAATTACTTAATTGATTAATCTCTAATTAATCACTTGCTTATCGTATACTCCTTAGTCAGTGACCTCACCGACTGAATAACGACTGTCGATTTCTGCAACCTCCTTGCCTTCATCGAAGCCACTTCCTCATGAGCGGCAAGTAGAGGTTTTGAGGTCGGGGATGGTCGATGCGGACCGTCGTGGAGATGAGGGGAAGCTGCAGCTGGCGTGATGGAGGTTGACAAGGAGCTGGAATTGATGTTGCGGTTCCGATAGAGGTGGACCTTTAGGGTCGATCAAGGAGTAGTGAGGTGGCTGCAGCACAGAGGCCACGCGAAGAGGCGGCGTTGGCGATCCTAGGAGATGAGGTTAATGTGGGTGGCGATGGTTGCGCCCTCGACACTGCTAGAGTGGTAGCAATGCCATTGTGGGAGGGCGATGATACCGTTGTTGTTGGGGGGGAGTATGAGATGGACTTAGGGGCGATGCGACAACTTAGGCGTTGGCTGCTAATGCTGGGGGAGAGGAGCAGTGTTACATTTTTGGAGGAGAGTAGGGTTTAGGTGGGGTGATGGTGTGCCAAGGAGGTTTGTAGAAAGTTGAAGCTGATTGAATGGTGGATGTGGCGGGGTTTGCATACGTGCCCATGGGAGATAATCGAACTGCTTTATAATGAAGGTACTCTCTTGGCATGTTAGGGGATCGAATGATCCCTGAAGGCGAGTGATGTTTAGAGGTTGCATTTAGTCCTAGGGTTTTGAGGTGGTGCTTCTTTAGGAAACTAAGTTGGAATGATGTGACCAGCAATTGTGGAGGGAGATTAGGGGAGTTTTTGTGGATATGTATGTTGCTTTGGATGTTGTTGGAAGGTCAGGAGGTGTGATTGTGGAATGGAAGGAGGATGCGTTTGATATGAAAAACTTCTTCATGGGTTCTTATGTGTTGACTGTGCGGTTGAAGAGACGTCAAGACAACATTAAAATGGTTATCTTGACGGTGTACGGGCCAAATGATGAGGCGGTGGTCGAGGGTGGTTTCAATGCTACTCTGCTTCTGGTGGACAGGTTAGGTGATAGGGGGTAAGGGATTGTGGCTCGGACACGTTTGCAGAATTTGTTTCTTTGCATGGCCTCCTTGATATGCTTCCAAGCTTGTATGCTTTTACATGGAGGAGCACAGTGAGTCAGATCTCTCAGATTGACAAGTTTTTGTCGAGTGTGGTGGTTGTAGAAACTTTCCCCTTGGCGGATGTCCGATCCTTGGAAAGACCATTCTCAAATCACACACCTTTGATTTGGTAGTCAAATGAGGAGAGGCACTTTAGGACATACTTAAAGTTTGATGGATCTTAGTTGATGGAGGATGATTTCAGGAGCCAGGTGGAGAAGTTGCGATTGTCACAGTTGAGTTGGTCAGCAACAACAAAGTTGGAGCCTAAGTTGCGGGAGTTGTGAGTGTTTTTGAAGGAGTATAGGAAATTGGTGAGAGAGGAGCAGAATAGGAGGAAGAGTGAGGCACTGATTGAGATTGTGAGTCTGGATAGGGAGGAGGATGGGGTCGCTGTTTGAGGAAGATCGATTGGCTAGATCTGCACATTTGCATACAGTGTAGGTGGAGGATAGAAATGCAAAAGTGGACCGGATGGCTAAGTTCAGACAAAAGTGGTTGAAGGAGGGTGACTCTACACTTGATATTTTCACATGATGGCTTTAGGAAGATGAAGAAAAAATTGGATTTATAAACTGCAGGTGGGTGGCATGGACTTTGTGGGCAGGGAGGCTGTAGGTAGTGCGGTAACGGAGTTTTACAGGGCATTCACCGAAAGATCGACGAGGGGAAGATGGAGGTGGGTTGGGGCGGATATCCCTTGTATTGTTGAGTAGGTTGATGAGCTTACGTTGCCTTTTAGCGAGGATGAGGTTCGTAAGGTAGTTTGGGGATTGAATGTTGATGGCCATCCTGGACTTGACGGTTCCCAGAAGGGTGGTTATCTATGTGATAACCACCTAAATTCATTAATCAAAGCCAAAAATTACATACCAAAATGCCACCAGGGAAGAAATGGAGCAGACAAAAGTTTCTACATAAGGCAACTCGCCCCAAAACATGATTCCATTCCTTCCTAGCCATACGCCATAAAGGATCGCAAACACCCTTGCCTTCTTTCTCCTTGGCCTGAATGAGTTGGCCCCTCCATGCGCATTAGCCCTTCGAAAAGAGAAGCATAATCCTTCAATGTTGTCAACGACAATTCAGTTGATTTCCATCTTCTACCACACTTGTGCTACAAAGGGACAACCGAAGAAGAGGTGCTGACTGTCCTCATCTGCCCCTTTGCAGAAGGGACAAGGAAGGTCTCCCGAAGCCATCCACCTCGCCCACCAGGCCTTGGTTAGAATTCTTCCTTTCCTCAGAAGCCAAGCAAAAATTTTGATCTTCAACAGACCAATTCAAACTGCAATCTCTCAGAAAATCAATGTCCAACAATTGCGGCGAATCATGTAGCCTGCAAAATGGCCTAGCCACAATAAAATCCCCTTCCAACAATATGCATCTCTCCGTTCTTCCGGCCCCCAACCTTATGACTTGCTTAGCATTTGTTGGAACTCCGCACACCTTTGATCCGATAGCATTCCCTGAAAAGTGGGGCACCACGCCCCATCCTAGCAGCTCCCCACTATGGCCTCTCGATCCATAACTCTCAAGAAAAGGTGAGGATACCTGTTGCGGAGGTTGCTACCAGTGCCCTGCTAGTCGTCCATCCAGAATCTAAAGGCTTCCCCTTCTCCCATAGAGGATGTAAAGAAGAGTTGCACCTTCGGGGCCACCTGTGCCAGGCCCCTCAAGAACGAGACCCCTTGCGGCGGTGCCTCGAGGGGCCCCCAATAAAGGGGCCATAACACCTCTGCATCACGTTCCCAAAGAGGCTGTGCTCCCTGCCCACCAATTTGGCAATCCACTTCGTGAGAAGGCTCAAACTGACTCCTTCCACATCTTTGACCCCGAGTCCACTCTCCTGCACCGGTCGGCAAACCTCCTCCCAGGCCACCTGCCTCGTTCCCCTCCCCACCAACCCCACATTGAACCAAAAGAAATCGCACATCAAATATGTAAGCTTCTTTGTCACCTGCCTTGGCACCCTGAAAATGGAGAGAAAGTAGGTTGGTATGGAAAACAAAACTGCCTTAACCAACGTCAATCTACCACCCCTTAAAAGCAGCTTGGAGGACCACCTCGCCAACCTCCTCTTTATCCTCTCCAGAAGGGGAAACCAGTCTTGAATCTTGAGTCACCGATCAGACAGAGGTAACCTCAGCTAAGGAAAGGTAACATCCCAACTCTAGTCCTCAGTGCAACGGTAGCAGCCTCCACCTCCTTGTCTGGCATATTGAATGGAACAAAACTCGATTTCCCATAGTTAATCTGCAATCTCGATGCCTCTCCAAAGATCTCCAGGAGTATGCGCATCCTACTAGCCTCCAGCGTAGACCCCTCCACCAGGAATAACGTATCATCTGCGTATTGCAGGATCGAAACCTCTCTGTCGGTACCCATCGTGAAGCCTCTAAGCATACCCTTTGAGCATGCCCCGTGGGTCGCCCTCGCTAAGGCATCTACTACTAGAACAAACAACATCAGGGCAAGTAGGTAGCTTGCCTGATCCCTCTCCCAGGTTGCACCCAGCTTCCGGCAAGGTTCCCATTGAGCAGAATCGAGAACGACGTCATTGTATCACATCTTTTCATCCAATCTATCAAGACCCGAGGGAATCCCCTCTTGGCCATGGAGGCAAGGTTTGACATATCGACGATATATCAATATCGATATATCGTTGATATCCCTATATCACCGATATCGAGGGATATTGACGCTATATCGCCAAAAACGAAGGACTACAGTTCAATTCTTCCCTTAAAGTGGTGATATGTGACCGATATGGAGGATGTCGGTCACATATCTTTGTTTGCTTGTGCAACTCACATGGATACGCATTCATTTCATTTCTTTTCTTCTCCCCTGCCTTGTGCAACTCACATGGATGCATGATTTATCGATGGACTAAATTATCATGTCGACGGACGCATGATGATGATCATGATGATGGTTGATGAGCTACAAGCAGAAAGTAGTGGTGGAGATGCGAGATATCATCATCAAGGTCTTAGTAGAGAAGATGCCCAACATGAATACATGCAAAGATATGCAAATATATATGAAGACCCTGTGCTAAGTCCACTTTGTGACTATGACATAGGGACATGGTATGGGTATGCCTCATGTCATTCTATGATGTCCATCGACGATTTAAGTTTATCAGTGTGAACCTTTAATATGGTGGCAGAATCAATCTTTGGAGGTGGCCCAGGATTATCATCGAGTTATTATGATGGTTACGGATTTCATTCCACTAGCCCTCAGTACTAACTCCAAGATGAGGTGCAAAATTCACCTAATTACTTCCCCAGCTACGCCAGTCCTCCATCTTATTATGGTTCCTTCTATGAGTATGATGGTCGCCATCAAAGTGATAGTGCCTAAAGTAATCCTGCATCTGTAAGTTATGGCTATGAGATATTCCCTGAATATTTTGCATCTCTAGGTCCTCAATCATTTTCTTACAACCTTGCCATTCTGCTGCACCACTTCCTCCTCGAGCACCACGAAGTTCATCGATGAGACAGCGTGAACCTTGTGAATCGTCAGGTTCTACACTGAAACGAGGTGGTTCTACCGAATCCACAGATTGAAGCGGACATCGAGATTCAGTCTACTCAGGGTAGATCTTGAACTACAAGTAGGAGCAGCTTATTTGATAGTCACAGTTGATATCCACATCTTAGAATATTTTTGTATTGCAGTGATGAAGACTATCAACGATACATCAATGAATACAATACTTGTTATAGCTATATGGCGTGAGAGTTATATTGTGAATTTGTTAGAGTGCTATGAATAGAGGAAGATAATTAGAGGAGAGGTATCAAGCCAGGTCGAAGATTAACTTGGTATTGATTTGGTAGCATTGGCTTTGCTCCGTGCTTGGTGTGGTCTACTGGTACTTTGACATTATTGATATTTCATTTCTTTTGGTGAGTAGCATTACCATGAATATTTTTCAATTATTATCATGTTATGTACACATTCTTTTCAATATATGACTTTATTGATATCCGACTAGTGCATTTCTATTGTCTTTATTGAAAATTTATAATTTTCGTCATCTAGGCATTTCTTCATGATGTACTAGTTATTAAAATATTAATTTTCATCAAATTTGTAATATTTTGGGCATTTTTGAGCGATTTCCCCAAAATTCACCATATTAACGATATATCCCTGATGTATTCCCAATATATCCTTTTTTGACTTGTCGATATGACATTGATATCGATATTTCAAACCTTGCATGGAGGCCTGCAGGAACTCCTGCTGGATCGAATCATAAGCTTTGCTAAAATTAACCTTCCAAAGAAAAAGTAGTCTTCTACCTCCTCTAGGCAGTTAGAGCCTCCAAAGCTACAATGAAACCATTTAGGATGCCTCTCCCTGAAACAAAGGCTGTCTACATGAGAGAGATCAAGTCACCCAAAAGAGCACGGAGCTTGTTAGCTAGGATCTTGGCGACAATGAGGTAGATAGCATTAGATAAAGCAATCGGCCTAAAGTCCTCAACGGCCTTTGCTCCCTCTTTCTTAGGCAGGAGAAAGCGGTAAAACTTATTAAACTTGTCAAAACCCATGTTGCCTGTCGTAAAGTCCTCCAACACCTGTATAACCTCCTTAATCACTATTCAGAACTCCTTGTAGGGAACAATCGGGAATCCGTCCGGACTCAGGCAACCATCCGCATTGAGTCGTCAAATGGCCCTCCTCACTCGAGAAGTCGGCCGTGAGGGCCGCCACCTGTGCCTCCAAGATGCATTGCACTCCCTCTCCCTTCCATCTCCACACCCCCCTCCTTTTGAAGAAATCTGTCGCCGCCTTCCCCACCTCCTCCCTATCGGAATATGGCACCCCTCCCACCAGCAACCTCTCTATCCAATTCCTTTTTTTCCTAGCCAATGGCGCCTGATGGAAACATTTGGTGTTGGAGTCCCCCTTCTTTAACCACTTCTGTTTGGATTTAGTCTTCCATTCAACCTTAGCTTTCTTTTCCTCCTGCACCACCCGCATTTGCCTCGCCCTGTGTTCCCTTTCCTCTGCTGATAGTGCTCCTTCGTCCTCTTGCCTATCAATTCTGGCGATGTCAGCCAATGCCTTGGTCTTTCTCTTGAGCCTGGATTCTCTGAGCTCCTTCCTGAACCCCCTTAGGTACTCCCTTAGTTTGGCCAACTTCCTGGCTAGTCGGGCTGCAGCCGACCCCTCGACCTCCACCTCTCCTCCACTTGCTCTCTGAATCCTGTCTCCAACAACCAGGATTTGTCAAACTTGAAGTAGGTGTCATAGAAGATAGCTTCATTCGATCTCTACATTAGGGGTGTGTGGTCAGAGAAGAGTTGCTCCAGTGCAGAGACCTTCACCAATGGGAAAGCCTCCGCCAGCTCAATATTGGATAGAAACCTGTCAATCCTCAACTTATGATCGCTCGTGCTCCTCTACGTGTATGTGCGGGAGACTGGAACCAAGTCGATTAGCCCGTGGAGTGCCATAAACTCCACAAACATCGCTGACGTCGGGTCTTGCCTCCTGCGACCATCATGCCTATCATCCATTTGCAACGTCGCGTTAAAATCCCCTCTGACCAGCCATGACAGCCCCTGAACCCTGGTTGCCACTGCTATTAACTCCTCCCACATCACACCTCTTGCATGCGCCTCGGAAGGGCCGTACACCCTTGTAATCGCCATCCTGGTCCCATCCCTTCTCCTTATAAGCTTGGTGGAGATAATGTGGTTCCGAACCAAGGTGTCCTCAAGGGCAAAGACATCCTCGCGCTACCCTAGAATCTGACCACTTGCACATCCTACTGCATCAAGAGCTTCAGCCTTCCATCCAAGAGCCCCCACCTCACTCCAAACTCTGCTGTCACAACCAGCCAATTTTGTCTCCTACACCCTATGCCGTCATCCTGGATGGGTCATTGAGACCCCTGACATTCCACATGAGAATCCCTATCATTGGGTACACATGGTGGACCTCCCCTTCGCTAGACGGAAATTGGCCGCTTTAGTCATCTGGCGAACTGCGACGTCATCTCCATCTAGCGCCACTAACGCTTGCCGTTGTTGCGCGTTTGACCTTTCCTTGCGGCCATCCACCACCTCCCTACCTCGAGTGTTGCCATGTCCAGCCCTCTAAAAACTCCACAGCTCCCTCATAGCACACGCGGACACCATCTGGCCAAGTGGAGCCCACCCCGAATGTCGTTACTCTTGTCTGTCTCCAATTTCGCAGCCTCTTGTTTAACCAGGCCCGGTTAAGTCGACGACCGAGGAGTAAGGTTGACCCTCCTCCGCCTTAGGCTGTGTAGCCTGCGCCTTCGCTATCTCCAACCTGACCCGTGTCTCCACCACCACCTTCGCTGAGTCGGAAATGTAAGGCTACACCCCCGGGGGGTTGCAAACTGGTGCGTCCGATCCCACAACTGTCTCCAAGGGGGCTCGATGATCCCTAGGTCTAGGTTGAACCCCAACATAAGGGGTTGAGTCTGGATCGACTTGATCCCTAGTGTCTCTCAGACAGGCCATGCGATTCGCCCCACACACAATCAGGTCCTGATCCAACCCGGAAGGTGGCTCAAAAAGGTACAACTCATTAAGTGGTGCCTCTCCCATGATGACAACTCTTTCGACCCCTTCGCTTCCCCACACGCCAACCTCGCCGAAGATGCCACCGAGTCCTTGGCCCATCTGAAACATCTCATGCCGCAATTGACGCACCTTCCTTGATCGGCAGATCCATGTTAGTGTCGTGACTCCTCGCCTCCCCTTTAGGGTGCCAAACCCTAGCGACACACCACGGTGCTGCCGCTTCGCCGCGAGCCACGGGAGCGTTGCCTGGCCTACCGACCACCTCAGCGTAGGTGACCTCCCTTGACTTCGGTGGTGCCATAGTGGGCGAACACGTTACGACCCGAGAGATTGCCATGTCAAAGAAGCACCCTCTCCAATAGTGGAGCTCCCACCTTTGACTCCACGGCCACTAGCGGACTCTCAGATAGGCCCACACCTCTACACTCCCTGAGGTGCGCAAATGGCGCCACCACTGCCTCGACAACCTCCACCGTCCTCAGCCACTACGGGACGCCGCCGATCGTTAGCTCGATCAGGGGCCTCTCCGGCAGATGCTTCCTCAGTGCATCATCGTGGACATGCGGTCTCCGCCACCTCAGGCGTCCAGACCTCAAACAGAGCTCAGAAAAGCAGAGACAATCCTTGTCTGGCGGGTGCAACTCCAACACCAGCACCTTGCCCTCCCTAGAGGAGAAAACCTCCACCTTCCTCCTTGGCAAAAGGTTGCCCAGCACATTAGCCACCTCATCCCGATGTAGCCGCCCATCCAACACCTCCCCTACCAAACCACGTTCAATTGCTACGTGCAGTGTCTCCACTCTCTTAGACCACGGCATATTAACCTCCACTTGAGGCACCCCAACCGGCAGCAGTGGCGGCAACACAACCCTACCACCCCTCTTGTGGGTGTAAACAACACTCTTGTGGTTGAAACCGCCGCATCTCCAACACCTTCAAGGCTCCCGACAGTCTCTCACCCAATGGTCGAGACTACTGCACTTGAAGCATCAGGTTCCTCTCTCTCGATCACCCCTATCGGACCTCTCAACAGGGTCTGAGAATGCCCACCTCAACCTCCTTCGCTCGACCACCTTCCAACCCTCGCTATGCTTGCTCAACCCTTTGCTCATTTCTCTTTTCATTTCTTCCCAGTGCATTTCTATAAGGAGTTCTGGTCCCTTGTTAAGGTGGATGTTTTGCAGGTGGTGTCCAGGGTTTGCAAAGGGTAACCATGGCTTCAACAAGCTCAATAAGTTCTATATGCTTTTACTTCCTAAGAAGGAGGGGGCGAAAGCTATTGAAGATTGGATGAAGCGGTGTGTGACAATGACATCTTTCTCTATTCTTCGTAATGGGAACCTACTTGTGGATGGATCCAGCCGAGGCAAGGAGTTAGATAGGGATGCCCTTTGGCACTTATGCTCTTAGTGCTGGCGGCAGATGCACTGACAAGGTCCATTGTTAGAACATGCAAGAGGAATCTAATTAAAGGTTTCTCAGGGGGAAATGGGCTTCAGGTCCCAATACTTTAGTATATTGATGCACTCTTTTCTTTATGGAGGGCTTTGAAGTCGTCGAGGTAGGGAGGATGTGAATCCTCCTGGAAATGTTTGGTGAAGCTTCGAGATTGCAAATTAATTTCTTTAAGTCAACTTTTGTAATTATTCACATGTCGCTCGAGGAGGTTGGTGGATGTAGTGTGGCTTAACATACGGAGGTTGGGTCCTTGCCCATTTCTTATCTCGACCTTCCTTTCGCAGACAAGAGGATATAGTTAGGTTGGAGAGGAAGTTGATGGGTGGGCTTGCAAGGTTCTTTCTAGATGGGGGAGGTTGGTCCTCTTGAAGGCAGTGTTGGCCTCCATGCACTCTTCACGTCTGTTTTGAAGCTGCCACAGAGGGTTGAAGGATTTCAAGTCTTATGAGGGACTTTTTTTGGACAAACTATGGTTCGGTTGGGAAGCAAGCAAGAATGGTGGCTTGGGAGGAGGTCTGCAGGCTTGTGAGAGAAGGGGGCTTAAGGGTGAGGGAGTTGGGGATGATGAATGATAGTTTTTTGGTCAAGTGGGTTAACAGATTCTTGGAGTGTAGGGAGGATTTTTAGGGAAGTTTGTTCAATCATGCTTTGGAAACTTCATCAATTAGGATTTTTTTGGCATCATGTCGGAATGGTACTTCTCACTTTTTTAGGAGGTTGTCTTTACTGGTGCTCAAGGTGCAAAGCTTCTTCATTCCGTACGTTGGTGCGGGTGATACTTTTCGTTTTTGGTTGGATGACTGGATGGGCCAAGGAAAGTTGAGAAATCAATTCCCTAGGCTTTTTGCATTGCCTACATGTAGAGGTAAAAGTGGTTGATAGTTGGGAGGGGTCTTAGGTCCTAGCCTTTGTGCGGAATCTTTCGAACCAGATGATACGGGAGCTTAAGACCTTGCTATAGGAGTTGGAGGGCTTTAGGCCAAAAGGTGTAGTTGATGCCTACTTATGGGAGGGAGGGGAGTTCTCTGTGAGGGGGGCTTATAAAAGGTTGGGAAGTGGCGGGCCGATGACGGAAGTGGATTTCATTAGGGACTGCAGATAGATTTGGTCGGCTTCGTGTCCGTTGAAGATCAAAGTTTTTGCTTGGCTGCTTAGAAGGGGAAGACTCATGATGAGAGTTTGGAGAGCAAGGTCGGTGCTGGTGATGGAGAGGACATGCTTGCTTTGTCTTGCGGCAGATGAGGGTGTGGATTATTTATCTTTGGGTGCTTCTTTTCTACACAAATTTGGAGGCTTTTCCGCTTAGAGTGGTTGGTGCATACGAGTCTTGCTGATTTCTGGAGGTCTTGTAGAAGCGGAAACTGGATTGGAAGGAACATCGTCTTTACGACAAAGAAAGAGAAGGCAAAGGCTTTTGTGGTACTGTGTGGCATATGGCTTGGAAGGAATGCGGTTATCTTCATGGGGTAGCAATCTTACATTGAGAATTTTATTGCTTGTATCTCGTCGTTATCTAAATTTTGGACATGTAACTTGTAACTTGGCTTTTTTATTGGCCTTTGAGTAATATATTCTTTGGGTGGTTATCAATCGGATAACCACCCTTTCATTTACAAAAAAAAAAAAAAACAAAAGTAGATATGGAGGTGGATATAAGAGAGCATACAACGAAGGATTGGATTTACAATGAGATTATTGAGGAAAAGATTAGGTTGTAGAGAAGGCTCTTCAATGCCCTAACCAGAAGATGTAAGAAATTGTACGCTGAGCCTTTTGAAAGGGGTAAGGGTAGGCCGAATAAATGATGCAAGGAAACTATTAGGCATGATGTTGATTAGTTAAAGAACCTAAGCTGGAAATGGCTTAGGATAAATCTAACTAGAGTTAAAGAATCCATGTAATGACTTGAAAGCTCCCATCACTAATTAGTCAACATACCTCAACAAATGAATGAAATAAGATCATGCATTGATACCTGGGAGTAGTATTCAAATCATCACTGGAATGAGAACAAGCTTTGGTTGGAGTAGCTATATGGTGCTAAAAAACCACAACCTAAAGCAGGAAGGTGGTCGCGGTGAGTTGGGATATGTAGAATCATGCACACAACAATTTCTTGATTTCATTGCTTACAGAGGGCTTCCCTTCCTCACATTCTATGAGAATGACAAAGATTGGATATATGAAATGGAAGTTTAGTATCATGGGATACGTAGATGAATTAGGGGTGAAAGTTGGGACACATTTTTCTTGGATCAAAGGTCTTTAAACACCTGGGTTAATGTTCCAACATTTCAGAGAAATTGATGGGGATTTTTTCTTTTCGAAAAGAAATTGAAGGGTGTGTTATACATTGAATAGATTAATTAAAGTAGAGATGGGCGTTAGGCTTTCTGTGTGATAAGTAGATTGCTTTGAAAGGTAAGATTGCGACATTATTTTTAATGCGGGGTTGTCAATTGTAGACCTTGCTGGGGATGCTTGGGGCAGAAATGATGTTGAAGTGGATGTTTGGTTACGTAAGAAAAGTTTGGATCCGAAACATAAATGGGAGACAAATTTGAGATATGGTTTGTGGTCTTTTCATGTGTTTGTTTGAAGGTGTGGGAAATTGGGTGTTGAGCTTAGGCATCAGGTGTGATCTTGTTTAGTTGAAAAATATAATAAGTGGAAACGTATCAATAAGGTATCAAAAATAATAAAGCAATCAAAAGAATGCTTTGGTTTACGTAGAAAGCTTACTCACAAAGAGTAGAGAGAAAATCATAGGAGAAGAATCATATGGGCGTGTTTCTCTATTATTCTTTTGAAAGGAATAGGTGGGGGTACACATCTATTTATAGGCCACCATACACATAACAAGGTCCCACTACACTATCTAGGACTAAACACCACACATAATCTCTTAACACTCCCTCTCAAGCTGGAGCATGGAATGCTTAACTTGTAATACAAAGAAATTCACTCTACACAACAGAACACAACTTTCTGGACTGGTTCTTGCTTGTAGGCGGAAACACGGGCTGAAGCTACTAAAAGAACTGTTGATGTCTCTGACAATGGCCTCTCCTCTGGAGACCACAGGTGGTGCTGGTGGCTTTCCATCCAGTATCCCTAACATGGGTCTTCTTCTGAAGACCTCGAAGCTGTATCTCTCACATAGAAACCTGCTAGGCCCTTGCTCTATGAACCTCGAAAATGGATTTCCCTCTCTCTGGAGACTTTGAAACTCTGGACCTTCCAAAGTTTGGTTTCTCATGTGTGGATAAGCTACTTCAAAGAGTCTGTAGCAGTATCCGATGTCACCCATCGTGCTTTGGGATTGCAACAAAGGGACTCCCAAACTAGGGATGACTATAATTGGCTTCCACACTCCCCCTTTTTCCCATACTCGTATGGGAGAAGAAAATAACGAGAAGAAAAATAATAAAAAACTAAGAAAGAGCCTCTCCCCCTCTTCTCATAATCATCCCTTTTTTTTGATTTTTTGTTTTCTTTTATATTTTTTTCCTTTTTTTCCTTCTCTTTTTTTTACTCTTTCTCCTTTTTTTCCTATTTTTTTCTTTTCTCTTTTCATTTTTTTTCTCTCTCTTCCTCTTTTTTTTTGTCGCCTCTTTTTTTTTTTTTCCTTCTTTGCTTCTTTTTCCCTTTTTTTTAACTCTTCCTGGCCCTTTCTTTATTAGGGTTCAAGGAACCCTACGAGTACACACCATCACCTTCTACGCTGAGAACACCCTGAGGGCCTGCCGCAACCTCAAGTCCACCATCGAGCACCACTCTCTAAAACGAACCCTCCAAGGGCCCTCACGAACTGACCGATGCTTGGTGGCTTTGGCGTCATCCTCGTCCAGCCGAAGCAGGTGGGTATGGTGAGATGAGGGATAAGCAACATAGAGAGAGCGATGCGAAGTGAAGGGGAAAATGGTGTGCTCTGAGGTGGTCTTTGCAAGGATCCACGGCGGGTGCGACGATGCGAAGGACCTGCGGTCCTGCAATAGTGCCCTGCCTCCTCTTGCCACTTGCTTCCCTTAGAGGAAGACGATTGCTCCTTCAGGCTTGGATCCACCGGGACGTCCTCGTGCTCCGACGTCATCCCCATTCGAGCGGCGAGGAGGATCAAGGCGGAGCGCTCTCCTCCCTTCACATACTGCCGCCAATCTTGTCGGCGGGACAGGGGCGCTTGCGTGACCTCTTCTTCCAGTGGGCAACACAATGGTAGCAACTCCACCGTGTCGTCGTTGAGCCTTAGTGGCTCTGCCAAGCCCCTCCTGGGCTTTGACCTCTTCACATTGAGAACGCGGCCTTGGCCTTCTGAATGATGGCATCGGAGCCCGTGACACGTTGCCTTCACCATGATCTCCTTCGAGGAGATCCTTCTCGATTCTCCTTCAAATCAAGAGATTGGAACTCCAAACAATAATGATAAACATGATAATCTAAGAACAAACCAGCTCTAATATCAAGTTGAAAAATAGAATAACCGGAAACGTATCAACAAGATATCAAAAACAGTAAAGCAATTATAAGAATGCTTAGGTTTATGTGGAAACCCCACTCATGAAGAGTGGGGAGAAAATCACGGGAGAAGCATCCTATGGGCGTGTTTTGCTATTATTCTTCTGAAAGGAATAGGTGGAGGGTACATGCCTATTTATAGGTCATCACACACATAACAAGGTCCCACTACACTATGTGGGACTAAACACCACACAATTCTCTCAACATGTTTTTAATTTTGGATGTGTCTGGAATAAAATGATCTTGAAGTTCTCACTAGAGGCAAATAATTCATGTAGTGGACCCCATTTAATGTGAAGAAAATGCTTGACTGTTATAATGGAAATTTCTACTTCTGATTTAGTTTTTCATCTTGACACATTGCAGTGCTCATAGTGTCTCTCTAATTAAATACTTGTCATTTGCATGCCGTTTTTTGCATAATGTTGCATGCAAGTTCTAATTTTCTTTTTTTAATCAGGGTGTGATTACTGTGCTTGTTGGTTAGTATAGTTTTTTTTTTTCCTTGTTCTTTTGTGATTTGCTATCAGTTTCCCCTTGTTTCCGTAAAATGCAAACTATTCTTTCCTAGTTGCATTTTATTGAATGATGTATTTTATTCGGTTGGAGTTGGAAGGCTCTAAAGGGAAGCTCAACATTTCTGTATAAACTAACACATTACCTAAGGGTGCTATATTTGTAAACTTTCAATAAGAATTATCTATGGAGTGATTTTCTGTTGGAGGAACGGTAAGTGGTTGCCAATTATGACCTAAGAGTCCAATTACTTTAGGTGCCTGCCACTTGATGTTTGCACGTGAGATTTTAGTTCATGGTGGGCATACCCCTCTTCCTCTTAGATTGTCCTTGTTTTCCATTTTGAATAATTAATTTGTTTTTTTTTGTGATTTCCCCATCATTAAACATTTTCTATTATGCAAGATATATGACATTTTTTTTTGGTATAATTACATGGGATTTTTATGTAAATGCCACTAAATTTTTTTGAATTATTTAGATGTTATTCAATTCACTATATTTATAGATGTAATTGAAAAAGTAGTGCCGCTTTCGTATGTCACTCCATTAGCCATAACCATTAAATTTAATGATTTTAGATTGAAATGTAATAGAAAAATTATTTTTTAGTTCTTAATTTTTTTTATCCACAAATTTTATTTTTTTTAATTTTCACCCTTCCCTCCTCTTATCCCCTCGCCCGATCACTTCCCTTCCTCCTCACCTCTGACCGCCTCCACCTCCACTCTCCAATCACTTTTGTCGCCACCTCTCTCTAACCACCACCTCCTCTCAATCACTTCCTCCACCTAAGGCGACAACCTAGCCCTTGCTCTTTGTTGTTTTCTCGCCGTCTGCAGTGGTACCCTTCTTCAACATCTCGCCATTCGTGATGACGCCCTTCTTGGGCTTGTGGTATAAGAGGCGCCTAAAGATGTGGTGGTGGTGGTGCGCTTTGGAGACCTCCCTTTCGAAGTCGCTTTGGGAGGAGGAGGTGGTGGTTAGAGAGAGGAGGCAAAGGAGGTGGTTGGAGGTTGGGGAGTGGGGGTGGAGGACGTGGTCAGAGGTGAGGAGAAATGGAGGTGAATTGGGTAGGGGAGGGAGGGGGTGAAAATTAAAAAAAAAAATTTGAGGATTAAAAAATAATTTTTATTATATTTCAGTTTAAAATCGTTAAGTTTAATGGTTATGACTAACGGAGTGGCAAATATGAAAATGGTACTACTTTTTCAATGACATATCGATAAATATAGTGAATTGAATGATATTTAAGTAATTTCAAAAAAATTTAGTGGTATTCATATAAAAATCTCTAATTACATTTGTTTTTCATTTTCAGGATAAATTCTCCATTGATGTAGTTGTCTTTCTTAATATGTTAAAAATGTCGTCCCTGGAAATTTGACCTCAATTGAGCACATAAGACTTATTTTCTCACACTGTGAAATATGAATAGAAAAGATCTCTTTCTTTTTCACAATAATGCCCTAGCATATTTGTCAATGACTTATTCCAGAGCTGATTAGAGTCGATGTTTTTACTTAATATTAGTTTCCTTGCCTTATCAAAAAAACTATTAGTTTTCATGCCATAAATTCTACAAGAACTTGCTTGTCTTGGTTTGATGTGGAAGTTGTTTATTTCAGCTTGCTATAGAAGCTATAATTACCTATCCTTTCTTCTTATTTGGATCTTATTTTCTTGTTATGCTCTTTATGTTTTCTTTTATACTTACATGTTGTACTGGTCCCTACCTTTTAATCCTTTGTATTTCACAAACCAAAATATAGCCTTTTCTAGGATTGTATTTCCACATTCTTGAAAACTAAAAATTTTATACTTGCACTTTTTAATTATTTAATAGTCTGGTGCAAGAAGCCAGATAGCTAATCTGGTTAGCTCATCTTCTCAACCCTCACAATATATCCTCATAATGTGTGGGAGAAGTACGAATATTCTGTCAATTTCTGAAGAATGACAATCAATTTTCTGAAACATGTTCCTTCCAAAAAAATTTTCGAAACATGTTTTTTCAAAAAATCTTACGAAACATGTCAATGTTAGTGGACAAAAGTTTCCATCAGTTCTTTTGTCTTGCCTGTTTTTTTATTGGCATGCCTTGTTGAGATATATGCATGGTACTCACTTTGACCTTATTTGATAAAGAAATGCACCATTTCCTCCTGTTGTTGTTTCTTAGTTTGGTTTAGTTATAACTTATTCCTACTCCGATTTACATGCAGATCATACATATTCTGAACCTGAAAAGTGGATGAGGGGAAAAGGACGTGTGACGATTCAGTTTGGGTGCTGTTATAATTATGCAGTTGTAAGTGAATTCCTACGTGACGATCCCTTGAGTCTTTTGCTGGTTTCGTTAATGACAAGTTCATTGATTTCTGACAGGACAAGGAGAAGAATCCACCTGGTATTCTTAGACATGTTCCTGCGGATCCCCTCCCGTCTCTTTTTAAGGTGATGACAAAGCGGCTTGTGAGGTGGCATGTTCTTCCATCATCATGCATTCCAAATAGCTGCATTGTCAACATCTATGAACCTGGAGACTGCATACCACCTCACATCGACAACCATGATTTTGTCCGGCCATTTTGTACCATATCATTTCTCAGTGAGTGCAATATAGTATTTGGGTCCAACTTAAAGATCATTGCTCCAGGAGAATTTACTGGAACAGCTGCAATTCCTTTGCCTGTAGGGTGAGTTCATATGTGTTGATTTTCCAATTATTTTTGTTCATTAGGTTGCATTTCAAATGTGTATTTAAATATTATTTATTAGACCATCAGATTATTTATTCTTTGATATTTAAAAGAAAAAAATCATGTGGATCAATTTTTTTTTTTAAGTGAGAGGATAGTTATCCAAATGATAACCACCTATGATCATTTCATTCCACTAGAAAGAATTACATCAAAAATTGCATTTGGGATCTCCAAAACTCCACCTGAGACGTAATGGAATAAGAAAATTTTTTAACATAGGATCTCTCCCCCCTAAAAAGCATCCCATTCTTGCCTAGCCAAACACTCCATAGCACAACCAAAATCTTAGCTTGATCCTTCTTGGATCTAAAGGAGATATGCCCCTCTTGGGCATTCCCCTTGCGGAAAGATGACCAAAAGCTAACCGCATCCCGATGTACAATCCAGTTGATCCCCATCCTCTGCCACACCTGCTCTACAAAAGGGCACTGGAAGAAGAGGTGCTGAATGTCCTCTTCCGCTCCTCAACAAAGGAGACAGCTTACGTCATTTATCAGGGTCCATCTCGCTCTCCACCTCTTCGTCATGATCCTCCCCCTCCTCATCAACCACATGAAAACCTTCACCTTCAGCGGATACTCCGCCTCTTAGAGAAGCTTGCAGTCTCTCAAAAGATTGACGTCTGTGTTGGCCACGCCACCACTTAATCTGTGGAAGACCTTTGCTACTGAGAAATCACCTTCTTCCCAGGAATATGTGTCACCACCTTCCTCTGGCACCCATCTTTTTAGCTCCTGCAACAACATCTGGAAATCCTTACATTTCTGATCAGATAGGCCCCTTGGAAGACTGGACACCAAGACTTGGACTAGTAATCTCCCATCGAGGCCGACGGGTCAACCACACTCCCAAAGAGATGATGATATCTGTCGCTGAGGGACAAGCCAACCCCCTGCCAATCATCAAGCCAGAACAGGAAAACATTTCCCTCACCTAGTGTGGGAGAAAAGAATGTCTGTACCTTCCTTGCCATCGCTGTTAGCCCCCTGATAAAGAAAGATGCCTCTGAAGGAGATGACTCCAAAGGCTCTCAAGAAATAAAGGACCCATAACAACTCATGATGTCACCAAACAACCCCTGTTTACGGCCCATGAGTTTGGCAATCCACTTCGTGAGGAGGCTAACATTCACTTTTTCCACCTCCCTAAACTCCCAGGGCCCCCTTTTGCATCGGTCTACAAACCTCCTCCCAGGCCACTAGCCCGCCGCTCTTCCTGCCACCCCACATTAGACCAGAAAAAGTCGTGCATCAGCCCAGAAATCTTTTTCTTTACCTATCTCGGTATCCTAAAAATAGATAGGACGTATGGTGGAATGGATGCCAAAATAGCCTTCACCAGAACAAGCCTCCCACCTCTAGACAACAATCTAACTGACCACCCTACTAATCTCTTCTCCATTCTCTCCAGTAAACGTAGCCAATCTTGCAGTGTAAGTCTCTTATCTGATAAAGGAAGGCCCAGATAAACCAGTGGCAAAGATCCCACCTCTGTTCCAAGCGCTCCACCTATCGACTCCGCTTCTTTAGCCACCATGTTCATTGGGACAAACGTCGACTTCTGGTAGTTTATTTGCAGTCCATCCGCTGCGTCAAAGAGCTCCAGGATGATTCTCATCCTCCTAGTCTCCAGTCTCGCTCCTTCAACTAGAAAGAGGGTATCATCGACGTACTGCAGGATTGCCGTCTGATCACTCTCTCTAGTCCAGAAGCCACTGATCAGACCTCTATCACATGCCTTACAAGTTGCCCTTGCCAAGGCATCCACTGTCAGTACAAACAACATAGGAGCTAGAGGGCACCCCTGTCTGACCCCTCTCTTAAGCTGCACCTAACCTCCAGCCGGGTTCCCATTAATCAAGATTGAGAACGATGTCGTTGTTACACATTTCTTCATCCAGCCAATCCACATTGTGGGGAAGCCTCTCCTCAGTAAGGATGCCCATAGGAATTCCCATTGCACTGAGTTGTACGCCTTGCTGAAGTCTACCTTCCACAGAAACGCCTGTTTCTTCTCCCTCTTCCAAGCAGCCAAAACCTCCATAGCGATGACAAACTCGTCCAATATTCCCCTTCTTGGTACGAAGGCCGTCTGCACAAGGGATATCAAGTCTTCGAGGACATCTCTGAGTTTGTTTGCTAGGACCTTGGCAAAAATAAGATAGATAGCATTGGAAAGCGCAATCAGATGGAAATCCTGAATCTCCTCCGTACCTTTTTTAGGCAACGAGAACATATAAAATATATTCAGCTTGTTAAACCCCCTGTTTCCTGTTGCAAACTCCTCCAACATCTCCATCATATTCGTCCCCACCAAAGACTAGAATACTCTAAAGAAGAAGACAAGGAAACCGTCCGGCCTAGGGCATCCCTCTGCATTCAACCCCGAAACCACTCGCCTCACCTCATCTTCTGAGAAACTGGTCGTAAGCCTCTCTGCTTGGGCATTAATAACACATCGTATATCCTCCCCCCTCCATTGCCAACAACCTCTATTGTGTTTACTTGTGAACTCTCTGAAGTAGTCTGCTACAGCTCTGCCTACCTCTGCCCTACCTGAAAATTCCTCCCCATGAATCAACAACCTCTCTATCCAGTTCCTCCTCCTCCTGGCAGAAGTCATTTGGTGGAAGAACCTGGTGTTAGAGTCACCTTCCTTGAACCACTTCTGCCTCGACCTCGTCTTCCATTTCACCTCAACTTTTTTGTCCTCCTACACCACACGTGGCATCTTCATCCTGACCTCCCTATCCTTAGCCGAGATAGGGGCCTGGTCCTCCTGCCTATCTATCTTGGTGATTTCCGACAAAGCCTCTTCTTTTCTGTCCCTCCTGATTGTTCGGATTTCCTTATATGCTTTGAGATGGTCCCGCAACATAGACAGCTTCCTTGCTAGACGAGTTGTAGCTGATCCCTTTAGCACAAAAGTGCTCCATCTCTCCTCCACCATACCTCGAAAACCCTCCTCGAGCAGCCAAGATCTGTCAAACTTGAAGTAAGTGCCAAAATGCACTCCCTCATTAGGTTGTCATGTCAGGGGTTTATGATTAGAGAATGGTCTCTCCAAAGGGGACACCTCCGCCACGGGAAAGGCCTCTGCCATCTCCACATTGGATAGAAATCTATCAATCCTGGACATCTGACCGCAGTTGTTCCTCCAGGTGTGTGCACAGGATGTCGGGCACAAATCTATAAGGCAATGCGTGGCTACAAACTCAACAAACTCATCGGAACTAGGGTCCTGCCTCCCCCACCCCTCCAATCTGTCCTCCAACTGTAGAGTAATGTTGAGGTCTCCTCCAACCAACTAGGGACACCCACGGCAATCTGCTGCCACTATTATGAGCTCCTTTCACATCACCCCTCTTGCCTGAGCATTTGACGGTCTGTAGACCCCCTGATCACCATCCTAGCACCACCCGTCTTCTGTAACCTCACCGAGATGGCATGTTCACCCTCAAAATAGCCATCCAAGGAGAAGACATCTTCTCGCCACCCCAATATTTGCCCCCCAAAGCGGCCAGCTGCTCTAACATAACAACAACCTTCCATCCACGAGCCTCTGATCTCCCTCCATGTTCTAGCATCACAATCAGTGAGCTTCGACTCCTGTAACAACACAACATTTGCTTTCCACAAGCGAATGTAGTGCCCTAGTGCCCTCTTTGATGAGTCATTGAGACCCCGCACGCTCCATGTAAGTACTCCGTTCATGAGGAATAGGTGGATGTGTCCCTCGTCTTCAAATGAAAGCAACATGCTTCTGCGGTTCGAAGAACCTCCTCATCATCAAAGTCCAGATTTGCTGACGCCGATGGCTATGGAAAGCTGCTGTGGCCGTCCACCACTACCCTCTGTCCCCGGCATGAACCTCGATATCTCCGCTTTCGCTTGTATCGAAGAGCTCCTCCTCGACCACCATCTGCTACATGCGGCCTCCACCCTGACAGAGGGATGACCACGCAGTCGCTCGCTGTCAGGGGTACATCTTCTGCCTGGCGTCCCGACAAGCCACCGGCACGATACAGATCCAGCGCCAACACCTCCGCTCCTAGGCCTTTAGTCCCCTTCTCCCCCATCGAGGGGGAGCCGGTGGAGCCTTCCTCCTCTTTCGCGCCTAGCATAGACCGGCGTTGAGCTCCTTCTTTGATGGCTACGTCCCCCATCGTAGCGAGGACCAGCGCAGCTTTCTCGGTCGACTCCGGTCGTGTTGTTGGGAGAGGGTCCGAGCCATAGGCCCCCAAACTGGTCTTCATCAACCTGTGTCTTGGTTCTTCGCATCGCCCGAACCGTTGTCACCATTCAGATCCGGAGCAAATCTGATCCGCTCGCCTGATAGCTCAAAAGAGGGAGTTGGCAGCAGCCCCTCTTCGAGAACTTTTGGTCCCGACAGCTCCTCATCACCGCTCGTCGAAATCGCCTCCTCCTTCGATCGCACCGCAATCAGCGTCTCCTCCGCTTCTAGACGCAACGTCTCTTCGAAGGTAGCCACATTCAATGGCTGTTGCGCCGCGATTAGTGGAACCGTCTCCATGTCAGCCTTCAGACGTTTGGGCTCCCGAGCAACGCACGAAACCCTAGCCCAAGGATGCAGTGGCTCCATCGCCGCACCGCCCGAGCTCACTGCTCCTCTGGCCACCCCCGCATACGAGGCCATCCTCCTGGAGGTCCTCTTGCGAGTGCAAGAGACCACCCACATATGTCCTCCATGGCAAAGGATTACCTTCATCACCGCCGCCCCCACTTTCAACTCCACTACTGCCTCAAGTGGTCCAGCTGAGAGACTGGTTCCCTGACATCGATAGAGGCGAGCGAACGAGGACACCACCTCTCGGAGGACCTCTATCATTCGGAGCCACCACGGTATCCCCTCGACCACTAGTACCATCGACACTCTCTTCGGTGCGTGCTCTCTCCATGCTCCATCGTAGATGGATGTCTTTCGCTAGGGCACCGTTTCCGACGTCAACCGGGAAATTGCGAAACAAATCTCCATCTTTGCTGGAGAGAGCCCTACCACAAGGACCCCCCTGTCACCCGAAGGAAGCACCTTCACAACTAACCCCTTCAGTTCGACGCAGAGGGCCTCCATCACCTCGGAGATCCGCAGCTGGCCTGAAGTTAGCTCACCCACAAGACCACTGCCTACCAAGCTACGAAGGGCGGCCGCATTTGTTGACCAAGGAGCCTCCACCTCCGCCAAAGGCACCACCACCGGTGGTGGTGGCGGAGGGCGTCCCACATCCGGACCTCGTGCATCGCTCCGTTGTCCAGAACCGCTACACTGTGCCTGCCGATGTCCAAGGCCCCTACATCCCCAGCATTGCACAAGCTCCCGGTAGTCCTTCGCCCAGTGGCCAGCCCCCAAGTACTTGAAGCAGTGGTCAGCACCAGCCCTCCCCAGATTTGCCGCAGCGCAAGCCTCCGCCTTATCACCGACCCTCCCCTGAACTGTCGTAGTGCGATCCTCTGCTTTCCTCTTCCTCCGCTCGACCACCCTCCACTCTCCGAGGCCTTCGCTTGGCCATCCCGCAGACGAAGAGGCCTCTCTCTTCTCCCCACCTCCCTCCTCCCTCTCTCTCGCTCTCACTCTTCCTCTCTCCTGCTCCATCATCATATCTCCGAGTCCCCACCCATCATGAGGATTATTTGTGTGTATTGTTCGAGATAATTCAATCATGGCCGTTGATTTTCTAATATATTTATTTTTTGGTTTCCCTTTTAGACACTTGTGATTCTTTTTCGTGTTAAAATTTACAAAAGTAACTCCTTAAGGTATCAGATGAGAGAAGTTGGTTACCCATAATTTTGAAGAGTTGGTTATCCATTGGTCTAAAGGATGTCAATTTTGTTTCTCCATCTCTATAGTTCTGTCAACATTATCATCTTTACAGATCATCAATCTTGGTGCAAGCGAGTATTTCTAGGTCGTCATGTTCAATTCAGTATGCATTGTGATGGTTGGATCATTTCTTGCAGTTGTGTTCATTGTGATTACCTTATTCGAAGGATTTCCTCTCCCTTTATTTTGGAAAAGGATTTTGTCTGGCAATGTTGATTGAGAAATCCATATAAAAATGCAAACATGTTGGTTGAAATGTGAGGTCAATCCAAGTTCTAACTTGAATAAGTTGGTGGGTGGACTAAGCAGAGATAAGGTGTTTGGTTAGGTGGTGTTGAAGTAGATGGGACATTTTTTTAGTGGTTTATATAGGTGAATGAATATGTTGTAAGTTGGTATTGTTGGTGGCACAAATAATAGGTTGGATGTGACTTGTATCATTAACTGCAACATGGACTTTATTCCCTGTTGCAGTCGATATCTCATAGACGTGGGATAACTTGAGTGGTTATCCTTCAATCAAAACAACCTTAAGTAGCTTAATAAGATGTTTTCTCATTGACATCTTTTGGTTGAAAGTAATTAATGTAAGTGACATGGTTAGCATTTTAAGACTGAATGTTGTTTGACATGATGTGGTGTTAAATAGAAGTTAGATTTTGTATCTTGTTATTTGAGAAAGTCCACATCTTAATTGACAAGGTGACCATGTTCTTGACCTGCACGGGTAACCATGCTATGGTTATATGAAGATTCTTGCTATTTGGAAATCAAGTTTATTTTGCAATTCGGAGCAACATGAGAGGGAGGGTGCAAGAGAGCGACATCGCTGCCTCCTCTTGAGAAGATCGTATGGAAGATGAAGGATGGACTCTTTTCACCTACCATTGACATCTACCTTGACAACGACGACGATAGGTCACTTGGTTGACCTGTTTACGTTGCCTCGCGAATGGCTATTTCACGTGTAAGGGCACTTTAGATGTAGTGTGCCATTGGTGCTATGGGAAGGGCCACTGTGCGACAAACTCCCCAATTACTGTGGGTCATGGAGAATCCTTCCTTGACCAGAGGGTCTTTGTGGAGCCTCATTGAGCCATTATGGCCACTTAGTTGGCTGGGCAACAACCTTCACTAATGCATTGTGAGTGTATTGTTCGCTTGCGGGAGGTAGCCCTTGAAGTTTGGTCGCACCGTGGACCACATCACTTTGGTGGTTTGTGAAGAGCTATTTCTTAAGCAGTTCTATATGGTTTGACATTTGCTAAAGTGTGGCTTCGTCACTCTTACAGATGTGGAGTTGCTGCAAATCGTTGTTAGGGAGTCTCTGCCTTTGAGTGATGCTTCATTGATCACCGTCCCTTTTGCTCTACGTGTGTGCCATTCCTGCTTCGAGTACATTGAGAGGAAGTTCGACAGCTACCTTGAACCTACGTAATCTTTGGCTGGTTCAGGAGGCAAAACATTGGGGGAATAAAATCACATCGTTTAGGATGGGGTCCATCATCATTGGCTTGCGAATTGCATCTCCGACCATTACTGCATGTGGGGAACCAACCCTACTACTTCAACTCCCCTCTCGGACCCTTGCTTACTAGATCCCTACTTGGCTTGCATGATTTCTCAATTTTCTTTTTGGGCAATGGGTTCCTTTTTGATTTTGAACTTGGTCGAGGCTTTGACTAGACCTTTGGATGCTACATAGAGCGGCAACTGAAAGCTAGAGGGAGTGACCATTCCAGCACTGGGGCTCACGATCCTGATTGGAGCCTCCACCTGTCTTCGAATTTGGTTCCTAGCAATTAAGCAGCGATCTTCCAGTTGAAGTGGATGGTTTAGGATTATACAGACGAAGTGATGACCTTCTTGCTAGAGCGGGTGACTATGATCGGTTAGACTCGCGGTTGGCTATTGGAATGACCACTGCACCACTTGCCACCAAAATGGTTGGGGTGTTGTGGGCTACTAATGGTGACCGATATGATGCTTCCTTTGTAGGGGACCCACCATAGCTTTTCCACCTGCTGGATCCATTGCTGGAGCTCTCCTTTAGGTTCAGTTATAACGAGTATGATCTTGAAGTCTCTTCAAATATTCTCTTTCTCAATTTGGGGTCTACGTTTGGTGCTTGACTGCTACTGGATGCTCGTGTTGCAACCTTGTCTTCCATGATGCTGACAGAGTCTCCACCCTTGTCATTGCTTGAGCTTGGATTGCAGTTGAAGAGTACATTACCACCATCGTGTGAATTATAGGAATTAAAGGGATCATTCCCTCCGCCTTCTACCAAGTTGGATTTGAATCTTGTAGGTATGATCCCACAATCCCTTATAGTGATTATTCTTTATGCCTTACCTCTACCACCACAGTTTGTATTGGCCTTGATTATGATCTTGCTTTTTTGTTTTCGGTAGGCAAGGACAACTAAGTTGAGGCTTGTAATCAGCTTAGCATAGCCATCAGGATTTGCAACTTGTTATGTCTCATTGACCATTGACTTTGCCATTGGATGTTGGACAACATGCATCTATTATAGGAGTCCTTAACTCTACTAAACCTCAACCTAGTAATTCCAAGAAAGGCGATTGAGTGTATCGAACGTGGTTCTCTCATGTTAGGAAAGGAAGTTATGGGTGTGAAAGCACACTATGCCTTTGTAGCTCTACCAACCTCTTCCTCATGGGAGAATCAAGTAGTAGGTAAGAAGGTTGCTAATTTTGCTGGTTTTCGCACTATAACGAGAGATAGGCCGTGTAAGACCAAGGTGGTAGAGAGTAAGGCTGCAAAAATCGATCTATGTGGCCGATTAATTGTATGTGGTCGAGGATCGAACCACATATTAATATTCAGGCCTATAATCAGGTGGATTGATTAATCGGTTGATTATTCGATTAATCGATTGATCAATCGTTTGATCGAACATTAGGAGTTTAATTTTTTGTGTCTTGATTAGCATGTTGAAGAGCAAGAACCCCTCCCATCTTCTCCGTCCCACTCCCCTTACATTCGAACCCTAACGGATCCCTTACATTCGAATCCTTAGTCCTCCATCACCAACTCCCTTCCTATTGCTTGTCGGGTCTCGTTGAGAGAATATGTATGTCAAAGAAATAATACTAATACGACATTTTCAATTTGTATATATGTTTATGTAATATGTATAATAGTATATATAATTATATTTAAATTTTTAAATACTTAAAAATACTAAACTTATTAATCCTTGATTAATCACTTGCATACCACATACTTCTTAGTTGGTGACCTCACCAGCTGAATATTGACCACCAATTTTTGCAACCTTGGCAGAGAGGGCTGTAACAAAAGAGAAATGAAGATCTTAACATGGAATGTAGGGGCCTCAAGGACGAGGACATGTGAGTTATCTTGGGTTGATACTTGTGGGAGTGGAAGGTTGATTTGCACTCTTATAGGTGACTAAGCTTGAATATTGCGAGCCTAGATCTTGGAGTAAAATTGGTGTACGAAGGCTCAATGAGTTTGTGGCATTGAACTCAAATGATCGATTAGGGGGACTTGTTTGGTGGAGCAAGGACATCTTCTCCATGGCTGGAGTTCATAGGCGTTCCTTCACGTTAACCGTGGACCTAGAGAGAAGTGATGGCCTTCTATTTAGAGTTGTGAATGTATACGACTCTTGTGCCTTCGAGAATAAGGTTGCTTTTTTGATTAGAGCTCTTGGATATGGTGATTGGCAACTTATGGCTGTGTGTTGGGGAATTTAATACAATATTGTTTGTGGATGATTTCCCAGAGGGTTTGCGTAGAAGGTACAGAAGTGCGGAGGACTTTGTTGATTGGATTTGGGTCTCCACTGCGGGTGCGGTTGAGTGTGGGGCATCCAATTGCTGGTTCACTTGGAGGAGCTCAGAGGCTGGTGTTCCTAAATCAAGGCTTGTAGGGTCGAGTATGGGTCAGGTTTGGCAATATCCATGCTCATACCCATTTATAAATCCTTTACCCATACTCTACCAAACAATACATACTTTTCTAAGCTGCCCTATATCAAGGCTTGTAGGGTCGAGGGTTCCATTCTTCTCCTGCCAGATCGATTTCTGATGTCACGAGAAGATATGGGATATTCCTAAGTAATTTATGTGCATATGTTGTAACATGATAAAACGTATGTTATGGAGTATGCAGTTTACTGTGGAATTTAAATGTAGTATTATTTTTTGAATTTTCATTTGCAAAATAACAGTGAACAAGTACTATGTTCCAGAGAGTATCCTGCTGTCTTCCTTGGTCTGACATTTGTGGAAGTACATTCATTGTGGCTGGGGATTATGCATTCTGGATTCTGGTAAAGCTGATTGTATTGCTAACAGCCTTCACTGACCTGGCTGATCTTGTCAGAGATCTTGGTGGTCATTGTCAGTAAAGTTCGTGATTGTTTCTTGATTGCTTATAAAATGTGTATGCATGCTTGTAAAATGTGTACTTTCATCCATGCCTGTGCATGCGTGCGGGTGTGTGCGCATGCGCATATGTGCCACTTTTTCGAATTTTTGTTGTGCAAAATAACAGTGAACAACTAATATATTCTAAAGATTATCCTGCTGTCTTCCTTGGTCTGACATTTGAGGAAGTAGATTTACTGTGACCAGGGATTATGCATTCTGGCAGAGCTGATTGTATTGCTAACAGCCTTTACTGGCCTGGCCGAGCTGTTAAGAGATCTTGGTGATCATTGTCAGTAAAGTTGGTGATTGTTTCTTGATTATTTATTGTTATCATGGAAATAAAGCCATGTGGCAGCAGCAAGGAGTGGCCACATGGCAAATGCAATAGGGTCCACTGTTGGGCACGTGAATGTGTGTCTGCATGCATGAGTATTGGCTTGCTTGCCAAGTTATTTTGTACCACATGTGGTAAGTTATTTTAATTAGTTATTAGAGTCCAAATCAGGATTGAGTCAATTTAGGAATAGTTGATTTGATTTGATTGTGTTTGTTTGAAGAAATAAGATTGGCAAATCCTAAATTTGTTAAGATTGCAATTAGGTTTGGTCCTCTTTATATAGAGATCAAACTCTATTTTGTCGAGTTGCAATAATATTTTCTATTTCAAATACTCCTCTCCTTTCTCCCATTTTCCATGCCAACACCTCTCTCCTCTCTCTCTCTCCTCTCAACATGTGTGGATTCAAGGTGGAAGAAAAAGGTCCCCCACGTGCTCCAAACTCTCACACTTATATGCATACATGCATTCATGCATGGATGTGTGTGTGTGCGCGCCCATGTGCATGTTGTGCAAGTGTGAAAATGTTTATGAACTGCTAAACCAAAGGTTATTTAGACACCATGGAAGATGCACCATATATGGAAGGTGCACCAGGTTGTGATGGGTTTCCATTTTTGTTCTTTAAGGAATTTGGGCCTGTGTTAGGCTAATTCCTCATGAAGGTTCCTGGGGAGTTTGCCAAAGAAAGACTTGAATAGATCTCTCATTTTCTTATTGTTAAAGATGGAAGGGCCATAGGAATCGGAGATTAGAGACCCATTTCCTTATCTAATGCACTCAATTTGATCATTACAAAGGTCTTGGCAACTAACTTAAGGGGCATTGTTAATGGGTTGATTATTTAGGTTCAATCTGCCTCATCTCGAGCCATCACATTCTTAATAGTGTTGTTATTGCATATGATTGTTGCACATTAGAAAAAAGAGGGAACAACAACTTTTATATAGAAGGTGGAATTCACAAAGGTTCATGATTCTTCTGAGGTTGTCTTTGCATAGAAGGGGGTTTCCTTAAAAAGTGGATCTTATGGATGAAATGATGCATTACAATCCTCATCAATGGCAAACTTGAAGGGGGACGAACTTAGTTGCAATGAGCTCATTAAAGGTTCCAACTCGGCTTATACTTCTAATCTTGTGCCAATTTTGCAACATGTGGATGACATTGTATTGTTCATTAAGGGGGAGTAAGAAGCGGGAAATACATCCTGTAATAACTTGGACCCCACCATTGATAAGTGTCGACGGGTTCATCTTAACATACTCGAGTTTAAATTGACTCTAGAATTTGGGCTCAGGGCTTTACAAATGTGACAACTTTAAAGGTGGTTTCAAGGGGCATGTATAGGAAAGGAAGAAATATGTAAACAAGTAGTCCATAATAGCTTTAAAGGGAGATATCAATCTTAAAGAGAACAAATTCGGGTGTTAGGGACTTACCAGAAAATAGCTCCAGGTATTTCTCTTACATTTTGGCCTCGAGCTCTCAGGTCACCTTTTTGAATCGTTGACTCCATAGCACTTTGACTAGGGGACTTTCTTGTTTCGCGTCTAGGGCTATAAAAAAAATCGAACTCGCCTAACCCGACCCTAATTCGACCCAATTAACGAACCTGAACCTGACCTAAACCCACTTACATTAAATGGATTTAAACTTGTTTAACCCATTTATTAAATGAGTCGGGTTCGAGTTTACCCCTACGAACTTGCTCAACCCGATAAACCTGATTAATGAGAAAAAAATCCCCATGTTTAACCCATTTAACCCTCACGTTTACCCACTTATTCTGTTATTAAATGGGTTAAATGGGTTAGCTCGGGTTTGGTGAGTGTAAATGGGTCGAGTTGAGGTTGGAGTATATAGACCCGTTTAATAAATGGGTTAGACCCAAGCCGACCCATTTATAAACGGGTTTGGTCTAAACGGATCGGATCCAACCCGACTCGACCCTTTGGATAACCCTATTTGCAGCCGCTTCATCGATTTGTCTAGAATCTGTACTGGCTGCTCTTGTTATGTCAGGTTCTTGATCCCCATGGTCTCGTAGTTAAGAACATGGCTCAGGTTCGACACATACTCAAGCAGGCTTGAGATGTGGAACACGTCATACATTGCGGCTAGCTGTGGTAGTAAGACAAGTTTGTATGCAACTAGTTCAACCTACTTTAAATCTCGAAGGGGCTCACAAGTCTTGATGTCAGCTTATCTTTTACTTCGAACCGTTGTATGCCCTCCATGGGCGATACTTTGAGGAAGATCAAATTGAATGTCTCTTCGTTTGCGATTTATGTAGCTTTTCTGTCGGCTCTGTGTTGTAACTAGTTTCTTTTGGATCTGCTCGACAATCTCTTTTCTTTGGTGAACAAGTCTGGGACCCACTTCCTATTTCACTCCATCCTCTATCTAGTAGAGAGGGGAGATGCACTTCGTGCCACATAACTCCTCGTAGGGAGTCATAGTAATGCTGGCAAGATAGTTGTTATTATAGTATAGGTAAACTCGACCAGTGGTAGATGGTCCTCTTAAGAGCCCTTCTACTCTAATATGCATGCCTGCAGTAGATCCTCCAGTGTCTATATGAATTGCTTTGTCCGACCATTGCTCTGGGGGTGATATGCTGTGCTAAAGTAAAGCCAAGTTGCCAAGACCTGCTGAAATCCCTTCTAGAACTGTAAAGTAGAATGAGAGTGTTTTGTTAGAAACGATCTCTTTGGGGACACTGTGAAGTCTCATAATCTCCTAGATGTATAGCTCTGCTAGTTGAGATGGGCTATAGGTCACTCTGATTGGTAAGAACCATGCAGATTTCATCAGTCAATCAACAATTACCTATATAACATTGTCTCCTCTATGTCTTGGTGACAGTTTGACTACAAAATTCATAGAGATGCTCTCTCACTTCCATGTTGGTATATGAGGAGAGGCTGTAACTGGCCGACTGGCCTCTGGTGCTTTGTCTTCATCTGCTGGTAGGTCAAGCATTGCTTTACGAGTTTGTTGATATCCTTCTTCATATTATGACACCAAAACTCTCTTCAGATTGTGGTACATCTTATTGTTGCCCAGATGGATAGTATGTCTGCTGCAGTGGGCCTCTGCAAGTGGCTTTCTGCATAGAGTATCATCTCGAGCAACGCATAATTGACCACACAGCCCCAGTACTCCATCTGTGAAGGTGAAGTCACCTGGATCTCAATGGAATAAAATGAAATGCATAACATTATTCCGAAGCCCTACTTCTTAATATATAGAGAGGTAGAAAAAGTACAAACAACCCCATATAGAAAAATAAGGAAATACAACTAGGGATAATAATACTAAACAATAACTAAGAAGACCGAAGGGGTACAATACTCCCCCTTAAGCTAGAGAATAGATGCCAATTATGCTCAGCTTGGAACAACAAACATCAAATACTAGTTATGTCAAAGGCTTAGTTAATATGTCTGCTGTTTGGTTTTCAGAAGGTACTGAAGTAGTGTAGAAAAGTCCCCTCTGGATCAAGTCACGAGTATAATGGCAATCAATCTCCATGTGCTTGGTCCTCTCATGAAACATGGGGTTGTTACATATGTATGTGGTAGCTCAGTTGTCGCGACTCATCTCCATTGGCTTTCCAACAGATATGTGCAAGTCCATAAGAAGCAACCTCACCTACGTCATCTCTGTTGTCTGGGTGATGGCTTTATACTCAGACTTTGCATTGGATCTAGACTCTATAACTTGTTTCTTGCTTTTCCACATCATAAGATTCCCTGCCATATATGTATAGAAGCTTGTAGTGGACTTCCTGTTAGGCAAACATCCTACGTAATCTGCATCTGAATAGCCTACTATACTCATGGACGTCACCTTGTTGAATACGATCCCACATCTTGGTGCCTTCTTCAAATATCTCAACACCATTGTTTGCAACATCCTAGTGCTGCTTGGTTGGCTTGTCTATAAATTGCTCAACATTTCAATTGCAGAAGAAATATCATGCCTGGTAATGGTGAGTTTAGGAGCTTGCCTTCTAGCTCCCTGTATTGTCTATTGTCAGCTACCTCTGACTTCTCATCATATAGATAAGTCTTGGGATCCATGGGAATGTTGATTGGCTTGGCTCCTAATATGCTAATTTCTTGAAGTAGGTCAAGTACATACTTCCTTTGAGAAAGAACTACGCCCTTCCTGTTGCGAGTAATTTCTATTCTAAGTACCTTAATGGTCTAAGTTCCATTACAAAGCTCCCTGATAAACACTCCTTGACCTCTGTAATGCCTGCATTGTCATCGTCGGTAATAATCAAGTCATCAACATAAATTAGAAGCTTAATTGTACCTTTCCTTATCTTCCTGACGAACAGGGAATGACCAGATGAGGTCCTTTCGAAGCTCATAGCCTCTACCACCTCTGAGAGGTTCTAGAACCAAGCTCTAAGCCTTTGTTATAGGCCATATATGGCTTTTCTCGATCTGCATACACACTTCCCTTGAATCTCATAGCTTAGGGGTTGTTGCATGTATACGTCCCCTTGAAGATCCCCGTAGAGAAATACATTTTTGACATCCAGTTGATGAAGCAGCTAATCACGCTGAACTACTACAGAAATCAGAATGTACATAGTAGATAGACGTGCAACGTGAGAGAAAGTATCAAAGAAGTCCATGCCATATGTCTGCATAAACCCCTTTGCAAGTAGGCGGGCCTTGTATTTGGTAACTGGCACAATTAGATTGTACTGACTGCAAATACCTAATGGCATCCAGTCGCTAATGCGCCCTCAAGTAGTAAGCTCCAGGTACCACAGGAACAAAGAGTAGCCATTTCATCCTCCATGGCTTAACGCCACTCTAGATTGATCATGGCCTGCTGATACGTGTAAGGGATCTACATTGCTGATATGCACCAAAAAGCTGTCGAAGGTAGTCCCAAGCCCCTCTGTGGACAAGACCCCTGCAACTAGATATTTGACACAATTTCAGGGAACCTTTTGAATAGTCATTAGAAGGTCAAGATTGGTTGGCATCGCTTCCTGTAGCTGCTTTGACTTTGTCTCAGCACTAGGTACAGATCCTCCACTATCATCCTAGGAACCTCATGTATCATCACTGTGAACGTCTCCTGTAGGCATTTGAAGCTAGGGTGAAGCAAGAATAGAGAAAGAGGATAATTACCGATATGTAATAGGAAGCCTAGAAGTAATCGGAGGCTCACGAAATCTCTCAGGCCTAGAGAGTGATGACCCTGATGATGAAGACCGAGTCTCAATGATAGGAATTGCCTTTAGCGGCATAGGGGGAATAGGCATGTGTGCCTCAGTAACCTTAGGAGAAGGATGTCTCCCAGTGGTAGAGAAGTACGAAACAGATTCATGAAAGGTGACATCTACACTGATTTAGTGACATCCTCCAACAAGATCGTAGCATCGATATCAATTGAAGAAAATAAGGTTTCTTATTTTACTAAGTCGGTCTTACATCTCTTTATATAGAGAGAGTTGAGGAAAAATTATAACAAGAGTCCAATGAAATAAAAATATAACAAAAAGACCCTCAAGATATAACAAAATACTCCCTCTCATGTTGGAACATATATATCAACTATGCTTAGCTTGTCTCTGCACTTCTAAAACATAGGGCAAGATAATGACTTAGTAAACATATCTATAGTTCGATCTGAAGAAGCAAGGCAAGCAGTACACAGTAACTCTTGCTGGATAAGACTCATGGTAAAATGACAATCCACCTCTACATGCTTGGTTCTCTCATGAAACATGGGATTATTCGCTAAATAGGTTGCTGCCTTGTTATCACAATACATTTCCATAGGCTCATCAACTGTAACATGCAGGTTACGCAACAATGACCGTATCCAGATCATCTTTGCTGCTGTGTGTGCCATGGCGTTGTATTCTGATTCAACGCTTGAATGTGACACCACACTTTGTTTCTTACTCCTTCAGGTACAAGGTTTCCTGCTACAAACGTACAAAAACCTATAGTAGGTTTTCTGTCTGCAATATAATCAGCGTAGTTAGTGTCAGAATAAGCAACAACATTCATAGGAGCTCTCTTTTGGAACAGAAGACCACTATCTGGACACTCCTTGATGTATCTTAACACCTGCATCACTGCCTGCCAATGATCAGTAGTAGATTTGTCTAAGAATTGACTTAGCTTACCTACTGCAAGACTAATATTCGGTCTCGCAATGGTCAAATACAACGGCTTTCCCACTAGCTGTCTATAAGTCTTCTTATCCATCAGTTTTGCTGTGCCATCAAATAAGTGAGCCTTTGGATCTATAGGGATATTAGTACCCTTGGACCCAAGCATGCTTGCCTCCTAGAGAATGTCTAGAGCATATTTTCTCTGGGACATAACAATACCCTTCTTGCTCGTGGCAATCTTGATGCCAAGAAAATATCTGAGCCTCCCAAGGTCTTTCGTGACAAACTGGCGAGCTAAGTACTCCAAATAAGAAATTCCAACTGCATCATCATCTGTGAGTATTAGGCCATCCACATAAACAAGTAAAGCCATAGTACCACTATTGGTCTTCCTCGCAAGGGAATGATTAGAAGAAGACATCTGCAACCCAACCACAGCTAAGGCCTCTAGCAGGCACTCGAACCAGGCTCAGAGACTCTGCCTAAGGCCATAAATAGCCTTTCTAAGCCTACAAATACACTCCCCTTGAACCTCAAAACTAAAAGGTTGATGCATGTATATCTCCTCTTAAAGATTCCCATATAAGAATACGTTTTTGACATTAGTTGGTGTAACACCTATCCGTCGTGTGCTGCCAAAGAAGCAAGTATACAGATAGTGGAGAGGCGAGCAACCAGCAAGAAAGTATCAAAGAAATCGACCCCATAGGTTTGGGTGAATCCTTTGGCCACAAGGCGAGCCTTGTACCGAAAAATTGACCCATTTGGGTTGTATTTCAAGGCAAAGACTCATCTAGCCCGAACAAGGTGTGCACCCGAGGGTAATGGAGTGAGCTCCCAAGTGCCCCTGACATAGAAAGCAGAGATCTCCTCCATAGCCGACTTGTAATAAGGATAAAGTAAAACCTGCTGATATGAACTAGGAAGCTTCGAGCTAGAAACTGTAACAGTAAATGCATGAAACTTAGTATTTAGAGTATCAATGGAGACTGCATGCCTTGTAACACAGTATTGAGCATAAGAATGGGGAGCTTTCCGAATGGCAATAGGCACATCATTATCAATATCCACAGACACATGCTCTAAGGAAACATCAATAGGAGAAGCACTGTCAGATGGCTTAACACATACCTGAACGGGGGAGGACGATAGTGGTTTAGTAGTCACTGGAGGGGGGTGTGTGTGTATGCTTATCTCTGTAACTGATAGGTAGCTGATATGTAGTGCCTTTAAATATCTTCTCATCTGGTGGTACTATTCTGAAGGTGCTCATAGGCTGCTCCGAGGAGTTAACAGCTTTGGTACCACTGACAAAGTCATCCATAGATACCGGAGGCACAAGCATAGGCAGAGTAGTCTCCATACCCGTAACTGATATCCCGATGTGGAGAAAAAAGGAATAAACTCATGAAATGTGACGTCTGCACTGATATAGTATTTTCTAGAGATGGGATCAAAACATCTATATCCTTTCTGAGTGCGACAATAGTCAAGAAACACACACTTGGTTACACTAGGGGCAAGCTTATCTCGACCAGGTCTAAGCAAGTGGACAAAAGTTATACATCCAAATGTCTTAGGAGGCACAGGGAACAATTCTACATTAGGGTACAACATTGTCCATGGCACCTGCTCGTGGATAACAAACGACGGAAGTTTGTTAATAAGGTAACTGGCTGTAAGTATTGCATCTCCTCAGTAGATATATGGTACATTATTCTGAATGAGTAAAGCCTGAGCTGTATCCAGAATGTGTTTATGTTTTCGTTTTGCAACCCCATCCTGCTGTGATGTGTGGGGGTAGGTCTGATGTATAATTCCCAGAGCTGTAAAACTCAGCCAACTATTTGGTGCAAAACTCTAAGGCATTGTTAGTTCTAATAGTTTTAATGCGGACCCCAAATTGGTTCTTCACAAAAGCCACAAAATGTTGAATAATGGTATCGTTAGATTTATTATGTATCAAAAATAGCCATGATAGGTGAGAAAAATCATCCACTAGAATCAAATAATAACGATGGCCTTGTCTATCTATCGCACGAATAGGTCCCCAAACATCACAATGTATTAAGTCAAAATAAGCAGAACTACTAGGATGCGTAGAAAGAGGAAAACTGGATCTGTGGTGCTTTCCCAAGTAGCAGGTATCACACTGAATCTTTGTAGTTGGTGACAAATGTGGAAAGAGCCGGAGTAGCTTGTCCAGAAACGGATGGCCTAGTCGTTTGTGCCACTGCAAGACACTCCTAGCAGGACTCGTCTGACAGGCTGTTGCAACTGGACTCTATCGTAGTCGGTACACACCTCCTCATGTCCACCACCAATTGTCTTCCTGTCATGCGGTTCTGAAAAATACACCCAACATCATAAAAAATGACATGACAATTCAATTGCATTGTAATAGTGCTAATAGAGAGCAACTGCATAATTATATCAGGAACATAATAAACATCTGACAGGTGTATAGTGGGAGAAACTGACACCCCCTTTTCCAGAAATGGAGCCATGCCTACCATCTGCAAGCTGGACTGAGCGTCCTGGTGGAACCTCTTGTATACGCTAAAACCTAGGGATTTCCAAACAAGTGATTTGGAGCACTTGAATCTATCAACCAAGTATCACTCATACCTGAAGCTGATGCATAAGCTGTTGTGCCTGAAGACTGTGGCTGTTTATGAGTCGACTATGCCAGTCACTGTACTACTGCATCATAATCTGCATCGGCAAGAGTGAGGGGCTCGGTAGAAGTCACAGGAGTAGGTGTCATAGTAGCTTGATTGGCCATAGTAGGCCTTTAAGCTTGTTCATGCACTTAGCCTCAACATGGTCAGTCCTCTTGCAACAAGTGCATGTTGGCTTGCCACGTCTATCGTCGCCATGTTCTTTGCCTTTACCACGGAAGAATACACCCGAACCACCACAAGTGCTAACAGCTGCATGGGCAGAAGATGTATTTGTGGCAACTATATTATGAGTAGACTGAACGTGTAACCTGCTCAGCCTCCTGTAAATCTCCTCAGTAGGACGAAGCTCAGAAAGAGTAAGAATCTGAGAGCGAATCGCAGAATAATCATCACCTAGCCTTGCAAGAAACATATGGGCCGAGAACTCCATGTGATCCCTGCATATAGTCGATGTACACATCAGCCTGCAAGCATTATATTTCTCTAACAATCCTTTTGATGGTAGCATAATATTGTGGCAGACTCATTGACTCCTGCTTGAGATGGCATAGATCATAGTGTATCTGAAATACTTGAGTTGAATTCAACTCATATGAATAAGCAACCTTCAGGCCATCCCACATCTCCTTGGCCGAAGTGTAATACATAGTTTCATCTCCAATGCGGTGAATAACACCATTCAAGATCCAAGCCCTCACCATAGCATCATCTTTATTTCAGTTTGCATATTTCCTTGTTTTCTACTCTTGTGGTGCCTTCATAAGCACATGTTTCTTATCATGACCTTTTACAGTAACAAGGAAGGTTTGAGACTAACGAGGGCAATTGGTCTCATCCAGTTTCGCAATTGGAGCAAAGGACGGGCTTTTATACACCACTATTTGCACCCTGTCTTGAAGACACTTCAGATTTTGCTGATGAAGTCATGATAACTTCAAACACATAGAAAAATCACAAGCTACAGATCTTAATTTCAGTATCAACCACCAATATCCTGAGAATACACACCTCGTAATCCATACATAATATCGCAACACTTCACAGGAGAATACATACTCCAACAATCATCCAACAAGGGGAAACACCCCAAAAATCATCAACAAAGAGAATACACACCTCAAAATCAAACAAGTCTGAAAAAAGTCATACTACAGTTTGGTGTTGCACCAATACACCAGTAGGAAGGTTCTTGACCTAGAACTCTACTAAGGCACCAAGAACCTTCCTAAAAATTGCTGGAGAGAGACCTACAACCTATTGCCCTCTCCCTACCGCTGGAAATGACCCAGTAGAGAGAGAAGATGGCAGCGACGAGAGGTCGGAGTCTCCCCCTGCCTTGCGTAGCGCTAGGCAGTGCATCACCTACTGTGGTGGCACTGGGTGATGGCGTAGCGGCGCTTGCTGCCCTATTGCTGTAGTGCTAGGCGGTGCTGGGCAGCGTAGCACCTATTGCGGTGGTGCTAGGTGACACGCTAGGTAGCGGCGTTGCTGCTGCTGCAGCGGTGGCCGGTGCTGCTGCCAGTGGTTGTGGTGACGGCAGTGGAGAGGTTTGGGGTAGGGTTAGGGTTTTCTTGGTGGAGTCTCCAGCTTGGCTCTGATACCAAGTTGAAAAAAGTTTTCTTATTTTACTAAGTCGATCCTACACCTCTTTATATAGAGAGAGGTGAGAAAAAATTGTAACAAGAGTCTAATGAAATAAAAACATAACAAAATTACCCTCAAGATATAACGTAACAATATCCTTTTTGAGTTCGCGAATACTCAAGAAAAAAACATGCTTGACTGCATGAGGACGCTTAGCCCTGTTGGGCCCATGGATATGCACAAATGCAATGCATCCAAAGACTCAAGGAGGCACTCCAAATAGATTACTATCAAGAAATAGGATGGAGTAGGGAATTTACTCATCAAGAAGAGTAGAAGGCATCCGATTAATAAGATAACAAGTAGTTAATACTGCATCTCCCCAGTATCTATCGGGTACATTGTTCTGAATCAAGAGTGTTCATGCAATATTAAGAATGTGCCTATGCTTTCATTTTTCCACACTATTTTGCTGAGATGCATAGTGACAAGTCCTTTGATGAATGATGCCATTCTCTTGATAAAAGGTGCGCAGTGAAGTGGTGCAGAGCTCCAATGCATTGTCTGATTTAATGGTCTTCACCTTTGCTTTATACTGAGTCTTGATCTCTATCTAAAAAGACAAATTATATCACTTGCCTTAGATTTAGCCTTCAATAGATATATCCAAGACGAGAAAAATCATCCACGATAGCTAGATAGTATCTGTGGCCCAGATGATTTGGAGTACGACTAGGTCCCCTAATATCCATCTAAAGCATCTAGAACAAGGTTTGGGACCTCCGATGCTGACTCCTAGGGAAGGTATTCCTATGATGCTTCTCAAGTTGACATGCCTTACATTGAAAAGTAGCAGTAGGAGAAATTTGTGATAGCATCCGTTTAAGCTTCGGCAAGGGGAGATGACCGAGCCTGAGATGCCACATGTAGCTAGTGGCACGGCCTGATGTGAGTGAAGCATGTCATGCACAGGGAGATTGTAGGAGATGATAAACACCACCTTCCTCGTGATCACACCTAATGGTGCGTTCGGTGAGAATATCCTCAAAAATAAGAGACACAACATCAAAGATTGCTCTGCAATTCAACTCTTCTGTATTCCTATTCACTAATGGTAGACTCAGTGGAAAGTCAGGGGCTAAAAGAATATTCTCCAACTTCATATGTAGGGATACAGACCAAATATAGGAGACTGTCTTCCATCGGCAACCTGCACAGATTTACCTTGTGGGATTGGATGAATGGTGGTAACTTGTCTCTCATCACCACAGATTTGCTCAGAAGCTCCCGAATCAACAAGCCAATCTGCCTCTCCTGCTCGAGACGAACAAGCTATACTCGCTTGGGAAACACCATAATGCCTATACACCTGACGCAATGTCTCATATTCTCTCTTAGAGATATTAACATTGCCAGATATCTCTCGCTGCATAATCATAACCTCCCATGGTTTTCACACATCAGTGATCATTAAGAACAATTCATCCCATTTGCCTCCACTTTGGGATCAAAGAAGTAGCTCTCATACGCCCTAGATTCAGACAACATCATACTAACTTCGACCATGAAATCAAATAAGCATGGGGAGACACTAAACCATCAGATATAACCACCACCATGAAAAAACTTTTAGATTTAATTTTGATTCTTTATATGATTACCAATGTAGCAATCATCATTAGAACCCTTCTCTTCCTTCATAAGACCACTGCAACCTTGAATAAAAGGAAGGAGGGTGATAGATTGCCCCTACCATAGATGAAGATCATGCTACCACCTCTGATCGCTCAACAACATAGGGAAGAAGGCCCCACATTGTAGTGTGTGAGGGCAGAGAAACCTAGGCGGTGGAGAGTAGTGCAGGGTACCCCCTCTACGTGAAGGTGACAGCGTTAGGGCTCAGTAGCAGCCTCGCGGCAATGCTCAGGGTTGAGAAGTCCCCTAGGTGGTGGTGCTCGTGGGCTGAGGAATCCCTATGTAGTAGCTTTGGGGCATAATAACCCCTGATTGATGTTAATGGGGGCTTTCTACTGAGCATCAAGGACTTACAGTGGCGCTTGTTGGCTCTGGCATTGCTGCATAGTCGAGTGACGAGGAAGAAGGGCCGACGACAGCCTTGGAAGGAGATTCGGGGTTTGGGTGGAGGTGTACAGAGGTTAGGTTTTCAGTTGGATATCTAAGCACTAGCATAGGATCACTGTTTTAATACCAAGTTGAATAAAATGAATTGCATAACATTATTCAAAAGCACTACCTCTCAATAGAGAGGTGGGAAAAGTACAAACAAGCCCATATAGAGGAATAAGGAAATACAACCAGGGACAATAATACTAAAACATAACTAAAAAGGCCAAAGGGGTACAACAATCTCTGCCAACATCTGGTCGCAAATCGCCTGCAATTCTGAGTCAACCATTTAACCATTGGTAACATGATCTATCAGTGTGGGGCGTAATCTCCTTAGAACTATCAGAGTTCTCAAGTGCCCTTGCAATAATTGTGGCTTTCAACATGCCACCTTAGTCATTTGCAATAATTAAGGTCCACGTTGTTACACTTCCATCATTCAAGATATCTTTAAGGGTGTGTTTGGTGGTGGGGTTAAGGGGGGTTAAAATGGAATAAGTGAAAATGGTGTTTGTTTGGGTGGTGGAATAAGGATAGGGTTAAGTATATGGTTAAAATGATTGGTGTTTTGATGTGATGTTAGTTGATATTTGTTTAATAATATTAGTGGGAGTGGAGAATGTTAGTACGCATTTGTTTATAATTAAAAGTGAGTGTGGAGGGTATAGTGGGTGTTTTTTAATAGTAAAAGTGTGAGTGGAGAATGATTGATATATTGATGTGATGTTTATGTTGAAATGATGGGAAAAACTTGGGATAACCCTTAACCTGGGTAAACCCCACTAACAAACGGGGCCTAAAGGTTTCTTTGGGTTGAAGGTGAATAGGGAGAAATCCTCTTTTGTGCCTTTTGGCATGAATGACTTGGTGGCTGAAATAAGTGTATTGCAAAGCTGTCGAGGTGTTAGGCAACAAGCTCTTTCATTGTCTGAGGCAAGAGGTGACACAAAGGCGATTGCCCGATTAAATTGAGGTGACATCTTTTTATTTCTTAAAATATTGAATATGCCTAATAAACTCATTTGGGAACATTGACTTTCATGAGAAACATGTGATGGTACTATTTAAGTGAATGAAAAAATAATGATCCTATCATATTTAAGTAACAATAACATACATATTTTTATTATCATACAATGTGTAATCATACATATTACATTTATAATTATAGTTCAAAACAAACAACCAAAATATATATCATATGCATCTACCAAAATAAGATAGTGGCATGTATTTTTTTTGAAGAAGATAAGAAGGGTTAACAATGGATGTTAACCCTCCCCTGTATTAATAAAAAGAGCTAATTATACCAATAATTCAAAGAGCATTATAATGATAAAGCACTCCCTTTATTGAGACTCCCTATAAAAAATCACTCCATTATGTCCGAACTAAATGCACTACAATAAAGTATAGGCCTTCCTCAAGATAGAGGCATTCACCAATAGCCTCAAATGTTAGCTCAAAAGATCATCTTTGAGTAATATTCAAGACAATAGCATGTATTATAATATGCTATATTTACAATACAATACAAATTTAATACCATAACTTATACATATATTGTTATATATCATTAGAGAGTTGTAGAAAATAACAAATATATATGCACACATCATTAAACTACAAATCATAATTATATCATTGCAGACATACATTAACATACATGTATAACTTGTACATATGTCTTAATAGTCTAAGTTAAGAAGAGAAAGCAAAATTGAGCATACAAGAGCCGGCAATAACATATACGTATTATATATATACAGCAATATATAACACAAACATATCTATAATATATGTAACTTAAGACTAAATAAAAGTCTTTTGGTCTTACCTAAAGTGAATTAGGAGTAAAGCGACGAGGTGCAAGGTGACTCAAGCGACAAAGAAGGTGATTGGGCGATAGCTTGGATAAAGCCTCTCCAAGGTGACCTTTGGCTTTCTTGCTTGACTTGGTAGCTGGAGGCCATAGCTTTGAAAACATTGGTGTATTGTTGCTGCAAACTCCTATTTGCACTCTTCTAATTGTTGAGTTATCTTTGAGGGACTCTTTTTTATTTTCTTCTTTATGTAAGGATATAGTATGTGATTTCTCTATATTAAGGTACCGGAAGTCTCTGAAAAAGACTTGATCAATCATTTTTCCTATCACTAATGTAGTACTTGAATCTTCTGCTCAACGGCAGGGTGTGAATGGATGTGGATTGGAACTCATTTATCCAGTGTATACAGGGACGTTTGAAGGGTTGGAAGTCTAGGTTATCATCTAAAAGAGATTTCCTTGTTCTCTTGAAGTTGGTATTCTTAGCGTATACCAATTTTCTTCGTCTTGCTTTTCCATGCCCCGGAAAGTGGCGGAGAAAATTGGTGTTTTGAGGCGATGGCATTTTTGGAAGGGGGCTGGCTAGGCACTTGGGGGTATGGCAATGGAGGCCTGGAATGAGATGTGTCTACCTATGGATGCTGGGGGTTTGGTTGCCTTTCAAATGTGCATACACATGTAGTGACGAAAATACTGGTGATAGTGATTCAGTTGGGTTTTCTTAAAGTAAAAGGTGATTAACAGGACGTTAATGTCCCCAAATTTCACTGAAGGCTAGTGGTTCCTAGCAATTGTAAAGTGAGGCATGGTGATGTACAACCCCTATCAACATAGGAACAATTCCCCCTCCTCCCGGCAAAAGACCATGTGATTTCCTTCGAACAATAGACACCAAAGCAGGATGAAGACACTCTTGAATTGGTTATTGATCAAAATGGTAGTAGAAATCTTGGGAGAATCCCAAAAAGTCTCTTAGGAATTATTCTTAATAGACCAATTACCCATCTTTGGTCAATAGAAGGGAAAAAGGAGAATAGGTGCTCTATGTCCTTAGGTGCAGAGTGACAGAAGATGCAAGAAACATCAGAATTCTATACCCATCTCCTAAATTCTCGTCTAACAAGTTTCCTTCTCCTGACGAATCTCACCTTTAGGGAAACAAGTACATTCCGAACCATTTTAACACTATGAGCCCCCATAAAAAGCAGGTGGGCATTCCTACTGGAAAATTCTCCTTGCCTTCACCTCCATCCATTGTTCCTAATACCAATTTGAATATTCAGTGGGCCCTCCATTGCATGCAATGGCTCTGTTCTAGCATCTCGGAAGGTGGGTGGAAAGTTCGGTAACTAGGAGCCACCTTGGTAACAATTAGAAACGGTGGCCACAGTATTAGAAGCCAAAGCACTAATCTCAGAAAGATCTCTGCAATAACTCTAGAAGGGTTTAAAGGATGGGCTAGAAGCAAAATGCCAAAATCTATGGCTATCTACAAGTGTGTACGAGTGGACTTTTCTTAACAACTTTTGCTATCCTTCTCAAACGAGGAAAGAGTCCCTGGTACAACCTTCTCTCATCCCAATTGGATCACCATAAGAATCACAAAATACCTTCTTCTAAAGCAGCAATTGTGGCCCCATGTGGCAAAATGCCCACTTAGTGAATAGAATGTTATTCATCGTCTTTAAGTTAAGTACAATAACTCCAACTTCCTCCCTAGGCCTGCAAACCTCATCACATACCAGCCATAATGACTTATCACTGGACCCTAAAGACCAAAGGAATCATCTACAACACAGATTGGAGTGCAAAGCACGGATAGGAATGCGAAGGTTTAGGAGAAAGCACTGAGGATAGTGACACCAGCCTCTCTTCCCCTTGAAAGAAGCTTAGCAGCCTAATACTGTAAATGCTTCTCCATTCTCTCTGATAGGGGCCCGGTTCTTAAAACTGACAGCCCCTGATGTCACCCGAAGCCAAGATAAGAGAACAAGATATCGAGAACCTGGTGATTTAATTAGATTTGAGCTCCCAAAGATATGAAATTTGAATCCTGAATGTGTTTTGGTACTCTACATGAGCTCTTAGATTTAATTTCAGTCATGAATTATCAAAAAGTTGCCTAGATTTAAATTTGGGTCAAGTTCCTTTGTGATGCTGATTTTTAATCAACCATTATTTTTCACTTCTAACATTGATGAGCTCTTTATTTATATTTATTGTTTTATGTACCTTTTGATTATTTTATATTTTTGTTTGGTTCTCATGTATAATTCTCCCAACACCTCTCTATATAAAGAGGTGTAGGGTTTTCTTTGAGAATAAGATTGATCATTTCGTCCCACTTGGTATCAGAGTGGCAATCCTATATCGGTGCTCGGGTATCCTATCAAAACAAGCCGCCTACCCGCTCCACCAAAAATCCTAGGCTCTCTCCCCGCAGCCCACTGCCTCCCATCCTTATCGACGCTTCTCTAGACCGACGAAGGGGGTCCCAGCAGCGGCATGCGGTGCTGCCAAGGCTTCCGCACTGGTTTATGGCGGTGCTACAAGGGCGGCCTCCTCCTGTGGCAGTGCTACAGGCATGCTAGGGCAGCGGCGACAGCGGTGCAAGGCTGTGGGTGTGTTGTGATCGGTTGCAGCAGCGGTTGATCGTCCACCGATCGACAGCAGGGCCACTGGTGGGGCTTCGTGCTCTAGCGCAGTGGGGAGAGAGGGAGTAGTCCTTTGCTTAGGGACTATTAGGGGTGCCTTCGGACCTTAGTAGACACCTACCAGTTGTTGGAGGGTTGCTATGCATGTCTAACTTAATTTCCAAGCAATAGATGACTTGGTTTTCAAGTTAGATCACTTGCTATTGTGATCTATGTTGGTTCAGCAGATCTGAAAATTGGATTTCAGATCTGATCTTGGTGACTTCTTAGTGCTTGAGGCGTCATGGCTTCTTCTCCTTCTGAGGTTACGTTAGCGAAAAGTCAGGAGAGCGAAAATTACATGAATCTATTCTTTATCCCGATCGTAAAGTTGGATGAGACCAACTATGCTTGTTGGTCTTAAACCTTTTTGATGACTGTTGAGGGTCACAGCAAGGAGCATCTACTATGAGAGCCAGAGCCTCAGAATAAGACTGGGAAGTACACCTTATGAAAGAAAGATAATGCATTGGTGAGGGCCTGGATCATGAATGCCATGTTGCCACAGATTGGAGATGGTAATGAAGTGAACAAAGTAGCATCTCTAGTAATATGGGAAGAAGCACCTGAGTCTGCTATCCAATCAGGGTCACAAGATTGAACTGACAGAGCATGAGTACCTACCAATCTGACAATAGAAGCTCTAGCAGAAGTAGTCGAAGCATCATCACCTTGGAAAGTAGACTCATTTGCACAAGAGGAGACCCGATTGGCATGTGGAGCTTGTCCCTGTGGATAACCATGCTTCATCCAACACCCGTCAACTGTATGGTTGGTGTGGTGATGGTGCTCACAAAATAGGCCACCATGGCTATGTCCACGTCCACTATTGTCCTTAGGGGAGTGTGCTTTCCCCCTGACAGAGGAAGCTCCTCAACCACGGTCAACATATGCCATGGCAGATGAGTCAAAGACATGAGCAAGATAAAACAACTCAAGGCGTGAAAGCCAGACATAGATTTGTGTGGGTGTGGGAATCTCCTCCAAAGTCATCGAATGGATCTTTCAATGCCTTGTATGCAGGGCCAAGAGTAGCAAGAAACTGGATGGATCAAATGGCTTTCCCTTGCTTGGCCATGACAGAAACATTGGATGACAGGGGTTGATACATATCTTGTTCATTCCATAGATTTTTTAGAGAGCCATAACACTTTGCTAGAGACATTGACCCCTTCCGAAAATTATGTATATCCTCAATAGCTTGATATAAGCAGCCATTATTGCTTTTCTGGAAAATATCTCGTGTAACACTACTCACATCTTTTTGGTAGACGAGTATGACATGACTTGCTTGGTGTTGGGCTCCATGCTTTTCAGCATACAAGTAGCAACCCAATCATTGTTGGCCTCCCAATCATCAGCCTTTTTGTCGGCCAGTTCATCTTTAAGGAGGATGTGTTTATTCCTGCGAGACCCTACAAATCGAGCCAAAGATGTAAACCAAAGCAGAAAATTGGTTCCATCAAGTTTAATAGATGCTCCTTGCATATAAGAAGAAGTGCTCATGGTAGATATCTTCCCCAACGTGTCTCCGAGAACATCCTTGTGATCTCCCATGGTGTCCCGACTTGTAGGAAAAGAGATAACAACTGGTAGCACAAAATCGGATCATGTGCAAGGTCAAAAAGATAGAACTCAGATATGAAGCGGTGTTACCAGACACAAAAACCACCAGATCCAGTCCCATGATCCTCCTAATCAGCCTCCCTACTGCACCTGTGGCTGATTAGGAGGGGTCCGGCAGCAAGAAGAAGGCCGCAGCAGCAGGCCCCGCTGGCAATGAGGAGTGGTGTCACTGGCGATGGTGGAGGCTGCTAGGGGCCCAGTGGCAGTAATGGCTGGGTCATGGGACCTTGGTTAGGCTCCTAAGGAAGAGGCGGTGACCTTTGTAGGGTTGGTAGTGAGGAGGGGGAACCACCCAAGGTGGGCAGCAGTGAGGGAACCCCCTTGGAGGCGCCGGGGGATTGAGTCCATGAAGAAGCCTCAAGATCAAGGATTCGATGATTCAATGGAAATGCCTTTGGGCGATATTGGTGGGATATTGCTTTGATACCATATTAGATGGAAAAGCAATATTGATCTTAATAAAAAACCTTAGGGGTCTTTATATAGCGAGACATCGAAGGTACATTTACAAACATACCTTATTCAATGGACTAATAACAATAAAGACCATTAAAACATATCTCGTGACAACAGTAACCGTGGTTTAAACATGGTGATATAGGCTTGGAAATCGTCACCAAATTGAAGTTTAATTAATAATCTTAGTAAGGTAATGGGTAGGCCACATTGATATAGCCAATAATCGAGTTTATCAAAAGATTCAAGTTTGGTATCAACAGGAATTGTGGTCTAAATATGGTAATTTAGGCCATAAAATCATCACCAAATTGGAGTTTAATTAGTGATTGTAGTAAGGTAATGTGTAGGCAACATTAATCTAGCCAATAATCAAGTATATATAAAGATTAAAGTTTGGTATGAACAAGAACTGTATTTTAAACATGGTGATCTCGATCTAACAATGCAAAGAAATTTAAGAAAACAAGATTACTCAAGGAGTGGAGGGTAATTACCTTATTTAGAGATGAAAGAGGACTTCAAATCACCGAAGAGGAAGGTGCAACAGTGGTGGAGAGGAAAGATGAAGGTGCATCAGCTGGGGAGAGGAAGAAATGGCAGTGGAGAGGGCAGAGAACCAAGATGGGACACTGTTGGCAGATTTGCTGATGCATATTGAGAGATATGGCCTAATATCAGCGAAATAGTGGAAATATTGTGAAGAGCTACCTCCAAAACATCAATATGTCACCGATATCCACCAATATAGGCGATATGTTGGAAAAATGATACAAGGGTGTCAATATCCCTCTAGCTGGTGGTATGCAATATATATTGCGGATGTATCATGACATTTAATTCCTTGACACACACACACACACACACACACACACACACACATGTGCACCATGGCTGGGCTGAAGGATGTTGCCACCATGGTGGCTATTAGAGTTAGCTGAAGAAGGTCATCACCATGACGGCTTTTTTTATTTAGTAGAATGTTATTCTCACCATGGGTGGGCTTTCCTTCTTTCTTTCTTTTCTTTTTAGTAGAATGTTGCTACTTGTAGACAACATAGTTTCCTATTGCTGCGCTGGCCTTCCAACATCTGATCTCTTGTTTCCCTTCTCAGGTCGGTGCTTGTCTTGAATGGCAATGGAGCAGATGTAGCAAAGCATTGTGTCCCCGCTGTTCCATCCAAAAGGCATGGTCCTATTGTGCACCTTATTTTTCTTCCTGGTTAAAAAAAAAACCTTATTTTTCTTTCATTCAAATATGCTGTGAATTTCTCAGAAGTGATTTAATAATCCACAGGATATCGATCACATTTAGGAAAATGGATGAGAAGTTACACCCATATGGTTTTAAGCCCGAGCCTGATCTACTGGATATTGAACCACTTCCTTACGAATCTGATGGGGTTGCTAAAGATGCATCTGTTTCAGGTGGTAACAGGAAGCATAGTGTGGAGGCAAGAGCTATTGAAAAGGTGAAAGACTATGTTGGTAATCAACAACCTTCATCAAGTCCAGAACCAGATTTACATGTGAGAAAAGCACATGAAGAAGGAACGAGACAGACCTCAAAAGTGCCCTCACGCCAAGGCAGCCATCATCGACGTCACCATGAGGGCTTTGATGCAGCTGAATTGGAAGGATCTAGCAGGCGAGTGGGAAGGCATGTGCCAGTTTCAGATTCACCTGGCATTCTTCCACTGCCGCCATCACACCAAGAAGATGCAAACAAGCAAAGAAAACCAGATATGCCCGTCCATACAGAAATGCAGAATGAGCACACTCCTCATCGATTGACTCCTGATAAGCTAAAGCCTCAGAATGAATCTATTATGCGTATCATCTGCATGGACAACAGGAGAATTGTGGTCAACAGTAATCCTGATGACAAGGAGGGTTCCTCATGGACGGGGCCTGGTAAAGAGCATGGTGAAGTGGTCTTGCCCCGCTTGCACTCAGTAAATCCCAGTCGAAGAAGAGTCAAGGTGAGCTTGCCTAGAAGTTGAGTGGCAGTGTGGAGCCTGCCACTGTCTCATTGCTGATGTCTTTGTGTTCGATATTCCTTGTGGATTTTCTTTCTTCATCCTCCAGATATCAGTTTGTACAAAGTGCAGAGGTTTTCGGGTAATGTGTAAAGGTCTCGTACGCTGGTTCTATTGTATTCTTTGGCTTGTTATTGATTATAAATATCAAAGGCTCGGGGCGACAATTCTGTTCTGGAAAGAAGTTTTAGCATGTTGTATGAAAACCAGTAGCTAGTTTTCACATCCATATGATCATCTGTTTTATACACAAGTAGAGTGATTAGCTGCTGGAAGAAAGTGCATGTGGGACATTCCAATGGCCAAAAAACTGACTTGATGGACATCCCGTATCTGTGAGATCTTTATTTATGCACACAGGTAGACTATTTGAAGCTTGCACTTCTTTCATTGTAGCATCTGGAACTCAATGGGAGGTATGCCAATGAAACCAAGGAATTTGGAAACGAGAAGTTTGACATGTGAAAGCAACTTTTTATTCAGGAAGATCAAAGGTTTTACTCTTGCAGGTTTCTACTTGTCTGCTGTCGATATTGAAGCAATGTAAATTGAGTGTCATACCGTGAGGAGTGTCTGCCGAAACCTTTACTAGCAACCCCTTGGTTGGTGCAAGCTTTAAGCAAAGAATTTCGATAAACAGAACTCCAGATTTAGCATGATAGGTCAATTGCACAAAGATAGGCAGGATTCTGCATTAGAAGAAATTTCTGGAAGGCGACATGGTTTCATTCTCGTGAGATTCCACCTCATCTTTGTTTTCATGTATAGAAGAATATGTGTAGCGATAGTATGTGGTGGCATGTGAATGTCTTTATATTTACTTAAGGTGAATAAATTCACTATGCAATTTTTTCTCCTGCTTTTAGACTCATTAAATGTAAAGATGCGCAATGTACCTTGGCACAGATGATAAAATTTCCATTGATGAACAATTTCTTGCGGGTAAATCGTGCAGGTTATTAGATTATGCAGAAATTAGATGTGCTGAATGTATCCAAGTTATAACCACAGGGCATTTGAGATCAATTGCGGTAGGAGTTGGACTTACATTAACTTGATCTTAGTTCCTTCATGGTTGGTTGTGAAGCACTCAATATCTCACGCTAGGGCTAATGTGACAATAACTGCTTGCCACGTTTAAGATTAAATGGATGGTTATCTATTTGAATCGTCATGCATTTTATTTGTCCAGCCAATGATATGCAGGATGGTAACCAATTTCGAAAGATTTTCGGATGCTGGTTGAGAAATATAAAAGTTGATGTACAACAATGTGAACGTGATCCTCATTTCATATATCTCATTTTTATGTAAAAAAAAGTATTCACATATGGTAAGGTCTACTACTCTTAAAATTAATAATAAATCACTTTTGTTTGAGTGTAAATTACTTAAATAACGTTTAAAATTACTTTGTTCCGATGCAAAGTAGTGTAATTTTACTTTGTATCGTTGTAAAATTACTTCACTTTAAAAATAAATTTACATTAGTGTAAAGTAGTTCACAATAAGATTGTATCGAAGTAAAATAAGATTATATCGGTGTAAAATTAAATTTTAATTGTTTCTTTATTTATAATAAATGATTTTATACTTGAAAGTTAAAATGAAAAATTACATTTCAAGTGAAAAATTATTTTTTATACGTGAAATCACTTTTTATAAATCTAAATCTTAAATCTTAAGTTTTAAATCAATATGTCAAAATTATTTTGCATGGATGTAAAATTATCTTTGGAATTATTTTGCATCGTTGCAAAATGAAATTGCAATGGTACAAAAGTATCTTCGAATAATTTATTACCTGTGTAAAATTACTTAGAATAATTTATCATCGGTGAAAAGTAGTTTATCACATGTGTACAGTTATTTATCACCTGTTCGTTTTAGAGTAAAGTGATGTGATCTTTTTGAATGTACATGTAATAAATCTCACGATCTTTTCTTTCTTTACATTAAATATCAATTATCAAGTAAATTGTATGAAGTATAAGAATATAACATACAAATTCCCCTACATTATTTTTTATGTCACCATATGTATTTTCCTATTTTTTTGACAAGATTTTATATCTAGGATCTCTAGTTTATCAAAAGGTGACGGATTGTCAAAGACAACAATCATACCAAAGTATTTGCAATCGAATCTTGAACCTTTATGTGTACGTGTGATTTTCCTAGTCAATCTAGAAGCAGGATGGCAAGTGGTTGCATGTCAACTTGGTTGCATCCTCATTTGTTGCATGGCCATTATTCTCGTTATTAAATATTGGGATAAAGTTTTACAAAAATATTTTCTATAATTAAGAATCGTTGAGAACGAGTGGAAATTGAACGGAAATCAATATAGGAATCAATTGAATGAGTGAGACTTAAGAGAGAAAGGAAATTGGACAATTAAAAGGTTTTTTTCCCACAATAGAAATTAGATTCTAAAATTTGTTAAAATTCAAAGATCAAGTTTATGCATCGGTATAAATTGTTCAACTACTTATATGAGTGGCTCATAGTCTTCTCCCATCATCTCAAAATCAAGTTCGGAATTGTCAGGCATATGCATTGATACAAAATAATTTGTATTGGTATATATATAACATAGTTTGAAATTATGGTCATGATGCAAAGGTACATCAAAGTTATAATTTTAAAATTAAGTTGGAACAAGGCTAAGAATTGTAAGCGTCTTGTACCTATGCATCATTTGGTTTCAGTAGTACAAAACTTCGAGTTTCCCAAATTTGTAATATAATCTTCCTTAACACCTTAAAATCAAGTTCGTGGATGTAACACACACGTATTGATAAAAAGATTGTGCATTGACATATGCATGCCATACTTTTAAAACTATGAACATGATGCATCGATACATCAAAGTTATAGTTTTAAATCAAGTTGGAACAAGGCCAAGAACCGTAAGCACTTTGTACTTGTACATCTTTGGGTTGCATCGGTACAAGATCTCAAATTTTCCAAATCTGTAAGTCCTTGTACTAGTACACTTGAATTGGTATTAGTACATGTGATCGTTGGATAGATTTTGTTTCCTTTTTTGGATCAATTTGAATTGGATTTATTCCTAGTTTATTTCTAATGTCTATAACTCAAAATTAGGTGTTTGAAAATCTATAAATAGGATCCTTTTACATCTCCTAACACACACAACACACAAGGAAAAAAACATTAGTTCTAGAAAAGTGATTGTGCACTCTCAAATCTTCCATCTTTGCCATGCATACGAATTGCTTGCTCTCGTCATATTGTGATCGAACTTGCTACTCCCAATAACATTGTTCTTTGATTAAATATAAAGGGGAGAGTATAGGAACTTTGTGTACACATTTGATATGTTTGATTTGTATCTTGTTGTGCTATGCACTTTAGTTAGCACTTAGCTCTTATTTTTCTTTACAAACTATTGTACCTTGGGTTAAGGTAATATGTTAATTACTTCGATTTTTTGTTAGTGGAATAGTGATTATCTTGGAAAGAGAGAACTCGGTTTAAAACCCCAAGGTGGGAGACTTGAGTAGAGATTTTTACCCAATGGGATTTTCTTTTATAAATTTTTTATCTTATCTTGTGGTTTGCTTCTGTTGTATATTTTTTATACCACACAATTCAACTCCCTTCTGATGTATGCTTGAGATCTTATAGATTGTACATTAAGGTTGTTTCATCTTTTAAATGGAATAAGTTTATGTTGTACTTTACATCTTTAATGAGGTAAAGAACATTTGTTTAATTACTGATAAGGTGGAGCAATGGACCTAACCTTTAAGAGTCAACTTAGGCTCAATCCAAACCCATTTAAGTAAGTGAGCCAATGGGTCAAGTCCAAGTCAGTTTATTTTGTAAAAACCTAGCCCAAGCCCAAGCTTGACCCAAAGTAAATGGGTCATGGCTTGATTGAGCTAGGTCCATTTATTAATTAAAAAGAAGGATGGAATACACAATTTAGTAAAAAAAAACTTAAAATAATTAAAAAATATTGTACAACTTAATTCTAATTCATAACAAATACTAAAGTTTCAATAATTAGAATAATAAACAGAGTAAAACTATAAACTTTTAAGTTTAGTATATATAGAATGTGTGTTATGAGAATGGGTGGAGATTGGGAGTATGTGCGTTACTCATAGGAATGAATGGAGATGAGTAAGTGCGCCACTCACGGGAATGGATGGAGATTAAGAGTACCGAGTGAATGAGGGGAAAGTTTTGTTATTTTTTATTTAAAGTTTGAATATGCTAATTGTTAAGACTCGTGCCATCAAAATCCTTTAAGACGTTTGGGACTTGAATCAGACGTCTGGACACCTGCCCAGATGTTTGGAAATCAATTTTTGCGTGTGTACGATCGACTGAGCCCCAGTCGCCCTCTTCTCTTTCTTCTTCCCTCGCAAACTTGTAGAGCTTCCCCCCCCCCCCCCCCCCCCCCCCCGCCTACAAATATCCCCTCCTCTCCCTCACGCCACCCCACACCATCCGTCTTCTCCTTCCTCCAACGCGAGAGCGAGAGTGAGCGCGGTCGTTGCAGCCGGGTGCAGTGGCGGAGAGGAGAAGAACAGCGAGAGGGAAGAGAAGAGAGCGCGTGAGCCGTGAGAGAGAGAGAGCTCGCCGGAGTAGCTCGAGGCCGGTTGGCGTGCATGAGGCGGAGTGTGTGTCGGGGAGGTTCCTGCAACGTTGCTGCAGCTAGAGCAGCGGACGAGCAGCTATGCGACGAGGTCGCGCGCAGCAGGAAGAAGACGAAGGAGGTTCTAATTCTGGGATTTTTCCCAGAATCAGACGTCTGGACCTACATCCAGATGACGTGGACGACGTCTGGAGGGAGCTCCTGACGACTGAGAGGTACATTTTGCCTCCTATGCTTCCTTTTTTGCAGTTATGGCCATGTTGCCGTGTTGATAGATTTTGCGTGTGCAAGCAAGATTCTCTTCGGGAAGGCACGGGACACGCCCTCCCACGCGGTTCAAACGTCTGGACTAGTCACCAGACGGCGGAGAGCGTCTCTAGACGTCCGGAGAGATAGTCGGACGTTTGGAACTAGGTCTAGACGGTTCGGCAGGATCTCTGGACGTCTGAGAAGCAGCGCAGAGTGAGGTATGGATTTGGACCCTTTTTAAGACGTCTGGAAGATGTTCCAGACGTCTGATTTGAGTCAGAATTGTCGTTTTTGACCTGTTTAGGGTCCGTTTGAGGTCTGATTTCTGCGTTTAAGATTCCGTTCTTCTCCGAATAAGTTCCTCTACTTGTTTGAAATACTTTTATCCTGTTATGAGTGGTTTCTTGCGATTGATCCTTGTGTTAGGACCTCATTCTGTTGCGGGTTTGGGGGTTGCGGAGGCACGTGGACCTGCCGATCACGCCTCCATTACTCCCGATTTTGCGAGTAGAGTGGCTTCCCTTAGTTAATTACAAACATAAATGTATGTCTGGAATAAATGATAGATCCTAGGGTATGTCATGAATCGTAGGACCAGAAACGCTGGATTGAATGATAGATCCTAGGGTATGGCATGAATCTTAGGACTAGAAACACTGGAACGATTGTATTGAATGGCAGAATTGCAGTCTTGTATAAGTAGATAGAATAATAATAATTGCCTGTAATTAGATAACAGCTGCCTGTGAAATGTAGAGTACTGTTGTTAGTAACTGTTACATGTAATTTCTGTTGTTTGAAATTAAATACGAGCTGCATGTATATAAATTGGGAAAGAAACTTTGAATGTTGGAAACACGTGTTATATGCGAATAAACCTGAAATGATGAAACCTAGTATGGCTTGGCTTGAGAAACATGAGCATGAACCCTACGGGGAATTAGGAGTAGAGCTCCTGGAAATAAATAGAATGGAACTGGAAAAGTGAATGGGAAAGTGTGTTGTCTCTTGGGTACGTGGTACTAAGGGAAGCACATGTTACCTCTTAGTACAGAGTGGTGCTAGCCACCCTAGGGTTGAGACCCGGGGTTAGGTTTGGCCACTTTGTACCGACTTTTGGCCCTCGCGTACACAGTAACTGGGAGACCTACTAGTGTAGGGAGAGAGCTAGCCACCCCACGGGGCCCGGGGTTCAGCTAGCCGTCCTACACCGACTTGTTAGGCCTACTGGGTAAACCAGGGTAGTCAGGTGAGGGTGCGCGGACTGTGGAGGGGCTAGACCCCTATTACTGAGAGGGCTCTGCCCTATACTGGTTCCATGCTGTGTTTTGGGTGTACCCGTTAACGGAAACGACTGACTGCGTGCTAGTGCGGGGTAGCTACCCGTGCATTTATCGCGCGTGCCGTAGTCACCGTTACGGCTGTCAGCGACCTTGTGGTGGTTGATTGAGTGTAGGACCACCACGGGGGACTCTCCATGCTAGGAGAGCATCACGTGCTACTTCTACTCTTCAGAAAAGACTGAAATCAAGATCGTTCCCACGAGAAACATTCGAGATCAAGAAAAAGACCTGATAAATAAACCAAGTGATGAAAGAAAGAATAATTAGTTAAATAAAGAAAGAAATTGAAAACAACAGCTACCTGTCCACATTTACTTTTCTCTTAGTTAGCTGGTTACCACTCTACTCAGCGTTTCGCTGACGTGTCATACCTACCACCTTTTTTAGGACCAGGTGTCGAGCAGCCAGAGCCCACGGCTGCAGAGGATGCTAGGTCCAGTGGAGCCTAGTAGCGTACTTTTGTTGTACCCCATTTTCTGTAGTAGCGAGTATTTTGTTACACTTTTGTACTATTGTATTGTAACTTCATATTCATGTACCTGTTTAAAATTCTCTACTGTTGTGGTGGTGTGTACTGTAGTAGTTTACTTCTTTACTGCTGTACTTTTGTTACTATTAGTTGCTTGCATGTTGAATGTGGTTTATTTTACTGCTTCTTTGGTTACTTTCTCGTTGGACGACTGGGTCGTAGGATCAGTCCAATCAGTCCGATTCTCGTGTCCTGTAGGGATTCGGGAACCGTGTCGTAACACTAATTTATGTTTATATATAATATATTTATGTATAGTATATATTTATACACAAGTCCTAAATGGGTCATGGCAGGTCGGATTTAGACCAACCTAGGCTTTATCCTAGACTCATTTAATTAATGGATAACAATCTTGACTCAAGCCTAGGCTTAGGCTTAGGCTAGGGTGACTTGACCTAATACTAAACCTTAGTCCCTGATGGAATATAAAGTGTAAATCATCTAAACTACAAGAACCTCTCTTAAGATCTAGATTAATATTCTTTTAATACTTTATGGGACTTCAAATACCATCCAACATGAAAATGTTCAAATATGGGTCAATCCTTTATTTTTTGTGTTGTTTCTCAAACCTCATTCCGCTATCCAAAGAGTATAATTACTTTAAAAATGAATATAAATAGTCGGTTCCACTATCCCCATTACACTTTCATCTTGAGAGGTTACTCTTTCGTTGTTAAGGAGATAATATTTTCAAAGAGAGTGGTATGTTAGAAGAAGTGTAAGGAAGTTACAAATGAAGAGAGACTCATTGCAATTTTTAAACGAATTATATACTCGATCTCATATTTGTCTATATACATTTTTAGTGAAATGGACCTTAACCAAGATAGTGGATCGACATAAGGGGCTTCAAGAACAAACATAAGTGATTGTGTAAGCTATATCCATAATCGTATTTTTTGTATATAATAAGGATATAGTTATCCATAACCTACATCCTATCTAAGATCTCGTCTGTAAGATCTTGATTATTCATGGAAAAGAATATGATAAAAATAAAGGATAAACATTAGTAATTATGTGTCTCTTTTTATTGATAAAAAAAAATAAATTCTAAGATATATTAAACATTTCTCTCGATTACATACATCCTTCTTCGTCTTCGTCATTTTTTATGCACAAAAACATGGGATGTGAAACCAAATCCTCTTTCATTAATTTATTTATTTTTCAGGTTATTCAACTGAAATGCCATCTCCCAAGCCATGGAGTGACCGTGGATGGGAAAAATAGCAACTGCCCTCCCTAACTTTTCCCCAGTCAACTCACCTTCCTCCTCGTCTTCCCCTTTTCTTCCAATCTCCTTAACCTTCTCGCCTACCCCGTCTTCTTCCCCCTCTGGCGATCCCTCTCTTCACCTCACCACCACCACCTCCGGTCTCACTCACATCATGGTAAGTCTCTCTCACCCCTAATCCACAGATCGATCACTTTCTCTTTCGCGCACCACAACACGATTCTCCAAATCCCTAACGGATCTATGGTCTGCAGATCCGGTTCATCCTGCTGCAGAACCGGCAGGGGAAGACTCGGCTCGCCAAGTACTACGTCCCCCTCGAGGAGTCTGAGAAGCACAAGGTCGAATACGAGGTAGGTAACCAACAATTTAATCTCTTCTGCCCCTTTTGGACCTCTTTTGAATCGAAAGATCCGATCTTTGGGTTACGTTCCCCTTTGTTTCCTTGTAGGTCCATCGGTTGGTGGTGAACAGGGATCCCAAATTCACCAACTTCGTCGAGGTGGGCGCGCCGATCTGCTGTGTTTTTTCATCTATAGCAATTTTGTAACATGGTTGCGTGGAATTTAATCGCGATAGGATTTACCGACGGATAGGGGATGTTGGAGAATTGAGTTGAGAGATCTATCGTTGAATGGAGGGAGTGATGAGGGGGGAGATTGAATTCTGAGAGATTGTTGGGCATTAAATTTTTGAAATGAATTGGAGATTGTTATGAGGGCCGTTGCCTGAAGTGGCATATGGGATGGAAGAAATTGCTCTGTATGCGAGGTTGCATGTTGGAGGGGTAGAAAACCATTTGATGGGAACCATTTCTTAATGGCTCTGGTTTGGCAGAGAGGTAGTGTTGTGTGGTCATGGGTAATTTGTCTGAGAGGGTGGAATTGGGGAGTGCACACGAGATGATTCTATATGGGTGCTATTGGATGGTGATGGTTTGGCTATGTGGAGCTTTGGATATCCTAGATGATGAAGGATAAAATTGATGCTTGTTGGCTGATAAATGGGTATATGATTTTGGTCTAGTTGGTTGCATGTTGTTGGTTGAGTACAGTGTATTGTTGTTGTGGACTCTGTCTTTTTGTTTCTTGGCTCATTGTGATGATTTTCATTAGCATTCTTTGAGATAGTCTTGTATTATGGAGAGACATAGATGGTTTTCTTTTAGGAAGAATGGGGAGACTTAGAAGAACAGGGAAACAGATGTGGAGGTATAATAAGACTTGTTTTGTAAAATTTTGCAAGTTAATGGAGTTCAGCCTGTCTATCTTTCTCAAAAAGAAAAAAAAGAGGAAAAGAAAGACACACGCACACATACACTACAAGAGAAATGCAGGATGTACTGTAGAGTTATAGACAACCTGACCTGCTACTTAATCTTGTATTGGCTGGATTATTGGTGCCGACTTGGTTTGTGAATTGTGGGTTGGGATGGAAAACAGGAACAATAATCACAAGATTAGTCTCGCTTGACTGCTTCTTCCGGGATTGACGTTGTACACAAGGGACCTTCTGGAATTTGATTTTGTTGCTGTTAGGGTCCATAGGGAACTTCGATTGGGTTAGGCTTTTTCCTGATGGCTTCAACTTCTTGTTAGTTTAATATAGTTAAGTTATAATGAATTTCTGCTGTCCCATCATTGGATTCCAAGTGCTTGTAACACAACATCAACTATCAATTTATCTTCAACGTCCGAGTTTGCTGTAGGTTCTTTTTCAACCTTTCTTTGGGGTGGATGCAAGCTAATCATAGGTTTCTCAAGATCACCTATCATCTTTGTTGAGATTAGTTTGTTTTGTTTATATTTATATTTGATTAGCTTTGTGAGAGATTTTTATGTAATTTTTTCCTTTCTTCTAATCCTCTATATATAATGAGGGTTAGGATTTCTAATAGTGATATGAAAATTCATTTCTTCTGATATAGTATCAAAGCAGTGGTTCTAGGTTAGTTTTCGATATCCACCTTGATTCCCATCTCTTTTTGTTCACCAAAAAAAAACACACACAAAAAAAACAAACCTTAATCCAAGGGTTTCATCTCAAGAGGACCCTTGATCTCCTATAAGGGGCAACGTTGCTGTCATTGCCAGGTCCCCCACTAGCTGACGACCCCTCTGGCGAGCATCGCTAGTCACTAGCTGGGGCACATATCTGATCGCTGCTTCTAGCAACAGCCATGGCAAGGGCCTTCTTTGGCCCTCATTTAACCTTTGTCCTTGAGTGGGTCATTGGAGATCCACTCTGGATCTCTCTAGGGTTTGGTAGAGGGGGGCATTGTGACCCCACCTCACTGCTGTTAGTAGCAGGAGCGTTGCTAGCGTTGGGGCGACATCACTAGTCACCTTTGACGACCTCTAGCTGTCGTTGGTCTCTAATCACCACTGGGAGACTCCTCTAGGTTAGCCATGAACTCCAGTGGCTTTGGTTGGTTTGCAATAGCACTTGATGATGGGTATTTGTGAGATTTTCCTTACCGTTAGACTTGTTTGAGGTGTCTTAATGCACTAGAGGCCGTGCCATGCTTCCTTTGATTTGTTCAGGCTCTGGTTAAGGATAAGATGGCATTAGAAGACTTGTCGGAAGTGACATCGAGGCAAACAACGGAGTTGGGGACTTATAGGAGCCCATGTTTTGGTCCTATGGTTAAGTCAGATGAGACCAACTATGCTTGATGGCCATAAACCATCTTGATGATTGTAAAAGGTCACGATAAGGAGCATATCTTATTTGAGTTGAAGCTCACATAGAAAAGTAGCAAGAATGCTATATAGAAGAAAGATAATGTCATGGTCCGTGCATGGATCATGAATTCTGTCATTCCTTGGATTGAAGATGAGATTATGTACTACAAAACTGTTGAGAAATGTGGAATAACCTAAAAGACGTACTGGTAATAGCTTTCCTCTATAGTTCTATTATTTCGTCGTAGTATAGCATAGAGAAGTGATTATCAGTTTAATACAATTTGTTACTCGGAAATAAAAGAGTTCCCGATGTCGAACTTAGGGAGCAAGTCGTATTCTAGAGATATACATGTTCTATTACAAAAATAAAGAGAGAGAGAGGGAGATGAAAGTTTGGCTTCTTCTTCTCTTCTTTCTTCCTCTTTGTCTTCTCTCCTCTTTGGCTTTTGTTCTTCGTGTTCTTCCTCTATTTCTTGGTTGGACGATCCTGTCTTTTTCTTCTTTTTATTTTCTTTGTTTCTTCTGTTCTTGCTTCAGATCTTCCTCCCGTGCTCTTCTTCTTCTTTTCTTCTTCTTTGTCTTCTTCTTCCTCTTGTTTCTTCACTTGGCTGCTCTGTGTTCCTCTCTTTCCTCTGCCTCGCCTTCTCCTGTCTTCATGACGTTGTCTGATTTGAAAATCAGACGACTTAAACCGCTTGTTGCTACAGTGTCTCCCTTAGCTTCCTTCTTCTTCACCTGTGCCTGCACGCTCAAGAGTTCAGAGTCAGAGGGCAAAAACCTACTCTACCCCCCTCCCCCGCGCGTCTCTTTCTCTCTGAGTTTGCTCTTAGGACAGCTCTCCCAGAGCAACCGGGTAATCGGGTATGAGTCGCGCCCGGGTCCAGGTCCACCGGCGTGCGGTGGTGGGCGAGGAGTGCAGGTCGGGTTAATCGGGTCAGGCCAGGTCCGCGGAGCGTGATCACGGACGAGGCCGGGTCGGGTGAGAGGGACCTCACCCCGTGGTCAGGAGGCAAACATCATAAGGCACTTTTTGCCTTTATGCGCCCACGCGCCTCTGAAAAGTTCCGAGGTGGGACTAAATGTCCCACCCCAATTGAGCGCCCGCAGCGGAGGGAGCAGCGGGCAATCGTGGCTTCACGCGAGGCCTTCGCCCCAACTGCGAGCCAGGGATGCTTTGCGGAGACGCCCCGCGCAACCTGGGAGTCGAACCTGGGCGAAGGTGTACCTGCACCTGCAGGTGAAGGAGCTTTGCCTGCTCAGTAATGGCGATGGCGGGCGAGTCACCTGGTCACAGAAGAACGGCCCCTCGGCCAAATCAGACAGGCGGGGGACCTTCGCCGTGGCACGACGAAGGTGGTCGGAGGTCGATCAGGTGGCGGGGCGGAGCCTAAGGGCTGCGCTAGGTCGGACTGTGGCGCGGGAAATGGGTTTGTTCGGGGGATCTGCAGGTGGCGAGTGGCGGGAAGTGGAAGGGCGGAGGTTGATCAGGGTGAGGAGGCGAAGGTTTTGTGCGGGTCGGCGAGCCGTGTGGGGTGCTGGAGTGATGGGAGCGGGTCGCCGGAGGGTGGCCGGAGATGGAGAAGGTGAGGGCGATTAGGCGCGGTCGAGGGGTAATTAGATAAAATAGCAGGAGGAAAAGAGAGAGAGAAGGCATGGAAGTAGTTCTAACCTAACTAAAGGGACGAAGGGGGACAAGGAGGCGGACGGCTGTACCTGCTGTCGCCGGAGAAGAAGGTGCCCAGTGGGGGAGGACGGCGGCGACGACGGGGCAGAGGCAGCGCGCGCCGGTATTACGCGACGCGGAGGAGAATCAGGAAGAAGTCTCTGCTGCTGGTATTGCGGCAGAGCGACGAGGAGGAGGAGGAGAAACCGCCGGAGCTGGTGGGCGTCTGCCGGAGTGGGAAGAGAGGAAAGTTGTGGGGGTTTTCTCCGTCAGAACCGAGCTCGAAAGAACGGCGGAGCGACGGGGGTATTTATAGGGGCGGAATCAGAGAGGAGGGTGGAGGGAGACGACGTGTCTCCCTCGCCGGAGGACGCCGGAGGAAGGAGACCCATACCGTCCGTGCGTTCGGACGGGCGGTATGGGCGGTCGCAGTACTCAGGGGGGTGTCCCTGCGGTGGCTGACGACGCAGGGTACCCCCCATTAACTTGCCAGGGCCCCTCCCTCACCCTACGCGGCGTCATGCTCCGCGCAAGGTCGCCGGAGCATGGCGCTGCGCAGGTTTTGCAGGAGGGACCTAAACGTAAAGAACGAAGGAGAGTTAAGGGTCAAACTGTGAGGGTTCAAAAGTTGAGGGCCAAAAAGTAAATATATGAGGACCAAAGTGTAAAGTTGGTCAAGAAGGTTTCTTCTTAGGCCCAAGTTTTTATACATGACTAATTAGGACCTAAGGATTCTGATGGTGAATTTTATTTCTAGATTAAGCCTTGTTTGACCGGTCAATTTACGTAAAAATCCAAATTAAGTTGTTAATTGGGCATGGTTCTCAATGTAGGTCAAAATGGGTTCCTAAGGCAGAATTGAAAGTCCTAAACCCTAGATATTATTTTTCTATGAATTTTAGAGGGTTTAGTTGATTTTTACCTTGTCTCGAACCACGTGAATTGAAGTGGGTTTGTTTTTAGGGTTACAGGCTGTCATTTAATTCTTTGGAGTTGCTGTAGCCCTTATTGAGTTATCTCATCCCACTTTTCTTTTTATTAGGTTATTTTGACCTATGTTTGGATCCTGAGTTACCATATTTTCAGATCGGATTGGTGAAATTGCATTTTTACCCCTCAGTTTATGTTTTCTTTGCAAACTCAGAATCTCTCTGAGCCAAGCCTTTCTAAGGTTATGTAGGAGCTTTTATTCTCTATATTAGGTCAAAATGAGCTAGTTATGGCTTATGATGAGGTTCTCATCACGTACTCTCGTGAGAAAAACTCTAGCAGAGTTTTTCATATTGATATTGAGATGACACATGTTCGACAGAAGGGCAAGTCTCTTTCGCAATACTACTCCACCCTTAAGGCATTATTTGAGAAGTATAATACTTGTCGCCTAATATGCACCTGTGAGCATTAGAAGGTGTATCAGAAGGAGGCTGTGGTTCTACAGTTTTTGGTTAGGTTAGGATCGGAGTATGCAATGACATGGTCCCAAATGTTGATTATGTAGGAGCTTCCAATGCTTGAGGAAGCTTATAATAGGATAAGTTGAATTGAAGTACCTTTAGTTATTGAGAAACCTGAGTCGTAGACCTCGGCATTGATGGTGAGTTATGGTCAAGGATGTGGATCAATCCCTACTCGAGGTTGTCGAAGGGGATGCGGGTCCTAAGGCAGAGGATGCCCCACATGCACCTATTGTAGGAAGATTGGTCATTTTGAGGAACATGTTGGACTAAGCATTGGCAACCTACATCTGTAAACAAGGCAGTAGTATTTAGTGAGGCCCTTGGAGATACTGTTATTGTGGCCAAAGCTGATTATGATGAGCTTGTCTAGCACCTAGAGTTGTTGTCTATTGTTGCTACACCTACTATTTTTGCCTTGTTAGAAATTGTTGCATTTGGATCCACATAAGGTATACCGATTTCATTATCCACTTGATCTACATACGAACATAATTTGGATTGATTAGTAGATTCTAGAGCCTTATCATTTATGTGGTGATAAACATCGATTTATTTGATCCCGATTTGTTTCCAAAGGTCAGACGATTCGGGTCGTTGATAGGCGACACTCATCTATTACTGGTGAGGGGGAGGTTCAGATAACCCTTAGTTTGTGCTTGATAGATGTGTTACTTATTTTAGATTTTCCTATCAGCTTGTTGTTTGTCTTTAGAATTATAAAGGAGCTCAATTGTTGGGTCATTTTTGACTCAATTTCTTGCATTTTTCAAGTCATATGATGGGGAAGACGATTGGTGGCGGCAATGAAGAAGGGGGGTGTACTGGTTGCTCCAGTCTCCTTATCTCCTTGCTACTACCACTATATTGAGTCTTCGGTGACATCTTCAACTTCGGCTTGGTCATCTTGCACTGGCAAAGTTTCGTCATATCATTCCTATCTTGCTCTTATTACTAGGATTGATTATGAAGCATGTCAAATGGAAAAGCAACACAAGAGTTCTTACCTACTTAGTCAAAGTCATTTTGAGTCCTTGTTTGACTTGCTTCATATAGGGTCCCAGTCGCACTCCTGGTCGATTGGGACATCACTTCTATTTAGTGATAATTTATGGTTTTTCCTATTTTTGTTTGGTGTTTCTTTTGAAGTCAAAATCCGATGTTGGAGTCATTGTCAAAAACTTTGTTTTGGAAATAAAAGATCAGTTTGATGATAATGCCCTTGAATTTTGCAATCATTTCTTGTATGATTTTTATAAATCCCAAGGGATCATCCATTAGACGAGTTGCCCTCATACATCTTAGCAAAATGAGGTTGCAGAGTGTAAGTGTCGTCATATTCTTTTTTTTTTTGAAAGGAAAAAGGGGGAGGGTTATTTAGGCCCCCACCCATCGTATTAAGGGGCCTTAGCGGCCAAAAGAAACAAATACATCAACAGGCATCATCCCAAAAAATAAGTTGGAAGGAAATGGATGTAACAAAATTCTCTACATATGACCTGTTCCCCTTGAACACCACTCCATTCCTCCCCAACCAAATCCTTATAAAACCACTAGGGCTCTAACCCTCTCCACCCTCGATTTGAAGACCGAACCACCTAGCTCAACGCTGCCTCCTCATCTAGAATGCCTCCATATCAGAAGCATCAATCCAAGTAGGACCCAACCAACTCCAAATCTGCATTGCGATGTCGCACCTGAAGAAGAGGGGTCAATCATCTTCCTCTTTGGCATCTCACAGTTGGCACGTGATGTCCGTCCCTTGCATCCATCTTGCCCTTCTAGCCTTGGTAACCAATTGCCTCCTTCTGAGCAGCCAAGCGAAGAACTTGATTTTGAGCGAACAGTCCACCATCTAGAGGAGCTTGCAGTCTCGTGTCAGATCAATCTCAACTCGGCAGCTATCCCGTGAAAGTCTGCAGTAGGCCTTCCGCATAGCGAAATCTCCATTGTCCCAGAACAACTTATCTCTATCCCTACTCCAAAGCCTACCCCTCTAGCCTCTCAAGCAGCTCTTGTCTGACATCGCTCTTCTGATTCTTGGGCACTAGGCTCCGCTCCAATAGTCTTTGACCACTGCCTCCTTATTAACTGCTTTGGAAACAAGTCTGGGGAACCTGTTACATAAGGGGTCACTTCCCAACCAGTCATCCAACGAGAACCTGAAGTCTTGCCCATCCCTCAGGACCGACACAAAAAAGTCTCTGACTCTCGAAGCAACATCTTTAAGCCCCTTGATAAAGTGTGACACCCCTTATCCTGTGAAGAGAATGACCTCCACATGACAAAAAGACCATATCATCCTCTCATCACATCCTCCAACAAGCCCTCCTTCCCTTCCATCAGCCTGGATAACCATTTGGTGAGGAGACTTTGGTTGGTACTCTCCACCGTTCTCACTCCCAGGCCCCCCTCTTGCACACGTCGGTAGACATCTTCCCAGGCCGCAAGTCTGGTGCCCTTCCTCGTGCTTCCAAAATTGAACCACCAAAAATCACGCATTACGCTAGTCAATTTCTTCTCAACCTATCGAAGGGCTCTGAAATTTCCATAAAGTAGGGTGGCATAGACGACGGAATCGATTTCAGCAGTGTGTCACCCCCCCGATAGGAACCTAGAGGCCTACCTAACCACCCTTTTCTCTAGCCTCTCCAGCAATGGGTTCTAATCCTACATTCGAAGCCGCTTGTCTGAAAGCGGGAGCACAGGGTAAGTAATAGGCAAGGTCCTTACCTGCGTCCCCAAAGCCTACCCATAGTCTTCTGTTCCTGAAGCGACATCTCGAAGGTCACAAGAATGGACTTCTAGAAGTTGATTCTCAGATCTAAGACTTCGCTGAACACACAGAGAAGTAGTCGAGCCCTCCTCGCTTTCTACACCCCTCCCTCAACAAGAAGCAGAGTGTCACCCACATATTGAAGCACCAACACCTCACAGTCACCTCCTCCCTGGAAGCGCTGTAAAATGGCCTTTGTACATGCCCTCATCGCTGCTGCGGCCAAAGTATCAGCCACTAGCACAAATAGAAGCGGGGCCAGGGGGCATCCCTGTTTAGCTCCTCTCCATGACTAGACCCAGCGCTCTTCCGGGTTGCCGTTGACCAAGACCAAGATGGAGAAAGACATTGTATTGACACAACGCTTAATCCAATTGATCTAGCATCCAGGAAAGCCCCTCTTCGCCAATGTGGCCCAGATGAAGGACCACCTAACCGTGTCATATGCCTTGGCAAAGTCCACCTTCCATAGGAATGGCTACCTCTGCTCCCTCTTCCAAGCCACAATAGCCTCCATAGCCACCACGAAACCATCAAGGATCCCTCTACCAGGGACAAAAGCCGTCTGAACCGGAGAGATTGGATTCGGCAAAGTGCCTTTCTTTCTGTTCGCCAACGCCTTTGCCACAATAAGATAGATAGCATTTGACAATGCTATCAGGTAGAAGCCCTCAATGTCCCCGACACCTTCTTTCTTCGGAAGAAGAGGTAGGACTTGTTGATTCTGTCAAAACCTACATTGCCTCTTGAAACTCCACCACCACCTCCATTACATCCCCTTTTGCTAGGCTTTAAAATTCCTTGTAGAAATGCATCGGGAAGCTGTCCGATCCTGGATAGCCTTCTGCATTGAGGTCCTAGATAGTCGCCCTCACCTCCTTCGAGAAATCGCGTACCAAGGATGTGGCTTGGTCCTCTGAAATGGAGTGCGTGCCCTCTCCCATCCGCCGTCACGTGCTAGGGGCACGCTTATTAGAAAAATCATTGAAGTAGTCCATTGTCGCCCGACCTAGCTCTCTCCTCCCCTCATGTCGTAACCCCTCTAGACCAAGTTGTCTGATCAGTTCGTCCTCCACCTGGTTGATGCCATTTGGTGGAAGAACTTGGTATTATAGTCTCCCTCCTTGCCACCTTTGTCTCGATCTGAACTTCCATTCTATTTCCATCATATTCTTGATGTTGTTAGGATGTTGTTGATTAACAACAATGTTTCGTCTACCTATTGGGGATATGTTGTGTTAACAATCTACTATCTCATTAATCGCATGCCCTCCTCTATGATTGATGAGCGGATTCCTCTTCAACTTCTATATCCAAATAGGGAGCTCGGATCTTTGGGTACGTTGCCCTTGTTTACCTTTTTGGTCCGAGTAGAGATAAGTTGGATCCGAGGGTAATGAAGTGTGTCTTGGGTATTTGCAGACTCAGAAAGGATATTATTGTTATGATCCTATTAATTGGTGACAGCATGTCAGTGTTGATGTCACCTTTCATGAGTCCGTTCCCTACTTCTCTATAGCTAGATCCAAGGAATCCCAATCATTCTAGAGCTATCTCTATGCCTGTTCCTCCTATGGACTTGGAAGAGATCCTTGCCTTTGATACATATAGGTTTATCTATTGATGTTGTGCCTCTCCTTTTGAGCCGGTACAACAATCGACCCCTGAGGTAACTACGGATGTTTTGCCTATTGATGGTGTGTTGCCTAGTGATGACACGGGGATCATGCAACCAGATACTACCATGGCATTCGATTTAGAGGTGTCCATAGCCTTGAGGAAGGCTCCATGGACCTGTACTTTACATTTTATTTCCATGTTTCTTTTACATGTATTGGTCCATCACACAGGCAGTTTGATATGGCCCTCTTAACTATATCCATACCTTCACATTTTAAGGCACTTCTTGATCTGAAATAGAAGCGGGCTGTGGATGAAGAGATGCGTGCACTCCAATCATGTGGAACTTGGGAACTCATAGAACCACCTTCAGATGCCATTGTTGTCGGATTTAGATGGGTGTTTATTGGGAAGTATAATCTAAATGGTGTAATCTAGCAATACAAGGCTAGTCTTGTAGTGAAGTGCTACACTCAAACTTATGGTGTAGATTTTTTTGATACATTCTCTACTGTCACACAGCTTCCTATAGTGTGAATTCTCATATTAGTGGCATTATAATGAGATTGGCCTCGTACATTAATTGAATGTGAAGAATGCTTTCTTGCATGGAGATTTACAGGAGGTGGTTTACATGCAACAACCACATGGATTTGTGGTTTAGGGGAGTGTTCCAAGGTTTTCTAATTGAGGAAGGCAATATATGGGCTTAAACAGAGCCCCCAACCTTGGTTCTAGAAGTTCTTTAAGGTTGTTGATACTGTTGGATTTCGCAGTTCCTCAGGTGATCATCCCTTGTTTGTGCAATAGACTTCTCAGGGTCTTTTTTGAGAGAAAATAGGAAGACTACCAGCATTTAGTAGCCATCCAACTCCATTAAAATAAAGTTAAGGATAAATACAGTAAACATAAAGATAAAAGCAGTAGTGCGGTAAGAAACCACACACAAACAAGTCCCACCCGCTCCCCTGACAGAAGTCAACGGCCAGCATAGGTCATAACAATGATCAAATCGGACTTCTTACAACAATAGTAGAGCCCACCTAGAAAAATTTACTTAAACACCGAAAACAATCAACAAAGAAATGCATGCTTAGCTTCCTTCTTTTGTGCACCCAGCTATTGCTTCATAGTGCAATAAACTAACTTGCGTGTTTGAAACACCGCCTTCCACACTTGGGTATCACACTGGGACTCGCCCCTTGTCGCATATGCACAATCAGATGCTTCACCACCACCTCCCTTTTCTGGCACATTGGGATCATAGACTAACTTCATGCTAGTGTTAACTTCAATCACCAATGATGTCGACAAAAAAACATTGGATGAGAACCCTGAACTGTCCACCATCGGAGGGAAAGAGATGCTTTGGGGCTATTTTCCGTGGAACAACGGTGGAGGAAGAAATAGCTGTGTTCAGATTAAAATCTAGAAGGTGGTTTTGAAATACCGTTGAACATGAGTCACGACCTTCACATTGTTTCTCGTTGATTTGAATGGACACCACTAGAGAGAGCATAAGCCAATGGCTTTGAGAGAAATCGGTCCCATCATCAACAACAACCATAGAATATGGCTCAAAATCCAGGCCCGCAGCCACAACTTCACACTTCAATTGTTTTTGAAAAGAAATCTACGTGGTGCCCATCTCTAGCTTGTCAAATTTAATTCCTAAGGATCCATTGCCAAATTTGGCCTTTGCCTAGTTTGCATTACCTACCTAATTCACCAAGAGGTATGGATCGAAATCCAAAGAAAGCCCCACACTATTGCCAATTAACTGGTCTCCAAAATTTTCATTTCCATATGTATCGAAGCCAGCCACCTTTCCTTTTTTGTCCCCTCTGTCATCGCAATTATTTCCAAAAATAGGTGTAGCATTCCCTTTCTTGCTTTAAATGGAATCAGCCATTGCCCATAAATTGTGGAGCTAAAAATAGCAAGGTCGAATTTTTCATGATATGGCACCTAGACTTCCTAATTTGTTCGGCCTTTAAAGTCAAAATTAAAGGTCCTGCAACAGGTTGCGTGGGAGAGATGCTTGCTTTTGGGACGACGAGGACTTTTCGGTGAAGAAGGTGTTTTCATGTTGCGTGGAGCCCCCCAGATGATAGATGTGGATCTCCAACGTGATTGTAGGTTCCTTTGGTTAGCGACCTACTCGTTAAAGATCAAAATTTTTACATGGTTGATGAGAAGGGGTAGGGTGCTCACCAAGGTGTGAAGGGTTAGGTGGGTGGCGTCAGATGATGTTGGGTACCTGTTCTATGGACGTACTGATGAGGATATTCAACATCTCTTCTTTGGTTGTTCCTTTGTTGAGCAAGTTTGGAGGAGGATGGGGATTGGTTGGATTGATCATGGGAACGTGGAGAGATTTTGGTTGTCTTTTCAAAGGGGTAACATCCAGGGAGGTTCTAGCACATTCAGGACGAAGAAGGAGAATGCTAAGGTGCTGGCGGTCCTGTGGGCAGTGTGGTTGGGAAGGAATGTGGTTCTTTTTAGGAGCGAAACGCCCTATGTCGAGAATATTGTGGCCTTCATTTCCTCTCAAATTGAGTTTTGGGATTCTACTATGTAGTTCTGGTTTCTGTAACTTTTCTTTTTGAGTAATGAAGTTGCGTGTTTATCATCCAGATAACCACCCTTTTACTTTTCAAAAAAATTTGCGGGGTTTAGTTGTGATGCTTGTTTATGTTGATGATATCATCCTTACTGATGGTGATGATACTTAAGGGATTTGTGACTTAAAGAAATGCCTGGGAACTTTGTGATTGAGAACTTAGGTCTTGTTGATATTTCCTCGGGATCGAGTTTTCTTGCAATAAATGAGGTGTTGTGCATCCCAAAGAATGTATGCAATGGATTTGATGTAGGAAACGGGTATGTTGGGGGTAAAACCTGCGTGTATTCACATGGATCCAAAGGTTCATCTATATAACGAGAGTGCAACATGAGTTGATGGTCGCCAGTTTAGAACCTTGGTGGAAAAGCCCTTATATCTTACTATTACTCTTCTTGACATCTCATTACCTGTTGGAGAGCTCAGCCAATTCATGCATAAGATAATTGAAGTGCATTGGGATGTAGCGATGAGGTCCTCAGGTACCTAAAGTTTTCACCAGGAAAGGGGCTTTTGTTCACCAAAGACACATCCTGTACCATTGTAGTCTACACAAATGCAGATTATGCAGGGTGTCTTGAAGACAGAAAGCCTACTACGGGCTTGAATACTTATGTAGTAGGAAATCTTGAGACCTGGAGAAGTAAGAAGTAAGGAGTTGTCTCCAGATTAAGTGTTGAGTCTGAATAACGTGCGACAGAGATGATATGGATATGTTCCATGTTGATCGATCTACATGTTTCTATCGACTCTTCTGTGGAAATGAGATGTGATAATATAGCAGCAACTTATATAGCTAATAATCCAATGTTTCATGAGTGAACAAAACATGTGGAAGTGGACTACCATTATACTAGAAATCTCATTCAGAAGGTTCTTATCAGAACCACTCATGTTTCTTCCTAGCATTAGACATCTTACATCTTCACTAAGGCTCTCCCAAAGTCTTCATTTGATAGATGTTGTTCAAAGTTAAGCATGATGGACATCTATGCTCTAGCTTGAGGGGGAGTGCTGAGATTAGTATGTTTTGTCTATTTTTATATTTGATTAGTTTTGCGAGGACTTCTTATGTAATTTTTCCTTTTATCTAATCCTCTAGAGTTAGGGTATCTAATAGTGATATGAAAGTTCATTTCTTCTGAAAATCTAGATCACACTATCTCATACAGAAAATGTTAATGCTAATACAAGGAGTTTAGATGAAAGGGATGGGAATAAATATTTGTTTGAATTCTGGCAACTCCATCAATGTAAAACTTTTCTGGAAAAAAAACCAAATCTCTATGTTGTTCAGTGGATTTGACAAAGTTAACTATTCATATGTACTGTGAGCGATCATGGAACATGTGTAATTGAGGATGGGGAGGTTTCATGGATCCTGGTAAACTGACTCTGGCCTTGTGACAAGATCTCAGGGTTGTGGATTTGGATGACTGTCTAGCATTGAGGGAGTTGTAGGTCTTCAGGCTAGATGAGACAGCTGATGGATGTGGACTAGCGAGTGTGGGACTCTGAAGGGAGTTTAGCTTTTATGAGTTTTTTGGAGGATGATACTGCACTATAAAAATGGTGTGGCTTGAAAGGGTCTGTATGATCCCTTTCAAAAAAGAAAAAGGGTCTGTATGGAAGCTAGTTACTTCCCTGGAAATCAAATGCCAAGATCTTTCTTTGGATTCTGAGTAGCAGCCACTGCATTTTCCCTGTGATGATTGGTGCTACTTGGATCCATTATTTGGGGTGGCTAAGGAAAGGTTCATTTGCTCTGTGAGGTGAGGCTGAGGAAGTTTTGTTGATTGCTTGTTTTCCAAAAGCCCTTTTGCTGAAGGAGTTTGGCAAGTTCAAAAAAAAAAAAAAAATCACTGTTCTTGAGTCATCTATTTGACTGGTTATCCTTCTTGGAAGTCCACTAGGCTTGACAAGTTGAGGGAGTTCTATGTTTATGTACAACAACAACAACAACAACAACAACAACAACCAAACTTTTTCCCACAATAAGTGGGTTCAGCTAAAACAATTCTTATCATCCTTTTTTTTTATGTGTTCAAGAAAATCTTGTGGCTTTTCATGTGATCCTGTGCTCCATATGCTGGGAAGGGAGCCATGTTGTATTCCCTGAGTAGGGGCATTACGAGAACATTGTGAAGAAGGAAAGCACCATATCTCATTCTGGAGTGGCAAGCATGTCAACAATGGGAAAGTGCTCCTGTTAAACCTGTTATGACTAGCTTGGCTATCCCTTCCTATCCTCTCTCTCAAGGAAAAATTTATTTGCTTGCACAAGTGCCATAGTTCTGACCATGTATTCTGCCTCATTGATGTCAGACATTGGTTTCATATGGAACGTGAAGCCTTGATAAACAGATTATGCAACCAAAATCTCAAAGTAACCTTAAAATGTTTATGTTTAGATTGATTTCTGGTCTATAAGCCTGCAAATATAAACCTGGAACACCTTTTGAATTTAGGAACAACTTTGAACAACTAAATGTTGCATTCATGTGAACCATGGAACATAAGACACATGATCTTGCTTATGAAATAATTATGTTAGAGATGAGCACAAATTCTGATTTGGCAACTACTTGGGTGAATACATGTGAATAAAATCAACCAACCATACAAAGTAAAGAATATAAAGAAAACCTTTTCATCGATGTCTTCTCCCCCTTTTCTGATGATATCACTTTTTATACGTTCACTTCATGTAATTTCACTTGGATATGCCAATATCTTCTCTTAAAAAAAAAACTTTGAATGGTCTGATTTGAATTCCTTTTTTTAAATTGCAGTTTCGCACTCATAAGATTATTTACAGGAGATATGCTGGGTTATTTTTTTCACTATGTGTTGATATCACAGACAATGAGTTAGCATATCTAGAGTGCATTCATCTTTTTGTTGAGATACTCGATCATTTCTTCAGTAATGTCTGTGAGCTGGATTTGGTATTTAACTTCCACAAGGTATGTATTCTTTGTCCCAATCAAGCATTTTGTTTGCTTCTTTCTTATTTCTGTCAAAATTCAAGCTTTTCGTTTTTCCAATTATTGGGTGATACAAATTTCTGTACCTTCTTTGGCTTCTCAAGTGTCTGAGAATAATCACGATGGAGGCTTACTTGTTGTGAAGTTGAGGTTGAGATGTTTGGAATCTGATAATAACCAATGTGGATGGAACATAATACATATTAAGATTTTCGGAACTAAAATTGAATATTAGGTTGTTGAATGCATTATAGAGTAATGATAGCATGGTGGGTGTAGGAGAATGTAATGGCTTGCTTTATTCAAGAAAAGACCACCTCTCTTATATAAAGAAGGTACAAGGGAAAAATTACATGAAAGTAGTCAAGAAATAGAAAATACAAAAATAACTTAAATAAGGAACTCCCCATACTCTCGTCAAGCTGGAGCATATATGTCTATCATGTTAAGCTTGTCACATAGAAAGATGTTCCTCTTCTTCAGAAGTGCTTTGGTGAGAATATCTGCTTGATTCTCAGAGGAAACAAACAGCGTAGTAATCTTCCTATCATTTACAAATCCAGGAAGTCATACAGAAAAGATCCACTCTCCATATATGCCTTGTTGGCAAATTGCAATTTTGAAGTCATGATGAAACCATTCAACAACATACAATTCTGAATAAAATCCGACTAGATCAGGTAAATGAGAACCAGCGATGGTAAGCGAAGTCTAGCTCTTGCTACAATCAAGTAAGCTGCAGCCAAAGTTGCAATAGGATGATAGTTCTCAATGTCTTCAGGGATGGCTTCTTGGGCAACAAAAACAAGAATTGGTTTGATTCTGGTGAAGCCCCTAGGTTTTTTTTTTTTGAGAAGTTAAATGTGGTGGGCATGGGATTTGATCCCATGACCTCTTGGATGCCAATGAGATTCTCTACCACTGAGCCAACCCCTTGATGGCATGAAGCCCCTATTTCTCTATCTGAACTCCCGCAACTTTTTTGTCACATCTTCCTAAAACAGGCTTGAATTCCATGAAGAACATTGTGAAACCTTGCAAACCTGGCAAAACTTCTGCTTTAGTCCTAACAAAGCAACTTTAAACTCAATATCTGTGAGCAGAAACGGCAAAGCAAACAATTATCAGGTTTGACAGTCTATGTTATGTGTCAAGTTACAGACAATGAAGTTTAAGCAACATAATACTGTAGATCGCTGAACTTTTTTGAAGGTATGAACAATAGAACAGTATGCATGTGTTGCTAACACTAATATATATATATCTTACTGTTAATAACATGATTTTAACACTAACACAAATTAGTTCCATCATGTAAATGGCCGAGTAATTTACCTGAGTGCAATGCCATATAATGGCTCGTGTATGCATATGTGCTTCATACCACTTACCATCATGAGTATTTGGTCGAATAACCATCCTAGTTGCCCGACTTTCTGAAAACTGACTACCGTAAGACTGACAATCATGTTATCTCCTGACCAGCTCAATGTGCATGGCCTTCCAGCTCCTTTGCTTCCTTCTACTGGTAAATTCTGGAGTATGCTGCCAAGGGCACCTCCACCTGAGCATGGCCAACTAGTACCTCATTATGAATTGTAGCCTAATGGAAAGCTGGATCTTACATTTGAAGAACATGTATTACAATCACTCTCTTTCACCATAGCCATCTGGACCACTGTTTCCATTCAACTTCCAATTTCTGTCCGTTCAAGAAAACATCCAATCTCCTGCCTTCCATCAGGGCCACTTGGGCCCATCTACATTGCTTGATCTCCTTCCCCTTCAAGTTCCTCTAATCCTCTACTTGATCCAATCTGGAAATAACAGCTGGTTCCTATGTATGTTTTTGCTAATTCTCTGCTCATGGTCTTTTCTTGTAGTCATTCTAGTTTATCAAAAGTGAATCAAATTGTTTTGCCTACCTTTCATGGAAGTTGTCTAAAGTTATGCTCTAGATGCCAAGGACTCTCAAACTTAAATTAAGTCGCAAAATGTCGGCCTTCATTATATGCCAAGAGTAATGGCATACATTTGAAAATGATACATCGAAAGTGAACTCAAAGGATCGAGACTGTGGAGGGTCCAATGATCATTTTTGAGACACGGGCCCAAGCAGAGCCCCCTCCTATATTGGAGATTGAAGCGGGTCTTGGTTTGACAACCCATTCGGTCAAAGATGAAGGTGCTTGGGAAGTGGACTCAAGTGTTGAGGGCACAAATTACTGAGGTTGCAGGGGATGACATTATGACACTGGTATGTAAAGAGGAGATTTTTGGCCATGAGTTAAATCTTTTGCATGAGGGGATTGGATCCACATGTGGAACCAGTGTGGGTATGTGTTTCGGCTTGGATTTATCTCCTTCCTCCTCTTCTATGGATTCTTTGTTGGGGGTTGTTCTTCTGTAGGCAGAGAATGAGTTTGATCTTCTAATGCCCACTCGTGTTAATTTGGTGGAGATGGTTGTTCGAGATGTTGGGAATGGGGCCATTGGGTCTTTCTTGGTGGTGGGTCAGGTTGCAAGGATGATGGAGTTGGATGAGGTGGCCATTGAAGCTATGGGTGCGAATCCCACATCGATTGTTCGTGTGGAGGAGACTTTTGGCTATGAGGCATAGTTTACACTAGGTGGAACTAGATCCATATGTGGATATGATGTGGGCATGTGTCCTAGCTAGGATCCATCTTCTTTCTCTTTTGCGGATTCCACGTTGGGGGTTGTTCATTTGCAAGTGCAAATGGAGAATGCTTGCCCCCTTTCTAGCAAGGATGGAGATGGTGTTGGAGTGGCAGTGGTGACTTCTACTTAAGGGGGCATTGCTATTGACTTCGCTGTGGTCACTCAGCCATAATTGCAGGGGAAGGTGCTCAAAGATTGGAAAATGTCAACATTATTGCGAAGGCGATGGGTGCTCGAAGGGGTCAATGCTGTTAGAAATGAAATCACTCACTTGAAACATGCAAGGTCTTTAAGATTGGACTCATAGGTTTGTACCCTGTGGGTACTTGACTGATTGGGGCCCTAGCCTGACATCATTTTTCTATGATAGATGGAGAACTATGATCGTCTACTTTGGCAACAGATAGGAGGAACTAGGTTTGATAACTTTGAGTGATTGATGCCTAGGCTAGATCCGAGGGCCTCTTTATCTCTTGGAGTAGTGATAAATTTGATCTTCTACAAGAGTGGTTGGGTTTTCATGTTATGGCGGTGATACTTAGGAGGAAGATGGACAACTTATCTTTGGGGTTTGCTTGTGTTTGTGGTCCATGCGATGGGGTCCAAGACATGCACCATGGGAAGATTTATGCTCCGCTCATCTTTGATGTTGATTTCAATGCTAGCTTGTCTGTTGAGGATAAGCCCAATGAAAGTGGTGGCATGGATGTTGGGTCCTTAGATTTTTAGGAGCTTGTGGTGGGGTTTGTTCTCTCCATGACTTGGCACCCTCTAACTGCACCTATACCTGGCGCAACACTTCTTCAAGTCTTTTATTGATAGGTTTCTGGGCTCCATGGAATCTACGAAGGTTTTCCCCTTATCTGGGGTTGAGGCAGGTCATCGTTTGTAAAGTTTGGGAAGTCGGGACTCGGTATGTGGTATTCAGTTGGTTGGGTCACTACATAGAGGTATGCGATATTTGAACGAGTATGCAGTTTTGCATTTTTTTATTGTAAAAAATATAAGACAATTAGTCAGCTTATTAAAATTAATGTTTTATGCTATGTTACAACTATACAACTATTGTAGGTAGTATAATAAAAAAAACTTAATACTCTTATTCAATCATATCAAAAATCAAAACCACCCACTTCAAGCCACCCCCATCAAGCCACCCATGGTCCATGGAGCCACCCACCTTAAAAAATAAAAAAAAGTGAGTTTTAGACATATTCACCTGTTGTTAAGAGTCGGTGCATGGGAGCATGAGCCAACTAGCCACCATCATACCACTGCCTCGCTACCGTCGTAAACCTCTATCCTCATCTGTTGTGTTCGATAATGCTGGCAATGGTGGTGGTGGGGGATCGTGATGGAGCTTGACCTCGATGGTGAAGGCGATGGGTATTGTGGGGGATAGGGATGGGGTATCAGGGGGTGATGGGGTTTTGGGTAATAACCTTAAGGTTTTTTGTTTGGTTATTCGGTGGGTTTACTAGGTAACTGGGTTGGGTGGGGGATTGTTTCAATTTTTATCCCAAAAATGGTCGATTATTCGTTGAGTATCTGGATATTTATATCGCATATGCGGGTCAGACTGCTTACCAAGCTGCCCAACATTATTTGGTTTGGTTTTGTGCCTACACTTGCAGCCGAGTATGCAGCTTACTTGGTTGATTTCCTGAACCTTGATCGTCCGTTCTCCAATCATACCCCCTTGTTTTGGAAATCCAATAAAAATTATCAACTTTCTACCTATTTCAAATTTGAATGTTTAGGATGCCTGGACTTTAGAAATTTGGTGTAGATGTAGTGGTTAGAGTTCTTATCTTGTGGATTGACAACAATCACTACGGCCTAAAGATTGGATGCTTGTGCACATAACTAATCGATTACTGGAAACACATAAAGTCCAACCAAAAACATAATAAGGAGGCTTTAAGAAAAGTGAAGGAGTTTGATAGGGTGGACACTCGTTCACTTGTTGCTAAGGAGGCCCAAGAGAGAAAATTGAACCATCTGTTGTTACTGGAGGATAAGAAAGAGGTGGAGTGGAGGTCGAGGTCGAGATAGACCTAGTTGAAGGAGGGAGTTGCGAACACCAAATTCTTTCATATGGTGGCTAATGGCAGGAGGAGGAATTTTATTGAGAGAATTAAAGCTAGGGATATGAAGCTTACTTCCAAAGAGGAATTGGTAAGGTAGGTGTCGGTTATGTTTGCACCTTTTCTAGGAGATGGCCTAAGAGCAACTGGAGTTGGACTGGGAGAGGTGCATCTTCTCTCATTGAAGAACAAGCTACTGGTCTTATTCAGCATTTTATGGATATCAAGGTTCAAGGGGCTATTTCTTTACTCAATTTGGAAGGTGTGCCAGAGGGATTTTCGGTGCTATTTTTCAAAGAATTTTGGCATGTTGTGGGTCGAGATGTTATGGATGTTTTAGTGAAATTTAAAGGTGGTAATGCCGACTTTGAGTGACTGGATAGATCTCTTCGTTTTTTGCTTCCTAAGAAGGATGCGGTCGAAAGGATTGGTGATTTTCGCCTTGTTGCATTATACAACTCTGTTAATTTGATCATCTCCAAAGTTCTAGTGAATAGATTATTATTGGTGATATTATTAGTCCAGTTCACTTGGCCTTCACTAAGATGAGACATCGTTTACTTAGCGTAGCTATTGCCTATGAGATCTTGGTGTGCCATAAAAGAACGGAGGCAAAGGGGTTCCTTTGGAAGGTTGGCTTCGGCGCTTCGCTAAAGCTTATGATTCTTTGGATTGGGTCATTCTGTGGGACTCCTTATGTAGGAGGGGCTTTCCAGATATTTGGATCTCATGGATGAAGGGATGCATAACTACAAACTCTTTCACAGTGTTGGTTAATGGGAAACTTGAAGTAGGTTGGGTGTAGCCACAACATAGTGTATAACAGGGTCGTCCTTTAGTGCCTCTCCTATTTGTTTTGGTTGTGGAATCTTTGGTTGTTTGCACCTTCTCTAGTTGTAATGAAGGATTGTTGAAAGGGTTTAGCCTTGTTGACCATTTGAACTTGGCTCCTCTTTTACAGTACGTTAATGACACAATCTTTTTCATTAAGGGTTATGTGGAAGTGGCGAGGAACATTTTCACTATACTAGAGATTTTCGAAGACTTCTTGGGTTTGGGAGTTAAAGGAGATAAATCGTCTTTCATACCCTTTGGAATATCGGAGGAAGAAAGTCACAACTATAGTGAGATCTAGCGGACCCTTATTGTTGCCCTGGCAATTAAATATTTGGGTGTCCCTCTTTTAGATTGGATATTGAAGGCTATAGATTGGAATGGCTAGCTTTTGAAACTTAAAGAAAGATTGGCAGGGTGGAAGTTGAAAATGCTTTTCTAAGGAGGATGAATAGTTTTGTTTAACTCAATTTTTTTGGCTTTACCAATCTTTCTCTCATCCATGTTTTCTATGCTTTGACAAATCCTGAAAAAGATTCATGCTTTGAGATGACATTTTTTCTGGAAGGGCAATTTTGAAGGTATCAGGGGTATATCTTTGTTTGCTTGGGATGAGGTGTGTAGGCCTATTATTGGAGGTGGATTGGGCGTACATGATGTGGGCACTATGAACCAATCTCTATTGATTAAGTGGATCGATTCTATTATGGGAAGGGAGTGTAGTCTCTTTGTTGACGTGGTTAATGCTTGTTTGGGAAGGAAGCTTAGTTGGTCTGGTTGGATGCTTCCAAGAAGAGGGGATTATTTGTTTTGGAGAAATCTGTTACATGAGATGCCAACGGTCATTCCTTTTTTCTTTTCTAACTTAGGAAATGGATGAACTTTTCTTTCTACTTGGATGACTGGACAAATCATGGTTCTCTTGTTGAGGCTTTCCCTAGACTTTATGCCTTGACTTCACATCTAGTGGCATCGGTGGTGGATTGTTGAGACGGTCGGTCGGTCTTGGTTGTTGTCTTATTATGCCCCTTTGTTTGATCAAGGGATTGATGAGTACTTGCAGTTGCATGGGCTACTTTCAGATTTCATGCCCATGGAGGGTATTTTGTATGCTTTGGCTTGAGAAGATGATTCTTTTCTAGTTCAGCTTATAGAAAATGTCTTCCTCCAAATGGAAACATTGATTGAGTATTAAGGACTTTCGACTCACTTGGAAAGCATTCATGGCTTTGAAGGTAAAGATTTTACTTGGTTGCTTAGGAGAAAAAGGTTGATGAAAAATGGGTTACAAGTTGAAAATCACTTTGCAATATGAACCTTCTTGTGTCTTTTGTGGAGAAGTCGAGTATTGTGATCATTTATTGAAGTGTCTGCTTTGAAGGCTTGGACACAAATGGGTAGACAGTGGCCACGTCATTCAACTTGGGAGCTTTTTTGGTAGAGTTTTTGGATAGGGGATTCCATATCGAAGTGTGAATAGGCTTCTCCTTTTGTGGTCTTGTGGGCTGTCTGGCTGTAGAGGAATGTCGTGGTTTTTAGGGGAGAGATATTTTGTGGAGAATGCTTGTAGAGATCTCTTTCTTTAAGGGGTTGTGGGGAGCATCTGATATATCTGTATCCCTTCTGCAATCTTTCTATTGGAAATATTTGATGTTAAGTGGAGTAGATCCAGTGGAGAAAATCCACTTACTATTTTTGTGTTTCCTGTTCTACATTTTCTATTTTTAGTATTTGGAAAGTTGTTAAGGATTAGAGATTTGTTTCCTTATTTTGTTGTAATATGATTGGATCTCTTTATATAAATTGACCAATCTCATGTTTTCTTTCTTGAGTTTTCCATTAATAAAATTGCTTCATGTTCTAGAGAAACTCCCACATGGTATGAGTGGGAACAAACCTAGGGATCATCGACCCTCTCTCTAACACGCGATCTTCTCCGCACATCCGTTGTGCGCACCATCGTTGTACATCTCCTTTGTGCCTGCAGCACATATGTAGGTCTTTTCGGCTTATGTGCAAACCATGCATGCACAACACAGTTCATGCACACAACTCGCATGTGATCAAGTCTTCTCTGCATGCGCATCTATCCTAACCTTGCGCACAATAGTGTGCACCATTATCCTCCTCTGCGCACATCTACTCGCAGTTAGCACTGGCTGTGTGCGCCTAACGTGCATGTGTTGCCTCACCGCTATTGATAATGTTATTGTGGTTGCTGTGATTCTTGTCGCTATTGGTCGCCGATGTTGGTGGCTTTTGCTGCTGTTGTGCCTGTTGGTGTCGCTACTATTATTATGGCTATTGCTGATGCTTTGTGTAGGGAAAGGGAAACATCTTCTGTCAAGGAGATAATTTAAGGAAAGGTCTTGTTGTGGTTGCTCAACATGTGTTTGGTTTAAAAGATACTAGTGAGGCCTTTGTACACATGATTGGCATCTTCACTGATGAGTGATGAGGGAACTGATTCATAGGCTCAACCCTATCTGTAAATGCTCTGATCCAGTTCTCTCTTTTTAGAGTGGAGTTTTTTCTCTGGAAGATGGGCAACTGCTGGTGCTTAAGAACGTACCCCGGTTGAAGTATCTAGCTCATGTTCAGTTAAAGTATTGAAGTTTGTGTTCAAGTTTCAATTCAGTTCAAGTTTGTGCTTGTGATTGACTCTTAAAATAAATTTTAATGTTTAAAATCGTCTTCCAACTCCAACTCTAAGGGTGTTGGATGTTCCCTAATGAAGAGAGGCCATTTGCATGCCTGAAGAAGTTTGTGAGCATGCAAAAGTATGTGTGTGATTTGCACGCATGCTCCAGCCTCAACTACATTAGAACGGGGGAGTGTATGCAAAATACTTTTTCTTCTAGTTGGATCATTCACGTCCAACTTGGGAGACGGGGAGGGGGGGGGGGGGGGTTGGGGTGGTTGCAGTGTTGGAAATATTCGAGGTTAAGTGGAGTAGATCCCACTTACTATTTTTAACCAAGGCTGTGTCTTATGGTTAAAGTCCTCTCCTGGAATGTAAGGAGGCTCCCTTTAAAGGTTGATGTATTGCACTAAGAGGTAGTGGCCGAAGATGCAAAAGGAGAGGGAGAGTAACGATGTGCCTGTTAAATGATTGCTGTTGATGTTTTTGGGGGTGACTTTTCTTTGGGTGTGGGGATTGATTTTGGTGTAAGAAGTCATTTTTGAATTTTCTCCCCCGGTGGGTGCTTTCCTTGTAGTGTGTCCTGTGTTAGATGTTGATTGTTAGTCTAGGGGTGGGTGTGTCCTGTTGCGGTGTTGTGTCATGCTTGTGCTTATTGTATTTATTTTTTACTATGGGTTAATGAATCTGGATTGCTTTTGTATAATGGTAGTCCTATTTTCCCTAAAAAAATTTTTTTGTGTTTCCTGTTATACATTTTCTAGTTTTAGTATTTGGAAAGTTGTTATGATTTGATTTAGTTGATTAGGATTTGGAGAGATTTAGAAAGATTTGTTTCCTTATTTAGTTTGTTGGAATAGGATTGGATCTTTCTCTATATAAAGTGATCAATCCTTGTTTTCTTTCTTGAGTTTTCTAATAATAAAAGTGCACCTTGTTCCAGAAAAACTCTCACACTTTCAATTGACTTTTCCCATGTGATAATCCTTTTTCATTTTTTAAAAAAAACTAACTCAAAGGGAAAGGAAAGTTGGACTTCTAGTAGTTATCCTTTGTTGAAGCCATCCCCCAAGCAAAATGGAATTCAAGGACCAGGAATTTAGCCCTTGCAGATGCAGATCATCTGTGACATCCCTGAAAGCCAATGTGCCTATGTAACAAAAGATTTGGTCATGTTGAAACCAATAACTAATTACCTTATATATAATCAATACTTTATACAGTTATCATTTTAAAAAAAACTTCGTACAGTTATTACAGAAAATGAATATCATTTAATTTTATTGGATGTCTCTGAAGAGACTATCATTTAATTTTTAAACTATCTTCCCATCTTGCACTACAATTTGGTGCTTGCAAATCTTGGAAGTATATTGAAAAGGGAACCATTTTGTTATAGTATAAGGGCAGAAGCTAGTTGTGTATGCAGCAGCTTCATGCAATATAGGTATGAATCATGATATGGCAGCATGTGATACCACATGAGAAGTTGTGGCACCGTGAAATATCTAAATTATATGCACAACATTCAAGTTTCTGAAACATCGTTGTTTTCCCTGAAAGGGAATCCTCAACTCTTATCCCAATGTTAGACTCTAACATAGGCTTATATTGATTAAATATGAAAAGTTTCAACACGAATAACCTTGAATATCAACTAAGACAGCAGGATTACCAAAAGTAGACAAGGCATTCATCCCCATATGTTTCAAAACCTCCAGGAATTTGATGTGGATTGATAGATTGAAATAGCACAATAATTCATAGGGTCAATTTCTCTTTTGTGTTTCCAAAAATCACCTTTATTATAAATATTTGGCCACCAATGGTGTAAACGGCTCAATATACCCTCAAAAGATAGTACCTCATCGGATACTCAAGAGAGCTTCAAATGGTACATAAGGATGGAGGTATGCTACTAGTTAACATGAGTTTAAGCATTTTGAGTCACTTGGTAGCTGGACCTTTGGAGTTTATGGCTCAACGATGTTAACTAGCAGACAAGTGGCATTGTGCCTGGGTCTCTCCCTGAGGTGTCATAGAAGTGCATCAGAGCATAACTCTCCTTAGTAAGAGGAAAGAGCAACCTAAGAGGTAGAGTCACCACTAGTAAGGAAACTAGTAGGAAATGGCTACCTTTGAGATAGAGTTGTCACTATTATTAAGAGATAGATCTCTATGCCATCCACAATGAGGGAGAATGTAAGCACCTTAATGTGTAACATCTTAATGTGCCTCCAAAAGATAGAACCACATAGAAAACTCAAGAGAATTTCAAGTAGTATATAAAGATGGAGGCTTGCTACTAGTTAACATGGGGTTAAGCACTCTGAGTTGGTTGCCGATGGGTGCATTGATGCCTATGGCTCAATGACATTAACTAGGTAGTCGCTTAGTGGTGTGATCGCAGTTGTACTTCGAGTCGTCATTGGATGGTATCTGTTGAGCCCAAGGACTTTTGTAGCATTTATGTTTGTTTTGGGGTACCTTTGTAATTTTCCTAAACTTCTCTTATATAAAAGAGATGCTAGGGTTTCTTCTTTGAAATAAGACATTCATTTTATCCAACATGGTATCAAAGCAGCGGTCCTAGGCTGGTGCTCCAATATCCCACAAATATTTCACCACAAGATGATTGGATCACCAATATTGTGGTGATTCAATCAATGATCCGATGATGGAAGGGAGTAGTAGTAGTGTTAGCACTTCCAGCCCCTGTGCCACCACCGTTGCTACCCCTGCAGGGAGCCCCATCGCCGTTGACGTTCCTGCTGAGGGTCCTGCCAGCACTGTGATCCCTGTTGCCAGTCTCCTTGCACCAATAGCCCCTGCTGGCGGTTCCAGAACCAGCGCCATTGCCCAGCAGATGACTGGTGATCCGGCCGACCATGCACTGCAGGCTGCTGATGTCTTCATTGCAGTCGGTAGATTCGCCAGAGGTCTGTCGATGGCCTAATCAAGGTGTGCACTATCCTGGTTTGCCGTTCTTGATGCAGTCTCGTGCATGATGAAGTATATGTCACGCTTTTTGATCATGGTGATGAGCCTTCTCTCACCGTTGGTAGCAAAGTTTGCTTCCTCGAGCATGGTGAGCCTTCTCTCGTGCACCAAGGAGGTGATTCATTCACCAAGAAGTCTAATTTCAGATTTGAAGGGGTTTGCGTTGGCAACCCAAGAAAATATGAAGAATAGAATTGGAGGAAAGTGGATAATTGATTCCGGTGCTTCTGTTCATCTTACAGGAGACATACGTCTTATGGATACCAGACTCCATGTGGGATTAAGGAAGTTAGGATGGCCAATGGAGCCACGTCACCCATTACAGCTGTAGGCCATATATGTGCTTCCTCGAAGATTTTGATTGGGGGAGTTCATTGTGCCCTCGAGTTTCCGATGAATCTACTATCAGTGAGTTGCATCTGTAAGGAACTTGGGTGTTGGGTTGTGTTTGATGAGGGCCATTGCTACTTCTAGGATAGACAGAGAGGAGATATTGTAGGTGGGGGTATAGAGCGGGGTGGACTCTATTACCTTGACACACCTACGTTATTCACAGGAGTAACATCCATAGCTTCTGATCCATAGCTATGACACAGGAGACTTGGGCACCCCTCGCTCAAGAAGATATGGCAAATGTATCCCAATTTGCCAAACTCTCTGACGTTACAGTGTGAGGACTGTTATCTTAGGAAACACCACATGAGTACTTATCCATAGAGGGACATTGGAGTGAGTACTGTCCCCTTTGCCTTAGAGGGACATTGTGATGTATTGGCCATCCAGGTTGTCTACTCTGGGAGGACATCGATATTACACTGTTATTTTGAATGATCATAGTCGCCTCACTTGGGTGTTCTTGATGAAGACTTACGTAAAAACTCCCCAGATTTTCAGCAGTTCCTGGCAGTGGTTCAGACTCAGTATGATAGTACAGTTTGAGTCTTCCGTAGTGATGCCTTGGAGTTTATGTAATGAGATGTGCAGAGTCTTTTTTCGTTTTGTGGCATCATTCACTAGACATCTCGTGCTCACACATCCTAGTAGAATGGTGTGGTTGAGTGTAAGCTTCGACATCTTCTCGATATTGCTAGGACCCTGATGATTCACATGAATGCTCCTAAGCACTTTTGGGAAGATTCCATACTGTTGCCTACCTGATTAATCGAGTACCTTCGTTGGTTCGAGGACAGATCCCCTTCCAGGTGATTCATCCTGATTGTGATAGGTCATTTTCTTTACCCCTATGGGTTTTTGGATGCACTTGTTTTGTCCACGCTTATGGTAACTAGGACAAGTTTTCTCCTAGGGCAATAAAATGTGTTTTCCTTGGGTATTTCAGGACACAGAAGGGATATAGGTGTTATGACCCGAGCTGCAGGAGATATATTGTTACTGCTGATGTTATTTTCCTTGAGAAGATTCCTTTTCAGAGGAGGGAACATTTATACATGCTGCATTGGAGGAGACTCAGGTTTACCATTGGAGGTCGCATGTGTTGCTGGACACTGGGCCTCGTCCTGATTTGACAGATGAGAGTAGTTCAGACACAAAGGAGTAGTTACCTTTGAGAAGGCCTAGCAGAGCTTGTACACTCGATCCCCTCTCTCAGTACACAGGTGTTGCTCACCTTGAGGATGGCGTCAGGCAGCTTGCTTCAGCTATTATTGCCTTTACTATTCTCAGAGATTTTATTCAGGCTTCCCGTGATCCTAGGTGGCAGGCTGCGATGGATAAGGAGATGCAGGCCCTACAGTCACGACATACGTGGGAGGAGTACCTTGCTTGATGGTGCTACAGTGGTGGATTGTAGGTGGGTCTACACTATTAAGTATAGACTTGATGGTACAATGGACAGGTATAGGGCTAGGCTTATTTCCAAAGGCTTTACTCAGACTTATGGGGTGGATTATTTTAAGACTTTTTCTCCAGTAGCTCGTATCACCTCTATTAGCATTATCATTTCTGTTGCTGTGATAAAAAAACTAGCCTTACATTAGCTTGACATTAAACATGCTTTTTTGTATGGTGATGTCTGAGGAGGTGTACATGAGATAGCCACCATGTTACAATAGTCAGGGAGAGCTTTTTTGTCGTCTAAGAAAGGCGATATATGGATTGAAACAGAGTCCCCGTGCCTATTTTAAGAGGCTTAGTACGGAGATTGAGAAGATTGGGTTCCGGCAATCTACCACTGACCACTTTGTCTTCATCAGGAAGATGGAGTATGGAGAGTATACCTGTGTTGTTCTAGCGGTGTATGTAGATCATATGATTCTTACAGGTGATGATGAAGATGGGATTGCTTAGACCAAGTCCTTCTTGCAGTCTACTTTTGTTACCAAGGATTTGGGAGAGTTGAGATACTTTCTGGGGATTGAGGCGGTACGACAGGGGGTCATGTTTGTCCTTGTCACATAGGCAGTATACACTTCAGATTCTTCAAGAGGTTGGTTTGCTTGGGGACTAAATCCTCTGGTATACCTGTGGAGCCACCTCCTGCATGCTGTTCTGATGAGGAGGATCCGTTGTATGAGGATGGTGCTCATTACCGTAGTACAGTGGATCCCTTGCTCTATCTTACCATCACAAGGCCTGATATCAGTTTTGCAGTGAGTAAAAGCTAGTCAGCACATGTAGGCTCCACCTTACAACCACTGGTGTGAGGTATGCCTCATCCCGAGGTACCTCAAAGGGACACTAGGTAGAGGGCTGTATTACAGAGATGGTGGAAGCTTAGAGATGCTTTAATGTAGATTATGCAGGGTCTGTGGATGATCGCCGTTCTTCTGGTTTTGTAGTCTATCTTAGGGGGAATCTTATCTTCTGGAGGAGCAAGAAGCATAGCGTTGTAGCTTACTCGAGTGTGGAGGTAGAGTATAGAGCCATGGCATAGGCTGCTTATGTGATCATGTGGATTGTTTCCTTCTTGTAGGATCTTAGTATCCAGACCACTCATCCTGTTTTACTCCTCTGTGACAATAAATTAGCCACTTATATTACCTCGAATCCGGTCTTTCATGAGATAACCAAGAATATTGAGGTTGACTATCACTTTGTTCGTGTTGTAGTTCTTAGCAGCAAGATTAATATCCCATTGCCTCCTTAAAACTTCAGCTCGCTGATATATTCACCAAGGCTCTAGGGAAGAAGCATCTTGATTTCTTGTGCGACAAGTTGGGTCTTGTAGATATCTACGCCTCAACTTGAAGGGGAGTATTGAGCCTAGGGACTTGTAGCTTTTATGTTTGTTTTGCAGTACCTTTGTGATTTTCCTAAACCTCTCTTATATAAAAAAGAGGCTAGGGTTTTTCTTTTGAAATAAGACATTCATTTTCTCCAATAGTATCAAAGCATAACTCTCCCCTTGTAATTGGACGGGCCAGGGGCCGCCTGGAGCGGGGCCAGGTTGGTGGCTTGGGATGAGGTTTGCGAGCCAGTGCAGGAGGGTAGCTTAGGGGTCCGAGATGTGGGTTGCATGAATAAAAGTCTATTGACGAAGTGGATAGCCAAGCTTTTGAGGATGAATCGAGACCTTTTTGAGGTCATGCAGAGGTGTTACTGGCCCTTTGTGGCTCAATCGATGCTGGAGTTGCTTGTGGCTGGGGTCTCCTACTTTCTTAGGGGCTTGGCGGAAGTTGCTTTAGAGGTGTGCAGTTTCTTTTCCTTTGTTCTGGGGACATGTGATGAATTTCAATTCTGGATGGATGATTGGATGGGAGATGACCTCCTTTGTGACAGATTCCCTGGCTTGTTCTCCAGAGTTGCCTAGAAAGAGGCGACAGTGGCAGAGTGCTGGGAGCAAGCCTGGTGCCCTACCTTTCAAGGGACTTTTTCCGACCAGAGATTGGACGAGTTGCAGGAGCTTCTGTAGGTCCTGTAGGGATGGGAGCCAGAGGGAGGGGTTGATGGCTTTTATTGGGAGAAAGGAGATTTCTCGGTAAGGAAAGCCTATGACAGGATTAGGGGGTCTGTGCAGCTGACTGACGTTGACTTTCTACGGTATTGTAGATTGATATGGTTGGCAGACTGCTTGCTCAAGGTGAAGATCTTTGCGTGGTTGTTGAGGAAAGGAAGGCTCGTCACGAAGGCTTGGAGGGCAAGGTGGGTGCCCGCGAATTACAGGACATGCCCACTATGTGTGGCGGCAGGGGGGTGGAGGAGGACCTTGAACACCTCTTCTTCAGATGTAGTTTCTCCATTCAGGTGTGGAATAGGTTGTGGAATAGGTGTGGATTGAATGACGGATTGCTCTTTTGTCATTTTATTATTCTTCGGATTTGGGGAGAGCTGGATGGTGAGGAGAGGGGGCAATGGTGAGGGTGCTCAGTGCCTCCGTGAGAGTGTTTGTTACAAGTGTAGGGGGAGGGGGCCATTGGGCTCGGGATTGATATGATCCTATCGTCTGTCTTCATTGTCGTGGGATTGGTCATTGAAGGAGGTCATGTCCCCTACAAAGAAGTGTGGGTGTTCACCGAGAGGGAGAGACACATAGAGGTCTGCCTCCATCACCTTTTGAAATCTCTTCTTCTAATGTGGAGTCTCCCTGGTCGATGGAGGTACGTCAGATGGATTTGATTTTCAAGGGCTCATTGGTAGGTATGTTTTCGAGCGATTCTCCTATGGTTGATAAGGTGCGCTCCTATCTTTTGAGCTTGGGGTTGTTGTCTATGGGTTAGGAGATTGCAACTTTATCGAAGGATAAGGTGCTTGTTTTTGGTTTGAATGAGTTTGACATTGATCGGCTTAGATTCACAGAAATGATTATTGATGGTGTCTATTTTCGTTGGAGATTGTCGGGTATTTATGGAGCTATCGATGAATGTGTTCCTATGAGTCCTCTTCATTTCGTATTATTGGAGTTCCTCTTAGATTAGGCACGGTGGGGATGGTTACGTCTTTATACTCTTCTTTTGCAATGGTGAGGTGTTGGGGTGTTAGCATTGCGGAAGGTCAGGCTACGTCTATTCTGGTTGAGGGTGAGCTTCTTGCTGGTTGTCATTTGCCCAACAAGGAGGTTTTGCATTATGGAGGTTGTGCTTGTTTGGTTTCTTTCGAGGAAGTGGGTCCAAGGTGCACTTGGATGTTTCCTATGCCCAAGTTGTGGCTGCAGGAGGTAGCAGGAGGGTTGCCGATCGAAAAGGTAGATGAGGAGCCGATGGTGGCTGGCTGTGAGGCTGGGAGGACTTCGACGAAGGGTGGCGCTGTTGGGTGCGTTGTCAGAATGCGGAAAGTCTGGAGATCGATTTCTAAATTGGTTGGCTAGCTGGGCAAGATTCAAAATATGGAATCCGGGACAATTGTTCTCCTTGATTACGAGGGAAACAATTTTCCAAATTTAGAAAGTTTTCTAAATGGGGAAAATCGCTTGAGATGGAAGGATCGGCTGGCGATGACCATTGCTCCTGGTTTGGATGGTGATTCAAAAAAAGATGCTGATGTGGAGACTGCCTATTTTCTCTCAAGACAGGTGGACTCTGGATCCGTTTTTGGATCCAGATGTGGTGAGTTGCAATCGCTAAACGTGAATAGTTTTGATGTTTTTAGTTTCGGAGGCTCGTTTGCTACTGTTGACTTGTTGCATGTTGTTAACAAGAACTAGACGGAAGAACGACAGGACGATTTCCTCTAGTAGGCACAGGTGGTTGATGCGATGGAGTAGGAATGTGCACTTTGCTTCTTGCAGGTGGCTTTTGGTCCCATTTGTGGGTCCAGGCGTGGCGAGTTCATGAAAAACACACTTCCTAGGAACCCAGAGTCTTTGATTTTTGCTTTGGATGGTGTTTTGCTACTGGATCTGCTACTCTATTGCAGGACATACCGGTTCCATATGCTTTTGGATCCATTTTTCAGTCATTGTAGTTTGGGGGAATGCACATCTGTGACATCGGCGTGGGTGTTATATTGGGTAAGGTGCAACAACAGGGGGTATCGCTGGAGGATGGAGCTTCTGACGTTGGAGCCTTGCTGCGGGTGAAGATACACAAAGTGAAGGCATATTGCATAAATCGTCATCGAGCAAATCTTCGTGCCATGTTAGAGTGCTTTCACAGAATCATAAGTTGGTTCTTAGTGTGTGTTATAAACGCAAGAGGTCGACGAAGGGGCCTGTTGTTGTACGTGGGCGTGTCAGCTTTGAAGAAGAGGAGGTTGATGGGCGTGTGGCATCGGTGATTGGTGCAAAGAGAATCCATACAGGAGGGGCAAAGAAACTTTCTGATGATTAGAGTGCTTTCTTAGAACGTTCGTGGTCTTCGAGATGAGGGGCAGAGGTATATTTTGAGGAGATATTTGAAGGATTGGAGGGTTGATATTGCTATGTTGCAGGAGACTCATCTGGACAACATCACTCCCCAGGTTAAGAATAGTTTATGTGGTGATTAGTTTCATGATTTTCTTAAAGTGAAGGCTGAAGGGCGATTAGGTGGGATCATTTTGATGTGGCATGATGATTTTTTTGAGTTGAGTTCATCTCTTTTGGCAGGGAGGATGTTGACAGTCGTGTTCAATAGAAAATCTGATGGAAAGTCCATGGCCTTTTCATGTATCTATGGTTCTTGTGATGCTGCTGCTAGGCCACATTTTTTGGAAGAACTTACTCAGGCTTTTGTGAAAGTGGATGGGATGCCTTGGTTGGCTGGAGGTGATTTTAATGTGACACTATGTGCGGAGGACAGACTGGATGGAAGATGTGATAGATCCACTTTGGAGTTTCAGCGCATTCTGCAGAAGCTGGAACTTGTGAATCTACTAGTGTCTGGGGGTAGATTTACTTGGAGTGGTAATGGTATGGCTTCGTGTATTGACAGGTTTTTGAGCAATGTGGCGTTGGCTGAATCTTTTCATAGTGTGGAGATTGTTGCTTGTGACAGGTCTTTTTCGGATCATACGCTTTTACTTTGGTATAGCAATGAGGACACACATTTTTCTACTTATTTTAAATTTCACAAATCTTGGCTTCTTGAACCTGGATTCAGAGAAAATGGTGCGTGACAGATGGTGTTCTAGACCAGCTTTTACCTTAGCGATGCGTACACTGGTGTCTAAGATCCGTGTTATCAGGGAGGGTATGATTGAATTCAAACGTGAACTTAAGATGCGTCATGAAGGGAGAAGGAATGAAGCCCTGCAGAAAGTTTCCCTCTTAGATAGACAGGAAGAGGCCACACTGTTGTCTAATGAAGAGATCCAAGAGTGTAAAATGATGCAGGAGGTGGTGTTGGAGGAGGATCGCAAAAAAGAGATGGATTGGAGACAGAAATCTCGTCAGTTATGGCTTCAGGAGGGAGATGCCAATACGAGATTTTTTCATTTAGCTTAATAGGAGGCCAATATGATAAATGTGTTGAAGGTGAATGACAACATGGTAAAACAGAGGAATCCGATTTGTGAGATTTTTAGGTCTCATTATCATGCTTTTATTAGGAGGCATTCAGGTGGTGGTTGGTGTTTAGATACTTTGAATATGGACCGTGTGAAGGTGGAAGAGGTCCGGGAGCTAACTCGTGAGGTTAAGGTGGAAGAAATCATTGGGGCACTTCATGGTTTGAAGGTGGAGGGGTCACCTGGGCCTGATGAGCTGTAGATAATTTTCTATAGAGAGGTGTGGGATGTGGTTGGTCCAGACGTGGTTGCCATGATCCAAGAGTTTTTCAGGGGTAATGGAGGATTTGAAAGGTTTAACTGTTTTAACTTATTTCTATTGCCTAAAAAACTAGGAGCGGAGACGGTTGATGAGTACAGGCCTATAACACTTTCTAACTCCATTTACATCTTGGTTGCTAAGATTCTGGCTAATAGATTGCGGCTTATTTTTCTCGATCTCATTTCCCTTGTGTAGTCAGCATTTATTAAGGGGGGATTGCTTCAAGGTTCCTTTGTGATGGCTGAAGAGATGTTGGCTGCTTGGAAGAGAAGACATATGTTCGCTTTTCTTTGGAAAGTTGATTTTTTCAAGGCTTATGATTCAATTTCCTGGTCATATCTTAGGGAAATTCTTAAGAGGAGGGTTTTTGGATGTGTGGATTCAGTTAATGAAAAGATGCATTACAACTTCCTCTTTTTCTGTTTTGGTGAATGGCCGATCTAGTGGATCATGGATTCAAGGGGTGTTCAGCAAGGTTGTCCGATGGCACCTCGTTTATTTGATATTGTGGTTGATACACTTGCCTCCTTGGCCTTTAAGGCGTGTAATGGCAATGCTTTCTCAAGGTTTACTTGCCAGAGTGATGGGGTTTTACTTGCTCCGCTATTGCAATATGCAGATGACACGATGTTTTTTGTGGAGAGTGGAGGCACAGAAGCAGCACATGTGTCAGCTTTGGTTAGAATTTTTGCGGCCATTTCTACACTGAAAATTAATCAATCTAAGTCCATATTTGTTCCCTTTGATCTCTTTAGTACGGTGGTGGATGAAATCTTAAATTGGTTGGAGTTCCCCGTCTCTCACCTACCAATTAGGTATCTTGGTCTCCTTTTGAAAGGTAAGAAACAGGTGACTTCTGATTGGAGGATTGTGGTAGATCAACTTACTAAGAGATTAGCGTCGTGGAGTGGTAGATTGCTCTCTAGGGGGGACACTTGGTATTGCTGAAATCAGTTTTATCTTCCATTCCGGTCTTATATTTTTTTGTTTTTTGTCCTCCAAGGAAGGTCTTGAAAATGTTAGACATAATCAGGAAGAGATTCTTTTGGAAATGAGCTGATTATGTGGGAAGATTTGCACAATTGGTCTAGTGGAATGAGATTTGTAGGCCAAAGAATGAAGGTGGTCTGAGGGTTCGAAGTGTAGACAAGTTTAATAAGGCCTTGCTTCTCAAATGGGTGGTGAGATTGTTTTCAGGTGAATCTTCACTTGTGATCAAGATTTTGAATGACTGTTATGGAAGATGTATGAACATGCTTGGCAGGGCAGCCTCAAGAGGGGGATCCTCCTCCTTTTGGCATCCCTTGCAGATGGTAATGCAGGAGTATGTGGGTGATTTCAGGCTGGCCTTGGGAAATGGGAGGTTATTTAAATTCTGAGAAGAAGATTGGAGTGAGCTGGGAATTCTTTCAGATGGGTTCTCGCGTGTTTTTCAGCAATCGATGGACAAGTTTGCTACGGTTAGTGAGATGTGGGATTCACAGTGTAATGCATGGAGTTTTAGAATGCCAGCTGGTCTGTCAGAGAACTTATGAGGATTTTCAGCAACTGCTGCAATGCATTTCAGATATTCATCCTGAGGCAAATGAACCAGATAGTCTTGAATGGAGTCATGGAACTTTTTCGGTTAAAAAAGCTTATGACATGTTGATTGATGATGGCTGTCTTATGAGCGAAGTTCAGTCTGATTCTAGATTGATATGGATGTGCAAAGTACCATTGAAAATAAAAATCTTTGTTTGGTTGCTTCAAAGAGAACACATTGTCACCAAAGTTATGAGGAGAAGATGGACGGGTGATAGTGATGTTGCCTGTCCAGCAATTTGAAGAGGACGCCGGCCATTTATTCTTTGCTTGTGAATTCTCAAGACAAGTTTGGCAGCAGTTTAATAGTGCTACTATTGACACCTCCAGTGCCTCCAACTTCTGGATTTCTTGTAGACAGCATATTAGTCATGATGTGGTGGGATGGATGCCTGGTTTTACGATCCTATGGTGCTTATGGTTGTAGCAGAATGGCATTATTTTCAGAAAAGACAGATGCTGGGTGGAAAATGTTGTGAGGGAGGTTCTTTTCTTATCTGATTTTTGCCTTAATACGATTTAAGTCTGTTCCATTTTTTTAGTACAAGTTTTTGGATAATTATTGATCTCAGGCAAATTTCCTTTTCTTTCTCAAAAAAAAAAAAAAAAGTTGCAACGAGTTTTGGGCTTCCTTTAGGAGAGAGGGTGGGGTGGGGAGACCCACTGTTTTCAGATCTTAGAGTGAGAGAGCAAAGGTATTGGCGGTCTTGTGGGGAGTTTGGCTGGGAAGGAATTGAGTGGTCTTTAGGGGGCACACTCCTTATGTTGAAAGCTTTGTCTCCTCTATTTCCTCCCAAGTGGTGTTTTGGGAGTCATGCATGTAATGTATAATTTGTTGGTTGTTCTTATGATAATGAAACTTGGGTGGTTATCTAGAGGATAACCACCCTTTCCCCTTTCCAAAAAAAAAAAAAAAACTCTCCCCTTTTTAGAGAAAAGAGCTACCCAAGAGGTGGAACCACCACTAGCAAGGATGGGTGGTAGGAAAGGCTATCTTTACGGTGGAGTTATCATTACTACTAGTGGAGGGAGATCTGGGCTAGTGGCAATGAGGGTGTTGTCATTTTAAAGTGGGGGAGAATGTAAGCACCTCAATGTCTAAGCACCTTAATGTTCCCCTAAAAGATAGTACTACATGGCAAACTCAAGAGAGTTTCAAGTGGTATATAAGGATGGAGGCATGCTATTGGTTAACATAGGCTTAAGCATTTTAAGTTGGTTGGTGTTAGGTCCTAAAGGGTTTGTGGCTCAATGATGTTAACCAGTATCTAGGTGGGGTGTTTGGGTTGGGACCCTGGGGTGTCATAGATGGTGAGCAAGGAGGGAGAGTGAGTGATAGAGAGGGCATGTGAGCATAGGTGGAGTCCTAGGAGGGTGAGAGGAGTGTGTTGACACTTCTGGTAATTGATGCATTTTGTCTCCCATGGACCTACTATTGTTGGTGGCGGTAAGAACCCTCCACACCTTGAGCTAGAGGTACGGGATGAGATGGAAGGATGACAGATTGTGGTGAGAAGGCAATATCGATGCAAGATGAATCATTGTGTGCTTACCTTGCAATGCTACTAGTGCTTGGCTAATGGGCATGTGGCCAAGGTTTGAAACATTGATTTTGACGTCGTTTCGATAAATTTCTAAGTGCATATTTCACCGGCATGCCGACAAAAATGGAAGCAGTCAAAATGATTGGAACGTTAAAAATAACTATTTCCATTTAAGCCATAAATCATGTTTTATACTTCATATTTAAATGACATTTAGTTCCTCCACTAGTCATTAGAGTTGTTGGCATTAACTAAACATAAGTTGAAGCTTTAGTAGAATCTCTTTTGACGTAGGTACAACAATAGGAGGTTTAAAACATAGGAGTAACAATGAAGAATGGGAGCAATAGCAACCGCAACTATTGAAATGCCGAGTGCATTTCAATAATGCCAACCAAATATCAAGAGAGGAACAAGAGCAACAACGGTAGTGATGGAAAAGAATGATAGTAGTAACAATGGAGGAGAAGAATGGGAGAAGAGCAGTAGTAGTGGAAAGAAGGGGAAAAGTTAGAAGAGTAGCGAATGTTTTAAATATCGATATTGCATTCATAAGTCAAAAACATGATATATTGTTGATACCGAAGGAACTTTGGTGAAATCACTTAAGATGGTTTAAAATGTCATAGCATGAAAAAATGCTTGGAAGATTAAAATAATGAAAAAATAATCTAATTTTCAATGGATCGCCAATATATGAGAAAAATGATATATGACCCGTATCAATATTTTCCATGTTGGAGATTTAATCGACCAGGTTGGTCGGCAGCAGCAGCAGCAACAACATAAACCTTGCTGGCGGCGGCGAAACCGGCGGCATGCCGGTGAAACACCTGCATATCGACATAAATTACATGTCGATATGGCTCACATGCAAAAAGTGCCATTTGGAGCCGTCGGCACTTGAATCACAGCATGTGGCATGCCATTGCAAGGAGGGCTTGGTGTGTCGTTGCTGCTACACCTTGGGCCACAAGGTGATGGGTTGTCGCTTAGGGAGCCCAGGTAGTGGTAGAGAGATCAGCAAGGTGTTCTTCACATAGAAGAGGGCCGTGTGAGGTTCGCTGATTGGTAGACACATCCTTTGCAAGGGTGTTGTGCTTCCTACACCTTTACGAAGGGGAGATGCTACAAGACGTCACTCTTAGGCGAGCACCTTCATGTTCTTGATGATTTCTTTGTCTTCACACCCTTAGAGGACATGGTGTTAGGACTAGGAGGTCGATTGGTCTTTTGGGCGGAGGAGTTACTCTTGACAATCTCCATCGTGAGGACTCCATACCCTTTTGCGAGTATTGATGGAGCTTCGACAAGGGTAGCTAAGAGGTGGAACATCGATCAAAGAGACAGGGGTAGGATGGACATTTTGCATTCGATTCAAATAGGGAAGTTGAAGGGTTGCAAGATTTGTGGGATCACCAAGAGTTGATGGCGCCAATCTTGGAATCCACCGCTCCTGTCAACAAGAATTGAGGGGGGAGTGATTGTTGTGTCCATAATTTGTGGACCGCGATCTGCCTCTCCTACCAAGCTAGGTCGGGCAGTCTCGACACCTTCGGTTTCGACTTGACTAGATTCGGGTCTTGAGTATGGAATTGATTATGACTCGGCTCTTGGTCTCTTCAATTTTGATCCCCACTCCCCTCTTGCTTCCATGATGGGTCCCCTCCATTAGAGTTGGAAGGCACTATGTAGTCATATTCTGTGGTGGAGGCCATGAAGCATTTCGGTTAGGGTGACACCTCACTATCGGGTGATGCTTCTTTGGTAGTCCCCTGCACACCAGCGGAGATCCTTGCCACCATGGACCAGGGCAGCACTTTGTGTTTGGCTAAGGTAGTGGAGGCAATTACTTGTCGGAGAGTAGGTTCGAGGGGCTTGTCTTGGACCTTAAGGCTGCAGTTGGAGATTCTTCTTCCATGCATTAGTCCCCACTTGAGGACTGGCTGTAGCGATCACCCAACACCTTGACCAAGAGAGATCGGAAAGGTGGGTTTAGGTATTGCTGCTTTGGAAGCCCCATCGTTGGCTTTACATGGTGAGCGCTAAGAAGCTACCACCCAGATACGAATTCGTATGAGCCTTGAAAATGATCTGGACGTTGGCTGTTGCCTGCAAGTTCCTCGGTGCACTCCTTGCTTCTCTGTGGAGCTGGTGTTGGTCTATTGTGGAAGACCAGCTTCAATCTCTTCCTTTGTGGACAAAGTTGTGGGTATGGGTTATCAAGCACAATGTGCCTCATCGCCCCACCTACCACCTCCTGGCAAATGGTAGAGAATGCAGGGAAATCTAAGATAGCTGAAATTGTAGGTCTTTAAGTCATTACTCGATGCATTGCCTATAATAGGCCATGTAGAGGTAAGGCTGGTGGGAGAGTTCACCTATTTGCAATGAAGATTTTATCCTAGAATCTTAGGCGACTGAGATAACGAGATAAGAGGGGAATTCTCAGGAGATATCTCATGGAGTGGAAGATTGATATCACCCTCCTCCAAGAGACTAAGTTGGAACATTGCGACTCCCATCTTTGGGCTAGGATTGGGGTTGGCTGGTTGGATGGGCTTGTGGCATTTGATGCTAATGGTAGATCAGGTGATCGGCTGATTGGTTGGAGTAACGACATGTTCATCATGACTAACATTAAAAGATGCTCCTTCTTGATGGCGGTGGATTTTGAGAGGAGTGACGATTTCTCTTGTAGGATGATAAATGTATATGACCCTTGTGCCCTTGAGGTCAAATTTGCATTTTGGAGGAGCTCTTGCAGTTCTAGATTGAGGATACTTGGCATGTGTGGGTGATTTTAATGCCACCCTCAGTTCGAAGGACAGTCCGAAGACTCTCAGGCATAGAAATAAAGGCTTGGATGATTTTTTGGACTGGGTGTTTACTGTGGGGGTAGTGGAACTAAAGGTCCCAAACTGCAGATACTCATGGAGAACTTCTGAGGATGGAGGACCTAGGATGCATTTAGATAGATTTTTGGCTTTGTCAGTTTTTGCCAGAGCTTCCCTGTTAGCCTGACGAGGGTCTCACCAAGACCCTTCTCGGACCATACTCCCTTGGAATGGGACTCTAGAGAAGATACTTGATATGGGACCTACTTCAACTTTGAGAGGTCTTGGCTTTTAGAGGACAACTTTCGAGGGAAGGTTGAATAATGATGGAGAGAGTGCCAGGCTTATGGTCCTCCTGCTACTATGTATCATAGGAAGATCCTTTTCCTTAAGAGAGAAGCTTTGGGAGTATAAGAAGGAGCTAAAAGAAGTTAGGAATATAGTTTGAGACGAGGCCTTGGAGGGTATCTCCAGACTTGATAGACTTGAGGACACAAGAGACCTCTCCCTCAAGAGGTTGCCGAAGGATCAGAGCAACATATGCAGATTCATGTTGAAGACAGGAAGGATGAAGTTGCTTGAAGTCAAAGTCCTATACAACTTTGGTTGAGAGAAGGGGATTCCAATGCGAGGTTCTTCCACTCTTTTGCTAATTGCAGGCGGAGGAGGAATTGGATAGACTCTATTTCAGATGAGAATGGCCTTCACTTGGGGTGCCAATAGGTCGGGAGAGCTTTTTTTGACTTTGACCACTGCCTTTCTATCAGAGAGATCAGAGGACTTGGCACCTTGAAGGATACAGACAGGCTTGGCTTGGGGGAAGTGAGAGACATGGTTTCTGACAATCATGCATAAATTTAGGAAAAAATTGATTTAATCAGTAATAGATAATGGCTTAAGTTATGATTTTTTAGGACAATGCTAATTGGGATTAGATCTAAGTGGAGGCAAAGAATCTACGTAGCCGACCCCACTTAGTGCTGAAAAGGCTTTGTTGTTGCTGTTGTAATGCTAATTGGGAATATGGTCAGTACAAAGATTCCGTTATCTGTTGTCAGTTCACTATTGGTGTGAATTAGATTTCCCGAAGGATGACTTAATGGTAGTCCCACCATGTTGGAACTGGCTAAGCAAATTTTTCTGGCACCATGGTTAGAAGTGCTTATTCTTAGTTAGATTTGCTTCCCCGCTATCCTTGTTTGTCTCTTGTACCATTTGATTTTACCTCGCTTTGCATTTCACTTTTTCAAGCTGAGGTGATGTCCAAGTTTCCATGGAACTTTGGATAATCCATTACCATGATTATTGACTGTTCTATTAAAAAATCTGTATTATTTTCACATAAAGGTTGTATCCCAGGTCTTCACTTATATTATTATTTTTTGGTAAATAAAATGAAGACAGCCCCTTTCACAAAAGAAAAAAAAAAAGTGTAAGGCCTGATTGACATAGAATTTATTTTTTGGAGTTGTCACAATTCTCCTGCTTTCTTAAAAAAATGGTGCTATTCATTGCCAATTTTTCTATCATGTGAAGGTCTATCTTATACTCGATGAATTCATTCTTGCTGGGGAGTTGCAAGAAACCAGTAAGAAGGTAAGCATGCTCACCTTTTAAGCCATTTTTATCCTTTCGTTTTAAACTTGTAAAAGCCTCTGTTTCGCTGTGTTTGCCCTGCTGTTTACATTGTTTGGCCATTTTTTTCCAATCTCTGTCATCTTTATTGTTCAATTATGTTAAGAATTGGGATGCATCGAGGAGCCCTTCGCCTTCTTGTAGTTGATGCGTGTGGAGAGAAGAGAGGAGAGAGGGAGTCAACGCGTGTGAGAGTTCTTTGAAATAGAAAGCTTTATTATTGGAACTTAAATAAAAACTAGGTATTGCTCTCCTTTTAAAGAGAAACAATCCCATTTCTAACTATGGAAAACAGGAAATTAAATCCTAATTAACTAAAAATAGGAAAACCAACTTATTCCTAATTATCTTTAACAAAACTGTCACATGTGGTACAAAACTAGCTTGGCATGTAAGCCAAAAATCCTAAGGCCACCTTGGCTGACTACTTGGACCCACGGTGTCACATGGCATTGCCACGTGACCCTCTTTATTCCACACTAAAATGCCCCCTTAAGTCGAAGTCAGAGAGGGTGAAGACTTACCTTCAAAACATCCTATGAGGCTAGATGCCACACCAATTGTCTTTATCATCCGCATCCATATAAGCTCCACAATCTTCAATGAAGACTTTTGACGCAATTGCAAGTTCCTCTGCAACTTCTAAAGTTGTTGCTTTTTTGGTAACCTTGAACGTTGTTGCAATGATGGCAATCTTCTCTCTTTCTTGGAGTAATGTCCATAGTTTCTCCAATTTTGCTGGTGTGAAGGTTGACTTGTACGTGGAGGCTTCCCATATTTGGCCCAACACTTCTCATGCACATGGTTGGTGCCACCACAATGTTGGCGAGGTGGGAAAAATCGATCGGAGCCATGACCTCTTCTTCGTCCAAAGCCACCAACAGTAGTGGTTAAGGTAGTTGTGTTGGGCACAACTAAGGCTGAACTTGATGGATCATTGATCTCAAGTTTCTCGAGACGACTATAGATTATCTTGAGGTCAAGATCCTCCTCCATAGCAAGGATATGATCATGCGCTGGCTGAAAGCGAGGGTGAAGACTCCTAAGGAACTTGCATGCTTGCCAACGTGCTTGTGATTCAGCTTGTTTATCTCAACAAGGGGCTTGTAGATGCTAAGTTCTTTGAACATGCCCTCCATCATTGAGCAGTAATTGTGAAGTATAAAGATCCCCTTGACTTGAACTTTATATGTGCTAATAACTATTGGCGAGTTTGGCATATCTGGTCTTCTTGGAGAACCTCTTCTCAAGAGCATCCCATATGTTCTTGGTCATATCTTTATAAAGCATATTGGCTGCAATATTAGGATCAATAGAATTCATTAGTCAAGTCATTACCATATAGTTCTCCCACTTCTTTTTTCCTGCATCTCTCGTCTCCGGAGCTTCCTCGAGAAGTACATGAAGCCTGTCTTGTCCACCAACAAATATCTTGAAGGCTCTTGCCCACAAGATGTAGTTGGACGCCCCCATCAAATTGATGGTCATTCTTTGCACAAGTACCTTGGTTTCTGTGGCGATTTGAGTATTTACATCAGCTATATCTTCAACGCGGTCGTTGAGGAAAGTCTTTGTGTCTCTTCTTCTATAACCGAGAGCTAAGTACTAGATCTTGGTGTTCCTTATCGTGTTAAGGGGTTCCACGTACCCCCTCAACCCCTTGGTGTCGTTACTCCTTTGCCCCAAGAGCTTGTCGAGTCACTTGGGTCTGTGGGTGCGTATAAGGTCACCCTTTTTGTAGTAGGGTTGGCGTGGTGCTTTGACTCTTGAGTCTTCCTCCACATGGTCCAAGCACATGAGAAAGATCCAATGCGTGGAAGATAATTTTTCTCCTCCTTTCCACGTGTGCGTGATCTAGTAGGCCAGGAAGGTCAGCTTGGATACCATGTTAAGAATTGGGATGCGTTGAGGAGCCCTTTTCCTTCTCGTGGTTGACGTATATGGAGGGGAGAGGATAAAGGGGGTTGGCGCGTGAAAGAGAGGAGAATAGTTGACGTGAGAAGAGGGAGAGAGGGGAGGAGTTCTTTGGAATAGAAAGCTTTATTATTAGAACTCAAATAGTAACTAGGTATTGCTCTCCTTTTAAAGTAGGAGAAAATGACCAAGCAAATGTTCTTCTCTAACCTTACCTCATAATATAAAGAGGTGAGAAAAGTTTAGTACAATCATAAGAAAATAATAAAATAATAAAAGGTACATAAACTGACTACAAATAAGTAAAGATCGAGGCACAATACTTCCCCTTAAGTTGGAGCATAGATGTCAATCATGCTTAGCTTGGAACAGTAAACATCGAAGGAAGAACATGGTAGTGGCTTAATAAAGATGTTTGTTGTCTGGTACTTTGAATTGATTGAGATTGTGCGGATGAGTCCACCCTAGATCAAATCACGTGTGTAATGGCAGTTGATCTCAACGTGCTTTGTCCTCTCGTGGAACATGTGGTTAGCAATGTTACATGTTGACTTTATTATCACACTTTATCTCCATAGGTGTCACAAGAAATATGCAAGTCTGTTAGAAGTGACCTCACACACATCTCTGCAGCTGTATGGGCCATAGCCCTATACTCGGATTTCGCACTAGATTTGGCAACAACTACCTACTTTTCGCTCTTCCATGTCACCAAATTTCCAACAACGTAAGTACAAAATCCTGTGGTAGAGTTTCTATTTGCCAAGCAACCTGCATAATTTGCATTTGAGTATCTTACCACACTCATGGAAGTCCTTTTATTAAACAAAATACCCTGTCCAAGAGCCTTCTTCAAGTACATCAACACCATCATGGTTGCATCCCAGTGCTACCTCGTTAGCCTGCCTATAAATTGACTTAATTGTCCAACAGTTAGGGAAGTGTTTGGTCTGGTGATAGTCAGATAAAGAAGTTTGCCAATTAGCTACATGTACTGTTTGCTGTCAACCACCTTTGCCTTCTCATTATACAATGACTTTCGGATCCATAGGAATATTTGCTAGTTTGGCCACTAGCATGCTTGTCTCCCATAGAACATCTAAAGCGTACTTCATCTAAGATAGAACAATTCCCTTTTTGCTGCGAGAAACTTTTATCCTAGGGAAGTACCTCAGTGGTTCGAGGTCCTTCAGAACAAATTTTCCTATAAGACATTGTTTGAGCTCAACAATGCCACTTGTATCATTTCTTGTAACAATTAAGTCGTCCACATACATAGGAAGTACTACTTTTCCCATCTTGACGAAGAGGGAATGAACTGATGTGGACCTTTGAGAGCTTATGAAATCAGGCTCTGGGACTCTGCTTTATCCCATATATGGCTTTTCGCAGTCTGCACACACTTCCCTTTAGTCTCATAGCTTGGTAGTTGTTGCATATATATCTCCTCCTGAAGATCACCGTAAAGGAACGCATTCTTGACATCAACTTGGTGACGCTGCTAATCATACTGAATTGCAACAAAGATAAGAATGCGAATAATTGGTAGCCGTGCAATTGGTGAAAATGTGTCGAAGAAGTTGGCATTGTATGTCTAGGACTCTGGGTAAACTCCTTAGTTACAAGACAAGCCTTGTGTCGAGCAATAGATCCATCTGGGTTGTATTTGATAGCAAAGATCCATCTACAACCAACAACAGTTGCTCCATCTGGAATAGTAGTGAGCTCCCAAGTATCCCGCGAATGTAAGGCAGCCATCTCAACCTTCATGATTTGGTGCCATTTTTGATTGAACATGGTCTGTTGGTGGGTGGTGGACATAGTAGCATAGAACCTTCCAAAAGAAGTGCCTAGTGTGTCCAAGTCGACCACAGTAAGTGCACAAAGTACGACCTCGTCCCTTCAACGCATGACCATGGCCTTTGCCTCATCCAGAAGTAGCAGTAAGAGCAGAAGTCTGACCAGTGACCTCTGTATTAGGTAGGTGAACAACAATCTTGATTAACCTACTATAGGTCTCCTCAAGTGAGGGATGCTCTACTTGGGTGAAAATCTGAAAACGTACAGCAGTAAACTCTGGTCCAAGGTCAGATAAGAAGAGTAAAACAAATATCTCCTTATATGCCCTTTGAGAAGTACAAGTACACATAGATCTACTAGCATGTGCTTCTCCAGTAGGCGATGGTGGAGTGTTTGGTAGGTGATTTGGATCATGGCTCGTGGTGGTGAGATGATGGATACAAGTGGTGGCGATGGTGATCGGATGGCGAGCATTTTTGGTGAGTGGTCATGCAACATGAGATTGGTACGTACATGTAGGGTGGATTGTGGCATATGTGATGCACCAATATATGATGAGGTTGTGTTGAGAACTTGAGGGTGCATGATAGAGGGGAGAAAGCAAAGGATAAAGTGATTGCTCTTCATAGCAAAATGGTACTGTGCCAGTGAATGACCCTCTTGGCATAACTGTGTGAGCTCGTGGAAGGTCTAAAATACTCGGGCTGAATTCTTTTTGTTGGAGTATGTCTTTTACAGGTTATTCCTCATCTCCTTTGCTGTTTGATGATACATAATCTCGTCACCAAGCCGTGGAATAACACAGTTAGAATCCATGCACATACCATAGCATTATCCTTATTCCATGTAGCATTCTTACTTGTCTTTTCCTGTGGTTCCGATTGAAGAAGAATATGCTCTTTATCATGACCTCTCACCGTCATGAGAAAAGTTGGTGACCATCATGGATAATTGGTCTCATTCAACTTAACCATGGGACCAAAAAAGGGACTCTTGTATGTCCTTGTCTTTGAAACGGGATCCGATGTCACCTCCAAAGAACTTAAAGGTGGCATCTTCCTTCAATCGAACCATTCCAACTTCCACAAATCAAAGCTAATGCATCTAATCAATCAACAAACTATTAAAAATCCAACCTGAAACAGAAAATCAGATCTGAATGCTCCATTTTTAGATCATCTGTGATCAGAAAAATATGGTGTTGTAGGCGTAGCAATCACTTCCGGGGTAAGAGGGAACCTTGGGAGTGACTGTCTCTCCCTTCTAGAGTTTGCTGCTACCTAGGACAGAAGAGAGAAGGCCGACTCAATTGCCCCTACCAACAAGAAGTCTCCACGCAGCGGCGCAAGAGAAGAGATATCCCAATGCTAGAGCATAGAGAGGGTGAGAAGACACCTTGCTGGTTGTGCATGGGCAGTAAGAGGCCCTGTGGCGGTTTAGAGGCCATAGGAGCTCCTCACGGGCTGCGAAGGAGGTCCCTACGGCGGCTCTAGGGCCCTGCTGCAAGGGATGCAGAGGTGTCACCGGTGGTGTAGGTGGCCCTGCAGTGGTGCTAGGGCCCTGTTGGGCCTTGGTAGCGCTTCTGCAGGGTCGACGAAGAGGAGAGAGAGGGCTGGCGACGCATTTGGAGGAGGGGTTTGGGTGGAGGGTATGGGAGGCCTAGGTTTTCGGTGGGATAGTAAACCCCGATCTAGGATCATTGCTCCCATACCAGTACGAGAAAATGACCAAGCAAATGTTATTCTATAACCCTACCTCATAATATATAGAGGTTGGAAAAGTTCAGTACAACTTCAAGAAAATAATAAAACAATAAAAGATACATAAAATGATTACAAATAAGTAAAGATGGAAGGGGCACAACAAAAGAAAAGCAATTTTATTTTTAAACATGGAAAATAGGAAATCAAATCCTAATTAATTAAAAATAGGAAAACCAACTTATTTTTAATTATTTCTAATGAAATTGCCACATATGACACAAAATTATCTTGGCATGCAAGCCAAAAACCCTAAGGCCACCTTGGCTGACTACTTGGACCCATGGTGTCACATGGCCCTCTTCGTTCCACGCTAACAAATTATAAAGCAAGATTTAGGTTTTTTGGTTAGATCATCAAGGGAATAAGAATTGGTGTTCTGAAATTTATTGATGCTTTTTTTTTTCTGACTGCATGGTTCCAAGTACTTAGTGCTGTTTGGTTTAAATCTGGATGCCATGTATTTTTGCTCCAATATTGCATTTAGATCACCGTCTACTTTCTGTTTCTTTTTCCAAGCCTGTCAGGAAGGAATTATGTTTATCATTTGGATATAATCTTTCCTCAGTCTCCTAGGATCCTGATTTATCTCATTTAAACATGCCTCACTAGGACCTGGTACCAACTTAAAGAGCTAATGACAGGTGTTATCTCAGGGTAAGATTTGGTTTATGCCTTGGATCCAGACCTAAATGGTGTCATATTTCTAAAGAGCTTTTGCTGAACATTCACTTGTCCATTTTTGGAGTTGCGGACTGAAGGGGTGGTTAATGCTGGTGATTTGGGTGAAAGTGAATCTTCGATGCTGACGATGGCAAGTACAGTCAATATGGGGCAGACACATCCAACATTTGGGCTAGGGGGCTGATTGGCTGGCTCTCATGAAAATAGTCACTTGGAACATCAAGGTTCTTGAGGACCTGAGGAGGAGGCTCTGGCTGTCTCTTTTTCTTCGTGGGGCTCTGATGTGGCAATGATCAAAAGATGAAGTTAGAAGCCTCTGGTCAGGAAGAGCAGCGTGACATTTCCCATGCCAGACTAGGAGAGTTTGCACGTTGTAATGCTTTTGGACACTAAGGGCTTGATTGTTGCTTGAATGGTGGTCTGCTATAGGAGGATTTGTTTCTCAGGAGGAACGAAGCAACCATTACATTCCAGTTTCAACATGATCAGAAGATATTTGTGGTTGCCTGTGTTTATGGTCCATGTGCAGTTGAGGGCATACGAGAGCTTTGGAGTGTTTTCCAGTCAAATTCCTAAATATTCCTGGGTTAGTGGGCAGAGATTTTAATGTGCCTCTCAATTGTGAAGATCACCCATAAGATCGGGGTGGGATGGACTGCGGTTCCAACGGCCTTTGGAAGTTGTGTTTGATCCTGGACTGCAGGATTTTATGATAGCTAACCTCTTATTTACTTGGCAGAATGGTGAATAAAGTGGTGCTTAAAGTTGGACAGAATTTGTTGCTCCAGTTGACTTCATGGATGTTTTTCCTTTGTTTTGCGTCATGGTTCTTCATCGCCTCTTTCCGATCACACTTCTTGAGTGGAACTCCAATGAGGCCTTTCTTTCATACTTATTTTAAACTTGAGAAATTTTGTGGATGCTAGAGCATGAGTTTTGGAATATAAGATGGAAGCTTTGTTGAGGGAGGCTCCCTACTTTTCATTTTTGTACAACTTCCTTGGTAGAAAAATTGAAGATGCTTAACTGGGAACATAGGCTTGCGATTCCCAAGGAGGCTTCAGCTTTCTGAAGGGGACTGGCATCTACTAAGCCCAGGCTAGCTCACTTTTTCCTCCAGGCTTGGATTAGGGTCTGACTTGTCATTTTGGTTATATGACTGGATAGGGTGAGGGTGCCTTGGAGGTTTATTCCCCAGAAAATTTGCATGGCAATACCCAGGGAGCCAATCAAGGAGGCTTCTTCCTTTTTTTCGCTTAAGTCTTAATGGAGCATATTGAATATTTCAGTCCCGTAATATAATTCTGTTTATTTTATTTTTTTCTAGGTGTTAGCACCACAATTGGAGGAGGTTGTTGGAGGATGTTTTATTCATGTCAAAATTATGTTGGATACTGTGGTTATGGCTTCTGAGATAATTACTTGAGGAGATCAGGTTGGACGGAATTCATTTGGAAGGTGGAGCTTCTTAAAAGATTATGACACTGGATTGGAATTTCCTTTGGAGCTTTCTTTGCAAAGAGGGTTCTTAGGTGATTGGATAGCACGAATGAAGTAGCAATTTATCACCATGAATTCTTTTTTATTCTTGTTAATGGTAGACTAAAAGGGGTTTGGAAACAACTAGATAGGGTTGCACACTGGGGGTTGCCCTTTAGCACCTTTACCTTTTGTTTTGGCTCTAGATGCTGTGGTAGATTTGCTTTCGTGGCATTAGATCAGAACCTTCTTAGGAGCTTTACTCTGCATTAGCAATTGGGAGGGGACAACAGGATGATTTGGAAGGCAAAAGTGCTTCTCAAAGTTTAGGTTTTTTCATGGTTTGCGAGAAGGCGGAAGATAGTGGTTAATGATAGAATGCCCCTTCTTCAGATCCCACTGCACTTCTTATGGTTGAAGCATCGAAAAACATTCCACCTCTTCTTTGTCTGGCCATTTGTAAAAGGAGGTGCGGAATAAGATGGATATCGAGTGGATTAATGTGGCTTCAAAGGGATCTTTCTGGAGGAGATTCGGGGGTGGGAGGGTTGATTATGCACCTAAATGCTAGTATAAAGCAAGGGGCTGACATGCTTTACCTTTGGGGTGCGATTGGGTTATATTTCAAGGGAAAAGGCCTTATGTGAAGAATATTCTAGCAGATGATTTTCATTGAAGAGTTCGATGGACGTTTTTGAGAGGGTTGCGTTGTATTTTCATGTTATTTTTCAGGCGAACTGTTTGGATGATCACTCATCTTGGAGATCATCCTTTTATTTTTTGAAAAGTTAATTTCCACTTTATTCAAACATATCACACAACAGATATTTCAGCAAAGATAAAATCCACAAATAATTCTCTAATTATTGGTTGACTGTTTCTTGCTTCCTTAATTTTACTAGTAAAGTGCCCTTCTTGCTACGCTTAGTTATATTTATTTGAATTTGCTGATGCCATTTTGCTGATTGATGAAATACGAGAGTGGAATGTAAGCTAGAAGTTTTCAACCAAGTATGACAGTGGTGGAAGAGACAAAAAGGGATAGATGTGAAAATTGGATCAAAATGCATTTTGAAGAGATTTTTTAGATATTGGGTCCCTTTTACAGAAAGATGAAGAAATTAATGTAGATATTAAATATAGAATTCATACAATATGGTTGAAATGGAGGGAAGCATAGGGTGTTCTATGTGCCACGAAGGTTCTCTTGAAAGTAAATTAAAGTATTATAGATTAACCGTAAGGCTTGTCATGGTGTATGGTTTTGAGTGTTGGATTGTCAACTGTTAGCATGTGTAAAAGATATTCGTAGAAAAAATGAAAATATTAAGGTAGATGTGTGGTCATACATGAAATGATTGAATTCCTAGTGAGACCATTAAATGTTGGGGTGGGTTTGATGAAGATAAAATGAGAGATGTTTATGGTAGTTTGGGCATTCGTATAAAAGGTTAATGCCTAGTCAAGTGATGCGAGGAGTTAGATACTGAGCCTTCTAAGAGGGAATAGGAAAGGCCAGAGAATTGGATGGAAATCATTAGTCAGGATCTCAATTACTTTAATATAAGGTTAGAAATGACTTAAAATAGATTTCAGTGGACAAAGAATATAGTTGAATCTCCTTGATATGGGAAAAGGCTATGTTATTGTCATGTTATTCTAATGAGTAACTTCTGTTGTTTATCCTAGTTTTGAAATGTTCTAACATATTTGTCAAATTATCAGTATTTTGTTCCCTTAGGGAGCTCTAAATTTAGTTTTCTGAATGGACGGGAGATATTAAACTTGTCATTGATGCTAATGCTTAATTAACTTTTTGACGAATTTCAGGCAATCATAGAGAGAATGGGTGAGTTGGAAAAGCAGGAATGAGTGATGTCATTTATGAGGGGGACATTGGACCAGACGAATTATTCTCCTATCATGCTTTTCTCCTATTGTATTCTCTTTTTAGAGCAGGCCCTCTTTTTCCATTTTTCTTTTCCACCTCAATGATTAATCTTGTTCCTTATAGCACGATGAAAATGATTAAATCAGTTTGGTATCTTCTGCATATACATTTTCCTGTAGGAGCAGGTGCTTTTGAAAATCTGTTGTATTTGTCCTGGGTCTGTACGCATTTGGTGTCTTGCCATTTAGTTGGGTTATATTACTCTGTCATTATTAACATCACGAGCATACCCCGCCACCTCATTTGTGTTTTCAACCACTGCGTTGTGGCTTTAATATGATTTGTCTGTTAGATCGAAACGGTAAAACACCACCGGAGATTTCGCAAGCGGTGTGTTGAAATGTTTGAGGATTAAAATTAGTTTTGCTGTAAATACGGTCTGAGAAGGGAAAAGCAAAATAGCCGAAAGTCAAATTAATTTTGAAAAATGAGAAAGTTACCATCATATCCATCACTGTACCTGTTTTATGTAAGATGTGAGGGAGATGGCAGTGATCGGCAATTACTCCCATATATTCGATAGATTTAAGTTTGAATTTCGACGGAAGGAGAGGAGGAGATAAGGAGAAAGTAAATCATTTTTAAAGTATTTTTAATTTGTTATGATCGGTTTCAATGACACTTATTCGTTGAAATGTCTTATGTTATGTTTCTCACAGAAGTAACAACATCACTATATACATTGTTATGAGTTCATGTATACATGGAAGGATTGGCATCGATCATTGATCATTAGCTACCTACACTCTAAATACTCTCCTCCACCAGGAAATCTCCATCCTGGTGAAAAGTACCAGGATTATTGGTGTTGGTAATTTCTTAGTGTTGTATATTTAAAATATTGAAGTGTAATATATTTAAAATATATAATAAGGTGCCAACATGTAGATGTTAATAAAATCAATGTAGGTTAATGTTTATTCTATTAAAAGATTGTTAGTAATGTTGGTAGGATTGTTTGTGGTATTAGCATCAATGTTTGTGTTACATGTTCAAAATATTGAAGTGTAATATATTTCAAGTATATAATAATATGTCAATATAGATGCTTACGGCATTATCATAGATACAACGGTATAATTGTAGGTTGCTACTTTTGTTTTATGAATACGTTGCTCTTAGTAGAGTCTTACTTGAGACCCAACACTCAATTATTGGTGTTATTGGTATCATCATGTGTGACTACTAGTATCACTTCTAGTAAGGGTTTACGGTGTTGGTGTTGTTAGTATAATTGTTGAAATATGAAAGGTTTGTTGGTGCTTTTGGTATCACATCGTTGATATTGTCTACTCAATATATTGAAGTGTAATATATTTCAAATATATAATAAGGTGTCAATATAGGTGTTTATGGTAATACCATAGGTGCTAATGGAACTATTGTAGGCTGGTACTATTTGTTTTATAAATATTAAATGTTGTTGGCAAGATGTGTTAGTGTTATTGGAATTATTATTGGTGTTTTATATTCGAAATATTAAAGTGAAATATATTTAAAGCATATAATAAAATATCAATATAGGTTCTTATAACGTCACCATAGGTGCTAATGATATTACTGTAACTTGTTATTGTTTGTTTTGTTAATACATTGCTCTTACCAGAGTCTTACATGACACCCTACATCCCATATTGGTGTTATTGGCACCATTGTATCTGACTATGGACTCCTCTTCAACAAAAGTTTAGGGTGTTGGTGTTGTTAGTACCATTGTTTGAAATAATAAAGGATTGTTGGTGTTGTTGGCACCATTAATGGTATTGTATGCTTGAAATATTGAAGTGTAATATATTTAAAGCATATAATAATGTGCTAATATATATACTTATGACACCACCATAAGTGCTAACGGCACTGCCGTAGGTTAATACTATTTGTTGTACCAATATTTGGTGCTTTTGGTAGGATGTGTTAGTGTTGCATGCTTAAATATTGAAGTACAATTATTTGAAACATATAATAAGGTGCTAATATAGGTGCTTACGACACCACCATATGAGCTAATAACACCATCATAGGTTGTTAGTGGTTGTCTTATTAAAAGACTATTGGTGTTGTGGCAAGGATTATTCATGCTGCTGGCACCAATATTAGTGTTGCATGCATGATGATGTAGGTGATGTTGGCTTTCCTATTACAACAAGTCATTCCATGTTTACGTAATTAGTCGTCACTTTTTTTGTTTATGATGTACAATATGTCTTACTAACAAATTGTATAACAATGTTGGAATACTAAACATGCACCAAAATGCTACAGAAGATATTTGATTTACATAATATAATGAAGTTGCTGAAGGTACACTAGAGGAGGTTGAATAACACGTGATAAATAAAAATGATAAGAGAATAAAAAGATTAATCATATAAACAAAGCACTCACCTCAATTTGCGTAGGGTATTTTTAGGTGGAAATTCAACTTAGGTAAAAGTTACCACCTAAATCTCCTTAGGATTTCCTAATTTACGTAGTAGATTAAATCCACTAACACACTACTTGAATGAGGGTAGTGTAACTTCAATTATAACCACACTATTTTAGACCGAGGGTAATGTACCTTAACAACCACTCTTCTTTGCGAATACCCAACAAAAGCTACAACTATAAATGACCTATGGAACCTAAAATATGAATTAAACTAAGCTCCTATAGGTTTAAGAATCTTCCCTCAATTGGAAGTGTAATGACATGGAAGTGCAGTGTATCTATGCTCTCGAATGTGAAATATAAAGGTTTGGAGAGCAATGACTGAATTACTTTCTTTGATCTTCACAATGAGTATAAGGTGAAAAGAATTGTTTCTAGAGTGTTACAAACAATGGGGAGCCTCTAGCAAATTTATAGCTGTGTTAGGAAGGCTTTAGGATGCTTGAGAGAGGTGTTCTATCCATTGGGAACAAATCTAAGGTGATTTGGTCGAAGTCTAATATGCATGTAGAATAATTAATGTTTGACATCACAGTATCAGACGTCTAATTAGGGCATATTGGATGTTTTATTCTCGAAGGTCGAGTCCCTGGAATTAGATTTGATCTTGTGTGGAGTACTTGGTCCTAAGTGTGAGATGTCTATAGAACATTTGATGATCATTATGTGATTGAGAATCAAATTTCCTAAGAGTTGAGAAATGAGATTAGGTTTGACAAAGAAAGATTTGGGCTACTTTAAATCACAATGATCCAGTATTGGATGTCTAAGAAGGTCGACAGACATTTGGAAGTAGCTCTGGATGTTTGACATAAAGTATGAACGTCTACAAGCAAATGCTACAGACTTAGGTTTAGGGGATTTGGTCATTAGACACCTGATCAAATGTCTAGATAACTTAAAATAGGTTATTAGATATCTGATTAAAGTGTTGGACGTCTGATAAGGCTGACTATTTGCTATTTTGGCTTTTTTAACTTGATTATGGGATTTGCTTAAGTGCCTTAAGGTTAAGTGAGTGTATTTAGGACTTAGGTTATCATATTTTAGTCTCTTTAATAAGTATTTAAGGAACAAAAAAAAGCAAAACTAGATTATAACAAATACAACTTAATAAAACTAATCCCCTTGTTTAAGTTTTCGAGCTTTAGCCCTTCTTCCTCTGCTCCTTCATCATGGTCCTTGACACTTTTGTCCTTTGAGCTACTTCATGCTTCCATGGAGTTTGAGCTTGAACTTTCATCAAGCTTACTTCCATTTATAGTTAACCTGAAATCTTAATCTCAAATGTAAAAGTAAAATAACAAGCATTTTATTATTATCAAAATCAATGATCATGCTGTGTTGGCACTAATAGTTGCTACTTCCATAAGTGTTGTTACATTGAATAGGTTTCAGAAGGATGCCGTTAGAACTTAACACCATTTCCTACGAAACATAGCACAACCCAAATATCAAAGAGTAGAAATATAAAAAGTCCAACACCAGAAATGGAGTTACACACCACTAAAGTTCCAATAAACACAACATATATAAGGGTACCAGTAGCACCAAACCATAGGAGGAGCTTCGAGGCAGAGGAGCTCGGGGTTGGAGGAGGAGGAGCTATGGGAAGCTTGATTGAAGGAGGAGGAGCTCGCTGGAGGACTTGGGGGTTGGAGGAGGGTGGGAGGAGCTTGGTGAAGCTCAGGGTCGGAGGAGGAGGAGTTGTGAGGAGCTCTACTGAAGGAGGAAATTGTTGGAGGACCTTGAGGTTAGAGGAGGATGGAGCTAGAGGAGGAGGAGTTGGCCAGAGGACCTCGAGGTTAGAGGATGTTGGGGTTGGAGGAGGTGGTCGAGGCTATTAAGCTTAGGGTTGGAGGAGAAGGAGCCCAATAGAGGTTGGTGTTGATTGCTAGTGAGCTATTGGAGGGGTAGCAATATATGTGGGTGGGTGGTGGGAGAGGGGGGAGTGGGTGGAATGTCTCTTTTATAGCTAATTTTGGAATTCAAAATTGGTGGATCCCACATGAGAGGGAGTGGGGGGGGGGGTTACACACGAAATCTTATTAGAATTCCAGGTATATTGTAGGGTATATAATAGACAATTACATTTTTTTTTGGTAGGAAATATGCGGAAATTATTCCAAGACATAACACTCATCAGGGTATAGTAGGTTTCACTTAGGCTAAGGCCATCAAGCACACATGATTGGATGTTTCTTTCGAGTAAGTCAAAATTTATATAATTCAACGATGGATTCTTTCGTAATTTGCAATCCATCTTTGGTCTTTCACTTGACACCTATCATAACAATAAAAAGCTCGTCCCTTACTAATCTTATCTTGGATTCTCTACAATGTTTTAAAAATTGGACAAATCATTGAACCAAGCAGGTCCTGATTTAGTCTTTTAGTGTTTTAATCAACGGTTTTTAATGGTTGAACTGATGATGGTGTCATCACATAAAAAAATTGGAAAAAATCAAACCTTAAGATCATTGATTTAGTTTGTATTAATTTAACGAGGTCCAATTGAGTTGAACCCATATTTAATGAAAAATCAATAAAGATATATAATAGGAAAAGTTATTTTACAGCTTAAATTACACTTCAGCAAATACTAAAAAAAAAAAAGGAACTGCTTTATTTTTCTTTTTTTTAGGATAAGTAAATAATGCATTTACAATTGGTGTACTATGTAAAGTTACATACGTTTTCTTTTTCTTTTTTTAAATTTTATCTCTTAAAACAACAATCAAATCGGTTGATCGATTTAATCGGTCAACCCAATTTTGATCGATTCACATCAATTTTAACTTTTATTGTCCGAATCGATTAGTCTAGCTAAAAGACACTAATTTCGATTAAACAGGTTGAACCGATCGATTCAGTCTGATTTTTAAAACATTGATTCCCACGATTTCTTTCACTCCTCCTTTACAAGGGTATCTGAGTAATATCACCATGAAATCATAAGAAAAGCCAAAACACCATAAAGTTTAGAAGCTTCCATCCAAGTCTTCACTTCACACCTTGACCTAGAAAAACCAATGAAAATGCTAGAGTAGTCCTTTCTCTTGTCTTTTGCTACTTGATATGTAATGACCCAGGTTTGCATAGAATTTTTTTTTTTAAGTATTTGTATTTATCAATTCATGCAACGTGGAGTGTTACATGTAATGACTTAACAATAGCCAAAAGTAAACTTCCAATGAGTACAAATTTAGATAAAGACCACGTACCTCTATTCGCATAGTTGAACTAGTACACCATGGGAAAAAAACCTAAATCCTACAATGAACCTACGGTGCCCGATCTCGCTTACCTCTTAATGATGTTGAAAATGATGGATTCAACAACATTGGTATATCTTACTGCAAACGACATCTATCACCTTGATCAACATCAAATCTAGATTCAACCTTCATATGGGTGTGAAATTGGTAGCATGCTGGTAGCTTGGATGGAAAAGGACTTGCATGAAAGCCAGACCACAATGGAGATGCTTATGACTTGTTGAAGTGCTATTGGATTTTAAAATGGAGAAACATAAGGAGATGGAAGGACATAATGAGAGCAATAATGGGAGGATGACAATCGATAATGATGTCTATGATTACGACTCTTATCATTCAAGGATGGTAGAGTTATGGTGTAATATGAATAGCAAGAAAATTAAGAATACATTAATTAGGGACAAATATGAAGAGATATAATTGATAACTAATGGTTTAATGAAAAATAAATCCATGTAATTAATAAAGATAAATAACAATTAATTACTTAATGGGAGAAGATGGGTTGTATACTTATTATTTACCTTTTTTTTTAACCATTAATTTTTATGGAAAGATCTTTTTAAAAAATTTATTTATTCATTCATTTTTCCCTTCCTTGTAATAACTTATAACCATAAATATTTCATAATAAATACATCTAATTACTTATTTATAAAAAATTTAGATAAAAAAAGTCAAGATATTATGTGGGTGCGATGATAACCCTAAGCTTCATCCGTATGTGCGATCGGAAGTGTGCTTCAGGACACCTGTCGTGGGTAGAGGGGAGGGGTGGGTGATGCGTGTGCAGGTTAGCTTTTTTACCATGAGAAAAAAATTCATGAATCAATGATACATATGACTTGTATCTTCGAGAGTTTGGGCATAAAATCCAGGGGCTTGTTTCTAAGTTACCTTCAGTCGTCTCTAGCCGGGGTCGAAGAAGTGCCGCCGGTTTCATGACGTTGACGTATCCTTTAATTCCATCTATTAATATATAGAAATTTTACATGTGTTACCGAAAACAATCACAATTATTTTTCTGTCATCATTTTATAAATATTGCTAATATTGCTATCGAAAACTATGTCTTTTTTATGAAAATGTCCCTTGAATTAATATTAGTTCAATTTGAATTAACAGACTTTTGTTTCCTTCATATTCCTATTTCCTCTTCCCTCCTTCCTGGTCTCCTCCTCCCACCCCTGACGTGCTCTTCCTATTTCTTCTTCCTCCTTGGACTTGCTCCTCTTTCATCTTCCTCCTCCCTCCACCTCATCCTTGCCCACATCGAGTGGTCGTGGATGTCATCAACGTTGGGAGGAGGGAGGAGAGTAGGTTGGAGAGGATCAACTTGTGGTGTGGTTGACAGTGGTATTGCAGAGGATCTTGATGTTGCTGACAGATAGGACCTAGAGACAGGAGATGGTGCAGGAGGTGAAGGGAGGAAAAGGATGGAGGAGGAGACTCACATCCCTAATAAATCAAAGTTGTCCGATCCATTGATAAAGATGGATTAAATTATTACCGTACATTTCTCTTTAAGATGAGTAGCTTTAACCCAACTTGAGTCCACTTTATCCTAATCTTAGTTAGTGGACTTGACGTAGAGATGACAAGATAATATTTACATTAACAATGTAAGTTTTTCAATGGCATTAATAAGAATAATTATTATCCAAGGTAGAAAAATAATTTCAAAGATTTTCAGTTACGTACATATAAAACCCCTAATATATATATTATACTAGTGGCTAGGTGTTATAACCCTAGCATCAAACGTCGTTTAAGATATTTGGGAGTTTATCCAGACGTCTGGGAGCCTTCCCAGACGTCTGGAAATTAATTTTTTCGGCGTACGGGTTCACGTCTGCGCGTATGCACGCACAGACTGAACCGCTGCCCTCCTTCTCTTTCCTTCCTTCCTCCTTGCAGACGCAGCCACCTTTTTCTCTTTCTCTTTCTCTCTCCCCACGGCTGCCTTCAAATACCCCCCCTCTCCTCTCCCTCACCCTCACTCCACCGCCTCCTTCTCCTTCTTCCTGTCAGCGAGAGAGTGAGCGGGCGAGGGCAGTAGCAGCTGCTGCTGTGCGTGCGTGGGGAGGAGAGGCGGCTGCGAGAGGGAGAGAGCTAGACCGCGAGGGTGTGAGCTCGCCGGAGCAGCCAGGGTCAATCGGCAGGTGCGCAGCAGGCACGCGGTGCTGGGGAGGAGCTGCTGCAGCTCAGGCAGCAGGCGGGCGCAGCGCAGCACGGTCGTGCACTGCGGGCGAAGGGCGAGGAAGTCCTGATTCTGGGAAAATTTCCCAGAATCAGACATCTGGACATACGTCCAGACGATGCAGGAGACGTCGGGAGGAAGGTCCAGACGTCTGAAAGGTACGATATTTTTACCTCCCTTCTTCTTTCATGTGTACGGCCAAGCAGCCATTCCGCCGAAGGTTTCTGCATCGCTTCGTGTTGAGGACGGCCGCGTATGTGTGCAGGACTCGTTCGGGAAGGCGCAAGGGCACGCCATCCCACACAGATCGGACGTCTGGGCACATCACTAGACGACGGAGAGGGTCTCCAGACGTCCAGAGTGACAGTCGAACGTCTGGAAACTAAGTCCAGATGGTTCAGCGGGCTTCTGGACGTCTGAAGGATCGCGCAGATCAAGGTATGACCTGACCCATCATTTAAGATATCTGGAAGATGTTCCAGACGTCTGATTTTGGGCAGACTTGTCATTTTTGACCCGTTTAGGGTCCGTTCGGAGTCCGTTTTCCGCGTTTCAAGTTTCGTTCTTCTTAGATTTAGTTCCTCTACCTGTTTACAGTAATTGTATGCTATTCTGAGTAGCTCCTTGCGATTGATCTTTGTGTTAGGACCCCGTTCTGTCCCGACTCTGGGGGTTGCGGAGGCACACGGGTTTGCCGTTTACGCCCCCAGTACCTCCGGTTTTGCAGGTAGAGTGGCTTCCCTTAGTTAATTACAAACATTAATGCTTATCTGGATTAAATGTTAGATCTTAGGGCATGGCATGAATCGTAGGACTGAAAACTAGATTGAATGATAGATCCCAAGGTGTGGCATGAATCCTAGGAACAGAAACACTGAAACGAATGTCTTGAATGCCTGAATTGCAGTCTCGGATAAGTAATGATAATTTCCTATAATTGGATAACAGCTGCCTGTGAAATGTAGAGTACTGTTGCTAGTAACTGCTACTTGTAATTACTATTGTTTGGAATCTAAATACAAGCTGCTTGTATATAAATTGGAAAGGAAAAGAAGTTTGAATGTTGGAAATACGTACTATATGCGAATAAACCTGAAATGATGAAACCTAGTATGGCTTGGCTTGAGGAAACATGAGCACTAACCCTGCGGGGAATTAGGAATAGAACTCTTGGAAATAAATGGAATGGAATTGGGAAAGTAAAATGGGAGAACGTGTTGTCTCTTGGGTACGTGGTACCAAAGAGAGCACATATTACCTCTTAGTGTAGAGGGGAGCTTGCCGCCCTCAGGTCGAGATCGGGGTGGGTTTGGCTATTTTGCACCGACTTTCTGGCCCTCGCGTACACCATACCGAGGAGAGATGCTAGTGTAGGGAGAGAGCTAGCCACCCCACGGGCCCTGGGGTTCTGCTAGCTCTCTTACACCGACTTGTTAGGCTCACTGGGCAAACCAGGGTAGTTAGGCGAGGGCGCGCGGACTGTGGAGGGGTTGGACCCCTGTTACTGAGAGGGCTCTGCCCTATACTGGTTCCGTGCTGTGCTTTGGGGCGCACCCGTTAGCGGAAACGACTGATCATGTGCCAGTGCGGGGTAGCTACCCATGCGTTTATCGCACGTGCCGTAGTCACCGTTACGTCTGTCAGTAACCTTGGGGTGGTTGATTGAGGGTAGGACCACCACGGGGGACTCTCCCGACCAGGAGAGCACCACATGTTACTTCTACTTTTCGGAAGAGATTGCAATCAAGATCGTTCCCACGAGGAACATTCAAGATCAAGAGAAAGATTTGAGGAATAATGCAATAATTGAGTAAATGGAAAAATAAGAAAGAGATTAAAAATATAACAGCTACTGTCGACCTTACTGTTTTTTTTAGCTTTTGGTTGCCACTCTACTCAGCGTTTCGCTGACGTGTCACCTTTGTCACCTTTTCAGGACTAGGTGTTGAGCAGCTAGAGCCGGTGGCTGCAGAGGGTGCTGGGCCTAGTAGAGCTCAGTAGTTTTTACTCGTGTAGTACCCACTGTACCTTTCTTTCTGTTGTAGTGAGTAGTTTCTGTTACCACTGTACTCTTTTATTGTAAGCATTATGTTTATGTACCTGTTTATTTCTTTACTGTTGTGGTGGTGTATACTGTAGTATTTCTTTTCTTTACTACTGTATTTTGTTACTGCCAGTTATATACATAGTGAATGTGGTTTATTTTGCTGCTTTTTTGGTTACTTTCTCGTTGGACGACTGGGTCTTGGGATCAGTCGAGTCGGTCCGATTCTCGTGTCTCGTAGGGATTCGGGAATCGGGTCGTAACACCAGGCCCACGCTTCGCGGCAAAAGAGAAGTTGGTGGATGGTGGTGGTGGTGGACGAGTGTGGTGGGGGTGGTGGCCATGATTGAGATAAAAATGTTTCGAAATTTAGCATTCTTGGGTATTGAATTTTGAGATGATCTTGTTCCTCTTATAATAAGCAAAGCTGAGTTGATCTCTCCTTAATAGCATGGAGCTCTAGTAGTGATTTGACCCTATTAAGAGGGGATTCTCGGGTAAATAAGAAATACGCCTAAACAATTAAGTGGTGGATAAGAGAAAATTGCATAAAATAGAGAAGGGAACCAAACATATGAGATATAGATTGTGGCCAATGCCACAAAAAGGTACTTAGTAGAGAATGAAACCAATAAATAGAATATTTGTAAATTGAAAATCTTAAAGGTATCAACAAAGGATGAAATACAATTGCGATTCCTCTATTTAAGTGATTTTTGCTTCTTCTTGTTAGCCCATCTTATTTGATGACATGGTTCTACACATCATTAACAAAAATGAACAACATAAGAGAAAGTTAAAAGGATATGACGTGATTATGATATATTAAGGTCATGAAAATAAGTATTCATGCTATTGAGATGGTATATAAGAAGTATTACGACCCAGTTCCCGAATCCCTATAGGACACGAGATCGGATCGACTCGACTGATGCCAAGACCCAGTCATCCAACGAGAAAGTAACAAAAAAGCAGGAAAGTAAACCACATTCATCATGCTAAGCAACTAACAGTAACAAAAGTACAGCAGTAAAGAAGTAAAACTACTACGGTACACACCACTACAACAGTAGGAAAGTAAACAGGTACAAGAATATAAGATACAGAATGTCAGAGTACAAAAGTGTAGGAACTACTCACTGCAACTGAAAAGGAGTACAACAAGAAGCTACAACTACTGGCTCTATTGGGCCCAACACCCTCTGCAGCCGTAGGCTACGGCTGCTTAACACCTGGACCTGAAAAGGGTTTATGAGTACAAAACATCAGCGAACGCTAAGTAGAGTGGCAACCAACTAACAAAAGCAGTAAAGGTGGATAGGTAGCTGTTGTTTTTCAATTACTTCATTTCACAAGTTATTCCCTTTTTACCCATTGGTTTATTTAGCAGATCTCTTTCTTGATCTCGAATGTTCCTCGTGGGAACGATCTTGATTGCAGTCTTTTCCGAAGAGTAGAAGTCGCACGTGGTGCTCTCCTGGCCGGGAGAGTCCCCCGTGATGGTCCTACACCCAGTCGACCACCCCAAAGTCACGGATAGACGTAACGACGATTACGGCATACGCGATAAGCGCACGGGTAGCTACCCCGCACTGGCACGCGGTCAGTCGTTTCCATTAGCGGGTGTGCCCAAAGCACAGCACGGAACCAGTATAGGGCATAGCCCTCTCAGTAATAGGGGTCTAGCCCCTAAGAACCCAACAGGGGTCTCGCCCCTCCACAGTCCGTGCACCCTCGCCTGACTACCCTGGTTTGCCCAGTGGGCCTAACAAGTCAGTGTAGGGCGACAAGCTGAACCCTGGGCCCCGTGGGGTTGCTAGCTCTCTCCCTACACTAGTAGCTTTCCCTGGTACAGTGTACGCGAGGGCCAAGAAGTTAGTACAGAGTGGCTAATCCTAACCGCGGGTCCCAACCCAAGGGCGGCTAGCTCCGCTCTACACTAAACAGGGGGACCGTCGCTCTCCTTGGTACTCTGTACTTAAGGGCCAGCTCACTTCCCCACTCACATTTCCAGTTCCATTTCACTGATTCCAGGAGTTCTACTCCTAATTCCCCGTAGGGTTCATGCTCATATTTCTCATGCCATTCCATACCAAGTTTCATCATTTCTAGTTCCATTCTCAGGTTATACATTTTCCATTGGTAATTCTATCATTTACATTCCATATTCAGGTTATTCACAGGTAGCTCGTGTTTCCAACATTCTCCTTTCCATTATCAAATTATATACGTGCAGCTTATATTATGTGTGCAACATGAAAATTACATTCAACAATTAACTAGTATAAGTACTGTATATTTTGCAGGCAACTGTTATTCATTCATAGGCATTTGTTATCATTCTATCTACTCATTCAAGACTGCAATCCATTCATTTAATATAGACATTCCAGTATTTCTAGTCGTAGGATTCATGCCACATCTTAGGTCCTAATCATTCATTCCACACATTCATTTAGGTTTTAATTAAATTAAGGGAAAATCACTCTACCAGTAAACTCAAGAGTAATGGGAGCTTGAACAGCAGGCTCACGTGCCTCAGCAAGCCCTGAACCCGCAACGGAAATCAGTCCTATCACAAGGATCAATCACAAGAGAATACTCAGAACAGTATAGAAAGTCTTCTAACAAGTAGAGGAATTCATATGGGAAACATTGGTATCTTAATTGCGGAAAATCAGACCTCAAACAGACCCTAAACGGGTCACAAACAGTGTTTCTGACTCAAATCAGACGTTTGGAACAACTTTCAGACGTCTTAAAAGTGTCCAGTGAAATAACTCAAGTCCTGCGCCACTCCTCAGACGTCCAGGAACTTCGCAGGAACGTATGGACCCACTTCCAGATGTCCGACCACCTCTTCAGATATCTGGAAGCACTTCCCGTCGTCTGGTAGATATCCCAGATATCCAAAATTGTGTGGGAAGGCGTGTCCCGCGCCTTCCCGAAGCGAAACCTGCGCGAATTCACCAAATCTCCTCAGAAAGGCATGCAACAGTGCCTCTGCGGAGCGGCCTGCATGACCGTATTCGCAAAGAAAACGTACCTTCACGAAGTCTACTCCTCAGACGTCTGTAACCTCCTCTAGATGTTGGCTACGTCGTCTGGACGTTGCCCTAGACATCTGATTATGGGAAAAATCCAGAACCAGAACTTGCTTCCGTCCTTTCACGCCGCACGTGGCCGCGTCGCACCCTCGCGCCTACTGCTCCGTCTGCAGTAGTGTTGGGGAGGACCTCCCCGATGCACTCCTCCGCCTTGCGCACGCGCTGCTCCGGTTGTGAGCTCATTGGCGAGCTCCCACGCGAGTTTGCAAGCTAACTCCTCTCCCTCTCACGCTGCTCCTGCTCTCCTCACGCCACCCTCGCTCTCTTATCGCTCTACTGCTCTCGCTGAAGGGAAGGAGGAGGGTGGCTGGGAAGTGGGGTGAACGAGGGAGAGGAGGGGGCTTTATATAAGGGTGTGGGTTTAGGGTTTTCATCGGGGTGGAAGGAGAGAGAAGAAGAAAACGAGGGAAGTGTACTATCTGCGCACATCACACGCGCAGAAGGGAGTTCGTACTCAAAATTTTCAATTTTCAAACATCTGGGAAGGTGTCCAGACATCTGACCAGACTTCTAACCCACAGTCCGGATGTCTTAAAAGGTTCAAACAACACGGGTCTTAACAAGAAGGTAAGATCTAACCAAAGAAACCCTTATAAAAAAAAAGAAGCCACTCTTCTATGATGTATAGATCAATTTTAGATTCGCTCTCAATTTAATGTTGGGATTCTCAATATTCTATGTAGATATTCACTCTCAGCCTTGTACATGTCAGTACAATTTGGATGTCTTGATTCCCAATCTTCACTATGGAAGGATCCCCCTTCCCTTCTCATGGTGATGCCAGATACCCCTTCGCAGTTTCCTTTTGATGCTTGCCATGCTTGCTTTTAACCCTTGAATTCAACTGCAACAGATAAAAAAAAAGTTGGAAAAATCACAAATTGTGAAAAATACAACTTCACAAGGAAAACCCACACCTCTAAAGTTGATTGCTCCAAATGTATTGGGAGGGGAACATGCATGTTGAGGAATTTGCACTCAGGAGGAGAGATATATGGAAGAAAAGGAGAGGCAACGAGTCACCTCAGTGGTGTAGTTGGAAAAAAAATTCCCAATAGTCCATCCCCAAATTAACACACATCGCTCGTAAGGTCCATTTATTCCTCACTAAGAATTGTGGTACCTCCTTGAAATGAAATCAACATGACCATAAGAAGGGAATGGGACAGTAGTGAATTTCTCTTCTTTCAAATGATGTGAAGATTTTTCTAATCAATCTCATAAGAATGAAAGTTGAGATGAAACATGCAAGAAGGATTCATGATGGTTGGATCGAATGAAGTACTTGATCGGGGTATAGGAAAGGGAGGTTCTTCCACCAATTGAGAGCAGCAGCGACCCATTCATCGTCATAGAGATGCGACTCCAACAACCTCTCGACGATGGATGATAGGAGAGGTATCAAAGGGGATAGTTTCCATGGAGGAGGGGGTGGGGGGGGTGGTGGTGGTGATGGTCAGAGGTGGCTGTTGAGGAGGAGATGGACACGGTGGAGGAGGAGAAGGAAGGCAAGGTCGAGGAGGGGTGGTGGTTGGAGGTGGAGGTTGAGGAGGAGATGGATAGGGAGGAGGGGAAGGTTGAGGAGGGGTGGAGGTCGAGGGAGGAGACAAAGGATCAAGTGGTGGTGGAGGACGAGGAGCAAGAGCAAAGGGAGGTCGGAGGCGCAGAGTGGGCAGAGGCGAAGGAGGTGGAGGCAGTAGGAACAGACGTTGGTCCGTGGAAGGAAAGGGTGGTCGGGGCACCGCCGGAATTCGTTGTCCAAGAGAGAGAGATGGGTGGGTCGATGTGGGTGGGGGTAAAGAGAGATGGGTGGGGCGCATCCTCGGGGGTGCAGTGGGCATGGGAGCTATCGACACGTCATGGGTAAAAACTTCTTTTAGTTAAGTAGTGTAGATATAGATATAGATATAGATGTATATCCGTTTGCATGGCCCTTCCTTTCACGTGGACTTGCACCGCGCACGTTCCCATTGGCGTCGGCCAAATTATACGCTGCACATAACGCAGCCTACGTTAATTAATGGCACGCAGCTGTGAGATGGATCTCTTGTTTGCTTCACGATACGCACGTCACTTGGGGTGTCTCTTGTCTCCTGCCCCTCCATTGACGCCTCCCTGCTGGTCGTATTCCTGTCCTTCGATCATGGGGGTGCTCATGTGTATCCCTCCACCCCTGTCCCCTCGTGGAAGAATCATCAGGTGTGTGATTTACCACATGCCAAAGTGCACCTGATCATCTTTAATCATATGCGCAAGCACACCATTGGCAGGCCGTGTGAGTTGGCTTTCATCGTGGGGACCCACATGTGCTAAGGTGCGTCATCAATGGAGTGCAGATTTGATTAGCCTCTTCCTAAGCCACAACCCAATAATAATCCATATCTAATCATGATCCACTCGAACAAGTTTTGTTGGTTGTAGGAAACGTTAAGCTTTGTTTCTTTTGCTTTTGCGAACGAATATCGTTAATTTCAGGAATATCACGTACTTAACGAGGAATGGGAGAAACTTAAATTTGGATCCCTATCCCTGTGTTATTTGTAGGGAGATTAGTGTAAAGGGATGGCAAATTTTTCTCTAGTTTATCCATGTGGATACGAGTATAGAAACACGTGTTGCAATGCGTGATTAAAATCAATCGTTTGAAAATTAAAATCAATCGGTTGAAAATGAAAATCCATTGGTTGAAAATCAAGTAGATCCATTCAAGATCAAAATATTCTGATTGGAAATGATTTTCAATCGGTTGAAAATCAAAATACATCGGTGTATTTTACCTTTCTATTAGTAGTAAATAATTTTTCACTTGAAACGTGATCTTTCACTTATAAAAAATAATTTTTCATTTATAAAAAATAATTATCAATTATAAGAAATTAAAATACACCGATTAAAATCACTATACTTATTTTTTAATTGTAAAATATATTATAAAGTATATTTATTTATTTATTTTATAAATTTTTATTATTAAAAGAAGGGTTACCGTATAAAAAATTATACCCTTGGTACCCGTGAGCTCGCTGAAACTTACGCAGGAGGAAGGTAGTCACGAACGACGACCTCTTATAAGCAGCTTTTTTGGGATACTGATATACTTCTATCCTTTTTCTTGAATTGAGCTAACAAATATATATACAGACTTAAATAATAATTATTATGTTAGTCTTAGAAAAATGTAAAACCTACCGCTCACTAAATCAGAAACAGGGCACAGATTCCCTTGTCAAAGCTACTTTGGAGGGGGGCGGGGGGCCGTGTTGAAAAACGGAAGGTGAGGATTGTTGTCCATGGATTTGACCTTAAGGAGTGGTTTACGGAGGAGGATAATTCTTCTTTTTAAGGGTTATCTCATGTTTATGAAGGGGGTTAGGTGAATTAGTGTTGGCCTCCTTATTCAGTGTTAAGGTAACCTGGGTTGCCTCACGGGTTGCGTCCTGACCCTCATTTTCTCTCTCGCTACCCGTCTCGTCGCGATTCACTCTTCCGAAGATGCCTCGCTCCTTGAGTGTCGTTGCCCTCCTCCAAAATCTCGTGCTTCCATGGCGATTTTAGAAACCAGCGGGCAAAGCTCTCGGTTCCCTCATTTCCAATGACCCTTTTGCGCCATGCGAGGCTTCCCCTTCTTCGTTTGTGTTGACAATCGTCTTAGATCAAAACCCTCATTTTGAATGACGATTGTTGATGGAGGCACCCTTTCACGAGGTTTGACTGATCTCCCTTCGTCGTGTGTGTCGATTTGTCTCAGATCTGCAACAAAAGCACAATAGGTAGCCATTACTTTCATCTTTTCATTCCCGAAACACTTCTCTTGTTACATCCCCTTTATCGAGGGGTTGTTGGTGCAGCTTTCTCTTGAATCCGCGAATTTAGCTGGTTCTGAAATTGCTTTTATTATTTCTACCGACTTATTTGTCTTTTGTTGTTGAATGCATCCATGTTTTCGATGCCTCCAACCTCTATAAAAGGGGTTATCTTCAGCCATCACTACTAGAAAAATGGGATATGTGGTCGGTTAGTTACCGTCGGTTAATAAAATCGACGGCAATAAAATATTTGCTGTCGCTTACTTAACTAAGTGATGGTGAAGGCCTGTACTCGACTAATCGCCCGTTGAAGAAAAGCGATTTGGCGCGCGGTTGTCATTAATTTTAGCCGTCGGTTTAGTAACCGACGGAAAATATATATTTACCGTCGCTTATTAAAGTAAGCGATGACAAAGGCCTGTACTCGACCAACTGCTGGTTTAAGAAAAGCGATTCGGTGCGCGGTTGTTGTTAATATTCACCGTCGCTCTAGAAACCGACAGAAAATATATTTTTGCCGACGGTTAGTGTAATAAGTAATGGCAAAGGAATGTATTTTTCTATACTAAATCTATTTCCACAGTGATTTATTTATCTAGACGTTCGACATATTATCAGACGTCTGACCTATCGTTTGGACAACTCATCTAGAACCCTGTTTCGATATTGTAAAAATAGGAAGGAAAGGATCTTTGTATTAGACGTCTGACATTTATTCAAGATGTCTTATAGTTTACTCTTTACCGTTATATGAATAAGAGACGGTGAAATTTCAGTTTAAATTTTCCACGGAATGTTTGGGTGCGATGGAGGGGAGAAGTAATTTACCATTTACCGACGGTTTCTTATATAACCGACGGTAAAATTCGGTTAGGTGGGCGGTTAAAATTTTCAGCCAAAATTTGGGCGTGATGGGGGGGAGCTTTTAATTTATCCTTTTCTGTGGGTTACTGATATAACCGACATCAAAGGATTGTTAAACATATTCCTACGTAGAGCCCTCTCCTCCCCCATCACACATTCAGTCGTCGCCGCCCCCTCTCTAAACCCTCGCCGCCGGAGCTCCTCGTCGATGCCCCTCCTCCACCTCCTCAGGTAACTCCTCCTTATCCTCCTCCTCGTCTTCGTCATCCTCCTCGCACCCTCCTCCTCCTTCGCGCCGGTCGTTCTCCTCCTCCTGCCCTCGTCGCCTCGCCTCCTGCTACCCCCCTCCTCCTCCTCAACTCCTCCTCCCCAACCCCCTCCTCCTCCTCCTGCCGTCCTCCTCTTCCTCCATGACCCCTCCTGCCGACGTCCTCCTCCACCCCCAACCCCCTCCCGCCGACCTCCTCCTCCACCGTGCCCTCCTCCAGTTGCCCCTCGACCCCAACCCCCTCCTCCTCGTCCTCTGTAACGACCCGATTCCCGAGTCCCTACGAGACACGAGAACCGGACCGACTCGACTAATCCCAAGACCTAGTCATCCAACGAGGAAGTAACCAAAAGAGCAGTAAAATAAACCACATCCAGCATGAATATAACTAGCAGTAACAAAATACAACAGTAAGAAAATGAACTACTACAGTATATACCACCACAACAGTAGAACAACAATTATAATATAACATGAAGCTACAAGTAAAGAAGTACAGAGAGTAACAGAACTACTCACTACAGTGGAACAAAAGGGGTACAAAAGAACTGCGGTAACTCTACTAGACCCTACTCGGCCCAGCGTCCTCTGCAGCCGCTGACCCTGGCTGCTCAACACCTGATCCTGAAAAGTAACGAGTGTAACACTTCAGCAAAACGCTGAGTAGAGTGGCAGCTAAAACTAAAGAAACAGTAGAGTGTACAGTAGCTGTTATATTTTACTTTCTTTATTTACGTCCTTCTATTATTTCACGATTTATTTATTTCTCAGATCCTTCACTTGATCTCGAATGTTCCTCGTGGGAACGATCTTGATTGCAGTCTTTTCCGAAAAGTAGAAGTAACACGTGGTGCTCTCCTGGCCGGGAGAGTCCCCCGTGGTGATCCTACTCTCAGTCAACCACCCCAAGGTCGCTGACAGACGTAACGGTGACTACGGCACACGCGATAAACACACGGGTAGCTACCCCGCACTGGCACGCGGTCAGTCGTTTCCGTTAACGGGTGCGCCCAAAGCACAGCACAGAACCAGTATAGGGCAGAGCCCTCTCAGTAACAGGGGTCCAACCCCTCCACAGTCCGCGCACCCTCGCCTGACTACCCTGGTTTGCCCAGTGGGCCTAACAAGTCGGTGTAGGAGGCTAGCAGAACCCCGGGGCCCGTGGGGTAGCTAGTGCTCTCCCTACACTAGTAGCTCTCCTCGGTACTGCGTACGCGAGGGCTAGCAAGTCGGTGTACAGTGGCCAAACCCACCCCGGTCTCAACATGAGGGCAGCAAGCTCCCCTCTACACTAAGAGGTAATGTGTGCTCTCTTTGGTACCACGTACCCAAGAGACAACACACTTCCACGTTTCACTTTCTCAGTTCCATTCTATTCTCTTTCCAGGAGTTCTACTTCTAATTCCCCGTAGGGTTCGTATTCTTTTTGCTTGGCCATTGTAGGTTTCACTGTTCCAGTCTTACGTTTATACAACCCATATTCTTAATCATATTTATTCATTCATAACAGGTAGCTATTAATTTACATGTAGCTATTAATTCCTTTCTACTTTTCCAAGATTGCAATATATATATATTCCACTAGTTTTCCAGTCCTAGGATTCATGCCGTACCCTAGGATCTATCATTCAATCTAGTTTTCCAGTCCTAGGATTCATGCAATACCCTAGGATCTATCATTCAATCTAGTTTCTCAGTCCTAGGGTTCATGCAATACCCTAGACTCTATTAATTGTTCTACAATTGTAACAAATTATGCTAAATAAATTAAAAACTACTCTACCAGCTACAACGGGAGTACTGGGGGCGTGGTCGGAAATCCCGCGCGCCTCCGCAATCCCCAAGACTACAATGGAACGGGGTCCTAACACAAGGATCAAACACAAGGAGTTTCTCAGAACGGTATATAATTACTATAAATGGGTAGAGGATTTTATTCTGGAAAGAACGCAACTCGAAACGCAGAAAACGGACTCCGAACGGACCCTAAACGGGTCGAAAACGACGAAACTGCCCAAAATCAGACGTCTGGAACCTCTTCCAGACGTCTTAAAATGTGGGTCAGAGCGTACCTTCATTTTGTGTAGTCCCTCAGACGTCCAGAAGCCTGCGGGGGCATCTGGCTTAGTTCCCAGATGTCCGATGGTCACCCCGGACGTCTGGAAGTCCTTCCCGTCGTCAGGTAATGCGGCCAGATGTTCGATTCACGTGGGATGGCAAGCCCTCGCGCCCTCCCGAGCAGAACCTGCATGCGCCCACACCTGTTCTCAGTACGACGAGTCGCAGACGAAGGCGCGGCAAACGGTCGCATGGCCGTACACGCGAAAAAGGAAGAAGATAGAAATATCTTACCGTTCGGACGTTTGGACAGTCCTCCAGATGTCTTCACCGTCGTCTGGTTGGAAGCCCAGACGTCTGATTCTGAAAAAACTTCCAGAATCAGAGCTCGACTCATTCTCCGCCCGCGACGCATGGCCGCGCCGCACCCCGTTCGCCTGCTGCTCGAGCTGCAGCAGCCCCTCCGCGACACCCCACGCCCGCTGCTCCCCTGCTGGCTGGCTCTTGCTGCCCCGGCAAGCTCGAGCCCTCACGGTCGAGTGTCTCCTCCCTCACGCAACACCTCCTCCCGCACACTTACCACGACCGCTGTTGCCGCCGCTCGCTCGCTCGCGCTCTCGCACCGGCTGGGAGAAGAAGAAGAGGGACACGGAGGAGATGAGGGTGAGGGAGAGGGCGAGGGGCCTTTTAAGGCCGCGCGGGGAGAGAGAGAGAAGCACCGCGCCCTGCAGGAGGAGAGAGGGGAAAAGAGGGAAGAGAGAGACGGGTGCAGGTTTGCGCGCGCATGCATGCAGACGCAACCCCGTACGTCGCAAAAATTAAATACCAGACGTCTGGAAAGGGTTCCAGATGTCTGGTCAGACATCTGGGCCACTTCCCAGACGTCTTAAAAATCGTCTTGTGGCCACATTCGTAACATCCTCCCCTTCCTGCCATCCTCCTCGTCCTCGCTAACCCCTCCTATCGACCTCCTCCTCCACCTTGCCCCACTCCTGCCGGCCTCCTCCACCCTGCCTCCCCTCCTCCTCCAAATTGACCCCCCCTCCTGCCGTCACCCTCCTCCTCCCTGACCCCTCCAACAGCCTCCTCTTCCTGCCCGACCTCCTCCTGTCGCCCCCTCCTCCTCCCCAATCCCTCCTCTACCTCTTCTTCTTGCCTCCCTCCTCCTTTTCCTACCATCCCCCTTGTCCTTCTCCTCCTCATCCTGCTACTATGCCTTCCCCCATCCTCCTCTCATCCTTACTGCCACCCTCCTCTTCATCTCCTTCTCATCTTCCTTTCCTAATTATATCAAATTAAAATGTTAAGTTATTAATAACATGATGATTGATTATTTAATTTATTTTGCACTATTGAATTTATAGGTTGTTGGTGACTGTCACACTAGATCACGCTCAGAAGCTACAATACATCGGAGGTATAATTTCATTCCTTTAAATTTATTTTTATGATATTTTAGGACTATATTAGATGTGGGGTATGCCCACATAATGTTATTTGCTGTATGATTTATTGTGAATGTGGGTGTGCCCACTTGTTTGATTGGATGAAATTTAATGTGGGGTGTGCCCACTTTTATTATGAGTATTATTTTGATATGTAGGTTTATAGAAAACTGAAAATATAAGGGAAAATTCTGTTAATTTTTTTTTCAAAATTGTTTTAATGTTTAGTTGGGATTAATATATGTTGTTTAGGTTTGGTATTAGGTTGTGTATATGGTGCTTGGCCTAGGGTTTTCGCTTACTCTCACCTTTGGTTTGCATGTTTAGTTTAGGTTAGGGATTAGGATTATAATTATAATTTATTATTTAATTAATTTTACTTTTGATATTATAAGTTATCAGTGTTGGGTACACTCGAAGGTTTCAGTAGTTTGAGGTATATATATATACATTCAATCTTTTTAATTTAATTGAATGATATTGTAGTTTTTTGGCAAAATTTTTTAATATTTAAATTAGTTATTATTTAGATGCACACACTTGCTAAAAAAAAAATATGCATGCGAGGCCAAACTTTAGGTATTTTAGTCCCTAGGGTAAAAGTCCTTCGAGTCAAATTGTGTCCAAATTACTCGCCCGTTGAGACTTATGATCATGTTATACGGAAAATACTGGAAGTGTATGTATACCTCACTTACATGCATGATGTGTTGTCTTTATAGTATGCCATAAGACTCGATTGACTTTAGTCCGGTGAAGTACCGAACTAAAGAAGGTCCTTAAAGATTTGATGATAGCTTAGTTTTCTTCGTTACATGTAACCATGTGCAGTGAAATTTCGGTTGCTTATTCCTGCTCTTCTACGGTATACCAACTAATCTTATCTAGTTTCTTGCTGTGCCCTTAATTAGGTGTTAAAGGAAATTTAGCTAAGGTTAGTATTCGGAGATATACTGGAGAAGTACGGGGAGATGTTGCCAAAATTTCACCGCATTAAGGTTACATGTAACGAGCAAAACTAAGTTATCATCAAATTTTTGAGGATGGGCTATAAAATGAAAATCTTAATCAACATGCACATCATTTGGTCATTTCCCGGTCATAACATCGTAGATGTATTAAATTTAACAGATGATCCAAAGGACATGGTTAAAACGAGGAAAGACATGAAGAGTTTGGGGATACGTTCGGAGCTGCATATTCATGAGGATGATGGCTACTTCCCACCTGCAATTTACAACTTGAATTAAGACCAGAAGAGTATAATGTTCTCCTTCTTAAAGGGAATTCGGGTGCCAGATGGGTTTTCATTGCAGCTTTCTCGTTGAGTGAATGAAGCGCAGAAAAAGATATTTAGTTTGAAAAGTCATGGCTCCCACATTTATATGCAAGTATTATTTCCACTAGTGATACAACGGATACTGCCAGAGCCAGTTGTTGATTCATTACAGAGATGAGTAGGTTTTTCAAAGCTGTTTGTTCAAAGACAGTACAAAATGATACGCTGGATCACTAGGATAAACAAATAGTCATTACCCTCTATAAGATGGAATAGATTATTCCCCCAGCCTTCTTCGATGTAATGGTTCATCTCACTCTGCATCTTGTAAATGAAGCGAGAATCGGTAGACCTATATAATTTAGATGGATGTATCCTGTGGATCGAATTTTTAAAAAGCTTAAAGATTATGCTTTTAATAAGGCAAAGTTGGAATGATCTATTGTAGAAGGGTATCTCATAGAGGAATGTATAAATTTTACTTTCATGTACATGAATGAAACAGACAATCGCTTTAATAAATTTCAAAGGAACTATGAGGGGAATACAATAACAGTGATGGAGAATGTTTGTCCATTTTTGATATCAGAGGAAGGTCGATTCTTTATACAGAGTACAAGATAATTTTAGAAAATGACAGATGTTGTGCGCATCTATATATTTTAAAACAAATTCTTGAAATTGATCCATTTTACGAGGAATTCGAAAGATTACCTCTTTCAAGGATACTGAATTTGGCTTCTTAAATTGGTTTAAAGATCGGGTTAATCAATTGAAATTGGATAATGACCCATGATGGGTACGAAATTTTGATGTAATTGTTGATTTACCATTACATTATGCACGTTAACACTCTGGGTATGTAATAAATAGGTTTAGATTCATGATAAAAAAATTGATGATAGAAAGGTTGCATAAAAAGCTGGAGTTGTTGTTGATTCAATCTTTCCACCGGTCCAGATAGATATTATGGTGAAATTGGAGAAATTGTGAGGATTAGTTCAGATATGATCATCGAGTTATCCTATTTAAATGTCATTGGTTTGATGTTTTTAAAGAGGGCACCGGTTTCAAAATCGATAAGAAATACAATTTCTTGAGTTTAAATCCTAATCGTCAAATTCTTTAGTTTGATGAACCATTCACATTGGCATGTCAAGAGGCACAAGTATTCTATGTCCCTGATAATTGCCAAAGGGGATGAGTTATACCCATAAGAACAGTATTGCGCAATCATTTTGACGCATCGTCTGAAGTATACCAAGAATTTATAGAAGGTCATTTATTTGCAACCGATGTTGACATCTAATTAAGGTTAGTAACAATTTCTTTGCTTTGTTTAATTTCTGTTTAAATGAAATTCATATTAAAATTGAAATTTATAGGGGCATATATGTCATTACAAAGATGGTTTGGAGTAAAATTGAAATTCATGTCTGTTGATTTATATATTAATGATTTTTAACTATATTAATTATTGTATTTTTTATGTGTTACAGATGAAGTTGTTTAAGAAAAAATCCAATAGAAAAGGTTCTCCTGAGACACAGCCCTCCACGTAGCCTAATTCGTCTCCTCAGGCTCAGTCAACCCCCACACAGCAGGCTCAGCCACCCCTTCAATAGTAGGTTCAACCACCCCCCAATCACGTTTTGTATGACCTGTGGAGATGACACGTTTACTACATACAGGGGGGAAGGGAAAGAGGAAGGTGATTGCTCAGACCTTGCCAGACCAAGCAGAGGATGATCCAGATTATGGAGGATCAAATGAGAAGGAGGGGGAGGAGGAGGTAGGAGAGGAGGAGGGCGAGGAGGCAGAGGATGAGATGGTGGGGAGTACGTCCCTAGTTCATGTCGACCCTTCAGCAGTGGGCTCAAGTTTAGGTAATAAATCATATATCTTTAAGAAGTAAATTACTTATATGTTTTAAAGTTTATTAGTACTTCAAAAATATATAATGAATATGATTAATGTTTACGTAGGTAGAGTAGCAAGAGGAAGGGGGAAGACCAAAAATCTAGAACTCCAGCATACCCCCAAGGACATGAGGATAACAATTAGGCTTAGAACCACAGAGGAGGCGGAGAATTACCTAGGCTTTATCAGTCGAGTGGGCGCAATTGTTATGTCCATTGTGCTCATTTCCTACTTCGACAGGAGGAAGGTGCCCGTAGAGCTGAAGAGGCAGATCATCCGTTAGTTGGAGGTAATTTTATTTACGAAAGTTATTTCTTTTATAACTTTATCTTAAAATTATTGTAAAATAAGAATGACCAATATTTTTAAAAATTAATGTAGGTAAATTACGATTGGGGTGACAACCCCAATGCTTCCCGATATATCTTTAAGCACGCCGCCAAAATCCACAGGCATTCGAGGATGGAGACCAAGAGAAATGTAAGAATTTTCAAACATTTACATTTTTTATGCACATAATTTCTTATATTATTTTTAATAATTTTTATTTGGTATTTAGTTTTTCTCGAACAAGAGTTCACCTGAGGAGGCAATGGATGATGTTCCTCCTGATGTCATGCCTGACGATTAGAAGAAGGCATGCGAGCATTGGCTGGATTCGAAGGTGGAGGTTCGTACGTAATTAAAAATTACTTCATTAATTTCATATCTTTTAAATTTATAAAAAAATATTATTGTATATGTCTACAGGAGCAAGAAAAAAAAATAAGGTCAATAGTGCTAAAACTCCACCACAGACCTATTATTTGGGTTAAAGGAGTATCGAGATGGTCAGGAGCCGTTATATAAGTGTTGGAACTACTTTTAAGTTGAATATTACTTAATTTTTAAGTTTTTTTAACCTAACTGTATCATTTTTATATTTTCAGTTCGCTGCATATGATGTGATTGAAATGAATAGAATGGATATCTATGAGGTCATCGACAGTAAGGTTGCAGCTGAGGGTGCTTGTAAGTGGATTTATCAGTCATACCAGGAAAAACACGTAAGTTTCCTAAACTCAAAAATTTTATAACTTTATATATATATTATAATAATATTTTTTAATACATTTAGGATCAAATGATACATTTAGTATATCCCTCCACTAATGATACCTCTGAGAGCATCTAGTAGCCTTTAGATGGAAAGGTGGCATTTAGGACAGTGATGCCACTAGATCACGGTGGTTTTGTTCGTAGTGCGGGGAGGGCATACACGTTATCTACTTGGTATGGAAGGAAAGGTACCGTCTCAGCTACCGTCGTCGATCTGCTGCATAAAAAGATTGACACATTATAGAGACGAGAGGAGGAGAGGGAGAAGAGAGAGGTAGAGATGAATAATAAGATGAGTGCCATGGATGATAAGCTTCAAATGCTTGTATGCCTTCTTCAGAAGAAGGGTCAGTCAGAGCATCTGTTTTCCACAAATCCCAGCATCTCCAGACGAGACGACTCCATGGGTGGTGCAGGTGGAGCTAGTGACATTAGGGCAGCTGTATCTTGATTTCTATTTATTTTCTTTTCTTATGTTTTTCATGTAACTTTTTTTATGTAAATATTTCATTTTTAAACTTTTAATATATTATATTTTATATTTATGAAATATAAATTTCTGTTCATTTTTATTTAAAGTAGATTTAATAGGTATTTTCCATCATCTGGTAATTAAAAAAAAAAACCCATACATTTACCGTCGGTTATTTGAATAACCGACGACAAATATCCAACGGTAAAAATTTTATATAAGCGTTGGTATAAGATTTCTATACTGTCGCTTCTTATGATAATTGACGGAAAAAGTATTTTTATCGTCGCTTAAATAAGCGATGGCGTTTTCTTTAAACGACGACAAAATTGAAAAAAGGCACGTTAGCGTGCAAAAGAGTAACTTAACAATGCCGTTGTTTATTTAAATAAGCGACGGTAAATCAAATTATCGTTGATTTGAAATCGACGAAAAAAGGCCCAATTGCTTTGCTAGATGAACAATATTTCGACGTCAGATGTTCCTTGTAATCGACGGGAAAAAGGAACAGCGACGGTATCTATGCCGTCGCCTTGTTGCATCGGTTATAATGGCTTTGCCATCGGTTCTCAACCGACGGCAAAAGGCAAACTTGTTGTAGTGCATCCTCTTCTCCACGCTACCCAGAAACCCTACTCAAGTGTGGCTTCGTTCTCTTTCGTTTGTTCATCTGGTTGAGGTGTTCTTTTTGTTGTCTAACAAATTTGTTGTTTGTTTTTCTTAGCGAAGCACCTCGTGCAAGATTATCGTGGGTTGGTTTCATGGAGGTAGTGCTTTTGGCAGGTCTATTTGTTCGATCTTCAATCAAGTACTGAGGTATGAAAATCTGGGAGGTTTTTCAACTTGAGTGGGCTCTCGATAATTGATTAGTGAACATGTTTCTTCTATTTTGATAATTACAAACTTGTTATGATTTGCTGTGTCGAACATCTGGACTGAACGAGCATCTCTGTTGAGTGAAAATTTGTCTGAAGTCGAAAAGGAATCCCAAGTGAAGAGTCAGTGCAACATGCTGACAATCAAAATTACAATCCACTATGAGGAAGGACTTTCTTTTTTTTCTTTCCTGGATGTAAATGGAAGGGTGACTAACAAAATTATGGGAACTGTCTAATCATATCATTGTCGTGCGACAAGAAACATGCCCAGAATATGCCCCATTTCGCTAAAAGAAATATGAGGCATGTTGGTTTACACCTACAAAATTAGATCACATGGGCATGGTCTCACCTATTCCACAATTAGATCTAGTGAACAAAGTTCATAACGGGAATGCTACCTTGGAATTACCTTGTCAAATTTAACATAGCTGCTGCTACTGCCACTTCCTGCAGCCAGAGACTCAAGATTCCTCCCCTTATGTACAGTGTCTATTAGCATTGTTGATGTTCGAGAATCCAAAACAATCCCCTTGTGCTCGGAAAAGAATCTTGTATGCGGCCTGCAATGAGTTGCCTTTGTACACGATACACTACTTTTCTGGGAATATTCTGGTATATAGGTACTAAATAAACGTGAAACAGGATCTAAGTTAGTTGTGTCTGAGTAATCTGCAGCACTGAATGAGTCACTTGTACTCTCGGTGGTGAAAGATGATTCATCTGAACTTGTAAAAATGGACCAATCACTTGAATGAGTGGAATCCGAGAAGTCTGCATTGCCTGAACCAAAAAAGCTTTCCTTTCTCCCCAAATTGTACCTTATATAGTTCTTATTGATATAATTTGTTTCTCGGTCATTGGAGCATGGAATGTATTCTTGCCGGATATCTCTTGCCATACCTGAGTTGACATCATCATGCATAGACGATTTCTTACTTGTCTTGAGAGGTTCATGCTTTCATGCTTTGATGACTTTGGAATCAATTCTCTTGTAGGCACCCTTTCATCACCCCCTCCAATTTTATCAGAACACATAATATCTTTGAATTGTGGGAAATGGGTCGATATTGGTGGTAAGCCAACAAGTTCCCAAGGGCTTGAAATGATCGGAGTTTGTTGTGCAACCATCCTAGTGAGCGGAGGACCAGTCTGATACTTATTGAAGGCTATGCAGTTCATGGAGCTGTGGCATAGGATTTATATAATTACACGATACCTACGGGAAAGATCACCTCTATGAGCCTCAGTGCGTAAAATTACACCCCGTGCATATAAAAGTTGCCCACCTCATTTCAAAAGATGCTGCTTCTCTTGTGAGAGGACCACTCTCTCTGTGGCAGTAAAATTACCCCTCATGCATATGAAAGTTGCCTACCTTGTTTCAAAAGATGCTTCTCTGCACACAGTGGTCTAGGTTATGGGACATCTTTGCTGCAAAATTTAATAGAATGGAAGCTGCTGGATGCTATAAATGCTCCCATTTATCAATATGTTTTCCTGTTGGTCTCATGACGATCTAATTTGTGTGGGAGGTGAGGTTGGTGGTCAAAGGCAATACCATGTTCACTTTTCTAACTGATTTTATGCTTGGATGTGTGACAAATCAGGGGAGTTTTTCTGAGCTGGTGTCAAAAGGCTCACTCATTTTGATTGAAATAAGTGGACTACAATGACTGTTTTGGTTTTCTAACAAGTGGTTTATGCAATGGCTGTCTAAGTGCATTTCAGATATCTTAACAATTTGCTGGTTTCTGATATTTTACTGAATGTAGAATACTGCGGAAGCTTTTTCTGCTTATTTATATAGTTTTAAGGATGTAAATGGCTGTGAGTCAATGTTACGACCCGATTCCAACTCCCTACGGAACCTGAGAATGGCCCACCTTGACTAAATCTCAAGACCCAGTCATCCAACGAGAAATGACCAAATGCACAATAAACATTTCCACAATCATACATGCAATGTAACTAAGCAAATTGATTAAAAGTTGACAACGGAAAACATGAATAGAGTTCAACAGAAGCGACATGCCACAGGTGAGAAATAAAAGTATAGTTCATTAGCTAGCCATCACAATCAACAAAAACGTAACAACAATAGGTTTCAACATAAGCTAAAATACTCACCAACAACAGAAAATCTCGGAAATAGAAAAGGAGCAAGTACAGCTACTACTGGGTTCGATTGGGCTCAACACCTGTTGAGGCTAGAGCACCACGATCGTTTATTTTGATGATAACAAAATACTTGTTATTTAACATTTGCTTTTGAGTCCTAGCTTTCAGCTCAAATTGCAAATGGAGACAAGTGTAGAGACGAAGTTCGAGCTCGCGTCCATGGTGGATTGGAGGAGCTTGACGGAGGAGAAGGAGCTTTGTGAGGAGCGAAAGTTTGAAGAAGGAAGGAGATGAAGGATATGATAGATTTCCTTTCTTGTTCATTGTACTTTGTTATTTGTTCTTTTGTTACTTTTTATTTTTTCTTCTTTGTAGCATGTTAAAGAGCCTTGATAACACTACATTTTGAGGTAATAAGTCTGTCAATTGGGGTTTATCTTAAAGATAATATGTACAAATAGCATATCATGAATGGACATAAGAGCATTACATGCATCGTAGGTTAAGATTACTTATAAACCAGTATTAATGGCCATTTGCACAAGTTGATGTCAAAATAGGCCTCGGATGAGCAATCGGACCGCACTGATGGATTCAGAATGACGAACAGAGTCCAATGAGTACAAAATCGACTAAATCTGACATCCGGAGCTCTCGTAATTGACCCAAGAAATTATGACCATTGATCTGATGATCAACGGTCCACGGTGCGGCACGTGGCAAAAGAGCAGCGCATCCATCGACCGCAGCACGTGCCTCCATCACCCGCAGGAGTAATTTAGCCATTGATCTTCGATCAAACGGCTGAGAGTCGCCCACGCACCCGCCCCTCTTCGCGACTATCCGTTGTAACAGTGCAGCGATTGATCGACGCACACTTGCACACACGACGTGGGGTCGAATTGCGCTGCGCTACAAATATGAGGTGAAGGCGCGCATGCGGCGAAATTGGACCATGGATCGGTGCGCGTATGCCTGCGATTGCGAGATGTGGCGGCCACAAGATCGAGCGATCAGACGCCTGCGATGACGCGTGGGGCACGAGCTCAGCAGGCATAATCCAAAGGCACGACCTGCGAGCGATCTCGACCGTCCGATCTGCGATCCGACGGTCCTCAGCAGCTGCACACGGATCGCGAAGGAGAAGAAGAATCGGCACGCGCGTGTGACCAGTGGGCAGGGGTCTTCACCGACGTTTTGGGATGGGATTTAGCGACGTCCCGGATGTCGCTAAAACCCCTTCTTCATTTAGAAAGCCCTTCTTCCTATATAAACCCCTTTCAACCACTCATGTAAAGCATTCAATACCCTTGCAAGTGTTCTACCCTACTCCTAGCCACCTTAGCACTCTTTTGTAAGCGTCGGAGTCAACGAGCCGCCGACGGAGCCAACCTCCACCGCCGTGGCTGCCTTGCTGACTCCTCTTTCTCTTTCTCTTTCTCTCTCTCTAGGCATTCATCTATGTTTGTATTTGTAAAACTCAAAGTTGCATGATTAAATGATGACGTTCCCTATTTAACCATTATCTCTCTCTTGTTATCAAGAATTCTTTAGTTTAAAGTTGCATGAATACCATGACTTAAAAGAACTCTAACCCTACTCTCTCTATCTCTTTCTCTTTCCCTACTCGCTTTTCTCCCGCATTTTCTTGCAAGCAAAAACCCACCATTTCCATGACACTAAGTGACAGAAAAATCTGATTTTCATGCCTCCCTGTGTTCGACACTCGGACTCATGTCCATTTCTTTATTTAAAATCGATGTAGCAAACGCAAGCTATAATGACCCTTTTAAATAAACGCGTTCGTAGCACATCAGTTTTTGGCGCCGTTGCCGGGGAGGCAACGGATTTATTTTGTCACTTCCATTTTGCATCCATGCTCACATCATCTAACACATTTTCTCCCTCTACTTGATGGCTGCAGGAACTCGGCGCTTGGACAGCGAAGGAGCGCAACTCGTGACGGTGGAGATGGAGTAACCACAGAAAAGACCAGTTGTGAGTAGTTCTCTACCCTTGGTTGTTTGCTTGCCCAAAAAAAAAAATCTAAAAAAAATTTTAAAATAAAAAAAAATTGACATGGTGAATGATTGCCTGATCCTCATCTTTAACTTATCACCCAACAAAAATGATATACATTCTAACATTCTTAAAGGCCTAATCTTTTGGAGTGTTCTTTTTCTTTGAGTGGTGTTTACGAAGACACCGTGGCTTGACTTGGGCCGCACCACTCACCCCTAAAATTAACTAATCTGGTAGAAATTACATGAACACTAGGATGAGCACATTAGGATTTTAGAGCCTCTTCACATTAAGGGAAATCTACTCTCATCGATTGTGTGCAAAACTTGGTGTGCCCACTTGAAACTTGTCTAAAAAAATTAAGACACGTCAACCCTAAAAGACACAAAAGTAAGGACAAACATTAAAAGACACCACATCTTAAATCCCTGCTTGAAAACCATATTTTGATAGGAGCACACACACTCGAAATCACTTGAAGACCATGTTTTGACCGTGGAGCCTCGATTGAGCCGAAATCACTTGTCTTGAGGATTATAGCCGTTTAGGTTCTTGAGAATCCATTCTGACACTTAATTAGGTTTTCAAATGTCCAGACCTAGTGTCAGACGTCCTGTATGTCGTCTGATGGTTTTACAGTAGAACCCTGTTTAGGTTTGAACCAAGTCAGTAACGGAACCCGTCTAGAATTAGACGTCTGACTTAGTTCCCAGATGTCTTAAGAGTGACTTCTAGACGTCTGTTAACCCTGTCAGAATCATTAATGATTCTGATTTTGGCCTATTTTGCCTTGGGATAATTCCCAATGGCTATGGAAGCCTTCTAAGGCCTTTTAAAGTCTTCTTAGGCCCTCTATAAATAGAAGAGTACCCTTGCCTTGCAAGCACACACCAAGCAACACATTTCCACATCTTTTGTGTCCATTTAATCTCGAGAAGAATCTTTAGTTCTCCAAGCTTTAGTTCCACATCAAGAGAGCTTCATCGTTGTTGCGCACCCGCTCTCCCTCTGCAGTTACGAGAGCGATGAAGTGCCGTCGAGTGATTCACGCACCCGTGTCATCAAACTGATGCACTTCCACCTAAGGGAAGAACTTTTGCCTATAGTAGTTAGATTTAAATACCTACTTTATTGACTCTATAAGATTGTTGTATTTTTATCTTTGTTTATTGATTGGGTATTCGCATTGCGAATTCCTGCCTCCATCGAGGGATAAAATCTTTCTCATGAAGAGGAGGGGTTTGAGGCACACTACACTCGTTCAAAGTAGTGTTGTTGTATTAAGGTTCAGTCACCCTCATTTAAGTGACTGGGTTAGTGGATTTGATCGACTTCGTCGATCGGGAAATTCTAACTCGAGAGGGTTATGTGGTGATTTTTACCCGGTTTCGGTTTCCACCTTAAAATTCTTGTGTAAATTGTGTGATTGTTCCTTTTTTTTTCGCATTTTATAGTTTATCACGCAAATCTCACCCCCTCCTGTAGGGGTCTACAACACCCTCTGCAGCTAGTGGTGCTGGTTGCTCAGTTCCCTGACCTGAACATGGTTATATATATCTATGGTCAGCTAATGCTGAGTAGAGTGGTGTATATGAAATTCTAAATGCAATAAAACATAAAGGGAAAGGCAGCTAACTAATCATTCAATTTACCAATTATGTGTTTCCATTTATATCAACTATGTGTTTCTGATTCGGTTATTCTTGTAAGGGTCCACAACATTTCTTAATCCACTTATTCCCTAAGGGAATGATCTTGATGCAGTTTCCCCGCGATGCAGGATGTGCACGTCATGCTCTCCTGGCCGGGAGAGCACCCCGTGGTAGTCCTACACCCGGTCTACCACCCCGGGGTCATGGCCGCGATGTAGCGGTGACTACAGGCAAGCACGATAAGTGCACGGGTAATTACTTCGCACTGGCATGCGGTCAGTCATTTCCACTAATAGGTACGCCCAAACGTACATCACAGAATAAAACAAGGGCCTCACCCCTCAATAGTTTGCGTACCCTCGCCCGACTATCTCCCAGTTTGCCCAGTGGGCTTAACAGGAGTTGATGTAGGATGCACAATCCTTGCCTCGAGTCGCAACTCAAGGGGTGGCAAGCTCCCCCCTACACAAAAGGGATAGTAGCTTTCCTCGGTACCACGTACACGAGGGCCAGCTCACTTTCCATACCCAAGTCTGAAGAGTCAACCAATATGCCCATAGGAAACAGGTTCATTCATACCTCAGATATCCGTTTAGTGTACTTTGCGTTTCTTTCCTAGTTCCCCGTAGGGTTCATGCATAGTATTCATCTTATTTCATTTCGTGGCATACATCTCTACCACATACCGATTTCTAATTCATACAATAGGCAGCATGTAAATTAACATGATAAACCATCATCAACATGATAAGCGATTGCCTCATCATTTAAATGTTCTAGTATCACAATATGAAGTTTAACAACATGCATTCTCAGATTTAATAACATACGAGATTCATGCACTGATTATAAACCATTCACATTCTTGGTCCTAGGGTTCATTTCATAACCTAGGTTTTAAGCAGATATTTAACAAGCACTGTACTAATTCAAACCACAGAACTAGAGAGGACCACTCTACCAGGGTATATGGGTGGTATGGGGGCTCGAATGGTGGATCCCGACATCTCCGCGAGTCCTGTGTGCACTACGGACTGGAGGCCTATATTGTTGACCAATATGTCAAACGAGCTCAAATTAGTATAGACACTATACTAATACATAGAGAATTACAAAAGAAAACCAACGATACTTGGTTTGCGAGAAACCGACTCCGTTTGGGCTCTGAACCTGCGCAAAAACACTCATCCTGACCAAAATCAGACGTCTTAAACGAGCGTGGGATCTCACCTTGCTTTCTACGTCTTTTTCAAACGTATGAAACCCTTCACTACCATCTGAGGGTGTCTCCAGACGTCTAGCACTACTCCCAGTCGTCTAGGAGAGCAATCAGACGTCTAATGATGCTCTTAGATGCCCTAAAGTGCCTCGAACTCCACGCTAATGCACCTTGTCAATGTCTTTGGCACCTAGTCACTCTACATGCTTTCCAGGCGTCTTGAATCCGTCCCAGATGTCTAGCGACCCCTCCAAATGGCTGACAAGTGTTGCAGACATTTGAATCTACGAAAAAATCACTCTGCAGGACCTCCTCACGAGCTTTCCTCTTGCACCAGGAGTTGCAACAGCTCCTGCATTGGCACTTAGGACCTCCTGTCGCCCTCCCTCTCCTCAAATCTCCTCCTGCTCCTTGCTCTCCCTCTCCTTCTCCCTTACTCGGCTGTTGTGGTGAAGAACAAATGGAGGAGGGGGGGTTTATGGATGGTGAGGAATGGGGGGGGGGGGGGGTAAGGTGGCATGGGGAAGGGGAGTGGCATGGAGGGGTATGGGATAGGTGCATGGGGCATGGGGGGAGGTGCACAGGCATGGGAGTTTTTGCATTAAACCTTTCAAGGACTAAAATGTTTCGTACAGAAACCTTTTGGTGCGCAGAAATTATGATAAGGCCTTTAAGGTTTGGAAATAAACAAAACAGCCCTTGGAAAGGGTCATTTCAGCATAAACTTAAAGGAAGTTTCACCCCCAAAACTTGAGTTAAACTATGATGCGAGAAGAAACAGACATGCGCATAACAAACTTAAAGAGGATCAAAGTAAGCTGGAAGTGACATACCCTCGAAAAGCTTCGGGTACTGATCTTGCATTGCCGCCTCGGTCTCCTAAGTTGCCTCCTCGTACCACTGGCTTTTCCACAGGACCTTTACCAGTGGCACCTCCTTCCACCTTAAGTTCTTGATGGCTCTATCCAATATCTGTATTGGCCTATTGGGGTAGGTCAAGTCATCCCCTACCTCGATGCTCTTGTAGCTTAAAACATGGCTGGGATCGACGATGTATCTCTTGAGGTTGGACACGTGAAACACATCATGCACTCTAAAGAGCTGGGGAGGAAGGGCAAGCCGGTAAGCAAAGGGTTTAGCCCGCTTCAAGACCTTAAAAGGTCCTACGAACCTCAGTGTGAGCTTCCCTTTCACCCCAAAATGTTGCAAGCCCTTCATGAGCGAAACACGGAGGAAGACGTGATCCCCAACCTCAAACTGTACCTTTCTGCACTTCTGATCAACGTAGCTCTTCTGTCTGCTCCTGACAGTATGGAGTCGTCAGTGGATCTGCTCTATCACCTCCTGACTCTGACGGATCAACCTGGGACCAACCTCCCACTTGGTCCCCACCTCGACCCAATTAAAGGGAGCTGTACACTTCCTCCCGTACAAAGCCTCATAACGTGCCATGCCAACGCTCGAGTGGTAATTCTTATTGTATGCAAACTCTACCAGGGGTAAATGCTCCTCCCAAAAGCCTCTCCAATCTAGTACACAAGCGCATAGCAGGTCCTCAAGGGTATGAATGGCGCACTTCAACTATCCATCAGTCTGGGGGTGGTCGGCAGTGCTGAACCTCAGATGAGTCCCCAAGGCCTGCTGAAACACCACCCAGAACTAGGAAGTGAAACGAGTGTCTTGGTCTGATATAATCTCACGAGTGACTCGGTGGAGGTGCACCACATCTCTGATGTAGCGCTTTGCTAACTGTGCTGGCCCAAAGGTGACTCGGATCGGCAGAAATCGTGCCATCTTCGTCAATCTGTCCACTATCATCCAGACTGCATCGTGTCCCCGTTGTGTGACTGGTAACCCCACTACCAGGTCCATAGTGACACTCCCACTTCCACTGTAGCACAGGAAGTGGTTGTAGTGGCCCTGCAGGCCTTTGGTGCTCGGCCTTCACTTGCTGACATACTAAACATTGCTGCATGAACTCACCAACATCCCACTTCATCCCCCTCCACCAGAAGTCACATCACAGATCATGGTACATCTTGGTGTTCCTGGGATGTATGTTGAATTGGGACTCGTGTGCCTCAGCCAGGGGCTTCCTCAGTAGCTCCTTGTCTCTAGGAAGGCACAAACATCCCCTCATGTGCAGGATCCTGTCAGCAAAAGTAAAATCTCCTGGGTCCTCTATCAACACCCTGTCTCGCAGTGTCTGTAGATACAGGTCAGCCATTTGACTAGTAATGATACGATTTATAATCTCTGGTTGTGTCTGCCTCGTCACTGTCATAGCCCCACAGTACCCTCGCAGCTCTAGAGGTCGCCAACTGCCCAGCTCCTCCATGAGTCTCCAACTCCGTACCTGTAAACTAGCCAAGTGGGTAGGCACCTTCTGGCTCAAGGCGTTAGCTGATGGGAACACCATCATGAGCCATAACTAACTCAGTTTGGTCTTATAAAGTCAATAAAAGCTCCTACATATTAGTCAGAAGGTCTCTAGAGCTAGGAGAGTTGTTTTGAGAAAAAAGTGAAAATAGGGTTATTTCTGTAATTTTGCCATCTCATCACAAATACAGAATAGCCACGAGGTATTCTAAGGGTTTTTTAAAGGTCACTTAGTCATTAATGTCTAATAAGTGGGTTCATGTAGACAGAAACAGGATTTTCACGTATTTCAAGAATTAAATGACATCTGAAACCCTAAAAACAAACCCACTTAATCTGTTGAGGTTCTGGTCAGGATAAAATTCACCTAACCCTCTAAAAATCATAGAAAAATATTCTCTAGGGTTTGGCATCCTTGATTTGATCATCTGAACCTATTTTGACCTAAAATAGAGTCTCAGATGAATAATTGCTCTAATTTGGGTAACTGTGCAATTTACTCAGTCAAAATTGGTCAATACTAAAATCAAACTTTACCATCAGATTCCTTGGGTCCAAATTAAGTTTGTACCAAAATTTGAGTCCAATCAGAAATCACCTTGACCTAGTTTGCATTTCAGTCCAGATAAACTCTTTTTATCACACAATGGCCCTTAACTTTTTGAATTATTTACAAATAGGTCCATAACCTTTTCATCACATTTGCATTTAGGTCCCTATCGCGATTAGTGTAAACATGTTGAGCATTAGTGAGATTCGAGTGAGATTTCCTCGCTCGATTCTCAATCAAACAATCCCAAATTTGAACCGGAGATTCTTTGTGAAATTCCCTACCAAATGAGATCGTTCTTGAGCTCCAGTTCTTTCCCAAAAGGTCATGCGAACCTTTCAAAGGTTCGATTATCCCATTTTACAAAATCCTTCCGAGCTTGGTAGCTTCTTTTCAAGCTTGGAAGGGCTTCCTATAGCCTATAAAAGAACCCCTGTCGCATGGTCGAGCTTTTTAGCAAGTCTTGGAGAGTCAAAAGCCCCCTATTCCCCTTCCTCTGGCCTTTGAGACCGTTGCTTTGGCAACCTTCTTTGATCCTCCTCCTCCAGCCGTCTAATGACAAATTGGTTGACTCTCTCAACTTCCCTCTTTGTCGCGACCCTCCCCAACCAAAGGGAGGTCGTGCCTCTACTTTCGTCCACATCGTCGCTTTGCTGATCACTCTTCCTTCTCCTGTGCTGGTCTACCACGACCGGCCGTCTCCACCTCTCTACCTCATCTCTAAGTATCTCTATCTCTCTCTCTCTATCTCTCGACATCCTTTTCCTGCACTCACATCTCTTATTTGTGCAACCAGAGGGAGGCCAAGCCTTAACCTCCTTGTTTGTGCAACAACACAATCCTATTGACATTTCTTCTGATTCATCTGAACCTGATTCTCCTTCATCCATCATCATGGCACAACTCATAGAAGAAATGATCTTGAAAGTCAACTTCAGTGCCTCAATGATCTATTCCAAGCCTTTGTGAACCCACCACAGCGTTCAATGATGTGAGATCACTTCAATCCCGTTGCTGTGGTAATCGAACCTCGAGTACAAATCCCCGCTAGAGGTCTTAGCACTGAACTCAAGCCCAACATGATTCATGCCATTCCATGGGCGTAATTCCGAAGATCCTTTCCAGCATATCAGAAAACTCAAACATCTGGCCCAAACCTTCGGGTCAGAAGCTCAAAATCGGGATGTTCTACTCATGAAAATGTTCTTCTTTCTCATGGATAAAGCTGTTTAGTGGTACCAAACCCAAACACGTCCAATCAACACCTGGGCGGAACTTCAATCCGAGTTTTTGAGAAAGTTCTTCCCTGTTGGTCGGACAAATGCTTTATGACACCAGATCACACATTTCACACAAGTAGGAGAACCACTTCACAAAGAATGGGATCATTTTCTGGATCTCATGTGAAAGTTCCCCCACCACGGAGTTCCTAAATGGGAACAAGTCCAATCTTTTTACCAGGGACTCCGTGAGGATATTTGATTATTCGTTAATGCGACCTGTGGAGGAAACATCATGGGTCAACATGAAGATACCGTGTGGGAGATTCTCGAGAATATGTGTGAGAACTCTATTAATAATGAATCCATGGGAATGTTCGACCGGACGAATGCCCGTGCACTGACGAATCCAAATGGAGCACATGAGACGTAGGGCCTGTCCTCTTCCATCGACATGGAACTGCTGGTCAGTCATCTGGACAAGGTCTCTATTATTGAGAAGAAGGTGGATGAGTTAACTCGACATTAGCAACGAGCCACCTCTGTGCAAAACCCGTTCACTCAACCACCCTCTTGCAGGGAAGCTGTACACAACATCTCAGGGGATGGATCCATATTCGCCCTCGTCTAATTCTGGTCTTAGTGGAAACTCTGGGCCCACCTACTCTAGTTGGGGGAACTCTGACCTCTCATATTCTAATTTTCCCGAGGTTCCTCAAATCTGCAAGGACCTCAATGCCATTCAAAATGATCCATTCTCAAACACCTACAAGCCTAGATGGCGTAATCATCCTAATTTCATGTGGTCAAGCAATAATCAAAATCAGAGACCTCAATATCCGCCCCGACCACAAGCTCCTCGTCCATATCAGTCGCCTCAGCCTCGGCCTAACCCAACTTATGAATTTGGGCCAACTTAGATAGATCAAATGACTCTTATCCTTTAGACTCTAGCTGACATTCAGAATACTAATGCGGCTATGCAAAAATAGCACAATGACGAGATCACAGAGGTTCGCAATCAACTTGTCCAAATGGCAAATCCTTGCTAACCTGGTGCACTTCCTTCACAACCTCTGCCTAATCCAAATAACGTGCCGAACCAGAGGCACGTTATGAACCCAAATCTGGGCCAAGCTCAGTTTGTTTATCAAGCCTCTTCTACTCCGTCACCAGACGGGATGGAGGCTTCAACATCATATACGGGTTACCAGCAGCAAGCACCTCTTCTACCCACACCAAACCAGAACCAGGCAGGATTGAATTCTGTTACTACACGCATTGGCAAAACAACACAAGACCCACCTTATCCAAGCCAAACCCAGCCTGGTAATACAAACCCTAACCCTAGGATTGTCATCCAGGACACCTCTATCCCAGATCAAGAACCTGGACCCATTCTAGAGGAACCATCTATGGTTCCATTTCCTGAGGCCTTAACCAAGGGAAAAAGGACAACCAAAACCATGGCACCTGAGGAGGACTTGGTTAATCTCTTTGAGTAAATCCATATAAACATTCCCTTGATGGATGCAATACACCACGTACCGGCTTACGCACAATTTCTGAAAGACATATGTACACCTAAGCGTTAGCTGCGAACTAAAGATGGGAATCCGATCTTACTGTCAGAGCAAGCCAGCTCTGTCATTTTCAGCAAACTTCTGCCTAAGGCAAAAGACCCAGGCACCCTTTTGATCTCCTGTAAAATCGGTGATATACGATTTGACCGACCTTTATTAGACTTATGAGCCTCCATAAACTTAATACCTACATACATACTAGACTACTTCGAGGAATCTGAACTTAACCGACAGAAATGACTTTACAATTAGACAACCGATTAATTAAGTCATCAAAAGGAATTCTCGAGGATGTCATAGTTAGGGTACATGATTTCTATTTTCCAGTGGATTTCATTGTCTTAGACATGGACGCTCCTAAGTATGTGAAGAATACACAGATCATACTAGGGAGACCCTTTCTGGCAACTGCTAGGGCCAGTATCAATTGTGAGGAGGGCCAATTGAATTAAAATATTGACATCTTTAAGGCCCAACAAGGAATTAATTGTAGAGTCATAGAACAAATTTGCGATATTGAAGCTGTGGTTGATGACTTTATCGAGGAAAAACTAACTAGTTTTGATCAACCACAAGAGGATCAAAACCTGCAATTAGAGGAGCCCGAACTCAACCTAGACACAGCCATAGCTCTCTCTTTTGCTCCCAACACCCATCTTGAACTACCCGCTGCTGCTGAAAACCCGATTTTGGAATTAAAGCCTCTTCCTGATTATCTTAAGTATGTCTTTTTGGGTTCCAATCAGACGTTTCCTGTGATTATCAACTCCTGACTCACACCTGAATAGGAAACATGCCTGATTTCTATTCTCCAATAACATCAAAGAGCCATTGGATGGAGTCCTGATGATCTCACTAGTATCAGCCCCTCCTACTGCACACACCATATCTACACTGAAGAGAGCTCACGACCATTCCGTGAAATGCAGAGACGCCTGAATCCAAATCTGCAGGATGTCGTGAAAAAGGAGATTATCAAGTGGTTAGATGCAGGGATCATCTATCAGATCTCCGATAGTCGGTGGGTGAGCCCAATCCAAGTTGTGCCTAAAAAGGCAGGACTCATCATCATCACAACTGAAACCAGAGAAACCATACCGACTCGTATAGCAAACTTGGTCGGTAGGATTTTCGCTTTTCAAATATGCTGTCAGAAAAATACTGCGTTGTTGTAGATAATATGCATTGTGGTGGAAAATCCCGAACAAAAATATTTCAATAAAACTAATCACGAAGAGTTTGGTCGTATCCATAGGGAGGAACAGATGCAATAAATCCACGTTTATTTTTCCTAGTATGCATCTAATTGAGTGCGAGATCCATGCTCAAATTCGATGTGAAATGCGACAAAAAGAAGAAGACACATAATAATTTTAGAATGCGAGGCTACATGCATAATTTTCCTTTCCTGAAATAAATCACAATGGCATATAATGTAATTAAATTCCAAGATATGGTTCTTCCTCCTTTAAATTTGTTGACATTTCATGTATTTATATAGAGACCAAAGCCAACATATATGGATATGAATGCATGGGGGAAATACTTTGAAACTTGAGGGCAAGCGTGCAATAGTCACTCAACTAAATTTATTCATCAAATAACTCAATAATTCTTATGGCAATGGCATATTTGGTAAAAACAAATAGGCCATTTACTGTTGAAAAATAGGGGATGGATTCCCCTTGGGCCCGTGCCAACGAGGAAGCATGGCCAGGCGTGCGAAGCTCGATGAAGGTCGAAGATGCGAAGGGCGTTCCAATGGTGGTGGTCCCATGTCGAGAGGTGGCCGGAGTTCGCTGGACGGGGAGACGGAGATCGTCGACGGTGGGTTCCTTCGTGCATGCACGTGGATTGCCGTCGGCTTTTCTGATGATGTGGTGGCGCTCGTGGAGTCGAGGTGAGTGCGGTGGAGTCAACGGCGCGTCAAACGGAGGCCAAATGTGCGGGCCGCGTGTGGAGGAGCCGGCATGAAGTTTGGGTTCCTCTTCTCTGTTGGCGGAGAAGAAGAAGACGGAGAGGCCGTTGGCGTGTGGGTGGCTGGACATGTGTGCACAAGGGCGTGCGGCTTGCTAGCCTTGAGGGAGCACGCACACAGGCTGTCGCTGGGTGGATGCACGCACACGTTGGGAGGGTGCGCGCGGTGGGGCTGCTGTGCGAGGAGCGGCTGCCTTGCACGCGGTCTGGCCACGGTGAGAGAGATGAGAAGGCACGTGCGTGGTCTACTTGCGGTGAGAGGGGTGAGAGGGCAGGCTTTGCTTCACGGTGCGCGTAGGGTCCACTGTGGTGCGGTTGGAGGTCCCCCCATCCAAGGAAGTCCTGTAGCTCTTATCCCTCTCCAGATCGACAACCTCTGCCTCGCCCTTCTCATGCGCAACTGCTGGATTTGAATGTCGGCGGAGGGAGCGGCGGTGGGAGGTGGACAATTATGGGCATGCCCTTCTTCAAATACTAATTATGTCCAGCCACCTATTATACTTTTATTTCCTATATGCACATATCAAATAAGTAATATAAATGTATGTATTAGAATGCAAAGCAAATACAAAAATATTCATAAGTTAAGATTAATTACTTCTTAGCTTAGGTCATTAAACTATAAGGAAATGTATTCTGTATGTACTTAAGCCAAATAAATGTCCAATAAATTGGACTTATCAATTGCCCCCTTGCTTAAGTTTTGCTAGTTCCGAGCAAAAGTGACAATAATGGAAGTAATCAAGAGAATTCTTCTTTCTTTATTCCACAAATTTAGAGATCCAGACAAATGTGAAGTGATAATAATAATAGCCTTGGTAACTGATCCAAGTGAAAATAACCAACTTACATTTGCAGTTCGTACTTATCCCTTGGTAGGTGTTTCTATCGGGATATGCAACTACTTCCCTCGGGGATAAAGCAAAAGATAATATGTGATTTGATCCCGGCTTTTTGGCTGAGGTAGGAGATATCGAGTTGAATTGATTTGTATTTGGTGGCACACACTAATCTGGTGCTGCACGTAATCTAGTACTAGAGACTATAAATCTTTAGACTATCAAACAAGTCAACTCAGAGGGAGGCTAAACAACTATGCTCTCTTGATGTTCCTTTGTACTCACTCTTTTCCTTTTTTTATTTTTGAGATTCACCAATCTCACTAGATTTTGTAAATATACTCATTGTTCGATGGCCTCACATGGTATTCACACTTCAATTAAAGTCCTAATAACCCTACAACTAAGTTAGAGGACCTCAGCTAGTATTCAGGCAGTCATAAATACTGAAAGGTAGGTAAGGGTCATATTTGTTGGATTGCAATGGGTGTTTTTGTGGTTGCCTCAAAAACATCGACATATAATGAAAAAAATGACATGAAGATAAACCCCAAACTTGGACTCTTTTCTTTTTCTTCTCTTTTTTTTTTTTCATATTTTTCTAAATATAAATATTCCTTTTATTTTTCTTTTATTTTTTTTTTTTGTCACTAACACAAAACGATGTATACTATTATTCATGAGGCATAATTAGGGATGATGATGGTCAAGAGGATATTGTGTGGCTTATTGGGTAGAAGTACCTATTCCCGGCACCGGGAAGGAATGGATAGGATGGGCGTATTCCTGACCTTTGCCATTACTACCCTCCTTCAGCCGAGGACTCTATGAAGAACGGTCGTAACCATCCACCATAGTCATATTTTTATTAAGATTCAATCTCTGTGTATCTGCCTTATTTGGTGTCTCTCAGGAATTCACGCAATGAACCCACAGAGGAACAGAGAGCGAAAACTATGCCTAACTTTGAGGTATCCTTATCTAATTATCCAAAACTTAAGAGTCCTTGTACTAGACTTAGTGCACCAGTAATCTCTCTACTTTCTTCTCACAAATATGAGGTGGATCTAACAGAGGATAGTATGCCTGACTCCCTATTAATTGTCCAAGGGTTCAGTAGACTAAAAATACTTATTGATTTTCTACAAAGATCCATTACCCAGTCTACGTGCAAGTGAATGTAACTGTACTAGATTCTAAACTTAAGAAACAATTTAAGAGGAAAAATCTTTAATGACACCTCCTTGATAAATTTTCTGCTAAGGACTAACCAATTCAGCTCAAGAAAATAAAAGATTTTCTTTTTTTTTTTTTTATAAATCATTATCCTAAATGTATGCAAATATTTATAAATACTATAAACATTCTCAGGTTATACCCCCCATGCCTAAGATTGACAATATCCTTATTGGAAGAATGCAGACATAGAAGAATATCACTTGAGGAGGAGAGTGGGAGGAGCTAAGGCTCCTCAAGCCGAAGTGCATCCAAAACCTGGCAATCTGAAAGAATAATATACGGTTTACGTTGCTGGCCATTTACCTTAAATCTCGCACCAGAAGTAGTGTTCCGAATTTCTACAGCTCCATGAGGGAAAGTATTGATAACAACGTATGGCCCATCCCAGCGGGACTTGAGCTTTCCTGGAAATAATTTAAGTTTGGAATTGAAAAGCCAGACCCACTGGTTGGGCTCAAAAGTCTTTTTAATGATGTGCTTATCATGGAAGACCTTTGTATGTTGCTTGTAAGCTTGAGAAGTTTCATAGGCTTCATTACGAAGCTCCTCAAGCTCACTTAACTCTAACATATGTGCCTTTCCCGCTTTATCCAGATTCAAGTTAGCATTTTTAATAGCCCAATTAGCTTTACGTTGGATTTCAATAGGAAGATGTCACACCTTTCCGTAGGAAAGACGGAAAGGAGACAAGCCCAAGGGAATCTTATATGCGGTTCTGTAGGCCCAAAGAGCATCATTTAATTTTTTAGACCAATCCTTATGGTCGGGCCTGACAGTTTTTTCTAAAATTCGTTTAATCTCCCTATTAGATGCTTCAACTTGTCCACTCGTTTGGGGATGGTAAGGTGTGGCTATCATGTGGTTAACTCTCAAATTTTGGAGTAGTCTTGTGAAGTGTACGTTCTTGAAGTGAGGTCCTCCATCACTTATGATCGTCCTTGGGCACCCATACCGAGAAATGATATTAGCCTTAACAAAACCCAAGACCACAGAATGGTCATTGGTTTGCGTGGGTATGGCTTCTATCCATTTTGATACATATTCCACAGCCACAAGGATGTACTCATATCCGAAGGACACAGGAAAGGGACCCATGAAGTCGATGCCTCAAATATCAAAGATCTCAACTGGGAGGATAGGTTGCTGGGGCATCTCATCCCTTTTTCCAATAGTTCTCGTCTGCTGGCAACGTAGACATGCGCCCACATATGTATGTGCATCTCGGAAAAATGTAGGCCACCAAAAGCCAGACTAAAGAACCTTATGGGCAGTCCTTTTCCCACTAAAATGTCCCCCACAGTGGAGGTCATGGCAAAAACTCAGAACACTTCTTTGTTCTTCGTCAGGGACGCAACGGCGGAAAAGTTGGTCAGGGTCTATTCTAAAAAGCTTGAGTTCCTCCTACTGATAAAATTTAGCATTAGCAAGAAACCTATCTCGCTTATGCTTGTCCCAAGTATTTGGGGTAATGCCCGTGACCAAATAGTTCTCTATGTCAACAAACCAAGGAGTTTTGGCCTCCACGGCCAACAGAGACTCATCAGGGAAAGTCTCTTGAATACCGCCAGTAGGGTTTGATGCCTCAATAGGGATCCAAAGCAGATAATCTGCTACCACATTCTTAACTCCTTTCTTATCTTTAATTTCCAGGTCAAACTCCTGGAGTAGCAGAATCCAACGAATTAGGCGAGGTTTGGTGTCCTTTTTAGCAAGAAGATGCTTTAAGGTAGAATGATCAGTGAACACCACAACCTTGGATCCCAAAAGATAAGATCGAAACTTTTCCAAAGCAAATACTACAGCAAGAAGTTCCTTTTTAGTGACTATGTAGTTTTGCTGAGGATCCATAAGGGTCTTGCTGGCATAATGCATCACATGAGGTTTGCCATCAACCCTTTGACCTAAGACTGCTCCCACTGCAACATCAGAAGCATTGCACATTAGCTCAAACGGGAGGGTCCAATCTGGTGCTTGGAGAATCCACACTGTTATAAGGGCTTTCTTCAAGACTTGGAAAGCCTCGCCACATCTATCATCAAAATCAAAGGAGACATCCTTCATTAACAGGTCGCAGAGTGGTTTAGAGATTTTACTGAAATCTCTAATGAAGCGCCTATAAAATCCAGCATGGCCAAGGAAAGATCTAACCTGACGAACATTGGCGGGCGATGGAAGCCTAGAGATGGAATCAATTTTTGCGGTGTCCACCTCTAATCCTCTGTTGGAAACTACATGCCCTAACACAATGCCCTGTTGGACCATAAAGTGGCTTTTCTCCCAGCTAAGCACCAGCTTTGCCTCTTCGCAACGAGTTAAGACTTTATCAAGGTGTGAAAGGCATAGGTCAAATGACGAGCCGTAAATGGAGAAGTCATCCATGAAAATTTCAATAGACTCATCAATCATATCAGAAAAGATACCCATCATCCATCGTTGGAAAGTGGCAGGAGCATTATATAACCCGAATGGCATTCGGTGGAACGCAAATGTGCCATACGGACTCGTGAAGGTGGTACGCTCCTGATCATCAGGAAAAATGGCTATCTGATTATACCTAGAGTACCCATCAAGAGAACAGAAGTACTTGTTCCCCGTCAGTTGTTCCAGAATCTGATCGATAAATGGAAAGGGGAAATGGTCTTTCTGGGTAGCTGTGTTCAAACAACGGTGATCAATGTAGACCCTCCAACCAGTTGAGGGTCTAGTGGTCACCAACTCTCCTTGTTCGTTCTCTTCCACAGTGATTCCTGCCTTCTTGGGCAGCACATGTATAGGGCAGACCCATTTACTATCTGAAATGGGATAAATAATCCCTGCATCCAGCCATGTCAGAATCTCCTTTTTAACAACCTCCCGCATATTGGGGTCGAGCCTTCTCTGCATGTCTTGGAAAGATTTCACGGACTCGTCCGTGTATATATGATGCATGCAAAGGGAGGGATCAACACCCTTAATATCAGCAATTGACCAAGCAATTGCTTTCTTGTGCCTTTGTAAACACTCAAGTAGAGCTCCCTCCTGTGATTCAGATAATGCAGATGAGATAATAAAGGGGAGTGTGTCATTAGGGCCAAGGAAAGCATATTTCAATGTGCTTGGGAGGGGTTTCAACTCCAACTCAGGAGCCTTTTGGATTGAGGGTTTAAGTTGATACGTCCTCGCCTTAGGTAGCGAGTCTACCTTCATGGTCTAGGGTGGGGACAGAGACTCCGTGTGTATCCTCGATAACTCTTCTAATTCGGGTATTTCCCCTTTAGTTTCTTCAATAGTCGGAGGATGGTCCTTAGATATGACCTTTCAAAGGGGATCTCTATATAATAGTGCTGGAGTAGTCTCCTCAATTATTTCATCAACAACCTCAATCTGAGAACAATCTTCAAATCCGGATTGCTTGTAGGTATCAAAAACATTCAATCGGATCTTCTTGTTCCCAAAGCCCATTTTAAGTGCCCCTAATCTACAATTGATAGAGGCGTTGGCTGTGGCTAGGAAGGGGCGTCCCAAAATAATGGATGGCTTGGTGGGCTTATTAGAAGGGTCAGTATCTAACACAAGAAAGTCAACAGGGAAGAAGAAGTCCTCCACTCTCACCAGGACATCTTCCAGTAATCCCTGAGGTATCGTAAGTGATCTGTCTGCGACCTAGAGGATGACTGGACTAGGTTTTAACTCACCTCCTCCTAAAAGGTTGTAGACAGAGCTCGGTAAAATGTTCACCCTCGCCCCCAGATCGAGCAGAGCCTCGTCAATGTGTTGGTTGCCTATAACCACCGAAATATACGGGGCCCTTGGGTCTTTCATTTTGGGGGGTGTTCCATGTTGGAGAACCGAGCTAACATGGTCAAGCAGGATGATTTTGGCTTGGACTTGTCTCCTAGATTAGCGCTTCTGGGTGCACAGGTCCTTTAGAAACTTAGCATAGGATGGGATTTGTTTGATAGCTTCCAACATAGGCAAGTTGATCTGGACTTGCCTAAAAGTGTCCATAATCTCCTTCGTCCTATCCTTGGCTCGAGGCGAGCCAACAGAAGATTCCCCAGGAGCAGATAAGCGCTTTGGATAGGGCACCCTCGGCTTCTGGGTAGAGGGGTCGTCATGGTGGGAGAGGGGTGGTGGAAGGATGACATCCTCATTGTGGGTGATTTCAAGCGAGGGAGAGCAGTGTGGCTCTTCCTCGGTGGAGATGGAAGTCAGGTTGGTGGTAGGAGGGGAATTCTGAGACGTAACCGTAGGAGTGTTATCAGGCTTGTCAATCTACTTTCCACTCCTCAGTACGGTCACAGCTTGGGCGTGCTCCCTGAATATGACCCCCCTTGCCATTAGGGTTCTCCTCAGAAGAGCTAGGCAACTTCCCCGGATCACGTTGCCTAACTGCCTCAGTAAGATGACCAATTTGGGATTGCATTTCAGTAATCATCTTATTCTGAGATTGGATGACCATATTCTGATGCTCTTGCATCGCTTTCATCATGGCTTTAAGTTCATCCATCTTAGAGGGCTTATTCTGAGGGGGGTTTTCATAAGATGGTTGGTATATAGGTTGGGGAGGTAGGGGTCTTGTATTCCCTGAGTTAGAAGCATCACCTTGCTTCCAAGAGAAGTTTGGATGGTTCTGCCACCCTGGATTATAGGTATTGGAATAAGGGTTATTGCGAGGAGGTGGGCGGAAACCTTGGGCCGCGTTCAAGTCGGCCTGAATCAACTTAGGGAATTGATTTGCCTGGTGGCACTCTGCAGTGGTATGCGTTGTGCTTTGGCAAATGGAGCATTCACTTCATGCTTGAAAGATAGAGACTGCTTGTGGGTTCATGTCGGGATTTGCTAAATGCCTATCATAGTTTTTATTCAATAATTGAATCTGATAAGCCAAATCTTGAGAAACCCCGGCTTCATGGGCCTCTATCTTCCTCTGCAAGATTGATGGTTTTCTTTCTTGATAGGCAGAGGACAAATGTATGGAGTTGTCACCTAATGTTTCAAATAATGCCCAGGCTTCATCCTCAGTTTTGGTCATGAAGGTTCCTACACAGGCTGCATCGGTGGTTTGCCTATGCCTTTCAGATAATCTGTTATAGAACCTTTTAACCAACTGCCATCTTGGCTCCTGATGGTGGGGCATAACCTAAGAAGGTCACTAAAGCGCTCCTAAGTCTCATGAATTTGCTCCCCTTCCTATTGAGTAAAACCCATAATCTCTCTTCTGTAATGGTTGGTCTGACTTATAGGAAAATACATTTTCAAGAATTCTCCCTTAAGTGTGGCCCAATCATTTACCATTGCATTGAGGGTATGATACCAGTGCTTGGCCTTATCCTTTAGGGAGAATGGAAATAGAGTCCTCATAAGGGCTTCATTAGTAAAGCCCTAGAGCTTCCTCATGGAACAGACCTCGATGAATTCCTCCAAATGCCGATAGGGGTCCTCCCTAGTAGTACCATAAAAGGAGGGCAACAAAGATATGGTACTGCTCTTGATCTCATATGGATTATCCCCTGCCGGTCGTCTTAGTGCTTGTGCGGGTTGGTTGGTTGGAATAAAATAGTCTCTTAGGGTCCTTTGTTGATTTGCTCCTTGATCAGCCATGCCTTCTCTTTTCTCTCCTAGGTGAAATCTCCTAAGAATTCTCTCAGGCTCAGGATCAAACACTAGACTGTCCTCAAGAGAGCGTCTACCAAGCATACAATATCAATCACAATTCAAGTTTTTGTTGATTGAGTAAGTGAAACCTCCACTCCAAAGATGGGTCAAAAGGTCAAGGCTTATCCCTCCGTTCCCACGTAAGTGGTATAAGAAGGGTGATGACTTAAGATCTTAGCCTTCTTTGTTGCGGAGGTAGAATTGGTTGATATAGATGGCCAAACAAGTTATTCACTGCAATTATGCGACCTAATTCAACCTTCGAGTGCCCTAGGACCTATACTTTGCTTAGGTGATACTCCTAGGTGATTAAGTGAGAAGTTACTCCAAGGAGGAACAAAGGGATGCAAGTAGGGCGAACACTTCCTTTGAGGCGATGCGTATGCAGTGCCTCTTAACTACCCTTTTGTTCCTTTAAGGGGTGTCCCCCTTCGTGAAGTATCAAAACACTTGGTCAAAAGATAGTACCACCACCACAAAGCACGATAAAAGGGTCTGCACCGATAAAGAGATCAGTGCCTATAGCCTTAAGGGATCGAGCCTTAGTGCGGTGCCTAATGTGCATGCTTAGTGTCAGAAGTGTGCATCACACTGCAAATCTTTTTTTATTTTGAAAACACAGACAAGTCCCTTTGAATCAGATCAAGTGTGATTTGATTTTAAGGTCGAATCTGATTATTAGTCCCAATTTCAGTTAGGCGACCACTGAATTAGTAAATTCAATCAATTTGGTGGTCTTGAATTTTAATCCGAATGGAAATGCATGAACAGGAGCTGGATGCAAAAGTTAGAAAGGTGTACCTGTCTCCAGCAATCTTCGTGCCAATATGCTTGCAATGCAATAATGAGATCTAATGTGCTGTTCAATCACCCCTAAATGCGCGCACCTAAGGGCATGCAACTCCTAAGCAGGCAGCTCGATATTTTCTTTTGTTTGTTTTAGAGGCAAGCAAGCAGAAAAATGAATCACGCATGCAGAAGAATGTAAACCCTAGTAGCTAAAGAATGTGGGGACAGACCCCCAAAAATTCAGCCCTAATTACTAAAAGGGCGAGATGACAGAAATAAAATTTGTGACAAAGGAGAATCCCCTGTGAAAGCAGGATCCAGGTCTCCTACGTCTTCTCCTCGTGTGGGCATCGCTCAAGGTTGATGTCATCGCTCTGCTGCGCTATTGCCCCGTCAGATTCCTTGCACAAAAAGATAAAGAATGATCAGATAATTGCACAACTTAGAATACTCAGAAATAATCAGGTGAATCTATTGCGTCTGTTGCCTCCTCGGCAACGGTGCCGTTTGGTCGGTAGGATTTTCGCTTTTCAAATATGCTGTCAGAAAAATACTGCGTCGTTGTAGATAATGTGGATCATGGTGGAAAATCCCGAACAAAAATATTTCAATAAAACTAACCACAAAGAGTTAGGTCGTATCCATAGGGAGGAACATATGCAATAAATCCATGTTTATTTTTCCTAGTATGCATCAATTGAGTGCGAGATCTGTGCTCAAATTCGATGTGAAATGCAACAAAAAGAAGACGCAATAATTTCAGAATGCGAGGTTGATGCGTAATTTTCCTTTCCTGAAATAAATCGCAATGGCATATAATGTAATTAAATTCCAAGATATGGTTCTTTCTCCTTTAAGTTTGTTGACATTTCATGTATTTATATAGAGACCAAAGCCAACATATAAGGATATGAATGCAAGGGGGAAATACTTTGAAACTTAAGGGCAAGCATGCAATAGTCACTCAACTAAATTTATTCATCAAATAACTCAATAGTTCTTATGGCGATGGCATATTTGGTAAAAACAAATAGGCCATTTACTATTGAAATACAAGGGATGGATTACCCTTGTGCCCACGCCAACGAGGAAGCACGGCCGGGCGTGTGAAGCTCGGTGAAGGTCGAAGACGCGAAGGGCGTTCCAATGGTGGTGGTCCCACGTCGAGAGGTGGCCGAAGTTCGCCAGACGGGGAGACGGAGGTCGTCGGCGGTGGGTTTCTCCTTGCGTGCACGTGGACTGGCGTCGGCTTTTCTGATGATGTGGTGGCACTCGTGGAGTCAAGGTGAGTGCGGTGGAGTCAACGACGCGTTGAACGGAGGCCAAATGTGCGGGGTGCATGTGGAGGAGCCGGCGTGAAGTTTGGGTTCCTCTTCTCTGTTGGCGGAGAAGAAGAAGACGAAGAGACAGTTGGCGTGTGGGTGGCTGGACGTGCGCGCACAAGGTCGCACAGCTTGTTGGCCTTGAGGGAGCACGTGCACAGGCTATTGCTGGGTGGATGCACACGCACGTTGGCAAGGTGCACGCGGTGGGGTTGCTGTGCGAGGAGCGGCTGTCTCGTGCACGATCTGGTTGCGGTGAGAGCGGTGAGAAGGCGCGCACGCGGTCTGGCTACAGTGAGAGGTGTGAGAGGGCCACAGTGCAGGCTTTGCTTCACGGTGCGCGCAGGGTCCACCGTGGTGTGGTTGGAGGTCCCCCCCATCCAAGGAAGTCTCGTAGCTCTTATCCCTCTCCAAATTCACAACCTCCGCCTTGCCCTTTGCCTGCGCAACTGTTGGATTTGAATGTCGGCAGAGGGAGCAGCGGTGGGAGGTGGACAATTATGGGCATGTCCTTCTTCAAATACTAATTATGTCCAGCCACCTATTACACTTTTATTTCCTGCATGCACATATCAAATAAGAAGATAAATGTATGTATTAGAATGCAAAGCAGATACAAAAATATTCATAAGCTAAGATTAATTATTTCTTAGCTTAGGTCAGTAAACTATAAGGAAATGTATTCCATATGTACTTAAGCCAAATAAATGTCCAATAAATTGGACTTATCAAAACTCGTGAAGAGTCTGCATTGATTACATAAAACTCAATTCCTCCACAAAGAAGGATCATTTTCCACTACCGTTCATTGATCAGATTGTCGAGAAACTAGCGGGAAATCGATTCTTCTGCTTTTTGGATGGGTACTTCGGTTACAATCAAGTCGCAATCCATCCCGAGGACCAAGAGAAGACCACCTTCATGTGCCCCTTCGGAACTTACGCATTCCTAAGGATGCCGTTCGGTCTCTGTAATGCACCCGCTACTTTTCAACGGTCCATGCTTGCCATATTTTAAGATATGGTAGGTGAATACCTTGAAGTCTTCATGGATAACTTCTTGGTATTTGGTGAATCATTTGATGATTGCCTCTTGCACCCAGTTCAGATCTTCAGGCGATGCGTCGATGTGAACTTGGTTCTTTGCTGGGAAAAGAGCCACTTCATGGTACCTAAGGGAATTGTCCTGGGACATCTTATCTCTGAAAGTGGCATCCAGGTTGACCAAGCCAAGGTGAATTTGATTTCCAAACTCCCTCTGCCTAGCTCGGTCAAAGACATCCGATCCTTCCTAGGGCACGTCTATTTTTACCGTCGATTCATTCCCAATTTCTCGAAAATCGCACCCCTTGACTAATCTTCTATCTAAGAATGTCCCCTTTGAAATCTCCAAGGAGTGCGCTCAGGCATTTGAGATCCTGTGTGATCGAGTTACCCAAGCACCTATCCTGCAGTCCCCTGATTGGTCTCAACCCTTTGAGATCATGTGCGATGCATTTGATTATGCTGTGGGGGTGGTACTTAGGCAAAAAATAGACAGGAAACCTGTGGTCATCTACTACGCTAGCAAGACACTTAACGAGGCTCAGCGTAACTACACAGTTACTGAGAAAGAGTTGCTAGCCATAGTATTTGCCCTGGAAATGTTCAGATCATATCTTTTGGGTTCCTGTGTTATCATTTACTCAGATCACACTGTTGTGAGGCATTTCCTTGCGAACAAGGGTGCGAAACCTCGGTTAATCCACTGGATCTTGCTGTTGCAAGAGTTTGACCTCGAGATTTGCGGCAAAGCGGGAAAATAGAATGTGGTAGCTGGTCACCTATCTTGCCTTCCTGCATTATCGACCCTTCCGGACCCATTACTAAACATTTTCCCGATGAGCACCTCCCGACCATCAGTGCGAAACTTCCATGGTTTGCTGATCTAGTAAACTACCTGGCATCACATCAGATTCCGTCTGATTGGCCAAAAGCCAAGAGGGGAAAATTACTTTCCGATGGCAAGTACTATTTTTGGGAAGACCCATATCTCTTCCGCATTGGTGCTGATCAGATCATTTGACGATGTGTTTTGGAAGCGGAAATTCAGGACATTTTGTCCTTTTGCCATGACTAGGCCTACGGTGGACACTTCTCTGGTCATAAAACTGTAGCAAAAGTCCTCCAATGCGACTTCTATTGGCCTACGATTTTCAAAGACGCATACAATCACCGTAAGGCATGTACTCATTGCCAGACCTTAGGCAACGTGAGATGCCGTGATATGATGCCCTTACAGCTGATTCGTGTATGTGAAATCTTTGATATCTGGGGGATTGATTTTATGGGACCCTTCCCTATTTCGGATGGCTTTGATTACATTCTTCTCGCTGTTGACTGTGTCCACATGGATCGAAGCCATTCTGACACGAACCAACGATCATAAGGTGGTTATCAAATTCATTCATCAGAACATCTTTTCTCGGTTCAGGATTCCACGTGCCATAATCTTCGATGGAGGGACCCATTTCACGAATGCTCAGTTCAGATCACTGATGACCAAGTACGGGATGTCACATAGGATCTCGACTCCTTATCACCCCCAAACTAACGGTCTAGCTGAGTTATCAAACCGGGAGATCAAGAAAATCCTCTAGGTCACTGTTTGAGCTGATAGGAAAGATTGGTCATCCTGACTTCCAGAAGCTTTGTGGGCTTATAGGATTGATGGTGCGTGGGGCGCGTATGTTTAAAAGAGCCATTATAGCTTGTGCTCACAACGTCAGTTTTAAAATGAAGAAATGGATGTGAGTCCGAGTGTCGATCTCAGGGAGGCGTGAAAATCAGATTTTTTTTGTCATTTAATGTCACGAAAATCATGGGGTTTTGCTTGCGAAAAGACGTGGGTGAAAAGCGAGTGAGAGAGATAGAAAGAGAGAGAGAGAGTGAATAGGGTTAGAATTTATTAATTCACACATGCAACTTTAACATAAAAGAGGGCAAGTAATTAGATAGAGAACAACTTCATTTGACATGCAACTTTAGTTTATAATTACAACACTAGCTAAATGCTTGAACACAAGTAAAGTAAGACTTAAGATAAAGAAGGAAAGAGAAAGAGAGAAGACGACGAGGTAGCCACGGCGGTGGAGGGGGGGCTTTGTCGACGGCTCATCGTCTTCGGCGATTACAAAGAGGACTAATGGTAGCTAGGTGTGGGGTAGAGCACTTGCAAGTGGAGTCAATGCCTTCCATGGGTGGTTGGAAGGGGTTTAAATAGGGAGAAGGTCTTTCCAAATGAAGAAGGGGTTTTAGCGACGTCCTTCCCAAAACGTTGGTGAAGCCCCCTGCCCAGCGGTCGCTTACGTGTGCGCGTGCTTCCTTGCGCACAATCTGTGTGCGCGGCTTGAGAGTCGTCCAATCGCGGATCGGACGGCTAATGTCGCTCGTGGGGCGTGTGCCTGGATCGCGCCCACGCTCCCCACGTCATCACGGGCGTCAGCCTTGGACATGCGAGATTGCGCTGCGTCACTTCATCCTCGCCGTCCATTGCTGATCGAACCCAGTGCGAAGTTCCCTAGTACGCACCTTCGCCTTCTGATTTCCGCGAGGCGCGATTCGAACCCGCGCTGGCTGCGCAGGTGTAGGCGTTCGACCGTTGCGCTGCGCCCGCTGCTTTGTCGCGACGAGGGCGGGTGCGCGGTGGCTCTCAGCCGTTTGATCGAAGATCGATGGCTGAGATTCATCCTCCGGGTGAAGGCAGAAGCGGGCAACGGTGGAGATGCGGTGAGCGGGCGCCACGTGGCACGCTGTGGGCTGTTGATTATCAGATCAACGGCTAGAACTTCTTGGGCCCATTGTAGGAGCTCCGGATGTCGGATTTGGATGATTTCGAGTCCGTTGGACTCCGTTCGTCGCTCTAAATCCATCCGTGTGGTCCGATTGCTCATCTGAGGCCTATTTTGTCATGTCCTTGTGCACATGGCCATTAATAATTCATTATATGCAATCTTGACGTGCAATGCATGCGATGCTCCTATTCCTATTTATGATGTATTATCTGTACATTGTGCTCTTAAGATAAACCCCAATTGACATATTTATCACCCCACGATGCAATGTTATCATACCCCCATGCTTACTCCTTGCTAGTCCCTGGCAAGGTTTATTCTGGCCTTTATTTCCAGTCGGAATTTAAGAAGTAATTACTTGGACACTTCGTAACTTGTTAATAGGTGGAAATATACTAAGATCTTAATCTACAAAGACTAAGCAGCGCCCGAGTGTCTGTCAAAATATGAATCGCCTAAATCCTTGCTTTAATGTATATATATATTTTTCTTATTTTTAAATTTTTTTTTGGAGTTAAGAGTGTGTTGGTAACTTGCCAGCCATGGGCTGTTACTCATGACAACTTGCCAGCCATACCACCCTAGAGAATTCATTAGCTACTCTGTCAGAATCTCCGAGGAGTGAGTTTGTTCAAAAATGTGTGCAGATGCTTAGACTAAAAGACCTTCTGAGTTAGAGGGTGAGTTGATAAGTCGTATACTTATCACCTTATTTAGTTAGTGGATTAGAGTAGCTTAAGGTTACAAGGATTTGAAGCTAAATCCATATTTTAACGAACACCAGGGCTGATTAAGCCTGAAGGCCTGAAAAGTCTAAGTGTTCAAGTTCTTTCCATTTTATTTCCCACTATTGACAAATTTCTAATGCCTAAGTTTCTTTCTTCCAAAATTCATTTTTTAAAAAAATTTTATTCTATTTAGACTAATTAAATAAGCTCAGGATCATGCAATTTACCACCCCCCATGCTTAAGTTGGACAATGTCCTCTTTGACAAATACATGGATGCAACAGGGGTTCGAAAAGATATTACTTGAGTGACGTAGAATACCTGATTAGTCTGAATCTTCTGGGTTGCCTCCCAAGAAGTGCTGAGTTTAACGCCTCCAGCTGGGCGGTGCTTCGTGTCATCCCTCAATGAGGGTGACACTCTCCTTTGGGGGAACCTGGGCTAGGAAGTGTTTTAATCTTTGGCCATTGACTGTAAAAGTATGCCCAGTGTTCAGATCAGCAATTTCAATTGCCCCGTTGGAGTGGGGCTTGATTACCCTAAATGGTCCTGTCCACTTGGACCTGAGCTTCCCTGGAAAGAGTTTTAGGCGGGCATTAAAAAGAAAGACTTGCTAGTTAGGCTCAAAGGTCTTTCTATGGATGAGTCGGTCGTGAACGGCTTTCATTTTCTCCTTATACAGTCGACTGTTCTCAAAGGTGTCCCGACGAATTTCTTCGAGCTCAGAGAGTTGGTGCGTCCTCTGCGATCGGCTAACTGGGAATCCATGTTACACTGCTTGACAACTCAGTAAGCCTGGTGTTCCAATTCGACTGGAAGGTGGTAGGCTTTTCCAAAGACCAGGCGATAAGGTGACATGCCTATTGGGGTTTTGAAAGTGATCCTGTATGCCCACAGGGCATCATCCAATCGTGCGGACCAATCCTTCCTGTCAGGTCTCACAGTCTTTTGTAGAATGTTCTTGATTTGTCTATTTGAGACCTCAGTTTACCCATTTGTTTGCGGATGATACGGGGTAGCGATGCGGTGGTTAACCCCGTATTTTCTAAGTAGGGCACGGAATTGGGAGTGAATAAAATGACTTTCACCATCACTGATCATGGCCTTTGGTATTCCAAATCGGGAAAAGATGTTTTGCTTAACAAAGTCCATGACAGTCTTATGATCGCATTGGCGGGTGGCGACGGCTTCAATCCATTTAGAAACATAGTCTATCGAGACTAGGATATACTCAAAGCCGTTGGATGGTGGAAAGGGACCCATAAAATCAATACCCCAACGTTGAAGATTTCGACAATCAAAATGAGCTGGAGGGGCATCATATCTTTTCTGGTTATGGTCCCTAGTGTTTGGTAGCACGAGAAAGTCTTGGCAGAGTTGTGTGCATCCTTAAATAAGGAAGGCCAGTAAAATCCAGACTGTAGAGCCTTCGCAGCCGTTTTCTTTCCTGAGAAGTGGCCACCACAAGCTTGGTCATGACAAAAAGATAACACACTCTGAACTTCATCCTCAGGGATACACCTCCTGATGATCTGGTCGGCACAAAGGAGAAACAGCATGGGATCATCCCAGAAATAATGCTTGGCCTCGGCCAAGAACTTGTCCCATTGCTGTCTGGACCAGCTGTGCGGGGTCTGTCCTACAACCAGGTAGTTGACATAGTCAACATACCAAGGCAGTTTTTTGTCTTGCACAGCCAAAATGTGTTATCGGGAAAGGTGTCAGATAAAGGTCGGGAGGGTCCAATGTGGTATGGGTGAAGTCTGGACAAGTGGTCAGCCACCACATTCTTTGATCCGGCTTTGTCGCGGATTTGCAGGTCAAATTCCTGCAAGAGCAGGATCCATCTGATGAGTCTGGGTTTCGCGTCCTTTTTAGCCAACAGGTACCGGATGGCTGAATGGTCAGTATAAATGGTCACGTGGGATCCCAGCAGGCAAGATCAGAATTTCTCAAGTTCGAAAACTACAATGAGCAATTCTTTCTCTGTGACCGTATAATTTCGTTGGGCCTCATCCAATGTCTTGCTCTCATGGTAGATCACCACGGGTTTCTCGTCAACGCCTATGGAAAAATCTGATGCATCACACATAATCTCAAAGTCCTGGGACCAATCCGGGGGCTGAAGTACAGGTGCTGTGGAAACTAGGTCCCAGAGGATGTGGTAAGCCTGGGTGCAATCAGAGTTCATGTGGAACATGGCATCGTTGGCTAGAAGGTTGGTTAAGGGTTGGAAAGCTTGGAGAAGTCTTTGATGAACCTTCGGTAGAAGCCAACATGTCCCAGGAATGAACGGATCTGCCGGACCGAGTTAGGCGGAGGAAGTTTGGAAATCATATCAACTTTGGCCCAATCCACCTCAATGCCCCTATGCGATACGATGTGACCGAGTATGATTCCTTCTTGAACCATGAAATGACTCTTTTCCCAACTTAACACCAAATTAACCTCGATACATCGTTTCTGGACTTTCTCCCAGTTGCTCAAACAGTGGTCGAATGAATTCCCAAATATAGAGAAATCATCCATAATGACCTCCAGGTATTCACCCACCATTTCTGAAAAATGGCTAGCATGCAACGCTGAAAGGTAGCGGGTGTGTTGCATAACCCGAACGACATACGATTGAATGCAAACATGCCGTACGGGCAGGTGAATGTGGTCTTCTCTTGATACTTAGGAGCAATTGCGACTTGATTATACCCTAAATATCCATCCAGGAAGCAAAAATATTTTTGCCCTTCCAATCTTTCAAGGATCTGGTCAATGAATGCCAAGGGGAAATGATCTTTCTTGGTTGCTTCATTGAGTTTTCTATAATCAATACATACTTGCCATGCAGTAGTGGTGTGGGTGGGGATGGATTCGCCATGTCATTGGTAACAACGGTGAGCCCAGCTTTCTTCGGAACCACTTGAGTGGGGCTCACCTAGGGGCTATCAGAGATGGGATAGATGATGTCAGCGTCAAGCCACTTCATAATTTCTTTCTTAATGACCTCCCACATATTTGGGTTTAACCGTCTGTGCATCTGGCGGGAGGGTCGTGTCCCGTCTTCTAGGTAAATCTTATGAGTGCAATAGGCGGGGCTAATTCCTCTTAAGTTTGAAATGGTCCATCCAATGGCGGCCCAATGTTCTGAAAGGGTTGCAGTCGACCTAAATTCCTGATCCTTGGTTAGATGAGAGCTAATAATCACAAGGAAGGTCTGGTCAGGTCCCAGGAAGACATACTTGAGATTCTCAGGTAGTGGCTTTAGTTCGGGTGCGGGTGGAACAACAGTCGAAGGAAAAGGGAAAGGCGGGAGTTGATCAACATCAATCTCCTCAAATGACGTTGTTTGATGGTAATCAGCCCTACAGAGGTCCATGGGCAGCGATGGTGACAGGTCAGAACGGTCGTTACAGGATTGGTGGTCTGAGACAGAACTAAGGGTGAGGCATTTCTCGACCAAAGGTTCCACGGGATCATGTTCCTCAACACAATTGTAATCAAAAGATTTGGTCACCCAGAAGATATCCAACTGCATTTTCTTGTCTCCAAAGTCGATTTCCATACATCCCGTGTCACAATCGATGTTCGCCTTAGCCGTAGCTAAGAAAGGTCTGCCTAAGATTATGGGTGCGTTCTGTAGTTTTTCAGGGACTTCCATGTCGAGCACCAAGAAGTCGACTGGAAAATAGAAGTCCTTGACCCGCTCAATCACATCCTCGATAACCCCCTTCGGGGTCTTCATAGATCTATAAGCCAGCTGGATGGTGACAGGTGTGGGTGTCAGCTCTCCGAAACCAAATTGGTGGTACAGGGTTGTTGGAATCAGATTGATGGAAGCACCTAAGTCCAGGAGTGCTCTATCAAATGTCATCTCCATAATATTGCAGGATATTAGGGGCGCTCCCGGGTCAGTTCGCTTGAGTGGAAGGTTGCTTGATATTTCGGAACTTGCTTGCTCGGAGAGTACAACCTTCCTAGGTGCTTGAGGTCTTGGTTTACGTTTAGGTGTACAGGCATCCTCTAAAAACTTGGCGTAAGCTAGGATGTGCTTAACGGCTTCGAGGAGAGGAATATCAATCTGAACCTGCTTAAAGATCTCCAAAAGCTCCTCATTTTCCACAACACTTTTCTTCTTCTTGATTGTTTCCAAGGCCTCGGGGTAGGGTGTTTGAACATGGATAGGATATATTTCTGGGTCCTTGGGTTTTTCCAGTGCCTCTTTTAAGTTAGGTGTTTCAACTGGTGAAGTCTCGGGAAGAGTCAACCATTTGGGATCCTGGGTTTTGGTGCCACTTCTCATGGTTACCGAATTTGCAGAGGCATTGGGACCATGGGTTGATCCTTGAGAAGACGAGGATGAAGAAGCACCAAACCCAGGGGGTGTTTGTGGGGCTGGCTGGACCATGTGAGCCTGCCCGGGATTGCCCTGGAACCCTTGCAAATTGGGGCCTCTGTTAGTTACATTTCGCAGGTTCTGTTGTGGCTGGGAAGGTAGGGATCCTTGTTGCTTACAGTCCAATAGTTGGCTTAACTATCCCTTTACTAAGGCCATTTCCTCCTGATGTTTTTGGTTCATTTCAGCCATCATCTTTATCAGGGTGTCCATTTGGTTTTCCGGGGAGGAGCCGCCCTATTCGGATTATATGGGGGTCTAGCTGGTGGTCCTTGATGATAGGGGGACAAGTTTGGCTATGGGTTTGGCCTGGGCTGGTTTTGGAATTGAGGTGGTTTCTGGTTTGTCCAACCAAAGTTGGGGTGATTACGCCAGCCAGTGTTGTAAGTATTGGAGAAAGGGTCAGGTTTAGCATAACCTTGGACGACCTGTACATCATCAAGGATAGTAGATGTCGATGGGGAGGGAAGAGAGTAATCAAGGGTTGAGGGAGCAAAGGTCCCTCCTTGGAACGTGGTCAGGGGTTGTTCCAGGTTTAGTTGGCTTAAGGGCTGGACCAGGTCAACATTGTGAACTCCCTTTGCTAGGGAGAAGGTCTGTAACAGGTTCCTGGTCTGGTTCCATAGCTCATCAATCTTTTTATCCACCAATTCCACTCGATCTAATTTCTTGGCAATGATGTCCATGTCAACCATTCCAAAATTTGCTTGTACCTCATAAATCCCACCACGGGGTTGACTGGATCGGTTAAACTGGGTCATGGAGGCATTGTTGAGCGAATTTTCGCTCATAGACTCAAAGTGCTCAAATGTGCTCTCTTCATCTTTGTTTAGGAAGTTCCCTCCGCATGAGGCATCGACGAAGTTCCGTAGGTTGTTGTCCAGACCGTGGTAAAAGATCTGGGCCAATTGCCACCTTGGTACTTCGTGGTGTGGGCATTTCCTTAATAGTTCATTAAATCTTTCCCACGCCTCATGGAATTGTTCCCTGCCTTGGAGTGTAAAGGTAGTAATGGCTCTTCTGAGGGCATTGGTCTTTTCTATGGGGAAGAATTTCTTTAAGAATGCATGCCTTAATTCTTCCCAGGTGGTGATGGGTCTACCTAGGGTTCTAAGCCAGTGAGATGCCTTGTCTCTTAACGAGAAGGGAAACATCTTAATCAAAACAATGTCAAGGCTAATGTTTCTAGGTTTCACAGTTCGGGCTATTCAGTCAAGATCCTTTAGGTGTTGGAAGGGGTCTTCATTTGAGCTTCCATGGAAGTGGCTCTGAATCAGACTCAAGACATTTGGTTTTAGCTCAAAATCATCTCCCCTTTTGGGGATCCTAAGGTGCGGCTCGACTAGAATAGTGAAAGGATTGTAGAAGTCGCGGAGGGGCCTAGGTTGGCCCTGGAAAGGTGGTAGATCAGGTGGCGATTTCCCTTGTGGGCCTTGGTAAGGTGGTGGTGGTTGCCCTTGTGGGTTCTGCAACCGGTGTATGGCTTGCATGATAGTGTAGATCTGTTGCTGCTGAAGCCGGTGGTTTACGTTAATCTGGGCTTGGATGATGGCCATTGTGTCTGGTGGGGGTTGGTCCTCACCCTCATCTACCCTAGGTTTAGCCATGTTTCTAGCAGAATCAAGTCGCCTGGATTCTCGTCCTAAAACAAACAATTTGGGATGCAGTGAGCGTCTCCCGTGCATACACTAGAGAAGAACAGGAGGGGATGCAGAGAGCGACAGATGCGAGAAGTGTGTGTACAACCAAGCAAACAAGCCTAGTCCTTATGGTGTATTCCTTAGGGGACTTAGAAATCTCCAAAAGGGTGATCAAGTCCGTAAGCACTAGACTCCCCTCCCCAAAGCTAATCTGGCTAGGTTGATTATGTGGGGATTGTAGGGAAGGTTCTTCCTTTGGTTTGAGTCGCCGGTTCCATAGACCCCACAACCGCGGTCGTTTGACACTGCCCCACAGCCTAGTCACCAGATTCTACTAAGGGAATGAAAGCCAAGTGCCCAGCGAACAAAACCCCGCCTCTCGAGACTTAACCCAGTCCTGCCTAGGGCACGTCTACTCTGTTTTAAAAGGGCTAGGATAGTGCTTGTGCCAGGGTTATGTGATGAGGCGTTGATTGGGGTAGTGCCTCTTAATTTTCCACTTTTAGTGTGTGTGCTCCTATCAAAACATGGTTTTCAAGCAAGTATTTTTTTGAGATGTGTCTTTTAATGTTTGATCCTTACTTTAGTATTTTTTAGGATTGACGTGTCTTAATGTTTTCAGACAAGTTTCAGTGGGCACGTCAAATTTTGCACACAATTCGGTGAAAGTGGATTTCCTGTTGTTGTGTAGAGGCTCTAAAACCCTAATATACTCATCCTAGTGATCATGCAGATTCTATTAGATGAGTCGATTTTAGGGTTGAGTGGTGCGGCCCAAGTCAATTCAAGATGGCTTTGCAAACACCACTCAAAATGAAAGAACACTCCAAGAATCTTAGATTATTCAGAATGTTAGAGTGTATTTTTTTTGTTGGATGATGTGTTATGGGTGTGGATCAAGAAAACATGCACCACGCCAAATTTTTTCAGTTTTACAATTTTTTTTTTTAGATTTTTAAGCAAACAAACAACCATGGGTGAAGAAATACTTACGATCGGTCCTTGTTGCGCTTACTCCCTTGTTACCATCACGAGTTGCGCTGCTTCGCCGTCCAAGCGTCGAATTCCTGCAACCATCAAGTAGAACGAGACAAGGCATTAGATGATGTGAGCATGGATGTAAGATGGAAGTGAAAAAATAAATCCGTTGCCTCCCCGGCAATGGCGCCCAAAACTGACGGTGCGTGGGGCGCGTATGTTTAAAAGAGTCGTTATAGCTTGCGCTCGCAACGTTGATTTTAAAATGAAGAAATGGATGTGAGTCCGAGTGTCGATCTCAGGGAGTCGTGAAAATTGGATTTCTCTTATTACTTAATGTCATGAAAATCACGCGGTTTTGCTTGCGAAAAGACGTGGGTGAAAAGTGAGTGAGAGAGAGAGAGAGAGAATAGGGTTAGAATTTCTTCATTCACACATGCAACTTTAACATAAAAGAGGGCAAGTAATTAGATAGAAAATAACTTCATTTGACATGCAACTTTAGTTTATAATTACAACACTAGCTAAATGCTTAAACACAAGTAAAGTAAGGCTTAAGATAAAGAAGGAAAGAGAGAGAGAGAAGACGGCGAGGCAGCCACGGCGGTGGAGGGGGGGCTCTGTCGACGGCTCATTGTCTTCGGCGATTACAAAGAGGACTAATGGTAGCTAGGAGTGGGGTAGAGCACTTGCAAGTTGAGTCAATGCCTTCCATGGGTGGTTGGAAGGGGTCTAAATAGGGAGAAGGTCTTTCCAAATGAAGAAGGGGTTTTAGTGACATCCGGGACATTGCTAAAACCCTTCCCAAAACGTCGGTGAAGCCCCCTGCCCGGCGGTCGCTTGCGCATGCGAGTGCTTCCTCGCGCACAATCCGTGTGCGTGGCTTGAGAGCCGTTCGATCGCGAATCAGACGGCTGATGTCGCTCATGGGGCACGCGCTTGGATCACGCCCATGCTCCCCGCCTCATCGCGGGCGTTGGCCTTGGACGTGCGAGATTGCGCCGCATCGCTTCATCCTCGTCGTCCGCTGCTAATCGGGCGGTGGAATTTCCCCGGTGCACGCCTTCGCCTTTTGATTTCCGCGAGGCGTGATTCGAACCCGCGCTAGCTGCGCAGGCGTGAGGCGCTCGACCGCTACATTACTCCCGCTGCTTTGTCGCAGCGAGATCGGGTGCGCGACCGCTCTCAACCGTTAGATCGAAGATCGACGACTGGGATTCATCCTCCAGGTGAAGGCAGAAGAGGGCGGTGGTGGAGATGTGGTGAGCGGGCACCACATGGCGCGCTGTGGGCTGTTGATCACCAGATCAACGACCAGAACTTCTTGGGCCCATTGCAGGAGCTCCGGATGTCAGATTTGGTCGATTTCGAGTCCGTTGGACTTTGTTCGTCGCTTTGAATCCATCCGTGCGGTCCGATTGGTCATCTGAGGCCTGTTTTGTCATGTCCTTGAACACATGGCTGTTAATAATTTATTATAAGCAATCTTGATGTGCAATGCATGCGATGCTCCTATTCCTATTTATGATGTATTATCTGTACATTTTGCTCTTAAGATAAACCCCGATTGACAGATTTATCACCCCACGATGCAATGTTATCAAGGATCGCCCACAAAATCCAATTAGGCATGTCTCCCTTTAGATTGGTGTACGGGAAAGCGTGTCACCTCCTCGTCGAATTGGAGTACAAAGCTTATTGGGCAGTACGGAATTGCAATCTCGATCTTTCTAAGGCAGGAACCCACAGAAAGCTTCAAATGAGCGAGATCGATGAACTACGTCATGACGCGTATGAGAACTCGTGAATTTACAAAGAGCGGGTTAAGGCTTTTCACGACAAGCACATATCCAGAGAGATCTTTTTCCCTGGTCAGAAAGTCCTACTCTTTGACGCCAAACTCAAATTGTTCCCAGGAAAACTCAGATCAAAATGGATTGGACCATACCTTGTCCGACAAACCTTTGGAAATGGAGCTGTCGAAATCAGTCCACTCAGCCACGATTCAAAACCCTTTGAACTCACCGATATAAACTTGGCTGAGGTGTCTTTTACCCTCCATTCTCCCTGAGCTCATTGCACCCGGCTGATGGCGTTAAACTCAGCGCTTAATGGGAGGCAACCTGTCATCTTGGAAAACCCGAAACCCTACTTGGCACATCTTATGATGAACTCATATTGCTCTTTAGGACTCATCCATTAGAACAGCCAACTCCACCTCTGGTACCCATACCCGAGCTTGAAATCATCCGTAACAGTCACCCCAACCCATTCACCCACCCAACACCTGTTCTAATGATTGATCTAAGCTGAACTTGAACTTACCTAATTTACAATGAGGGCATTGCAAATCGTAGGCATGGGGGGTATTAAAGTGCAAAACACTATGAAAATCACTTCACAAGAAAGGGTTTTATCAAAAAAATCACATATTCCAAAAAACCAAAAAAATAAAAAATTATAAAAGAACAAATATAGGAGAGTGGAGGAAATTTTGAATGGATTGCGTATCATTTTTGAGGAGAAAAAGGGGGAGGAGATAAAAATATCAAAAAGGAGCACAATTTGAAAAGAATAGAAAGAGAGATAGTCATTAGTAAAAGATTAAGGAATTGACTTAGTTTTAGACCAAATCAAAAGAAAGAAAATGAAAGACAAAAAGTGCTAAAGAAAAAAAATAGATTAGTAGGAACGTTGATCTTAGGCTTCTTGGGCTGCAATCCTAGGCTTATAAATTCAAGTACTCGCTAAGATCTGCATAGTCCTCAAGAGGTTGGGGAAAATGCGAAGCTTAAGTATTAGGTCTAAGGCTTAGGGATTATTCAACCTCGTTAACTGGCCTCTAGTTTGCGGGACTCAGTAACCTAAGCAACCCAATCTACACAGTCTGGTTCAGTGCACCTAAGTATCAAAATCATTCAAATGCATTAAATCTATTCTGAAAAAAAAGCTACTTAGATTAGGAGCGGCTGATCAACATAAGTTGATTTGAACGAGTTCTCGGCGCGGAGAGGCGGGAAATTCCCCTTGAAGATGCACAATAACATATCATCTCTTCGGTGCTTGTCTCCTAGGATATCTAAATATCCTATCGGGGGCATGTAAGCACCTTGTGTTGGTTCAAATATCATGGGCGACATTATCTCGAAATTTCAATTGCCAGGGTCTGGATTTAGCTACAGAACGCCATGGGCAGGATTATCTCGAAATCTCGAAAGCCAAGGTTCTGGGAGTTGCCATGGGCGGTGCTATCTCGAAGCATCGCTTGCCAGGGACCCTACGAGGATTGAGGTGGGAACTAGGAATCCGATACAGAAAGTGTTGTAAAGCTAATCCGAAGCTAGAAATAAAAAGAAAAGTGAAAGAAAACTCTCCAAAAACAAAGCCAAGTTCTTCTGTCTCTCTCTTACAAAAATGCACTACAAATTGAACCTAGGCTAAAATATGTTACAAGCACAAGTGCTTTAATCGCGGAGTTCAACGAACCTTAGGTTAGTTCATGTGGGCCTTAGAAACCTTTGCAGCGGACTGAGGCTAGAGCTGGTCAGGTTCGGATCTTGGTTGGTACTTGAGTACCTCTAGGCCTACTATCGGCATTCTAACCTAATCTACAAAAGAAAGCACACATCGAAGTTTTAAGCATCAAAAGCACAATCACGGGTTTTCCCTAAGGGTTAATTAAGGGTCAAGTGGTCCTAAAAAGCTAACAAGTGGGTTAGAACAATCAGAAAAGGGTTTGCACGTGTTTTGAGAATTAAATGACTTTTGAAACCCTAAAAACAGACCCGCTTAATTAACTGAGGTTCTGATTAGGATAAAATTCACCTAAACCCTCTAAAATTCATAGAAAAATATTCTCTAGGGTTTGAAACCTTCAAATTGATCATCAAAATCCGTTTTGACCTAGAACAAAGTCTCAGACAGATATTTACCCTAATTTGGATTTTTGCATAAATTCCTAGTCAAACGTGGTCAGAACCAAAATCTAACTTCACCATTGGATTCCTTAGGTCCAAATTAGGTTTATACCAAAATTTGGACCTAAGATAAGTTTGTATTGACCTAGTTTGCAACTTAGTTCTGTCTGATTATATTTCTACCCTTAACTTTCAAAATCTTTTCAAACAGACCCCTAACTTTGTCATCGTTCTCACAAAAAGGTCCCTGTTTCCATTAAACCTATTCTTACTTGCTCCGGAGACCTTAATTTGGAAATAACTCCTTGATTTCTTGATGAATCCCTTTCAAATTTGAAAGGGAAGTTTGTCAAGAAATACCCTTCCTTTTGAACCAAATCCCACACCCCAAAACCTTCCCAATCTCTCATGCGAATGCATGAGAGATTTAGATATCAAGGAATTTCCCAACTCTGACAAAGCTTTCCATCCCAAGCCCAAAATCTCCTCCTGAGGTCTATAAAAGAACCTCCTGATCATACCGTCGTCCTCATGCTCGAAATCGGCCAAGATTCCCCTTCAATTCCTCTCTCTCTCTCTCGGCCGAAAGCTCCTAGATGTTCGGTGAGCCCCTCCATCCATCTTCGTCCTCCATTCGCGATACCGGCAGCGAAGTCATCCTCCTCACTTCTTCCCACGTTGAGCCATACCAGCCAGCACCCTAGCCTCCCTCTTCCTAGCCGTTCCCCTCTCTCTGGAGCTATTCTCTTCTCCAACGCTGGCAACACCACAACTGGTACCTCCTCCTTCCCACTTCATTCGTTAGTACCCTCAACTACTCCCCAACCTCTTCCTCATCACACCAATACTATCGACACGCCGTTTCGACCTCGACCACGCCTCCGTGACTTCGTCTTCCATTGCTCTGGCCACACCTCCGGCGAGGGACATCTCGCTCCACACGCCACCAAACTCCTTGCCGACTACCTCAAAACCTCCGCAACATCTCTCCATTCATTTCCCCTCTCGTATTTCACCCTATTGCCCCCTTCAATGCTCCATCGAACAAACCCACTTCCATTCATCTCCTTCGTCATCGACTACCCCCCACATGACCTCTCCCGCCACAAGACCATCACCCACACATTTGCCATGGTCCGACGAAGGTCCCGAGCAAATTTAATTGGGCCGCGAGGCCATATTTCTTCTTTCAAGTACTTGTCCTCTCCGCCATTGACGCAACACGCCTCGAGCTTGCTTGAAGCTCTAATTAGACTTGCAGCTCCAGGTCTTCGACTCTAGACAGAGCGGACTACCTCCAGGAACATCCTCGCACGGTCAATTGGAGCCTTCGACCGCTCCTTACGTGAGAATTGGGCGAAGGAAGCAGCAGTAGTGTGCACAAGCAAAGTGGGAGCAGATAGTCCCACATCGAATGCCACTGAAGCGGCGCACACGCATAAGTTGAATTTGTCAATAGGGTTCTTCGCCTCCAAACACGGGGTGAGGTCCCTCTCACCCATGCACGCCTCGTCCGTGATCTCTGCTCGCGGACCTGGCCTTACCCGTTAACCCTCCTAACCCTTACTCCTCGCTCATCACCGACTGCCGGTGAGCCTAGACCCAGGTACGCTAGGTCCGATAACCCGATTACCCTGTGGCTCTGGGAGAACGAATCCTAAAGAGAGAAAGAGAGAAGGAGAGTCTATGCGGGTAGGGGGGGTTTTGCTACAGAGAGAAAGGGCTGACACTTAGCCATTTGAAGGACCTTCCCCCTCTGTGTGAAGAAGGAGAACAGAGAAAGAAAGAAGGAAAGAAGAAGGGCTGAAGGCAAGAAGAGAAGAACAAGGGCAAAAGAAGAAAAAAACAGAGAAGAGAAAGAGAAAAGAAGAAGAGAGAGGCTTAAGCAGTTTAAGTCGTCTAATTTACTAATCAAACAATTGGTTTGGTTGCATTTCATTTCATAATATATTGAGTTCATTAGCTATCATTGTAAGGAGCATCTGGTGATCTAAATCACCATTTTACTTCATTATTTTTACATTCTGACACTTGATCTTAGTACTATTTTATTTTGAAATTGTTTTTGCCTATAATTTCATAGCTTTCTTGTCTTAAATTGCAATTCTTGAGAATTCAATTCCATATTGCTCCCTGTGTTCGACCTCAGAATTTTTTCGAGTAATAAAATTATTTGTTTGAGTGCTATTTTGGCTATACTGCAACGCGACAACTTTAAAACTCCGATTTAGCGACCCAAATTGTACTCATCTTATTTCATTTCGTGGCATGCATCTCTACCACATATCGATTTCTAATTCATACAACAAGTAGCTTGTAAAGTAACAGGATAAACCATCATCAACATGGTAAGCGGTCGCCTCATCATTTAAATGTTCCAGTGTCACAATATGAAGTTTAACAACATGCATTCTCAGATTTAATAACATACGGGATTTATGCACTGAAAATAGTCCATTTACATTCTTGGTCCTATGGTTCATCTCATAACCTAGGTTTCAAGCAGATATTTAACATGCACTGTACTAATTCAAACCACAGAAGTAGAGAGAACCACTCTACCAAGGTATATGGGTGGTATGGGGGCTCGAATGGTGGATCCTGATGTCTCTGCGGGTCCTGTGTGCACCACGAACTGAAGACCTCTATTGTTGACTAATATGTCTAACGAGCTCAAATTAGTATAGACACTATACTAATACGTAGAGAATTTAAAAAAAAACCAATGATACTTGGTTTGTGAGAAACCGACTCCGTTTGGGCCTTGAACCGGCCCAAAAACATGCATCCTGACCAAAATCAGACATCTGTGAAGAGTCCCAGACATCTTAAACGAACGCAGGATCTCACCTTGCTTTCTGCATCTTTTTCAGACGTTTGAAACCCTTCACTACCGTTTGAGGGTGTCTCCAGACGTCTGGCACTGCTCCCAGCCATCTAGGAGAGCAGTCAGATGTCTGACGATGCTCCCAGACGTCATAAAGTGCCTCGAACGTTGCGCCAACGTACCTTCCCAACGTCTTTGGCACCTCAGCACTCTACATTCTTTCTAGACATCTTGAGTCCGTTCCAGACACCTGGTGATCCCTCTAGACGTCTAACAAGTGTTGCAGACATCTGAATCTACGGAAAAATGACTCCGTAGGACCTCCTTGCAGGCTTTCCTCTCGCACCAGGAGTTGCAGCAGCTCCTACAATGGCGCTCAGGACCTCCTACCGCCCTCCCTCTCATCCAATCTCCTCCTGCTCATCGCTCTCCCTCTCCTTCTCCCTCACTCGGCTGTTGTGGTGGAGAATGAATGGAGGGGGGGTTTTATGGATGGTGAGGAATGGGGGGGGGGGGGGGGGGGTAAGGTGGCATGGGGATGGGGAGTGGCACAGAGTGGTATGGGATAAGGTGGATGGGGCATGGGGGAGGTGCATGGGCGTGGGGGTTTTTGCATTAAACCCCTTAAGGACTAAACTGTTCCGCATGGAAACCTTTTGGTGCGCATAAATTATGATAAGGCCCCTAAAGTTTGGAAAAAAATAAAATGACCCTTGGAAAGGGTTGTTTCAGTCAATGTTTGCTAAGCAAGCCTGATTGCAGGTAATCCTTGGAAGTCAGTTTTATCTCACTTCATGGCATATAGTTTTAACAAGATGGAATCATTTTGTTGTTACTTCACCCTAACATGTTATTGGCACTTTCAATGATTATTTAGTTAATTTGCAATCTCAGTAACACCTGCTTCGTTGTCACACTTGTTGAGGGGAGGAATGAAGAGAAGTTACTCCTAGGTGAAGTCATTATGTGTTACAGTAAGAGCCATTATTCCAGCTTGATGGCATTCATGTGGTTTACCTCTCAGATAATGGTTCTCCTACTCCCATTCCCACCCATCTTTCTCCACCCTCTTAGTTTGGGAAGGGTGACAAGTAAGGGTATGGGGTTAAGTGGGAGACGAGACCCACCTTTTGGGTCAGGTGGTTAGGTAGGTAGATTTTCTGGGTTAACAAGAATGTTGAAACAATTGAATCAAGCAACTGTCATGAAATTGCTGCTGTTCTTCTCGAAAAGTGCTAGTTTTTATCAAGGAGATCAACATTTGGGAGTATAAACAGAAGTCCATGCTGTTATCTGTCCAAATTACATCAACCATCACATGTCTAAGTCTCAGCTTTTGTAGGCAACAACTAATACTTTCCTGCTTATATCCACAACTATAGAAGAAAGTAAGGATTTAGCTTAAGTAGAATCCTTAACTTCCAAAAGAGGATATTCTGGAATCCTTATATGCATAATGTTCTATAAATCCTAGTCATAATCACTTCTTGAATCCAAGTATCTTGTGGTGATGTACTAAGCCTGGTATATATCCACCCAGAGATTTGTCATCCACTCTTTTGACACGGTAGGAGTCATAGTGATAGGTTCACTAACTACTCATAGTTGTTTGTTGCTTGGCATCTTTCTATGCTAACCATTCAGAGGTCTGCTGCCATACATTTCTCTAACACTAGAGGCCCTACTAAATCTATTAAATAAGAATGCAACGGAGAGTAGCTATCTCTTGTAATTAAAAGAAGACACCACTTTTAGCTAGAATTGACACTTGCTGGTATACTACTAACCCTAAAATCTTTCTCAACATTTCTTTTATATGCGTGTCTCCAAAAATATTGTTGCATCCTTATGTTGCATTAGTAAGTTGACATTTTGCATCCATATGTTCATGGGTACACTAAGTTGATTCTTTTTCCTCCTTGGTGCTTATTAATTAGTTAATGCTGCATGTACTATTAATCTTTCACTAATAAATGAAAGTATATTTCCGGTTCTTTAATTAATTGTATCTTTGGGATTCATATCCAGTTGGATATATGCATGATTTTTTTTTTTTCAAAAGATATTTTAGGTGTTGGTCAATGATTGGAAAGATATTTTTCGTTATATGAAAAAATCAATCTCTTATGAAGAAAGTGTCAGTAGTATCAATTTTTTACCAATTTAAGACACTTATTAAAACTTATAGTATTACGGTGGATCCCCCATTTCTCCTGGTCTTTATACCTTTTTTTTCTTCTGATGTTAATTAGTTAAACATATAACCCCCACTTTCCCGTGGTACATCTTATTGGCACATCATCACCCAACTGTCTTTTGAATCGATCAACGAAGTTATTGGTTGTCCGATCATAGATTTCCGGACATCCACTACTTATGTGCAGTACTATATATGACGACATATAGCATGATCACGATGTCATCATGGTTTCCAGAATTTAGCAACGTCATCCACTCGTCCACATCCTACCCTTGGAAGGGATTGAATTAGAAGTTTTGATGACATACGTATCCCCTTGTCGTGTAGAGGTGAGGCCATGTTGGTATGCTGCCTTGCATGCAAATCTGCTCGTACCAACATTCTATGTCTGGAGTGGGCAAGGTAGAATTAATGTTGAATTCCCGACCAAAGGAGTATGAATTTGAATTTGCATAATTGGGCATATAATATGTCCAATTCCATGTTAATTTGTACTTAATGATCTATAGGATGGTCGAGAGGGGAAAATCTGTGTTTCTAGAAGGGATTTAACATGTGATGCATGGTAGGAACACAATCATAGTTTACAGGGATGAGAGTGCTCCCATCCCTCTTGTTCCCCTCTGCCGCTCAACTCCCACTCCCCCTTAAACCCTAACCTTCCCTTAGCAGCACTCCATCTCCCTCACTCTTGCCTCTCCACATCTCAAGCGCTATGTTCTCTTAGCCTATCCTCTCTGTTATGTGTCTCTCCTTCACCTTGCTAAAGGTTTTTTTTTAGGTTCCTTGCTCTTCTCTTTGGAGGGGGCCGAATCATCGACTTTAGCAGTTGACTATAGTCGATTTTGGCGAGGATGGTTGTGCTTCATGGGCGAGATACATCCTACGAGAGGGATTGGGCCTAAGATGGCTACCCCCTCCCCCACCCCCCCCCCAAAAAAAAAAAAAACTTGGGTGGCGGTGATCCTTCTCTTCCCCCCTTGCTCGATCCCTTCCTCTCCTTAACCTCCACTGATGGCATTTGGGCTTGGGTTCTCACATCCCCCTCCCAGATCGTCCTTTGTGTCGGTGGTGGTTGAGAAGGAAAGCAAATCTACTCCTTCTCATAGTTTTCTAGAGCTTACTCTCCTCGTCCGCCACCTGATGACGGTGGATGGAAAGACAGGCACGATTTTCTTTGATAAGGAAGTGTTGGATCTTACTTTTTCGCTTTCCTCTACTATCATAGTTAGGGCTTGGGGCCCTAAGCCCTCTTTTAAGACTTTGGATGATTTTCTTTCAAAAAATATTACGATTTTCATGGATTTTTCTTTGGTTTCTTTGGATGCATATCATTGGACTATACATTGTTCATCGTACGTGGATTTTTGTGGAGTTTTTGTGCTTGAATTGACCTTTCTTGGAAATGTTTGGGTTTAGTTTATTAAATGGCCACCTCATTTCTGTATCAACACCTTGGTGACTGGAGCTTTGGTATGGATCAAATTTCCTGGGCTAAACTTGCATCTTTTACACCTTAATGCTCTTGTTTCTCTTGCTTACTAGTTGAGACATCCCATTTGTATGGACCTAGGATGGTTAAGGGTTTTGGGTTCAAATATCCTTGTGTGCGTGTTGAGATCGACCTTCTCGCAGAGTGATCTAACTTTGTTTTCATTAAGCAAGGTTCTAACTTGATTAAGCAGAAAGTGATTTTTGAATGAGTTTCGTTGTGTTGTGTTAAGACCCACGACATCAAACGTTTTTAAGACGTTTGGGAGTTGGTCTAGACGTCTGGTTAGACGTCTGGACGCCTTCCTAGACGTCTAGAATTTAATTTTTGCGGCGTACGATTGTGAGTTTACACGCGTGCGCACGCAGACTGCGCCCGCCGACCTGCCGGCATTCCTCTTTTCTTTTCTCTCTCCCCCGACGCCCTCAAATACCCTCTCCCCCTTCCCTCTCCCTCACCCACCACTCCACCGTCTCCTCCTTCTTCTTCCAGTGTTAGCGTGAGCGTGAGAGAGCGAGGACAGCAGCTGCTGCCGGGTGCGAGCGAGGAGGAGGAGCTGCAGCAAGAGGGAGAAGAGGCAGAGCGCGTGAGGAAGAGAGAGCAAGCTCGCCGGAGTAGCCCAAGGCCGGTCGGCGGGAGCACAGTGGGAGCGTGGTGCTGGGGAGGTTACCCCGGTGCTGTTGCAGCTCAGGCAGCAGGCGAATGAGCGCTGCACGGCACGGCCGTGCGCAGCAGGTGGAAGGCGAGGAGGTCCTGGTTCTGGGAAATTTCCCAGAATTAGATGTCTGGACCTACGCTTAGGCGGCGCGGGTGACGTCTGGGGTGAGATCCAGATGTCTGAAAGGTACGATATTTCTCATCTTCTTCTTCTTGCGGGTATGGCCATGCAGGCCGTTCCACCGAAGGTTTTGCCTCATTACCGTGTTGAAATCGTTTGCGTATGCGTGCAGGTTTCGTTCGGGAAGGCGCAAGGACACGACCTCCCACACATTTCAGACGTCTGTGCATAGCACCAGATGGCGGAGAGAGTCTCCAGATGTCCGGAGTGATAATCAGACGTTTGGAACTAGGTTCAGACGGTTCAGCGGGATCTTGGACATCTGAAGAACAACTCAGAGTAAGGTATGACTTGGACCATCTTTTAAGACTTTTGGAAGGTATTCCAGACATCTGATTTGGGTCAAAGTTGTCGTTTTTGACCTGTTTAGGGTCCGTTCGAAGTCCGATTTTTGCGTTTGAGTTTCCGTTCTTCTCAAAATTAGTTTCTCTACTTGTTTAAAATACTTTTATCCTGTTCTGAGTGGTTCCTTGTGATTGATCCTTGTGTTAGGACCTCGTCCCGTTGTGGCTCTGGGGGTTGCGGAGGCACGTGGACCTGCCGATCACTCCCCCATTACTCCCAGTTTTGCGGGTAGAGTGGCTTCCCTTGCTTATTTACCAACATTAATGCATCTTTGAGATAAATGATAGATCCTAGGGTATGGCATGAATCCTAGGACTGGAAAACTAGATTGAATGATAGATCCTAGGATATGGCATGAATTGTAGGACTGGAAAACTAGATTGAATGATAGATCCTAGGGATGGCATGAATCCTAGGACTGGAAAATTAGATTGAATGATAGATCCTAGGGTGTGGCATGAAACCTAGAAACAGAAACACTGAAACGAATGTCGAAAATACATGAATTGTAGTCTTGGAAAAGTAGAACGAGTAATGATAATTGCTTGTGATTGGATAATAACTGCTTGTATATGAATGTATATTAAATATTGGAAACATGGGCTATATGGGAATAAAACTGAAATGATGAAACCTAAAATGGCTTGGCTAGAGAATATGAGCATGAACCCTACGGGAAATTAGGAGTAGAGCTTCGAGAAGATAAACAAAATGGAACTGGAAAAGTGGATGGGGAAGTGAGCTGACCCTTGAGTAAAGAGTACCAAGGAGAGCGACTGTCCCCCCGTTTAGTGCAAAGCAGAGCTAGCCGCCCCAGGGACCCGGGGTTAGGTCTGGCCACTTTGTATCGACTTTTGGCCCTCGCGTACACAGTACCGAGGAGAGCTACTAGTGTAGGGAGAGTGCTAGCCACCCCACGGGCCCCGGGGTTCTGCTAGCCGTCCTACATCGACTTGTTAGGCTCACTAGGCAAACCAGGTTAGTTAGGCAATGGTGCACAGACTGTGGAGGGGCAAGACCCCTGTTTGGTTACTGTGGAGGGGCTAGACCCCTGTTACTGAGAAAGGCTCTGCCCTATACTGGTTCCGTGCTGTGCTTTGGGTGCACCCGTTAACGGAAATGACTGACTGCGTGCCAGTGTGGGGTAGCTATCCGTGCGTTTATCACGCGTGCAGTAGTCACCGTTACGCCTGTCAGCGACCTTAGGGTGGTTGACTGAGGGTAGGACCACCACAGGGGGACTCTCCTGGCCAGAAGAGCACCACATGCTACTTCTACTTTTCGGGAAAGACTGCAATCAAAATCGTTCCCACGAGGAATATTCGAGATCAAGAGAAAGACCTGAGCAATAAACCAAGAGTAAAATAAAGAAAGAAATTAAAACAACAGCTACTTGCTTACCTTTACTGTTTTCTTAGTTAGCTGGTTGCCACTCTACTCAGCGTTTCGCTGACGTGTCACCTTTGTCACCTTTTCAGGACCAGGTGTTGAGCAGCCAGAGCCTACGGCTGCGGAGGGTGCTGGGCCCAGTAGAGCATAGTAGTTATACTTGTGTTATACTTGCTGTACCATTTTTTTTCTGTTGTAGTGAGTATATTCTGTTACACTTGTACTCTTTTATTGTAAGCATCATATTTCTGTACTCGTTTGAATTCTCTACTGTTGTGGTGGTATGTACTGTAATAGTTCTTTTCTTTATTGCTGTACTTTTGTTACTGTTAGTTACATGCATGATGAATGTGGTTTATTTTACTGTTCTTTTGGTTACTTTCTCGTTGGACGACTGGGTCTTGGGATTAGTCGAGTCGGTCCGATTCTCGTGTCTTGTAGGGATTCGGGAATCGGGTCGTAACATGTTGTTCCAAATATTTTAAACTCGATCATTCGCTTTCTATGTGTACGATGAATGGTCCCCCTGCAGATTGTAGTGACTGCGCGGTCAATGGTCCTTCTGAAGGATCAGTCCCCCATGACTTTGCCTCCTCTAGTGGAGCAACCCTAGCAGTGTGTTCCTTTGAATATACAACATTCATTTTCTTTATTCTTCTTGAAAAATGACCTATATTAATTATTCTCTCATCCTCTGACCGTACCTATTTTTGGACGACCAATAGTACCCTAGAGTGGAAGACCAATTATTCATTGAGTGGCTGGCCACCTAAATAGGTGGAATGACCCTGCACCTACTTTGCACAAGTCCAAGAACATCTAGGGATTTTAATCCCAAAACTCTACTTTAATCAGTTGACCAAAACAAAAGTTTAAGTCAACCAGTAGGTAATATTTTGGTCGACCAACAAGTATTATTTTGGTTGATTAACCAATTGATCAGTTGATTAATATTCACCTCTTTTGTTCTCTCACTCCATTGTAGTTATTGGTTAACTAATACTCTTTTAGGAGTCAATTAATACTTCATTAGATAGTTGACCAATCAGTCATGTAGTCGACCAACTAGTATTGACTGCTGATTGACTCTTTGGTTTTTCGAATCTATCTATTAGATAAAATTAATGGTTAACCTTTAACAACTATAGAACCTATTTTAATCTATTTAGAGGCTTCTTGTGATGTCTATAAATACTTCTAGAGACCTCTTTCACATATATACACTAGATATAATACTTCCTATACATTACACAACATAGAGACAGTAAAAATTTACTAAGAGATAATATTGTCATTGTAGTACGAAATCACGATCATTAAATTAATTTTTGAGCTCCTAAAGAGAGAAACTCAGGTATAATAAAAGTTCGAATCGTCTCACAAGAAATCAAAACATTCAAGTTGATTTCTATTATCCTACACTACTTTTTTGGGAAAAATTTTTATATCTTTTTAGCATTTTTTCCAGAAAAATAGAGGCTAAACCTAAAACATAGAAGACAACTTGCAAAATAAAGGTTGAAACGAAACAATACTAAGAAATACTTTCACGTAAATCCAAAAATTCTAAGAAAATTCGTGAAGAGGGTGAACTATCTAACCAACAAGCCTACGAAAAATCATGCCAAACTTTGCAATTCAGTGTACGCAATAAAGTTTCAATTAAACAACTACAAGGGCTTAGACTATAACACTGTAAGGATTGAAATATAAATGAATTTTATATTTTCTTCTATAGCTAATCTATGCATGAAATTTGACAGGAAATTAAATTATCATGCAAAGATTAACACAAAAATTTTAAAAATTTCGGACGCATGTATTTCAAGAAATAAAACTTGGAAGCATGAGGCTAAATCATAACTACTCTACGAATTATAGATTATGCAATAAACTATGCATGAATTACAAAATAAGTAGATCTAAAATTTGGCTATTGGAATTAAAGTGAAAAATTAAATAAAATTTGAATCAAATAAATTAACGTTAAATTATAACTAAATTAGAACTTTAAGGGTAAATTGCAAACAAAAGAAAATAAAAGGGCAAGGGAGGCTTCAAAGCTGGAGGGAGGTGATCGGATGAGCATAGAAGGTGGCTATAGTGGTGGAGAGGTGGGAGGAGGAGCACCGGTAGCCTCTCGAGGCCGCCCGAGAGGAGGATCATAGTGGAAGAGAGGTTTGAGAGGGATGATCGAGTGAGAAGGAAAGAAATTCTATCCTCTAATGAGGTCCTTCAACCCTATTTGCAGAGGTCTTGTACCTTCTCAAAATAGCAAAAAATCCCTCACATCTATAGCCATTGGGATAGGGTGTTGTTTTGTGCTCAAAATAACTCCCAATACTGAAGGATATGTGATTTTCAACCGCATAAATCACATAATATCCATTATTTAGCTATTTTGGACCTCAAATTAATTTTTCCTGTAGTGCTGAGGTGATGGTTGTTGCGTTGGAGCAGGAGGGAGAGCGCGTTGGGGATGGATTCATATGCTTGTGAAGGGTGTTGGCATCTGGAGAGAGATTGGGGGGAGAGAGCGGATGGAGAGTTTACGTGTCGCTGGTGGATGTGTTCCTCGCTGATGTCAACGATGACGTGAGCATATATATTTTTCTGATTGATGGAAGCAATGATGTCAGAGATAATGTTGCTAATGAGATAAAATTTTCATTAGTTGGAATCGGTGAGGGGTTGTAATTAAGTTTTAACTGCAGTCAAGTGATGTAGTTTAGTAATTTTGCTTGATTCGTTGATTAGAAAAATTTTAAATTGAGAAGATTTAAGTGATATTTTTCACACAAAAATTTTTTCACCTAAACATATTTGTTTCGTATGATATTTTGTTTAATTTATATTTATTTATAATATTTTATCTAATACTATTCACCTCCTTGTGATGTGCATTTTCATGACCAACTTGCCGATTTGTAGGGTTTAATGGGGTTAGGGAGTTTTTTTTGGCATGTAATTTTTGTTTAAACTTTTTTCATTATTTTAATATAAATTTTCTAGATAATTATTTTTAATCATTTAATTAAATCTCAGTAACATTATATTCATTTTTATTATTAAAAAATATCTACTGTATCTTCTCTCGTCACTTTTAATATTATATATTATATTAATAAATAAATATTTACTAATATCACATTATTACACCAATTATTTTGATTTTCTACTTAACCATTTTCTTATTCCAACATCAAAATAAACATTCATCCCTACTTATTCTATTTTAATCTGTCCCTACAGACTTCGTTTGATTGGCAGATTAAATAGATCTACGTCAAATTAAATATTTAATCTATCACTTAACTTACACCTCATTTATGTTTGTTTAAGTAAAACTTAATCTAAGGTAAAATTATTTTACTTTCTTTATAAAATAATCTTATTATGATAAAATATTTAAATAAATTAACTTATTTATTATATTATTTATTTCACTAATTTTCTATTCTTTTATTTATTCCATTAACATATCCTCCTGATCAAAACGAGGGTACGATATTCTATCCCCCTCCAAGTGGAATCTCACTGAAGTAGTCAGCCTTTACGGCAATAGAAGTGGCAACAACTTTTTCGCAAAGAGGGACTCTCGTTGCTAGTTTCAGTAATGGGTCTTATCAAAGATACGCGGTTAGTAAATAAAGAAAAGTCGGTGTATGCATCTAATTAGATAGGTTTCCAACCTTTCTATGATAAATTGCACCACTACCAGCAATTAGTCGGATTGGTCTTCAAATAGCCCACAAGGTGAAGAGACTAATGGTTGTTTAAAATTGAATCTATTAGTTTATCATTAGCATGCATGCATGATTTGTGAATGGACTTTGCATTAGGGAACACCATAATTCATTCAATGAAACTAAAATAAAAGATGTTAATAATATATCATATATTAAATAAAGTTAGGAGTCAGGGATAGATCTGATGAAATAACTTAGTGTCATTAATTGGAAACTGAAGATAGGTATAATTAAGCTACGAATCCTGGGGTTAGGCTATAAAATCCTAACTATATATGTGAGATTGTGTAAGAGGTTTTGATGGTTCGTACCTCTGTATCGATTTAAACTTGTTAAAGAGCTAATTATTTTTGTAAGGTAGATTGACAAGTACTTGAAATTAAAACAACTGAAGTGGCAAATTGAATCGAAGGAATTAAGGTTCAGTCTTAACCTTGAAAGAATCAACTTCCTTTTTCCATTTTGAAACTCGATCAAATATATATAATTACACTCACAAACTATTAGTGATCTAAATAAGATTGAAATTGAAATAGCTAGCTAGGCTTAATTAATTAGTAAATATTTTTGGACACACTGCTTAGAAAAAGTGTGAAAATTGAGAAGCATTTGTAGAATACTAATAGGTTAGGTCTCTTCACTCAAGCTAATTGGTGAATTTTTTCACATAATGTTAATGTTAATATTGGAGTCTAGAAGTCGGGATTAGACTTTATGTTAGGTCATGTGTGCGGAGAATGTTTACAACAAGATGATACCACATCTAAAGCAATCAAAGGAGAGACGATTAACATTAGGGTGTTGTTATCCACACTTATGAATCCCACCCAAGATTCCATCCATAAGATTTAAGCTATTCATGAGAAAAAATTAGGAGGTGAGCTTTTATCATGTACTCTCCTATGAATAACTAAGATTTCATATGTGAGATCTTAGGTGAGATTTAAGATGTACTAAATATTTCTATTAATATTAATGAGCAGAATCATTCCATTTAAATTTAGAAAAATGGGGGGACATAAGTCCCTCCCTATACCTGCACGCAAGCTAATCTCTACCTTTCCTTTTCCTCATATGCAATGGTTGATATATTTGGATGTGTACCCTATTTTTGGTAAGGGAAGGTGCAAGGGTTGGGGTGTGGGATGAGGTTTAGATTTTTCATTTTTCTTTAAATATGGTTCCCTTTGGTAGATGTTTAAAATTAAAGATGGAATAAAATTCAGGAAGTCTTAAGGAAAAATTAGTGGATGAGTAAGAGGATGGTTAGTTGATATGTTATTATTAATTTTTATTTTTATTTGTATTGAAAGTAAATTAGTGGGAGGTATATGTGATGAGTGTAAGAAAGTTAATAGAAATATATATATAGTTGGTAAGAGACGGATATAATAGATGATATATGATATGAAGAATAAAATTTTTATACCATTTATACAATGTAACGGTCATGACTAACAAGTAAAAATCACTCCAAACGAAACCTCTTGGTTTGGACATGTCATATGCCATCACAACCCGTGGTACGTAGAACCTAGAAGGCTAACCCTTATTCACCACTGTTTGTGGTCAAGTTGTGGGACTACATTGAACTTGTGGGGGAGGGTGTCCCAAACAAAGCCCTTAACACGTGAATCACATATGATATATTTGTTCTAGAGGGCACAACACTGGTGGCCGCCACGTGGCTCTGCCCTCGACGTTGAGGCCAATTGGGACTGGTGTCTACCTGGTAGAAACCGTATCCAATGCAAAGGAAATGAGTGGCCATGTCAATCTAATAACATGCCCACCCATTTAATGAAATCATTCTTTTATTTCCAGAGAGTGCAAGTGCGTAGCAATTTATACGATGGCACTTTTAAAAATAATCCATACGACTTATAATTCTCCTTTGGGAAAAATTAATACCCGGCTGGTAAATCCATTTCATGTTCTGGAGCAAACTATTCCGTAGAAATTTCAGATTTCTTGAATGTGGTTCTCCGATCTATTTGATTATCAGATCATCAGTTTAGATTCTGCTTACGTGAAACAAGAGGGATCCATGTGCTGGCAAGGGAGATGTCTTCAAACCCGTGCACACACCTGTGTCCCTGGAGAGTTTTCCTTTTCTTTTTATTTCTTTTGAGGGGATCCCACCTTCTGGTAAGGGAAGGGGGCATGTATAAACCTGTGCACACACCTGTGTCCTTAAAGAATTTTTCTTTCCTTTTAGTTGTCCTCCTTTTTTTCTTATGTTAAAATTACACCATTTTATCATGCCAGCACCGTGGGTAATACAAGGATGGTGATTTAAATCTGCTATATCAAAAGTTAAGAATTTTCACCATTTAATCGTATATGTCTTCCCAAACAAGCAAAGGCTCTTTAGAAACTTTTTGTATTATATGATATGCTTTAAGATTTCAATATTTACATAGTTATCTATATGAGAGGGATGTAAACGGATTGAGTTTGAATCAGATTTGATTAAATCTATATTTATATCTACAAAAATTATACCTATATTTATATCTATCTATTTAGTGGATATAAAAGTTTAAATTCATATCGATACCTATCTATTCATCGAATATATATTTATAAATTAATTTTACAATTAAATCATGCCTAAATTAGAGTTAAAAGAAGGAAAAAAAATTTATTTATTTATTTTTTGAAACAAAAAAGAAAGCTATTATTTTACGATAGCAATTTGGGAAGGTATATCATTAAATCAAAAAAGAGGAATTACAAACCAGATCCCCATGTATGTATGAGGGACCAGCATTCTCTTACAATGTTTTCACAACACACCAGTCTCTTCTGAAAAAGCCTCGCATTTCTCGCTTTCCACACACACCAAAGAGTGACAGCCATATGCACATACAGCTTCGCACTCACACCAAACCCGAGCCAGATGGAAACCCAAGTTAGCAGTGGCTCCTGGCAAGTCATTCTCCATACAGCATCAGTGACTAGGCAAGAGGAGAAAATGTGATTAACATTGTTAGTGTGCATACTACATAAGTAACACTCATGGCAAGCAGCTCCCATCCTTCTATGTCGCAGATCACCTGTAATCAGCCCCTCTCTCCTACATAGCCAAAGAAATATTTGTACCTTAAAGGGGATCTTTAGAAGCCAAATTTTCTTGTCAATGAAGTCATAGCTCCACCCACTTCCAATTTCCATGATTCTGTTATAACTATACTGCACAGTGTAAAGCCCATCCCAAATGCATTTATCCTCCACTCCAGGTCTTGGCCTAAATCTTTGAAGGTCTGAGAGCAGATTCCTCCTTTCATCCCACAGCCGGGTGCCCCTTCTGGTGGAGTCTTCTTCATTCAGTTTCCAGCTGCAACTACTGCAAGACCAGAAGCTGCTAATAGTCCCCTCCTTATCAGATGCACCAGCAAAGGTCCTCGGATAAACCTCCTTCAGAACACCCAACCTGGACCAACCTTCATTCCAGAATCTGAAGGACCTGCCATCCCCAAGAGCCGGCTGTAGAAGATGTAGGTTATCAGCCAAAGCTCTAATCATTGAATTCCAAAAGGGCGAGGGTCTGCTGGGCTGTAGCCTAGAAAGCACACTGTTTGAGGATCCATAACTGTCCCTGACCAAGGCAATCCAAGGCTTCGTCTCTCTTTGCAAGAATTTAATTGCTCACTTAAGCAATAAAGCATCATTGAACTGTTTCAAGGATTTAATCCCTAGTCCACCCCTGTCCTTTGGCTGACAGATCTGCTCCTATTTCAGTGGCTGCATAAATCTGCCCTCATTATTGGACCCCTTCCAAATGAACCACTTTCTCAATACATCCAATCGTTTCCATATGGATCTTGGAGCCTTAAAGATGGAAAGGTCGAATATAGGGATAGAAGTGATCACCAAATTGAGCAAAATGAGTCTTCCACCCTTGGAAAGAAAGCTGCTATGCCACCCATCTAGCTTCATTGAAATTTTATCAAAAAGACAGGACCAATCTTCATTTTAGAGCACCTTAGTGGTAGTCCCAAATATTTGATAGGAAGGCTGATGCGGGGGGTCCCCAGAACAGTAGAAATATCACCTTGCTCTGCCTCAGATAAGCCAAAACAGACCAAACTTGACTTCTCTCTGTTCAGCCTAAGACCTGAGAGTTCTCCAAAAATGTTGACCATATGACACAAAGCTTGGGCTTCCTCCATAGATCCTTCCACAAAAAAAATCGTATTATCCGCAAATTGAAGTATAGGAGCCAAGGTACTCCTACAAGATAAGGAATAACCTCTAATAAGATCAGCTTCAGCAAGTTTGCAAGAGTACTAGGACATGTTGTCCATAGCCAGATTGAAAACCAACGGTGCCAGAGGACACCCTTGTCTGATCCCACATTGGGGCTGAATCCAAGCACCACAAGGTTTCCCATTTATCAAAGAAGTGAAAGAGGCGGTAGTGATACACCTTTTCACCCATTGAATCCAATAGGGGGAAAACCTCTTCTTTTAAACACTTCCCAAAGATAAGGCCAATTGATGGAATTGTAAGCTTTGTGGAAATCAACCTTCCATAAGAAAGCTTTGCATTTCCTCTTATGCCACCCACAAACCATCTCCTGGGCCATGATAAATGACTCTTGTAAAGACCTGTCAGGAAGGAAGGTAGATTGACCAGGATGGATCAGCTCTTGCAAGACAGGCCTCAATCTATTAGCTAAGATTTTGCCAATCACCAAATAAATAGAATTAGAGAGGGCAATGGATCTGAAATCCTGAAAAGATTCAGCTCTCGGAGTCTTTGGCAAAAGAAATAAAAAGGATCTATTAATTCTTTTAAAGATAGTCTTTGGTAGGAAAAAAAAATTATAACATTAATAAGCTCGAAAGATATGGACTCGGGTTACATCAATTTTATTGATCTTCATTAAAATTATTATAAGGAGAGTTTTTAAAAGGAAATACATCAAAAATAAAAAATAAAAAAAAATAGAAAGATAAAATATAAGTACATTCTAAATAAAAAAGATTCTTATCTGGAAAATAAGTATTCAATGGAAACTTTGAAAGTATTTTCAACCTTCAAAATCATAAAGGAAATAAGGTTAGGATTGGAGGAATGAAGAACATAAAATGTGACTTATATATCTTAAGTAAATAAAGATTTTATCAAATACTCGAATTAAATGATCTATGTGTATGTCCATATCTAAATTCGACCTGATAATTTTAGATAAAATCTCTACTCAAATTCAATCCGAATTGGATAAAATTTTATCTATTCTTACGAGTCGAGTTACGACAGATTGGGAGCGAATTTATCAAAACTCCCTACGTATGAGCACAGAAGTTGCCACTTTCCGTTTAGAAAGTTAAAGATAAGGTACTCTTACTCTTTCTTGTCCCAATGTTTTAAATAGCGCCAATTTTCTCAGTCTCCTTAAATTATGCATTCATGACGGTTCTTTGCTCGTGCGCGTCATGCTGGGACGATGTAGTTGTTTCTAAAGTTTTGATCGGACCTCGACCCTTAGATAGATTATATAATCTTAATTAACCCCTAACGTTAACATGGTTAATTTGTAACGTAGTAACGATACGGAGGAACATAGATATAGAATTGGATTATTTTTTACAACTACACTGCTTAGTAAGGACATTATTGTAAATAAAGAAACCCAAGTGCATCGAGATAATAACGAAATCTTCCGAAGACATAGACGTAAAAAACACAAAGAAATAAATAAATATCTATATGGAGATGATCACGAAGTAGCTTATCCAATCAACCAAATTGGACACTCTATTTAAATCCCCCAACCGCTCTTAGGCCGTTGAATCATCCACAAGCAAAGTCTTGTTTCTCCTTTGGCTCGGTGGTAGTTGCTCACTATGGGGAACAAGGTGCATAACCTCAAAGCTTTGCGGCGGCGGCAGCAATCACCGGACGTGCCGAGGGGCCATTTCGCCGTCTACGTCGGTGAGCACCGTCGGCGATTCGTGGTGCCAACTGCCTTCTTAGATGAACCTTCTTTTCTGGAGCTATTGAAGATTGCGGAGGAGGAATTCGGCTTCGATGGCCTGGCCACCGGCGGGCTCACGATCCCGTGCTCGGAAGACCACTTCGTTGCAATCGTGTCCGTTCTCCGATCGGCCCGTGGCACCTCCAATACCTTGTAGGCCAAAGAGAGCTGGCAATGTAGATGGGGATTGGTCTCTTTTTGTTTTCCTCTTTCGTTTTTGAGTTGGCATGCTGGTTGTGTTAGAGAAGATTTTGTTTCTTTTTCATCCCTTTCTATTTGACTATTGTTTAAAAATGTTGGAAAGAGTTTCTAACCATTTCGTTAACTTCGCATCTAAAAGCTAACTGCACCCAATTTGCGACGTGCAATGTTTACTCGATGAAGTGATAGAACATGTCTCCACATACTCACTACACTCACATGAGTAGATTCCGTATCTCCTTTTCTTATTGAAAAATGTTTCAAGGGGTAGAAGAGACCCACAGAAAAACCTACGACCTCTCTTGCAGGGAAAAAAAAAAAAGGGCCCACCACCGGACTTTATATTTTTATCCGATGATGGGCCATCTGACGATGGAGATGAATTTTGTAAGATTTTTAGCGATTACACCTGACCTGAGTCTCTAATTAATTGGGCATCGAAGCTCATCTTTTTGTTAAATGCATGAGATAAATCTCGTGTTCACATTAGTTTGATAATCTTGACATCAACGTTCTGATCCAATCACTAGGAATATCCTGAGTCCAAATCAAAATGGGTCCTAATGTTTTTTTTTTTGGATAACAAAACAATTCCTGAACTTTCTCTGACCAAGGTACCCCAAAGTGAACTTGAATGACGTCGTTATAATTTAGGAGGTATTTACGACTTTACCCTTCATATGTCTACCCTGTCGAGTCCACACTCCAAAAAAACAAAGTTGAGGAGGGAGGTGAGGCTAGAGAGAGTTTAAGTTGAGAAAGGTCATTTTAAGTGTTGGAGTGCATCTGTTAGTTGTATGATTGTGAACAATGTGGATACAGTTCACTTTAAAGGAGGATGCCTCCGATCTGATCTCGACTAGTATTGTGCACGTAAATCAAGGTGAAAAATGTGGTGAGATTTCTGCACAATTGAGAGATCAGAGATCGAGAGAATATGTGAAATTGAAGTACAAGTGAGCTCTTGGATCTAAATACTTTACATCCAGAAAGCATATTCAATGCAAATGTAACAACCATTCCTACAAGGGTTTCATAATTGTACTAAAATTAAGTGTTATTTTACATAGGAATCTAGATCATCTTTCAAGAGGTGGTGTGGAGGCTTGGGTTCTGGAGAGATGATGTGGCATTTTTTTGGTTGAATGAAGGGTTATTCACGTGGATTGAAGGGCAGTGGATGGAAGGTGATGTGGATCAAAATATTGTGGATGATTAAGATTAAGGTTAGGATTTTGCAGTGATTAGGGTTAGGTTTTTAGGCTCTAGGAGCAAGTTTTTAGGATTTGTCTTAGGGGAAATCTTCAACATTTGTGCTCAGTTAAGACCACTAACAAGCGATATGCCGTTCTTAAATGTAATCCTTTCCTTCGTTAAGGGATAGAAAGGATAGTATGTTACATTTATCAATACCATTACTTATTAATATTTTTAAGTCTCACTCAGATCACTTATTCATCCTATGTCTCTTAAAATCATAAACAAATCCTTCTTTATTTTGTAGAGAATATGTCGTTAGCCAGTAAAAAGTAGCCATCCAATATCTTATCACAAAGAGGTGGACACAACCTCTATTGCAAAAAATCCATCTCAATTAATGCTATTTTTACTATCTTATCATAACATCACCTCTTCATTTTTTTTCTTGCATTAGATTTTGCTTTTAGATTTCATTTTGAGTTACTCTAATTGCATAGGAAAGGTACATGGTGATCCCTTGTATGCCAATGCTAGTGCTGCCCCTCAAGTGGAAAAGGTATACACTTACGCTACTCATGGTTCTATTTTCTTCATTCATCTTGTGTTCAAATTTCACCTTAATTTCTCTGCAAAAAGGATTGGACGATCGCTGACAATGTATTATCACCCTATAAGTTTATTTTTAAAATCATTCCAAAATATCGACAAGGGATATATGATGTAAATAGACCCCTTAGGATGTCCATTTGTGGACTAGAATCTTAGGGAAAAAGCCACTTAAAAATATAGCAACACCCCTATGTATGCCTACCTAATTGATTCTCCCCGGAAAACTTGAAACACTCCTCAAAAGCAATGCATCCTTTTCCTTTATGCACATTTGAGTTGCTACTATGATATAACCTGTTGCCGAATGCCTCCCAATCAGTTGGTTTCTTCCTGGAGATCTATTTTCACGTTAAGAACTATCCCATATGTGATTAACCAACAACTTGGACCAACATCGACCACCACTAGAGATTCCACCCCACACCCCATGGGTCAGATGCTTGAGCAAGAGGTAAGGTGGAGAACTCAATTCCTTCGCTATACTCTGCATTGCGGTTTGGAATTTTCTTATATTGGTTGGAATTCTTGATTGAGAATGTCTCCAAACTCCATTACTAATGACCCTACCATCCACTTGTAATGTAGTTAAGAGGGAATGTTATTCTACTTTTGGAGTTCTTGGGTTTAACTCTACTTGATTTTCTATTTTTACCTTGTGTATTTTGATTATTCTTTACTTTGGTCAAACAAGGGCCTGAAGAGAAGCTAGATGTAAATGCCAGGACTATGCATGTAAATTTGTTTGTGTGATTGGATCCTATCCTTCCAATTTAGTTAATGTCATCCAAGTTGAGAAGATATGAACTTAATGGTTATTTCAACATGAGATGAATGCTTTTGGGTCAAGTTAGTTTGATGTTACTGCTTCAATTGTAAGTTGGGCATTTCTTTTAGTATTTTAGTTTGAAACATGTGTTTCAATTACCATTTTGTCAACATCAAGGTTTGGGAGTGTTATATTTTTTCTAGAGGAAGAAGGTGATGGTAGCATCATCATTAGCCTTAACTAACTTAAATTAGTAGAAATCAAGAGATAAATGCTCCTGAATAATTGCTTGAGGACAGTAATTCCACTCAGATCAGTTTTGAGAAGAAAATATTAAAAGAGGGTTAAATTTACAGTTTTAACATCATATCATTAATGCAGAGTAACCACGAGGTTTTTCAGGGGTTAATTAAAGGTCTATTGAGCATTGAAGTCCAATAAGTGGGTCTACATAGATAAAAATGGGGTTTCATGCGTTTCAAGAACCAAATAGCACACCAAAACCCTAATTTCAGACTCGCTTAAATTGAAGAGGTTATGGTCATAATAAAATTCATATAAACCTTCTAAAATTCATATAAAATATTCTAAGAGGTTTGGTACCCTTAGTTTGACCATCTGAACCTATTTTGACCTAGAACAGAGTTTCAGATGGGATTTTACCATAATTTGGGCTTCTGTGCAAATTTCCTAATAAAATGTGGTCAAAACTCAAATTTAAGTTCACCATTAGATTCCTTCGGTCAAAATTAGGCTAAGGCCAAAATTTGAGCCCAATCAGAGTCCATATTAACCTAGTTTGCATTTCAGTCCCTAAAACCTTTGTTTCCTACACTCTGGCCCCTAACTTTCAAAATTCCTTTCAAACTGATCCCTAACTTCTTCTTCTTTCAAAAATGCCCCTGCCACCATTGAAGGTGTGAAAGCACCTTCAGTCGAGATTCAAGAGAGAGAATCTCTCTTAAATAAGATCCAATTCCTTCCAAACTTGGAGGGAATGATCTTGAGGAGATACCAGATCTGTTGAGCCATCTCAAGAGCCCCAAATCAGATCTTGGAGCTCATGCAAGCTCGAGGATTTTGGATCCTTTTTCCCCTAAAACCACGGTTCAATCAAGAGAGTTTCTTGATTTAGAGCTCGGATTTGAGCTCTATATAAAGCTTTGATGCACCGACCGTTCTCCTTAGCCTGGTTTAGGACCAGAAACATCTTTTTCTCCCTCTGACCATCTCCGACTGTGGCTTCGGCGAACCTCCTCGATCTCCTTCTTCCGGCCACCCAACAACCAAATTGGGTGTCCCAGTGCCTTCACCACATCTCCTCGCTTATCAAAATGGGTCCTAATGATTTTTTTTTTTGGGTAACAAAACAATTCATGATCTTTCTCTGACCAAGGTCCCCCAAGTGAAGTTGAATGACGTCATTATAATTTAGTTGGTATTTACAAGTTTACTCTTCATATGTGTACCCTATAGAGTCCACACACAAACACACCCCAAAAAACAAAGTTGAGGAGGGAGGTGAGGCCAGAGAGAGTTTAAGTTGAGAAGGGTCCTTTAAGTGTTGGAAGGTTCATCTGTCACTCGTATGTTTGCGAACAACATGGGTACAGTCCACTTTAAAAGAGGATGCCTCCGATTTGACCTCGATATAGTACCATACACATAAATCGAGGTGAAAAATGTGGTGAGATTTTTGCACGATGGAGAGAGTGGGGATCGAGAGAATATGTGAAATTGAAGTACAAGTGAGCTCCCCCCCAAAACTTGGTTCCTCAGTGTAAACAAGTAAAGATCAAGGTGTTAGAATAGGATCTAAATACCTTACATCTAAGAAGCATATTCAATGAAAATGTAACAGCCATACCTGCAAGGGTCTCATAATTATACTAAAATTAAGTCCAATTTTACATAGGTATCTACATCATCTTTCTAGAGGTGGCGTGGAGGCTTGGGTTTTGGAGAGATGATGTGGCATTTTTTGGTTGAATGGAGGGTTATTCACGTGGATTGAAGGGTGGTGGATGGAAGGTGATGTGGATCAAAATATTTTGGAGGACTAGGATTAAGGTTAGGATTTTGCAGTGATTAGGATTAGATTTTTAGGGTTTGTCTTAGGGGAAACCTTAAGCTCTTGTGCTTAATTAGGACCACTACCAAGTGATATGTCGTTCTTAAATGTAATCCTTGTAGGTTCTGATGGAGGGGGGTGAGATGTGCATGATAAGAAAATAATGCGGAAATATAAACAACAATCTCATAAAATGCAGTCACACTAGAACACAAAGGATTTTTAGGTTAAAATCCAAATCTGAGTAAAAACCACCACCTAAACCTATCGGTTTAGGATTTCCCGATGGACCTAGTTGATCAAATCCTCTAACCGTGTCATTTAAATGAGTTACAACCATGCTACTTTGAACTCAGGGTAGCATAACCTCAAACCCCTCCTCTTCACGAGAAGTATTTTGTCTCGCGATGGAGACGAGAATTTGTAAGGTGAATACCCAACTAAAAACAGATTTACAACAATCCTATAGAGTCCAAAAGATAGAAATGAAATATGCTTCTATAGATTTAAGATACTTCCCTGAATCAAAAGCGTGTTGGCTAGCAACGTGGTGTACGGGTTGATGCTCTCAAATGTAGAGTGCGTAGACGAGAGAGTGGTTGCACAGCTAAGATGGTGCTCTCGGATATATGCTTAGAAGCTTGGAGAGTAGGGTGACTTTCCTTCTTTATTCTTTCTTCTTTTTGACACAATGAGTGAAAGTAGTATTACTTGAGTGTATATGGCCAAGGAGGGGTGTTTCTCTATTTATAAAGGTGCCTAGAATTGAAAGCCTTTTGAAGCCGTTGGGAACAATGCTTAGGAGAGGACCAAAATCCCAACGAAATCAAGGTCATTAAAGAGTCTGACGTCTAGATCACCGTTTGATCTGATGGTCGGTCATTTGATCTAGAAGGGTTGATCATCTGGACTGGGTTGGATCAAGATGGACGTTTAAGAGATCATTATAAGACGTCCGGGAATATTATCAGATATCTAATTCTAGACGGGTTCAGTCCCTGGAATTGGACTAAATCGAAATAGGGTTTTAGTGTTCATAGGTCAAATGATAGGTCAGACGATTGACAAAATGTTTTGTCATTTGGAAAGAGGATTCTCTGCGGGAATTGATTTCCTGAGGCTCAAATGGCTATAAACATCTAACAAATAAGGATTTGGGTCAGATTAAGTCTAACGGTTTTTTATCAGACGTCTGGGAGTCTCTACGGACATCTGAAGGCGTCATAAATATGATTAAAAGGTAATCCTCGAATATAATGCTCTGACAGTCCAATGGTCCTATTGTTAGATGTCTATCGGGGTCATTAGACGTCTTCTAAGACATTTGGACTAAGGACTGGTCTTCTGTAAGTAAAGTGACAGAGAGGTGATTTCCAGCCTAGGTTATTGGATGCCTGGACAAACTATCTGTTTATCGCTTTGAAATGGATTTTAAAATTGTCGCGTTGTAGTATAGTTCGAATCAGTGCAAAAAACAAATAATATTTATTACTCGAAAGAAATCTAAGGTTGAACATAAGAGCAAGTGGCAATTTAATACTCAAGATCACAATCAAAGATATAAGAATTTGCAATCAAGACTTAATAGAAATGAAGGGAAAAAAGAAGGGGTTAAAATGGTGATTTGAATCTCTAAATTAACCCTACAATTTAACCACAATTATTTCAAATGTTTGCATAGTATCAACCACAATTAATTCATGCAAGATGAGTAAGTAATAGATCCTGAGAGGCTTGGATATGTGAAATCAGACGGTAGATTGGGCGCTTAGATGCCTTAACAGAGGCAAAGGCCTCTTCCACTTTTTTTTCTTCAATCCTCAGGGAGAGGCTTCTCTCTTCTTTTCCTCTTCTCTTCTTCTTTCTTCTCTTAGCTTTTGAGAAGGTGCAGCACATGACTCAGCACACTAGTAGAGGCAAAGACCTCTCTTAGATCTCACAAGAGTTAAGAGGAGGGCGATAGAGCAAAACCCCCCCTTCTCCTTTCTTTCTCTCTTCTTCCTCCCTCAGAACCAGCAAACAAGACCAGACCCGCGTATCCGGGTAATTAGACCAAGCCTAGACCCACGAGACGTGAGTGCAGGCAAGGGCGTGCGTGGGCACGTGCGAGGGGACCTCACCCCATGCTACTGAGGTGATAAAGCTATAGCAGAAATTCAATTTATTTCCGTACGCCGCTTTGTTAGCTACTGAGGTGGGACTAAAGTCCCACCCTTTCTTCGCGTGCATTGCTGTAGTGATGAGCTCTCCATTTAGACCAACTACTGAGGACGACGCCTTCAATTGGCGCCCTGGGACCCTTCCTGGAGGTGTTCCGCGACACCTGGGATGGCTACCTGGAGCTTCAGGCGTTGAAGAAGGCTTTAAGCAAGCTTGAAGATCACCTGCTAATGGCGGCTGGAGCTTGACACCTAAAACAAGAAGAATGGGCTTTTGGCCTTGTCAGAAGCGTTCAACAGGATCGTTGGTCCACGGTGAGTGCAACGGTGGTGGTTCGAGGGCATGTAGTGGTCGGTGTGTGTGTGTCGGTGACGGAGAGGGTGCTGTAGAAGTGGGTTGGCCGGTGGAACGATAGAGAGGGTAAATGCCCTAATTGATAGAGGGCTTTTGTTGGGGATGTTGTGGCGATGTTGATGGAGGTGGTAGCGGCGAGGTTCGTGCGGTGGAGCGGCGATTGGGCGTTGCCGGAGCTTCGTCGGAGCGGAAGGAGATGAAGAGGGTGCGGGTGATGTAGTGAGTGTGAGTGAGTTGTGAGTGTGGGAAAAAAGAAGTAGAGTGAGAGAGAGAGCGATAGAGGGACTTAGGGATGCGGTAGAGAGGTGGAGGGCTCCGGTGTTGGTCGACCAAAGCCGAAGAAGGAGGTAGAGGCGAAGAGGTGGCGATGACGAATCAGACAGAGGAACGCCCTCCCTTTGGCTGGGGAGGGTCGCGAGGAAGAGAGGAAGCTATTCATTCGTCCAATTTGATGGTTGGATGGTCGGAGGAGGAGGGTCGAAGAGGTCGTCGGAGCAGGGGTCTATGGTGGTCGGAGGTAGGTTTCTAGGGCCATTTGACGCGCTAAGACTTGCTGAAGAGAAGCAAAATGCAATAGGGGTTCTTTTATAGGCCATAGGAAGCCCTTCCAATCTTGGAAAGAAGCTCCCAAGCTTGGAAGGTCACGCACATGTCGGATACCCGAACCTTTGAAAGGTTCGCATGGCCTTTTGGGAAAGACTTAGAGCCCAAGGAATGGCTCAAATGGAAGGTAACTTCCTAAGGAATCCCTGCATCAATTTTGGGAGAGGTTGATTGAGAATCGAGCGAGAAATCCTCGCTCGAAACTTGATGGTGAACGTTAAACCTTCCAAAAATGGTGCGAGGACCCGTTTTGAGGAAGATGACAGCAGATAGGAACCTTTTTGAAAGGATTTTGAAGTTAAGGGCATATGAGTGATATAAGAGTCAGACAAGACCAAATTGCAAACTAGGTTAAGATGATCACATATTAGGCCCAAATTTTGGTAAAAACCTAATTTGGACCTAAGGAATCCAATGGTGAAGTTGGATTTTGATTTTGACCTCATTTGACTATGTAATTTATGCAAAAATCTAAATTAGGGTAAATGTCAGTCTGAGACTCTTATTTGGGTCAAGATAGGTTCTGATGGTCAAATTGAAGGTACCAAACCATAGAGAATATTTTTCTATGAATTTTAGAGGGTTTAAGTGAATTTTATCCTGACCAAAACCTCATTCAATTAACTGGGTCTGTTTTAGGAGTTTAGAAGTCATTTAATTCTCAAAACACGTGAAAACCCTTTTTTGTCTGTGCTAACCCACTTGTTGGATATTTAAGACCATTTCACCCTTAATTACCCCCTAGGAAAACCCGTAGTTGTACTGCATTCATGATATGATGGTAAAATTACAGTTTTAACCTTGATTTCTTGTCTTTCTCAGAATGATTATGTAATGAATTACAATCCTCTGGCGGTTATGAAGGAGTATTTAATGACTTAATCAGATCAAATTGAGCTAGTTATGGTTCACGATGGTGTTCCCATCATACCCCCATGCCTAGCTTTTGCTAGTCCCTTAGCAAAATCTCATGGAATTAACTTTAATTCTAGACCATATGCCTTTTTCTGCTCAGATTTCTACTGTGTGCTTTCTTTTGTAGTTTAGATAGAATACCGATAGTAGGCCTAGAGGTACTCAAGTACCAACCAAGATCCTAACCTGACCAGCTTTAGCCTCACTCCACCACGAAGGTTTCTAAGGCCATGGAACTAACCAAAGGTTCGTTGAACTCCGTGGTTAAAGCACCCGTGCTTGTAACATGTTTTAGCCCAGGATCAGTTTGCAGTGCATTTTTGTAAGAGAGAGACAGAAGAATTTTTTTTATTTTTGGAGAGTTTTTTCTCTCTTTTGTTTCTTTATTTCTAGCTTTGGATTGGCTTTACAACACGGTCTATATCGGATTCCTAGCTCCCACCATCAATCCTCGCAGGGTCCCTAGCAATCGATGCTTCGAGATAGCACCACCCATGGCAACCCCCAGAACCCTGGCTTTCGAGATTTCGGGATAATCCCACCCATGGTGTTGTAGCTAAATCCAGACCCTGGCAATCGACATTTCATGATAATGCTGCCCATGGCACCTGAACCAGCACAAGATGCTTACATGCCCCTGGTAGGATATTTAGATATCTTAGGAGACAAGCACCGAGGAGACGGTATGTTATTGCACATCTTCGAGGGAAATTTCCTGCCTCTCCACACCAGGAACTCTTCTAAATCAACTTGTGTTGATCAACCGCTCCTGATCTAGGTAGCTTTTTCTTTAAGAACAGATTTAACGCATTTGCATGATTTTGATAATTAAGCGCACTGAACTAAACTGTGTGTCGATTGGGGTGCTTAGGTTTTCAAGTCCCGCAAACCAGAGGTTAGTTAACGAGGTTGAATAATTCTTAAGCCTTAGACCTAATACTTAAGCTTCGCATTTTCCCAATCGCTTGAGGACTGTCCAGATCTAAACGAATACTTGAATTTTTAAGCTTAAAATATAAGACCAAGAGTCCTAAGATCAGCGTTCATACTAATCTCTTTTTGTCTCTTAGCACTTTTTGTCTCTTTTATTTCTTTCTTTTGATTTGGTCTAGAACTAAGTCAATTCCTTAATCTTTTACCAATGGCTATCTCTTTTTTTTATTTTCAAATTGTGCTCCTTTTTGACATTTATATCGCTTCCCCTTTTCCTCCTCAAAAATGATATGCACCTTGATCTTTCAAAATTTCCTCCCTTCTCCATTTTTCTTTGTTCTTTTTTCAATTTTTTATTTTTTAGGTTTTTTGGAATATGTAATTTTTTTGATGAAATCCTTTCTTGTGAAGTGATTCTCACAGTTCTTTGCACTTTAATACCCCCATGTCTACGATTCGCAATGTCCTCATTGTAAATTAGGTGGGTTTGAATTCAGCTTAGATCGTACATTAAAATAGGTTTTGGGTGGGTGGATGGGTCGGGGTGACTATTGTGGACGATTTCAAGCTTAAGTACGGGTATCGGAGGTGGAGTTGGCTGTTCTAATGGATGAACCCTAAGGTGCAATATGAGTTCAACATAAGATGTGGCAAGAAGGGTTTCGATTTTTTTCAACAAGATGATGGGTTGCCTCCCATTAATCACTGAGTTTAACGTCATCAGATGGGCACAATGAGCTCAGGGATAATGGAGGGCAAAAGATACCTCAGCCAAGTTTGAGTCAGTGAGTTCGACGAACGATTTGAGTCTCTGATCATTCATGACAAAAGGTATAGAATCAGGGCTGAGTTCACTAATTTCAATGGCTCCATTTCCAAAGATTCATCTCACCAAGAATGGTCCAATCCATTTTGATATGAGTTTTCCTGGAAACAGTTTTAGTTTGGCAGCAAAGAGTAGAACTTTTTGACCAGGGTGGAAAGATTTTCGAATAATGTGCCTATCGTGAAAGGCTTTAATCCGCTCTTTGTAGATACGCGGGTTCTCATACACATCATTGTGTAATTCCTCGATCTTGCTCAATTGCAACCGGCGATGTATCCCAACCTTCATTAGATCCAGATTGCACTTCTGTACTGCCCAATAAGTCTTGTGCTCCATCTCGATGGGAAGGTGACATGCCTTTGATTACACTAATCTGAAGGGAGACATGCCTAATTGGGTCTTGTGGGCGGTCCTATAGGCCCTCAAGGCTTCCAAAAGGTGAGTAGACCAATCCTTCCTATCAGGCCGAACAGTGACCTGAAGGATCTTCTTGATCTCTTGATTCGACAGTTCTACCAGTCCATTAGTCTGGGGGTGGTAAGGAGTCGAGATACGATGCGTCACCCTGTACTTTTTCATCAGGGACTGGAAGTGCACATTATTGAAATGAGACCCTCCATCGCTGATGATGGCCTTAGGAACCCCAAATTTGGTAAAGATGTTCGATTGAATAAATTGGAGGACAACTTTATGATCACTAGTTCTCGTGGGGATGGCTTCGATCCATTTAGAGACATAATCAACAGTGAGTAGAATGTACTCGAAGTCGTTAGATCCTGGAAAGGGTCCCATGAAATCAATTCTTGATATGTCAAAGATTTTGCACACAATAATCGGATTCAAGGGCATCATATCCCGCGAGCCCATGCTGCCGAGGGTCTGACAACGAGCGCATGGCCTACAATATGTCTGTGCATCTTTGAACAAAGTGGGCCAAAGAACCCACACTGGAGAATTTTTGCTGCGGTTTTACATCCAGAGAAATGGCCATCGCGGGCCTGGTCGTGATAGAATGAGATAACGTCATTGACCTCGTCGTCAGGAATGCATCTCTGGATCACCTGATTATTGCCAATGTGGAAAAGGTATGGTTCCTCTCAAATATAGTACTTGGCCTCAGCAGTCAATTTGTCCCGCCTGGAAGTCACCCAATCTAGCAGAACTTTGCCTGTAACCAAGCAATTTACAATATCAGCAAACAATGGGAGACTCTGAATGGCTAGTTGGTGCTTGTCTGGAAAATTCTCGGTGATAGGACTAGATGGGTCGATGATAGAAGAAGGAAGACAGGACAAATGGTCAGCCACCACATTCTGCTTTCCCACTTTATCGCGAATCTCGAGATCGAATTCTTACAACAGCAAGATCCAATATATTAGTTGAGGTTTCGCGTCCTTCTTCGCGAGGAGGTGCCTCACTGCAATATGATCTGAGTATATAATGACGTGGGAACCCAAATGATAAGATCTGAATTTTTCCAGTCCAAATACGACAGCTAGCAGCTCTTTCTTAGTAACTTTGTAGTTATGCTGAGCCTCGTCAAGTGTCTTGCTAGCGTAGTAGTTGACAACGGGTTTCCCGTCTATTTTCTACCTAAGTACTGCACTCACAACGTAATCAGATGCATCGCACATGATCTTAAAGGGTTGAGACCAATCAAGGGACTGCAAGATAGGTGCTTGGGTAACTCGATCACATAGGATCTCAAATGCCTGAGTGCACTCCTCGGAAATTTCAAAGGGGACATCCTTAGATAGAAGATTAGTCAGGGGGCACGTAATTTTCGAAAAATATGGAATGAATTGATGGTAAAAATCGACGTGCCCCAGAAAGGATCGGATGTCCTTGATCGAGCTAGGCATAGGGAGTTTAGAAATCGGATTCACCTTGGCTCGATCAACCTTTATGCCTTTTCCAGGGATGAGATGTCCTAGGACAATTCCCTCAGGTACCATGAAGTGGCTCTTTTCCTAGGAAATAACCAAATTCACGTCGATGCACCGCCTGAGGATTTGGACCAAGTGCAGGAGGCAATCATCAAAAGATTCTCCAAATACCAAGAAGTCATCCATGAAGACCTCAAGGTATTCACCTACCATATTTGAGAATATGGCAAGCATGCACAGTTGAAAAGTTGTGGGTGCATTGTAGAGACTGAGCGGCATCCTTCAGAATGCGTCTGTTCCAAAGGGGCAGGTGAAGGTGGTCTTCTCGTAGTCCTCAAGATGGATTGAGACCTGATTATAACTGGGGTACCCGTCCAAAAAATAGAAGAATCGATTTCCCGCTAGTTTCTTGAGTATCTGATCAATGAACGGTAGTGGGAAATGATCCTTCTTCGTGGAGGAATTGAGTTTTCTGTAATCAATGCAGACTCCACGAGTTTTCTATGCGGGTTGGTATGGTTTCTCCAGTTTCAGTCGTGATGACGGTGAGCCTTGCCTTCTTAGGCACAACTTGGATTGGACTCACTCACCGATTGTCGGAGATCGGGTAGATGATCCCTGCATCTAACCACTTGATGATCTCCTTTTTCACAACATCCTGCATATTTGGATTTAGGCATCTGTGCATTTCGTGGGATGGTCGTGAGACCTCTTCAGTGTAGATGTGATGTGTGTAGTATGAAGGGCTGATACCAGTCAGATCATCGAGAGTCCATCTAATGGCTCTTCGATGCTGCTGGAGAATAGAAATCAGTTGTGTTTCCTGATCAGGTGTGAGTCGGGAGTTGATAATCACAAGAAACATCTGATTGGAACCCAAAAAGGCATATTTCAGATGATCGGGAAGAGGCTTTAATTCCATAACTGTGTTTTCAGCAGCAGCAGATGGTTCAGCGTGGGTGTTGGGAGTAAAGGAAGGAGTTATGGGAGTATCTAGGTTAGGTTTAGGCTCTTCTAATTGCAATTTTGATCTTCTTGTGGTTGATCAGAAATAGTCGGATTTTCCTTGATACATAGGTCGTCAACCACAGCCTCGATATCGCAAATTTGTTCTATAACTATGCAATTAATTCCTTGTTGGGCCTTAAAGATGTCAATTTTTAGTGTCTTGCTCCCAAATTTTAACTCAATTTGGCACTTCTCACAATTGATATTGGCCGTAGCAGTGGCCAGAAAGGGTCTCCCTAATATGATCGGTGTATTCTTCAAGTTCTTAGGAGCATCCATGTCTAAGACAATAAAATCCACGGGAAAGTAGAAATCATGTACCTTAACTATGACATCCTCGAGAATTCCTTTTGGTGACTTAATAGATTGATTGGCTAACTACAAAGTCATCTCTATCGGTTTAAGCTCAGATTCTTCAAAGTAGTCCAGTAGGGATGTAGGTATCAAATTTATGGAAGCTCCTAGGTCTAGTAAGGCTTGGTCAAACTGTATAACAACGATTGCACAGGAGATCAGAGGGGTGCCTGGGTCTTTTGCCTTAGGTGGGAGTTTACTCAAAATGACAGAGCTGGCTTGCTCCGATAATACGATCGGGTTCCCGTCTTTGGTTCGCGGCTTATGCTTGGGTGTACACACGTCTTTCAGAAATTGTGCGTAAGCCGGTACGTGGCGTATTGCATCTATCAAGGGGATGTTTATATGGACCTACTCAATGAGCTTAATCAGTTCCTCCTCAGGTGCCACGGGTTTGGCTATCCTCTTTCCTTTGGTCAAGGCCTCGGGAAATGGAACCTTTGTGGGTTCCCTTAGAATGGATCTAGGTTCTTGATCTGGGATAGAGGTATCCTAGATGACTATCCTAGGGTTTGAGTTTGAATTACCAAGCTGGGAGTGGCTTGGATAAGGTGGGTCCTGTGTTGCTTTGCCACTATGGGTAGTAACAGAATTTAGTCCTGCCTGGTTTTGGGTTGGTGTGGGCAAAAGAGGTGATTGCTACTGATAACCCGCATATGATGTCGAAGCCTCCATCCCGTCGGGTGATGGAGCAGAAGGGGCCTAATAGACAAAGTGAGCTTGGCCTTGAGCCGAGTTCATAACGCACCTTTGGTTTGGCACGTTATTCGAATTAGGCAGAGGTTGTGAAGGAAGTGCACCAGGCTGGCGAGGATTTGCCATCTGGGTGAGTTGATTACGAACCTCTGTAATCTCGTATATGTGCTATTTTTGCATAGCCGCATTCGTTTTCTGAATGTCAGCCAGAGTTTGAAGGATAAGAGTCATTTGATCTGCATGAGTCGGCTTAGATTGATAAGTTGGGTTGGGTCGAGGCTGAGGCGGCAGATATGGACGAGAAGCTTGTGGTCGTGGCTGATATTGAGGTCTCTGATTTTGATTGTTCCCTGACCATGTGAAATTAGGATGATTAACCATCTAGGGTTGTAGGTGTTTGAGAATGGATCATTCTGAATGGCGTTGAGGTCCTTGCAGGTTTGAGGAGCCTAAAAAATGTCAGAATATGAGGGTTCAGAGTTCCCCCAACTAGAATAGGCGGGTCTAAAGTTTCCTCTGAACCCTGAATCAGACAGGGGTGGATACGGGTCCATCCCCTGAGAAGATCGATGGTAGAAGTTATGCATAGCCTCCCTACCAGAGGGCAGTTGCGTGAATGGGTTTTGCGCAGAGGTGGCTAGCTGCAAGTGTTGAGTTAGCTCATCCACCTTCTTCTCAATAACAGAGACCTTATCCAGGTGTCTGGCCATCAGTTCCAAGTCGACGGAAGAGGACAGGCCCTGTGTCTCATGTGCTCCCTTTGGATTCATCAATGCATGGGCATTCATCCGGTCAAACATGCCCATGGATTCATTTTTGATGGAGTTCTCACACATATTCTCGAGAATCTCCCACATGGTGTCTTCGTGTTGACCCATGATGTTTCCTCCACAGGTCACATTGACGAATAATCGAATATCCTCACGGAGTTCCTAGTAAAGATATTGGACTTGTTCCCTTTAGGAACTCCGTGGTGGGGGCACTTTCGTATGAGATCCAGAAAATGATCCCATGCCTTGTGAAGTGGTTCTTCTGCTTGTAGCGTGAAATGTGTGATCTGGTGCTGTAGAGCATTTGTCCGACCAACAGGGAAGAACTTTCTCAGAAACATGGATTGTAGTTCCGCCTAGGTGTTGATTCGACACGTTTGGGTTTGGTACCATTGAGCAGCCTTGTCCATGAGAAAGAAGGGGAACATTTTCATGAGTAAGACATCCTGATTTTGAGCTTCTGACTTGAACATCTGGGTCGGATGCTTGAGTTGCTTGATATGCTGGAAAGGATCCTTGAAATTACGTCCATGGAATTTGGGAATAGTGTTGAAGCGACGTGTTACTATGCTATTGTGTTTGGTTTTGAAAACCTGTCGTTGTAGTTTGAAAGCGAAGAACTCATGTTCAACAAATAAAATTTATACCGGAATAGAAATCCCAGGTCAAACTCAAGGTGGCGGACGTTTGATTTAAAAATACGTGTTTATTTTATTTGTTACGAAGCAGAATAGATGATTGGAAACTATCTATCTATTTACAATAAATAGAAGAGAGAGAGAGAGAATATTACAAACAAAAGCAAAAGGGATGTAGAATAAACATAGACTTCATTATCAGAAATTGTTCATTACACTACTCATTATGACTAGAAAGTGGGAAATGATTACATTAAAAAGTAAGAAAATTCTACTCTAGAAAGCAATAAAAAGAATGGAGAGAGAGATATCCTCCTCGACAATCGCTTGGAGGACAAGCCAGATGGGACGACACTTGGAAGAAGGGGAATGGAGCGGTAAGAAGGAGGATGAAGCGAGAAGAACGGGAATGGGGCAACACGTCATCGTCGTCACGGGATCCGCTTCCGAAAGGGGTGAGAGAATTTGACTTTATCTCTTGAGAAGCATCCCGGGTGTGGTACAAGCTTCTCTTGAGCTTTGGAGAGGGAGAGAAGAGAAGGGATGAGAATTTCGTATGGAGGGGGTCTCCTTTTATAGTTGCAAGGAGTGAGGGCAATTTGGTCTTCTTAATTTGAAAAACATTAATTCAGGACCTTTAGTGACAGATAAATCCGTTGCTAAAGGTCCGAACATGGCCTTCGTGGGCGACGCTCGCACGCCTGCTCGCCTCCCATGCGTGAAATGCTCATTCATGTTCTTGAAATCTCGGTCGTTCGATCGCGAGATGGAGCGGCTGAGATGCATCCTCGCCGCGCCTCAACCCCGCGCTTGCCTGCATCTGATCCCGCATTACGCGTCGGTGTCTGATGGAGCGTGCCCGCTATCGAGCGCGCGCGAGCGGTCAATCGCACCTCCTCACTACGCCTCAGTTGCCGTTTGCTAAGGTTCGAACGCACGCCTCGCCTTCTCACGAGCGCGTTCGACCAGCGCACTATCAGCGCGTTTGTGTCGCGCTTAAGTTTTGTGTGCGTGTGCTCACAGCCATTGGATGATCATTCAATGGTGGAGAAGCAGCGATCAGATTGAAGAAGAGAAGGAGCGACGGGTGCAGCGGCTGGTTGGGCGGCTGAGATGGCACCACGTGGCGTCATCTTGGCCATCCATCTTCTGGATGATGTAGATGGTGCCACGGTTGTCGGATTTAGTCAATTTTCACGTCGTTAGGCTGCGATCGTCAATCCAAATCCATCCGTGCGGTCGAATTTGTCATCTGAAGTGTGGATTTACGCCATCTTGGCCCTTGATCTTCTAGGATCCGTCAATCTCTATCTGATGCTACAGATGTCTGATTAGGGTGATCTTGGAGTCGTTGAACTCCAATCGTCGCCCTGATCAAATCTGTATAGTTGGATCTTTAATCCGAGGCCCCGATAAAAAGTTGCCCTGTCTCGAGCATAAAAGGAGAAAATTAACCTCCATTTCATTCAAACTAATCTAAATGCAAGATGATGCATGTTATGAAATATTTATAGTATGTAATGCAATTCTATGCTTAAGAACATGCATAAATAGACATTTTATGTAATGTAAACATGTTTACATCACATAGCATGAATCATGTTGGGCTTGAGTTTAGTATTAGGACCTCCAGCAGGGATTTGGACTCGAAGTTCGATTGTCACTGCAGCGGGATTGTAATGATCTCACATCATAGGGCACTGCGATGGGTTCACAAAGGCTTGGAATAGATCATTAAGGCACTGAAGCTGATTTTCAAGATTGTTTTCTTCTGTTGGTTGCTCCATGATGGTGGATGAAGGAGAATTAGGTTCAGATGAATCAGAAGAGATATCGATCGGGTTGGGTTGTTGCACAAACAAGGAGGTCGAGGCTTGGCCTCAACGGGAATGAGTAGCTAATGGAGGCCTAAAGGATGGTCTTAGAGACCTCCTCTCGAACATGCACCGATGGAGTAAATGAGAGGTAGAATGCGATGGACCCAATCAAGACACCCAAAAATTTTGGATGACTATAGAGGTTCAGGGTGGATGATACCCCTTAGTCAAAAAGCCGTCCACCTGAGAATTACCTGGGCAGCCAGAGAGGTAGAGTCCCATGAAGACCCCTACACAGTAGAGCACCCCTACAAGTTATAGGGTTTCCCCCACCCGACCTCTCTTGTCACTGATGATCTAGGTAGACCAGAATGAGGACTTGACCTCTTAAGTCTACTAGTTTTAAGTTAAGAGCAAGGGTGTTTATGATTTACTTGAACTTTAAGATGTTTTTGTGCAAAGTGACCTAATTTGTAGATTGGTTAACCCAACAAGGTGGGTCAACTTCACATGTTTTGTCCTTTGAGAAATTTAGATCCCTCGTTTAGTGTTCAAATGAAATTAAGAGCCTGTTTTAGGGTTTGCTTGAATAGATCAATTCAATCAAGGCTTAGGCACACACTGTTTGGGAAGATCAATTCTTGATTAAGCAAGTGTGTCTTTAAAACCCTAAACTGGAAACCCTAGTTGGCTCTGATTGGTCCAATTCAATTTTGTCCAAAATATGGTACCTAAGGCTCAAGCAAGAAGGTGATAGCCTGAGATACCTTAAGCCCTAAGTAGGTGCACAAATTAGGGTTTGGATGTTTCTCTAGAATGTATCAAATCAGGCAACTTAATGATTTGTCTAAGAATATAATGCAAGTAGCCCTAATTGATTTTTTCCTTTTTTAGCTTTTTAGAATCAGGGGCTTAGAGGAGGGTGAATGGAGTTTACCTGCCCTTGGAGTGGCTGATGTGCGGCTGATCTTCTTTCAATGAGTCCCTTGAAATAGATCACAATAAAAAAAGATAGAGCAAGTTAGTACAACATTAGATATTGCAATCAAGAATTAAATTGCGCATTGCTCCCTGGCAATGGTGCCAAAATGTTCGTCGCTCTGAAACGGACTTTAAAATCGTCGCGTTGTACTATAGTTCGAATTAGTGCAAAAAATAAATAATATTTATTACTCGAAAGAAATCTGAGGTCGAACACAGGGAGCAAGTGGTAATTTAATACTCAAGATCACAAACAAAGATATAAGAATTTACAATCAAGACTTAATAGAAATGAAGGGAAAAAAGAAGGGGTTAACCCTACAATTTAACCACAATTATTTCAAATGTTTGCATAGTATCAACCACAATTAATTCATGCAAGATGAGTAAGCAATAGATTTTGAGAGGCTTGGATATGTGAAATTAGACGACAGATTGGGCGCTCAGACACCTTAACAGAGGCAAAGGCCTCTTCCTCTTTTTTCTCTTCAAGCCTCAGGGAGAGGCTTCTCTCTTCTTATTTTCCTCTTCTCTTCTTCTTTCCTCTCTTAGCTTTAGATAAGGCGCAGCACAGGACTCAGCACGCCAGCAGAGGCAAAGTCCTCTCTCAAATCTCACAAGAGTCAAGAGGAGGGCGGCAGAGCAAAATCCCCTCTTCTCCTTTCTTTCTCTCTTTTTCCTCTCTCAGAACTAGCAAACCAGACCAGACTCGAGTATCCGGGTAATTGGACCAAGCCAAGACCTGCGAGGCGTGAGCGCGTGCGAGGGCGTGCGTAGGCACGTGCAAGGGGACCTCACCTCGTGCTACTGAGGCGATAAGGCTATAATAGAAATTCAATTTATTTCCATGTGCTGCTTCGTCAGCTACCGAGGTGGGACTAAAGTCCCACCCTTTCTTCACGTGCACTGCTGCAGTGATGAGCTATCCAATTGGAGCAACTGTTGAATACGACGCCTTCAATTGGCGCCCTGGGACCCTTCCTGGAGGTGTTCTGCGATGCTTGGGATGGTTACCTGGAGCTTTAGGCACTGAAGAAGGCTTCAAGCAAGCTTGAAGCTCACCTGCTAATGGTTGCCGGAGCTCGACACTTGAAATAAGAACGTGCTTTTAGCCTTGTCAGAAGCGTTTGGCAAGATTGTCGGACCACGGCGAGTGCAACGGTGGTGGTTCGAGGACATGTAGAGGTCGGTGTGTGTGTGTTGGTGACAGAGAGGGTGCTGCGGAAGTGGGTTGGCCGGTGGAATGATAGAGAAAGTAAATTCCCTAATTGATAGAGGGTTTTGTTGGGGACATTGTGGCAGTGCTGATGGGGGTGGTAGCGGCGAGGTTCGTGCGGTGGAGCGGTGGTTTGGTGTCGTCGGAGCTTCGCCAGAGCGGAAGGAGATGAAGAGGGTGTGGGTGGTGTAGCAAGTGTGAGTGAGTTTTGAGTGCGGGAAAAAAGTAGAGTGAGAGAGAGAGCGATAGAGGGACATGGTAGAGAGGCAGAGGGCTCCGATGTTGGTTGATCTGAGCCGGAGAAGGAGGTAGAGGCGGCGAGGCGGCGACGACGAATCAGATGAAGGAATGCCCTCCCTTTGGCTGGGGAGGGTTGCAAGGAAGAGAGGAAGCTATTCGGCCATCCAATTTGATGGTTGGATGACCGTAGGAGTAGGGTCGAAGAGGTTGCCGGAGCAGGGGTCTATGGTGGTTGAAGGTTGGTTTTTAGGGCCTTTTGACGTTCCAAGACTTGCTGAAGAGAAGCAAAATGCAACAGTGGTTCTTTTATAGGCCATAGGAAGCCCTTCCAAGCTTGGAAAGAAGCTCCCAAGCTTGAAAGGTTACGCACATGTCGGATACCCAAACCTTTGAAAAGTTCGCATGGCCTTTTGGGAAAGACTTAGAGCCCAAGGAATGGCTCAAATGGAAGGTAACTTCCTAAGGAATCCCCGTATCAATTTTGGAAGAGATTGATTGAGAATCGAGCGAGAAATCCTTGCTTGAACCTCGACAGTGAAGGTTCAACCTTCCAAAAATGGTGCGAGGACCTGTTTGTAAGGAAGATGACAATAGATAGGGACCTTTTTGAAAGGATTTTGAAAGTTAAGGGCATATGTGTGATATAAAAGAGTCAGATAGGGCCAAATTGCAAACTAGGTTAAGATGACTCAGATTAGGCCCAAATTTTGGCACAAACCTAATTTGGACCTAAGGAATTCAATGGTAAAATTGGATTTTGGTTTTGACCTCGTTTTACTAGGTAATTTATGCAAAAATCTAAATTAGGGTAAATGTCAATTTGAGACTATTTTGGGTCAAGACAGGCTCTGATGGTAAAATTGAAGGTACTAAATCATAGATAATATTTTTCTATGAATTTTAGAGTGTTTAAGTGAATTTTATCTTTACCAAAATCTCAGTTAATTAAGCGGATATATTTTTAGGATTTCAGAAGTCATTTAATTCTCAAAACACGCGAAAATCCTTTTCTGTCTATGCTAACTCATTTGTCAGATATTTAAAACCATTTCACCCTTAATTACCCCTTGGAAAACCAGTGGTTGTACTGCATTCATGATATGATGGTAAAATTATAGTTTTAACCCTGGTTTCTAGTCTTTCTCTCAGAATGATTATGCAATGAATTATAGTCCTCTGGCGGTTATGTAAGAGCATTTAATGACTTAATCAGATCAAATTGAGCTAGTTATGGCTCATGATGGTGTTTCCATCACTATCAGATGACTTAAATGTCAATATCAGATGTCTAATAATCATGTTAGACATCTGATAAGACCGTTAATTGACTCTCTGCGACATTGGTCAAATAATCACAATAAAGCGCTGTTGATGGGTTTTTGTCCCTGGCAACGATGCCAAAAATATGATCTTCTACGATTGGTTCGCACTAAAAAAGGGATTTTAAAATGTCATTGCTGTAATATATGCCACAAATACAAACCAATGTCGTATCAATTTTGTTTATTTACTTAATTTTTATTGGTTTATTCCAGGTCGCTTATTGGGAGGTAGTTATTGATATACATCACTCTCTAAGTGTAAAAACATTCTTTTATTCCAAAAATGTTGATTTTATTTATAAAAATGAATGAAAGAATCAAAGAATAAAAGACTTTGGTTAATTATGTACAAAAGAATGATTTAAAATACATTACAATGCTTGAAAACAAATGTACACAAACAAGCATAAAAAACTATGCATAACTACTCTATGTTAATTATTTATAACTAATAAAAAAATAGATAATACCTAAGTATAGGTACAAAAATAGTTAATAATACTTACTATACTAAATCATTATAACATACTAATATCTATAGTAACACATACAATACATGCAGTAACATATATAAGTGTCGCTAAAATCTTAGTAAAATATTTACATAACATAACATAAAATAACTATCTATACTAACATATATAGGTATGTACAGTGACAAATGAATTTGTCACTAAAGCTCAAAGTGTTATATATACATAAGAGCTCAAACATTCTACTCAGTATACGCTTATATATTCTATACAATATTATTTATGGTATACATTATTTATTTACATTATATTATATTATTTATATATATATACATTATATACTATATACTTATATTTATACACACACACACACACACAACACACACATATGCACACTACAGACAACACACATACACAGACACACAAGGCGCAGGGGGTTCAACACTTAGCCAATTTAAGCTTGCTCTCCTCTTCTCTTCAGTTTCACACTTAGCGACTCAGATTGGTTCGATTTAACTCAACCCAAAAATTAGGTTTAATGGGTAGGCGACCTTTTCGAGGGATACGCAGCACCCATTTTTGGGTGGGACCAGACCTCTACTAAGGCCACCCTAGTTTAGTTATTAGGTGTATTATTTTTGGTTTAACCTCGTTAATGGGCCCACAAAGGCCTACGCATAGTGCATGGCTCCCAGCCCATGCACTGCACACAGTATCACAATATCGCATGCTCAAGTTCGAGAGGAGAGTATAGGTATGTGTAAGAGGGTGCCTGGTGCCTGACGATTAGAAAGCCAGAAAGACAAAATCAACTTAAGGCATTGTAGGCGCTTGTAAGCTACCAATGTGGCGCTAAAGGGTGTGTTAATTGGCGCACCAGCAGCGCTCGGGTGTTATTCTAATGTGCTGATTTTGGCCCTCAATTTAAGGGTTATAATTCAATATAAATTAAAATTAAATTATACCATTGTAAAACCCTTATATGGAGCTAGATAATTATATAATTACTTTACAAAAATAAGTTAGTTTATTATATAATTAAATTATCTAAAGTTTACAGTTCATACGTATTAAATTATGTGTTAATTTGTTAATTAAAGTATAAATTAGTTCATTAATCATAAAATTGACTTAATATAGTATTAATATACATAATAAATTATTTATTACATATTTTTATGATATTTATAAGCTTTATTTTAATTTATCTACAATTAAATACATGTTTTAGTTACTTTTACATATAAATAAACTATAAATACTATAATACAGTATAAATATAGTGTAAATAAGTTGAAAATACTTAATATAATATAGTACAAGTATACACTATAATTTACCTCAGTATTATCTTAAATTACTAATTTATTTTATTTTAACTTAATAACTTAATCATTTACTGTAAATATATTATTAAATGTAATTATAGGTATATTATTATTCATAATACATATATAAATACATATGTACATTATTAGGTACGGATATGTACATTTAAATAGGTTTGTATAATTACATAGTTATTATACATTTCAGTTATATAAATTAATATCTAATAACATAATAAAGTTATATATACATTAAATTATTCTAAATAATTAATTTAATACATAGAATACATAGATAATTTATTTATGTACATTTTATATATATTATACAATATTTACATATAGCTTAGGTTTAAGTAATATATACAAGTATATATATAGTATACATGGTATTTTTGGGAGTTTTTAGGTAATTTTTGATTTTTATGGGTTTTATATATATATCAGAGATAGGGGATGAGAGAGAAATAAAGTGATGAGAGAAAAGAGTTGTTTTGTTGTTTTTCAAGTTAAGTTCTTTTATTAAGTTTCAAGGTATACTAAACCGTCGGCTAGTATGTTCCACCAAGCTGGGGGTTCAGAATGCTCTGAAACTTAGTACACACTTAGAAATAAAGCTAATCTTAATCAAGAAAAATATATTTTATTTTTTTAAATTTTTTATATGATTTTATTTATTTATAAACCAACCCAAGTTTGTCTTAGATTAGTGTTTTGAAAGTGAAACCTAAGGCCTTGAAGTAAGGTTTAGTGGCTGGAAAGATGGTTTAGGCATCTCAAAACATCCAACACACTATATGAAACATGTATGGGCACTTAAGCATGATCTTTTACTTTGAATTTCATTAAAATCAAGTTTGGACAGATTTACACAAGCAAATAGCTGATAAAGGAATTTAACCTAAGATTACAAGCACTCCAAATCAAATTAAAATCTATTTCAAGTACATGAATGCTTATACAAAATATACACAACACTACACAATAGGTCAGCTCCATTTCAACTTCAAAGAATCCAACTGAAATCCCAGTTCAGGCTAGCTAGTGGTAGCAGCAGCTGCTGCACAACAGCAGCTCAGAATTTTAGCAGCTGCAGCTACTACTGTTGTACTTGTTGTCCAAATTCAACCTAGATATTATCTGCTGCAATACCAATCAAGAATAGATGAAACATTCATCTAATCAAATGTCTTAACTACAGCTTTTTCTTTAGTTAAAACTCTGATCAGATGAGTGTTTCCAACATTATACACCTCTGAAATCATGGAACGAGATTGATTTTGGAGTTTAAAATCATGTCGCCCCAAATGGGTTGTTGATTTGAGTCACCTAATTGAACTGTTCATCTAGAATTCCTTCACACCATTGATTGGTGTATAGGACTTCTAAGTGATCATGTAAAACCAATTGGATCCTTGCTCAAACCTCAAGTCAGGAACATTGACTTTCCTTGGCATGGCTCTCCAAGAAAGAACAAAAGAAAAACGGTATCCATGATTCAACTAGGAGCAAAGCATACACTCGATGAAAATCAAATTCATTGAGTTCCAAGTCATTACCATAAGCTCAATTGGACTCTAATAAAAACATTCACTCCATTAGAATTCCAAATTAAAACCTAAATATCCCAATCAGGCATTTAGATCCAAATAATCATTAATCGGGAGAATTCTATCCAATTAAAACCACGATGAGGATCCTTGTGAACAATGGAGTGGATGAACTGATGAATTAGCGTTCAATCAAATCTGAATGCTATATAGCATTAGATCTGATTGATGCTTCAATGGATGGGTGAAAAATGATAAAAACTTGAGGGAAATCAGAAGGTGCAATAGTGATATGAAGGGGAAGATTAATGAGTTGAAATGGAGGTTGAAAAACACTTCTCTGATCTGAATTGATCAGAGGGAGGAGTGGATCTAAGCTAATCTACTCCTACTCTACACTAACTCTTCAAACTAGTGAATTCTAACATCTAATCTACTCCTAAATTACTCTAGCTAACACTATAATTAATCTTGAAAATAGGAACTCTATCTAACAAAGCGGGAAATCTATCTAAGGGAATAAGTTGTCCAAGGTCACCAGCCGGCGGTTGATGACGACAAAAGGGTAGAAGGCCCTTCAACTGACGAAGATGTCCAAGAGCCAACGACTGGTCAGCAGGAGGCGATCGACAGAGGGAGGAAAATGGTCTTTGTCACCGACCATTGAGGAAGGAGGTGGGGAAGCCGAGGGAGTAGACGATGGGAACCACTCAGGGGGAAGGAGCTGGTTAAGTGTGTGCGCAGCTCAGGGGAGCTACTTAAGTAGGCAGGTCATTGGATCAGAGCACCACGGTGGTGCGATTAAGCACCTAGGGCTTGGGCGGTGGGGATGAGCTTGCGAGGGCGTGTGAAGCTTCAAATCAAAGGTCAGCCGTTAGATGAGATCTAGGGTAAGGGGTGATCACACATGCTGAAGCGCGTGAAGGTTCGATTGGAGTTGGGCCATCGAATCATGAGAGCAAGGAAGAGACGACTAAGATTGAAGGTGTTCTTTGTGGGTACAGTGCACCCGACGCAGCTGGTATGTTGGTGATTTCACACCCAGACCCTATGGTGTGAAACGATAGGAGAATTAGGTGTAAACCCACAAGTAACAAGAATTCTTACAGTGCAACCCTTGAAGTTTTGCAAAGAGGTCCTTGCTACTTACAAATAAGTCCTTGGCAAATTTTTATGTATGAAATGAGGATGACCTAAGGACCTAAGTGAAAAGCTATTAATGCAAGGTCTTATTGATGTCTAAATGCAACCAAGTTTTTACTGAAGTATAATTGAACATCAAGAAGGTTAATTTTACTTTTGATTTGAACTTTTGGACTCAAATATGTGTTCAATTTGTAATTGGATTATCATTTTACATTAATGAATAGAATATCTTATTTAATGACCTAATTTCGTATTTTTAACACATATTTGATGTTTTAGGTCTTTTTCACTATTTCCCACACTTAACCCATTTCATGTGTTAATTTAGTAGTGTTTAACCTAGTTTCTAGCTTAACTTGGGCATTTTAGCTATGGTGAGCCACACCTCATCAATTGTCTAATTCCTGTTTTGGTTTTCTAAGATATCTCTGAGTTTGTCTAAGTGTCCTAGGGATGGATAGGTGTTCCTAGGACTAAAGTGATATTCTTTGGGCTCTTTAACATGTATCTAAGAGAAAAATAAAGAGCAAAGAAATAAATAATACAAATACATTGGTAAACAAACATTTATCCTATTCTTCTTCTCCATCTTCATGCTCTCTCTCCAAGCAAAGCTCGATCTCCTTGTCCTCCATCATGCTCTTCCAATCTACCATGAATGCGAGGTTGAGCTCCTTCACACTTGAATCCATTTGCATATTCCTAAAAACTTAAACTCAAATGCAAATGTCAAATAACAAGTGTTTTGTTATCATCAAAATGAACGATAGTGGTGCTCTTGTACCAACAATCCTTTCCTTCATTAAGGGCTAAAAAGGATAGTATGCTACATTTATCAATACCATTACTGATTAATCTTTTTAAGCCTCATTTAGATCACTTGTTCGTCCTATTTCTCTTAAAATCATAAACAAATCCTCTTTATTTTGGAAAGAATATGTGGCTAGCTCGTAAAAAGTAGCCTTCCAATATCTTATCACAAAGAGTTGGACACAACCCCTATTGCAAAAAATCCATCTCAATTAATGCTATTTTTACTGTCTTATCATAATATCATCTCTTCATTTTTTTTCATGCATTATATTTTGCTTTTAGATTTCATTTTGAGCTACCTTAATTGCATAGGAAAGGCACATGGTGATCCCTTGTATGCCAATGCTAGTGTTGCCCCTCAAGTGGAAAAGTTATACACTTACGATGCTCATGATTCTATTTTATTTATTCATCTTGTGTTCAAATTTCACCTTAATTTCTTTGCAAAAAGGATTGGATGGTCACTGACAAGTTATACACATACGATACTCAAGGTTGGGCATTTCTTTTAGTATTTTAGTTTGAAATAGGTGTTTCAATTACCATTTTGTCATACATCAAGGTTTGGGAGTGCTAGATTTTTTTTAGAGGAAGAAGGCTATGGGGCTTAGGGTGATCGGTGTGATTAGGATTTGGGTATCTATTAGAGTTTGTTACTTGAAGCTGTAACTTCAATTTTGTATGCTAGGGACTATGTAGTAGAAGAGGTAAGGTAGAAGAATGTTCAATTGCGCAACAAATCGTGTGTTTGTGTCTCTATATTTATAGATGCGGTTTAAAGGATTTTGAATCTAAAATATCTCAGATTTTTTTAACCTTTTTGAAACTAATTTGACTTAGTATCTCTGATTTTGTTACAAGATATTTTAACTTGAGTTCTCTTGTGATTATCTTTGGTTCATGTTTATCTTCAGGTTGTTGTTGTAGATGCTTTAATATCCCCCCTCATTTGAAGGAGCTACGTGATTACTGACTGGTGACTATGGAGTTGCTGGCGAATGTGTTGGAAGGTCCATTTGGTGAGGGTTTTGTTAAGATTTCTGCCAGTTGGTCCTTTGATGAAATGAACTTGACTTGTAGAGATTTATGAGCAACTTGTTCTTGAACAAAATGATAATCTATCTTGATATGTTTCATGCAAGCATGAAAGACTGGATTAACAGAGAGAAAAGTGGCACCTATATTGTTACACCAGACTATCGGAACTTCTTTGTTGAAGTAATAATGATTGCAAGCAAATTAGTTCAACAGTAGCATTGGCAACTGCCTTATATTGATCTTCTGTGGATGATCTTGATACACATTTTGTTGCTTCTTTAAGAACCAAGAGACAAGATTATTACCAAGGAAGATAAGATATTATTACTAAGGAAGACAAGATATCCACTGGAGGGCCTGCCTAATCAATTCAGAGTAGGTTTGAAGAGTGAATGTAGTAGAAGATCTAATAAGAAGTCTAGAGGATATTGTTCCCTTGAGATAGCGGAGTATGTACTTAACATGATCCCAATGCTTAATTATTAGATTTTGCATGAATTGGCATGCTTTGTTGAATGTAAAGGAGATGTTCGATTGAGTCAATAGTAAATATTGAAGAGCACCTATAGTTTGTCTGTATAAAGTGGGATCATGGAATAGTTCTCCAATGCTAATCAACATGCTAGAGGTAGCTATTGGAGTCTGGACTAGATTGCATGTGGTCATATTAACCTTGCAAAGAAGATTGACATGTATTTTTGTTGAGATAAAAGTAGACCTTGACTCTATGACATGCCTGAATGTCAAGAAAATAGCTAAGAGGACCAAGATCTTTGATGTGAAGTTCATCTTGAAGACGATGAAGCAATTGTATTTTGGGGAAAGAGTTACTAGTATTTATTATATCATCCACATAAATACAAACATAAAGTTGTAGATCTCTAGTAGCCCAAATAAATAACGAGGTGTTAGTTTTAGAAGGATGACATCTTAATGTGAGTGTGTGCGGAACCTAAGGGATCAAGTATAAACTAGAGGGGGGGTGAATAGTGTAATATCTATTTAAAAAGGAACTTAAAAAATCATTCACTACAGATAAAAATAAATAAGTACAAACCAGAAAAATAACACCTAATTTAAGAGTGGAAACCCTTCCAGGTGAAAACCACTACATAAGCCTCCCAACTTAGGATTTTCTCAACTAATCGACGTTAGTTAAATCCACTATCACATACCACTTGAATGAAGGTGGCACAACCTCTTACAAACGTCTTCTCTTACACCTGACCAAGAGAGGAATGAAACTTCCAATACAACTTGGATTCCTAGATTAAAAACAATAGAATAGAAGAATATAACAATATTTCCTATGGAACATCAGCAATATTTAAAACAAACTGAGCTTTCTTGAATCGCAATGGAGCATGCTTTGAATCGCCGTAGTTGTAGGCGCAGAGGCTTGAAAGTACTAGTGAGAATAGGCGTGTTTTTCTTTTGAAAGCTCTTGAGGTGTGTTTTTGAGAGGGAGGTTGAAGGTCCTATTTATAGGTGTTTTTGGACCTATTTTGAAAATGCTGGAAACACAACTTTTATCGATCAAAATAAATGCTTGGTCGATCAAAACTAAATTTGGTCAATTAAATCAAGGTGTTAATCAATTCAATGTTGATCGATTTAAAGAGTATTTTGATTGACTCTACGATTTCAAAAGAAATTCGATCGTTGAAATTATTTGATCGATTAAATAAAATGGGTTGATTGATCAAAAGGGAATATGACCGTTAGAGGTATTTGATCGATTATGACAATAAGTTGGTCAATCAAAAAGAAATTTTGGTTGATCAATAGTAGAGTTGACAAAGATTCAAAAGAGAACAATTTTTGCGACAAACAAAAACTTACATTTGTTTTCTTATTGAGGTTCTGTACATAATTATAGACTTAATAAAATTAAAAAGTCTTCAAGTCCTCTTTGTCCTTGATGTATTTGGAAAATGTTGATGATGACTCATCCATGCTATAATTTGACTTAACCTATAATGGTTAGTCCACAATAAAAATATAATTTTGTTATATCAAAATAAGAGTATTAACATTCTCCCCCTTTTTGATGATATCAAAATTGTAATTAAATATTGATAAACGCCAGTTTATCATCATTCTTATGCATTAAAACAAACCTAGCTCTTAGGATTTTACTCCGCAAACGAGTTTTTGGGCTGCATTTAGGCATAAATTAGGATAGGCATGCATTGCATTTTTTATTGTCGTTTTAATGAGTTTTTGTGAGTGTTAGGGATGTACAGATGCACAGATCCCTAAAACCCTAGCACTCAAGAAGGCAAATGGTGAAGGAGAAGCCCAGACTAGCTGGAACTCAGCCTAATCCAGCTCACCTCAGCTTGATCCAGCTCACCTCAGCTTGATCCAGCTCACCGCAGCTGGAACCTAGCTTACTTGAACTAGGGTTAGCTCATCCCAGCTCCATTCAACTAATCTCAGCTGGATGGTAGCTCAAGAGAGTTCATCTTAGCTCACCCTAGCTCAAGTCAGCTCAGATCCAGCTCAACTTAGCTGAGTCTAGCTCATCTCAGCTCCCACTAGTTCACAGGGAGCTCTAGCTAGCTCAGCTGAGTTGACAGGAGTTCACCCCAGCTCAGATCCAACTACATTCAGCTCCACTCAACTCCAGCCAGCTGAAGAAGAATTCATCTCAGCTCAGGAAGCTCAAGTCCAGCTCCTGGGGACTCAGCTTAGCTCAACTCAGTTGAGCTAAGCTACCTTAGCTGCCTCAACCAGCTTGATTCTCCCCGGGAGCACCAGACCTAGCTCACCTCAGCTCATTTTGGTAGAAGCTAGCTTACTTTAGCTTGGCTTAGTAACTAGCAAAGAACTAGCAAGCTAAGCCAGCTAGAGTAGCCCCATGCCAGCCTCTTCAGTAGCAGCCAGCTCCAGCTCCAGCTCCAGACTCTCCTCCTCAGCTCCTTCCTCCAAACCCTAGCTCCAACACCTTCTCCTCCACTCCACCTTTAGCTAAGCTAGCTTAGCTTATCTTAGCTTAGCTTAGCATAGCTAACAACCAGCTCCTTGGCCATTCATTACCTCCAAAAATCAACCCTAGCTAGCTCCACCAACTCAAGCCTACCTAAGCTAGCTACTCTACTCAAGTTGGTGCCACCTCCTAGCCATCCCTTCACCCCATTATCTCCACCAAAAGACACTTCAAGTTGGCGCCAAAAACCACCCCTAACCATCTCTATATTGGCGCCACTTTCAGCCCCTTAAATCCACCCTACACCTACCCACATAAGCCATCCTAGCCATCCACATACCCCCCCTTCTAGAACCTTAAGGTGGCGCCACCTAATGACCTTCTAGAATGCCCATTTTGGCGCCAACACCAAAGGGTGTCAACACCCATAACTAACCCTTGGTGCCCTTTAAGGTGGCGCCAACTCTCCTTGGCCATGGGATCTCCAACCACCTCCATCAACTCATCTTGGCCATCCATTTCAAAGGTCACCATAGCCCCCCTCCTATTCTATAAAAAGCCACCACCTACCACCATTTTTGGGCATCCTCCCTTAGTGTATTTTCTACCTACATCCACCTATACCTACGCCCAAGGAGAAGGAGTAGAGAAGGAGATTAAAGGGGCACACCACCAGCCCTTTTGGTGCCTTCTTCTCCCTACTCTCTTCAACTTGGGCCACGCCAAGGAGGAGGACTCTTCCACTTCAAGGAGGACGGCCAGGCAAGGGAGAAGGACTTAGGGTGGACGTCCACCCTTGGAGAGAAACTTAGGGCACGCCCCCTTAGGGCTTGCCTTGGAGGTCATCACCTTGGCGGAGTTCTGCAAGGAAGGAGTTGAAGGATTCTTTTCAACCTTGGGAGCCACCAACCTTGGAGCAAGAAGCCCTCTTCTTCACCATCTATTTAGAGGATTTGTGTTTTCTTTTACTTCAATTATCAAGTAGTAGAAGCATTCCTCTACTAGGCATTTTTGTTAAACACTTTATCACTTATCTAGTTGCCTTCTTCGCATATCTTGTTTGCATTTCTTTTTGCTTATTTTCAGCATTCTTCACTTCCTCTCCCTAATTATTCTAGGTCTCCACTTGCCTAGAGTGAGCTTAGGGAGAGGCTCTACTTGCTACTTTAGAGTTGTTTACTTAATTGGAAGTGTAAACACTTTTCCCGCCATCAGTTCGCATGTTGCCTTAGTTCAAAAATAAAGAAAAATGGTATATTGAAAATTACCAAAAAGAAAGTTGAGATATATTCCAAGCAAGAGAATCAATTTTGCAACCATATTGCCTCCTTGGACGACCCTAGATACTCCCCTATCTAGGAATATAAATTTAAGAGTTGATCGATTTTGCGCGTTACAACGACGTATTTAACAAACCGCGTATTATCGCTATCAAATATGCATGAAAATTTCTCCCCTTGGCTATTAACAAAAAGTTTTAAGCAATGATATTGAGAAGTAGATGGTGCTCCCCCTTATTGAAATACTCATGCAATTCATGACATGTTGCTATGCAATAGAATTACAAGCTATGTAGATAAACATATCTCCTTTTCAACAAGCAGAGAAGCAACAATATTTATAGAACAAAATATCTCAAATAAAGATACTACAGTGCTCACATAACAAATAAAAGCACTACAAAGTAAGATAGTTTACAATCCAAATACAAAAATATAATGTACAACAAGCCAACATAAGTGATAAAATCTAAAAGAAGATAAGGGTTGTCTCTATATCAAATAGGAACTCCACATCCATATCAAAATCATCCAGAGAGAATGGAGGCACGCTGGTACAGGGTCCTACAGTAGAGGAGAAGCATCGTCTATGTCCTGACACTGGAGAGATCTGAATCTTTGTAGATCCTTGAGATGGCTGCTACACTAAGGAACCAGTATGTTGCGTCTGTCTAGAGGAGGATGGTGATGATGTACTAGGAGGGGAAGCTGTTGTTGCTGAATGTCAGCCTGTAGGGGGCTTATGGTCACAGATAGTGAGCGAGTGGATTTGCCCTCTAAGTTGATCTAAAAACTGATGTTGCCTACTCAAGTACGTAGGAACCAATGTATCGTGCTCCATCACCATCTGCCTTGTCTCTCTCTGGCGATGCATCATTAGAGAGATGCCATCAGGTAAACTTCCTGTCAAGGTAGGGCCACTTCAAGTCATAGAACAAGGGAGAGGGTCTGATTGGAGGCAGGCAGCAAGCATCAAAATGCTGGTAGGGAGAGCAAAGAGGTGGAGCAGAGGAAGGATCAACCTAAGAGGGAGGAGGCTGAGAAGAGGAAGTTGTTGCCTGAGGAGGATCTTGACGAGCCTGATGCTCCTGTTCCATTTTGGAGTTGGTGAGCTCTCCAAAAATGGAAACATAAGAGGTGAACTGCTTATGATTAATGTCCATGAAGACATTAAAATGTAGGAAGATATGGCAGAGGAGAGTGCTAAAAGGGAAAACACTCATGGGTTTCCTCTCCATGAAGGTGAGGATGAACTGGTTTTAATTAAATGCCCTATTGGTCATAAAGGTGTATAGAGCCATGAGCATGGCACCTAGACAATTCTCAAAAGAAGTGGATTTGGACATGAAGTTCCAAAGAAATACGCGGTTGAGGAATCGTAGGAGAGGATGACTTGGTGGGCTTGCCCAAGTCAAAAGATTCGGGAGTCATCAATGTCTCCCTAATGACCTCAGAAGATATGTCATGATGCAACTCAAGGTAGGTAGAACTAGAGGAGGGACAACCAAGGACCTCAGATAAAACATCGGCATTGACAAGGATCTCAATGCCGTAGACATTGGATGTCAATTGGATATCAAAACCTTCACCAATGTTGCGAAGGTTCGAGTAGAAAAGGTGATAAGCCATAAGGTCTACGCCCTTGATACACTACCCCTACCACCTGCATAAAATGCCCGATCGAAGAGGCGACCTATCCTATGAAAGGTAAGTCAGTCTCTAAACCTGGGAAGATGCGCTCGAAGTAGTCAAGGTCAATAGGTCTATATTACGACCCGATTCTTGAATCCCTATAGGACCCGAGACTGGCTCGACTCGACTAATCCCAAGACCCAGTTATCCAACAAGAAATAACTGAAAAGCAGAAAAATAAACCACATTCACTATGCAATGTAACTAACAGTAAAAGTGTATAAGCAGTAAGGAAAGTAAAAGTTGCTATTTAGTACATACCACCATAACAACTGGAAAGTAGAACAAAGTATAGAACATAAATGGTAACAATAGTCTAAACTCACTAGTAAAAGGAAGTACGACAAAAATAGGAACTATTGCTGGCCTCGACTGGGCCCAGCACCCTCTACAGCCAGTGAATCGGGCTGCTCAACGCCTGGACTTGAAAAAGGTTATGAGTAAACGGAGTCAGCGAACGCTGAGTAGAGTGGTAACCAACTAACTAAAGTAGTAAAGGCTAACAGGTAATTTATTTTTTCTAATTATTTTATTTTACAAGTCATTTCCTTTCACCTATTGGTTTACTTTCAGATCTCTTTCTTGATCTCGAATGTTCCTCGTGGGAACGATCTTGATTACAGTCTTTTCTAAAGAGTAGAAGGCACATGTGATGCTCTCTTGGTCAGGAGAGTCCCCCGTGGTGATCCTGCACCCAGTCAACCACCCCGAGGTCACGGACAGACATAGTGGTGATTACGGCAAGCTCGATAAGTGCACAGGTAGCTACCCCACACTGGCACGCGGTCAGTCGTTTCCGCTAGCACAGAAAAGTATAGGGCTTAGCCCTCTCAGTAACAGGAGTCTAACCCCTCAGAACTAAATAGGGGTCTCGCCCCTCCACAGTCTGTGCACCCTCATCTGACTACCCTGGTTTGCCCAGTGGGCCTAACAAGTCGGTGTAGGGTGGCTAGCTGAACCCTGGGCCTCGTGGGGTGACTAGCTCTCTCCCTACACTAGTAGCTCTCCCTTGTATAGTGTACGCGAGGGCCAAAGAAGTCGCTGTAGAGTGGCCAATCCTAACCTCGGGTCCTATCCGAAGGGTGGCTAGCTCCGCTCTACACTAAACAGGGGACAGTTGCTCTCCTTGGTACCACGTGCTCAAGGGCCAACACACTTCCCACTCACATTTCCAGATCCATTCCATTTATCCACAGGAGCTCTACTCCTAAATCCCCATAGGGTTCATGCCTGTATTCACCATGTTGTTCCATACCAGGTTTCATCATTCACATTTCCATTCTCATTATACACATGCAGCTCGTATTTCCACAATTTAACATATACGACAAGTAATGTCACAGGTAACTGTTTAACTAGCATAGGAATTTCATATTTCACAGGCAGCTCGTATCTATTAACAGACAGTTATTTACATTTCTATTCATTCATTTATGACTGCAATCTCAACACACATACAAACAATGCAAGTACGACTCGTCCTAGGATTCATGCCACATCCTAGGTTTCTAGGTATCCAATTTCACATATGCATTCATGATTTATAATTAAAATAGGGGAAAACCACTCTACCAGACAATTTGAGAGTACTAGGGGCTCGAACGGCACACTCACATGCCTCTGCAAGCCCCGAACACACAATTGATCGAAGTCATATACCAAGGAACATACCACAATGGAACGTTCAGCATAGTATAAAAGGATTTCTAACATGTAGAGGAACTCACAAGGAAACCACAAATATCTTGTTTGTGTAAAACGGACCTCAAACGGATCCTAAACGGGTCAAAAACAGGACTGCAGACCTAAATCAGATGTCTGGCACAAGGTCCAGACGTCTTAAAAGTCACCAGAGTCTCACCTCAGGTTCTTGCGTCGACTTCAGACGTCCAGAACCCCTACTTGACCGTCTGAACCCAGCTCCAGACGTTCGACCTCTCCTCTAGTCGTTTGGGAGTGCTTCTGATCGTCTGGTAAGCTGTCTAGACGTCCGAAACGCACGGGAGGGCGTACCCTATGCCTTCCGGAAGCTATCCCTGCACGTGATAGACGATATCTTCCTCTTTTAGCCACGCAGATCGATGTTGTGGTGCGGCCTGCATGGTCGTAACCGCAAGAGGAATGTATTTTCGCGAAGCTCTGCTTTCAGATGTTTGGTGTCATCGCCAGACGTCCAACCCGTCATCTGGATGACACGCTAGACGTCTGATTCTGGGAAAAACCCAGAACCAGACCGACCTCCTGCTCCTCTCGCCGTGCGCAACCGTGGCTTCTCCTCCTCACCTACGGCTCTGGCTGCAGCAGAGTGTCAGGGAAGTCTCCCCTAACGCGTTCCTCCTCCCGCACGCATCACTCCGACCGTGCGTCCTCCGGTGAGCTCCCACGAGCTCGTGAGCTCAAGCTCTTCCTCCTCTCTTCACGCCGCCTCTCCTCCTCGCTCTCGTGCTCTCTCTTGCGCTCGTCCCTCTCGCTGTAGTGGAGAGGAAGGAAGGAAGGTGGTGGTGGAGTGAAGAAGATAGGAAGGGGGGAAGAGGGGTCTTATATAAGGGGGTAGCTAGGGTTCGGTGGAGGAGAAAGAAGAGAGAGAGAAGAGAGAAAAGTTGTCTATGTGCAACTAGCGCGCAGACGCGACTCTGAGTACAAAATTTTCAATTTCCAGACATCTAGGAAGGGGTCTAGAAGTCTGATCAGACATCTGACTGATAGTCCAGACATCTTAAAAAGCTCAGAACAGAATAGGTCTTTACATCATAACAAACTTAAAGGAAGTTTCGTCCCCGAAACTTGAGCTAGCTAGGGTGCAGAAAAGGAAAATATACACTCATAACAAACTTAAAGAGGATCGAAATCAGTCCAAAAAGACGTACCCTCAAAAAGCTCTAGGTACCGCTCTCGCATCGCCGCCTCAGGCTCCCAGGTGGCCTCCTCGTATCGCTGGCTCCTCCACAAGACCTTCACCAGGGGTACTTGCTTCCGTCTCAAACTCTAGATGGCTCTGTCTAGTATCTGCATTGGTCTCTAGGGGTAGGTCAGGTCATCACCCACCTCGACACTCTCGTGGCTCAGAATGTGACTGGGATCGGCGATGTACTTCCTAAGGTTAGACACGTGGAACACGTCGTGCACACTAGAAAGCTAGGGAGGAAGAGCAAGCCGGTAAGTAATGGGTCCTACCCGCTCCAAGATCTCAAAGGGCCCCACAAACCACAGCGCAAGCTTCCTTTTCACCCCAAAATTCTAGAGGCCCTTCATGGACGAAACATGAAGAAAGACATGATCCCTAACCTCGAATTGCACCTCGCTGCGTTTCCAGTCAGTATAACTCTTCTATTTGCTCCTGACAGTGCGAAGTCGTCTGTGAATCTGCTCTATCACCTCCTGACTCTGCTGGATCAGCCTGGGGCCAACCTCCCACTTGGTCCCCACCTCAACCCAACTTAAAGGTGCAGTATACCTCTGTCCGTACAGAGCCTCGTAAGGAGCCATGCCGATGCTTGAGTGATAGCTGTTATTATATGCAAACTCTGCCAGGGGTAAGTGCTCCTCCCAAGAGCCCCTCCAGTCTAGTACACAGGCGTGAAAAAGGTCCTCAAGTGTCTGTATGGTGCGCTCTGACTGCCTGTCCGTCTGGGGGTGGTACGCCGTACTGAACCTCAACCGTGTCCCCAAAGCCTGCAAAATCTCAGCCCAAAACTGGGAAGTGAAACAGGTATCCCGGTCGGATACAATCTCACGTGGAACTCCGTGTTGACGTACCACATCACGAATATACCTCTCTGCCAACTGTGCTGGTCCCAAAGTGACTCGAATCGGCAGGAAATGTGCTGTCTTCATCAACCTGTCCACTATCACCCAGACTGCGTCGTGTCCTCGCTAGATAACGGGTAGACCCACCACCAAATCCATGGTGATGCTCTCCCACTTCCACTCTAGCATAGGAAGTGGCTGCAACGGCCCTGCAGGTCTCTGATGCTCGGCCTTCACTTGCTGGCACACCAAACACTACTGCACGAACTTGCTTACATCCCGCTTTATCCCTCTCCACCAAAAGTCACGTCTCAGATCATGATACATCTTCGTGTTCCCAGGATGTATGCTGAACCTAGACCCATGCGCCTCAGTCGGGAGCTCTCTCAACAACTCCTCCTCCTTGGGAACGCACAAACGTCCCCTTATGTGTAGCACCTCGTTTGTAAAAGAGAAGTCTCCTGGGTCCCCTGATAGCACTTTGTCTCGTAACGACTGCAGGTACGGATCTGTCATCTGTCCTGTGATGATGTGGTCTATCAGCTCTGGTCTCATCTGTTGTGTCATCCTCACTGTCCCACAATGCCCCTGTAACTCTAGGGGTCGCCAACTACCCAACTCCTCCATAAGTCTCCAACTCTGTGCCTATAAACTGGCCAAGTGGGCGGGCACCTTCTGGCTCAAGGCGTCAGCCACCACGTTGGCCTTCCTCGGATGGTAGGAGATGCTGCAGTCATAGTCCTTTAGGAGTTCTAACCAACGTCTCTATCTCATGTTAAGCTCCTTCTGATCAAACAAGTACCTGAGGCTCTTATAATCCGTGAAAATCTCGAAGGTCTCACCGTAGAGGTAGTGCCTCTATGTCTTCAGCGCGAAGACAATAGCTGCTAGCTTTAAGTCATGGATAGGGTAGCTATGCTCATGGGGCTTCTGTTGCCGCGAAGCGTAAGCGACAACGTGACCCCACTGCATGAGCACACCCCCTAACCCCTGCAACGAAGCGTCCGTGTAGACAACAAAACCGCCATTGCTATCTGGGATGGTAAGCACAGGAGCTGAAGTCAGCCTCTCCTTCAACTCCTGAAAACACGCCTCATAAGCGTCTGTCCAAGCAAAGGGCACATCCTTTCGGGTCAACTGAGTCATGGGACGTGCAATCTGCGAGAATCTCTTGATAAACCGCTAGTAGTAACCTGCCATTCCCAAGAAGCTGCGTATCTCTATCACTGTACGAAGCCTTTCCCACCTGAGTACTGCCTCAACCTTGGCTGGATCCACAGTCAAGCCATCCCCTAAAATCACATGGCCCAAGAAAGTCACTTGTCTCAACCAAAACTCGCACTTGCTGTATTTGGCATACAGCCTGCACCGTCTCAAAGTGTCCAGAACCATCTCCAAGTGTTTTTCGTGCTGGGCCTGATCCCGCGAGTAAATGAGCACGTCATCAATAAATACCACCACAAACTGGTTCAAATACGGTCTGAAAACTCGGTTCATCAAATCCATGAAGGCAGCGGGGGCATTGGTTAGCCCAAACGGCATGACCAAAAACTCGTAGTGTCTGTACCGGGTGGGGAAAGATGTCTTTGAGACGTCGGTCTCCTTGATCCTCAACTGGTGGTAGCCTGATCTCAGATCTATCTTGGAGAACATCGTGGCACCTCGTAATTGGTCAAACAGATCATCAATCCTCGGCAGTGGATGCCTGTTCTTGATGGTGACCCTATTCAACTATCTGTAGTCAACACAAAGGTGCAGGTTACCATCCTTCTTCTTCACAAATAACATAGGGGCTCCCCACGGGGATGCACTGGACCTCACAAAGCCATTCTCCAACAAGTCCTGTAGCTATGACTTGAGCTCTCGCAGCTCAAGTGGTGCCATCCGGTACGGTGTAGTAGAAATGAGGCTGGTCCCTGGTACCAGTGAGATCTCAAGCTCGATCTCACGCTCAGGCGGTAGTCCTGGCAGCTCCTTTAGAAACACGTCGGGGTACTCTCTAACCACCGAGTTGCTCTGAAAGTCTGCCACAGGGCTGGGCTCTGCCACTACACAAGCTAGAAAGCCCTCACACCCCTAGCTCAAAAGTCTCACTGCTCGAAGCGTAGAAATGCACCTGAAACCTCCGTCCACCGGCTGTCCGTGAAACTCAAAGGAAGGCATCTCTAGTATGGAGAAGATGATCTTCCTCTCGAAACAGTCCACCAAGGCATGGTAAGCAGACAACCAATCCATCCCCAGAATCACGCTAAAATCCTCCATCGGTATCACGATCAGGTCAGCGGGAGGCTGTGTCCCCCAATACTGACCTTACAGTCTGTGTAGACCTCCTCAGCTACAAACAGCTGACCACCTGGACCTCTGATCACAAATGGATCCTCTAACAACACGCAGTCCTTTCCCAAAATGATAGCAAAACTCGCAGCGACAAAAGAGTGTGTGGCGTCGGAATCAAAAAGTTTGCAAACTAATTTGCTAGAAACTGTAACCATACCTGCCATCACTGAACCTGATGCCTTGGCATCTCTGTGTGTCAAGGCGTTGATACGCCCCTCAGCTCTCGGTGCAGAAGAAGTAGCCACCTCTGCGTCGGACGGGTTATCGCTGGCCGGTACCCTCCCTGTGACTGCTGTCCTCCCCCTCGCTTCTGGGAACCATGACCACCTGATCGGCCTCCAACTCTCGGTACGGGGAGCATCAACTGCGCTCCAGCCCTAGATGAGCAGTCCCTCCTGATGTGACCCGGCTGGCCACACTGGTAGCAGAGGGGGACTCGACTCCCTTCCTCGGTATGTCCCTGCTGACGGCTGGGCGGGTGTCCAGTGCTGACAGCTGGCCCTTGTCAGGGACGGCCTCGTAAATTAAGACGGCTCTGCTGCAGGTGCAGCGTGCCTCCTCTCTCATTGACCCTGTGAGTACTATGGTTGGTAGGGCCTCTTCCATCCACTGTCGGTGTCTCGTGCGACCAGGTTAGTCTCCTCGTACGTCATAGCTGCCTCTACCACTCTCGAGAAGGTGGGCAGCTCCAGGGGCTTGACATACCCCCAAATGGCAGGTCGGAACCCCTTAATGAACCTCCACAGGCACTCCTCCTCCGTAGCTAAAGCTGTCGTAGCAAAACTTGACAGCTTCAGGAAGCGCGTGCGGTACGCGCTAATAATCATTGTCACCTGGCGGAGAGTGTGATGTAAAGGCCAGTTCTATTTTGAGCCTTTTAAGACGTCTGGACTGTCAGTCAGACGTCTGGACCCCTTCCCAGACATCTAGAAATTGAAAATTTTGTATGCAGAGTCGCGTCTGCGTGCTGGTTGTACGTAGACAACTTTTCTCTCTTCTCTCTCTCTTCTTTCTCCTCCATCGAACCCTAGCTACCCCCTTATATAAGACCCCTCTTCCCGCTTCCTATCTTTTCCACTCCACCACCACCTTCCTCTCCACTGCAGCGAGAGGGACGAGCGCGAGAGAGAGTGTGGGAGCAAGGAGGAGAGGCGATGTGAAGAGAAAAGGAAGAGCTTGAGCTCGCAAGCTCGTGGGAGCTCGCCGGAGGACGCACCACTGGAGCGGCACATGCGAGAGGAGGAGCACGTCGGGGGAGACGTCCCTGGCACTTTCCTGTAGCTGAAGCTGTAGGCGAGGAGGAGAGGTCGGTCTGGTGATGAGAGGCCGGTCTGCTGCGTAGCGAGAGGAGCAGGAGGTCGGTCTGGTTCTGGGTTTTGCCCAGAATTAGGCGTCTGGCGTGTCGTCCAGACGATGGGTTGGACGTCTGGTGTCCACACCAGATGTCTGAAAGTAGAGCTTCACGAAGGTACATTCCTCTTACTGTTATAGCCATGCAGGTCGCATCGCAGTGTCGATCTGCATGGCTAAAAGAGGAAGATATCGTCTGTCGTGTGCAGGGATAGCTTTGGGAAGGTGCAGGGCACACCCTCCCACGCGTTTCAAACATCTAGACAGCTTACTAGATGATCGGAAGCACTCCCAGACGACTGGAGGAGAGGTTGAACATCTGGAGCTCGGTCCAAATGGTCAAGTAGGGGTTCTGGACATCTAGACCTTGTGCCAGATGTCTGATTTAGGTCTGTAGTCCTGTTTTTGACCCGTTTAGGGTCCGTTTGAGGTCCATTTTATGCAAACAAGATATCAATGGTTTCCTTGTGAGTTCCTCTACATGTTAGAAATCCCTTTATACTGCTCTGAACATTCCATTGTGGTATGTTTCTTGGTATAAGACTTCGATTAGTTGCGTGTTTGGGGCTTGAAGAGGCACGTGAGTCTACCATTCGAGCCCCCAGTACTCCGAGATTGTCTGGTAGAGTGGTTTTCCCCTGTTTTAATTATAAATCATGAATGTATATGTGAAATTGGATACCTACAAACCTAGGATGCGGCATGAATCCTAGGACGGGACGTACTTACACTGTTTGTATGCGTGTTGAGATTGCAGTCATAAATGAATGAATAGAAATATAAATAACTGCCTGTTAATAGATACGAGTTTCCTATGAAATATGAAATGCCTGTGCTAGTTAAATAGTTACCTGTGACATTATTTGTCGTATATGTTAAATTGTGGAAATACGAGCTGCATGTGTATAATATTAGAATGGAAATGCGAATGATGAAACCTGGTATGGAACAACATAGTGAATACGAGCATGAACCCTACGGGGATTTTGGAGTAGAGCTCCTGTAGATAAATGGAATGGATCTGGAAATGTGAGTGGGAAGTGTGCTGGCCCTTGAGTACGTGGTACCAAGGAGAGCGACTCTCCACTGTTTAGTGTAGAGCAGAGCTAACTGCCCTTGGGTTGGGACCCGGGGTTAGGATTGGCCACTCTACACCGGCTTCTTTGGCCCTTGCGTACACAGTACCAGGGAGAGCTACTAGTGTAGGGAGAGAGCTAGTCACCCTACGGGGCCCGGGGTTCAGCTAGCCACCCTACACCGACTTGTTAGGCCCACTGGGCAAACTGGGGTAGTCAAACGAGGGTACGCGGACTGTGGAGGGCCGAGACCCCTGTTACTGAGAGGGCTAGGCCCTATACTTTTCCGTGCTATACTTTGGGCGTATCCACTAGCGGAAATGACTGACCACGTGCTAATGCGGGGTAGCTACCCGTGCGCTTATCGCACGTGCCGTAGTCACCGCTACGTCTGTCCGTGACCTTGAGGTGGTTGACTGGGTGTAGGATCACCACGGGGGACTCTCCCGGCAAGGAGAGCACCACGTGTGCCTTTTACTCTTTAGAAAGGACTACAATCAAGATCGTTCCCATGAGGAACATTCGTGATCAAGAAAGAGATCTGAAAGTAAACCAATAGGTGAAAGGAAATGACTTGTAAAATAAAATAATTGGAAAAGATAAATTTACCTGTTAGCCTTTACTGCTTTAGTTAGTTGGTTACCACTCTACTCAGCGTTTGCTGACTCTGTTTACTCATAACCCTTTTCACGTCAAGGCGTTGAGTAGCCCGAGTCATCTGCTGCAGAGGGTGCTGGGCCCAGTCGAGCCCAGCAATAGTTCATGTTTTTGTTGTACTTCCTTTTGCTAGTGAGTTTAGACTGTTGTTACCGTTTCTGTTATGTACTTTATTCTACTTTACTATTGTGGTGGTGATATGTACTGTTAGCAGCTTTTATTTCCTTTATTGCTTGTACTCTTAGCATAGTGAATGTGGTTTACTTTCCTGCTTTTTGGTTATTTCTTGTTGGACGACTGCATCTTGGGATTAGTTGAGTCGAGCCGATCTCGGGTCCTGTAGGGATTCGGGAATCGGGTCGTAACAGTCTACCAACGTGAGGTGAGAGGTGGGGGTAGAGAGAAAAGTTGTGACGCACCTCATCACTGATGAAGAAACAGTCGAAGGTGTCATCTTTGGGGGGTAAAGGTAGAGGGACAAGAACGTTTAGGGGCCATTGGAGCAAGTTTGTTGCAGTTTTGGTCGATCAAAAGAATCAAGTTGGTCAATCAAAGTACAGATTGGTCAATTAAAAATAGGCAGTTGGTCGATCAGAAGGGTCAATTGGTTAGTCAAGTAATCATTTTTGGTCGATTAGAAAATAGGCAGAAAGCAATTCAAGTTGGCAGAGATCAAAGAATGATTGATTAGGTTTTTGGGTTGGTCGATCAAAAATCAAAGGTGGTAAATCAAAATCAATTTTTAAGAGTTTTGAACACGATATTTTTGGTCGATCAACAACAACATTTTGATCGATAAAAAATCATCAGAACCAAAAAAAATAAGATTTCAATGGATCAAACAGGAAGAACGATGAAGAACACAAAGAGCAGTGGCTGGAAAAACATGAAAAACAAATCAAAACAAGATCAAAGTGACAAGTTTGATAGAAAATAAGTAGAGAAACATAATATACCAAGGAACAACAAGGATTGATTTAGTTGGCAGCGAGGAGGAGAGAGGAGGTCGAATGGTAGTGAGGCTTGTCGGAAGTGGCTGGACTGCTGACAGGTGGCAGTGGTGAGGAGCGTCGGCGGAGAGGATGTCGGAGAGGTGGGGACGCTGTTGGTGGTTGACCAAGGGTTGGTCGGAGAAGGTGGCGGTGGTTTGGTCGGTGAAGTGATTGTTGATGGTGGAGAGGGGACCACTTTGGTGGGATCTTGGGTTTTGGTTGAAGGTGTGGTGTGGTTTGGGTTGATAAAGAGAGTTTTATAGTGGTAAAAAGTTATGGTAAAAAGTTGTTTTTATTGAGAATGGGTGAAGCAAATAAGGTAGTAGGTGATTAGAGATTGAAATCAATGATTGATCATGATTAGTGATCAAATCAAGTGATTAGAATCACCAAACGAAATCTTGGCAAGATCAAATACACCTAGATTTGGTCGATCAAAATAAGTATTGGTCGACCAAATTCAATTTTGGTCGATCAAAAATAGAGATTGATTAATGAAAATTGAATTTCCAATGGAGGAAAAATTCCTACCCAAAACTTGATCAATCAAAAACAACATTTGGTCGATCAAAAGTTGAAGATTTTGGAAGGAAATTTCCTACCCAAAAGATTCAAAGATTGATCAATTAGAATAAACATTTGATTGATCAACTATTGATTAATCAACACAATTTGTTTGATTAACTAATGGATATCAAGGCAAAACAATAAACGATCAAAGTTCAATAAGTCTTGTTAAGCCTAAGTCTCTTCTTATCAGTATAAATCTTTCTTTTTCTTGAGGTTTTGTGAAGATGTCAGCTAATTATTTCTCTGTTTGTATGAATCCTAAGACTATTTCCTTCTATAAGGAATAATCTTTAAGGAACTATTGTTTGATATCTATATGTTTTGTGCTGGAGTGTTGAATGGGATTTTTGGACAAGTTTATTACAGTAGTATTATCACAAAGAATCCTAGTGTTTTCAAAGTTTAGTCCAAAATCTGTAAGTGTTTGCTTCATCCACAAGATCTGTGAACATGCTAAAGAAGCAACAAAGTACTCAACTTTAGTTGTGGACAAGGAAACACTATTATGTTTCTTGCTGACCCAGGATACTAGGGAATTTCTGAGAAATTGGCACGTTCCACTAGTACTCTTGCGATTAGTCTAACTTCCTGCATAATTAGCATCACAATAGGAGAGTAAGTCAAGTGTGGTTGATTTGGGGTAGAACAAACCAAGATCAACAATGTTAAGTAAGTACCTAAGTATCCTTTTTAAGGCATTTAGGTGGGATTCTTTAGGATCTACTTGAAATCTAGCACACAGACAAGTACTAAAAAGTTTGTCAAGTCTACTTGCAGTCAAGTAAAGAAAGGATCATATCTTGCTTCTATATAATTTTTGATTTACATACTTATTTGACTCATCTTCTTTGAGTTGAGTAGTGGTAGCCATTGGTGTCTTTTCCTTTCATTTTTTCCATTCCAAATCTCTTCATAATTTCTTTTGTGTATTTTGTCTGTGAGATGAAGATTCCATCTTCTAGCTGATCAATCTGCAATCCTATCAGGCTCATCTCGAATTGATCTTGCATGACTTTTGCAAACTCTTGGCATAGAAGATCATTAGTACACTGAATATTATGTCATCAACATAAATTTGGATTAAGATTAGTTGAATATCTTTTCTTTTAGTAAATAAAGTTGGATCAATTAAGCCAAATTTGAAATAATTTTCTATTAAGTAGTTTCTTAGCCTTTTATACCAAGCTCGAGGAGCATATTTTAGTCCATATAAAACTTTATTAAGTTTGAAAACATGATCAGGGTTACTAGTACCTTCAAAGCCAGGAGGTTGTTTCACATAGACTTCTTTTAGAAAACCTATTTAGAAATGAGCTTTTGACGTCCTTTTGGAATAGTTTAGATCCCATATAAGCAGCAAAAGCTAGTAACATTCTGATGGATTCTAGTCTAGCTGCGAGAGCATAAGTTTTGTCAAAGTCAGTTCCTTCCTCCTGATTGTAGCCTTAAGCCACAAGTCTAGCTTTGTTTCTTACAACCTTTCCTGATTCATCAAGCTTATTTTGAAAGACCCATTTTGTTCCAGTGATATTAGATTTTGGCTTAGGAACTAATTTCCAAACATCATTTCTTTCAAATTGATTCAACTCTTCTTGCATAGCTACAATCCAATAGTTATCAATGAATGTTTCTGTTAAGTCGAGTTTTTTTTAGGAGTTTAAATATGTTTCGTTGTAGTAAAATCTTCCAAATAGCTTAGTTAACAAATAAAATTTATGACTCGAATATCTAAAATGAAGTTCGAGGTCGAACATAGGGAGTAACTATTGCAATTTACGTGCTAATCTTTAATTACATATAAATGAGTACAGAAAATTAAGCACAATAATGATATTCAATGAATACTAATTTGTCACATTAAATATTCAATGATGCTCAATGTATCTCGAGACAAAAAGAAAAAAAGAGAAGCCAAAAGTGGTGATTTAAATCACCAACTAAGCCTTAATCAAACATGCATCTCAATTATATCAAATAAATGCACAGTGTTCTCAATGCTACAGTGCCTTAGACGACAGGCACCAATACTAGATGGCTTAAAGTGTAAGCCACAACACAAGCATGAGGCTTTCAAAGCCTTTCTCTTCTTCAGGTTCCCCTTCTCTTTAGAGCTTCTCTTTTTGCTTCTTCTTCTTCTCTTCTTTCCTTCAGCCTCTTCCTCTTCATCTCTTCTCAATGACTATGTGTCACATAGGGTCATGCCTCAAAGAGCAAACCCCCCCCCCCCCCCCCCCCCAACACACACACACTCTCTCCTTCCTCTTCTCTCAGACAACCGGTCAGCCAATCAGGTAATCGGTTAAGCAGTATCGGGTCCAGGGCTACTGGCGTGGGTAGTAGCCGAGGAGTGAAGGCTTAGGCGGGTACGGGTGAGCAGGTAAGGGGACCCGACCCCCGTGTTATTAGGCGATAAGGCATATGCACATATTCAATTTATCTCCCTTCAGGAGCTTGTAACTCCATGATGTGGGATTATATGTCCCATATGTCCTTCGCGAAGAAGCCATGGTGAGGCTCCTAAATTGGTGTGGCTTGCATCGTCGTCAGCTGGAATTGAGTGCCTGGGAAGACACTTGGAGGAATTCCGTGCAGCCTGGTAGTTTCCTTGATAAAGAACTCGGCCTGATGCAGTTGCTATAATCGGAGAAAGAGGTGGTGGCGGTGGTGCTCTGGTGAAGACCTGAAAATCATCAACATAGCCTCTCGGCCACATTAAAAAAGTCCATGAGCATCATCGGAGGGTGTAGAGTGTGGTGGCCGTGGTTGCATGGCATGAGGGCGTGTGTGGTGGTCAGGCAAAGACGAAAACGGTGGTGCAACAATGGGTTGTTCGGAGGAGGTTTGGAGGGGTGAATAGCCCTAAATAGGAGAGGGCTTTTGAAGGTGGATGAATGGCGGAGCTTTTGGAAGGGTTGGCGAGGCATTTGGTGGTGTGAGGTGAGTGGAAGACCTCGTCTGAGGTGTGGCCGGAGATGGGAATGATGGTGGATGGCGGTGGCATCGAGGGTCGATTGGGAGTTTGGAAGAAGGGAAAAGGACCTAGAGAACTAAAGGGACCTAACTAACTTACTTTAATTGGATGAAAGGGATGGAGAGGTGCCAGCTTTGATTGGTCGGCACTGGAGAAGAGGAAACCTCCGGTGTTGAAGGAGTGGCGAGGAAGACGAGGAAGGTGGCGTTTGCCGGTATTGCGAGATGTGGAAGAATGTGGGAAGAAGAATCCATCGACTATTGTCCGTGATGGTGGACGAAGAAGGTGGTCAAAGGGTTCGCTGGAGCTCACATAGCTTTTGGCCGGGGAGAAGGGAAGATGGTGGGAAACCAGCCAAAAATGAGCTAAGGAGGTGAGGAATGCCATGGGCGTGCTCTTATTTGTGCTAGATAGCCGTTCCAAGCTTGGAATCCAAGCTTGAAACCACGGAAACTCGATGAAGAAGGAAACCCGAACCTTTGAAAGGTTCGCAAGAGATTTTGAGTAGGATTCTGAGAGCATGATGTGGCTCAGATTCAAGGGAAATCTCTTAGGAGTCTCCCTTCCAATTTTGGAAGGGATTGATCATGAAATCAAGGAGAAATCCCTGATTGGAGTTTGTCGGAGTAGGTGGTTCCTCTGCGATAATAGAAGAGGGACCTATTTGTGAAGATGAAGACAAACTTAGGGACCTATCTGCAAGAATTTCAAAAAGCTAGGGGTGCATGTGTGAGAAAAAGAATCAGACTAGACTGAATTGAAAACTAGGTCAAGATGATCTCTGATTGAGTCTAAATTTTGGTATAAACCTAATTTTGACTCAAGGAATCTGATGGTGAAGTCGGATTTTGATTTTTACCAAGTTTGATTGGATAATTTATGTAAAAACCCAAATTATGGTAACTTCCTGTCTGAGACTCTGTTTTAGGTCAAAATGGGTTCCAATGGTCAAATCAAAGGTACCAAACCTTATAGAATATTTTTATATGATTTTTAGAAGGTTTAGGTGAATTTTATCCTGACCAGAACCTTAGTTAATTAAGTAGGTCTGAAATTAGGGTTTTGGATGTCCGTTAATTCTTGAAATGCGCGAAAACCCATTTCTATCTACATGGACCCTCTTATTAGACATTAATGTCCATTTGAACTTTAATAAACCCTAGGAAACCCCATGATTATTTTGCATTTATGATATGATGTTAAAACTGTAGATTTGTCCCTAATTTAATGTATTTCTCTTAGAAAGGATAATTAGTGAATTATGGCTCTTCGGCAGTTATGTAGGAGTATTTGTCTATTGATTGTGACTAATTAAAGCTAGTTATGGTTGATGATGACGTTATTATCATACCCCCATACCTAACTTTTGCTAGTCCCTTAGCAAAATCTTGTGAAAAAGACTAGAGTTTTAGACCATGCTTTGAAGTTCAGAGTCTTGATTTATTCTTCTCTTTTAGAAATTAGGTCAGAATGCTAATAGTAGGCCTAAAGGTGCTCAAGTATCAACTAAGATCCAGACCTGACCAGCTTTAGCCTCCGTTTGCCTCGAAGGTTTCTAAGGCCTGCAAAAACTATCCAAAGGTTCGTTGGACCCAGCGGTTAAAGCACTGTGATTTTAACATGGTTAGTCCAGGTTCAGTTTGCAGTGTGTTTTTGTAAGAGAGAGGGATAGAAAATTTTCTTTTCATTTTTGGAGCTTTCTCTCTCTTTTTCTTGATTATTTTTCTACCCTTGGATTGGCCCTAAATACTGTTTGTATTGGATTCCTTGTTCCCATCATTAATCCTCGCAAGGTCCCTGGCAATCAATGCTTCGAGATAGCACCGCCCATGGCAACCCCCAGATCCCTGGCTTTCGTCACTTTGAGATAGTGTCTCCCATGGCATTCTGTAACTAAATTCACGCCTTGGCAATCGATATTTTGGGATAATCTCGTCCATGGCACATGAATCAGCACAAGGTGCTTACATGCCTTTGATAGGATATTTAGATATCCTAGGAGACAAGCACCGAGGAGACGATACGTTATTGTGCATCTTCTAGGGGAATTTCCTGTCTCTCCGTGCTGGGAACTCGTCCAAATCAACTTGTGTTTTCGAGCCGCTCCTAATCTAAGTAGCTTTTTCAGAATAGAATAAACGCTTTTGTGTGATTTTTATTGTTAAGCTCACTGAACTAGACTGGTGTGTGGATTAGGGTGCTTAGGTTACCAAGTTTCGCAAACTAGAGGTTAGGTAACGAGGTCAAATAATCCCTAAGCCTTAGACCTAATACATAAGTTTCGCACTTTCCTTAACCTCTTGAGGATTAATCTGAATCTTAACGGATACGTGAATGTTTAAGCCCTAGAATAGGCCCAAGAGGCCTAAGATCAGCACTCATACTAATCTCCATGTCTCTATGTTATTTTAGGACTTAATTTTTTCTTTTGATTTGGTCTAGAACTTTGAGTAATTTCCATGATCGAGAGCTAATGATTATCATTTTTGTTCTTGAATGTTGCTCGTTTTTTGGCATTTTGAATTACCACCTCATTTCCTCCTCAAGAATGATATGCAATTAAGCTCACAAAATTTTCTCCCCTTTCCATATTTTTGTTCTTTTTCAATTTTTTATTTTTTTGGTTTTTTGAATATGTATATTTTTTGTGAGAACCCCTTAGAAACTTGAATTTTTATGTGTTTGCACTTTAACACCCCTCTATGCCTAAGTTTTGCAATGTCCTCATTGTAAATCAGAAGGTATGAAATCAGCTTGGTTCAAGGGTTAGAACAGGATCAAATGGTGGGTGAACGGGTTAGGATGACTGTTGCGGATGATTTCAAGGTTTGGTATGTGTACCAAAGGTGGGATCAACTATTCTAACTCTGAACTCTAGGTGCAGTAGACATGAAGCTCAAAAGGATAATCAGAAGGGTCTCAGGTTTTTGGAATGACGGGTTACCTCACGTTAAGCGCTAAATTCAATGCCTTCAGCCGAGAAGAAAATGGTCATGGAGGAGTGGTCAAATCAGCAGAGTTTTGTAGAACAAGCACCTCGATTAAAAGCCTGGTTGGTCCAACCACGTGCTTGTTCAGAACTACAGGCTGATGATGTAGCCAAAACCCAATCAGTCTAGTGGGTTGATGGATGTGGATCAGTAGATGCAGAGCCCACCAGATATTCTGTGACTCAAAGATGTAGCAGTGCGAATCTTGGGTTTAGAAATGAAGATCTAGGGTTTGGCTAATTTGGTTTAGCCTGGTTAGAGTAGGGATCCTCAAAATAAAATGGATCTGAAAAGGATATAGGAACCCCACTAGTAGGATCAGAAAAGGATGGAACGTGATTATCGATCTGATCAGAGTTTGAAACCCGATCAACAGATGGAGGAGAATCATATGCAATCGGATCAGAGAGAGGTGAATCAGAGTAGAGGTTGATTCCGATGGCGGGTGGTCATGAAATCAAGATAATGATAAATATGTCGTCGTAGGTGCGAAAACATGGCGTTTTAAATTTATGAAACCGTCTCCTAAAAATACGAAAATAATGTCGGGAGTACGGGTCGTCTTATAGGGAGATAGGGATATTTAGATGATTTCCAACCTGATCAAGTAAATAATTTTTTTATTATTATTTATATTTTTTTTAACTACACCTATGTTGAGGTTCATGTGCCTTTTCATTGCCGGTCCCAAGCCCGGGTAAATCAAGAGGGTTGCATTAGGTAGCCGACAGCCAGCGTAAAATTTATTGGATCTTTAAACATGGATTCTAGCAAACACTCAAATTTTGTTGGGGCGTTCCCTACTTGCAACACGCTGCATCGATGCCTGGGTGTAGTGATAAATGAGCAAAGGTTCTCGCATGAGGAACGCATGCGAGTAATGAAGTTTGTTCTGCTACATTGTCGCCCAGATGTAGTCTAAAATGAGCAAGGGTTCTTGCATGAGGAACGCATGCAAGTAAAGAAGCTAGTTCCACCACTTCGCTATCGAAGTGTGTCACAAAGAATGCTGAGATTCGATAGTTGGAATATTGGTACTTTGACCAGCAAGCTCATGGAGATTGTGGATACACTGGTAAGGAGAAGGATTCAAATTCTTTACCTTCAAGAGATTAAGTGGGTTGGAGAAAAAGCAAAGGAAATCGAGAGAACAGGTTTCAAACTATGGTATTCAGGAAGGGACAAAGGTAGAAACGGCGTGGGCATTATAATTCATAAGGATTTGAAGGAGAGTGTGGTTGAGGTTAAGAGATTGGGTGATCGAATTATTTTGATAAAATTAATCTTAGAACAAGAGATTTTGAATGTCATTTCGATTTATGCACCTCAAGTTGGTCTGGAAGAAAAAATAAAGAACAAATTTTGGGGAGAGCTTGATATGATAATTCAAGGAATCCCACAGAGAGAAATGATTTTCTTGGGTGGAGATTTAAATGGGCATGTGGGAAAAGATGCTTTAGAGTATGCAGGAGTGCATGGAAATCATGGTTTTGGTGTTAGGAATGAAGAAGGGAAGATGTTCCTTGATTTTGCTATGGCTTATGATCTTTTCATAGCAAATACCTTCTTCAAAAAATGGGAAGAGCATTTGATTACCTATAAAATGGCTTAACAAGAACGTAGATCGATTACTTTGCTTTGAGAAGAAGGGATAGTTTATCTTGTAAAGAATGCAAGATTATTCCAGGGGAGAGTTTAACTATTCGACATCGTTTTTTGGTGTTGGATGTTCATTTGAAGAAGGCAAAGAAGAGAAAATTAGTGTCTAAGAATTTGAGAATTAAATGGTGGAATCTTAGGAATGAGCAAGTGAGATTTAAAGAGAAGACGATGCAACAAAAGACTTGGGATCTTGATGGTAGTGCTGATGAAATGTGGTTAAATATGGTAAACTGTATTAGGAAGGTGGCAAAGGAGGTGTTAGGCGTGTCTAAAGGAGGTGTTCTAGGACAAAAGGAGGCTTGGTGGTGGAGTGAGGAAGTGTAGGAGAAGATTAAAATTAAAAGAGCCTACTTTAAAGCCTTATATCGAGATAAGACCGATGAAAATATGGAAAACTACAAAAGAGCAAAGAAAGAAGCAAAGAAAATAGTTAGTGAAGCAGAAGCAAAAGCTTGGGAGCATTTTTATACGAAACTTGATTCTAAAGAAGGTGAAAAAGATATTTTCAAGTTAGCTAGAGCAAGAGAGCGGAAAACAAAGGACCTTACACATGTAAGATGCATCAAGGATGACGAAGGAAGGGTGCTTATAGCTAGTGAGGATATAAAGACAAGATGGAAAAGATATTTTCATAAGCTATTTAATGAAAAACAAAAGAATGATATCATCTTAGAGGAGTTAGCCAAGTCAGAAGAGTATGTGAATCGGGCATGTTATCGAAGGATACAAAAGAAAGAAGTAGAGGAGGCTTTGAAGATGATAAAAAGTGGGAGGGTTGTTGGGCCTGATGATATTCTTATAGACGTTTGAAGAATGACGGAAGAATGGGGTATAACTTGGCTCACAAATTTATTTAATACTGTGTGGAGAGGAAAGAAGATGCTAGAGGAATGGAGGAAAAGTTTTGTGGTACCTTTATACAAGAACAAGGGTGTCATACAAGATTGTTCCAACTATAGAGGTATTAAGTTGATGAGTCATACGATGAAACTTTGGGAAAGAATAATTGAAAGAAGGGTGAGGCAAGTCTCTATGGTAATTGAAAATCAGTTTGCCTTTATGCCAGGTAGGTCTACTATTGAGGCAATACATCTCTTGAGACGTATGATGGAGACATACAAAGTGAAGAAAAAGGATTTACATATGATTTTTATTGATTTGGAGAAGGCTTATGATTTTGTCCCAAGAGATATCTTGTGGAGAATTTTGGAGAAGTGACAAGTGCCAGTTATATATATCAACCTCATAAAGGATATGTACTATGGAGCAGCAACTTGTGTAAAGACTAAGGATGATTTGACGGACTACTTTAATATCATCATTGTTCTGCATCAAGGTTCGACTTTAAGCCCTTATCTTTTTGCCTTGGTCATGGATGAGTTGACGAAGCATATCCAAGTTGAGGTGCCTTGGTGTATTCCTTTTGCTGATGACATTGTGTTGGTTGATGAGACAAGAGATGTAGTGAACAGAAAACTTGAGCTTTGTAGAGAAGCCCTGGAAGATAAAGGATTACGTGTAAGTAGGACGAAGACTGAGTATATGAAATGCAAGTTTAGTAGTAGAAGGAACAATGAAGGAATTGATGTAAAAATTGGAGAAGAGTGCATTCCAATGAAAGATATTTTTAAGTACTTGGGATCCATTTTCCAACATGATGGTGGAATTGATGGAGATGTTACACATAGAATTAATGCAGGGTGGTTGAAATGGAGGGGTATTTATGGTGTTCTCTGTGATAAGAGGGTTCCTTTAAAAGTCAAAGGAAAATACTATCGAGCTGTGGTAAGACCAGCCATGTTGTACGGTTCTGAATGCTGGGCTATAAACTATAGGCATGTACAGAAAATGTCTGTGGCAGAAATGAAGATGTTAAGATGGATGTGTGGTCATACAAGAAAGGACCGTATTTCAAATGATTTTTTTAGAAAAAGGGTTAGGGTGGCACCGATAGAGGATAAAATGAGAGAGGCACGTCTAAGATGGTTTGGATATTTACAAAGAAGGCCATTAGATGCTCCAGTTAGGAGATGCGAGAAGTTGGATGCTGAACCCGCTAAGCGGGGGCGAGGAAGACCAAACAAGTGTTGGAAGGAAACAATTAAGTATGACCTCAATTACTTTAATTTAAGTCCTGAAATGGCTGAAAATCGATCTGTGTGGAGGCAAAGAATCCATATAGCCGACCCCACTTATTGTGGGAAAAGACTTGGTTGTTGTTGTTGTTGTATTTATATATTTTTTAATTTTTTATAATAAAAGGAAATTAATAAAACAAATACGGAGATAAATACGAAGTGAACACGTAATGCAAATAAGAACTTTATTGCTAATAGAAAATCAGAATAACAAGAAGAAGAGAAAAATAATCTCAGATAGAAATCCGGCGATGTCGTGACGGAGGTGGAGAGTGCTGTCGATGGTCGTCAATGGAGAATGTTCACGGAGTTGAGAGGTTGCAGAGAGATGTCGTGGAAGTGCGGGAACCCGTCAAAGAACATGCGAGATTTGTCACGCAATGTGGAGAGGGATGAGATTGGAGAGATATTTGAGAGGTAGGGAGAAAGAAGGAATTGAGAGGGGGAGAGTCCGTGGGGAGAGGGAGAGAGAGTATGAGAGGGGAGAGATGAGAGTTGTATCTTTATTTTTTTTTCAAGGGAGAAGGGGCCCTTTTATATCTCTGCAAATCCTTCTTTCCTCGATTCTCTCTAATGCTGCCACGTGGCGCACTATGCGCTCTCAGATCCTTCATCGCACGGGTCCCGCTCGCTCGCGCCTTCGCATTTTCTCCTTCAAATCCCACCTTATCATCTCAGTAGTCCGATTTCAAATCCTATGCGCGCTTCTCGCACCTTCCTGATCTCGCAACAACCCGCGCAATCGCGCCACGTGGGCTCATCTCGGCCCTCCAATCGCGCATACGCGCCCGCCCGCAATGCCACATCAACACTTGCATAGCGCAAGGCTCGAACCCACGTCCCGCGCTTACGTGCACGCGTGCGTGAGCCAATGCGTTGCACAAAGCCTTTGTTATATATATGTGCTTAACTATATTTATACTGATCCAATCTGGCTGGCGACGTGGCACGTTCGTGGCCGTTAGATGAAGATCCAATGGTCCACACTATGAGGAGAGGTGCCTTTAGGAGTTGGGGGTGCAGCAAGGGGCGGCTGCGATGGTGCCACGTGGAGCCATCGTGGCCATTCGTTCTTCTTCTCTTTATATCTGATGACGTCGGCCTCCGATTAAGTTGATTTCTACATCATTGGACTGCGAACGTCGCTCTGGATCCATCCGTACAGTTGGATTTGTCATCTGATGTCCAGATATTCTTCAATTTGTCCCTTGGCTCCTGCTCTTCTGCAGACTCCCTAGGGTGCTACGGGAGTTTGATCGATGCGATCTTGGATGCGTTGGACTCTCATCGTTATTCCGAATAGATCCACAAGGTTGGATCCGTCATCTGCAGCCCTGGATTACCTGTAATCATTAATACCTCTCAAATAATAAAGTTTAATACATAAAATACATATACTAACTACAATGCAAAATACGATGCATATGCATACATAATGTTCATGTTAAGCTAAGTTCTAACTTAATTCAGGTGAGTTAGAGCTTATGATTGCTGTGCAATCAGCGTGTCGGGGTTGGGAATGGGTTTCGTGAAGCTCTGTGTGTGGAACAAAGGTAGGGCTTCTTTGAGATTCAAATCATTGGCCTCAGCATTAGAATCAAAGAACTGATCATGGATGATGAGCTCATAAACTGGCTTGTAGTCATCAGGAAACAAAGGTTCTCCAAAATCAGAGTAAGATTCGAAATCATCGAAGAATTTGCGAAGATCGTGTTCTGAACCTGATTCCAGATCGGGAGTTCCACCACAGAATGAATCAAGATGTGTAGAATCAGCAACCTGACTTGGATCTAACCTAATTTCAAATTCTGAGTTCAACGCGGTGTCCTTATTAGTTATGGGCTCAGGTTCTTGGTTCCTAGGGTAGACCTAATCGATTCCCAACTCTTCCAACTCCTTGATTTTTGTATCATAAATCGGTATGACTTTCGAAAAATCAATTTGTGTCTCTGAGGAGGTTGGAGAGGTGTATTCATCAAATACAGGCCCGGAATCGTAATTCAAATCCAAAATCTGACTCTAATCACTTTGGGCCTTATGATTATCCCAAATAGGCTCGAATCCAGATTCTAGGTTAAAGGTAGGCATTGGATCACCAGGATCTAGGTTGGGCCCTACTGGGATGTCAGAAATACTCTCGAGAGTCACCTTATCAGAATGAGGGGCGGAATTTACACTCTTGAGAGGTTCTGTTTCAATTTCATCATCATAGATGTCTGGAAAATCTAAGCTCGATGGACTAGCTTCCTGGTTTCCTAGGGCTGGTTTGAAATCGTGATCACCTGCAATCGGGTCCTCCCAACCCATCTCAAGATCAGGTGTATCAATCTGTACGTAATTTGAATCAAATTCCATTTGGGTTGGGATTCTACAACTTCGATCATCAAACCCGGGATTGGGGAAATTATGTTGATTGCTAGAATTACTCCAAGATGTCACATTATCTGACGGGTATTTGTGATTAATCTTTTTATATAATGCATTTAGCAATTTTCCCCGATTCTCCATGAGAACTTGGTGTTTTCCAGAAATGCATGATTTGACCAACATTGCAGACACTCATTGTTATGTAATTTCACCAATTGAATGTGTTTTGCTAAGAGATCACCCGCGGTTGAACCGTGTTTCATTTGTGTCCATATTATGCCTGCACGATTCATAATGTGGCTTGTTGTTTTCTTAAATTCATCCTGAATGTCCCTATTAAAATATTCCTCATGGTATCTATAAGCATCCTCAATGATCTTGTCTTTGATAGTCATTTGGGACACAGGTGTTTGTCGAAGCGAAATTGGGTTTTAAAATAAATGCGTCGTAGTATAGCCAAAATCGCTTTGAAAACAAATGAATTTTATTACTCGAAAAATGTAAGTCCGAGGTCGAACACAGGGAGCAAATTGGGGTTCAAAAGCCAAGAACAAAACTTTCATATTTAAATATGCAATGACGAATCAAAGTTATAAAGCAAGAAAGATAATCTCAATGTATATAGAAGCTCAAAATAAAATATGGACGTCTGATGTGAAAATCAGACGTCTTAAATGCTAAGTGCTACATTGCTTCTTTGATTTCTCTCTTCTTCTTTCTTCTTTGGCTTCTTTCTTCTTCTCTGGCTTCTTTCTTCTTCTCTAATTTCTTCTCTCTTCTCTGGCTTCTTCTCTCTTCTCTAATTTGCTCTGGCCTTAGCTTCGTCTTCCTTCTTCTGTCTCTGACTTCAGCTCTTCTTCAGCCTTGCTCTTCACTTTAGCTGAGCCTTCTTTTCCTTAGCTACTCAGGCTTCTGCCCTTCCTTCCTTGGCTTCACCTTCAGCTTCCTTCTTCCTCTTCCTTGGCTTCACCCTTAGCTTTTTCTTCCTCTTTTTCTCTTGAGAGCAAAACCTACCCCCTACCCTCCCTGCGATCTCTCTTCTTTCTTCTCTCTCAGGCTCGCTCTCCCAGAGCCTTCTAGGGTTATCGGGTCGGGTTAGCGTACCCGGGACCAAGCCCACCTGTGTGGGTGGTGGGTGAGGAGTGCACGGGTAGTTGGGTCAGAACCAAATCTGCGGGGCGTGGGTCGCGGACAAGGCTATGGGTTGAGTGGGACCTCACCCCGTGTCAGGAGGCGATGAGCCCCTGACACGTTTTACTTTTATTCCATAGCTCCTGCTCTCAAACTTTTGAGGTGGGACTAAATGTCCCACCTTCCTCGAAGGTGCCTCCGTAGCAGAGGTCGCATTTAATTGCAGAGCTGCGTGAGGCTTGGACTACAATTGCTGGGTTGGAGATGTTCGCTAACGAAACCCGCGTGTCCTGGAACCTGAAGCCTGGTGCCTGGAGCCAGAGATGAAGCTTGCCAGCTTCTTCGAGTTTGCTTTAGTGGCGGTGGAGCACCTGTACCCTGTCCACAAGCAAACGGCCTTACGGCCTCGTCAAAATACATAGGAAGCTTCACCTTGGCACGGAGAAGGTGGCACGGTGGTCGGCGTGGCGCAGGGTGGCCTGGGCGTGCGTGCCTAGGTCACCCTGTGCGTGCAGGTGTGGGTGTGTTCGGGGGGCTTGTTGGGAGCGTGTGGCGGTGAATGGGAAGAGGGGTTATGATCAGTGAGTCATGGCAAAGCTTGTGAGGTGGTTGGCGAGGTGGGTGGATGCGTGGAGTGGCGGGAGCACCTCGCCGGTGGTCTGCTAGAGGTGGAGAAGATGGCGGTGGTGTGTGAGAGTTGAGGTAGAATAGCAGAAATAAATGAAGGAAAAATAATGAGTAGAGAGAGAGGACTTATCTAAGGGGGAATAGATGAAGGGGGGAGGGGAGGAGGCGGACGACTCGTATGTGCCATCGCCGAAGACGAAGGCCCAGTTAGAGGAGGACGGCGACGATGAGAAGGAGGCAAGCGCTTGCGCTGGTGCGACGCGACGCAGACGAAAGAGACAAAGGCAACTATGGCACTGGTATTGTGGCAGAGCGACAAGAGGAGATAGGAGTCACCGGAGTTTGCTGGGAGTTTGGTCGGAGGGGAAGAGAGGAAAATTTGGAGGTAACTCCGGCCAAATCAAGCTTAGGAGGAGCGGAAGGATCTGGGGACCCTTTTATAGCTAAGCTTCCAAGCATGGCAACCTCACCAGAGTTGGAAGGTCGAAAAAGACCCAAATCTCTCATGCGTTCGCATGAGAAATTGTGTAGAAATTGGAGCTCTAAATTAGGTTCACATGAATGGGGATTTCTCAGAGAATCTCCCTTTTAAATTTGAGTGGGATTCTCTGAGGAATCATGGAGTTCTTTCCCTTGAATCCTCATCGGAGTAGGATTTCCTCCACTATAATGGTGGAGGGACCTAATTGCAAAGGACGACGAGGAAACTAGGGGGTGTCTGCAATAGTTTTCAAACGTTAGGGGTAGAAATGTAATTGGGCTAAACTGTTTTGCAAAGTAGGTCAAGGTGAATTCCCCTTAGGTCAAAATTTTGGTACAAACTTAATTTGGACCTAAGGAATCCAATGGTGAAGTTGGATTTTAGGTTTGAACACATTTGACTGATAAATTTACACAAAAACCCAATTTAGGGTAAACATTTGACTAGGACCCCAATTTAGGTCAAAATAGGTTCTAAAGGCCAAATTGAAGGTTCTAAACCCTAGAGAATATTTTTCCATGAATTTTAGAGGATTTAGATGAATTTTATCCTTCCAAAAACCTTGTTAAATTAAGTGGGTCTATTTTAGGATTACAAGAAGTCATTTAATTCCTAGATTTCACGTGAACACTTTTTTGTTTGAACCAACCCAGTTTTTATCTTATTAAGACCATTTGACCTATGTTTAGCCCATGAAAAATCCCGTTGTTGCACTGCAATGGTAAAATTTCAATTTTACCCCTTGTTTCTTGCTTTTGTTTTAGACTGGTTATTCCTTGAGTTAGGACCTCCATTTGGTTATGTAGAAGCTTTTGTTCTCTTTTCTAGATCAAAATGAGATAGTTAGGGCTCATGATGATGTTTCCATCATACCCCCATGCCTAGCTTTTGCTAGTCCCTTAGCAAAATTTTAAGGTTTTAACTTCTGTTCTAGACCATGAGTTCCTTTCACACATTATGATGTGTGCGTTTTCTTTTCTTTTTGATTAGGTTAGAATGTCGACAGTAGGCCTAGAGGTACTCAAGTACCAACCAAATTCCAGACCTGACCAGCTCTAACCTCGGTCCTCCGCGAAGGTTTGTAAGGCCCACAGGAACTATCCTAAGGTTTGTTGGACTCTGCAGTTAAAGCACCCGTGCTTGAGACATATTTTAGCCTCGGTTCAATTTGCAGTGCATTTTTTGTAAGAGAGAGATAGAGGATTTATTTGTTTGGAGAGTTTTCTCTCTCTTTTCTTTTTAGTTCTAGCTTCGAATTGGCTTCTCAACATGGTCTGTATCAGATTCCTCATCCCCATCATCAATCCTCAAAAGGTCCCTGGCAATCGATGCTTCGTAATAGCACCGCCCATGGCAACCCCCAGAACCCTGGCCTTTGAGATTTCGAGATAATCCCGCTCATGGCGTTCTGTAGCTAAATCCAGACCTTGGCAATCGACATTTCGTGATAATGCCGCCCATGGCATCTGAACTAGCATGGTGCTTATGTGCCCCCAGTAGGATATGAAAATATCATAGGAGACAAGCACCAAGGAGACGATATGTTGTTACGCATCTTCGAGGGGAATTTCCCGCCTCTTCGCATCAGGAACTCGTCCAAATCAACTTGTGTTGATTGGCCGCTCCTAATCTAAGCGACTTTTTTTCAGAACATTTAAATGCTTTTGAGTGATTTTGATAGTTATGCGCATCGAACCAGACTGTGTATGGATTAGGGTACTTAGGTTACCGAGTCCCGCAAACCAAAGGTCAGTTAATGAGGCCGAATGCTCCTTAAGCCTTAGACCTAATACTTTAGCTTCGCATTTTCCCCAACCTCTTGAGAACTACCCAGATCTTAGTGGATACTTGAATTTTTAAGCCTAAGAGTCTAGCCCAAGAGGCCTATGATCAGCGTTCCTACTAATCTCTTTTGTGTCTCATTAGCACTATTTTCCTTCATTTTTCTTTTTCTTGATATGGTCCAGAACTTCAGTTAATCCCTTAATTTCTTACTAATGACTATCTCCTTTTCATTTTGTGCTCCCTTTTTTGACATTTTGCTCTTTTCCTCCTCATTTTCTCCTCATGATTTGTATGGTCTCAAAATTTTTTCTCACCTCAATTTTTTTTGTTCTTTTTCAAGATTTTTTTTTTGGGTTTTTTGTGATATGTAATTTTTTGTTGAAACCTTTTCTTGTGAGATGAGTTTTCATGGTGTTTTACACTTTCACACCCCCCATGCCTACGATTTGCAGTGTCCCCATTGTAAATTAGGTGGGTTTGAATTCAGCTTAATAGGTTTTGGGTGCACGAACAGCTTGAGGTGACTGTTGTGAACGATTTTTAGACTCGGGTACGGGTACCTGAGGTGGATTCGGCTGTTCTAATGGATGAACCCTAAAGTGAAATATGAATTTAGCATAGGAATGTCAAGAAAGGTTTTAGGTTTTTCAAGAATGACGGGTTGCCTCCCATTAAGCACTGAGTTTTACGCCATCGGCTGGGCGCAATGAGCTCAGGGAAAATGGAGGGTAAAGGATATCTCAGCCAAATTTATATCTGTCAAGTCAATGAACGGTTTGAGTCTCTAACCGTTCACGACGAAAGGTTCGGAATCGTGGCTAATTGGACTGATCTCAATGGCTCCATTTCCAAAGATTCGTCGGACTAGGTAGGGTCCGATCCATTTTGATCATAGTTTTCCTAAGAACAGTTTAAGCTTGGCATCAAAGAGTAGGACCTTTTGACCAGGATGGAAGATCTTTCTTGATATGTGCCTGCCGTGAAAGGCCTTAACCTGCTCTTTGTAAATTCGCGAGTTCTCATACGCGTCGTGGAGTAATTCATCGATCTCACTAATTGGAAGCTTTCTGTGGGTTCCCGCCTTAGAAAGATCTAGGTTGCAGTTCCGTACTGCCCAATAGGCTTTGTGCTCCAACTCTACGGGGAGGTGACATGCCTTCCCGTACACCAATATGAAGGGAGACATACCTAATTGGGTTTTGTGAGTGGTCCTATAAGCCCACAAAGCTTCCAGAAGCTGGGATGACCAGTCCTTCGTATCAGGTCGAACAGTAACTTGGGGGATTTTCTTGATCTCCCGGTTTGATAGCTCAGCTAGCCTATTAGTTTGGGGGTGGTAAGGAGTAGAGATTCGGTGTGACACCCCGTATTTGGTCATCAGTGACTTGAACTGAGCGTTAGTGAAATGGATCCCTCCGTTAGAAATTATAGCACGTGGAATCCCGAATCGCGAGATGTTCTGAAGAATGAATTTGATAACCACTTTATGATCATTGGTTTGGGTCGGAATGGCTTCGATCCATTTGGACACGTAGTCAACAGCAAGTAAAATGTACTCGAAGCCATCCGAGACAGGGATGGGTCCCATGAAATCAATCCCCTATATTTCGAAGATTTTGCATACCAAAATCGGCTGTAAAGGCATCATCTCACAATGGCACATGTTGACCAAGGTCTGGCAACGAGTACATGCCTTACAGTGATTGTACGCATCTTTGAAAATTGTGGGCCAGTAGAAGCCGCACTGGAGGGCTTTTGCTACGGTTTTATGACCTAAAAAATGTCCACCGCATGCTTGGTTATGGCAGAAAGATAGTATGTCTTGGATTTCCACTTCCGTGACGCATCGTCAAATTATCTGATCAGCATTGATGTGGAAAAGATACAGGTCTTCCCAGAAGTAATACTTGGCATCGAAAAGCAATTTGTCCTTCTTGGCCTTAGGCCAATCGGACGAGATCTGATGTGATGTTAGGTAGTTTACTATATCAGCAAACATGGAAGCCCTGCATTGATAGTCAGAAGGTGCTCATCAGGAAAATGTTCCATGATGGGTCTGGAAGGGTCGATGATCTCAGAAGGAAGACGGGACAAGTGATCAGCTACCACATTCTATTTTCCCGCTTTGTCATGAATCTCGAGGTTAAATTCTTGCAACATCAAGATCCAGCAGATTAATTGAGGTTTTACGTCCTTCTTTGCAAGGAGATGCCTCACAGTCATGTGATCCGAGTAGATGATAACACGGGAACCCAGGAGATAAGATCTGAATTTTTCCAAGGCAAATACTACGGCTAGTAGCTCTTTCTCAGTAAATGTGTAGTTACATTGAGTCTCGTCAAGTGTCTTGCTAGCGTGGTAGGTGACCACGGGTTTCCCATCAATTTTCGATGTATCGTACATGATCTCAAAGGGTTGAGACCAATCAGGGGACTATAGGATCGGGGCTTGGGTAACTTGGTCACGGAGGATTTCAAATGCTTGAGTGCATTCCTTGGAGATTTTGAAAGGTACATCCTTAAAGAGTAGAGAGGTCAGGGGGCGCATGATTTTCGAGAAATCAAGAATAAATCGACGTGCCCCAGAAAAGATCGGATGTCCTTGATCGAGCTAGGCATAGGGAGTTTGGAAATCAAGTTCACCTTGGCTCGATCGACTTTGATGCCTTTTCCTGAAATAAGATGTCCCAGGACAATTCCTTCAGGTACCATGAAATGGCTCTTTTCCTAGGAAAGAACCAGATTCATGTCAATGCACCGCCTGAGAATTTGGACCAAGTGCAGGAGACAATCATCAAATGATGCTCCGAATACTGAAAAGTCATCCATGAAGACTTCCAAATAATCACCTACCATCTTTGAGAATATGGCAAGCATGCACCGTTGAAAAGTCGTGGGTGCATTGCAGAGATCGAACGGCATCCTTCGGAACGCATAAGTCCCGAAGGAGCAGGTGAAAGTGGTCTTCTCTTGGTCCTTAGGATGGATTGCCACCTGGTTATAACCGGAGTACCCGTCCAGAAAGCAGAAGAATCTATTTCCCGCTAGTTTCTCGAGGATCTAATCAATAAATGGTAGTGGGAAATGATCCTTCTTTGTGGAGGAATTGAGTCTTTTGTAATCAATGCAGACTCTCCACAAGTTAGCCACACAGGTCGGTATGACTTCTTCGATTTCAATCGTGATAACGGTGAGTCCTGCCTTCTTAGGCATAACCTAGATTGGACTCACCCACTGACTGTTGGAGATCGGGTAGATGATCCCTGCATCTAACCACTTAATGATTTCCTTTTTCACGACCTCCTGCAGATTAGGGTTTAAACGTCTTTGCATTTCTCGAGAAGGTCGTGTGCCCTCTTCGGTGTAGATACAGTGTGTGAAGTAATTGGGGCTGATACCAGTTAAATCATCGAGAGTCCATTAAATGGCTCTACAATGTTGCTGGAGAATAGTAATCAGACGGGATTCCTAGTCAGCTGTGAGTTTGGAGTTTATAATCATAGGAAACGCCTAATTGGAACCCAAAAAGACGTATTTCAGATGATCGGGAAGAGGCTTGAGTTCCAGAATGGGGTTATCAGCAGCAGCGGGCGGTTCAGGGTGTGTGTTAGGAGCCAAGGAAAGAGTTATGGGTGTATCTAGATCAGGGTCAGACTCCTCTGTTTGAGGGTTTTGATCTTCTTGTGGTTGGTCGGGAGTAATCAGGTTGTCCTCGATGTATGGTTCATCAACCACGTCCTTGATATCACATATTTGTTCTATAACGCCGTAATTAATCCCTTGTTGGGTCTTAAAGATGTCAATTTTCAGTGCGTGGTTCCCGAATTTCAGTTCAATTTGGCCCTCCTCATAGTTTATATTGGCCTTAGCAGTGGCCAGAAAGGGTCTCCCTAATATAATCGGTGTATCCCTTGGGTTTTCAGGTGCATCCATATCTAAGACTATAAAATCCACCGGGACAAAGAAATCCCGTACCCTAACGATGACATCCTTAGTACTCCTTTAGGTGACTTAATGGATCGATTAGCTAACTGTAATGTCACCTCTGTTGGTTTAAGCTCAGATTCTTCAAGGTGGTCAAGGAGGGATGTAGGTATTAGGTTTATGGAGGCACCTAAATCTAATAAGGCTCTGTCGAATTGAGTATCACCAATAGTACATGAAATTAGGGGAGTACCTGGGTCTTTAGCCTTAGGTGGGAGTTTGCTCAAAATTATAGAGTTGGCTTGCTCTGACAGTACGATCAGACTCTCACTTTTGGTTCGCGGCTTACACTTGGGTGTACATACGTTCTTCAGAAATCGTGCGTAAGCCAGTACTTGGTGGATTGCATCAATCAAGGGGATGTTTATATGGACCTGTTCAAAGAGCTTGACCAGATCCCCCTCAGGAGCCACGGGTTTGGTTATCCTTTTTCCCTTGGTTAAGGCCTTGAGAAATGGAACCTTGGTTGATTCCTCTAGAATAGGTCCAGGTTCTTGATCTGCGATAGGGGTGTCTTGGATAACTATCCTAGGGCTTGGGTTACTACCAGGCTTAGAGTGGCTTGGATAAGGTGGGTCTTGAGTTTCTTTACCACTACGGGTTGTTAGGACTTTAGCCCTACCTGGTTTTGGTTTGGGGTTGGTAAAATAGGTGGCTGCTATTGAAATCCCGCATAAGATGTCGAAGCTTCCATCTCGTTGGGTGACGAAATAGAAAGGGCCTGATAAATCATGTGGGCGTGGCCCAGATTTGGGTTCATAACGTGCCTTTGGTTCGGCACGTTATTTGGATTCGGCAGAGGTTGCGAAGGGAGTGTGCCAAGTTGGCGGGAATTTTTCGCTTGGGCGAGTTGATTGCGAACCTCTGTGATCTCGTCCTTGTGTTGTTTTTGTATTGCCGCATTCGTCTTTTGAATGTTAGCCAGAGTCTGAAGGATAAGAGTCATTTGATCTGCTTGGTTTGGCCCAGATTGATAGGTGGGGTTGGGCCGAGGCTGAGGCAGCTGATATGGACGAGGAGCTTGTGGATGGGGTTGATAAGGTGGTCATTGATTCTGAGTATTTCTCATCCATAAGAAGCTGTGATGATTCTGCCATCTAGGGCTATAGTTATTAGAGAATGGGTCATTCTAGATGGTGTTGAGGTCCTCGCAGGTCTGAGGAACCTCAGGAAAATCAGAGTACGAGGGTTTAGAGTTCCCCCAACTAGAGTAGATCGGATCGGAGTTTCCTCCGGTCTTGGAGTCAGACGGGGGTGGACATGGGTCCATCCCTTGAGAAGATCAGTGATAGATGTTCTGCACAGTTTCCCTCCCAAGAGGTGACTGTGCAAACGGGTTTTGTGCAGAGGTGGCTCACTGCAGATGTCGAGTCAGCTCCTTCACCTTCTTATCTATGATAGAGACCTTGTCCAACCGACTTGCCGTCAGCTCCAAGTCGACGGATGTGGACAGGCCCTGCGTCTCATGTGCTCCCCTAGGATTCGTCGATGCGCAGGCATTCGTCTGGTAGAATAAGCCCATGGAGTCATTATTGATGGAGTTCTCTCACATATTCTAGAGAATATCCCATACAGTGTCTTCGTGTTGACCCATGATATTTCCTCCGCAGGTTGCATTGACGAATAATCGAATGTCTTCACGGAGTCCCTAGTAAAAAGACTAGACTTGTTCCCATTTAGGAACTTCGTGATGGGAGCACTTCCGCATGAGATCCAAGAAACGATCCCATGCCTCATGAAGAGGTTCTCCAGATTGTTGAGTGAAGTGAGTGATCTGGTGGCACAAGGCATTTGTCCGACCAACAGGGAAGAACTTTTTCAAAAATTCAAACTGGAGTTCAACCCACGTGTTGATCGGACGCGTCTGTGTCTGATACCAATGAGCTGCCTTGTCCATGAGGGGGAAGGAAAACATTTTCATAAGCAGAATATCCTGATTTTGTACATCTGACCCGAAGGTCTTGGCCAGATGTTTGAGTTGTTTGTTGTGCTGGAAGGGATCCTCAGAGTTAAGCCCATGGAACTTTGGGATAGCATGAATCATGTTATGCTTGAGTTCAGAATTAGGACCTCCAGTCGGGATTTGGACTCGAGGTTCGATCACTACCGCAGTGGGATTACAGTAATCTCGCATCATAGGGCACTGCGGCGGGTTTACAAACTTCTGGAATAGATCATTCAGGTGTTGGAGTTGGTGTTCAAGGTTGTTTTCTTCTTCAATTGGTTGTGCCATGATGATGGAAGGAGAATTCGGTTATGATGAATCAGAGGAGAGGTCTATGTGGTGGGGTTGCTGCACAAACATGGACATCGAGGCTTGGCCTCGGAGGGAGTGGATTTCTAAAGGAGGTCTTAAGGATGGTCTCAAGGACCTCCTACGAAACATGCACGGATGGATTAGACGAGATTAGAATGTGATGGACCCAATCGAGACACCCAAAAAATTTGGATGACTATAGAGATTCGGGGTAGATGATACCCCTTAGTCAGAAAAAGCCGTCCACCTAAGAAATACCTGGTCAACCAGAGAGGGAGAGTCCTGCAAAGACCCCTACACGGTAGAGCGTCCTGACGAGTTACAGGATTTCCCCCACCCGACCTCTCTTGTCACTGAGATTCCTAGTAGACCAGAATGGGGACCTTGATATCTTAAGTCTACCACTTTTAATTAAGATCAAAGGTGCTTAGGGTTCCACTTGAACTTTAGATATTTTGAGTGCAAAAGTGACCTAATTTCAAGGTTGGTTGACCCAAGGGGTCAACTTCACCTATTTGTCCTTTGAGAGCTTTAGGTCCTTTCTTTTAGGGTTCAAGTGAACTTAAGAGCTTGATTTTTAGGGTTTCTCTTGGATAAGTCTTTTCAATTAAGGCTTAGGCACACCTCTTTTTGGAAAATTGATTCTTGCTTAGAAAGGATGTGTCTCTAAAACCCTAGATTGGAATCCTTAAGTTGGCTCTAATTGGTCCAATTTAGTTGCCACAAAGATGGTATGTAGGGCTCAATCAAGAAGGTGGTAGCCCTAGTTACCTTAAATGGATGCACAATTCAAAATGTGTTGAAATCAAAATCAGGCAACTTTGGTGAATTAGCTAGATATGGAAAGTAGGTAGCCCTAAATTGATTTTTTTCTTTGTTTATTCCTTTTCATAATTGAGGGGATTAAGAGAAAGGGCTAATGAGAAATTACCTGTCTTGGGTGTGGTTGTTGTGCGACTGTCTTCTTTTTGAATCTTCTCCCCTGAAACAATCACAAAAAAAGAGATAGATCAAGTTAGTATGGAATTAGAAGTTGTGATCAAGATTTCTAAATTGCCCGTTGCTCCCCGGCAACGGCACGAAAATGTTTGTCGAAGCGAAATTGGGTTTTAAAATAAATGCGTCGTAGTATAGCCAAAATCGCTTTGAAAACAAATGAATTTTATTACTTGAAAAATGTAAATCCGAGGTCAAACACAGGGAGCAAATTGGAGTTCAAAAACCAAGAACACAACATTCAAATTTATAATATGCAATGACGAATCAAGTTATAAAGCAAGAAAGATAATCTCAATGTATATAGAAGCTCAAAATAAAATATGGACGTCTGATGTGAAAATCAAACGTCTTAAATGCTAAGTGCTACAGTGCTTCTTTGATTTCTCTCTTCTTCTTTCTGTGGTTCTCTGTCTTCAGCTTCTTCTTTCTTCTTTGGCTTCTTTCTTCTTCTCTGGATTCTTTCTTCTTCTCTGGCTTCTTTCTTCTTCTCTGATTTCTTCTCTCTTCTCTGGCTTCTTCTCTCTTCTTTGGCCCTTCTTCTTCTTTCTCTTCTCTAATTTGCTCTGGCCTTAGCTTTTGCTTCTTTCTTCTGTCTATGACTTCCGCTCTTCTTCAGCCTTGCTCTTCTCTTTAGTCGAGCCTTCTCTTCCTCAGCTGCTCGGGCTTCTACCCTTCCTTCCTTGGCTTCACCTTCGACTTCCTTCTTCCTCTTCCTTGGCTTTACCCTTAGCTTTTTCTTCCTCTTTTTCTCTTGAGAGCAAAACCTACCCCCTACCCTCCCCGTGATCCCTCTTCTTTCTTCTCTCTCAGGCTCGCTCTCCCAGAGCCTTCTCGGGTTATCAGGTCTGGTTAGCACGCTCGGGACCAAGCCCACCGACGTGGGTGGTGGGGGAGGAGTGCACAGGTAGTTGGGTCAAAACTAGGTCTGCGGGGCATGGGTCGCAGACAAGGTTATGGGTTGAGTGGGACCTCACCTTGTGTCAGGAGGCGATAAGCCCCTGACACTTTTTCCTTTTATTCCACAGCTCCCGCTCTCAAACTTCCGAGGTGGGACTAAATGTCCCACCTTCCTCGCAGACGCCTCTACAGCAGAGGTCGCATTCAATTGCAGAGCTGCGTGAGGCTTGGACTCTAATTGCTGGGCTAGAGATGTTCGCTAACGAAACTAGCTCGTCCTGGAACCTGAAGCCTGGTGCCTGGAGCCTGGGATGAAGCTTGCGAGCTTCTTCGAGCCTGCTTCAATGGCTGTGGAGCACTTGTACCCTGTCCACAAGCAAACGGCCTCACGACCTCGTCAAAATACATAGGAAGCTTCGCCTTGGCACGGTGAAGGTGGCACGGTGGTTGGCGTTGCATAGGGTGGCCTGGGCATGTGTGCCTAGGTCACCCTGTGCATGCGGATGTGGGTGTGTTAGAGGGGCATGTTGGGAGCATGTGGAGGTGAATGGGAAGAGGGGTTATGATCAGTGAGTCGTGGCGAAGCTTGTGAGGTCGTTGGTAAGGTGGGTGGATGCATGGAGTGGCGGGAGCACCTCGCCGGTGGTCTGCCAGCGGTGGAGAAGATGGCGGTGGTGTGTGAGCGTTGAGGCAGAATAGCAAAAATAAATGAAGGAAAAATAATGAGCAGAGAGAGGACTTATCTAAGGGGGAATAGATGAAGGGGGGAGCGGAGGAGGCGGACGGCTCGTATGTGCCATCGTCGGAGACAAAGGCCCAGTGAGAGGAGGACGGCAACGACAAGGAGGCAGGCACGTGCGCTGGTGTGACGCGATGCGGACGAAAGAGATAAAGGCAACTCTGGCATTGGTATTGTGGCAGAGAGCTGAGAGGAGGAGATAGGAGTCACAATAGCTTGCTGGGAGTTTGGCCGGAGGGGAAGAGAGGAAAATTTGGAGGTAACTCTAGCCAAATCAAGCTTGGGAGGAGCAAAAGGATCTGGGGACCCTTTTATAGCCCCTGGCAGAGGGCCTTGTGCTTGGAAGCCAAGCTTCCAAGCACGGAAACCTCATCGGAGTTGGAAGGTTGAAAAAGACCCAAATATCTCATCCGTTCGCATAAGAAATTGTGTAGAAATTGGAGCTCTAAATTAGGTTCACATGAACGGGGATTTCTCAGAGAATCTCCCTTTCAAATTTGAGAGGGATTCTCTGAGGAATCAGGGAGTTCTTTCCCTTGAATCCTCGTTGGAGTAAGATTTCCTCCACTGTAATGGCGGAGGGACCTAATTGAAAAGAATGATGAGGAAGTTAGGGGGTGTCTGTAATAGTTTTCAAAAGTTAGGGGTAGAAATGTAATTGGGTTGGACTATTTTGCAAAGTAGGTCAAGGTGAATTCCCCTTAGGTCAAAATTTTGGTACAAATCTAATTTGGACCTAAGGAATCCAATGGTGAAGTTGGATTTTGGGTTTAACCATGTTTGAATAAGAAATTTACACAAAAACCTAATTTACCATGAATTTTAGAGGATTTAAATGAATTTTATCTTGCCCAGAATCTTGTTAAATTAGGTGGGTCTGTTTTAGGGTTATAAGAAGTCATTTAATTCCTAGATTTCACATAAACCCTTTTCTGTTTGAACCAACCCACTTTTTATCTTATTAAGATCATTTGACCTATGTTTAGCTCATGAGAAATCCTGTTGTTGCACTGCAATGGTAAAATTGCAGTTTTACCCCTTGTTTCTTGCTTTTCTTTTAGACTGGTTATTCCTTGAGTTAGGACCTCCATTTGGTTATGTAGGAGTTTTTGTTCTCTTTTCTAGGTCAAAATGAGCTAGTTAGTGCTCATGATGGTGTTCCCATCAACAGGTTTTTTAATTACTTTGCCTAAGATGTCAGGTTGCATTTTCGAATCAAGTGGTGGAATCAAGATGTCGAGTCAAATTCAGGCTAAGATTGGAACTAATCATATTTGAAAGAGATTTCCAAGAAGATCTAATGATGCCCCTTAGGTTAAAAACCTAAGGACCTTCCTGTGTGTGTGCTCTAGAGAAAAGATGAGGGATTGGATATGAATTGGACCCAATCAAGGCACCCAAAGATTTTTGGATGACTAAGGCTGTTTTGAGGTGGATGATACCTCTGAATCATAAATTTGCACACCAAGAATTACTTGGGCAGCCAGGAAGGGAGAGCCTCGTAAAGACCTCTACATGGTAGAGCGTCCCCACGGGTTACAAGGTTTCCCCCACTCGACCTTCCTTGTCACTGCGATTCCAAGTAAACCAGAATGTATGAACTTAAAACGTTAAGTTTACCAATTTTAGACTAATTTGTGCCTTGGATTTCACTTGATTAGAAGTTGATTTGACTTGTGACCTAATTTGGAGGTTGATTGGCCCACAAAGTAGACCAACTTCACCTAACTTACCCTAAAAGATGAGGAATAAAATCTAGGTCAAGACCCACAAATCACCCTGAATTGACTCTCAGGTTATTAGGTCCATAATATTTAAGGTTCAAGTGAAATTAGAGCTTGATTTTAGGGTTCTTCTAGTTAGATCTTTTCAAGCACAAGTTTGGGTAGCACACAAATATGGGAGGGTATGTTTCCTTTTATGCAAGCAAGTGTGAACTAAAACTTCAAAACCCTAATATAGAAACCTTAATTTGCTCTATTCCAAGTCCAATTTGATCTCAAATTGTTCTCCTTGGACTTTAAACAAGAAGTGAGTAGTCCAAGAAGATTAGAAATTAAGCATAATCCCTAGTAGGTACAAGAAATAAGGATGGGGAATATCTAATCAGAATCGTCTCAGGCTTCAATCAGATATTTATTTTTTCGCAAATCAGGAAACTTGCCTTTAAATGAAAATTACTATGAAAATAAGGCAGGTGATTCCTAATTAGTTTTGTTTCCTTTTCTCACTTCCAAGGATTAGGAGATTAAGGAAAAAGAGAGATTACCTGCCTTAGGAGTGGCTGATTTGCGCAGAAGATTGCCTTGTGATGTACCTTGCAAAATCACAAGAAAACAGATAGGGCAAGTTAGTGCTCAAATATAATCAAATGAAACAAAGAATAGCGATGAATTGTGTGTTACTTCCCGGCAACGATGCCAAAATGTTAAGTTGAGTTTTTCAGGAGTTGTAGTATAGTGGTGAGTATTCCTGCCTGTCATGCGGGCGACCCAAGTTCGATCCATGGCAATGGTGCCAAAATGTTAACGCGCGAAAATGGGATTTTACAATCACTTCGTTGTAGTAAAGCCATAATCGCTTGTCAACAAATAAAATTTATAACTCGAATATCTAAAATGAAGTCCGAGGTCGAACACAGGGAGCAAATATGGAATTCACGCGCTAATCTTAAATAAAATATAATTGAGCACAGGAAATCAAGCCAATAATGATATGCAATGAATAATATTTACTCAAAACTGATCTTCAATGTAAAACATGAGTATATCAAGAGTTTGACAAGGCAAAAGGATATCTAAGACAAAATAATGGCCAATTATTAGTCTATGTATACATATATATGAATTACTCAATATCTGAAATAAATAACAATGGCTTGAACCACTTAAGCCAATTTCCACGCTAGCCAATGTTTCTACAGTACTGTTCTCAAAGCAAATCATACGTCGCCTTCCTTGGATCAGACAACTTAAACATCATCTTCACAGCACAACACAAGGTTTTTAAAGCCTTTCTCTTCTTCTTCTCAGGGCCTTCTCCTTCTTCTTTCCTGCTTCTCTTTTCTTCCTTCTCTTCTCACGCACAAGTGTCTTCGCAAGCTTCCCAACAACTAAGTGTTGGGAGTTTTCTCTAAAGAACAAAACCCCCCCTTCGACCACCGGAGGTTTTCTCTTCTCCGGTGCTGGCCAATCAAAGTCGGCGTCTCTCCGATCCTTTCGTCCAATTAAAGTAGGTAAATTAGGTCCCTTTAGTTCTCTAGGTTCTTTTCCCCTCTTTCAAACTCCAAATCGACCCTCAACTCTGCTGCCAACCACCTTCATCTCCGTCTCCGGCCACACCTCCAGCGAGGTCTTTCACTCACCTCACGCCACCAAACGCCTCACCAACCCTTTCAAAATCTCCGCCATTCATCCACCTTCAAAAGCCCTCTCCTATTGAGGGCTTTTTACCCCTCCAAGCCTCCTTCGAACAACCCATTGCTGCACCACAATTTTACATCAATTCTAGCTAACGACGACACAAGCCGCACTAATTCAAGAGCCTCACCTCGGCAGCTTTGCGAAGGACATGTGGGACATATAATCCTACATCATGGAGTTACAAGCTCCTGGTGGCAGATAAATTGAATATGTGCATATGCCTTATCACCCAGTACACGGGGGTCGGGTCCCCATTCACCTGCATGACCCATTAACCCGACCTATTGAGCACTCCTCAGCTACCACACACCCCTGGTAGCCCTGGTCACTGTTCATGATCCGAATACCTGGTTACGACCCGAATATTTGAGAGAATAGGAGGAGGGAAAGAGAGAGAGAGTGGTGGAGGGGGGGGGTTTGCTCTCTAATGTTTAACTCTGTGTAGACACTTAGCCACTGAGAGGGGTGTGTTCCCCTTGTGCGTGAGAGAAAGAAGAAGAGGAGAAGGCTCTGTGAAGAGAAGAAGAAGAGAAGCTGAAGAACAAAAGGAGAGAAAGGCTTCGAAAGCCTTGTGCGTGTACTATAGCAACGACGTTTTAAGTTGTCTGATCTAAAAAGCCAACGTCTGATTGAGCATTTGATACTTTGGTCACTTAAGCTTGCGTGGCATTACTAATTCAGGTTACTATTCATTTATTTCCTATAATTAAGTAATTACTATATATGTGTCTAAACTAATAAACATTGCTACAACAAAACATATTTAAACTCGTAAAAAAAACTAGACTTAACATTTTGGCACTTTTACTGAGGAGAAGGGAAGACGGTGGGAAACTAGCCAAAAATGAGCTAAGGATGTGAGGAATGCCATGGGTGTGCTTTTATAGGTGTTAGATGGTCGTTCCAAGCTTGGAATCCAAACTTGAAACCACGGCAACTCGACGAAGAAGGAAAATCGAACCTTTGAAAGGTTCGCAAGAGGTTTTGAGTGGGATTCTGAGCCCAAGATGCAGCTCATATTGAAGGGAAATCTCACAGGAGTCTCCCTTCCAATTTTGGAAGGGTTTGATCATGAAATCAGGGAGAAATCCCTAATTGAAGTTCGTCGGAGTAGGTGGTTCCTTTGCGATTATTGTGGAGGGACCTATTTGTGAAGATGACGATAAAATTAGGGACCTATTTGCAAGGATTTCAAAAAGCTAGGGGTGTATGTGTGAGAAAAAGAATCAGACTATACTGAATTGCAAACTAAGTCAAGATGATCTCTGATTGGGCCCAAATTTTGGTATAAACCTAATTTGGACCCAAGGAATCTGATGGTGAAGTAAGATTTTGGTTTTGACCAAGTTTGACTGGGGAATTTAAGCAAAAACCCAAATTAGGCAACTTCCTGTCTAAGACTATTTTAGGTTTAAATGGGTTACAATGGTCAAATCAAAAGTACTAAACCTTATAAAATATTTTTCTATGATTTTTAGAAGGTTTAGGTGAATTTTATCCTGACCAGAACATTAGTTAATTAAGCGAGTCTTAAATTAGGATTTCGAATCTCCATTAATTCTTGAAATGTGTGAAAACCCATTTCTGTCTGCATGGACCCTCTTATTAGACATTAATGACCATTTGACCTTTAATAAACCCCTGGGAAATCCCGTGATTATTCTGCATTTATAATATGATGTTAAAACTGCATATTTACCCCTGATTTAATGTATTTCTCTCAGAAAGGATAATCAGTGAATTATGGCTTTTTGGCAGTTATGTAGGAGCATTTGTTTATTGATTGTGACTTATTAAAGCTAGTTATTGCTGATGATGATGTTTGTATCCCAACTAGAACTAAAATCTGTGAAAGAAGCTGATGATGATGTCATCATCAGCTTCTTTCACAGATTTTAGTTCTAGTTGGGATACAAACATGTTAAGTGCAAGGTTATTAAAGAATGATTTGGTTTGAATTCCCTTTGAGATTTCACTAATCACTAAATCTTTAAGATGGCCTTTGGTGTAGGTTAAGTCTTTAGGAAGTTCACTAGAGATGGTGTCTTCAGGTATATTTGAAGGATCATTTAGAGGTTGATCATCATCTTTGGTTGATGCATTATTTGACTGATCTGCTTCATCAAAGGACACATGCAAAGTCTCTTCAACTACCATTTTCTTCTTATTAAAGACTTTGTAGACTTTACTTCTAGAAGAGTATCCTAGAAAGATTCTTTCCTCACTTTTTGCATCAAACTTATCTAGGCTCTCCTTTTGATTCAGTGTGAAACAGTTGCAACCAAATACTTTAAAGTAAGAGATCTTAGGAGTCCTATCAAAGCAAAGTTCAACGGGTGTTTTCTCAAGAATAGGTCTAATAGAGGCCCTATTTTGGATATAACAAGCAGTGTCTACAGCCTCAACCCAAAAATACCGATGTAGCTTTAACTCGCACAGCATAGTATAGGCACACTCTTGTAGGGTTCTATTCTTTCTTTCTACAACACCATTTTGAGGAGCTGCTATAGGAAAAGAAAATTCTTGTTTTATCCCAAAAGAAGAGCATAATTCTAGGAATTTTTTATTTTCAAATTCTCCTCCATGATCACTCATAATCCTAGTGATAGGAAGGCCAGATTCGGTTTGAATTCTCTTAGCTAATTTTCTAAATTCTTAGAAAGTAGAATCTTTTGATCTTGAAAATAATACCCAAGTATATTTGGGGAAGTTGTCCATCAAGACAAGATAGTATTTGCACCCATTTAGACTTTTAGACTTGGTTGGTCCGAAGAGATCTAAGTGGATCAACTCATGTGCCTTGGAAGTGCTGACCATGTTTTTAGGTTTGAAAGATGTTTTATGCAGTTTTCCTAGTTCGCAGGATGAACAAAGATTTTTCTGTCTAAAGGAAATCTTAGGCAACCCTTGTACTAAGTCGTGTTTCACAAGCTTGTTTATATTTCACATGTGAACATGACTAAGTTGATGATGTCACAATATTGACTCATCATTTGATGCAACCAGTCAATTTAGATCGTTGCATTTATCAAAGTCAATAGTGTAGATGTCTTTTGATCTAGCTTTGATCAAAAGGATTTCCTTTGAATTTTTATCCCTAATTTTAAAATCTTTTGAAGTGAAAGTGATTTTATAGCCTTTATCACATATCTGACTTACACTAAACAAGTTATGTTCCTTTATCACATATTTGACTTACACCAAGCAAGTTATATTTTGGGCCACTAACAAGATGAACATTATTGTAGGAAATTTTGGAGTTACTAATTTAGCCAATACCAGTAATATGGCCCTTGTGATTGTTGCCATAAGGTGATTGAACCACCTTCCTTGCGGTTGAGGTTGAGGAATGGGTCTTCTTCTCCTGTCATGTGCTTCGAACAATCGTTGTCCATAACCCATCTTCCTTTTCCTTGGACCTATCATTGGTTTACGTCTGTAAGGTCCAGTGTTTCTCCTTACAGCTATAAGGTGTCCATCTTTTTGATGATAGAACAAGTCTAAGTACTTTGTTAATCCTTGAGAGTTTCTTACAAAACAAGATTGCAAATCTCTTTTTGGTACCCATTTTTGTTTGGGTTCAGTTATGTTAGTAGGTGTCTATTTAGGCATGGACTTATTCTTAGCCTTAGGACTTGAGGGAATTTGCATGTCAGATTATGAAGTGGATGCTTCATGATCATTATTAGGAATATATCCTAACCCAAATTTTGTAGTGGTTTGGGTTGGTGTGCCTAATAGCTTTTCTAGATTTGCTCTTCCTTGTGTGAACTTAGCTAGGTCATTTACAAGAGCAATAGACTTTTGTTTTAATTTTCCTAATTCTATCTGAAGTGAGTCAATATAAGCCTTAAGAGAGGTGATCTCTTGAGACAATTGTTGATTTAGAGATTCAACACTATTCCTCAAATTAATTCTTCATCTAGGTCTTTAGTTAATTTCTTATTAGCTACTTGAAGTCCTTTAGCTAAATCATGTAGCTCATAAAATGCTTTTAATAATTCATCAAAAGTAAAAGACGACACCTCATCTTCAATTGCCATAAGACCGCAAAGTGCTTCTTCGCTTGAAGTGTCTTCACTTTCTTCTTCTAAGCTTGTTTTGCTATCATCCCGTGCCACTTACAAAGCCTTCTTTACTTCACGTTTGGGAAATCTCTGAGCCTTCTTTTTGTCATTCTCCTTCTTAAGTTGAGGGCATTCATTTCTCATGTGCCCTTTCTTATTGCAGTCGTAGCAGATGGCTTGATTTTCTTCAGGATCTTCATTCTTTTTCTTCCAGCTCCTTTTGTTTTTTAGGAACCTCTTGAATTTTATGGAGAGAAGGGCTATATCCTCTTCGTCTTCTGTTTCTGATTCCTCAGTGTCAATGTCTGCTTTGAGAGCAAGATCTTTCTTTTTCTTTCCTTCACCTTCATACTCCTTCATGTAATCAAGTTGAACTTCATAGGCCATTAGACTACCTATGAGATCATCCAACTGAAGCACTAAGAGATCCTTTAACTCCTGAACCATGATTGTCTTTGTTTCCCAGTCACTTGTAAGTGATTTGAGTATCTTGCGAACCAATGCCTCATTCATGACTGTCTGATCCAGGTTTCTCAGAGAGTTGATGATGTTAATGAATCTTGTATGCATTTTCTTGATGGTCTCATACTTCTGGGTAAGGAGATTGAATCTAGTTTCCTTCACTTTTGAAGTCCCTTCATGAGTGACTTCAAGAATGTTCCAGATCTCGTATGTGGTTTTGCAAGTAGAGACACTGTTGAATTCTTCCTTGGATAGACCACAGAAGATAGCAGTCATGGCCTTGGTGTTATACGTAGCTATCTTCTTTTGGTCAGTAGTGATAGCTACTTCTTCCTTCTTTCTGGTCTGGTGTATTTGGATGCTATCATGTCACATACTTCATAATCCATTGAATCCAGAAATATTTGCATTCTGGTCTTCCAATATCCATAATTGGTGCCATCGAATAAGCGTGGTTTGACCACAGATTGACTCTCAGCATATACCTCAGAGGATTTTGACATCCTGGCTGGAGTAGAACTCAGCTCTGATACTAAATGTGAGTGCATCAGAGCCTAAGGAATCAAGAATACTCTAGAGGGAGTGAATAATGTAAAATCTATTTAAAATAGAACTTAAAAAATCATTCACTACAGATAAAATATGAATAACCACAAACCAGAAAAGTAACACCTGATTTTTGAGTGGAAACCCTTCCAGGTGAAAATCACTACTTAAGCCTCCTAGCTTATGATTTTCTTGACTAGTCGATGCTAGTCAAATCCACTATCACATATCACTTGAACAAAGGTATCACAACCTATAACATCCTAAAATTCAGATTCTGAGTCATTTCAAAGTGGTTTAGGTCAAATTGAACCCAAAAGCCTAGTTGTGGTTTCGTGCTGGTGTCAGCACCTCCTTAAATTGCCAAAAAATGAGCATTTCGAGTCAACCCCTAATCAAACATTGTCAAAAGGGTGCCATGTATGGTACCGTTGGTTTCCTCTCATTGTAAACTTTTCAACGACGCTTGTTTAACGCTAATCTGAGGTGTATGCTCAAGTTATGGTCAAAATAAGTCAAAAAGGACCAAAATGTAAGGTGAACCCAACCCTAGGGTATTTTTGGTATTTCACCCCACTAAACCTATTTCCAACCGAATTTGGGCCTATAAAAAGACCCCCTTAGGTCTTTGGGTCGTCATTAGCCTTTAAACCCACTAAAACTAAAGAGAAAAAGGAGAGAAAAGAATTAGGATTCATTAGAAATCCTAATTCAAAATCATAGGGACCTAATCACGAATCTGAAATCTCCAAGCTTCCCACCGCAAAAGTCACGGCGGCAGTGACGACCACAGCAGGTGTGCGACATGTGGCTGTGGCGTGGCACCCAAGGGCAACGTATGGTAAGGATTACGCATGCATTTTCATGCGATCGCGTGAAGCGATGAAGCACGATGAGACGATTGGTGATGCATGTCACGATCCTGCGGTGTTAGGTGCGATCCGATGGGTAGTGCCCAAGCGAATCACTTTGAGACATGTGTCACGTGCATGGCTCGCGTGAGGTGGCGGCCAGTCTTGCCCGGGTGCATGCACAGATTTTAAGGAGGGTGTGGAGACTACCCCCAGGCCTTGTGCGCATGATTTGAAGTCACCGTGACCCTCCGATGAGGTTAGGTAGAGTAGTCTACCCTTTAATTCTGGTTCATTTTTGGGTATTGCGAACTCATTTCGTGTACTTCGCATGTCTCATGCCTGTTGATATGTGTTTCCTCTCCTTGCTGAGTTTGGAACCCGGTAGGGGTTATGATTAATGTCTTGGGTACTTGAATATTAAATGTGGATGTTGTAAATCAAGTCGTTGACTTGGAATATGAATAATCAAATTGATATAGTTAACTGCTAGATTAAAGGGAGTTAAGAACAATTTATTAGACTATTTTCATGAATTAAATGAGTTCAGAATATGGAATGTGGTCTTGTCATCGCATGTACGAAAGGAATTCTTTTTTTAGTAGAACTACCGTCATCAGGATGGTTAAATAATAATTTGATTGGAACCACAATCGAGAGTTGGAAATTAAGTCTATCAATAAATTTTGAAATGACGTTCGTGGCTCGCGTGAGGTGGCGACCAGTCTAAGTGAACCAGTTCGATTCAGGACCCCTCACGTTGTTTCATCCGGTTAGAGGCCTTCCTAACCTCGGATTTCGACAAATAAGGTACCGTTGGAATCGTATCGATGGGTACTACGCATTGGTGTAATTTATTCTCATTTTGGAGTATTTGTTCTTTAGTGAAAAATCAGAAATGTGATTAGGTGTCTTCGACCATGTTGTTGGTCCATTTGAACCAAGTCTTGCACGGGTGCATGCATGGATTTTGAGGAGGGTGTGGAGACTGCCCCCAGGCCCTGTGCGAATGATTTGAAGTCACTGTGACCCTCCGATGACGTTAGGTAGAGTAGTCTACCCTTTAATTCTGGTTCATTTTTGGGTATTGCGAACTCATTTCGCGTACTTCGCATGTCTCATGCCTGTTGATATGCGTTTCCTCTCCTTGCTGAGTTTGGAACCTGGTAGGGGTTATGATTAATGTCTTGGGTACTTGAATATTAAATGTGGATGTTGTAAATCAAGTTGTTGACTTGGAATGTGAATAATCAAATTGATATAGTTAACTGCTAGATTAAAGGGAGTTAAGAACAATTTATTAGACCATTTTCATGAATTAAATGAGTTTAGAATATGGAATGTGGTCTTGTCATCGCATGTACGAAAGGAATTCTTTTTTTAGTAGAACTACCGTCATCAGGATGGTTAAATAATAATTTGATTGGAACCACAATCGAGAGTTGGAAATTAAGTCTATCAATAAATTTTGAAATGACGTTCGTGGCTCGCGTGAGGTGGCGACCAGTCTAAATGAACCAGTTCGATTCAGGACCCCTCACGTTGTTTCATCCGGTTAGAGGCCTTCCTAACCTCGGATTTCGACAAATAAGGTACCGTTGGAATCGTATCGATGGGTACTACGCATTGGTGTAATTTATTTTCATTTTGGAGTATTTATTCTTTAGTGAAAAATCAGAAATGTGATTAGGTGTCTTCGACCATGTTGTTGGTCCATTTGAACCAAGTCTTGCACGGGTGCATGCATGGATTTTGAGGAGGGTGTGGAGACTGCCCCCAGGCCCTGTGCGAATGATTTGAAGTCACTGTGACCCTCCGATGACGTTAGGTAGAGTAGTCTACCCTTTAATTCTGGTTCATTTTTGGGTATTGCGAACTCATTTCGCGTACTTCGCATGTCTCATGCCTGTTGATATGCGTTTCCTCTCCTTGCTGAGTTTGGAACCTGGTAGGGGTTATGATTAATGTATTGGGTACTTGAATATTAAATGTGGATGTTGTAAATCAAGTTGTTGACTTGGAATGTGAATAATCAAATTGATATAGTTAACTGCTAGATTAAAGGGAGTTAAGAACAATTTATTGGACCATTTTCATGAATTAAATGAGTTTAGAATATGGAATGTGGTCTTGTCATCGCATGTACGAAAGGAATTCTTTTTTTAGTAGAACTACCGTCATCAGGATGGTTAAATAATAATTTGATTGGAACCACAATCGAGAGTTGGAAATTAAGTCTATCAATAAATTTTGAAATGACGTTCGTGGCTCGCGTGAGGTGGCGACCAGTCTAAGTGAACTAGTTCGATTCAGGACCCCTCACGTTGTTTCATCCGGTTAGAGGCCTTCCTAACCTCGGATTTCGACAAATAAGGTACCGTTGGAATCGTATCGACGGGTACTACGCGTTGGTGTAGTTTATTTTCAATTTTGAGTATTTGTTCTTTAGTGAAAAATCAGAAATGTGATTAGGTGTCTTCGACCATGTTGTTGGTCCATTTGAACCAAGTCTTGCACGGGTGCATGCACGGATTTTGAGGAGGGTGTGGAGACTGCCCCCAGGTCCTGTGCGCATGATTTGAAGTCACCGTGACCCTCCGATGACGTTAGGTAGAGTAGTCTACCCTTTAATTCTGGTTCATTTTTGGGTATTGCGAACTCATTTCGCGTACTTCGCATGTCTCATGCCAGTTGATATGCGTTTCCTCTCCTTGCTGAGTTTGGAACCCGGTAGGGGTTATGATTAATGTCTTGGGGACTTGAATATTAAATGTGGTTGTTATAAATCAAGTTGTTGACTTGGAATGTGAATAATCAAATTGATATAGTTAACTGCTAGATTAAAGGGAGTTAAGAACAATTTATTAGACCATTTTCATGAATTAAATGAGTTCAGAATATGGAATGTGGTCTTGTTATCGCATGTACGAAAGGAATTCTTTTTTTAGTAGAACTACCGTCATCAGGATGGTTAAATAATAATTTGATTGGAACCACAATCGAGAGTTGGAAATTAAGTTTATCAATAAATTTTGAAATGACGCTCGTGGCTTGCGTGAGGTGGCGACCAGTCTAAGTGAACCAGTTCGATTCAGGACCCCCTCACGTTGTTTCATCCGGTTAGAGGCCTTCCTGACCTCGGATTTCGATAAATATGGTACCGTTGGAATCGTATCAACGGGTACTATGCGTTGGTGTAGTTTATTTTCATTTTTGAGTATTTGTTCTTTAGTGAAAAATCAGAAATGTGATTAGGTGTCTTCGACCATGTTGTTGTCCATTTGAACCATGTCTTGCACGGGTGCATGCACGGATTTTGAGGAGGGTGTGGAGACTGCCCCCAAGCCCTGTGCGAATGATTTGAAGTCACTGTGACCCTCCGATGACGTTAGGTAGAGTAGTCTACCCTTTAATTCTGGTTCATTTTTGGGTATTGCGAACTCATTTCGCGTACTTCGCATGTCTCATGCCTGTTGATATGCGTTTCCTCTCCTTGCTGAGTTTGAAACCTGGTAGGGGTTATGATTAATGTCTTGGGTACTTGAATATTAAATGTGGATGTTGTAAATCAAGTTGTTGACTTGGAATGTGAATAATCAAATTGATATAGTTAACTGCTAGATTAAAGGGAGTTAAGAACAATTTATTGGACCATTTTCATGAATTAAATGAGTTTAGAATATGGAATGTGGTCTTGTCATCGCATGTACGAAAGGAATTCTTTTTTTAGTAGAACTACTGTCATCAAGATGGTTAAATAATAATTTTATTGGAACCACAATCGAGAGTTGGTGATGTAAATATATTTACACTACTTAAGATGTTTATTTATGCATGTTCTGAAGCATAGGATTGCATTGCATGCTATAGATATTGCATAACATGCATCATCTTGCATTTAGAGTAGTTTGAATAAAATGGAGGTTAATTGTCTCCTTTTATGTGCTTGTACAGGGAAAACTTTTTATCAGGGCCTCGGATCGAAGATCCAACCAAACAGATGTGATCAGGGCGATGATTGGAGTTCAACGACTCCAAGATCGCCCTAATCATGAATCTGTAGCATCAAATAGTGACTGGGGAACCCTAGAAGATCAATGGCTAAGATGGTGTAAATCCGTACTTTAAACGACAAATTCGACTGCATGGATGGATTCGGATCGACGATCTCAGCCTGACGACATGAAAATCAACTCAATCCGACACCCGTGGCACCATCTACAACATCAAGAAGATGGACGGCCAAGATGGCACCACGTGGCGCCATCTCAGCCGTCCAACCGACCCTCAAGACTGCCGCTGCTTTTTCAAAGAAGTTTTGGTGCGTGATTTGGGCCATTGGATCTCGATCCAACGGCTATGGATACGTGAGCCTTAAAACATCCTCGCGCCCATCCACGCTCCGTAGCGCAGTGAGCGAGGGTGTTATCGCGAGCAGGCGACGCGTGATCGAATCGCGCGAGAGGGTGAGCTGTGTGGATGAGCAGGTGCGATCGAGCGTTAGATCTCGATCGAGCGGCTGCGGGCACTCGATAGCGCCCACATGCTATCGCACACCCGCGCCTCACGCAGGATTGTACCCGGGCTGGCGCGCGTTGAGGAGCGGGGAAGGCGCATCTTAAGCCATCCGATCTCACGATCGGACGGCTGAGATTCAGCAGACGTGTGCAAGCGTTAAGTGCGCGTGAAAGCCAGCAGCCGCGCGGGCAGCGCCCACTACGCCCATGATGGGGCTTTAGCGACGGTTTTATCTGTCACTAAAGACCCCTTATTTATTGTTTTGAGATTTAAATGACCAAATTTCCCTCACTCCTTGCAACTATAAAAGGAGACCCCCTCCACACGAAATTCTCATCCCTTCCTTCTCTTCTCTCCCTCTCTAAAGCTCAAGAGAGGCTTGTCCCACACCCGGGATGCTTCTCGCGAGATAAAGTCAAATTTTCGTCCCCCTTCGGAAGTGGATCCCGCGACGACGACAATGTGCTACCCCATTCCCATTCTTCTGCTTCATTTTCCTTCGTCATGCTTCATCCTCGTTCGTCCAGGCGTCGTCCTCCAAGCGACCGTTGAGGAGGATATTTCTCTCCCCATTCTTTTTAATGCTTTCTAGAGTAGATTTACTGCTTTCTAGAATAGATTTACTGCTTTCTAGTGTAATCATTTTCCTGCTTTCTAGTCGTAATATTTAGTGTAATGAACAATTCCTTTTGATAATGAATTTCGTGTGCATTCTATATCTCTTTTGATTTTTTGTACTATTCTCCCTCTCTTATTCTCTCTCTCTCTTTTATATATTGTAAGTAGTTCTAATCAATTGAATTATTTCATGACAAATAAACGTGTAGTTTTTAAATCAAATGTCCGCCTCCCTGTGTTCGACACGGAATTTCAATTTCGGTATAAATTTTATTTGTTGAAGATGAATTCTTCGCTTTCAAGCTACAACGACAAGGTTTTAAAACCAAACACGTTAACGTAGCAATTCATACGTTCAACATTTTGGCGCCGTTGCCGGGGAGGCAACGATCTTTGATTTTTCTTCGCGTTTTTACAACTTGCAAACCATTTACCTCACTTCTCTCCTTTCTTATTGTGATTGCTGGTACTCTTTTGAGAAAGGGTAAAGCGGTAGATTGGAGTAAAGTGCTGTGGAAGGTTTTGTAATTTATCCCCCACATCCCACCCATTAGATTTCATTCCACAATATAATAACACAAACATCAATCAACCTAGGTGTTCTTATAAACTCTAGGGTTAGATTGTGTTAAGAATGTGGCATCAGATGGATTTTAAGACATCTGGGAAGTGCCCCAGACGTCTGTCCAGACGTCTGGTAATAAATTTTTTCGGCGTACCGGGTTTCGTCTGCGCGCGTGCGAGCGCGGACTAGGCCTGCCGCCATCGTCTTCTTTTCCTCTCTCTTCCTGTAGATGCACCGTTTCTCTTCTCTCTCTCCCCGCGCTGCCTTATATAAACCATCACCCTCTCCCTCACCCTCATCTCCTCTGCCTTTCTCTTCTCCTTCTCCCTACCAGCGAGAGCGCGAGCGAGCGAGTGAGCGGCGGCGGTAGCAGCGGCCGCAGCGAGCGTGCAGGAAGGAGGGTTGCGAGAGGAAGGAAGAAGCTCGACCGCGAGGGTGAGAGCTTCTGGGGCTGCTAGATCCGGTCGGCGGGGGAGCGACGGGCGTGGGGTGTCGCGGAGGGGCTACTGCAGCTCGGGCAGCAGGCGGACGGGGTGCAGCAGTATGTTGCGGGCGGAGAGCGAACCAGGTCCTGATTCTGGGAAAATTTCCCAGAATCAGACGTCTGGACTTACGTCCAGACGACGCCGAAGACGTCTGGAGGACAGTCCAGACGTTTGATAGGTACGATATTCCTTATCTTCTCCCTTTTACGCGTGTACGGCCATGCAGCCGTCCGCCGCGTCCTTTTGCGCTTTGTCATGCTGAGAGTAGGTGTGTGTGTGCACGCAGGTTTTGCTCAGGAGGGCGCGAGGGTTCCCCATTCCACGTGAATTAGAGGTCTGGCCACAGTGCCAGACGACGGAGAGAACCTCCAGACATCCGGGGTGACAATCGAATGTCTGGAAACCAAGGCCAGACGTTCCAGCGGGCTTCTGGATGTCTGAAGGACTGCGCAGACTGAGGTACGACCTGATCCACCTTTTAAGAAGTCTGGAAGAGGTTCCAGACGTCTGATTTTGGACAGATTCGTCGTTTTGACCCGTTTAGGGCCCGTTCGGAGTCTGTTTTCCGCGTTTCGAGTTGTGTTCTTTCCAGAATTAATTCCTCTATCCGTTTACAGTAATTATATACTGTTCTGAGAAACTCCTTGTGATTGTCCTTGTGTTAGGATCCCGTTCCATTGCAGTCTTGGGAGTTGCAGAGGCACGCGGGATTGCCGACCACGCCCCCAGTACTCCCAGTTTCGCTGGTAGAGTGGCTTCTTAATTTATTTAACAAAATTTGTTACAATTATGTAACAATTAATAAAGTCTAGGGCATTGCATGAACCCTAGAACTGAGAAATTAGATTGAATGATAGATCCTAGGGTATTGCATGAATCCTAGAATGGAAAACTAGATTTGAATGATAGATCCTAAGGTACGGCATGAATCCTAGGACTGGAAAACTGGTTGAATATATAAATATTGCAGTCTTGGAAAAGTAGAAAGGAAATGATAACTGCCTATAAATTGATTAACAGCTGCCTGTTATGAATGAATAAATACGATTAAGAACCTGGGTTATATAAACATAAAGCTGGAACGGTGAAACCCAAAATGACCAAACAAAAAGAACATGAACCCTATAGGGAATTAGGAGTAGAACTCCTAGAAAGAGAATGGAATGGAACTAAGAAAGTAAAACGTGGAAGTGTGTTGTCTCTTGGGTACGTGGAACCAAAGAGAGCACGTATTACCTCTTAGTGTAGAGGGGAGCTTGCCACCCTCAGGTTGAGACCGGGGTGGGTTTGGCCACTTTACACCGACTTGCTGGTCCTCGCGTACGTAGTACCGAGGAGAGCTACTAGTGTAGGGAGAGCGCTAGCTGCCCCACGGGCCCTGGGGTTCTGCTAGCTCTCCTACACCGACTTGTTAGGCCCACCGGGCAAACCAGGGTAGTCAGGCGAGGGTGCGCGGACTGTGGAGGGGTTGGACTCCTGTTACTGAGAGGGCTCTGCCCTATACTGGTTCCATGATGTGTTTTGGGTGCACCTGTTAGCGGAAACGACTGATTGCGTGCTAGTGCGGGGTAGCTACCGTAGTCACCGTTACGTCTGTCAGCGACCTTGGGGTGGTTGACTGAGGGTAGGACCACCACGGGGTACTCTCCCAGCCAGGAGAGCACCACGTGTTACTTCTACTTTTCGGAAAGGACTGCAATCAAGATCGTTCCCACGAGGAATATTCAAGATCAAGAGAAGGATCTGAGAAATAAATCAATAGTGAATAAATAGAAAGACATAATTAAAGAAAGTAAAATATAACAGCTACTGTACACTCTACTGCTTCTTTAGCTTTTAGTTGCCACTCTACTCAGCGTTTCGCTGACGTGTCACCCTCGTTACTTTTTCAGGACCAGGTGTTGAGCAACCAGAGTCAGCAGCTGCAGAGGACGCTGGGCCTAGTAGGGTCCAGTAGGGTTACCTGTAGTACTTTCTGTACTTTTCTTCCACTGTAGTGAGTAGTTTTTTTTTCTGTTGCTCCTTGTACTCTCTTTAATGTAAGCTTCATGTTATGTACATGTTTATTTCTCTACTGTTGTGGTGGTGTATGCTGTAGTATTTCTTTTCTTTGCTGCTGTATTTTGTTACTACTAGTTATATACATGGTGAATGTGGTTTATTTTACTGTTCTTTTGGTCACTTCTCGTTGGACGACTGGGTCTTGGGATTAGTCGAGTCGGTCCGATTCTCGTGTTTCGTAGGGATTCGGGAATCGGGTCATTACAGATTGTTTGTTGTTTGACACCCATACCCACACCAACCCCCACATTAAAAAAAAGAAAAATTAAAAGAAAAAAAAATCTCACAGAGGTACACAACCTCATCTGATTTTCAAACTCAACCGGTAAACCGATCTTCGGAGCTGATACATACATCCAAATACATAATTGAGTAGAAATCAGATTAGGTAATCACTTGTGTGCCTAATAAAGTGGTGCAACAGGCCGATTGTTTGAGTTAATTAGGCCGCACCACTTCAATTAAAATCAACTCATCAAGTAGCTGCCATTTAGGTTCAACTCTTGGGGATTTATCAGGCACTACACATTTTTTTTAAGCTTTAAAGGAAAACATCTTCACCCGTGCTTTCAAAACCTGGTGTGCCAACGAAACTTGCTTGAAAACACCTAAAGTTGAATCCTAAAAGCTTCTAAGCAAGATTTGAACTCTAAAATTCACCACATCAAAAATAATCTTGCTTGGAAACCATTGGTTGTGCACACACACTCAAATCAACCAATCATTAAGGGCACAACCCATTTAAAGGGCCCATCACATTCCAAAGCACATTCAAACCTAGCCCTAAATAAAACAGAGTAGACGTTGGCCTTAAGGATTGGACTCGCTCTTCGGAGCCCAGAACGAGATTATTTTCAATTAGTCTATTTCTACTGTTCAATCTGATGTCTAGCTAGGGGAGCAGAATCAAACGATAGCGGCTGGGGGTACACTAGGAATCGGAGGCGCAAGCCAAAGGAAGAATCTTCTCCCCAGTCCCTCCTTCTAACTAGTTGGATTTAACAAACAGAAGTAGATCAAATCGTTCCTTTATCTCAAGATTGGTTTTGGGAGTCTGTAAGTCTTTAGGCTAACCCACTTAAGGACAGGTTTGATTATTTGTATTGCAGGGCACCTTTCTTCCTCCCATTTCTCATGAATTCTTCCACATATTACACGCATTCCCGCTCTTTTCCTCCTGTTTTGAATTATCCGCAACATGACGATTATCCCAACTCGTACTGTAATCAACCTTCAGTTAGTTGGGATAACTCGGATTGGGGACATAGTTCCGGACCTCCATGTTTGGGGTCTAACCCTGAACACTTTGATTGTGATTTCTATCCTTCTCAGAGCCACATCGATTATAGATCGTCAACCTTTCATGAACAACCTAATACGATCTACAATCAAGAAGGATACACCGATCTTTACCCATCCTCTGATTACACTGCCTTTAGGCCATCACCACCTTTTAAACAATCTGAAATGACCTATTATCAGGAAGGGTATAACGAATCTCAATTCGTTAATTCCCCTACATTAACCCCAAACCCGCCCAACCCTGAACCAACTCATTTGGTTCAGGTTAATCAGGTTCAAGATAAGGTTCTGGCTAACTTGAGGAATATCTTACAATCTTTAGAAGTTCAGCCAATACCTTGCATTGAGAGATTGGAGCCCCTGATTGAAATGATTGATGATTTGAAGAAGTCTTTGTTGGATTTGCTCCAGGATGTTAAGGATAAGAACCTGGGTGAGTTTCTACTTGGGAAGTTAGTGAAATTAAGGATGAGATTTATGGTTGCTTTGATTTAATCATGGGATGATTCCTAGGATGAACTCCCTTCAGGAAAGCCAATGACAGAACCCGCTCAGGCACCTGTTGGGGGGAACATGTGTTATGAGGCTGACCAGATTGAATTAAAGCAACCAATTAAGGATGATCTGATTTCTTCACCTGAGATCCCTGAGCCGGGATACGAGGAAACGTATGTCTCCATGGATCAGAAAGTGACAGATGATTTTGAGACATACATTAATACGGATCTTGATTCTGATGGTGAAGATTCGATTTGCAAAGTCTTACACGAGTTTACAGAGCACGATTTTTGTGAGACGATCGGGCCTGAGGAATCTGAAAAATCATTTGATAGCCCAAGAACTAAGGAAATTGATCTTATTAGGGCACACATTACGGATCCAAAATCGCATTTTCTGGAGGATTCAATTCAATGCCCTGATTGTCAGTTACACCCCGTTAAGCTTATTGATGATTCTATTCCTGAGATAATTAGACCCAAGTCAATTTTGATTCAGCCACATCATTTAGACTTGGAGATTTCAGATGGGGTGATTAATATACAAGAGGTCCTGGAATTTGACATGTTGAATGAGGAGGATAGGAGCTGGGAAGTTCTGATTTGGGAAGCTAGTTCTGGAGGAAGTACAAGATTGAGTCGAAGGGTGCCTATTAAGATGAAACCATCAAACCAGGACCCTTACGACATCTGTTCTGAGGATGTCCAACCCAAGCAAGCATTCAATGATTATCCTTTTGAGCTTCAATTCTCTGTAACTCGACTTTTTGGTCTTGGGTTGCATCCTCATAAATTGCAGGCCCGACCCCGCTTGCATACAAATTTTAGGTTTTGGGTAATTTTTATCCAGAACCTAAGATATTTTTGATTATGGGGTATGGGTCTGCACCACAATCTGGTCCACATCTGTGGACCTCTGCGACAGGTCAGAGGATTCTTTTGTTTATTTTGATTCTGACCTGCACCTGTGAATTCTTTATTTCTCATCTTTGTATAGTGTGCCTAGATGAAGGCACTAAACTCAGCACTTATACAATTCTTTTTAGTTTCTATCTCGGAGCGGACCTAACATTCACGCAATTCAGGTGCTTTCTACGCTATTCCACTTTGTTTTGTCTTTTTAATACAATGAGGACATTGCATTAGATAGGCATGGGGGGTGGATATTCATCTCTGAATTTATTCGTCAGCTCCGTAGATTTGTTTATTTTTATTAATAAAAAAAATGTGGAATTAGGAAGGAAAACTTGGGTTTAGGAAAATTTTCAATCTTATGAAATACTACATTATGATCTGAACAAAAAGACCCTTCAGGTCTTTGGACTTAATCAGCCCGTGTATCCACTAAAATGTGGATTTGTCTTTCGAGTCCTCGCCATCTTAATTCTATCGTAATTGGAGTAAATAAATTTGGGTGATAAGTACACGACTTATCAACCCGCTCTCTGATTTGAGGGAATTTTGAGTCTTAAGCATCTACACACTATCCTGTAACTGACTCATTGTTCGGTAATTCTAACGGAAATTGGGTAGCTAATGAACCTTGTAGGGTGATATGGCTGGCAAGTTATCGTGGGTAACAGCCCATAGGTAGGTTGTCCAGAGCCCAATCACTGGACCTTTCTCTTTTTGTTGCCTTTAGGTAAATCTTAGACAAGGGAAGCCACCTACTTAAAAAAAAAAAATCAAAGAGAAAAGGAGAAAAGAAAAAAAAGAAATAAGCCACACTTCACCGCACGAGTATGGCTGGCAAGTTGTCGGTGGTAACAGCTCATTGACTAGTTGTCCAGAACCCAGCTCAATAAATGCACTGAAAATTCCCAAAACACTTAGGAAGAAGCGGAGAAGTAGAATAATCTAGGGAGATATACACTGGATTCACCCTTGTGTTGACCCCGTAAAAAATAAAAGTTGGGAGAAAGCTACCGATTGTAAAGATACACCTTTAGGCAGAATTCTTTTTGAGGTCACCTAGAGGCGTCGAAATCCGAAGTCCGTTTTAACTGCTGGTTAACGAGTCTATCACATTCACAGTAAGATGCTTAAAACTTAGGGTTCTCATCAAATCTTCGGTGAGTTGAATGGCTGTAGAAAGTCACTCTTAAACCCTAAACCTTGAAAATCTAAAAAAAAAAATTAGAAAAGAGGAAAAAGAGAAAAAGAAATTTTTCTTTGAATAAGGCGAGGGCTTGAGGCGGTCAGCATTTTGGCAGATACTCGGGCACTGTTGTGTCTTTGAAAGTTCAGATCCTAGGTAGACATTTTCTTAATGATTGAAAATAACTCAAGCCCAAATAATCCAACCTAATTCTTTTATAAATAACATATAGTTTTTGCTAGGGACTAGCAAAAGATAAGCATGGGGGTATGATGTAAACACATTTACACTACTTAAGATGTCTATTTATGCATGTTCTTAAGCATAGGATTGCATTGCATGCTATAAATATTGCATAACATGCATCATCTTGCATTTAGAGTAGTTTGAATAAAATGGAGGTTAATTGTCTCCTTTTATGTGCATGGACAGGGCAAACTTTTTATCAGGGCCTCGGATCGAGGATCCAACTATATAGATGTGATCAGGGCGACGATTGGAGTTCAACGACTCCAAGATCGCCCTAATCAAGCATCTGTAGCATCAGATAGTGATCGGGGAACCCTAAAAGATCAAGGGCCAAGATGGTGTAAATCCACACTTCAAATGACAAATCCGACCACAAGGATGGATTCGGATCAATGATCGCATCCTAACGACGTGAAAATCAACTCAATCTGACATCTGTGGCACCATCTACAACATCCAGAAGATGGACGGCCAAGATGGAGCCACGTGGCACCATCTCAACCGTCCAACTGACCCTCAAGATCGCCGCTGCTTTTTCAAAGAATTTTTTTCACGCGATCTGAGTTGTTGGATCTCAATCCAACGGCTGTGGATATGCATGCCTTAAAACATCCTCGTGCCCATCCACGCTCCGCAGCGCAGTGGGCGAGGGTGTTATCGCAAGCAGGCGACGCGTGATCAAATTGCGTGAGAGGGCGAGCGGCGTGAACGAGCGGGCACGGCCAAGCATCAGATCTCGATCGAGCGTCTGTAGGCGCTCGATAACGCCCACGCGCTATCGCACGCTTGTGCCTCACGTAGGATTGTGCGCGGGCGGGCGCGCGTTGAGGAGCAGGGAAGGTGCATCTTAAGCCGTTCGTTCTCGCGATCGGACGGCTGAGATTCAGCAGACATGTGCAAGCGTTAAGCGCACGTGAAAGCCAGCAGTCACGTGGGTAGCACCCACTACGCCCACGATGGGGCTTTAGCGACGATTTTATCCATCACTAAAGACCCCTTATTTAATGTTTTGAGATTTAAATGACCAAATTGCACCCACTCTTTGCAACTATAAAAGGAGACCCCCTCCACATGAAATTCTCATCCCTTCCTTCTCTTCTCTCCCTCTCCAAAGCTCAAGAGAGGCTTGTCCCACACCCGGGATGCATCTCACGAGATAAAGTCAAATTTTCGTCTCCCTTCGAAAGTATATCCCGCGACGATGACGACGTGCTGCCCCGTTCCCGTTCTTCTGCTTCGTCCTCCTTCGTCCTGCTTTGTCCTCCTTCGTCCAGGTGTCGTCCCATCCGGCTCGTCCTCCAAGCAACCGTCGAGGAGGATATTTCTCTCCCCATTCTTTTTAATGCTTTCTAGAGTAGATTTACTGCTTTCTAGTGTAATTATTTTCCCGCTTTCTAGTCGTAATATTTAGTGTAATGAACAATCCCTTTTGATAATGAATTTCATGTGCATTCTATATCTCTTTTGATTTTTTGTATTATTCTCTCTCTCTTATTCTCTCTCTCTCTCTTTTATATATTGTAAGTAGTTCTAATCAATTGAATTATTTCGTGACAAATAAACGTGTAGTTTTTAAATCAAATGTCCGCCTCCCTGTGTTTGACACGGAATTTCAATTTCGGTATAAACTTTATTTGTTGAACATGAATTCTTCGCTTTTAAGATATAACGACAAGGTTTTAAAACCAAACACGTTAGCGTAGCAATTCGTACGTTCAACGGTTGGAAATTAAGCCTATCAATAAATTTTGAAATGATGGTTAAATAATAATTTGATTGGAACCACAATCGAGAGTTGGAAATTAAGTCTATCAATAAATTTTGAAATGACGCTCGTGGCTCGCGTGAGATGGCGACCAGTCTAAGTGAACCAGTTCGATTCAGGACCCCCTCATGTTGTTTCATCCGTTTAGAGGCCTTCCTGACCTCGGATTTCAACAAATAAGGTACCGTTGGAATCGTATTGACGCGTACAACACGTTGGTGTAGTTTATTTTCATTTTTGAGTATATCTTCTTTAGTGAAAAATCAGAAATGTGATTAGGTGTCTTCGACCATGTTGTTGGTCCATTTGAACCAAGTCTTGCCCGGGTGCATGCATCGATTTTGAGGAGGGTGTGGAGACTACCCATAAGCCCTGTGAGCATGATTTGAAGTCGCCGTGAGCCTCCGATGACGTTAGGTAGAGTAGTCTATCCTTTAATTCTGGTTCATTTTTGGGTATTGCGGACTCATTTCGCGTACTTCGCATGTCTCATGCCTGTTGATATGCGTTTCCTCTCCTTGCTGAGTTTGGAACCCGGTAGGGGTTATGATTAATGTCTTGGGCACTTGAATATTAAATGTGGATGTTGTAAATCAAGTTGTTGACTTGGAATGTGAATAATCAAATTGGTATAGTTAACTGCTAGATTAAACGGAGTTAAGAACAATTTATTAGACCATTTTCATGAATTAAATGAGTTTAGAATATGGAATGTGGTCTTTTCATCGCATGTACGAAAGGATTCTTTTTTTAGGAGAACTACCGTCATCAGGATGGTTAAATAATAATTTGATTGGAACCACAATCGAGAGTTGGAAATTAAGTCTATCAATAAATTTTGAAATGATGAGATCTGAGCTCTGTTCATAACTTTAGATTAATGGTTTAAAATGATAAGAGTTATGGCTTAATAGATGGATATTGATACAGTTATCTGGAATTGGTTATATAATCAATACGATGGATATATCGGGAATTAAAAGGATTAGATAATTGGTTTTAGCCCTGCTACTTGCCAGATTATGGCTGTAGCTTTAGTCTTTCAGATCAGTTTCTGGGGCTGGTTTAAAGAGTTGCTAGCCTCCCTATGACTCTTTGGTTAGGCTTAGCGGCCAACTGGGATAGCGGGATGTAGGGCTTGAGGTTTGGAGTAATTCTTCTTGGCTGGTGGGTGCGTCATTGGCTATCTGTGGTTCAACGTACATAACGCTTGTAGTGTTCATGCTACATGACGTAGCCATCACCCCTTTTTGCAATGACCCTAAGGTGACGGAGAGTGGTGACTTGATGGGTATAAGCCGTCTTCCCGGCCAGGAGGGTGGCTTATACCGGTCTTGCGCTACAGAAGGTTACATGAAATCTTCTTGTGCCCTGAGACGTTTGTTGACAAATTGTGAACTATAGTAATTTGGGCTTCCAATATATGAAATAGAACCGGATAACGAGATGTCTAATAAATGGATTAATTAAAGCTATAGTACCCATTTTCTCTTTTTCTCGGTTACTGTTGTACTCTGCAGTTATTGTTTCTACTTTACTCAGTTTTTACTGACGTATTTTTGGGTTCCGTACTCAGCTATACTTGGTAGTTCTCAAGGTGATTTTCGTTGTAAATATGAGTTAATACTAAGCTATATGTATATATTGTAAAATATGTAAATAATGTACATAAATAACTTATAAATGTATTCTACATATTAAATTAGGTATTTAAGATGATTTATTATATATATAACTTTATTGTATAATTATATATTAGTTTATATTAACTCAAATGTATATTATCCTAAGTAATTATAACGACCTATGTATATGTCTATAATTATATCTAATATTGTGCATACATAATTAATTACTTATTATATATTGTATGATACCTATAAATTAATTTAATTATGTAATTATTGTAGGTAATTAAGTTAGTAAGTTAATTAGGTAAATTATTAACTTAAAATAAAATAAATTAGTAAATTAAGTTAATACTAAAGTAATCTATTCTGTACACATACATATATTAATTTTAAATATTTTCAACCTATTTTTATCATATTTATATTGTGTACATATCTATTTAAAAACGTGTATTTAAATGTACATAAATTAAAATAAAGACTCTAAACTATATTAAAAATGTGTAAGAAATAATTTATTATATAAATTAACTTTGTATAAAGTCAATTTCATGATTAATTTATTAATTTATACTTTAATTAAGAAATTAATCCTTAAATTAATGTGTACAAACCCCTAACTTTAACTAATTTTAATATACATTTAAAAAACTTATTTCCCTAAATTAATTTTACAATTAAGTAGACCTATATTAGTGTTTTGCAAATATACAATTTATTTATAATTTAGATTTAATTATGGCCCTCAAATGGAAGACCAAAATTAGGAAATCAGTACGTGTGTGCGCTGCACAGCACCTGATTGCACGCAAATGTACCATATCGGTGGCGATGGAGCTGCTGAAGCAATATAAGTTGATTTCGATGTGTAAGTAGCATAGTCGTCATGAGTGTTGGGCACCACTTACACCATACCCTCTCTCCTAAGCATTATACGAGCATGACATTGAGCATTTATGAACAGTGTAGGTTGGGGACCATGCACTGTGCTGGGCTAATTGTGGGCATGTTATTGGGCCTGAATTAAATTGAAAAGAAATGCATATTAATTGAACTGGGGCCAGTTCATAGTGGTGGTTTGGTCTCACCCCTATAAGGTGTTGTGTATCCCACGAACAGAACTGACCCGCCCATTAGAAACCTAATTTTTGGGTGAGTGAAAAGTGAATCTAAGTGCTACGTATGAGCAAACCTAAGAAAACGACTAGGAGTTGAAGGAGAGAACCTAAAAAGAAAGAAAAGAAGAGCATGAGATGCAGCTAAATGTTGAGACATAGTGTGTTGTGTGTGTGCATACTTGTAAATATGTATATGTATGTGTATATGTATACATATATGTATAAGTATAATAGAACATGTGTATATATATATTAAATAAAATAAATGTAAATAGTGTATACGTATATATATATATATATAAATAGAGTAGTAAACACTTGTTTGAGTCTTATATGTATATAAATAAAACCTTAAGGCTTTAGTGACGTATGTATCCATCACTGTAGATATGTATATACATTAGTAAACATAATCTTTTGGCCTTATCTTATGTAAATATTTTACTAAGGCTATAACAACACATATTTATGTTAATGTATACATAGTATATATTACTAAAGATATTAGTATGTGTTAATATAACTTAAAATAGTACATATTAGTAGCTATTTTTGTACCTATATTTAGGTATTATTTAGAATAGTTGTATATAACTAACATAGTGTAGTATTAATTAGTTTTTGATGCCTGTTATTTGTAGATATGTTTATGGCATTGTAGATAGAATTAATTGGTTCTTTTGTACATAATTAATCAATTCATTCATTGTTTGATTCATTGATTCATGTTGTAAATAAAATTGACATTCTTGGGATAAAAGAACATTTTTGGATATAGAGAGTGATGTATATCAATAAATGCCTCCCAGTGAACGACTTGGAATAAATCAATAAAAATTAAGTAAATAAATAAAATAATGCTACATCTATTTGCATTGTAACAATTATACTACGAAAATGACATTTAAAGCATTGTTTTTACCATGCAGACAATTTTTGTGAGCACCCAACCATCCTGAACGTAAATCAATGGTGTGCAAAATGATTAGGTGATCAAATCACCTTGGGGATCACACATAAAAAGCCCAGGTGGGCAATAACGATTTCTTGATCAATCTTGTTTTAATCTACTATTTGAGGTTTAGATGAGATTTATGATACTTGAGTGAAGGTCCTGGATTGATTTTAAGATGAGTCGAACTTCTAATTTGATATTTCCCTTCATGTTGTCTATAGCTTAAGGATAGAGATCGATTAGGGTTTTTAAGGTTTTACGGTTCTTGATCTACTTTGAATTGAGTTCCGGACCTGTCAGTGAGCATTTGTGACATTTTAATATGAGATTTTAATGTTTTTAATGAGATCTTGGATGAACTCTTTCACTACCCAGGTCTAAAACTATCTTTGGAATCCAAGCATTCATTTAATGTTCCAATGCTTGAATTGAGGTTGAAGTTGGTTGTCAAGGGTTTGAGAGCATGTTGAAATGGTTTTAGTAAGGATTTAAGTCTTGATTTTCCTAGATTTGTGTTTTGTCAATAGCAACTCAGTTGACTATCAGGACTTGCTGATGTGTTAACTTGAAGTTCTTATCAGCTCTGGTTCTTATTTTGAAGCCAAAATGAAGTTCTGAAGGAGTATGATGTAGGAAAAGCATTAATGTATTGTTAATGATTTGTAATTTGAATTATAGAATCTGTAAATTAGTTTAGAATCACTTTGTCAGTAAATTTGCATACTAATTTTGCCTGAAAAGAAATTTGAACTAAAATTTAATGCTAAATCAAAGTTTTATGCTTAATACTAATATTGATGATTTTTTGGAGGTTCATAATGCTCTACTCTTTAATTCCAACAAGGTTGCATGATGATCTACGCTTGTTAACAACTTGTAATTCTTTGTGAAGCCTAGTAATGACCTTTGTTAGTAAAATCAACTTTTGAAATCTGTACAGTCTGAGTTTTAATGTGATTCTAATGCTTAATTCATGTGTTTTGAGTGTAAATCTAATTTCATATAATATCTAGACGCATATAGTGTGCTTATCCTTCATTTCCAGACCCTTTGACTGATTCCATTGGCTGGAGTTTCATGTTTTACATTCATTTAAGCCAGCTTTTGCTCAACTTGTAAATAGCATAAAAAAATAAAAAATAAATGTAAATAAATAATTAAAGTGTCTTGAGTTAGATTAGGTTTAGTTTTAGATGTGTGTCAAGTTAGGTTAGGTTTTGAGTGCTGTAATTAGTAGAACATACCAGTAGAAGCTGTAACGACCCGGTTCTCGAGTCCCTACGAGACACGAGAACCGAACCGACTCGACTAATCCCAAGACCTAGTCGTCCAACGAGGAAGTAACCAAAAGAGCAGTAAAATAAACCACATTCAGCATGAATATAACTAACAGTAAGGAAGTACAACAGTAAGGAAAGAAACTACTACAGTAGATACCAACACAACAGTAGAACAACATTTATCATATAACAAGAACTGCAGGTAAAGAAAGTACAGCGGAAACAAGAACTACTCACTATAACAGAAACAAAAGAGGTACAAAAGACTGTGGTAAACTCTACTGGACCCTACTCGGCCCAGCGTCCTCTGCAGCCGCTAACCCTGGCTGCTCAACACCTGGTCCTGAAAAAGGTAACGAGTGTAACACGTCAGCAAAACGCTGAGTAGAGTGGCAAACTAACTAAAGACAACAGTAGAGTGTACAGTAGCTGTTATGTTCTATTACTTCCTTTACTCACATCTTTCAATTTTTCTCACTATTTCAATTATTTCTCAGATCCTTTACTTGATCTCGAATGTTCCTCGTGGGAACGATCTTGATTGCAGTCTTTTCCAAAAGTAGAAGTAGCACGTGGTGCTCTCCTGGCCGGGAGAGTCCCCCGTGGTGATCCTACCCTCAGTCAACCACCCCAAGGTCACTGACAGACGTAACGGTGACTATGGCACGCGCGATAAACGCACAGGTAGCTAACCCGCACTGGCACGCGGTCAGTCGTTTCCGTTAACGGGTGCGCCCAAAGCACAGCACGGAACCAGGGCAGAGCCCTCTCAGTAACAGGGGTCCAACCCCTCCACAGTAACCAAACCGGGGCCTTGCCCCTCCACAGTCCGCGCACCCTCGCCTGACTACCCTGGTTTGCCCTAGTGGGCCTAACAAGTCGGTGAAGGAGGCTAGCAGAACCCCGGGGTCCGTGGGGTAGCTAGTACTCTCCTAACACTAGTAGCTCTCCTCGGTACTACGTACACGAGGGCCAGCATGTCGGTACAGAGCTGCCAATCCTAACCCTGGGTCCCTGGGGTGGCTGGCCCCACTCTGCACTAAACAGGTGCAGGTACTTCCCTTGGTACTGCGTACCCAAGAGACAGTACAAACTACATCTCAGTTCCATTCCTTTTTCTTTCCAGGAGTTCCACTCCTAATTCCCCGTAGGGTTCTAGCTCTTTATCTCAGAACATCATATGTTTCACTTTCCAGTTTCACGTTCTCACAGTCCATGATCTCAATCATGTTTCTTTATTCATAACAGGCAGCTGTTAATTCAATTTACAGGCAGCTTTATATTCCTTTCCATTTTCCAAGACTGCAGTATTATACATTCCACTAGTTTTTCCATCCTAGGATTCATGCCACATCCTAGGATCTAGCATACAACCTAGTTTTCCAGTCCTAGGATTCATGCAACACCTAGGAGCTATCATTCCATCTATTTCTCATTCCTAGGGTTCATGCCATGTCCTAGGTTCTATTTATGGTTTCATAATTTAACAGATTTTAATAACTTAAAGCCACTCTACCAGGTACAACGGGAGTAATGGGGGCGTGATCGGGAATCCCGCATGCCTCCGAGACTCCCAAGACTGCAACTGAACGAGGTCCTATCACAAGGATCAAACACAAGGAAAGTCTCAAAACAGTGTATAGCTACTATAGACGGGTAGAGGAATTAATTCTGAAAAGAACGCAACTCGAATCGCGGAAAACGGAGCCCGAACGGGCCCTAAACGGGTCGAAAACGATGACACTGTGTAAAATCAGACGTCTGAAACTTCTTCCAGACGTCTTAAAAAGTGGATCAGAGAATTACCTGCTCAGCGTGGTTTCCCAGATGTCCAGAAGTCTGCGGGGACGTCTGGCCTAGCTCATAGACGTCCGATGGTCACCCCGGACGTCTGGAGGTCACTCCCGCCGTCTGGTACAACTTCCAGACGTCTGATTCGCAAAGGATGGCGAATTAGCGAGCCTGCGCACAGCCAACTCCCTCCCTCAGTACGGTCAGTCGACAGGAAGGAAGAAGAAAGCGGAATACTCACCTTTCAGACGTCTGTATGATTCTCCAGACGTCTCCCTCGTCGTCTGGCTATAGACCCAGACGTCTGATTCTGGAAATTTTTCCAGAATAGGGCACCTCTCGGCCTCCGCTCGCGACGTCGCCCGCGTCGCACCTCGCGCGTCTGCTGCTCAGACCGCAGCAGGTCCCCCTCCACGTCGTTCCGTGCCCCCTGCGCCCTCCGCCGGCCGGCCAAGCCGCTCCGGCGAGCTCGCCCTTACGGCAGAGCTCCGCTCTCGCACGCCACACCTCCTCCGCGCTCACTGCGGCCGCCGCTGCTGCCCTTGCGCTCACGCTCACGCTCACTGGCTGAAGGAGAAGAAGGAGGAGACGGTGGAGATGACGAGAGGGGAGGCGTGGCCTTTTTAAGGCCACGCGAGGAGGAGGGAGAGATGCGGCAGAGCGTCTGCAGCCGCAGAGAATATCGGATATTTGCGGGCCTGCGCGCTAAGGCACGCAGACGAAGACTCGTGCCAAAATAACTGATTTCCAGACGTCTGGAAACGAACCCAGACATCTGGTCAGACGTTTGGATGTGATCCCAGACGTCTTGTCCGACGTCTGGCCCACCTCCCAGACATCTTAAAAGATGTCTGGGGCACGCACTCGTTACAGAAGCTTAGGTCTTCCCTGATTTTGGAATAAAAGAATAAACACACAAAAATAAAAAAAGTGTCTTCTTCTCTTCTCTTCTCACATTTCTCCCCTCTTCTCTTATCTCTGTAAAACATAAAAATAAAATAAAAATTTGAAAAAGTCCAAAAATCCATAAAAATAGCTATGTATATAGTATATAAGCTTAAATTATTTGTATATAATGACTTATATATATAACGTATGTGAATAACTTATATACTTATTCTATTAGCTTAAGTAGATATTTATATTAAAGTGTACAGTATGTAGTATAATAATATAATTATATATTTATTTATTTATATTATAGGTATATAACCCATGTATATTTGTAAATAGCTATGTATATACTTGTAATTATAATTATAACTGTATATATAACCTAAGGTAATTATATTATACAATAATATATCCTTATATTTATTTATTTATCTATATATTGTACATAATTATATTCATAAGTTAATTAGGTATATTAGTAAGTTAAAATAATTTAATTGAAGTAAATTAAGTTGTATAGTTGTATATTGTAATTTCAAATAATTCTAGTATATAACTTGTTTATATTATAAAACGGTATTCAAACTGTATATATATGTATATATGTATAAATCGTGTATTTAAATGTACATAAATTGAAATAAATGGATAAAAGTAAATTAAAAATATGTAATAATAATTTAATAATGTATATTAACTAATTTATAAGTCAATTGAACAATTAATTTATTAATTTACCCTTTAATTAACAAATTAAATATGAAATCAACATGTCTTTTTACTTAACTTTAATGAATTTTTAAATATAATTATATATTTAATTAAGTTAAAATAACTATATCAATAAGTAGCCCTATGTATAGGCTACATGTATATATAATTTAATTATAAAATAATCATTAATTAAGTACCTTAATTAAGCTCCAATGTTGGCTGTAATCCACGCATTTGTGCGATGAAATTAGCTTCCAGATAGTGCCACATCGTTGGTTGGAGCACCTATAGTGCTATAAAGACAATAGCACCTAATACCCCACCGATCGTTAGTGTTGGGCGCACAATTGAGCATGTGTATGGGTGTGTGTGTGTGTATGTGTGGGCTGAGAGCCCGGTCTGGTCTAGCTAGGCCGTGAGCGGACTATATGTGGACTTGTATTGGCTCGAAAGAATGCACTAAAAAAGACCTAAAAAAATTTTGGGCCCAAGAATTGTAGTGGTCAATCTAACCCCTAATGGGTTGTTGATTCCACAAAGGGTTGGGTCCACCAATAAATTATTTTTGGTTAAGTGAAGGTTAAACTTGGGTTAAGTTAAGTTATAAACAGCTAAGTGTTAAGAGGTAAGTGTTGTTAGTGTAAATCTGGTTAAGTGTTAGTGAGTGCTGCGAGTGTTATGTGTTAGTGTGTCTTATGTGTTGTGTAGTATGCATGTCTAAGTGTTGAGTTAGTATATGTATGTGTATGTTCAATGTATATAGTTGGTATATATATATATAGTACGGTATAGAGTATACACATATTGTTTTGCCTTATTTTGTATAAGTGCTTTTAAGGCCTTTAGTGATGTTTAGAAATGTCAGTGTATATAGTTACATATGTTAGTATAGTATATAGTTGTTTAGATATTCTTTTTATGCCTATATTAAGTCATTACTTAGTTATTAGTGTACATTACTAACCTGGATTAGTTTAGATTAATTTTTAATGACTTTCCACCTGTTTATATATTTAAGGCATTGCTATTAACATTAATTCATTCATTGTTGTATATAATTGACTTAGATTAGTTAATTCTTTCATTCATGGTTCATTCATTTGTAAATAAGCTTAACATTTTTGAAATAAAAGGTGATTTTTGGATAATAGAGATTGATATATACAATAACTGCCTCCCAGTGAACGACCTGGAATAAAATCAATAAAAATTATATATAAATAAAATGACATGTCTGGATTGCAATACTATACTACAACGTGATTATTAACCCTAATTAACAAGCGATCTAGATGGCACATCACCTATTATGCCAACGAGCCCAAGAATCCTGAACTATGATGAAAGCCGATAGTGGAATTGAGACAGAAGCAGAGCGACATGGAAGGTGATAGAGACCATCATCATTGACCCCTCGAAGGAGTCCTTGGGATGTGTGTTGATTCTTAATTAGAAAATAGTTGTTAGTAAATTCAATACAATAGTTTTTATCCTTATAGAATTGATATACTAAAAGTAAGGATTTGGATGCATAAGAAACATGTAGGACATTTTTAATAAGAAAAGAACTAGAGGGATTATGGATAAGCTTCCTCCCAATAAGAGTGATTTTCATACCTTGCTTGCTACCAACCTGAACAACGTCATTCCCATTATAAGGCTCAACAATGGAGAGATACTAAAGATCACTAGTAACATGGTGTGAAGCACCACTATTTGGGTACCAATCTTCATGAGTAGAGTAAGTGCGGAATGGTGAGCTAAATGAGCCCCTGGAGTTTCTAGTCCTTTACCTTGATTCGTATTACGATATTGACACTTATAAGGGCTATGACCAAATATTTCACATACTAGATAAGAAGAGTGGTGCATGTTGGTATATCTTCCTTGACCATGACCTCTATTATGAGAGGAAGGGTTTAAATGCTAAATAATATGAATGGTGGGTGAGGAATTTACTGATAGTGCTGTGTTGTTTTGTAATTGAATTTCATGTGCTGCAAGGACACTTTGTAGTTTAATAAACAAGACGAGTGAGGGTCGTGATGTGAGAGTAGCAACTATATCACTGTAGCTTGTTCAAATATTATTAAAAATGATAGCATTAAATTCTACAATATCAACTTGCTGCCTAGCAGCAACAAGTTCATTAGTGATATAGTTACCCTTTCACAAGAATGTAGAAATGGAATCATCACCTTTCTTGAGTACTTGAAATTGCATTTGTAGCTATAGGATATGCATATAAGGTGAAGCCCCATAAGCTTGGTGTAGTGTAGTGCAAACATTAGAGCTGGTATTGAGCCTAATGACCAAAGGAAGAACTTCCTCAAAAAATGTGGCAACCAACCTGCTGAGAAGCATTTGATCTCGGGCATGTTAGGGTTGAATGACTGTAGTCGTAGTAGTCGAGGCTTGAGAAACAGTGGAGTCAAAAGATGAAGATGTAGACATAGGTGTCGGACATTTGTCTATTTCTTGAACCAGCCTAAGAACATTGGAGACAATTTGTCAGGGTTAACTTGATAGAAAGAAAATGATGAACCCTTGATGCTAGCATGGAAGGTAGAGGAGAAATAATGGATAATGATGCCATTAGCACGACTTGACAAACGCTTGTGGTAAAAAGGATCAAGGTTGATATAACTGATGAAATTCCCTCACAGAAATAAAGTGTTGAACTAGTTTGCTAGGAACAAAGTCTTCGAAGAGATGGCAATCGTCTGTGCAAAGAATTGAAATATTGGTGGTGAGTAAGGAATGTAATAGAGTTGAATGTATGGCTCAACTATTTGAGAAGCACACCAAAGGCAAGGATGGTAGCAACCTAGGCAGATTAGACAATTATCTGGAAGGACACAAGTAGTGTCATATGGCGTCGTGAGTTGGAGTGATTGGTTGAGAAACAGGGTTTGTAGTGGTGGTGTATTGAAGAGTTGCGATTGTAAATATCCTCAGGAATAGCAATCGGATAGAAGAATTTGAAGTTGTGCAATGATGATAGAAGACGAGACTACGTTTGAAATTGATGATGGACTAGTGATGGTAAAGATGTAGAACTCGAAGTTGGCGAAGATTGAATCAAATAGATGAGACAATCGTGATTGGTGAAGTTGGGAGATGGAGATTCGCAGCGACTGACTGCTGCGATAAAGGAGAACAAAAGCGTACGTGTCCACAGTCCAAATTATTAAAACAAATGTGTGAGAATAGGCTTGACGCGTGTAGAACGCGTTTGTTTAATTATGCCATTGTAGTATGCGTTCGCGACGTTGATTTTAATTTAAGATGTGGAGTTGGTGAGTCCAAGTGTTGAACACAAGGTGTAAAATCGGATTATTTTGTCGCTTTAGTTGTCACAGGAATGGTGGGTTTGCTTGCTTGCGAGAAAACGCGAGAGAGAGAGAGACAGAGTAGGGTTAGAGATCGTCTTTAAAACATGATGATCATTCTAGAAGATGTGAGCTATATGAAACATCATCAACATATAGCATGCAATTAAAGTTTGTTTACAACTACAGCAATGGATAAAAGCTTAAACAAGTGCAACATAAACTAAAGTAAAGAGAGAGTGGGAGGAGGAGTCAAGGCAGCCACGGCGATGGAGGGAGGCTCTGTCAGCAGCTTGACAACTCCGGGGCGGGTATAGAGTATTTGGTGGAGCTAGGAGAAGGCTAGAGTAGCATGGAAGGTGTGTGTATTGAATGCCTTTGAATGGGGGTGGTTGAGGAGATTTATATAGAGAAGAGGGGTTTCCAAACTAAGTAAGGGCTTTAGCGACATCCGGGACATTGCTAAACCCATTCCATAAGCGTCGATGAAACCCCTCGCCTGCCGGTCCTTTGAGGCACGTGTGCTTCTTCCCCTTAATCCTCGCTCATGCGCCTGCAGTCATCCGATCCGAGGTGCAGATCACCATCGGACGACTGAAGGTGGGCCACGTCGTCCAAGTCTCCTGCCAGTATGCGTGAGGGGTGTGCGTCAATTGTTCGATCGCTAATCAACGGTCGAGATTCCACGTGGGCGTGCATTGTGGATCGCGCACATTCTCACCCGAGCGCATCCGCGTGCTCCTGTTGCGCCGCGTGGCCTTCATCCCCACCATCCGCGTGTGCAACAACGACTAAATTTTGATCACGTGCGTGGATGCGGCTGGGTGCATCTCGAACGCGCGTCCCCAGTGAGCGTGGAGAAGTGCCAACTGCTGTGGCACGCTCATGATATGGTTGCATTCCTCGCGAATCCTCAGCAGTCCGATGGGAGATCGGACGGTCGTGGTTGCTCTTGCGCAATGAAGAGAGGCGATGGATGTGGGCAAGTGGGCGCCACGTGGCATGTTTTGGGCTGTTGATCATCAGATCAATGGCCAGAACTTCTTGGGCTGGTCGAGGGAGCTCTGAATGTCAGATTTAAGTGATTTTGAGTTCGTTGGACTCCATTCGTCGATCTGAATCCATCCGTGCGGTCCGATTGCTCATTTGAGGCCTGTTTCAACATGCACTTATACATATGACCATTAAACATTGATTTATAAGCAATCTTATTTTGCAATGCATGCAGTGCTACTATGCCCATCATGATATGTTATTAGTGCGCATATATTCTCAAAACTAACCCCAGTTGATGGAATTATCATCATTGAATGCAGAGTTATCATACCCCCATGCTCATCCCTTGCTAGTCCCTAGCAAGGTTTATCCTAGCCGTTATTTTCTATTGGAATTAGGAATCGATTACTTAGACATATGTTGTTTGTCAACAGGAGGAAATATACTAAGAGCCTAATCCACAGAGACTAAACAACACTCGTGTGTCTGCCAAAATGCAAACTACCCAAGTCCTCGCATTAATGCATTTATACAGAGACATATTTTTTTTTCTTTTTCATCTTTTCTCATTTTTTAGATTTTTGGAGTTGAGAGTGTGTAGGTAACTTTTTACGGCTACCCATCCCACCCATAACCCGAAAAAGACTAAGTGTTAAGCATCTTGGTGTGAAGATTACGATGGACTCACTCAACGATAATTAAAATAGACTTTGGGTTTCTATGCCCCTAGGTGACCGGAAAAGAAAATGCTTGCCTAAAGGTGTATCTGTCCAATCGGTAGCTTTATCCCTACTTTTATTTTGAGTGGGGTCAACAAAAGGGTGTTTCTAGTGTATATCTCCTCAGATTGCTCTACTTCCCTACTTCTTCCTTAAGTGTTTTGGGCTTTTTCATGCATTTAGTGAGTTGGGTTCTGGACAACCAGCCAATGGGTTGTTACCCACGACTACTTGCCAGTCATACTCGTGCGGTGAAGTGTAGCTTATTTGTTTTTTCTTTTTCTTCTTTTTTTATATTTTTTTCTCTTTTTCTCCCTTTCTCTTTTTTTTTTCTTTTGTTGTTTCAGTAGGTGGCTTCCCTGATCTAAGATTTACCTAAAGGCAATAGAAGAGAATGGTCTTGTGGCTGGGCTCTAGACAACAGGCTAGTGGGCTATTACTCATGACAACTTTCTAGCCATATCACCCTTGAAGGTTCATTAGCTACCCAATTTATGTTGGAATCTCCGAGGAGTGAGTCGGTGCAAAAATTTGTGTAGATGCTTAGATTAAAAGTCCCTCCGAGTCAGAGGGTGGGTTAATAAGTCGTATACTTATCACCTTTCTTTATCGATCAGATTAATGTAAATTAAGGTTGCGAGGATTCGGGGCTAAATCCACATTTTAGTGGACACCAGAGCTGATTAAGCCTGAAGGCCTGAAAAGTCTAGGTGTTTCAGGTTCTTCTTGTATTATTTCCCACAGTTGACAAGTTCCTAATGCCTAAGTTTTCCTTCCTAATTTTTTTTATATATAATTCAGGCTGATAATATAAACTTAGAGAATGCGAATTATGACCCCCCCATGCTTAAGTTGGACAATGTCCTCATTGGCAAATAAATGTATGCAAAGGGGGTACAGAAAGAAATCACCTGAGTGCTGCAGTTTCCTAATCAGTCTGAATCTTCTGGGTTGCCTCCCAGGAAGCGCTGAGTTTATTTCCTCCAGCTGGGTGAAGCTCCGTGTCAACCCTCAATGAGGGTGACAATTTCCTTTGGGGGAACCTGGGCAAGATGATGTTTTAATCTTTGGTCATTTACTGTGAAGGTTTGCCCAGTGTTAGGATCTACAATTTCAACCACCCCATTGGGATAAGGTTTGACCACTTGATATTGTCCTATCCATTTTGATCTCAGCTTCCCGGGGAAAAGTTTAAGTCTTGAATCAAAAAGCCAGACTTGCTGATTGGGCTCGAAGGTTTTCCTATGAATGTGTCTGTGGTGGACATCTTTCATCTTCTCTTTGTAAAGTCGACTATTCTCATAGGTGTCCCGACAGATTTCCTCGGGCTCAGAGATTTGGAGCGTCCTTTGAGCTCCGGCCAACTGGGAATCCATATTGCATTGCTTCACAGCCCAGTATGCCCGGTGTTCCAACTCGACTGGAAGGTGGCAAGCTTTGCCAAAGACCAATAGATAAGGCAACATGCCTATTGGGGTCTTAAAAGCGGTCCTGTATTCCCAAAGGGCATTATCCAATCGTGTGGACAAATCCTTCCGGTCAGGTCTCATGGTCTTTTGCATAATATTCTTGATTTGTCTATTAGAGACCTTAGTTTGCCCATTTGTTTGTGGGTGATACGGGGTGGCAATGTGGTGAGTAACCCCATATTTTCTAAGTAGGGTACAGAATTGGTCATGAATAAAGTGGCTCCCACCATCACTGATCAAGGCTTTCGGTATCCCAAACCGAGAGAAGATGTTCTGCTTAACAAAGTCCATGATAGCCTTATGGTCACATCTTTGGGTGGCTACGGCTTCGATCCACTTTGAGACATAGTCCACTGAGACTAATATGTACTCATAGCCGTTGGATGGCAGGAAGGGACCCATAAAATCGATGCGCTAAACACCGAAAATTTTGACAATCAGAATGGGCTGAAGGGGCATCATATCTTTCTAGTCATAGTCCCTAATGTCTAGCACTGAGAGAAAGTCTTGGTGAAACTGTGTGCATCCTTGAGTAAGGATGGCCAGTAAAATCTGGACTGCAAAACCTTTGCAACCATTTGCTTCTTATAGAAGTGGCCACCATAGGCTTGGTCGTGACAAAAGGACAACACACTTTGGACTTCCTCTTCAGGAATACACTTCCTAATGATCTAGTCAACACAGAGTCTAAACAGCATAGGATCATCCTAGAAATATGCTTGGCTTCAGCCAAGAACTTATCCCGTTGCTATCTGGACCAGCCGTGTGGAGTCTGTCCTACCACTAGGTAGTTGACTAAGTATGCATACCAGGGTAGCTTTCTTCCTTGCATGACTAGAAGTTGTTCATCAGGGAAGGTGTTAGTCAAAGGTAATGAGGAACCCATGTGGTCTGGGTGAAGTCTAGATAGGTGATCGACTATGACATTTTTGGACCCAGCTTTGTCGCGTATTTCCAGGTCAAATTCCTACAAGAGTAGGATCCATCGGATGGGCCTAGGTTTAGCATCCTTTTTGGCCAACAAATGCCAGATAGGCGAGTGGTCGATGTAAACAATCACGTGGGAGCCCAGACGGTATGATCGGAACTTTTCTAATCCAAAGACTATGGCGAGCAATTCTTTTTCTGTAATGGTGTAATTCCGTTGAGCCTCATCCAATGTTTTTTCTCGCATAGTAGATCACCACAGGTTTCTTCTCTCTTCTTTGTCCTAGGACTATGCTGATGGCAAAATCTGATGCATCGCACATTATCTCAAAGTCCTGGGACTAGTCTAGGGGTTGTAAAACAGGTGCAATGGAGACTGTTTCCCTAAGGGTGTTGTAAGCTTTGATGTAATCAGGTGTTATGTGAAAAAGGGCGTCGTTGGCTAGGAGGTTAGTCAAGGGTTTAGAAAATTTGGAAAAACCCTTAATGAACCTTCTATAGAAGACAACATGTCCTAAGAAAGATCGGATTTGCTTGACCGAGCTAGGGGGTGGAAGTTTAGAAATTAAATCAACCTTAGCTCGATCCACTCCGATGCCCCTATGCGAGACAATGTGACCGAGGACAACCCCTTCCTGAACCATGAAATGGATCTTTTCCTAGATTAAAACTAGGTTGACCTCGCTACATCGCTTTAGCATCTTCTCCAAGTTGCTAAGACAATGGTTGAATGAGTTCCCGAACATGGAGAAATCATCCATAAAGATCTCTAGGTATTTACCCACCATCTCTGAAAAAATGGCTAGCATGCAATGCTAAAAGGTCGTAGGTGCGTTGCATAACCTGAATGGCATACGATAGAATGCAAACATGCCATACGGGCAAGTGAATGTGGTCTTTTCTTGATCCTCTAGTGCAATAGCAATTTGGTTGTATCCTGAATATCCATCCAAGAAGCAAAAATATTTCTACTCTGCCAATCGCTCGAGAATCTGGTCAATGAATGGAAGAGGGAAATGATCTTTCTTGGTGGCCTCATTAAGCTTCCTATAGTCAATGCACACCCGCCATGCAGTAGCGGTGTGGGTGGGGATGGATTCACCTTGGTCATTGGTGACCACTGTGAGTCCGGCTTTCTTGGGTACCACTTGAGTGGGACTCACCCAGGGGCTATCAGAAATCGGGTAGATGATATCTGTGTCAAGCCACTTGATTATTTCCTTTTTAACGACCTCTCGTATATTCGGGTTCAATCGCCTTTGCATTTAGCAAGATGGTCGAGCCCCATCTTCCAAATAGATCTTATGAGTGCAATAGGTAGGGCTAATTCCCTCTAGATCAGAAATTGTCCACCCAATGGCTGCTCGATGTTCAAAGAGGGTTGCAGTTAACCTAAGTTCTTGATCCTTAGTTAAGTGGGCATTGATAATCACAGGGAAGGTCCGGTCAGGTCCTAGGAAGACATACTTGAGATTATCGGGCAAAGGCTTTTGTTCGGGTGTAGGTGATCAACATTTGATGGGTAGGGGAAAGGGGGGAGTTGATCAACATCAATCTCCCTGAATGAAGGTTGTTGAAGGTAATCAGCTCTACACAGGTCGACCTCCACAGGTTGGGGTGGTTCATGGTAGTCATCAACAGGTTGAGTCAGATGGTCTGCTGAAGAGCTAAGAGTGAGGCATTCTTCAACCAAAGGTTCCACGGGATCGTGCTCCTCAACCCAACCACAATCAAAAGACTTAGCCACCCTAAAGATATCCAATTGCATCTTCTTGTCTCCAAAGGTGATTTCCATGCATCCCGTGTCACAATCAATGTTTGCCTTAGCCGTAGTTAAGAAGGGTCTGCCCAGGATGATGGGTGTGTTTTGTAGCTGTTCGGGGACTTCCATGTCTAGGACCAGAAAGTCAACTGGGAAGTAGAAGTCCTTGACCCAAACAATTACATCCTCGACTACCCCCTTCGGGGTTTTCACAGATCTATCAGCCAATTGGATAGTCATAGGTGTGGGTTTCAATTCTCCAAATCCAAATTGGTGATAAAGGGTAGTCGGGATTAGGTTGATTGAGGCACCGAAGTCCAAGAGCACCCTATCAAGTGTCATGTCCCCAATATTACAAGAAATCAGGGGTTCTCCTGGGTCAGTTCATTTGGGAGGTAAGCTGCTCAATATCACCAAACTAGCTTGTTCTGAGAGCACTACCTTATTAGGTGCTTGGGTTCTCGGCTTATGCTTCGACATATAGACATCCTTCAATAACTTAGCGTAAGTCGGGATATGCTTGACTGCTTCGAAGAGCAGAATATTAATCTGGACTTGTTTGAAAATCTCCAACAGCTCCTCATTTTTTACTACAGCTTTCCTTTTCTTCCTTTTCTCCAAGGCCTCAGGGTATGGTGTTTGGGTTTGAATCAGGTCAATCTCCATGTCCTTGGGTTCCTCCCGCTCATCCTCAGAATCGAGTATCTCAGGAAGTGAGGTCACGGGAGGGGTCGGCCATTTGGGGTCCTGGGTTTTGGTGCTGCTTCTCAAGGTCACCGCGTTGGCTGAGGCGTTGGGACCATGGGTAGATCCTTGAGAAGAAGAGGAAGAAGAAGCACCAAACCTAGGGGGTGTTTGTGGGGCTTGCTGGACCATGTGGGCATGCCTAGTATTGGCTTGGAACCCTTGAGAATTGGGGCCTCTGTTGATCACATTTCTTGGGTTCGGTTGTGGCTGAGAAGGAAGGGATCCTTGTTGTTTGCCATCCAACAGTTGGCTCAACTGTTCCTTCACTAATGCCATTTCCTCCTGATGCTTCTGATTCATATTAACCATCATTTTTATCAGCATGTCCATTTGATTTTGTGGGGGAGGGGCCACCCTATTCTAATTGTAGGGTGGTCTAATCGATGGACCTTGATGATAGGAGGGGGCTTAGGCCTGGGTTGTGAAATGACTCGGTGCCCTTTTGGATTGTTTGAGATGTCTGGATTAGCCGTCAGACGTCTGTCCAGATGTCTGGATAGGGGGTCGGACGTCTGAAAGTAAAAGAACCGTACCTTGTGTTCTTTTTCCGCACACACGCACACACCTCTCTTTCTCCTCACGCCAAACCCTAACCTTCTCCTATTTAATCCCCACTCCCCCCCCCCGCACCACTCTCTCCATCCCCACCGAGCACCACCTTCATCCTTCCCTCCTACCGACTGCCACCTTCCTTCCAGCCACCAGCACGGTATGTGGCGAGGAAGAAGAGAGAGAGAGATAGGACACGAAGGAGGATGTTCTCAACGTTTTTGTGCAGGTTTAAAGGATGTCACGGTGTAGTATAGCCGCTAAAGCGTTCAAAACAAATAAAGATTTTTATTACTCGAAAATCGGAGTATCCGAGGTCGAACACAGCGAGCAAAATGGAATTTACTACTAATCATAATGTAATTGAACACTCTAAATTACTCAAAATATCAATGCAAATGTGAATGTATGCAATTAAAAGTAATTAGGATAAAAAATATGAAATTGGACGTCTGATCACAAGATCAGACGTCTTAAAAGTATTTTCCCTTTTCTTCTTGATTATTCTTCTTCTTCAGCAGTCTCTCTTCTTCTGCTGCTGCAGTCTTTGCTTTCTTTCTCTTTCCTTCTTCTGCCTTGCGAAGCCCTTCCTTTCCTTCCTTCTTCTTTTGATCTTCTGATCTTCCGTGACTTTGCTTCTGCCTTGCTCTTTCTTTTCTTCTTCTCTACCTTTGCTTCTTCCTCTTCTCTTCTGTGGTCTTGCCTTGCTTCTCTCTTCTCTGTTCTTCCTGCCTTTCCTTCTGCTTTCTTTCTTCTTCTCGCGGCCAAGTCTTTCTTCTCCTGCGTTCAGCCTGTGCCTACACAGAACAAAACCTAACCCTTCTCCCTCTACCCGCGCATCTCTCTCTCTCAAGCAATTCACTCAGGGACGCTCTCCCAGAGCCACAGCCATAATCGGGTCGGATCGTACCCGGGACCAGGCGCACCTGCAGGTGGTGTGATGCGCGAGGAGTGCGTAGGTTTAGGTCGGGTCGGATCCGCCAGATCAGCGTGGTCAAGCTGCGGACGAGGCAGGTGTGGGGTCAGTGAGGGACCTCACCCCTGTGCTTACGAGGCAGTAAAGCTATATCACAAAAACACTTTATACCATACCTGTGCCTTGAGATTCCACGATGTGGGACTAAAGGTTCCGCCCTTCCTTTGCGCGCGCCCGCAGACTCTCGTATGCAATTGCCCAAGATGATGGCTCTGTTGGCGCTCCGTGCTGGACTCACTCACCTTGCGACACTCGCGTGAGTATGCAGCACCTGTAGCCTGGGAGACTGGGTGCCTGGAGCTTCATTGGAGCTTCATCAGAGGTCGTCCATGGCGGCAGGAGCTCAAACACTGTCATGCACAAAACTAGCCTCTCGGCCCAATCAGATCAGCTAGAGACCTTCACCGTGGCTCGGCGAAGGCGGTGGACGATGCTGCAGGCCGCAGGTCGGCCTAGGCGTGCGTGCCTAGGTCAACCTGTGGCCGGAGATGGTGGGTTGTTCGGGGGGTGATTACGGAGGTCTGGAGTGGTAGTTGTGGGGTGGAGCGAGTTCCTGGTGGTGAGGCGGAGCTCTCGAGGTGGTTGGCGAGCCGTGTGGGGGGCTGGAATGGTGGAAGCGGCTCGCCGGAGGTCGGTCGGTGATGTGGAAGATGAGGGTGGTCAGCGTCGGTCGAGGGGTAATCAGATGAGATAACAGGGGGAAAAGAGAGAGGAGAGGATGGAGAGGAGTTATAACCTAATTGTAAGGACGAAAGGGGACGGAGGGCGGACAGTAGTACCTGCTGTCGCCGGAGAAGATGATGCCCAGTGGGGGAGGACGGCGGCGACGACGGGGTTGAGGCGGCATGCGCGGGTACTGTGCGACGTGGAGGGAAGTCAAAAAGCTAACCTGCCACTAGTTTTGTGGCAGAGCGAAGAGGGACGGGAGGGGGGCTTGCCGGAGCTTGCTGGGACTTTTGGCCGGGCAGGAGGAAACGAATTGGGGGTGGATACTCGGCCAAATCAAGCTCCCCTTGAGCGGCCGGAGGTGTAGTTTCTTTTATAGACGCTGGGCCGGGTGTGCAGGGCGTGAAGGGTACGCCAGCGTCTGAGGTTGGTCGCCGGAGATGGAAAGCGGTTAAGATACCCAAATCTCTCGTGCGTTTGCACGAGAGATTGGGTTCACACCAGGGACTGTGATTGGCCTTAGATGGAAGGGAATTCCTCAGAGAATCTCCCTTCCATTTCTGGGAAGGAATCTCTGAGGGATTAGAGAGTAATCCCTCTCTGAACCTCGCCGGAGCTCGGTTCTGCCCTAACAATGGCGGAAGGACCGGATTGCAAAGGGGGCGAAAAACCTAGGGGGCTCTTTGCAAAGATATTCAAAACATATTGACCAAATTGTGCTTTGGGTGTATTAAATTACAAAGTAGGTCAAGATGACCTCCCCTTAGGTCCAAATTTTGGTACAAACCTAATTTGGACCTAAGGAATCCAATGGTGAAGTTGGATTTTAGGTTTGACCTCGTTTGACTGGACATTTTGCGTAAGAACCCAAATTAGGTTAATTGAAGAGCTAGGATCCTAATCTAGGTCAAACTAGGTTCCAAAGGCCAAATTAAATGTTCCAAACCCTAGAGGATGTTTTTCCATGATTTTTAGAGGGTTTACTTGATTTTTATTCTGACCGAAACCTTGTTAATTTAAGCGGGTCTATTTTAGGGTTACCTGGTGTCATTTAATTCCTAGATTGCACATAAACCCATTTCTGATTGACTCAATCCTCTTTTTATCTCATTTAGACCATTTGACCTATGTTTTGCCTCTGAGAAATCCCGTTTATGTACTGCAATGGTAAAATTGAAGTTTTACCCTTTATTTCAAGTTTTCTTCTCAAAGCACTTGTTCCTTTAGTTGAGCCTTCTTCTAGGTTATGTAGGAGCTTTTATCTTCTTTATTGGGTCAAAATGAGCTAGTTATGGCTCATGATGAGGCTCTCATCAGAGGAGGAGAGGGGAGATTGAGAGGAGGATCTCGCAAGGGAGTTGCGAGAGAGTGGGAGGAGCTTGGAGGAGCTCATGCGTGAGGAGGGGGAGCTCACGAAGGTGGGCTTTGCGACCTCCTGAAGCTGGCAGGGTAGCAGCTACGGGCGGTGAGGAGGGGCCGCGTGGAGCAGAAGGCTCGCGAGAGTTCTACGTATTAGACATTTTCCAGTATCAAACATCTAGAGCACATCAAAGACGTTTGGAGTAGCAGAAGGACGTCCGGAGCTAAAGCCGGACATCTGAAAGCATGCTCAGTGCCAAGGTACGTGCTTTTGTGCGATTTACAGCCATGTAGGCCTCGCCGTAGAGATTTGTCCAGCCATTTTTAGGCTGCATGTACGTACGAATGGGGCAGGGCATTGGAAAGGGGTAGGGTGTGCCCTTCAAGGTGCTTTTGGACGTTTGGACACGTCGCCAGACGTTTGACCATACCTCCAGACGACCGGAAGGAGAGTCTAATGTTTGGAACTCACCTCAGACGATCGCGGAAGGGTTCGGACGTTCGAGGTAGCCGCAGGAAACCCAGGGTGAGTATTGACGTCTTTTAAGATGTCTGGGACTAGACCTAGACGTCTGATTTTGGACTGTGTGAGTGTTTTTGGCCCGTTTAGAGCCCAAATGGAATTGGATTTCCGCAAACGAACTACCGTTGTTTTTTGCTTGAATTTCTCTACGAGTTAGTGTTACTTGTATATGGTCTTGGACTCGTTTGATGCAGTTGGTTAACTATATAGGTCTCCAGCCAATCGAGTACGCGGGAGCCGCGGAGGCGATGGGATCTGCATCCGAGCCCCCATTCCTCCTGTGTTTGCCGGTAGAGTGGTTTATATTAATATTATGATTTAAATAAATGAACTGCATGTTTAGAATAACTTGAATGAGCCCTAGGATGAGAATGAACCCTTGGGTAGGAATGGACGAGTATGGTTTGAGCTATACTGTATACTTGAGATAAATGTAGAACCCTAGGATGAGAATGAACCCTAGGGCAGGAACAAATGAGTATGGTTGAGTTACATTGTTTACTTGAGATGCATGTACAACTTTAAATGCTAGCAAATGTATTGGTTATTTTAATGTGATGCTTTGTCAGTTAGAAAATCATGAGATGCCTGTTTTAAGAATGGAACCGATAATGTAAATAGAGAAATCTGAAAGTCTGGAATATGAAACGAAAGGAATTCCAACATGAACCCTACGGGGAATTAAGAGGAGAACTCCTGAAGATGGGAAGTGAGCTAGCCCTTGTGTACACGGTACCAAGGAGAGCGACTGTCCCTTTAGTGTAGAGGGGTACTAGCTGCCCGTTGGGTTGAGCCCCGGGGTCAGGCCTAGACACTCTACATTGACTTTGTTTGGCCCTTGTGTACGTGGTATCGAGGTGAGCTACTTAGTGAAGGGAGGGAGCTAGCCACCTGTTACGACCCGGTTCTCGAATTCCTACAGGACACGAGAATTGGACCGACTCGACTGATCCCAAGACCCAGTCGTCCAACGAGAAAGTAACCAAAAAGCAGTAAAATGAACCACATTCACCATGCAAGTAACTAACAGTAACAAAAGTACAGCAGTAAAGAAAAGAACTACTACAGTACATACCACCACAACAGTAGATAATTAAAAACAGGTGCAGAAATATGAAGATTACAATAAAAGAGTACAAGGTGAAACAGAAATGCTCACTACTACAAAAAAATGGTACAACAAAGTACAACTACTGGGCTCTACTAGGCCCAGCACCCTCTGCAGCCGTAGCCTCTGGCTGCTCAACACCTGGTCCTAAAAAAGGTGACAAATATGACACGTCAGCGAAACGTTGAGTAGAGTGGCAACCAGCTAGCTAAGAAAACAGTAAAGGTGGACAAGTAGCTGTTATTTTTAATTTCTTTCTTTATTTTTCTATTTACTCTTTCTTGAATTATTTCTCAGATCTTTCTCTTGATCTCAAATGTTCCTTGTGGGAACGATCTTGATTGCAGTCTTTTCCGAAAAGTAGAAGTAGCATGTGGTGCTCTCCTGGCCGGGAGAGTCCCTCGTGGTGGTCCTACCCTCAGTCAACCACCCCAAGGTCGCTGACGGACGTAACGGTGACTACGGCACACGCGATAAACGTACGGGTAGCTACCTCGCACTGGCACGCGGTCAGTCGCTTCTGTTAACGGGTGCGCCCAAAGCACAGCACGGAACCAGTATAGGGCAGAGCCCTCTCAGTAACAGGGGTCCAGCCCCTCCACAGTAACCAAACAGGGGTCTTGCCCCTCCACAATCCGCGCACCCTCGCCTGACTACCCTGGTTTGCCCAGTGGGCCTAACAAGTCAGTGTAGGACGGCTAGCTGAACCTCGGGGCCCATGGGGTGGCTAGCTCTCTCCCTACACTAGTAGCTCTCCCCGGTACTGTGTACTCAAGGGCCAAAAGTCGGTACAAAGTGGCTAGACCTAACACCGGGTCCCTGGGGCGGCTAGCTCCGCTCTGCACTAAACAGGGGGCCAATCGCTCTCCTTGGTACTCCGTACTCAAGGGCCAGCTTACTTCCCCATCCACTTTCCCAATTCCATTCTATTTATTTTCCAGGAGCTCTACTCCTAATTCCCCGTAGGGTTCATGCTCATGTTTCTCAGGCCAAACCATACTAGGTTTCATTATTTCAGTTTTATTCGCATATAGCTCGTATTTCCAACATTTAGTATCAATTTATATACAAGCAGCTCAAATTTAGTTTCCAAACAACAGGAATTACATGTAGCAGTTACTAGCAACAGTAATATACATTTCACAAGCAGCTGTTATCAATTTCAGGCAATTATCATTATTCTATCTACTTATCCAAGACTGCAATTCAGGCATTCAAGACATTCGTTTCAGTGTTTCTATTCCTAGGATTCATGCCACACCCTAGGATCTATCAATCAATCTAGTTTCCAGGTCCTAGGATTCATGCCATTCCCTAGGATCTATCATTCAATCTAGTTTTCAAGTCCTAGGATTCATGCCATACCCTAGGATCTATCATTTATTTCAGAGATGCATTTATGTTTGTAAGTAATTAAGGGGAGCCACTCTACCCGCAAAACCAGGAGTAATGGGGGCGTGATTGGCAGGTCCACGTGCCTCCGCGACCTCCAAAGCCGCAACAGAACGAGGTCCTAACACAAGGATCAATCACAAGGAACCACTTAGAATAGGATACAAGTATTTTAAACAAGTAGAGAAACTAATTCTGAGAAGAACGGAATCTTAAACGCAGAAATCGGACCTCGAACGGACCCTAAACGAGTCAAAACTGACAATTCTGACTCAAATCATACGTCTGGAACACCTTCCAGACATCTTAAAAAGTGGTCCAGGTCATACCTCACTCTACGCTGCTCCTCAGACGTCCAGGGATCCTGCTGAATCTCTGGACCCAGTTCTAGACGTCCAACCTCCTCTCCGGAAGTCTGGAGACGCTCTCCGCCGTCTGGTGTTGTGAACAGATGTCTGAACTATGTGCGAGGGCGTGTCCCCACGCCTTCCCGAAACGCCTGCACGCGTGACGAAAGCCTCCTCAACACGACACGTCTTAGCACTTCGGCGGTACAGCCTGCATGGCCGTATCCGCAAAAGGAGGTAGAGGAGAAATTTCGTACCTCTTAGTCGTCTGGAGCTCCCTCCAGACGTCACCCGCGTTGTCTAGACGTAGGTCCAGGCGTCTAATTCTGGGAAAAATTCCCAGAATCAGAACCTCCTTGCCTTCTTCCCGCTGCGCGCGGCTCGCCACACAGCCGCTCGCCCGCTGCTCGAGCTGCAGCAGCACCAGGGGAGATCTCCCCAGCAGGACGCTCCTCCGCACGCATGCCGGCTGGCCTTGAGCTGCTCCGGGGGGCTCGCTCTCTCTTTCTCGCGCGCTCTCCCTCTTCTTCCCTCTCGCTGCACCTCTTCCTCTCCGCACCACACCCGGCAGCAGTTGCTGTCCTCGCTCTCGCTCTCGCTCTCGTGCTCACGCTGGAAGAAGGAGGAGACGGTGGGGTGGTGAACGAGGGAGAGGGGAGGGGTATTTGAAGGCGTGGGGGAGGCATTTGCAGGTCGGCGAGGGAAGAAGGAGAAGGAAGAGGGCGGCGGGTTGTAGTCTGCGTGCGGCACGCGCGCAGACTCACGATCGTACGCACGCCAAAAATAATTTTGATGTCTAGGTCTTAACACCACCCCAGGGGGCTCGAGGTTAAGACTAGCCGCCCTACACTGACTCTTGTTAGGCCCACTGGGAAAACCATGATAGTCGGATGAGGGTGCGCGGACTGTGGAGGGGCGAGACCCCAGTTCTGTTCTGTTCTGAGAGGGCAAGGCCATATATTATCCCATGCTGTACCTTTAGGCGTACCCACTAGCGGAAACGACTGACCACGTGCAAGTGCAGAAAAGCTACCTGCACGCTTATCACGAGTGCTGTAGCCACCTCTACATCGCGACCATGACTTCGGGGTGGTTGACTAGGTGTAGGATTACCATGGGGGACTCTCTCGGCCAGGAGAGCACCACACGTACTAATGGTGGGGTCGTTCTCATAATGATGCAAGGTGTATGGTGTATTGATGGATGAAAATACCATTAGTGTCAATGTAGTAAATTGTATGGGATACCAGTCATTATTACGACCATTATTACTTACCTAATTTTTACTGGTTTTATTCCAGGTCGTTCACTGGGAGGCAATTATTGATTTACATCGCTCTCTAATCTCAAAATTATCCTTTAATTCCAAAAAGAAGTTTTACATCTAATAAAGAAAGAATGAATGAAGACTTGGTTTGACTGCTCACAAAGAATTAATCAAAATGCTTGTAAAAACTAACTATAAACAAGCACCAAACACTTCATCACTATATTCTAAACTATCTCTTTATAAGTTATATTATTAATACTTACATGAAAATACACTACCAACTAAGATTACATAGTATACTAACTTAACTTTCTAATCTAACAGCTACAGTAACATATACAATAGCTATAGTGACAGATGTAAGCATCGCTAGACCCCAGAAAATACTATATACAAACTTAAAGAGGGAAACCAGGGTCTGTAGCGACGGTTATGGCGACGTTTTATTCAGTTAGTAAATGTATGAATTTATTTACATAAAAGCAATTAGCTATACTACATATATATATATATCCTATGTATCTGTATTCTCTCTCTGATTTCATTATACGTATTTACATATTCTCTCTCTCTCATTCCACACTTCTCTTCTTCTATTATTCTTCTTCTTTATTTTAATTCTACGTTAACAGTCTTCACATACTGCTGCGTATAAGTGATTAGCTACTGTCATTAGTGCTCTTAATTAATCAAAAATGTGTTTAATTTGCTGGCACGCTTTTCGAGAGATACACAGCACCCAGAGGGTGGGACCAAACCTCTACTAAGCGCTCCCTAATTGTCATTAGGCCGCTTAATTATGTTTTATCAAGCTCAGACCAGGGGCTTTCTCAGCCCTCGCACACACACACGCCTCCCTGGGCCCCTGGCCCCACATGCTCGTCACACAAATGCTCAAGGATATGCCCAGATCGTAATAGGGTACGTTGTTTCGGGCACCCGGCGCCTGTGACGACTGCGCTATAACTTAACAAAATCAATTTATACCACCGCGCGCACTTTGCAGCGCATGATGTGGCGCTATTCGAGCACCGCATCTGTGCTGAAAATGTGCGCGGCTGCTCGCCAAAGGTGATTTTGGCCCTCAATTCGAGGGCCATAATTTATTTTAAAATAAAAATAAACTATGGAAAAATGAAATATTTATATAATACTATACAATTGTCCATTTAATTTGAAATTTTAATTATATTTGCTATATAAATAAATTCACTAAAGTATACAGTTTTTACACACTGATTTTGGTGTTTAATTCTTTAATTACTTATAAATTAGCTACTGTATGGTCTAATTGATCTTATACAGAGTTAGTATACTTGTATAAGTATTTTATAAACATTTTTATTGTATTTTTTAGAATTAATTTCTGTTCTATTTACATTTAAATAACAGATTTGAACAGTTTTACTTATAAATTAGGTTAAAATAATATAATAAGATATAAACATACTTCAATTAGCTTAAAATTACTTAAAGTACATTAGGCTAAGTATATAGATTCAGTTAACTTAATTATAACTTTAAATTACTAATTTATCTAATATAATCTAACAACTTAGCTATTAACTTAATAAATTCATTATTTATTATGTATAAAGAATTAAATTAAGGTACAGGATTTTATTTACTTATAATCTACATATGCATATGTATATACAGTTTTATAGCTTAATATTGTTATTTATACTATCTATTTATTTATGTAGTCTAAGAATACATATAAGTTAGTTTAATTAATAGATAGTTATATAATTAATATATATACAGTATAATCTAACTTAAATACCCAATCTACAATATGCAATATATACATAGTTATTTGTATAGTTTATATACATATACTACCTATTTACATATATAACCTAGTATAAAGCTTATATTTACAAGAATATACTTAATATACAAAGTATTTTTTAGGTATTTTTAGAGTTTTTCACTTTTTATGGTTTTTATACATATTATAGAGATAAGAGATGAGATGGGAAGAATTAGTTGAGGAGAAAGATGTGTTTTTGATGTTTTTTTAGATATGACTTTTATTATTAAGCTTCATGGTATACAAATCCATCGACTGGCCAATTCTACCAAGTCGAGGGTTTTGCATACCATGAAACTTGGTATATGGTTAGAAAACTTGCTGATCTTTGATCATACAGTTTTATTTTAATTTTTTAGAATTTTTACTGATTTTTTATTGAATTTTAAATCTCGTCCAACCTAAGCCTTTCAACAGATTTCTAAGGAATCCTAAAGGCTTAGGATGGATCTTAAAAGATGTGAAAAGACAGTGACCGTCTTATTTTCATTCAGCATGAAATCTAAAAAGTACTTACCCATTTTAATACATTCCTTAGTTTATATTCCCTTTAAGTCATGTGTTGGTTAGTTAGCTTTAAACTAAACTAGCTGACAACATTTGGAAGAGATATAACAAGCATTCACAGAAATTAAAATTCATTTGCTTATATAGGGAAGCCTGTATACACAAGGAAAACAATACAACTATATGTCAATTATGTTCAAAATACACTCTACAGGGTTTTACATCAGACTCTATCTGCTACAATTTGAGATAATCAGACAGTAGCAGCAAGGACTCTACATCTAACCCTGCAGCAACTCAAATCTGATTCCAGATGGCTTAACTGCTGCTGCAGTTAGTCCATTTGGAAAGAAAGCAGATTTAGGAAAGAAGAAGAATGTAGCTGCAAAGTGCAGCAACTTGCTGTGACCTCTGGGATTAAAATCATAAATCCAAACTAAAAAAAATACTCTCTCAACCCCATCTGACAAGGGTTTCACTTCTCATTAAAAACACTGAATATCCCAATTCAAATGTGAGAACCCTTATCAATAAATTCACATCGGATTAAATCAACAAAAACAATGATCTAACTCTTCCTAATGCTATAGACAGCATGTAGAAAGAGTTAAATCAATCAATTAAAATCCCTAATTCAAATCCCAGGTTTTGAAACCTTAAGGAGTATTGAGAACTTCTTAGGTTAGGAAATCATCAATGCTCTCATCCACACAAACTCATGGATACAAGATAAAACTTCAAATCACCACAGTGATTTTCCTTAGTTCTATCTTGCATTCAAAGCATTAAAACCCTCATAAAACTCAGATCAGAATATGGCTCTTCTGAGATGAATTCTGACATCAGAAACATCTCAGATTCCTTGCCAACAATGAACACAAATCAGAATTTTTCAATTTGTCAGATCAAAATAGTTAAAACCCAATTGAGTGAAAATCCTTGAAATCCAAGTTAAAGAAAAATCCGACAAACTGATTACTTCAAACTCAGACCAGGGGCTTTTGTGAACAAAAGTGAGGTGAATGGGAAGCCCCCTTATGTGCTTTTTGACTCCAATTTCAGATCTGAGGTTAAAAACCAATCAGATCTGATATTAAGTCTGAATGCATGGGTGAAAATGCGAGAAACAAGTCGTGGAAATCAGAAGCGATTATGAAAATATGGAGAGGGTGAGAATTTGTGATCATGACTGTGTGAAACCTTCCCCTCTGATCTGGAATGATCAGAGGAGGTGAGGGGGGAGATTATAGTCTAAATCTGCTGCTACAACTACTCTATCATAACAACAAAATTAAACACTACAAATTACGTTAATTCTACTCTAAACCTACTTAACTACAGTTACAACTAATTTACAGAATGATAAATCTACTCTAACAGGAAGAATGGGACCTATGGGTCCTTGACCGGTGGCTAAGGAGGAAGAAGGGAGGAAGATGACTCCAGCGGAGGGAAGAGTCTGCTAGTGAGGCTCCAGGGTCGTCCTCAGGTGCTACGAGGTCCTTAGCGACGAGGAGGACGAGAGAAGGTGACAATTTCATAGTCGGTGGCTGTGAAATCAGAGGATTGATGGGGAGGAACTTGAGTGGACGAACGATCGCTAAGAGATGTAGGAGGGAGCGATCTTTTGCACGCGCGACCACTGAGGTGCTTAAGTAGTAAACTCAGTGGCCCAGATCACCGCGTGGGTAAGGATAACCGATGAGGCAATCGGAGGTGGGGATGAGACGAGAGGGGCGCGCGGCGAGCCAATCTCAAAATCTGACCGTCAGATGGGATTTGGGGAGTGGGGTGAGTGCACACGCCGATTTGTGTGAAGCTTCTATTCAAATCCAACCGCAGATCGAAATCGCGAGAAGCAACAGAAGACCGAGATCTGCCGTGTTCTTCATGTGCTACAGTGCGTACGAAGAGCAGCAGGCCGACCTTTGAAATGACGGGAAAATTGCAGGGAAGACCCCTGCGCGAAGGGGTAGAAAATTTACGTGCAGGCCCATAAGTGAAGAGAATTGCAACAGGATGGACCCTGCAGCCTTTCAAAGGGGTCCCTGCGGTTACAAGTAGGTCCAAAAAGGAAATTTAAGGGTAAGAATGTAATGCATGAAGGACCTAAGTGTAAACTACATATGACATAGCCTAAATGATGTCCAAATGCCTTCAAATTTTTATATGTGCTTAATTGATCTTTTAAGACATTAATTATACTTTTGATTTGGCCTTTCAAACTTATTTATGTTTTCAATTAACGCATGGATCACCATTTGTCCTTTGCTTTCAGAATATCTCATTTTGTGACCTAATTATGAAATTTTAACACAGAGTAAAGGTTTTAGGTCTTTTTCTTTAATTCCCACACTTAGCCCTTTTTATCTGTTAATTTGATGTTGTTTTACTCAGTGTCTAACTTAACTTCAGCCTTTTAGCTATGATGAATAGCCACTCATCATACCCCCCATGCTTACGTTTTGCTAGTCCCTTAGTAAACAATTCATTGAAGTGTAAAGCAATTTGAGTATCAGCAAGGCAAGTGTGAAGAGATATCTTTTTCCTCTTTCAATTTTTTTCTCAAAAAGTTTTAAGTGTTTTATGATGATCGTCAAGCTGAAAGATTTTTCCAATAAACCAACTGTGTTTTGGACATTGTGAGAACCTTATTACCGAGGATAACCTACCAGAACTCAAGACTTAAATGACATAGACCATCTCTCAACCAACAAGGACTCTTGATATTTAAACCTTAAGTCGAATTCCAGGACTTAGGGGGTTTTACAGAGACTTAGGATGCTATGAGGTTATGGCTGTGCTTTGTGATAAGTCAGGACTAACCAAGTGAATTCTAAAACTCACTCCTGGGGTTTCACCTCTTTTTAAGTCTAGGTTGGTCCTAACTTCAGCTCATGTTTTCGGATGACTCTCAAGAATTGATGAGTATTCAAACCCAACCCTTATTGTGGTTGTGGCTTAAAGAGTTTTTGGTGGACAAACAGGGTATTTGTTTTGAACCCTAAAAACATTTTTGGTGGAACATTTGTATTTCCGGAATCTGGAGAACATACTTGACTTTTTTGCAAGAACTCTTTTTTTTTTTGTGTGTCAGTATGTCTCTGGAACTTATTTGGTAGAGCGCACTATATTTGGTGGGTGAACTTTTTGTGGAAAGAGTTTCTCCTCAACACAAGACTAAAGGTTAGGACAAAGAGTCTACCTGCACGCACAGGTAACGACTCCGCCTTCCCTAATGAACACTAGGGTTGAATTTTAGGTTCAAGTGGTCTTTCCTGACATTGTGTAGTGTAAGCCAAGGTTACTTAGACTCCTAAGTCAAAGTAAACCAACAAATCCTGTACTGGTGACTTAGGTACAAGAATATGTCCTAAAGTTAGGAGAGACTGTGGTCTATCTTGTCAAGGCTCGAAATGTATTAAGCCCAAGCTTGTATCAAGCTATTATGACCCGGTAAGTCAAACCAGTGACAGTTGAATGTCCATAGACACTTATTCTATATTTGTTTTCAGTTAGAAGATCATAGTTAAACACTTATTTTTCATCTTTGAGACTTTTTCTCCCTTTCTCCTTAAAATTAATGTCCTCCCTAGACAATAGAGTGCATGTCCCTTATTGTATTTTTGGAATTTTTGTGATTTATTATTTTTTTGTATTTTTGGCTTTGTATTTTCTTTTTCAGCATATATATATATATATACATACTATTGGTGTGTCTACAATTGTATTTCAGTTTAAATGGTCAACCATTTACACCCCCTATGCTTAAATGTTGCAATGTCCTCATTGAATGAATAGGGTGGATACAAATGCATGCTCTGCTTTTCACTATCCTAGACTGGGTGATGGAAGGAAGTTGGAATGAGGAGATAAAATCCCTGTGCGGACGATTTTAAGTCTGATCTAGGATCAGAGTGAACAGTCGAGCTAGGAAGTGAAATGCATGACATGTGTGTCAATGGAAGTATGCTAAAAAGGCAAGAGTAGACACCTAATGCAAATGAGAGCCAGAGTAAGAAAGGTGAAAAACAGTTATATACAAGGATAGGTTTTGCTAAGTTTAACGCCTTCAGCTAGGCATAAACCTGGATGGTAGTTCAAAATGTAGGAGCGAAATGGTGGAATTGACAAGTCTGAGATCATGCAGCTCAATGAAAGGTTTCAGTCTTTGTCCATTTACAGTAAAAGGTTCAGGTTTGTCAATTTTAGTGATCTCAACGGCTCCATTGTCAAATATTCTTAAGATTTTGAAAGGTCCAATCCATTTTGATCTCAGTTTCCCAGGAAAGAGTTTTAGTCTAGAGTCGAAGAGAAGGACTTTTTGACCAGGGTGAAATGATTTCCTATGAATGTGATGGTCATGGATGGCCTTAAGTTTATCCTTATAAATCCTTGAGCTTTCATAAGATTCATTCCTTAACTCATCAAGCTCAGAAATTTGCAATTTCCTAAGATCACCGGCCTTCTCAAGGTCCAAGTTACACTTTCTGATGGCCCAATAGGCTTTGTGCTCTAGCTCTACGGGAAGATGACAGTGTTTCCTGTACACAAGTCTAAAAGGAGACATGCCTAATGGGGTTTTGTGAGCTGTCCTATATGCCCACAACGCATCAGAAAGGCGGAAGACCAATCCTTTCTATCTGGTCGGATGGTAGTCTGTAAAATCTTCTTGATCTCCTGATTGGACAATTCAGCAAGTCCATTGGTTTGAGGGTGATATGGTGTAGCTATCCTATGTGACACCCCATACTTTTGAAGTAGGGACTGAAAATGTGTGTTTCTAAAATGAGACCCTCCATCACTAATGATGGCTTTAGGTACCCCAAATCTAGAGAAGATGAAATCTTGAACGAATTGTGTCACAACTTTATGATCATTAGTCCTTGAGGGGATGGCTTCTATCCATTTCGAAACATACTCAATTGCCAACAATATATACTCGAAGCCATAGGATTTAGGAAAAGGTCCCATGAAGTCAATGCCCCAAATGTCAAAGATTTTGCACACCATGATCGGATTTAAGGGCATCATGTCTCGGCGGCCAATACTGCCGAGAGACTAATAGCGTGAACATGCCCTGCTATATTCATGTGCAACTTTAAAGATTGTGGGCCAATAAAAACCGCTCTGCAAAATCTTCGCAATAGTCTTTTTGCCAAAGAAGTGACCGCCGCACGCCTGGTCATGGTAGAACGATAAGATGCTTCTAATCTCTTTATCTAGAACACACTTCCTAAAGATCTGGTCTTTGCAATGCTTGAAAAGCCAGGGTTCTTCCCAGTAATAGTGCTTGGCCTCGGATCTAAGTCTATCTTTTTGATGTTGAACCCAATCAGTGGGGAGGATTCTAGAAGCCAGGTAGTTGACAATATCAGCATACCAGGGAAGATCAGAATGAATGACCAGCAATTGCTCGTCAGGGAAGTGGTCAGAAATGGGTGAAGAAGGAGAAATCGCTTCAGAAGGAAGGCGGGATAAGTGGTTAGCAACCACATTCTGCTTTCCAGCCTTGTCACGAATCTCTAAATCAAATTCCTGTAAAAGCAAGATCCATCTAATCAAACGAGATTTCGCATCCTTCTTGGCGAGAAGATGTCGAACTACTGTGTGGTCAGTGTAGACTATAATGTGGGAACCTAAAAGATAAGGTTTGAATTTCTCCAGTGCAAATACTACAGCTAGCAATTCCTTTTCCGTGACGGTGTAATTCCTCTGAGCTTCATCTAAGGTCTTGCTAGCGTAATAGATGACTGTGGGTTTCCCGTTTAAGTTTTGACCAAGGACAGCTCCTACTGCATAATTAGAGGCATCACACATGATCTCAAAAGGTTGAGACCAATTCGGGGGTTGCACTATGGGTGCATTGGTAACCAGATCACGAAGTGTCGTATAGGCACGAACACAATCGTCAGAGATCTGGAAGTCTACATCTTTAGAGAGGAGAGTAGTGAGAGGTCGGGCTATTTTCGAGAAATCCACTATAAAGCGGCGATAAAAACCAACATGCTTGAGAGAAGATCTAATCTGTTTAATCGACGAAGGTAGTGGTAATTCAGAAATCAACTTTACCTTCGCGCGGTCAACCTCAATTCCTCTCTCCGAGACAAGGTGACCTAATACTGGTCCTTCTTTTACCATGAAATGTGATTTCTCCCAGGGAAGTACCAGATTCACATTTATGCATCTTTGTAGGACCTTAGTCAGGTGGTCTAAGCATGCATCAAATGTGCTCCAGAAGACCGAGAAGTCATCCATGAAGACTTCTAAGCAATCACCTACTAAGTCAGAAAAGATTGCAAACATACACTACTGAAATGTAGCAGGTGCGTTGCACAATCCAAAAGGCATCCTACGGAATGCAAAGGTTCCGTAGGGGTAGGTAAATGTCATTTTTTCATGATCGTCGGGGTGAATTGCCACCTGATTATATCCTGAATAGCCATCCAAAAAGTAGAAAAATCTATTCCCCGCCAATCTTTCCAGTATCTGATCAATGAAGGGCAAAGGGAAATGATCTTTCTTCGTGGCTTGGTTGAGTTTTCGGTAATCTATACATACTCGCCACGAACTCGCAATGCGTGTAGGGATGACTTCTCCGGAATTAGTGGTGATGATGGTAAGTTCGGCCTTCTTTGGCACAACCTGAACAGGACTTACCCATCTGCTGTCAGAAATTGGGAAGATAATTCCGTTGTCTAACCACTTAATCATTTCACTTTTCCCCACCTCTTGCAATGTAGGGTTCAATCTATGCTAGGGCTGTCTAGTAGGTCTAGATCCTTCTTCAGTGAAAATCCTATGTGTGTAATAAGAAGGACTAATGCCAGTTAGGTCAGAAAGGTTCCATCCTATAGCCTTTCTATGTGCTCTTAGGACAGATAAGAGTCGTGATTCTTGATCAAATGATAAGGAAGAGTTAACAATCACCGGATAGGTCTGATCAGGTCCTAAGAAAACATATTTGAGAGAGTTAGGAAGAGGTTTGAGTTCAACAGGTACAGGATCAGAAGGAGCAGGTGTGAAAGTTTCAGGAGATCCTAAATATACTAAAGGAATAGGAGGTAGGTCCTCAGTCTCTAAATTGGGTATCTCAGTGGAAGTCAAGTCAGAGTCCAAAGAGTGTTGAGGTTCTAAATTTAGTGAATCGATTAAGGTATCCTCAACCAACCAGTCCAAAGAATCCAAAGAAAAGATTTCCTCAATTAAACTACAGGTCGGTCCTCTTTGGGCTTGGAAAATATCAATCTTTATTTTTTGATCTCCGAACTTCAATTCTATAAGGCCCTCCTCACAATTGATGTTTTCCTTGGCCGTAGCCAGGAAAGGTCTTCCTAAAATGATAGGTGTGTTCTGGATATCTTCAGGTACTTCCATGTCAAGGACTATAAAGTCTACAAGAAAGTAAAAATCCTTGACCCGCACTATAACATCTTCCAACACTCCCTGAGGTGTCTTAACTGATCTGTCAGCTAATTGCAGGGACACCTCGGTTGGCTTCAGATTTCCAACCTCAAAATGTGTCAGCAGAGAGGTTGGGATAAGATTGATGGAAGCACCTAGGTCAAGTAGTGCTCTATTAAATGTGGTGTTACCTATCATGCAGGATAGGAGAGGGGTGCCTGGGTCTTTCATCTTAGTAGGGAGGGTACTGGAGATAATGGAACTAGCTTGTTTCGAGAGGATGATTGGACTACTCCCTTTTTGAATACTTACTTTACGCTTAGGTGTGCATAGGTCTTTTAAAAACTTAGCGTAAAGAGGAATGTGGCGAATTGCATCCAACAAGGGGATGTTTATGTGGACTTGCTCAAAGAGCTTAAGCAAATCCTCCTCAGGTGCAACACAGGTCTTTTTCTTTCCTTTCTCCTTCTTTAAAGCTTCAGGAAATGGTACAGGAATGGTGATAAGAGGTTCAGTCCTAGGTAAAGGAGAAGTAGGAGTTGGAGGAGCAGAATTAGAAGTAGTAGAAGTTGGAAGAGGTGGATCTAGTGTGCTTTTACCACTCCTAGTGATTATGGCATTTAATTCAGCCCTAGAGGTAGATGGTAAATCAGTGTTAGGTAGCAGAGGTGGTTGTGGTTGTGCAAGAGAAGAACTTGAGTTTGTGAAGAATTCAGTGTCGTGTAAGGGTTTTGAAATGACATGTGCTTGATCTTGCACTGCCGGTCTAGGTTGGACATACCTCTGAGCAGGTATGTTCCTAGGGTTGGGTTGTACTTGAGATGGGAGTGAATGTGGTTGACGGGACTCCGTCAAGTGTGACAGCTGGGCTCTCATCTCAGCTAAGGCCGCGTCCTGTCTCTACTGCATAGCAATATTCTATTGTTGCATATCAGCAAGAGCTTTCATGATAGACCCCAACTAGTCATCTCGTGTAGGCCCAGATTGAGAGTATTGGGTGGGCCTGGGTTGGGGTTGCTGGTAGGCATGCGATGGATATTCGTGTGATTGTGGAGGTGGTGCTTAGATCGGGTTGTGCAGTGGTGGTGCAGAAAGTTGTTGAAAAGGAGGTCTCTGTGAATTTCCCGACCATGAGAAATTTGGATGATTGTGCCATCCAGGGTTGTAGGTTTGTGCGAAAGGGTCATTATGAATGGCATGGTGCTCCTCCGAAACTCCAGAAGGTGCAGGGAAGTCAGTGAAGGGAGGGACAAAGGTTCCTCCAACCGGTGAAGGATATGGAAATGGAAAATCCGATAATGCAGTTTGTGTCACAGAAAGGTTATTCACAGTTTCCTTCCTTGTGGGAAACTGAGAAGAAGTGTTTTGTGCTGGTGACTGAGAAGAAGATGAGGGTTTTGAGAGAAATTTCCATATTTCATCTACTTTCTTCTCGATTAAGTCCACTTTATCTAGTTGACTAGTCACTATCTCTAAGTCTTTGCTACTGGATTGGGCTTCGTGTACCCCAGTATGTGAGTGGAAATGTGAGGACTTTCTATTAAACATGCTCATTGAAGCATTATTAATAGAGTTTTCGGCCATGCCTTCAAAGAGCTCAAAGGCAGAGTCCTCATCCCGACACAGAAAATTGCCTCCACAAGTGGCATCTACAAAATTCCGTGTGTCATCATGGAGCCCATGGTAGAAGATCTGGACCTGTTGCCAGCGTGGGACACCATGGTGGGGACATTTTCTCAGAAGCTCGTGGAATCTCTCCCAAGCCTCGTGCATCGGTTCTCCTGAATTCTGAGTGAATGTAGTGATGACACGCCTTAAGGCGTTAGTGAGGCCTTCAGGAAAGTACTTCTTTAAGAACTCATGTTCTAAAGAAGCCCAGGAATCTATAGGTGTAGTCCGTGCAAGTGTACGAAACCAAAAGGTTGCCTTATCTTTCAATGAAAAGGAGAACATTTTCATTAAAAGCATGTGCTGATCATGTCCTTGCAGACCTAAAGTTTGGGCAAGATTCTTTAGCTCCTTTAAATGCTGAAAAGGGTCCTCAAAAGCAAGTCCATGGAAGTGAGGAATGAGTGCTATAATGTTTGGCTTCAATTCAGCAGCACGACCCCCATTGGGATAACGTACCACAGGCATTGGTTGGGCAACTGCGGGATTATAGTAATCCCGTAGTTGAGGTCTACGGAGTTGGGGTGGTGCTTGAGGATTTCTAGGCTGAGGTGGTTGTGGTGGGGGATTAGCTAAGAGATTAACAACTTGAGCCAGCTGTTGCACCTGTTGGGTTAAGGTATTCATTTGTAGTTGTGTTTCAAAAAGGTGCTGAAGATGAGGCATAGGTTCTCTCTCTGGGGGTGGGTTAGGAGGATTAGGATAAGGTGGAGGTTGGAACCTAGGGATAGGTGGTTGTGGTGGTGGAGGATGTGCAATTAAGTGTGGAGGAAGTTCTTCAAAATCCTCGAATTGTGACAACTCAAGATCATCCTCTTGGTGAGTAGGATTGTGAATAAGAGTTTGAGACTCGGGAGGTAAGGGATTAGAAGTGGAAGGCAAAGAGGAAGATGCAATAGCTTGGGTACTAGTACCCAAGGGGAGTACAAGTTCTGGGTTCTGGGATCTCCTACCTTCCATTGAGTTGGTTTTTTGAAAATACATTTACTTCAATTCTTTCCAACTCAATGGGAAAATTTTAGCCAAGTTCACAAAAAGTGGAAAATCCCAATCAAATCTCAATCCATTCAGAAGACCAAGCAAGGAAGATGAATCGAAAATTTTTTTTCTTAGAGGCTGCTACGCAAAATTATGTTGTACGCAAGCAATTGTTTCAAACAATTGTACCCGTCTTAAGATAAACTTAGCGATGTGCAGACCTCTAAAATCCACTAGGAGTTTGGATAAGATTTAGCGTGCGAATCCAGATCCTGTGGTTGCAGAAGGAGATGAGGTAGAAACCCTTGTGTTGTGACCTTAAGTGATCGTGCTGTGTGCATGATAGCAATCAACACAAGGCGATAAAAATCTCAATCAAGGTTTCACCCAAAGTTAATATCTCCTTTTTGATTCAGTTCAAGTGATTATGAGGCGATTTCAATGCTGCTTGTCTCTCTTTTTACTCAGTTCAATACAAAAGATGGTCTTCTTTAATTTTAAGTCAAATGCAATGATGACAGGAGTTAGAGAAAGGTAAAGAATGCGTACCTGACTCCAGCAATCTTCTATATGCAGGTTTGACTTGAATTGAAATCTAGCAGAAAAGTATGCAACCTAAGATGGATGTCTAAGGATATGCTGCTGCTAGATAAGGATGAGATCTTTTTTATTTTTTATTTTTTTATATGCAACAAGCAAAAACAAAGAAAGAAATCGATTCGGAAAATCGTAATGGAAAAACCGTATTGATGAGAAAGAAGTAGAAGAATAAAGTCCAGAAAGTCCACAGTTATGACAATGAATGTGTGAGAACAGGCTCTCACAACTTATGACTAACAGTTTGTCCTAGTTAGTATACCTAAATCTATCTAAACTATACTACTACTACTAGTCCTACAGCTACTCCGAGGGCAAACTCCGCCTGGATGTCGGGTCAGGAGTGCAGCGATTCCACCAGGAAGACGACCTCTAGCTGGAAGATGATACTGCTTCTCCTCCTCCTCAAGTGCTGTGGAAAAATAACAAATGATTAGTAAAAGAATAAAAGAATGTATACACAATAACAAATTAATCAATGGAAGAAAACAATTACAATCAATGAATTTGAATGAAATGAAGAATTTCTATATACAAAAAGAATTAAAGGGTAATTTTGGCGTAAAGAGCGTTGCCTCCCCGGCAACGGTGCCAAAAATATTGGTGGGGTCGTTCTCATAATGATGCAAGGTGTATGGTGTATTGATGGATGAAAATACTATTAGTGTCATTGCAGTAAATTGTATGGGATACCAGTCATTATTACGACCATTATTATTTACTTACCTAATTTTTACTGGTTTTATTCCAGGTCGTTCACTGGGAGGCAATTATTGATTTACATCGCTCTCTAATATCAAAATTATCCTTTAATTCCAAAAAGAAGTTTTACATCTAATAAAGAAAGAATGAATGAAGACTTGGTTTGACTGCTCACAAAGAATTAATCAAAATGCTTGCAAAAACTAACTATAAACAAGCACCAAACACTTCATCACTATATTCTAAACTATCTCTTTATAAGTTATATTATTAATACTTACATGAAAGTACACTACCAACTAAGATTACATAGTATACTAACTTAACTTTCTAATCTGACACCTACAGTAACATATACAATAGCTATAGTGACAGATGTAAGCGTCGCTATACCCCAGAAAATACTATATACAAACTTAAAGAGGGAAACCAGGGTCTGTAGCGACGGTTATGGCAACGTTTTATTCAGTTAGTAAATGTATGAATTTATTTACATAAAAGCAATTAGCTATACTACATATATATATCCTATGTATCTGTATTCTCTCTCTGATTTCATTATACGTATTTACATATTCTCTCTCTCTCTCATTCCACACTTCTCTTCTTCTGTTATTCTTCTTCTTCTTTGTTTTAATTCTGCGTTAACAGTCTTCACATACTGCGGTGTATAAGTGATTAGCTACTGTCATTAGTCCTCTTAATTAATAAAAAATGAGTTTAATTTGTGGGCATGCTTTTCGAGGGATACACAGCACTCAGAGGGTGGGATCAAACCTCTATTAAGCGTGCCCTAATTGTCATTAGGCCGCTTAATTCTGTTTTATCAAGCTCAGACCAGGGGCTTTCTCAGCCCTCGCACACACACACGCCTCCCAGGGCCCCTGGCCCCACATGCTCATCACACAAATGCTCAAGGATATGCCCAGATCGTAATAGGGTACGTTGTTTCAGGCACCCGGCGCCTGTGACGACTGCGCTATAACTTAACAAAATCAATTTATACCACAGCGCACTTTGCAGCGCACGATGTGGCGCTATTCGAGCACCGCATCTGTGCTGAAAATGTGCGCGGCTGCTCGCCAAAGGTGATTTTGGCACTCAATTCGAGGGCCATAATTTATTTTAAAATAAAAATAAACTATGGAAAAATGTAACATTTATATAATACTATACAATTGTCCATTTAATTTGAAAGTTTAATTATATTTGCTATATAAATAAATTCACTAAAGTATACAGTTTTTACACACTGATTTTGGTGTTTAATTCTTTAATTACTTATAAATTAGCTACTGTATGGTCTAATTGACCTTATACAGAGTTAGTATACTTGTATAAGTATTTTATAAACATTTTTATTGTATTTTTCAGAATTAATTTATGTTCTATTTACATTTAAATAACAGATTTGAACAGTTTTACTTATAAATTAAGTTTAAATAATATAATAAGATATAAACATACTTCAATTAGCTTAAAATTACTAAAAGTACATTAGGCTAAGTATACAGATTCAGTTAACTTAATTATAACTTTAAATTACTAATTTATCTAATTTAATCTAACAACTTAGCTATTAACTTAATAAATTCATTATTTATTATGTATAAAGAATTAAATTAAGGTACAGGATTTTATTTACTTATAATCTACATATGCATATGTATATACAGTTTTATAGCTTAATACTGTTATTTATACTATCTATTTATTTATGTAGTCTAAGAATACATATAAGTTAGTTTAATTAATAGATAGTTATATAATTAATATATATACAGTATAATCTAACTTAAATACCCAATCTACAATATGCAATATATACATAGTTATTTGTATAGTTTATATACATATACTACCTATTTACATATATAACCTAGTATAAAGCTTATATTTACAAGAATATACTTAATATACAAAGTATTTTTTAGGTATTTTTAGAGTTTTTCACTTTTTATGATTTTTATACATATTATAGAGATAAGAGATGAGATGGGAAGAATTAGTTGAGGAGAAAGATGTGTTTTTGATGTTTTTTTAGATATGACTTTTATTATTAAGCTTCATGGTATACAAATCCATCGACTGGCCAATTCTACCAAGTCGAGGGTTTTGCATACCATGAAACTTGGTATATGGTTAGAAAACTTGCTGATCTTTGATCATACAGTTTTATTTTAATTTTTTAGAATTTTTACTGATTTTTTATTGAATTTTAAATCTCGTCCAACCTAAGCCTTTCAACAGATTTCTAAGGAATCCTAAAGGCTTAGGATGGATCTTAAAAGATGTGAAAAGACAGTGACCGTCTTATTTTCATTCAGCATGAAATCTAAAAAGTACTTACCCATTTTAATACATTCCTTAGTTTATATTCCCTTTAAGTCATGTGTTGGTTAGTTAGCTTTAAACTAAACTAGCTGACAACATTTGGAAGAGATATAACAAGCATTCACAGAAATTAAAATTCATTTACTTATACAAGGAAGCTTGTATGCACAAGGAAAACAATACAACTATATGTCAGCTATGTTCAAAATACACTGTACAGGGTTTTACTTCAGACTCTATCTGCTACAATTTGAGATAATCAGATAGCAGCAGCAAGGACTCTACATCTAACCCTGCAGCAACTCAAATCTGATTCCAGATGGCTTAACTGCTGCTACAGTTAGTCCATTTGGAATGAAAGCAGATTTAGGAAAGAAGGAGAATGTAGCTGCAAAGTGGAGCAACTTGCTGTGACCTCTGGGATTAAAATCATAAATCCAAACTAAAAAAAATACTCTCTCAACCCCATCTGACAAGGGTTTCACTTCTCATTAAAAACACTGAATATCCCAATTCAAATGTGAGAACCCTTATCAATAAATTCACATCGGATTAAATCAACAAAAACACTGATCTAACTCTTCCTAATGCTATAGACAGCATGTAGAAAGAGTTAAATCAATCAATTAAAATCCCTAATTCAAATCCCAGGTTTTGAAACCTTAAGGAGTATTGAGAACTTCTTAGGTTAGGAAATCATCAATGCTCTCATCCACACAAACTCATGGATACAAGATAAAACTTCAAATCACCACAGTGATTTTCCTTAGTTCTATCTTGCATTCAAAGCATTAAAACCCTCATAAAACTCAGATCAGAATATGGCTCTTCTGAGATGAATTCTGACATCAGAAACATCTCAGATTCCTTGCCAACAATGAACACAAATCAGAATTTTTCAATTTGTCAGATCAAAATAGTTAAAACCCAATTGAGTGAAAATCCTTGAAATCCAAGTTAAAGAAAAATCCGACAAACTGATTACTTCAAACTCAGACCAGGGGCTTTTTTGAACAAAAGTGAGGTGAATGGGAAGCCCCCTTATGTGCTTTTTGACTCCAATTTCAGATCTGAGGTTAAAAACCAATCAGATCTCAAATTAGGTCTGAATGCATGGGTGAAAATGCGAGAAACAAGTCGTGGAAATCAGAAGCGAATATGAAAATATGGAGAGGGAGAGAATTTGTGATCATGACTGTGTGAAACCTTCCCCTCTGATCTGGAATGATCAGAGGAGGTGAGGGGGGGATTATAGTCTAAATCTACTGCTACAGCTACTCTATCGTAACAGCAAAATTAAACACTACAAATTACATTAATTCTACTCTAAACCTACTTAACTACAGCTACAACTAATTTACAGAATGATAAATCTAATCTAACAGGAAGAATGGGACCTATGGGTCCTTAGCCGGTGGCTAAGGAGGAAGAAGGGAGGAAGATGACTCTAGTGGAGGGAAGAGTCTGCTAGTGAGGCTCCAGGGTCGTCCTCAGGTGCTACGAGGTCCTTAGCGATGAGGAGGTCGAGAGAAGGTGACAATTCATAGCCGGTGGCTGTGAAATCTGAGGATTGATGGGGAGGAGGAACTGGAGTGGACGAACGATCACTAAGAGATGTAGGAGGGAGCAATCCTTTGCACGCGCGGCCACTGAGGTGCTTAAGTAGCAAACTCAGTGGCCCAGATCACAGTGTGGGTGAGGATAACCGATGAGGCAACCGGCGGAGGGGATGAGAGGAGAGGGGCGCGCTGTGAGCCAATCTCAAAATCTGACCGTCAGATGGGATCTGGGGAGAGGGGTGAGCGCACGCGCCGATTTGCGCGAAGCTTCTATTCAAATCCAACCGTAGATCGAAATCGCGAGAAGCAACGGACGGCCGAGATCTGCCGTGTTCTTCGCGCGCTACAATGCGTGCGAAGAGCAACAGGCCGACCTTTGAAATTATGGGAAAATTGCAGGGAAGACCCCTGCGTGAAGGGGTAGATAATTTGCATGCAGGCCCATAAGTGAAGAGAATTGCAACAGGATGGACCCTGCAGCCTTTCAAAGGGGTCCCTGCGGTTTACAAGTAGGTCCAAAAAAGGAATTTTAAGGGCAAGAATGTAATGCATGAAGGACCTAAGTGTAAACTACATATTACATAGCCTAAATGATGTCTAAATGCCTTCAAATTTTTATATGTGCTTAATTGAACATTTAAGACATTAATTATACTTTTGATTTGACCTTTCAAACTTATTTATGTGTTCAATTAACGTATGGATCACCATTTATTTGTCCTTTTCTTTTAGAATATCTCATTTTGTGACCTAATTATGAAATTTTAACACAGAGTAAAGGTTTTAGGTCTTTTTCTTTAATTCACACACTTAACCCTTTTTATCTATTAATTTGATGTTGTTTTACTCAGTGTCTAGCTTAACTTCAGCTTTTTAGCTATGATGAGTAGCCACTCATCATGTACTGACGTCGAAATTCTCATTTATGATAGAAATAGAATGGTATGTCATTGTGTTTTATGTGGTGGAGAATCTCTCAATCAAAAATAAATATCAAATTTTGCCACAATAAAAATTCGCATCCACAGGGAGGAATAGAACCAATAAATTCACGAGTAGAGTGATGCAAAATACGTGTGATTTGTAAAAGTGGGTTTTTAACATCGTTGTAACACGCAAATTCGCCTACGCTTTTAAATTTATATCCTAGATAGTGGGGTATCTAGGGTCGTTCAAGGAGGCAATATGTTTGCAAAATTAATTCTCTTGCTTGGAATATAAATCTGAACTTTCTTCTTGGTCTTTTTCAATATATCATTTTTATGTTTTTGAAATTAAGGCAACATGCGAAAGTGTGGTGGGAAAGTGACTTACACTTCAACTCAATATACTACTTCTAAAGTGGAAAGTAGAGCCTCTCCCTAAGCTCACTCTAGGCAAGTGGAGGCCTAGAATTATTAGGGAGAGGGAGTGAAGAATGCTAAAAATAAAGCAATTAAAAATACAACTAAAGAAATTACAAAGAAGGCAACTAGATTAATGAAAAAGTGTTTTACAAAAAAGCCTAGTAGATGAATGCTTCTACTACTAGAAAAATTGCAATAAATAAAAGAAAACACAAATCCTCTAGATAGATGATGAAGAAGAGGGCTTCTTGCTCCAAGCTTGGTAGCTCCCAAGCTTGAAAAGAGTCCTCCAACTCCTTCTTTGCTATGCTCCGCCAAGGTGATATCCTCCAAAGCATGCCCTAAGGGGGCATGCCCTAAGCTTCTCTCCAAGGGTGGACGTCCACCCTAGGTCCTTCTCCTTTGCCTGGCCATCCTCCTTGAAGTAGAGAAGTCCTCCTCCTTGGCGTGGCCCAAGTTGAAGAGAGTGGGGAGAAGAAGGCACCAAAAGGGCTGGTGATGTGCCCCTTTAATCTTCTTCTCTACTCCTTCTTGCCTGTAGGTGTAGGTGAGTATAGGTAGAAAAATGTACTAATGGAGGATGCTCTCAAATGGTGGTAGGTGGTGGGTTTTTATAGAGTAGGAAGGGGACTAAGGTGACTCTTGGAATGGAGGGCTAAGATGGAGAGATGGAGGTGGTTGGGGATCCTATGGCTAAGGACAATTGGCGCCAACCTAAGGGACACCTAAGGGGTGGTTATGGGTGGTGGCATCCCTTGAAGTTGGCACCAAAATAGTTTCTAGAAGGTTGTCTTAGGTGGCGCCAAGAAAGGTTCTAGAAGGAGGGGTTATGTGGAGGGTGGAGATGGGTTTAAGGGGAGATGTGTGGTGGAGATGAAGGGGATTTTTGGAGGGAAAAGTGGCGCCAACAAGGGGGTAGTTAGGGTGGTTTTGGTGCCACTTTTAGGTGTCTTTTGGAGGTGGTGGGTAGGCTAGGTTGGCGCCAAGTAGGTTAGCTTATGTGGAGCTTAGGTGGAGCTAGTTGGGTGGAGTTGTTAGGTGGGTTTTTGGGGTGGTACAAGCCAAGGAAGTTGGAGCATAGCTAAGCTAAGCTAAGCTAAGCTAGCTTAGCTAATGGAGGAGTAGAGGAGGAAGTATTGGAGCTAGGGTTTGAAGAGAGGAGCTGAGGAGGAGAAGTCTGGAGCTGGAACTGGAGCTGGCTGCTACTGAAGAGGCTGGCACGGAGCTACTCTAACTGGCTTATCTTGCTAGTTCTTTGCTAGCTGCTAAGTCAAGCTAAAGTGAGCTGGCTTCTACCACAATGAGTTGAGGTGAGCTAGGTCGGGTGCTCCCGGGGAGGATCAAGCTGGTTGAGGCAGCTAAGGTAGCTTAGCTCAACTGAGTTGAGCTAAGCTGAGTCCCCGGGAGCTGGACTTGAGCTTCCTGAGCTGAGATGAGTTCTTCTTTAGCTGGCTGGAGTTGAGTGGAGCTGGATGTAGCTGGATCTGAGTTGGGGTGAACTCCAGTCAACTCAGCTGAGCTAGCTAGAGCTCCCTGTGGACTTGTGGGAGCTAAAATGAGCTAAACTCAACTAGGTTGAGCTAGATCTGAGCTGACTTGAGCTAGGGTGAGCTAAGATGTACTCTCTTAAGCTGCCATTCACCTGAGATTAGCTGAATGGAGCTGGGATGAGCTATCCCTAGTTCAAGTGAGCTAGGTTCCAGCTGTGGTGAGCTGGATCAAGCTGAGTCCCAGCTAGTCTGAGCTTCTCCTTCACCATTTGCCTTCTTGAGTGCTAGGGTTTTAAGGATCTGTATATCTGTTCATCCCTAACACTCACAAAAACATATCAAAAAGACAATAAAAAATGCAATGCATGCCTAACCTAATTTATGCCTAAATGCAGCCCAAAAACCTATTTGCGGAGTAAAATCCTAAGAGCTAGGTTTGTTTTAATGCATAAGAATGATAATAAATTGGCGTTTATCATAGAGGAATATACTATTTGCAGACACTTTCGCGACTTCAATGCGAGGAATATGCTATTTTAAATGGATCTTGCAATTTCCTTAAAAGTTTAGGGTTTATGCAATTTTCACGTCAGGAATTAAGCTCCCAAAAATATGTATATGATGCATGTGTAATGGCATATCATGTAAATGTAACTTGCATGCAAATCTGATTTGAATTTCAAAGTTGAATGATGCACATAACTCAAGTGAAGTAAATTCAAGAAACTATAAGTGCATCCATACAATGTGGCCTGAATAAAATAATAATATCTAAATGGCAATGGCATTCAATGTAAATATTAATTGAGGAGAAAACAAAGGATTTCTCCTCTCTCTTCCTTGCTTGGACGGGCGTGCACGGTTGGCGGCGAGAGTCGACAGGGTGGTGCGCCTCGACGCGTGCTTCGCGATGGTGGTGACGCGGAGGCTGGAGGTGGCCGGCGGCGGCCAGACGGTGGAGAATAGCCTCCGGCCTGTTGGCTTTGTTGAAGGAGGAGCACCACATGTGGAGAGGAGGAAGAGCGGCTGCTGCAGCCTGCGTGGATGCACGCTAGGGTCGTGCGCTCAAGGGCATGCTAGGGCGCACGCAGGAGTGGCTCCTGGTGTGGGCGTCTGCAGACTTTCCTGGTTGCCTGTGGGAGCTAGAGAGGGCGCGCCTGCAAGGCTGGTTGCTAGCGTGGGTGCAGGCTGGAGTGCTTGCGGTGGGAGCGCTGGAGCAGTGAGAGCAGTGGGGGCTGGTGCAGCGCCTGCAGGGGCACGCTTGCAAGGACTGGTGGGTGGGTAGGAGGTGGAGGGTGCGGCTATGGCAATGTGGTGAGGGCAGGATGGAGATGGTGTGAATGCGCACAAGGGCACGACTGTGGTAGTGCGGTGAGGGACTGCCTTGCGCTTGCAAGGGCGCGACTGTGGCTCTTGCGCGCGGTGGGTGGCTGAAGAGGGCTTGGTGAAGGCACTAGTGGCAGGGTGCGCGGTGGATAGGCGGTGGAAGGTGTGCGCATAGTGCACGCTCTCCCCACAGTGCATGCAGTACTTCACGAAGGTCTCCCTTCTCAAGCCCCTCCGCCTCTCTCTCTTTATCTCCTCACCCACCGCGAGTCAAGGGATTTTCAAAATCCCTTACTAAATATGGCCAGCGCTGTTTGGTTCTGTTGAAGGAGGACTGTCGTAGGTTGAGATATTAGTGGGGGGAAAATATCTTTTCACCCCCTATTCTTTTCTACAGTTGATCCTCCTCCCTCTTCTTCCCAATTATTAGCTTGTAACAAGTGCGCTATTACGAGACTTGCATGAAATATAAAATAATTACATAATAAGAAATAAAATAAATGTAAACTTAAATAATGACATATGCAATCATTTAATGACCTAATGTGATTATTAACAAGCATACAATGTTAGAATTGAATTACTTAGGCATAACAATAGTCCATTAAAATGGACTCATCAAATACCCCCATGCTTAAGATTTGCTAGTCCCTAGCAAAAATGAAAAATAATAGAAGTAATCAGATGATTTCTTCTTTTCTTATTTCAAAACTTTAGAGATCCAGACAAATGTGAAGTGATAATAGCTTACGTAACAAATCCACGTGAAAAGCCAATTCATATTGGGAGTTCGTACTTCACCCTTGGTAAATATTTCTGTCGAGATAGGCAACTACTTTCCTCGGGGATAAAGTAAAAGATAATCTGTAATTTGACCCTGGCTTTTGGCTTAGGTAGGAGATATCGAGTTGAATGGATTTGTATTTGGTGGCACACACTCATCTGGTGCTACATGTAATCTAGTACTACAGACTCTAGATCTCTAGACTATTAGACAAGTCAACTCGGAGAGAGGCTAAACAACTGTGCTCTCTTGATGTTCCTTGGCACTCACACTTTTCTTTCTTTTCTTTCTGAGATCCCAAATCTCGCCAGATTTAGTAAGTGTACTCACTGTTTGGTGGCCTCACATGGCATCCACACTTCAATTAAAGTCCTAACAACTCTACAACTAAGTTAGAGTCCTTAGCCAGTATTCAGGCGATCAGAAATACTGAAAGGTAGGTATGGGTCATATTTGGTGGATCGCGATAGGTGTTTTGTTACCTCAAAAATAATGTTATATAGATAACATTATAAACTTTGACTCTTTTCTTTTTCTTTTCTTTCTCTCTTTTCTTCTTCTTTTTCCTATTTTTTTGTAATATAATTATTTCTCCTTCCTCTTCTTTCTGTGTTTTTTTTTTCTTTTTTTCTTTTTTTCTCTCTTTTTTTTTTATAAATCAACATAACACAATACAGACTTTTATTTATGAAACATTATTAGGGATGATGATGGTAAAGAGGATATTGTGTTGCTTATTTGGTGGAAGTATCTATTCTCGGCACCGGGAAGGAATGGATGGGATAGGCGTATTTCTAACCTTTGACACTATTGCCCTCCTTCAGCCGAGGACTCTATGAAGGACGGTCGTAACCATCCACCATAGTCATAGCTTTATTAAGACTCAATCTCTATGTATTTGCCTTATTTCATGACTTTCAGGAATTCACACAAAGTACGCATATAGGAACAGAGAGTGAAAACTACGCCTAACTCTGAAGTATCATCATCTAATTATCCAAAACTTAAGAGTCGTTGCACTAGACTTAGTGCACCAGTAATCTCTCTACTTTCTTCTCACAAATATGAGGTGGATCTATTAGAAGATAGTGTGCCTGACTCCCTATTAACTGTTCAAGGGTTTAGTAGACTACAAATGCTTATTGGTTTTCTTCAAAGATCCATTACCCAGTCTACGTGCACGTGAAATAAATGTACTGAATTCTAAACTTAAGAAATAATTCAAGAAGAAAAACCTCCAATGACAAAGATGTTTTGCTAGGGACTAACCCATTCAGCTCAAGAAAATAAGAATTATATATATATATATATGTATGCAAATATTTATAAATGTTATAAACATTCTCAAGTTATACCCCCTCCTGCCTAAGACTGACAATGTCCTCATTGGAAATATGCAGACATAGAAGAATATCACCTGAGGAGGAGAGTGGGAGGAGCTAAGGCTCCTCAAGCTGAAATGCATCCAAAACCTGGCCATCTGAAAGAGTAATATAAGGTTTAAGTCGCTGGCCATTTACCTTAAAGCTCGCACCTGAAGTAGGGTTCCAAGTTTCTACAGCTCCATGAGAGAAAGTATTGATAACAACGTATGGCCCATCTTAATGGGACTTGAGCTTTTCAGGAAGTAATTTAAGTCTAGAATTGAAAAGTCAGACCCACTGGTTGGGCTCAAAAGTCTTTCTAATGATGTGCCTATCATGGAAGACTTTTGTACGTTGTTTGTAAGCTTGAGAAGTTTCATAGGCTTCATTACTAAGCTCCTCAAGCTCACTTAATTCTAACATACGTGCCTTTCCCACTTTATCCAGATTCAAGTTAACATTTTTAATAGCCTAATAGGCTTTATGTTGGATTTCAACGGGAAGGTGGCACACTTTTCTGTAGACAAGATGGAAAGGAGACATGCCCAAGGGAGCCTTATATGCAGTTCTGTAGGCCTAAAGAGCATCATTTAGTTTTTTAGACCAATCCTTCCGATCGGGCCTGACAATTTTTTCTAAAATTCGCTTAATCTCCCTATTAGACACTTCATCTTGTCCACTCATTTGGGATGGTAAGGTGTGGCTATCATGTGGTTGACTCCCAAATTTTGGAGTAGTCTTGTGAAGTGTACGTTCTTGAAGTGAGGTCCTCCATCACTTATGATCGTCCTTGGGCACCTGTACCGAGAAATGATATTAGCCTTAACAAAGCCTAAGACCACGGAATGGTCATTGGTTCGCGTGGGTATGGCTTCTATCCATTTTGATACATAGTCTACATCTACAAGGATGTATTCATATCCGAAGGACACAGGAAAGGGACCCATGAAGTCCATGCCCCAAATATCAAAGATCTCAACAGGGAGGATAGGTTGTTGGGGCATCTCATCCCTTTTTCCAATGGTTCCCATCTGTTGGCAACGTAGACATGCGCCCACATACGTATGTGCATCTCGAAATAATGTCGGCCACCAAAAGCCAGACTAAAGAACCTTATGGACAGTCTTCTTCCCACAATGGAGGTCATGGCAGAAACTCAGAACACTTCTTTATTCTTCGTTAGGGACACAACGGCGAAAAAGCTGGTTAGGGCCTACTTTAAAAAGCTCGGGTTCCTCCCAGTGATAAAATTTAGTGTTACCAAGAAACCTGTCTCGCTTCTTCTTGTCCCAAGTACTGGGGTAATGCCCGTGACTGGATAGTTCACTATGTCAGCGAACCAAGGAGTTTTAGCTTCCACGGCCATCAGAGAATCATCAGGGAAAGTCTCTTGAATACCATCAGTAGGGTTTGATGCCTCAATAGGGATCCTAGACAGATGATCTGCTACCACATTCTCAACTCCTTTCTTGTCTTTAATTTCCAGGTCAAATTCTTGGAGTAGCAGAATCCAACGAATTAGGCGAGGTTTGGTGTCCTTTTTAGCAAGAAGATGCTTTAGGGCAGAATGATCAGTGAACACCACAACCTTGGATCCCAAAAGATAAGATCGAAACTTTTCCAAAGCAAATACTACAGCAAGAAGTTCCTTTTCAGTGACCGTGTAGTTTTGCTGAGGATCCGTAAGGGTCTTGTTGGCATAATGCAGCACATGAGGTTTGCCATCAACCCTTTGACCTAAGACCGCTCCCACTGCAAAATCAGAAGCATCGCACATTAGCTCAAACGGGAGGGTCCAATCTGGTGCTTGAAGAATCGATGCGGTAATAAGGGATTTCTTCAAGACTTGGAAAGCCTCGCCACATCTATCATCAAAATCGAAGGAGACATCCTTCGCTAACAGGTCGCAGAGTAGCTTAGAGATTTTATTGAAATCTCTGATGAAGCGCCTATAAAATCTAGCATGGCCAAGGAAAGATCTAACTTGGCGAACATTGGCGGGCAATGGAAGCTTAGAGATGGAATCGATTTTTGCGGTGTCCACCTCTAATCCTCTCTTGGAAACTATATGCCCTAACACAATGCCCTGCTGGACCATAAAGTGGCTTTTCTCCTAGCTAAGCACTAGCTTTGCCTCTTCGCAACGAGTTAAAACTTTATCAAGGCGTGAAAGGCATAGGTCAAACGACGAGCCATAAATGGAGAAGTCATCCATGAAAATTTCAACGAACTTGTCGATCATATCAGAAAAGATAGCCATCATACAACGTTGGAAAGTGGCAAGAGCATTACATAACCCGAATGGCATTCGACGGAACGCAAAGTGCCATACGGACTCGTGAAGGTGGTATGCTCCTAATCGTCCGGAAAAATGGTTATCTGATTATACCTAGAGTACCCTTCAAGAAAACAGAAGTACTTATTCCCTACCATTCGTTCCAAAATTTGACTGATAAACGGTAAGGGGAAATGGTCTTTCTGGGTAGCCGTATTCAAACGGCGATAATCAATGTAGACCCTCCAACCAGTTAAGGGTCTAGTGGTCACCAGCTCTCCTTGGTCATTCTCCTCCACAGTGATTCCTTCCTTTTTGGGAGCTACATGAATAGGACTGACCCATTTACTATCTGAAATGGGATAGATAATCCATGCATCCAGCCATTTCAGAATCTCCTTTTTAACAACCTCCCTCATATTTGGATTGAGCCTTCTCTGCATGTCTCAGAAAGGTTTCACGGACTCGTCCGTGTATATATGATGCATGCAAAAAGAGGGATCAGCACCCTTAATATCAGCAATTGACCAGGCAATTGCTTCCTTGTGCCTTTGTAAACACTCAAGCAGAGCTCCCTCCTACAATTCAGATAATGCAGATGAGATAATAACGGGGAGTGTGTTATTAGGGCCAAGGAAAGCATATTTCAATGTACTCGGGAGGGGTTTCAACTCCAACTCAAGAGCCTTTTGGATTGAGGGTTTTAGTTGAGATGTCCCCACCTCAGGTAGCGGATCTACCTTCACGGTCCAAGGTGGGAACAGAGACTCAGTGTGTATCCCCAGCAACTCTTCTAATTCGGGCATTTCCCTTTCAGTTTCTTTAATAATCGCGGGATGGTCCTTAGATATGACCTTCTGAAGGGGATCTCTACATAAGAATGCTGGAGTAGTCTCTTCAATTATTTCATCAACAACCTCAATATGAAAACAATCTTCAAATCCGGATTGCTTGTAAGTATCAAAAACATTCAACCGGATCTTCTTGTTCCTGAAGCATATTTTAAGTGCCCTAGATCTACAATTTATAGAGGCATTGGCTGTAGCCAAGAAGGGGCATCCCAGAATCATGGATGGCTTTGTGGGCTTATTTGATGGGTCAGTATCAAGCACTAGAAAGTCAATAGGGAAGAAGAAATCTTCCACTCTCACAAGGACATCTTCCAACAATCCTCGTGGTGTCTTAAGTAATCTGTCTGCAACTTGGAGGATTACTGGACTAGGGTTTAACTTGCCTCCTCCTAAAAGGTCGTAGACAGAGCTCGGTAAAATGTTCACCCCTGCACCTAGATCGAGCAGAGCCTCGTCAATGTGTTGGTTACCTATAACCACTGAAATATACGAGGCCCTTGGGTCTTTCATTTTGGGGGGGTGTTCCATGCTGGAGAATCGTGCTAACATGGTCAGGCAGGATGACCTTGGTTTGGACCTGTTTCCTAGATCGATGCTTTTGGGTGCACAGGTCCTTCAGAAACTTGGCATAGGATGGGATCTGTTTATTAGCTTCCAACAGAGGCAAGTTAATCTGGACTTGCCTAAAAGTATCCCTAATCTCTTCCGTCCTATCCTTGGCTCCAGACGAGCCAACAGCAGATTCCCCAGGAGTAGATAGGTGCTCTGGATAGGGCACCCTTGGCTTCTGGGTAGAGGGGTTGTCATGGCGGGAAAGGGGTGGTGGAAGGATGACATCCTCATTGTGGGTGATTTTGTGCGAGGGAGAGCAATGTGGCTCTTCCTTGGTGGAGATGGAAGTCAGGTCAGGTGTAGAAGGGGAATTCTGAGACGTAACCATAGGAGTGTTATCAGGCTTGTCAATCTTCTTTCCACTCCTCAGCACGGTCACCGCTTGGGCGTGCTCCCTGAATACAACCCCCTTGCCCTTAGGGTTCTCCTCAGAAGAGCTAGCCAGCTTCCCCAGATCACGTTGCCTAATTGCCTCAGTAAGATGACCAATTTGTGATTGCATATCAGTAATCATCTTATTCTGAGATTGGATGACCATATTCTGATGCTCTTGCATCGCTTTCATCATGGCTTTAAGTTCATCCATCTCAGAGGGCTTATTCCGAGGAGGGTTTTCATAAGATGGTTGGTATATGGGTTGGGGATGTAAGGGTTTAGATAAAAGGTTTGAAAAACAACCTCTTTTGACTTTTCTTTTCGATTATCAACAATGGACTCATCCATTACGATATATCCAAAACAATCAATTGGAACAAGCTGTAGTTAGAAGCATCACCTTGCTTCCAAGAGAAGTTTGGATGGTTCCGCTACCCCAGATTATAGGTATTGGAATAAGGGTTAATGCGAGGAGGGAGGAAACTTTGGGCCGCATTCAAGTCGGCCTAAATCAACTCAGAGAATTGATTTGCCTGATGGCACTCCGTAGTGGCGTGCGTTGTGCATTGGCAAATGGAGCATTCTCTTGAAGCTTGAAAGATAGAGGCTGCTTGCGGGTTCATGCCGGGGTTTGCTAAAAGCCTATCAAAGTTTTTATCCAATAGTTGAATCTGATAAGCCAAATCCTGAGAAGCCCCGGCTTCATGGGCCTCTATCTTTCTCTGCAAAATTGATGGTTTTCTTTCTTGATAGGCAGAGGACAGATGTATGGAGTTGTCACTTAATGTTTCAAATAATGCCCAGGCTTCATCCTCAGTTCTAGTCATGAAGGTTCCTGCACAGGCTGCATCGATGATTTGCTTATGCCTTTCAGATAATCCGTTATAGAACCTTTCGACCAACTGCCATCTTGACACCTGATGGTAGGGCATAACCTAAGAAGGTCATTAAAGCACTCCCAAGTCTCATGAAATTGCTCCCCTTCCTGTTGAGTAAAACCCAAAATCTCTCTTCTGTAATGGTTGGTCTTGCTCATAGGAAAATACTTTTTCAAAAATTCTCCCTTAAGGGTGGCCCAATCATTTACCCTTGCATTGAGGGTATGATACCAGTGCTTGGCCTTATCCTTTAGGGAGAAAGGAAATAGAGTCCTCATCAAGGCTTCATCAGTAAAGCCTTGGAGCTTCACCATGGAACAGACCTCGGTGAATTCCTCTAAATGCCGGTAGGGGTCCTCCCTAGTAATACCATAAAAGGAGGGCAACAAAGATATGGTACTGCTCTTGATCTCATATGGATTATCCCCTATCGGTCGTCTCAGTGCTTGTGTGGGTTGGTTAGTTGGAATAAAATAGTCCCTTAGGGTCCTTTGTTGATTTGCTCCTTGATCAGTCATTCCTTCTCTTTTCTCTCCTAGGTGAGCTCTCCTAAGAATTCTCTCAAGCTCAGGATCAAACACTAGACTACCCTCAAGAGAGCACTACCAAGCATACAATATCAATCACAATTCAGGTTCTTATTGAGTAAGTGAAACCTCCACTCCAAAGATAAGTCAAACGGTCAAGGCTTATCCCTCCGTTCCCACGTAAGTGGTATAAGAGGGGTGATGACTTGAAATCTTAACCTTCTTTGTTGCGGAGGTCGAATTGGTTGATATAAATGGCCAAACAAGTTTTTCACTATAATTACGTGCCTTAATTCAACCTTCGAGTGCCCTAGGACCTATACTTTGCTTGGATGATACTCCCAGGTGATCAAGTGAGAAGTTACTCCAAGGACGAACAAAGGGATGCAAGTAGGGCAAACCCTTCCTTTGAGGCGATGCGTATGTGGTGTCCCTTAACTACCCTTTTGTTCCTTTAAGGGGTGTCCCCCTCTGTGAAGTATCAAAACACATGGTCAAAAGATAGTACCACCACCACCACAAAGCACAATAGGAGGGTTCGCACCGATAAAGAGATCAGTGCCTATAGCCTTAAGGGATCGAGCCTTAGTGCGGTGCCTAATGTGCGTGCTCAGTGTCAGAAGTGTGCATCACACCGCAAATCTTTTTAATTTTTTGAAAACGCAGACAAGTCCCTTAGAATCAGATCAAATGTGAATTGATTTTAGGGTCGAATCTGATTATCAGTCCCACTTTTAGTTATGCGACCACTGAATTAGTAAATTCAAACAACTTGGTGGTCTTGAATTTTAATTTGAATGCAAATGCATGAATAGGAGCTGGATGCAAAAGTTAGAAAGGTGTACCTATCTCCAGCAATCTTCGTGCTAATATGCTTACAATGCAATAATAAGATCTAATGTGCTGCTCAATCACCCCTAAAAGCACGCACCTAAGTGCATGCAACTTCTAAACAGGCAGCTCGATATTTTCTTTTGTTGGTTTTAAAGGCAAGCAAGCAGAAAATGGAATCACGCATGTGAAAAAATGTAAACCCTAGTAGCTAAAGAATGTGGGGACAAGCCCCCAAAAATTCAGCCCTAATTACTACAAGGGCGAGAAGGTAGAAATAAATTTTGTGATGAAGGAGAATCCCTTGTGAAAGTGGGATCCAGGTCTCCTACGTCTTTTCCTCGTGTGGCTTAGCTTGTGGTTGAAGTCGCCACTCTATTGCGCCTCATCGCCCCGTCAGATTCCTCGCACAATAAAAAAAAAAGATCAGATAATTGCGCAACTCAGAATATTAAAAAATAATAACGTGAATCTATTGCATCTGTTGCCTCCCCGGCAACAGCGCCATTTGACTTCGAGATTCTCTCTTATTTATGATAGCAATAGAATGGTATGTCGTGTTTTATGTGGTGGAGAATCTCTCAATCAAAAATAAATATCAAATTTTACCACAATAAAAATGTCCCATCCACAGGGAGGAATAGAACCAATAAATTCACGAGTAGAGGAATATACTGTTTGCAGACACTGTCGCGACTTCAATGCGAGGAATATACTATTTTAAATAGAGCTTGCAATTTCCTTAAAAATTCAGGGTTATTTATGCAATTTTCACGTCAGGAATTAAGCTCCCATAAATATGTATATGATGCATGTGTAATGGCATATCATGTAAATTTAACTTGCATGCAAATCTGATTTGAATTTCAAAGTTGAATGATGCACATAACTCAAGTGAAGTAAATTCAAGAAACTATAAGTGCATCCATACAATGTGGCCTGAATAAAATAATAATATCTAAATGGAAATGGCATTCAATGTAAATATTAATTGAGGAGAAAACACAGGATTTCTCCTCTCTCTTCCTCACTTGGACGGGCGTGCACGGTTGGCGGCGAGAGTCGACGGGGTGATGCGCCTCGACGCGTGCTTCGCGATGGTGGTGATGCGGCGGTCGGAGGTGGCCAGCGGCGGCCAGATGGTGGAGAACAGCCATCGGCCTGTTGGCTCTATTGAAGGAGGAGCACCGCGCGTGGAGAGGAGGAAGAGCGGCTACTGCAGCCTGCGCAAATGCGCGCTGGGGTCGTGCGCTCAAGGGCATGCTAGGGCTCGCGCGGGAGTGGCTCTTGGCATGGGCGTCTGTAGGCTTGGCTGGCTGCCTGTGAGCGTTGGCGAGGGCACGCCTTCAAGGTTGGTTGCTAGCGTGGGTGCAGGCTGGCTTGCTTGCGGTGGGAGCACTGGAGCAGTGCATGCGGTGGGGGTTGGTGCTTGCAGGCGCGGTGGGGGTTGGTGCAGTGCCTGCAGGGGCGCGCTTGCAAGGGCTGGTGGGTGGGCAGGCGGTGGAGGGCACGGTTGTGGCAGTGCGGTGAGGGCAGGATGGCAATAGTGTGAACGTGCACAAAGACGTGGCTGTGGCAGTGTGGTGAGGGATTGCCTTGCGCTTGCAAGGGCGCAGCTATGGCTCTTGCGCACGGTGGGTGGCTGAAGAGGGCTTGGTGAAGGCGCTGGTGGTAGGGTGCACGGTGGATAGGCGGTGGAAGGTGTGCGCACAGTGCATGCTCTCCCCACAGTGCACGCAGTACTTCACGAAGGTCTCCCTTCTCAAGCCCCTCCGCCCTCTCTTTATCTCCTCACCCGCTACGAGTCAAGGGATTTTCAAAATCCCTTACTAAATATGGCCAGCGCTGTTTGGTTCTGTTGAAGGAGGATGGTCGTAGGTTGAGATATTAGTGGGGGGAAAATATCTTTTCAGCCCCTGTTCTTTTTTATAGTTGATCCTCCTCCCTCTTCTTCCCACTTATTAGCATGTAATGAGTGCACTGTTGCGGGACCTGCATGAAATGTAAAATAATTACATAATAAGCAATAGAATAAATGTAAACTTAGATAATGGCATATGCAATCATTTAATGACCTAATGTGATTATTAACAAACATACAATGTTAGAATTGAATTACTTAGGCGTAACAATAGTCCATTAAAATGGACTCATCATGTACCTCTTATATCATGGAAAAGACTGCAATCAAGATCGTTCTCGTGAGGAACATGCCAGATCAAGAAATGATTTAAGTGAATAAAGGAACAACAATTTAGAAATACTTGGTTGAACTAGATGAAAATAATACTTAATTGCATAAATTAATAGCTTGTCTTAATTACATGTAAATGGCTAAATTATCACTCTACTCAGCGATCGCTGACTCCAGAAATTTTTATAACCTTGTTCAGGTTAGGGAGTTGGGTAGCCAGCATCACCGGCTATAGAGGGAGCTGGGCCCAGTCGAGCTCAACCTTAACTGCGTTTCTTCCTATTTCCCTAGCTTCTGTTGTAGTAGTGAGTATTTTTATTCTATGAAGTACTGTTTCAGTTATTTTTCCGATGTACTTCCCTCTGTCGTAGTTGTGATGGCCTGTAATATTGATAGACTATTCGCTCTGTTTCTTTTATTGTCTCTTGTTTTCTTTCTGCTTAGTTACATTGCATGTGTGGATGTGAATTATTTCCTACTTTTGGTTATTTCTTGTTGGACAACTAGGTCTTGGGATTAGTCAAGGCGGGCTGGTCTCGGGTCTTGTAGGGATCTGGGATCGGGTTGTAACAAGTTGGTTCTGGAATTGGTTCTATTTTTGGTTCTTCCACGAGAAATTCGGGTGATTACGCCATCTGGCATTGTAGGTGTTGGAGAAAGGGTTAGGTTTGGAGTAACCTTGGATGGCTTGGACATCTTCAAAGATAGAAGGTGCCAAGCGGGAGGGGAGAGAGTAATCAGGGTTTGAGGGAGCAAAGGTCCCTCCCTGGAACATGGTCAGGGGTTATTCCTGGTGTATCTGGTTTATTGGTTGTACCAAATCTACATTATGAGCTCCCTTTGCTAGGGAGAGGGTCTGTAGCAGGTTTCTGGTTTGGTTCAACAGCTAATCAATCTTTTTGTCCACCAACTCAACTCGATCCAACTTTTTGGCTATAATGTCCATGCCAACCGTTCCAGAATTGGCTTACACTTCATAGATCCCACCACGGGGTTGATCGAATCAATTAAACTGGGTCATGGAGGCATTGTTGAGCGAATTCTCACTCATGGACTCAAAGAGTTAGAACGCGCTCTCCTCATCTTTGTTCAAAAAGTTGCCTCCACATGAAACATCAACATAGTTCCTAAGGTTGTTGTCCAGACCATGGTAGAAGATCTGGGCCAATTGCCACCTTGGAACCTCATGGTGTGGGCATTTCCTCAACAATTCATTAAATCTTTCTCATGCCTCATGGAATTGTTTCCCACCTTGTAATGTAAATGTGGTAATGGCTCTTCTGAGGGAATTGGTTTTACCTATGGGAAAAAATTTCTTCAAGAATGCATGCCTCAGTTCCTCCCAAGTGGAGATGGGTCTCCCTAAGGTTTTAAGCCAGTGAGATGCTTTGTCTTTTAGGGAGAAAGGGAACATCTTAATCAAAATAATGTCCAAGATGATGTTCCTGGATTTCACAGTTCAGGCGATCCGGTCTAGGTCCTCAAGGTGTTGGAAGGGGTCCTCATTTGATCTCCCATGAAAGTGGCTCTAAATTAAGCTTAAGCCATTAGGTTTCAACTCAAAATCATCTCCCCCTTTAGGGACCCAAAGATGTGGATCAATCCGAATAGCAGATGCATCATAAAAATCACGGAGAGGCCTAGGTTGATCCTCAGGAGGTTGTGGTGGGTTAGGTAAGTTCAGTGGAGGTTACCCTTGAGGGTTTAGCAATCTTTGTATGGCTTGCATGATGGTTTGGATTTGTTGTTGTTGAAGCTAGTGGTTGGCAGAGATTTGGGCCTGAATGATGGCCATAGCATTAGGTGGGGTTTGGTCCTCAACCTCATCAATTCTTGGTTTAGCCATTTCTCTTGCAAAATCAAGTCTCCTCCTGATTTCCCTATATAAAATAAATAGCTCAGGATGCAGTGATCGTCTCCCATGCATACACTAAAGAAGAATGGGGAGGGATGCGGAGAGAGATAGGTGCGAGAAGTGTGTGTACAAACAAGCAAACAAATCTAGTCCTTATAATGTATACCTTAGGTTGAAATTCCCTACTAGGAGGGGGTGACGTAATAATTGCGGAAATAAATATAAACAATCTCACAAAATAGACAATCACACGAGTACACAAGTATTTTTTAGGTGGAAACCCAAACCGGGTGAAAACCACCACCTAACCCTCTCGAGTTAGGATTTTCCGACCAACCAAGTTGATCAAAATCCACTAAACGAATCACTTTAAACGAGGGTGATTCAACCTCAAATACAACCACGCTACAAGTGCGAGGGTAGCGATCCTCAACCCCTTCTCTTCACGAGAAGGATTTTGTCCCTCGAACGAGACGGGAATTCGCAAAGCGAATACCTAACCAAATAACAAAGATAAAAGAACAATAATCCTATAGAGCCAACAAAGTAATTTTAAACCTAGCTTCTATAGGAATTAGGAAACTCCCCTTTGAAAGGAGTGTGTCGGCGACGCGGATACGTGAACAACACGACGGCGCTACGTTGCTCTCGTGAACTACGGCGGGAGAGCGGGTGCGCAAAGCTTGATGCTCTCAAGATGAAGAACTAGAGCTTAGAGAGCAAGAGAGACACAAAATGGTTTGAAAGTGTATTGCAAGGTGTGTCTTGTTGTGTCTTAGGTGTGTCTTGGTGTGTAAAGGCTCCCCTGTATTTATAGAGGTCTTAGGAAGGCTTAGAAAAGCTTCCATAGCCGTTGGGTACAAAGCCCAAGAGAATCAGCCCGAAATCAGGAACAATCATTGCATTGACAGGCTTATCAGACGTCTAATTCTAGCATCAGATGTCTGGAAGATCACTTTAAGACATCTGAAAATAAGGTCAGAAGTCTGATTTTGGGCGGGTCTCTTCCTGACTTGGATCAGATCTAAACAGGGTTCTAGCGCAAGTCCATCAGACGACATATAGGATGTCTGGCACTATGTCTGGACGTCTGGAAACCTACTTTTTCGTGGGAATGGATTTCCAAGAAAGTGCAACGGCTAGGAAATCTCTGAGAAGAGATTTTGGGTCAGCCGAGGCAAAATGGTCATTTATCAGACGTCTGGAAAGGCCTAAGGACATCTGATAAGACTCTAACGGTCATATCCTCGAGTGTTTATTAAGCCAGCCAATGGTCCACTAATTGGACGTCTGGCAAAGTCATCAGACGTCTTCTAAGACGTCTGGTCTAAGGTCTGGACGTCTGATTTCATCAGACAGAACTAACTATGTCCAGCCTAAATGTTATCAGACGTCTGAATCAACAGTCAGATGTCTTAAAACACTTTATCAGATGTCTGATTTGGGAATTAGACGTCTGGAAGTGTTGTTTGAACCCTATATTGATTTTCTAAGTTTTCTACAGAAAACATAAGTATCCTAGGGTTGTGCGGGTGTTCCTAGGACTACTGTTAGGGTACTTTGAGGCTCTTTAACATAATTTTCTAAGGAAATAAAGAGCAAGAAAATAAAGAGAAAAGTACATGAAAGGAATAAAATGGAATTCTATCCTATTCTTCTTGTCCTTCCATCTTCAATCTATCTCTCCTCGCGAATCTTCTCTGTTCTCTGTCAAGCTCCTCCAATCCGTTCTGGATGCGAGGTCGAATTTCGTCTAATCACGTATCCATTTGCAATTGGCCTGAAATCTAAGACTCCAAGTGCAAATGTTAAATAACACGTGTTTTGTTATCATCAAAACAAATGATCGTGGTGCTCTAGCACCAACATAGGTGACCTAGAAGCCTCAAAGGAGATGATCAGATCTGTAAGCACTTAACCATCCTTCCCGACATTAATCTACCCAGGTTGATTACGAGGGGGTTGAAGGGAAAGTTCTTCTTTTGGCTTTCACCATTGGTTCCGTAGACCCCACAACCGTGGTCGTTTGACACTTCCCCGTAGCCTAGACACCAGATTCTACAAAGGGAATGAAGGCCAAGTGCCTAGCAAACCTAATCACACCTTCAAGACTTAGACTAGTCCTACCTAGGGCACGTCTATTCCATTTTAATGAGGGCTAGGTTAGCGCTTGTGCTTAGGATATGTGATGAGGCGTTGTTTGGGGTTGTGCCTCTTAGTTAATTGATTTGAGCATGTGTGTGCACTTAACAAAACATGATTTTCAAGCAAGGATTTTAAGATGTGGTGTCTTTTAATGATTTATCCTTGCTTTCATTCATTTTTAGGGTTGAGTTTCCTTAATGTTTTCAAACGAGGTTTAAGTGGCACACAAGGTTTTGCACACAATGGGAGAAAGTCGATTTCCTTTAGAATGTTGTGGCCCTAGAAAAATAACCCTAGTGTATTCACCCTAGTATTCATGCAATTCTACCAGGTGAGTTGATTTTTAATTATGGTGAGTGCTGCGGCCCAAGTCAAGTCATGGTGCCTTCACAAACACCACTCAAAAGAAAGAAGAACACTCCAAAAAAAAAAATCTCTCTTTAAGAATGTTAGAGTGTTTTTTTTTTTGGTTGGGTGATGAGTTTGGAATGTGGGTCAAGTAGTCATTCACCACGCCAATTTTAGATTTTTATATTTTTTTAGACAAGCAAACAATCACTGGGTGGAGTAATACTCACAACCGTCTTTACAACATTTTACTCTTGGTCCACTATCTTGGATCACGCTCCTTCGTCACCAAAGTGTCAAATTCCTGCAACCAATCAAGTAGAGAGAGTAAAATGAGTTAAAAGATGTGAATAAAAATGTGGGATAAAAGTGACAAAAGAAATCCGTTGCCTCTCTGGCAATGGCGCCAAAAACTGATGTGCACGAAACACGTTTGTTTAATTATGCCATTGCAGTATGCGTTTGCAACATCGGTTTTAATTTAAGATGTGAAGTTGGTGAGTCTAAGTGTCAAATACAAGAAGGCGTAAAATCGGATTATTTTGTCACTTTAGTTGTCACATGAATGGTGGGTTTGATTGCTTGCGAAAAAATGCGAGAGAGAGATAGTAGGGTTAGAGATCATGTTTAAAACATGATTATTCTAGAAGATGTGAGCTATGATATATGAAACATCGTCAACATATAGCATGCAATTAAAGTTTGTTTATAACTACAATAATGGATGAAAGCTTAAACAAGTGCAACATAAACTAAAGTAAAGGGAGAGTGCGAGGAGGAGTCAAGGAGATCATGGCGGTGGTGGGAGGCTCTATCGGCGGCTTGACAACTCCGGGGCGGGTATGGAGTATTTGGTGGAGCTAGGAGAAGGCTAGAGTAGAATGGAAGGTGTGTGTGTATTGAATGCCTTTGAATGGGGTGGTTGAGGAGGTTTATATAGAGAAGAGGGGTTTCCAAACTAAGTAAGGGCTTTAGTGACATCCGAGACATCGCTAAACCCATTCCATAAGTGTCAATGAAACCCCTCGCTCGTCGGTCCTTTGAGGAGCACATGCTTCTTCTCCTCAATCCTCGCTCATGCGCCTGCAGCTGTCCTATCCGAGGCGGGGATCGCCATCGGATGGCTGAAGGCGCACCACATCGTCCAAGCTGCCCGTGAGTATGCGTAAGGGGTGTGCGTCAACCGTGCGATCGCTAATTGACGATCAAGACTCCACATGGGTGCATGTTGTGGATTGCGTGCATTCCTGCCTGGGCGCATCCGCGCGCTCTTGTTGCACTGCATGGCCTTCATCCCCACCATCCGCGTGTGCATCAACGGCTGAATTTGATCGCGCGCGTGGATGTGGCTGGGTGCATCTTGAACGCCGCCCCTGGTGAGCGTGAAGCACTAACCGCTGTGGCACGCTTGCGATATGGTTGCGTTCCTCGCGAATCCTCAGCCGTCCGATGGGAGATCGGACAGCCATGGTTGCTCCTATGCGATGAAGAGAGGCGGTGGATGAGGGCAAGTGGGTGCCACGTGGCACGTTTTAGGATGTTGATCATCAGATTAATGGCCATAACTTCTTGGGTTGGTCGAGGGAGCTCTGGTTGTCGGATTTAAGTGATTTCGAGTTCGTTGGACTCAATTCGTCGGTTTGAATCCATTTGTGCAGTCTGATTTCTCATCTGAGGCCTGTTTCAACATACACTTATACATATGACCATTAAACATTGATTTATAAGCAATCTTATTTCGCAATGCATGCAGTGCTGCTATGCCCATTATGATATGTTATTAGTGTGCATATATTCTCAAAACTAACCCCAGTTGATGGAATTATCATCATTGAATGCAGAGTTATCAAGGCTCTGACAACTTATGCCTATAAAAATTAACTAAGAATGGAAATGAAATCTAAACCTAAATCCTAATGTCATGGTAACATAGCTCCATTGAAGAAGTTATGGAGTTGAAGAAACACCGGGAAGCAAGGCCACCAGGAAGTAGAGCAATCCTCCTCCAACTCCTCAGGTGCCATGAAAACAAAAGAAAAATGATTGTAAGACAAATGTATACAAAATGAATCAAAGAATATAACGAATCAAAGAATGTATATACAATAAAAGAATGAATATTTACATAGAAATTAAAAATATATACACAAGAAAGAACAAAAGATAAATTTTTGGCGTATAAAGAAATTGATCGCGACTGACATCATCAATAATAATAAAGTACTATTATCAAGTTTTTGTCCTCAGCAATGGTGCGAAAAATTTGATCGTGACCAACATCATCAATCATAATAAAGCACTATTATCGGGTTTTTGTCCCCGACAACGGCGTAAAAAATTTGATAGCAAAAAATGCCTGCATGTTAAAAATGATGTTTTAATGTTGTTGTCGTACTATAGTCGTCACAATGCAAATAGACGTCGTGTCATTTTATTTAGTTACATAATTTTTACTAGTTTATTCCAGGTTGTTCACTGGGAGGCAATTATTGATATGCATCACTCTCTATATTCCAAAAATATTCTTTTATTCTAAAAATTTTAATTTTATTCACAAAATGAATCAATGAATTGATTAATGAATTAATTAGTTAATTATGTACAAAAAATCAATTAATTCTAACTGCAATGCCTTAAACATATTTACAACTAACAGGCATAAAAAACTATGTATAATTACACTATGTTAGTTATGTACGACAATTCTAAATGATACTTAAGTATATGTACAAAAATAACTACTAATTTACACTAAACTAAATACACTAGCATATAATATTAGCTCTTATAACATATATTATACATACAGTAACATATAGATGTGTTGCTATAGCATTAGTAAAAATATGTACTACTTAAGGAAAAAGACATAAGTTTACTAACATAATTATATATCTATAGTGACGGATACGACTATCACTAAAGCCTTAAATAACAAAACTGTATATACAACATAAGGCTCAAACGGTACTCTATTTACACTTATACATATATTACTTATGCATATGTATGCATTATATATATATTTTTTATTTATTATATATTTACATATATTACACATATACCATACATATATATTATATATACTATACATATACACGCAGGCACATACACACAACACAGCTCTACAAGACTCAACACTTGGCCTTTCTTCTTTAAGTTCTCTTCACACAGCAGCTCTCTTCTCTTTGACATGTAGAATTTTTTCAAGTCCTCTCCTCAGTGCTTAACTCGAGTTACTATTCACTTAGTCAAAAATTAGGTTTTTACATGGGCGGGCCGGCCTTTCGTGGGATACACAACACCTAAGAGGGTGGGATCAAACCACTACTAGGCCTGCCCTAGTTCAATTAGGGTGCATTTTATTTCAATTTCATTTTAGGCCCATAATAGCAGGCCCAATATCAGGCCCAGCATAATGCACAGCCCCCGACCCACACTGTTTCAAATCATGCTCATATAGTATGCTCGATAGAGGAGGGGATGCTGTATATGGTGAGGAGGCACCAAACGATCATGACGACTAAAGTGCCTTCTCACTAAAAACATTATATGTCATAAAGCGTGCTCCAACGCCACCGATGTGGCACTATGTAGCAATGAAATTGGGCACTATGCAACGCTTCCATGCATCTTGATTTCAAGATTTTGCCCCTTGATTTGAGGGTCATAATTAATTTCAAAATATTAATAAATTATATATTCATAAATCCCTTATATAGGTCTAAATAATTGTGTAATTAATTTAGGAAAATAAGTTATTTAAATATATATTAAAATTAGTTAAAGTTAGGAAATTACACACGTTAAATTAAGGATTAATTTCTTAATTAATGTACAAATTATTAATTTAATCATGAGATTGACTTTATAAATATTTAATTAATATAATAAGATATTTATTATATATTTTCATTTTATTTTGGAGCCTTTATTTTAATTTATATACATTTAAATACAAGTATTTGAGATATATATACATAATTAATTAATAAATACTACTGTACAGTATAAATAGATTATAAATAGGTTGAAAACATTTAAAATTAATATATATAAATGTACAGTGTAGATTACTTCAGTAATAACTTAATGTACTAATTTATTTTATTTTAAGTTAATAACTTACCTAATTAACTTAATAACTTAATTAATTACAATAAATACATAAATAAATTGATATATAGGTATGGTATAGTGTATGATAATTATTTAAATATGTATGTACAGTATTAACTATGGTTATAGACATATACATAGGTTTTTATAATTACTTAGGATTATATACATTTACTTTAATATAAGTTAATATATAATTATACAATAAAGATATATATATAATAACTCATCTTAAATACTTATTTAACTATATATAATATAATTTTAAATTAATTATGTATATCTACAAATTTTACAATATCTACATATAACTTAGTATTAAATTATATTTACAAGTAAAAATAGTATATACATAGTATTTTTAGGTATTTTTGGGCATTTCCTGATTCTTATGGTTTTCACATATCTAATGGAGGTAGGAGATGAGAGAGAAAGGGTGAGATGAGAAAGAAATGGTTTCTTTTTGTGATTTTTGATTTGTTTCTTTTATTAAATTTCAAAGTAAATCGAACCGTCAGCCGGTATGTTCTACTAGGTAGAGGGTTTAGAATACTTTGTAACTTTACACACACTTTTAAAACTACCTAATCCTACTCAAGACACCTTTATTTTATTTTTTTTGAGATTTTATTTATAAACAAAGCTAACACAAATTAGGCCTTGAATAAGTGTTTTGAAATGAACCTAAGACACTAAAATGGGTTTGAAGGGTTAGATAATTAGTAAAAGCACTCACATACTCTTAACACATCACATGGAAGATGAGGGAGATTTTAAACATGATTTTTAACTAAATTTGCATTTAAATTTCAATTTGATAGATGAAGTTTAATACAAAGATTATAGGCAATTCAAATCAAATTAAAATCGATAATTGTCCATGAATGATTGAAACATGAAGTTCTAACAATGTAAACATGTCAACTACATTAAAATCTTCAAATCACCCTAAAAATCCTTCTTCCAGATTTGCTGTTGTTGGTCTAATTGAGCAGCCAATTGCTGCTACTAGGCTACTGCATGAAGGATCCGACAACTGATGTTGCTGGAACACTTTGAAAACCCAATAGTTGCTGCTATACAATTGAATCTAGTGGCTACTTGCTATTGGAGCAGGTTCTGAGGCTTGATCTAATGTTCCAAAAGAACTCAGATCTAAAAAAAATTAGATCCAAAGGCCATAAAACCCGAAACAATATCTCCTCATAAATCCTCTTGAAATCAAAAATTCAATCTCACTGAAAAATCAACTCACACTACTACACATAGAGCATAACTACTTGTTCAACTCCCATCAGAGAAAATCAAAACATTTAGCTTCAATTTCAACTCTCTTAAATATTCGTCAGAAAGTTTGAAAAACATCACAAATTAAATCTGAGATCTAAAGAAAATCTAAGAAACCTTAATCAATCCATTCCCTTATGTTATAGACAACATAAAGAAAATGAATTAATGTAGGTGTTCAAATAAGTTTGAGAACCTCCTCAGACACTCATTAAACATTCCAAACCTCAATAAACTCCTACATATCAGATTAATACCATTTTTTAACACAGAAACCATTTTAAAGTGAAAAACAAATGTTGCCTAGATTGGGCCTTTCAATGTAAGAATGCCACTGTGAATTGATCACTTTGAGCTCCTAAACACTATAAATCAGTATTTAGGACCTTAAACAAACTTAGAAACATCATTAGGTCATTGCTTAGGCCTTGAATCATTTCATATGATTCTCATTGGCCCAAACTACCTAGTAATCATCAAAATTTTAGAATTTGACATCAAATGAAGCACAATGAATATGATCACTGAAAACCTGATCAAATAAGTTTAAAACATGCGCAATATTTCAAATAAACTCAGATAAACCCAATTTCATCGATTAAATCCAAATAGAGTGCAATTGGCTCAAAACTCATTCAATCAACAATCAAAATCCATCTCAATAAAGTCAATCAGATCCGATCGTTTTAAATAAGAGAGAGGGCATCAGTGGTTGTATGGGCTGAATGGAATGCCCTCAATTTAGTGTGGAGCACTCCAATGGATCTGAAAGGTAATGAGCTTCAGATCTATTGAATGCTCTTGTGAATGGGTGATTGGTGACAAAATTGTGCATCAAGTGAATGAACGTGAACTGTGAGGTGAAGAGGGAGAGGAATGAATCAAAATGGTGGTGGAAAAACACCTCTCTGATCTGAATTGATTAGAGAGGGTGAGATCGAATTTAACTACAGTAATCCATCACCACATTTAACATCTAAACTACACCTATTGATCTACAGTACACTAATTACAACTTAAATCTACTCTAAATAGTAGGAAAAACCTAACTAATAGGAAGAATGGGACCTGCGTGAAACTATAGCTGGTGCCTACAGCGAGGAATGGGGGAGGAGCTCCGGCGGAGGGAAATCCTACTAGTGAAGCTCCGAGTCGCCTTCCGGTGTAACGAGATTCGTAGTGACAAGGAGAATTGAAGGAAGATGAAGTTCCACCACCGAAGCAATGGAACAGGGGCAAGTCTGAGGAGAGGAAACAGAAGTGGATGAAAGATCAACTGGAGAAGGTAGGAGAGGAGCTGATAGTTGCACTCGAGGGTCTAGGTAGCTGCTTAAGTAGGTGCGCCAATGGATCAGAGCACCACTGGATGAGATTAATCAAGATTAGGGTGGATAGTGGGTGTAAAGACCCATCCTATTTTTAACCTTTTAAGACGTCTGGAGTGTCAGTCAGACGTCTGGACCCTTTCCCAGACATCTGAAAGTTAAATTTTTGTACGCCTTCTGCGTTTTACGAGCGGGCAGCGAGCAAAACTCTTTTCTCTCTTTCTCTTTCCTCCTCCCTCCCCCTGCAAAACCCTAGCTGCGGCCTTATAAAGGGCCACCCCTTCCTCTCCTCTCCACTCCACCACTATCGCCACACCCCACTTCACTACCGTGAGCGAGGGTGAGTGAGAGAGAGAGAGCATGAGAGTGAGGAGGAGGGTGAGTGAGAAGGAGGAGGCCGAGGTCGAGAGCTTCACAGAAGCACGTTGAAAGCTTGCACGGCCACTGCGGCGCGTGCGAGAGGAGTGCGTTGGAGCATCGTCCTCGACCACCTGCAGCAACTGGAGCTGCTGTGGAGCGAGGGGAGATGCAGTGGAGCACGGTGAGAAGCTCAGGAGTGCAGTCTGATACTGGAATTTTTCCAGTATCAGACATCCGAAGTGTCTTCCAGATGACCGGCTGGACGTCTGGCGCCAACAACAGACGTCCAAAAGCATTTGTATTGCGAAGGTACGTCTTCTTCGCGGTTACAGCCATGGAGGCCGCACCGCAAACAATCCTATTTGGGCTGAAATAGGGTGCTGCTCTGTCATGTGCAGGAGCAGCTTTGGGAAGGTGCGCATGACGCCTTTCCACACACTTTCGAACGTCTGGACAGCTTATCAGACGACCAGAGGACTAGCCAAACGTCTGGAACTATTTTCAGATGGTCATGGGGGAGTCCTGGATGTTTGAAGTCACTTCAGGAGCTTGAGGTGAGTCTCTGTGACTTTTAAGATGTCTGGACTTGTTTCCAGATGTTTGATTTTAGTCTGCAGACACGTTTTTGACCCGTTTGGGGTCCGATCGGGATCTATTTTACGCAGACGAAGTATCTGTGGTTTCCTTGTGAGTTTCTCTATGTATTAGAAACCTTTACACACTATTTTGAACCTTCCGTTGTGATGTGTTCCTTGGTATAGGACTTCGATCTGCTGCATGTCGGGGGTTCGCAGAAGTGCTTAGGTCTACGGTTCGAGCCCCCAGTACTCCCAGATTGTCTGGTAGAGTGGTCCACCCCTGTTATACTTATTAAATATGAATGCATCTATAAAAATTAGACAACTAGAAACCTAGGATGTGGCATGAACCCTAGGACAAGAAATGGTTGAACCAATTGTTTGCGTAATTGAAATTGTATATATATGAATGAGCTAAATTGTTAGCCACTGCCTGTAAATAAATACGAGCTGCCTGTTAGAATATGAGCTGCCTGAGATAACTAAACAGTTACCTATGATATCACTTGTTGCATGTGTTAAATTGTGGAAATACGAGCTCCCTATGTATAAATGAGAACTGAACTATGAATGATGAAACCTGGAATGGAATAATATGGTGAACATGAGCATGAACCCTATGGGGAGTTAGAAGTAAAACTCCTATGGTTAGATGGAAAAGCCTGGAATGTGGACGAGAAGTGTGCTGGCCCTTGAGTACGTGGAACCAAGGAGAGCGACTGTCCCCTTTTAGTGTAGAGCGGAGCTAGCCGCCCTTAGGTTGGGACCCAGGGTTAGGATTGGCCACTCTACACTGACTTCTGTTGGCCCTCATGTACACGGTACCGAGGTGAGCTACTAGTGTAGGGAGGGAGATATCCACCCCACGGGATCCATGGTTCCCCTAGCCACCCTACACCGACTTGTTAAGCCCTCTGGGAAAACCAGGGTAGTCAGACGAGGATGCGCGGACTGTGGAGGGGCGAGACTCCTGTTTGGTTCTAAGGGCTAGACCCCTATTTCTGAGAGGGCTAGGCCCTATACTGTTTCATGTTGTACTTTGGGTGTACCCGCTAGCGGAAATGACTGACCGCGTGCCAGTGCGGGGTAGCTACCCGTGCATTTATCACGCATGCCGTAGTTACCGCTACGTCTTGACAGTGACCTCGGGGTGGTTGACTGGGTGTAAGACTACCATGGGGGCTCTCCCGACCAAGAGAGCACCACGTGTACCTTCTACTCTTTGGGAAAGATTGCAATCAAGATCGTTCCCACGAGAAACATGCGAGATCAAGAAAAATTTGAAAGATGACAAAAAGGGGTGAAAAAGGAACTACCTGTAAAATAAAATAACTTGAAAAGATAAATATACCTGCTACTTTTACTGCTTTCGATAGAATGGTTATCACTTTACTCAGCGTTCGCTGACTCCATCTTTTCATAACACTGTTCAGGTCCAGGAGTTTAGCAGCCCGAGCTACCGGCTATAGAGGGTGCTGGCCTCAGTCGAGCACAGCCTTAGTTTCAGTACTTTTTGTTGTACTCACTTTACTGCTATAGTGAGTTTCAGACTTTTTTCTACTGTTCCTATTACTGTTGCTTTCGTTCTGTTTTTCCTGTTGTTGTGGTGGTGTGTACTGAATTAGCAGCTTTTACCTTCCTTTACTGATTGTACGTTTTTACTGCTTAGTTACATTGCATATGTGAATGTAGCTTATTTTCCTATTTTTCGATTATTTCTTGTTGGATGACTGGGTCTTGGGATTAGTCGAGGCGAGTCAGTCTCGGGTCCTGTAGGGACTTGGGAATCGGGTCATAACAAGATGGTATCAGAGCAAGGTCATCCTGAGAAATGAACCAACTAACTTGAGAATAACCATTCACATGCATGTAACTAGGGTAACCACCACAACGTATCGCTTGACATCTGTTCTGACTCCCTTTTCACAGAGGTTCGATAGAGTTGACATCTTTTGTTCTGTCTTCTGCATCTCCTCTTAAGAGATGCCTCGTCAAGGAGTTCTTGAGGTGGGCCACGGGCGCGGCCGTGGACGAGGTTGGAGGGGCGGACGTGCTGGGCCCGAGGTGCCAGTTGACCCGCCACTTCTCTTAAGCATTCAGGCCCAGGACCTTGCTCAGCTGATCAGAGACATAGTGCGAGAGGAGTTCCACCAGCCTCCATGGGCACCTCTCCCTGAGGACGTGGAGGGGGAGTCCTCGGTAGGACAAAGAGACTGCTGCAGCACCGGACGAGTAGGAGGGGGTGGTCCTCCACCGCCCCCACCACACTCTGACACTTCCAAGCACGAGCCCTCCTTGCCTGGAGGTGTGCCTGTTCCCCCACTGCAGCTGCACCACGAGCTTTTCAGATAATTCTAGAAGTTGAAGCCTTCCTCCTTCAAGGGGGATGAGGACCTGTCTGAGGCAAAGGACTTGCTGGAGCAGATAGAAAAGGTGTTTGACACCCTTCGCCCCCCTGCGGAGTGTCGCATGGCCTTTGCCACGTACCAACTAGAGAGTGCGGCACACAGGTGGTGGAGGGCAGTCAGAGGCCAGGAGAGGGAAGAGCCGATGTGGGACCAGTTCGTGACCCTCTTCTACGAGAAGTACTTCCCACAGACTTGGCAGGACCAGAGGAGGCGGGAGTTCCACACTCTCCGCTAGGGGATGATGACTGTTAGCACGTATCGCACGCGCTTCCTAGAGCTGTCACATTTTTCTTCTGTGGCTACAGAGGAGGAGCACCTGTGGAGGTTCGTTGAGGGGCTCTGGCCTGCTATTCGAGGGTATGTCAAACCCCTGAAGCTGTCCACCTTCTCGAGAGTGGTGGAGGCAGCCATGATGTATGAGGAGACCAACCTGGCCGCGCGAGACACAGACAACGGACAAAAGAGGCCCTACCAGCCAGAGTACTCTCAGGGTCGTCGAGAGAGGAGGCATGCGGCACCCGCAGGAGAGATGTCTCATTTTGAAGGCTCATCAGTGGCCTTTGGGGGCCCCATACAGGGGCCAACTGCCAGCACTAGACCCCCACCCAGCCATCAGCTGGGACCTACCGAGGGAGGGAGTCGAGTTCCCCTCTACTACCAGTGTGGCTAGCTGGGCCACATAAGGAGGGACTACCCATCTAGGGCTGGAGCACAGCAGATGCTCCCCACACCGAGCGCTGGAGGTCGAGCTGGTGGTTGTGGTCCCCAGGCACCTGGGGGAGGGCAGCAGTCACGAGGAGGGTACCGACCAGCCGCTGCTCGCCTGACCTAGAGTGTGGTTGCTTCTTCTGCACCGAGGGCTGAGGGGAGTATCAACGTATTGACACACAAAGACGCCAGGGCTTCCAGTTCATTAGTGGCAAGTATGGTTACCATTTCTGATAGATTAGTATATGTGATTTTTGATTCCGACACCACACACTCTTTTGTCGCTGCGAGTTTTGCTGTCAGTTTGGGATAGGACAGTGTGTTGTTAGAGGATCTGTTTGTGATCAGAGGCCCAGGTGGCCAGCTGTTTGTAGCTGAGGAGGTCTACACGAACTGTGAGGTCAGTGTAGGGGGACACAGCCTCCCCGCTGACTTGATCGTGATACCGATGGAGGATTTTGGCGTGATTTTAGGGATGGATTAGCTGTCCGCCTACCACACCTTGGTGGACTATTTCGGGAGGAAGATCGTCTTCTCCATACTGGAGATGCCTTCCTTTGAGTTTCACGGACAGCCGGTGGACGGAGGTTTCAGGTGCATATCTGCACTTCGGGTAGCGAGGCTTTTGAGCTAGGGGTGTGAGGGCTTTCTAGCCTGTGTAGTAGCAAAGCCTAGCCCTTTGGCTAACTTTCAGAGTATTACGATGGTTTGTAAGTACCTCGACATGTTTCCAGAGGAGCTGCCAGGACTATCGCCTGAGCGTGAGATCGAGTTTGAGATCTCATTGGTACCGGGGACTAGCCCCATTTCTACTGCACCATACCGGATGGCACCACTTGAGCTGCGAGAGCTCAAGTCACAACTGTAGGACCTATTGGAGAAGGGCTTTGTGAATCCCAGTGCGTCCCCATGGGGAGCCCCTGTGTTGTTTGTGAAGAAGGATGGTACCCTGCGACTTTGCGTTGACTATAGATAGCTGAATAGGGTCACCATCAAGAACAAGTATCCGCTGCCGAGAATTGATGACGTTTTTGACCAGTTGCGAGATGCCACAGTATTCTCCAAGATATATTTGAGGTCAGGCTACCACCAGTTGGGGATTAGGGAGACCGATGTCTCCAAGATAGCTTTCCTTACCCGGTACAGACACTATGAGTTCTTGGTCATGTTGTTTGGGCTGACCAACGCCCCCGCTGCTTTTATGGATTTGATGAACTGGGTTTTCAGACCATATTTGGATCAGTTTGTGGTGGTATTCATCGATGACATACTCGTTTACTCGCTGGATCAGGCACAACACGGACAGCATCTACGGATGATTCTGGACACTTTGAGATGACGCAGGCTGTATGCCAAGTACAACAGTGCGAGTTTTGGTTGAGGCAGGTGACTTTCTTGGGCCACGTGATCTCAAGGGATGGTTTGGCTATGGATCCAGCCAAGGTTGAGGGTGTACTCAGGTGGGAGAGGCCACGTACAGTGACAGAGATACGCAGCTTTTTGAGACTGGCAGGTTCGTAATGGAGGTTTATTAGAGGATTCTCACAGATTGCACATCCTATAATCGAGTTGACCCGTAAGGACGTGCCCTTTGCCTGAACAGATGCATGTGAGGCTTGTTTTCAAGAGTTGAAGGAGAGACTGACTTTAGCTCCTATGCTCACCATTCTGGACAACAGTGACGGTTTTGTGGTCTACATGGACGCTTCGTTGCAGGTGTTAGGGGGTGTGCTCATGCAGCGAGGTCACGTTGTCGCTTACGCTTCGCGCTAACTGAAGCCCCATGAGCATAGCTACTGATAAGAACCTCATCATGAGCCATAACTAGCTCATTTTGACCTAATACAGAGGATAAAAGCTCCTACATAACTCAAGGAAAGGCTTAACTCAGAGAATTTTGAGTTTAAGAAGAAAACAAGTCATAAGGGGTAAAAATGTAATTTTACAAGCACAATCTGCAAATAGGGTAACTCAGGGTCTAAACATAGGTCAAACTAACCTAATAAGAAGAAAGTGGGATGATCTGATCTGATAGGGACTACAGCAACTCCAAGGAATTAAATGACAATCTGTAACCCTAAAACAAACCCACTTCAATTCACGAGGTTCGAGGCAAATAAAAAATCTACTAAACCCTCTAAAATTCATAGAAAAATAATCTCTAGGGTTTAGAACCTTCAATTTGTCCTTAGGAACCCATTTTGACCTACATTGAGAACCATGCCCAATTAATGACTTAATTTGGGTTTTTACGTAAATTGGCCGGTCAAACAAGGTCTGACCTAGAAATAAAATTCACCATTAGAATCCTTATGCCTCATTTAGTCATGCATAAAAACTTGAGCCTAAGAAGAGACCTTCTTGACCGACTTTTCATTTTGGTCCTCATCCATTACTTGTTGACCCTCAACTTTTGAAACCCTCGCATTTTGGCCCCTAAGTCTTCATCATTTTTGCATTTGGGTCCTCCCTGCAAAACCCTGAGCAGCGCCATGCTCCAGCGAGGCATGGCGCCGCGCAGGGTGAGGGCGACCCCCTGCCAAGACAACGGGGTGTTCCCTGCGACGTCTGTTGTCGCAGGGACACCTCCACGATCTCTGCCATCACCCACACCTTCCGTGCAAACGCGCGGAAGGTATGGGTTGCAATCCGGCCATCCTCCGGCGAGGGAGGCACGTCACCTCCCTCCTCCCTCCTCTCTGATTTCGCCTTTATAAAAGCCGCCACCGTCTGCCGCATTCAGCAGCTCGGTTCTGACGGAGAAACTCCCCCCATTTCCTCTCTTCCCACTCCGGCAGAGGCCCTCCAACTCCGGCGGTTCTTCCTCCTCCTCCTCGTCGCTCTGCCGCAGTACCAGCAGCAGAGCCGCCTTCGCCCGCTCTTCCCACGTCGCGCCGTACCCAGCGCGCGCTCTCCTGCTCTCTCCTCGCCGCCGCCCCCTCTCTGGGCACCTTCTTCTCCGGCGACAGTCAATACGACTGTCGCCCTACTCCGGCCCACTTCGACTCTACAACTAGGTCAGAACTTCTCCCCACTTCCCCCTCTTTCTTTTCCTCACTATTTTACATTTGATTAAACCCTCGACCGACCTGACCGCCCTCACCTTCTCCATCTTCGGCCACTCTCCGGCGAGTTGCCCCCGTCAATCCACCACTCCACACAACTCGCCACCTACCCCAAAAGCTCCGCCTCACCTCACCCGACACCCCCCGCCCCTCCACTACCACTCCACATCCCCACAACACTCCCCCGAACAAACCCACTTTTCCGGTCGTGGTTCGACCTAGGGCCGCCGCCAGACACCACCCCACGACCTGCCAGACCCTGCACCACCTTCGCCGTGTCACGGCGAAGGTCCCCCGCTTGTCTGATTAGGCCGAGAGGCCGTTTCACTATGAACAAGTCACCTGCCCTCCTCCGCCATTGCTGAGCAGGTGGAGCTCCTTCCGCCTGCAGCTGCAGCCTCGCCCTGCCCAGCCTCGACTCTCCAGGCTGCGCGCTTCGCCTTCCCGCCTTCACCCAGGCCTGCAGCTGGGGCGAGAGCCTCGAGCACAGCGACAATTGCCTGCAGCTCTCTCAGCTGCAGGCGCCCAATTGGGGTGGGACATTTAGTCCCACCTCGGGAGATTCTGCAGCCGCGCACCCATATAAAGGTAAAAAGTGCTATAGGCTTATCGCCTCAGCACACGGGGTGAGGTCCCTCTCACCCGCTCACCCGGCCTCGTCCGCGACCACCCCCCGTGGACCTAGCCCGACCCGTTTACCTGACCTGCACTCCTCGCCCACCACCGCACGCCGGTGGGCCTGGACCCGGGCGTGACCCGTACTCGAATACCCGGCAGCTCTGGGAGAGCTATCCTACGAGCGAAATCTGAGAGAGAGAGACGCGGGGGAGGGTAGAGTAGGTTTTTGCCTTGACCAATCTGTGAGTGTGCAGGCATAGAGGAAGAAGAAGAAGAGAAGGCAGACTGCAGAGGAAGAAGGAGAAGAGAAAGAAGAAAGGAGCAGCCAGAGCTGTGGCTGCTTGAAGAAAAGTGAGGCAGAGAAGAAGAAGGCCGACGAAGAAAGACTGAAGGAAGAAGAAGGAGGAGCACCAAGCAGGACTGTAGCAGCGGCGACTTAAGTCGTCTGATTGGAAAATCAGACGACGCTCTGCAGAGGAACAAAAGAGAAGCACAAGGAAGACAGAGCTGAAAGAAGAGAAGAAAAGAGAAGAAGACGAGAAGCTCTGAAGAAGAAAAGAAATAGAAGAAGCAGAAGAAGAGGAACTGAAGGCAGAAGATCAAGGAAGAAGATCCGAGAAAAGAAGAAGATGAGCTAAGAGAGAGAAGAGAAGCCACAAGACTCAGATTTATTTCTCCCTCTCTCTCTCCTATTTTTGTAATAGAAACATTGTACTTCTAGAATACAACTTGCTCCCTGAGTTCGACCTTGGGAACTCTTTTATTTCCGAGTAACAAATTGTATTAAACTGGTAACCACTTCTCTATGCTATACTACCACGAAATAATAAAACTATAGACGAGAGTTTCTACACCAGCTACCCTACCCATGACTTAGAGCTGGCAACTGTTGTCTTCGCGCTGAAGACATGGAGGCACTACCTTTACAGTGAGACCTTTGAGATTTTCACAGATCACAAGAGCCTCAGGTACTTGTTTGACCAGAAGGAGCTTAACATGAGACAGAGACGTTAGTTAGAGCTCCTGAAGGACTATGACTGCAGCATCTCCTACCATCCGGGGAAGGCCAACGTGGTGGCTAACTCCTTGAGCTGGAAGGCGCCAGCCCACTTGGCTAGTATATAGGCACAGAGTTGGAGACTTATGGAGGAGTTGGGCAGTTGGCAACCCTAGGAGTCACAGGGGTATTGTGGGGCAGTGACGGTGACACGACATATGCGACCAGAGCTAATAGACCGCATCATCGCAGGATAGATGACAGATCCGTACCTACAGACATTGCGAGACAAAGTGCTATCAGGGGACCCAGGAGTCTTCTCTTTTACAGATGAGGTGCTGCGCATGAGGGGATGCTTGTGCATTCCCAGGGACGAGGAGTTGTTGAGAGAGCTCCTGACAGAGGCGCACGGGTCCAGGTTCACCATACATCCTAGGAACACAAAGATGTATCATGATCTGAGGCGCGACTTTTGGTGGAGAGGGATGAAGCGGGATGTGGGTGAGTTCGTGTAGCAGTGTTTGGTGTGCTAGCAGGTGAAGGCCAAGCACCAGAGGCCTGCTGGGCCATTGCAGCCACTTCTTGTGCTAGAGTGGAAGTGGGAGAGCATCACCATGGACTTGGTGGTGGGTCTACCCATTACCCAGCGAGGACACGATGCAGTCTGGGTGATAGTGGACAGGTTGACAAAGACGGCATGTTTCCTGCTGATCCGAGTTACCTTGGGACCAGCATAGTTGGCAGAGAGGTACATTCACAATGTGGTATGCCTGCACGGAGTTCCACGTGAGATTGTATCCGACCGGGATACCCATTTTACTTCCTAGTTTTGGGATGAGTTTCAGCAGGCTTTGGGGACACGGTTGAATTTCAGTACCGCGTACCACCCCCAGACGGACAGACAGTCAGAGCGCGCTATACAGACACTGGAGGACCTTTTACGCTCCTGTGTACTAGACTGGAGAGGCTCTTGGGAGAAGCATTTACTCTTGGCAGAGTTTGCATATAATAATAGTTATCACTCGAGCATCGGCATGGCACCTTACGAGGCTCTGTATGGACGAAGGTGTACTGCGCCCTTGAGTTGGGTTGAGATGGGGACCAAGTGGGAGGTTGGCCCCAGGCTGATCCGACAGAGTCAAGAAGTGATAGAGTAGATCCACAGACGACTCCACACTGTCAGGAGCAGGCAGAAGAGTTATGCTGACTGGAAATGCAGAGAGGTGCAGTTCGAGGTTGGGGATCACATCTTTCTCCGCGTTTCGCCCATGAAGGGCCTGCAGCGTTTTGGGGTGAAGGGGAAGCTTGCGTCGAGGTTTGTGGGATCTTTTGAGGTCCTGGAGTGGGTAGGACCAGTTGCTTACTGGCTTGTTCTTCCTCCCCAGCTTTCTGAGTGAACGACGTGTTCCACGTGTCCAACCTCAAGAAGTACGTCGTCGATCCCCGTCACATTTTGAGCCACGAGAGTGTCGAGGTGGGCGATGACCAGACCTACCCCGAGAGACTAGTGCAGATACTAGACAGAGCCGTCTGGAGTCTAAGACGGAAGCAGGTACCCCTTGTGAAGGTTTTGTGGAGAAGCCAGCGGTACGAGGAGGCTACCTGGGAGCCTGAGGCGGAGATGCAAGAGTGGTACCCAAAGCTTTTTGAGGGTACGTCTTTTCAGACTGACTTCAGTCCTCTTTAAGTTTGTTATGCCTTTTATATTCCTTTTTCACATCCTAGCTAGTTCAAGTTTCGAGGACGAAACTTCCTTTAAGTTTGTTATGATGTAAAAACCCATCCTATTTTTAGCCTTTTAAGACGTCTGGAGTGTCAGTCAGACATTTGTCCAGACGTCTGGAGCCTTTCCCAGATGTCTGGAAGTTAAATATTTGTACGCCTTCTGCGTTCTGCACGCGGGCAACGCGCAGATCTCTTTTCTCTCTTTCTCTTTCCTCCTCCCCCCTGCAGAACCCTAGTCGTGGCCTTATAAAGGGCCACCCCCTTCCTCTCCTCTCCACTCCACCACTATCACCACACCCTACTCCACTACCGTAAGCGAGGGTGAGCGAGAGAGAGAGAACGTGAGAGCGAGGAGGAGGAGGGTGCGTGAGAAGGAGGAGGAGCCGAGGTCGAGAGCTTCACGGAAGCTTGTTGGAAGCTTGCACGGCCACCGCGGTGCGTGCGGGAGGAGGAGGGTGTTGGAGCGTCGTCCTCAACCACCTGCAGCAGTTGGAGCTGCGGCGGAGCGAGGTGAGACTAGGCAGAGCGCGGCGAGGCGACGTCTGGAGTATCTTCCGGACGACCGTCTAGACGTATGGCGCCAACACCAGACGTCTGAAAGCATATGAATCGCGAAGGTACGTCTTCTTCGTAGTTACAGCCATGCAGGCCGCACCACAGACAATCCTGTTTGGGCAGAAATAGGGTGCTGCTCTGTCGTGCGCAAGAGCAGCTTTGGGAAGGTGCGCGGGATGCTTTTCCATGAACTTTTGGACGTCTGGACAGCTTATCAGACGACCGGAGGCGTTTCCAGACAACCGGAGGACTGGTCAGACATCTGAAACTATTTTCAGACAGTTGCGGGGGAGTCTTAGACGTCTGAAGTCACTGCAGGAGCTTGAGGTGAGTCTTTGTGAATTTTAAGACGTTTGGACTTGTTTCCAGACATCTGATTTTAGTCTGCAGACATGTTTTTGACCCGTTTGGGGTCCGATCGGGATCTGTTTTACGCAGACGAAGTATCTGTGGTTTCCTTGTGAGTTTCTCTACGTATTAGAAACCTTTATACACTGTTCTGAACCTTTCGTTGTGATGTGTTCCTTGGTATAAGACTTCGATCTGCTGCGTGTCGGGGGTTCGCAGAGGTGCTTGGGTCTGCAATTCGAGACCCCAGTACTCCCGGATTGTCTGGTAGAGTGGTCCACCCCTGTTATACTTATTAAATATGAATGCATCTATGAAAATTAGACAACTGGAAACCTAGGATGTGGCATGAACCCTAGGACAAGAAATGGTTGAACCAATTGTTTGCGTAATTGAAATTGTATATATATGAATGAGCTAAATTGTTAGCCACTGCCTGTAAATAAATACGAGCTACCTGTTAGAATATGAGCTACCTGAGATAACTAAACAGTTACCTGTGATATCACTTGTTGCATGTGCTAAATTGTGTAAATACGAGCTGGTTGTGTATAAATGAGAACTGAACTATGAATGATGAAACCTGGAATGGAATAATATGGTGAACATGAGCATGAACCCTATGGGGAGTTAGGAGTAGAACTCCTATGGTTAGATGGAAAAGCCAGGAATGTGGACGGGAAGTGTGCTGGCCCTTGAGTACGTGGTACCAAGGAGAGTGAATGTCCCCTTTTAGTGTAGAGCGGAGCTAGTCGCCCTTGGGTTGGGACCTAGGGTTAGGATTGGCCACTCTATACCGACTTCTGTTGGCCCTTGCGTACACGGTACCGACGCAAGCTACTAGTGTAGGGAGGGAGCTAGCCACCCTACGGGGCCTGGGGTTCAGCTAGCCACCCTACACCGACTTGTTAGGCCCTCTGGGCAAACCGGGGTAGTCAGGCGAGGATGCGCGGACTGTGGAAGGGCGAGACCCCTGCTTGGTTCTGAGGGGCTAGACCCCTGTTTCTGAGAGGGCTAGGCCCTATACTGTTCCGTGTTGTACTTTGGGCATACCCGCTAGCGGAAACGACTGACCGCGTGCCAGTGCGGGGTAGCTACCCATGCATTTATCACACGTGCCGTAGTCACCGCTACGTCTTGACAGTGACCTCGGGGTGGTTGACTGGGTGTAGGACTACCACGGGGGCTCTCCCGACCAGGAGAGCACCACGTGTACCTTCTACTCTTCGAAAAGATTGCAATTAAGATCGTTCCCACGAGGAACATGTGAGATCAAGAAAAATCTGAAAGATGACAAAAAGGGGTGAAAAAGGAATTACCTGTAAAATAAAATAACTTGAAAAGATAAATATACCTGCTACTTTTACTGCTTTAGATAGAATGGTTACCACTCTTCTCAGTGTTCGCTGACTCCATTTTTTCATAACACTGTTCAGGTCCTAGGGTTGAGCAGCCCGAGCTACCGGCTACAGAGGATGCTGGGCTCAGTCGAGCCCAGCCGTAGTTTCAGTACTTTTTGTTGTACTCTCTTTACTGCTATAGTGAGTTTCAGACTTTTTGTTACTGTTCCTGTTACTGTTGCTTTCGTTCCATTTTTCCTGTTGTTGTGGTGGTGTGTATTGAATTAGCAGCTTTTACTTTCCTTTACTGCTTGTACGTTTTTACCGCTTAGTTACATTGCATATGTGAATGTGGTTTGTAACGACCCGGTTCCCGAGTCCCTACGAGACACGAGAACCGGACCGACTCGACTAATCCCAAGACCTAGTCGTCCAACGAGGAAGTAACCAAAAGAGCAGTAAAATAAATCACATTCAGCATGAATATAACTAACAGTAAGGAAGTACAGTAGTAAGGAAAGAAACTACTACAGTAGATACCACCACAACAGTAGAACAACATTTATCATATAACAAGAACTGCAGGTAAAGAAAGTACAGCGGAAACAAAAACTACTCACTAGAACAGAAACAAAAGAGGTACAAAAGACTGTGGTAAACTCTACTGGACCCTACTCGGCCCAGCGTCCTCTGCAGCCGCCGACCTTGGCTGCTCAACCCCTGGTCCTGAAAAAGGTAACGAGTGTAACACGTCAGCAAAACGCTGAGTAGAGTGGCAAACTAACTAAAGGCAACAGTAGAGTGTACAGTAGCTGTTATGTACTATTACTTCCTTTATTCACATCTTTCAATTTTCTCACTATTTCATTTATTTCTCAGATCCTTTACTTGATCTCGAATGTCCTCGTGGGAACGATCTTGATTGCAGTCTTTTCCAAAAGTAGAAGTAGCACGTGGTGCTCTCCTGGCCGGGAGAGTCCCCCGTGGTGATCCTACCCTCAGTCAACCACCCCAAGGTCACTGACAGACGTAACGGTGACTACGGCACGCGCGATAAACGCACAGGTAGCTAGCCCGCACTGGCACGCGATCAGTCGTTTCCGTTAACGGGTGCGCCCAAAGCACAGCACGGAACCAGGGCAGAGCCCTCTCAGTAATAGGGGTCCAACCCCTCCACAGTAACCAAACCGGGGCCTTGCCCCTCCACAGTCCGCGCACCCTCGCCTGACTACCCTGGTTTGCCCTAGTGGGCCTAACAAGTCGGTGAAGGAGGCTAGCAGAACCCTGGGGCCCGTGGGGTAGCTAGTACTCTCCTAACACTAGTAGCTCTCCTCGGTACTACGTACACGAGGGCCAACAAGTCGGTACAGAGCGGCCAATCCTAACCCCGAGTCCCTGGGGTGGTTGGCCCCACTCTGCACTAAACAGGTACGGGTACTTCCCTTGGTACTGCGTACCCAAGAGACAGTACAAACTACATCTCAGTTCCATTCCTTTTTCTTTCCAGGAGTTCCACTCCTAATTCCCCGTAGGGTTCCAGTTCTTTATCTCAGAACATCATATGTTTCACTTTCCAGTTTCACGTTCTCACAATCCATGATCTCAATCATGTTTCTTTATTCATAACAGGCAGCTGTTAATTCAATTTACAGGCAGCTTTATATTCCTTTCCATTTTTCCAGGACTGCAGTATTATACATTCCACTAGTTTTTCCATCCTAGGGTTCATGCCACATCCTAGGATCTAGCATACAACTAGTTTTCCAGCCCTAGGAATCATGCATCACCTAGGAGCTATCATTCCATACATTTCTCATTCCTAGGATTCATGCAATGTCCTAGATTCTAGTTATGGTTCCATACTTTAACAGATTTTAATAATAAACTTAAGCCACTCTACCAGGTACAACGGGAGTAATGGGGGCGTGATCGGGAATCCCGCGTGCCTCCTCGACTCTCAAGACTGCAACTGAACGAGGTCCTATCACAAGGATCAAACACAAGGAGTGTCTCAAAATAGTGTATAGCTACTGTAGACGGGTAGAGGAATTAATTCTGAAAAGAAACAACTCGAATCGCGGAAAACGGAGCCCGAACGGGCCCTAAACGGGTCGAAAAAGACGATACTGTGCAAAATCAGACGTCTGGAACTTCTTCTAGACGTCTTAAACAGTGGATCAGAGAATTACCTGTTCAGTGTGGTTTCCCAGACGTCCAGAAGTCTGCAGGGACGTCTGTCCTAGCTCCCAGACGTCCGATGGTCACCCCGGACGTCTGGAGGTCACTCCCGCCGTCTGGTACAACTTCCAGACGTCCGATTCACAAAGGATGGCGAATCAGCGAACCTACGCACAGCCAACTCCCTCCCTTAGTACGGTCGGTCGACAGGAAGGGAGAAGAAAGCGGAATACACACCTTTCAGACGTCTGTATGAGCTACCAGACGTCGTCCTCGCCGTCTGCCTATAAATCCAGACATTTGATTCTGGAAATTTTTCCAGAATCAGGGCGCTACTCGGCCTCCGCTCGCGACGCCGCCGGCGTCGCACCTCGCGCGCTTGTTGCTCAGACTGCAGCAGGTCCCTCTCCGTGTCGTTCCGCGCCCCCCGCGCCCTCCGCCGGCCGGCCAAGCCGCTCCGGCGAGCTCGCCCTCACGGCAGAGCTCCGCTCCTGCACGCCGCACCTCCTCCGCGCTCACTGCGGCCGCCGCTGCCGCCCTCGCGCTCGCGCTCACGCTCACACTCACTGGCTGAAGGAGGAGGAGGAGACGGGAGGGGAGGCGTGCCCTTTTAAGGCCACGTGGAGAGGAGGGAAGGATTCGCGGCAGGGGAATCTTGCAGCCGCAGGAGGGGAGAAGGCGAATATGCGGTCTGCGCGCACAGGCGCGCAGACGACTCGCATGTGTCGAAAATAACGGATTTCCAGACGTCTAGAAACTATCCCAGACGTCTTAAAATACGTCTGTGCCACACGCTCGTTACAATATAACTAACTCAAAGGAAGTTTCGTCCCCGAAACTTGCGCCAACTAGGGTGCGGGAAAAGACGTCCGAATAACCATAACAAACTCAAAGAGGACCGAAGCCGGTCCGAAAAGACGTACCCGCGAAAAGCTTCGGGTACCGCTCCCGCATTGCCGCCTCAGGCTCCCAGGTAGCCTCCTCGTACCGCTGGCTCCTCCACAAAACCTTTACCAGGGGTACTTGCTTTCGTCTCAACCGGCGGACGGCTCGATCTAGGATCTGCACTGGCCGCTGGGGGTAGGTCAGGTCGTCGCTCACCTCGACGCTCTCGTGACTTAGTACGTGACTGGAATCGGCTACGTACTTCCTGAGGTTGGACACGTGGAACACGTCGTGCACACCAGAAAGCTGCGGGGGAAGGGCAAGTCTGTAAGCAACGGGTCCAACCCGCTCCAGGACCTCAAAGGGCCCCACGAACCTCGGCGCGAGCTTCCCTCTCACCCCAAACCGCTATAAGCCCTTCATGGGCGAAACACGAAGGAAGACGTGGTCCCCAACCTCGAACTGCACCTCTCTGCGTCTGTGATCCGCGTAGCTCTTCTGTCTGCTCCTGACAGTGCGGAGTCGTCTGTGGATCTGCTCAACTACCTCCTAACTCTGCCGGATCAACCTGGGGCCAACCTCCCACTTGGTCCCCACCTCAACCCAACTCAAGGGTGCAGTACACTTCCGTCCGTACAGAGCCTTGTAGGGAGCCATGCCGATGCTCGAGTGATAACTGTTGTTGTATGCAAACTCCGCCAGGGGCAGGTGCTCCTCCCAAGAGTCCCTCCAGTCCAGTACACAGGCACGCAAAAGGTCCTCAAGTGTCTGTATCGTGCGCTCTGACTGTCCGTCCGTCTGGGGGTGGTAAGCCGTGCTAAACCTCAACCTCGTCCCCAAGGCCTGCTGAAACTCAGCCCAAAACTGGGACGTAAAGCGGGTATCCCCGTCGGATACGATCTCCCGCGGAACTCCGTGTAGTCACACCACATCACGGATATACCTCTCTGCCAACTGTGCTGGTCCCAAAGTGACTCGGATCGACAAGAAATGCGCCGTCTTCGTCAATCTATCCACTATTACCCAGACTGTGTCGTGTCCCCGCTGGGTAACAGGTAAGCCCACCACCAAGTCCATGGTGATGCTCTCCCACTTCCACTCTGGCACTGGAAGCGGCTGAAGCGGCCCTGCAGGCCTCTGATGCTCGGCTTTCAGCTGCTGGCACACTAAGCACTGCTGCACGAACTCACCCACATCCCGCTTCATCCCTCTCCACCAAAACTCGCGTCTCAAGTCATGGTACATTTTCGTGTTTCCGGGATGTATGGTGAATCTGGAACCGTGTGCCTCAGTCAGGAGCTCTCTCAACAGCTCCTCGTCTCTGGGAACGCACAACCATCCCCTCAAGCGTAACACCTGGTCTGTGAAAGAGAAGTCCCCTGGGTCCCCTGATAGTACTCTGTCGCACAAAGACTGCAAGTACGGATCAGCCATCTGTCCTGTGATGATACGGTCTATCAGCTCTGGCCTGGTCTGCCGTGTCACCGTCACTGCCCCACAGTATCCTCGTAACTCTAGAGGTTGCTAACTGCCCACCTCCTCCAAAAGGCTCCAACTCTGTAACTGTAGACTGGCCAAGCGTGCGGGCGCCTTACGGCTCAAGGCGTCAGCCACCACATTGGCCTTTCCCGGGTGGTAGGAGATGCTGCAATCGTAGTCCTTCAGGAGCTCCAACCAACGTCTCTGTCTCATGTTGAGCTCCTTCTGGTCAAAAAGATATCTGAGGCTCTTGTGATCTGTAAAAATCTCGAAGGTCTCACCGTACAAGTAGTGCCTCCAGGTCTTCAACGCGAAGACAACAGCTGCCAACTCTAGGTTGTGGGTAGGGTAGGTATGCTCATGGGGCTTCAGTTGCCACGAAGCGTAAGCGACAACATGACCCCTCTGCATGAGCACACCTCCTAACCCTTGCAAGGAAGCGTTCGTGTACACAACGAACCCGCCACTACTGTCAGGGATGGTGAGCACGGGAGCCGAGGTCAACCTCTCCTTCAGCTCCAGAAAACACGCCTCACAGGCGTCTGTCCAAGCGAAAGGCACGTCCTTCCGGGTCAACTGTGTCATAGGACGCGCAATCTGTGAAAATCCCCTGATGAACCGTCTGTAGTAACCTGCCAGTCCCAGGAAACTGCGAATCTCAGTGACTGAACGTGGTCTCTCCCACCTGAGCACTGCCTCGACCTTGGCGGGGTCCACCGCCAGGCCGTCACCAGAGATCACATGACCCAAGAAGGTCACCTCCCTCAACCAGAACTCGCACTTGCTGTATTTGGCGTACAGCCTACGTCGTCTCAGAGTGTCCAGAACCATCCGCAAGTGCTGTCTGTGCTGCGTCCGATCTCTAGAATAGATGAGAACATCATCTATGAAAACCACCACGAACTGATCCAAGTACGGTCTAAACACCCTGTTCATCAGGTCCATGAAAGCAGCGGGGGCATTGGTCAGCCCAAACGGCATGACCAAAAACTCGTAGTGTCCGTACCGGGTGCGAAAAGCTGTCTTGGAGACGTCGGTCTCCCTGATCCTCAACTGGTGGTATCCAGACCTCAAGTCTATCTTGGAAAACACCGTGGCACCCCGCAACTGGTCAAACAAATCGTCGATCCTCGGCAGCGGATATCTGTTCTTGATGGTGACCCTATTCAGCTGTCGGTAGTCCACACAAAGGCGTAGGGTCCCATCCTTCTTCTTCACAAACAGTACCGGGGCTCCCCAGGGAGATGCACTGGGCCTCACGAAACCTTTCTCCAAAAGGTCCTACAACAGGGACTTGAGCTCTCGCAGCTCAAGCGGTGCCATCCTGTATGGCGCGGTGGAGATGGGGCTGGTCCCTGGTACTAGTGAGATCTCAAACTCGATCTCACGCTCAGGCGGTAGTCCTGGTAACTCGTCTGGAAACACGTCAGGGAACTCTCTGACCATCGGGATGCTCTGGAAGTCTGCCACAGGGCTGGGCTCTGCCACCACACAGGCTAGGAAGCCCTCACACCCCTGGCTCAAAAGTCTCGCCGCCCGAAGTGCCGAAATGCACCTGAAACCTCCGTCCACTGGCTGCCCGTGAAACTCGAAAGAAGGCAACTCGGGAATGGAGAAGATAATCTTCCTCTCAAAACAGTCTACCAAGGCGTGGTAAGCGGACAGCCAATCCATCCCCAGAATCACTCCAAAGTCCTCCATCTGTATCATAATCAGGTCAGCTGGCAGGCTACGTCCCCCGATGCTGACCTCGCAACCCGTGTACACCTCCTCAGCTACAAACAGCTGACCACTCGGACCTCTGATTACGAACGGATTCTCTAACAGTGTACAATCCTGGTCCAAACTAATTGCGAAACTGGCTGCGACAAACGAGTGCGTAGCGCCGGAATCGAAAAGCGTGTAAACGAGTCTGCCAGAAACTGAAACCATACCTGCTACCACGGATCCCGATGCTCTGGCGTCCCTGTGTGTTAGGGCGTTGATACGCCCCTCAGCTCCAGGTGCGGACGAAGCAGCCACACTCTGCGTCGGACGGGTAGGTGCTGGCCGGTACCCTCCTCGCGACTGCTGTCCTCCTCCTCGTGCCTGGGAACCGCAGCCTCCTGCGCGCCCTCCAGTGCTCTGCACGGGAAGTATCTGCTGACCTCCTACCCTAGATGGGCAGTCCCTCTTGACGTGGCCCGGCTGGCCACACTGGTAGCAGAGGGGAACCCGACTCCCGCCCTCAGTGAGTCCCTGCTGTCGGCTAGGCGGGGGTCCGGTGCTGGCGACTGGCCCCTGTCGAGGGCCCCCAAAGGTCACTGATGGCCCTGCACAACGTGACGGCTCTCTTGCGGACGCCACGTGTCTCCGTTCTCGCCGGCCCTGTGAGAAGTCTGGCTGAAAGGGCCTCTTCCTCCCGCCGTCGGTCTCTCGCGCGGACGGGTTGGTCTCCTCGTAAGTCATAGCTGCCTCTACCACCCTCGAAAACGTCGGCAGCTTCAGGGGTTTGACATACCCCCGGATCGCAGGCCAGAGCCCCTCGGTGAACCTCCAAAGGAGCTCCTCCTCAGTGGCTACCGCTGTCGCTGCAAAGCGGGACAGCTCCAAGAAACGCGTGCGGTACGCGCTCACAGTCATTGTCCCTTGGCGGAGAGTGTGGAACTCCCGCCTCCTCTGGTCCTGCCATGTCTAGGGAAAGTGCTGTTCGCAGAAGAGGGTGACGAACTGGTCCCACGTCGGCTTGTCCCTCTCCTGTCCCCGGACCGCCCTCCACCACCGGTGTGCTGCACTCTCCAGCTGGTACGTGGCAAAGGCCATGCGGCACTCCACCGGGGGGCGAAGGGTGTCGAAGATCTTCTCCAGCTGCTCAAGCCAGTCCTCTGCCTCGGTCGGGTCCTCATCCCCCTTGAAGGAGGGGGGCTTCAGCTTCCGGAACTGTCCGAACAGCTCAAAGTGGCGCTGTAGGGGAGGTGCTGGTGCACCTCCAGGCGAAGGTGCCTCGTGTACAGAAGTGTCAGAGGAAGGTGGGGGCGGCAGGGGCCCATCCCCTCCCTCGTGTCCAGCGCCGCGTCCGTCGCGTGGTCCCACAGAGGACTCCCCATCTGCAACCCCAGGAGGAGGTGCTCGGGGCGGTGGGTGGAGCTCCTCTCGTACAATATTCCGTATCAGTCTGGCGAGGTCCTGGGCCTGGATGCCAGGGAGTGGTGGCTGGTCCACCGAGACGTCAACGACAGCACGTTCACCTCGCCGACCTCGCCCTCGGTCGCGCCCGCGGCCAGTCTCGCCAGTCCCGCGACGAGGCATCTCTTGCAAGGAGACGCGAAACAAAACGGAAACGTCAAAACAGACGGTACCTAACAAAACTTCTAAGAGCTCATGTCAAGAGATATGTTGTGGTGGCTACTCTAGCTATAAACATGTGAATTGGTTATTTTCCAATCAGTTGATTCACTTCTCGGGACGACCTTGCTCTGATACCATCTTGTAACGACTAGGTTCTCGAGTCCCTACGAGACACGAGAACCGGACCGACTCGACTAATCCCAAGACCTAGTCGTCCAACGAGGAAGTAACCAAAAGAGCATTAAAATAAACCACATTCAGCATGAATATAACTAACAGTAAGGAAGTACAGTAGTAAGGAAAGAAACTACCACAGTAGATACCACCACAACAGTAGAACAACATTTATCATATAACAAGAACTGCAGGTAAAGAAAGTACAGCAGAAACAAAAACTACTCACTAGAACTGAAACAAAAGAGGTACAAAAGACTGTGGTAAACTCTACTGGACCCTACTCGGCCCAGCGTCCTCTGCAGCCGCCGACCCTGGCTGCTCAACCCCTGGTCCTGAAAAAGGTAACGAGTGTAACACGTCAGCAAAACGCTGAGTAGAGTGGCAAACTAACTAAAGGCAACAGTAGAGTGTACAGTAGCTGTTATGTACTATTACTTCCTTTATTCACATCTTTCAATTTTCTCACTATTTCATTTATTTCTCAGATCCTTTACTTGATCTCGAATGTCCTCGTGGGAACGATCTTGATTGCAGTCTTTTCCAAAAGTAGAAGTAGCACGTGGTGCTCTCCTGGCCGGGAGAGTCCCCCGTGGTGATCCTACCCTCAGTCAACCACCCCAAGGTCACTGACAGACGTAACGGTGACTACGGCACGCGCGATAAACGCACAGGTAGCTAGCCCGCACTGGCACGCGGTCAGTCGTTTCCGTTAACGGGTGCGCCCAAAGCACAGCACGGAACCAGGGCAGAGCCCTCTCAGTAACAGGGGTCCAACCCCTCCACAGTAACCAAACCGGGGCCTTGCCCCTCCACAGTCCGCGCACCCTCGCCTGACTACCCTGGTTTGCCCTAGTGGGCCTAACAAGTCGGTGAAGGAGGCTAGCAGAACCCCGGGGCCCGTGGGGTAGCTAGTACTCTCCTAACACTAGTAGCTCTCCTCGGTACTACATACACGAGGGCCAACAAGTCGGTACAGAGCGGCCAATCCTAACCCCGGGTCCCTGGGGTGGCTGGCCCCACTCTGCACTAAACAGGTACGGGTACTTCCCTTGGTACTGCGTACCCAAGAGACAGTACAAACTACATCTCAGTTCCATTCCTTTTTCTTTCCAGGAGTTCCACTCCTAATTCCCCGTAGGGTTCCAGCTCTTTATCTCAGAACATCATATGTTTCACTTTCCAGTTTCACGTTCTCATAATCCATGATCTCAATCATGTTTCTTTATTCATAACAGGCAGCTGTTAATTCAATTTACAGGAAGCTTTATATTCCTTTCCATTTTTCCAGGACTGCAGTATTATACATTCCACTAGTTTTTCGATCCTAGGGTTCATACCACATCCTAGGATCTAGCATACAACTAGTTTTCCAGCCCTAGGATTCATGCATCACCTTGGAGCTATCATTCCATACATTTCTCATTCCTAGGATTCATGCAATGTCCTAGATTCCAGTTATGGTTCCATACTTTAACAGATTTTAATAATAAACTTAAGCCACTCTACCAGGTACAACGGGAGTAATGGGGGCGTGATTGGGAATCCCGCGTGCCTCCGCGACTCTCAAGACTGCAACTGAACGAGGTCCTATCACAAGGATCAAACACAAGGAGTGTCTCAAAACAGTGTATAGCTACTGTAGACGGGTAGAGGAATTAATTCTGAAAAGAAACAACTCGAATCACGGAAAACGGAGCCCGAACGGGCCCTAAACGGGTCGAAAAAGACGATATTGTGCAAAATCAGACGTCTGGAACTTCTTCCAGACGTCTTAAACAGTGGATCAGAGAATTACCTGTTCAGTGTGGTTTCCCAGACGTCCAGAAGTCTGCGGGGACGTCTGTCCTAGCTCCCAGACGTCCGATGGTCACCCCGGACGTCTGGAGGTCACTCCCGCCGTCTGGTACAACTTCCAGACGTCCGATTCGCAAAGGATGGCGAATCAGCGAACCTGCGCACAGCCAACTCCCTCCCTTAGTACGGTCGGTCGGCAGGAAGGGAGAAGAAAGCGGAATACACACCTTTCAGACGTCTGTATGAGCTACCAGACGTCGTCCTCACCGTCTGCCTATAAATCCAGACGTCTGATTCTGGAAATTTTTCCAAAATCAGGGCGCTACTCGGCCTCCGCTCGCGACGCCGCCCGCGTGGCACCTCGCGCGCCTGCTGCTCAGACTGCAGCAGGTCCCTCTCCGCGTCGTTCCGCGCCCCCCGCGCCCTCCGCCGGCCGGCCAAGCCGCTCCGGCGAGCTCGCCCTCATGGCAGAGCTCCGCTCCCGCACACCGCACCTCCTCCGCGCTCACTGCGGCCGCCGCTGCCGCCCTCGCGCTCGCGCTCACGCTCACGCTCACTGGCTGAAGGAGGAGACGGTGGAGACGGGAGGGGAGGCGTGCCCTTTTAAGGCCGCGCGGAGAGGAGGGAAGGATTCGCGGCAGGGGAATCCTGCAGCCGCAGGAGGGGAGAAGGCGAATATGCGGTCTGCGCGCACAGGCGCGCAGACGACTCACGTGTGTCGAAAATAACGGATTTCCAGACGTCTGGAAACTATCCCAGACGTCTGGTCAGACGTCTGGACAACCCTCCAGACGTCTTAAAATACGTCTGTGCCACACGCTCGTTACATGGTTTATTTTGCCTGCTTTTCGGTTATTTCTTGTTGGACGATTGGGTCTTGGGATTAGGCGAGGCAAGTCGGTCTCGGGTCCTGTAGGGACTCAGGAACCGGGTCGTAACAGTGGGGATGAGATTGGAGGGAGGCAGGAAGTTCTTGGACAAAATCCAACCGTAGGATCAGATCTAGATGAGGAAACGGTTTTTCACGCAAAGGCACATGCAAAATGGATTGAGATTGACCATTGGATGGAAGGCATAGAGAATTAATGGTTGCTACATCTAGTGTTCCTCAAGCATGAATAGTGCGCGAGGAGAGATATGCAAGCGTGTTGGGACTTTTGCAAGAAAGCCCATGAAGGGCGAAATGGTATGACAATTGCATATTAACCCATAAGTAAGAATAATTATAGTGTGGTCCCTGTCTCTCTCAAAAAGGTCCCTGCAGCTTTCAAATAGATCCCTGGGAGTTTAAATGTGAATAAATGTAAATGAAATAAGGAACTATATGTAAAATCATTAATGCAGGGTCTTAATGATATCCAAATGCCATGAAGTTTTTATTGAAGCTTAATTGAATATTTAAGAACATGATTTCACTTTTAATTTAAACTTTTGAACCCAAGGATGTGTTCAAGTGGCAACTGGATCATCATTTTGTATTTAGTAATAGAATATCTCATTTTGTGACCTAATTATACGTTTTTAATCTCAATTTGTTGTCTTAGGTCATTTCTGCTATTTTCCACACGTAACCCTTTTCTTATGTTAATTATGTATTGTTTAACCTAGTTTTTAGCTTAACTTCGGTATTTTAGCTATGATGAGTCACACCTCATCACCTCCTCGACAACGGTGTAAAAAATGATTGATGATCTGGAGAGCGTATTAATTAGGGTTAATCAATCATGTCGTAATATAGTGTCACAATCTAGATGGATGTTATTTATTTATATACAATTTTTACTAGTTTTATTCTAAGTCATTCACTAGGAGATATTTATTGATATAAAACACTCTTTATTATCCAAAATCATCTTTTATTCCAAAAATGTTAGGTTTATTTACAAATAAATGAATAATGAATGAAAGAATCAAATAATAAATTAATCTAAGTCAATTATGTATAAGAACAAATGAATTATGTTAGTGATAATGCCTTAAAGATATATACAAGTATAAAGGCATCAAAAACTAATCAAAGCTAATCTAGGTTAATTAAGTGCACTGACATCTAAGTAATGCCTTAATATAGGCACAAAAAGAATATGTATATACTATATTACTTATTGTACTAACATACACATACTATGTACACTAACATATATAAACATCAATAAAGTGCCTAAACAATATTTATATACAAAATAAGTCAAAAATATATATAATTATATGATATGTATTTACAATATATATACACACATACATTATATACTACTATATATACTAATACACACGACGTACAACACACTAACTCTCTAACACACTACACAACACAAGCACACATACACACACTATACAACACTTAATCAAGTACTCACTCACACATGACTAACACTTAAACTTAACCCAAATTAGCTTACATTTAATTAAAAAATTAGGATTGGTGGGCCCAATGGTTTACGTAATCTACTGCTCACAATTGGCCGAATCGACCACTACTAAGCCAGGCCCTAGTATTTTATTTAGTTGATTTTTGCATAATTTTGGGCCAATACCAACCCACATGAACCACTTACAACCCATGGGCTCCCAGCCCCTCTCTCTCAATGGTCAATGGATGGGCATGCTATGGGGATCTAACCTCTTATTAGACAAGTTGTCCAACGATGTAATTCCTTTTATATGTTAGTGGCCACCCTTCATCTACCGATGTGGCGCTATTGTAGCACCCCTGTTTCAACACTAAATCGTGATTTAAGGCCAACTTCATGTCTAAATTAAGGTGCTTAATTAATAATTCATTTATAATTAAATTATATTATTATGTAGTCAATACATAGGACTACTTATTGGTATAGTTTATTTACAATAATTAAATATATAAATATATTTAAATATTGATTAAAGTTATGAATAAATACACTTTGATTTCAGCCTTGATTAAAGTATAAATTAATAAATTAATGGTACAATTGACTTATAATTAGTTGATTTACATTAGTAACTAATTATTTCATATTTTTAATTTATTTTTATTGAATTATTTCTATTTATATACATTTAGATACACGATTTATATATATATAAATATTTATACAGTACAAATACTATTCTACAGTATAAATAAGTTATAAATATATTGAAAATACTTTAAACTATAGTATACAACTATACAACATAATTTACTTCATTAATTTATTAATTTACTAATTTAAATATATTAACTTACTAATATACCTAATTAACTTATAAATATAATTATCTACAATATATAGGTAAATAAATAAATATAAGGGCATATTACTATACATAATAATTAATTTAAATTATATCTATAGTTATAATTATATTTATAAATATATACATAACTACTTGTATTTACATATGGATTATGTACATATAATATAAATAAATAAGTGCATAATTATATTATTATAATACATACTATATAACTCAACATAAATACCTACCTAAGTAAATAGAATAGGTATATGAGTTATATACATAATATATATACATATAAGTTATTATATACACTTTATTTAGTAATATTTACAAGTATAAATACTATATATAAAGGCATTTTTATGGAATTTTGTGAATTTTTCATATTTTTATTTTGTTTTTGTGTTTTATAGAGATAGGAAAAGAGGGGAGAAAGATGAGAAGAACAAAAAGAAGACTCTTTTTGGTATTTTTATATTGTTTCTTTTATTTTAAACCAGAGAAGACCTAAACTTCTATCGGTATATTCTCCTAACTTACGCATTGAAAACCTAATTCTAACTCAACACACACTTAAAACTAAACCTAATCTAACTCAAGACATTTATTTTATTTATTTACATTTATTTTGTATTTTCCACACTATTACAAATTAGGCTAGAAAAGGCTTTTTAAAGAGTTAAAAATGAAACTAAAGGCTATACAAGTCAGATTCAAGTGTTGGTATAAGTCTGGATAACACTTGGTAAGCTTCCAACAACTCAAAGAAATCAAAGTCAAGCTTAGATTGTGGCTTAAACACTAGAATTCACATTAAACAAAGTATTTGCACAACAATCAGGTACATAGTTGCTGACAGAGGCTATAGAATGATCTATAATTAATTTCAAAGCCACAAGAGTCATTCAAAATTGCTAGAAATAAGCTATATAACATTTTAAACATCCCAGCAACTGATAAAAGTTAGAATCTAACTCAAACATATGATTAAACATTGTAATCAGTATACAAATTCAATTTGGACAGTCCACAGGACTTGTTTTTACTGGCAAAAGATTTCTACGTTGATTTACAAAGCTTTACAATTCAAATTAAGATCAAAGAATGATACATGAATGCTTTACAGACCTTGTTCTACATCAAATTAGCTTGGAAAACTCAATTAAACTCTAAACATGATTAAGATCTCTCTAAATTCTTCTTCCATCAGTTCTGTTAGTCTTCAATGTAGCTACTGTCTAAACATCTTCATTTCAATCTAAAAATTAGCACATGCATTCCAACTCTTGTTCCATCATCTGAGAATCAACTCTTATGCACATCCTATTATAGAAAATCCAATCCAATTTTAACTCATTCGAAATCTGTTTGAATTCATCAATTAAAACCTCCTTGAGGAACTTCATTCAGATAAAACAAAACCAACAGTTGAATCAACAAATCATCTTGGATTGAATCTAGAATTCTAAACCTTTATGGAAACCATTCGCATAAATTTTATAAACACTGAAATCCCTCGTATAAACTTGCCCAAGTCACTAAAATTCAACTTGAAACCTCAGGTGTCAAGATCAACCTAGAATCTAAGGTTTCAAGCTCAAAGACCCCAGATTATGTTCAAACCAGATAACACTCAAACTTAAGCATCGCAGTCATTCAATCAAGGAACTAGAACTCAATAAACATCAATTCATGGATTGAGAAACCCTAGAAATCCTATTTGATTCTCATCCTTATGCTATAGATAGCATGAATGAAAAGATCAAAATAGGTATTAAACTCGCCTAAAATCTGACCTTAAACTTTCATTAGGATGTCCTGAACCTTAATCAAACTATGATGGGCAGACTAAAAGTCTTTGAAATCCAAACTCAATTTCGCCCACCTGGGCGTTTAATGTGTGATCGTCCAAGTGATTTGATCACTTTAGATTCCTGCATACCATTGATTGGTGTTCAGGAACCTATCGTGATCCTCTAGAACCTGTTGGATCATTGCATGGATCTCAAATCAGTGCAATTGATTTTCATCAACCATGCTCACCAGGCAATGAAGAGAAGTAGGAGAATGTTATAGAAATTGGGTGCAGAGAATATGAGTAATGAAAACCTAATCAAATGAATTTAAAACAATCGCAATACATCCAATTAAACTCAGATAAACTCAATTTCATCAATTAAATCCAAATCGACTGCAATTGCTCAAAAAATCATTCAATCAGCCATCAAAATCAAATCCAATCAATTCAAACCAGGAGGAAGGCTTTTATGAATCTATGGAATGAATGGAAAAGCCCTCTGGTGAAATTTGAGCACAACTTAGATCTAGAAGCTAGAAAGCTTCAGATCTAAGTTTACTCTGATGCAGGAGGTGATTAATGGATTAAAATGGTGAAGAAAACATTGAGAAATGGTCATGAAGCATAGAGGAAGATCTATGAGCTAAAATGGATGGGTGAATTTTGTCTCTCTAATCTGAATTGATCAGAGAGACTAATCAAGGAAAAACTAACACTCACTCTGATCTACTCCTAAGCTAGCATAACCAAGTGATGAATTATGATCTAAACTATTCTAAGAAAGCATATAAATCTAATCTAACAAAAGAAGTAAATATAATCTAGGAAAGTGATTAAAGCCTATCTACTTAGACGAATGGGATTACTGGGTTGTAGTTGGTCACTATAGCGACAAAAGGGGAGGATCTCCAACGGGTGAAAAGTTCGCTAGTGGAGCTTTTGGGTCACCCTCAGGCATACATCATTGATGGAGGGATTTTCGCTTTCTTATGATCTCAATAGAGGATATGTCGTTGTAATTAATGTGGTGGAAATCTCTCAATAAAAAATTAACATAGATATGAATTTAAACCTCAATAAAGGATGTCATATTCATAGGGAGGAATAGACCAATAAATTTACGAGTCAAGGAATACATAGTTCGCAGACTCTTCTGCAACTTTAATGCAAGGAATATGCTATTTTAAATGAAGCTTACAATTTCCTTAAAGGTTCAAGGGTATTTATGTAATTTTCACATTATGAATTAAGCTCCAAAAATATGTGTATGATGCATGTGTAATGGCTTATCATGTAAATTCAACTTTCATGCAATTCTGATTTGAAATTCAAGGTAGAATCATGTACATAACATAAGTAAAGTAATTTCAGGAAAGTCTGAGTGCATCAATGCAATGTGGCCTGAATAAAATATTACTATAAAATTGGCAATGGAATTGAATGTAATTATTAATTAAAACAAAAATAGAGGATTTCTACTCTCTCTTCCTCGCTTGTGCAGCCATGCATGGTTAGCGGCGAGAGTCGACGGGGAGGTGCGCCTTGACGAGGGCTACGCAACGGCGGTGATGCGGCAGCCAGAGGTGGCCGGCGGCGGCCGGACAGAGGAGGATGGCCGCTGGCCTGTTGGAGGAGGAGGAGAACAGCCGTGCGTGGATGCACAGGCACCCAGCTGCTGTAGCCGCGTGGGCTCGCGCGCGTGCAAGGCTCTGGTGGTGGTCCTTTGCAGCGCCTACAAGGCGTGGTTATGGACCTGCGGCTTTGAAGGTGCTCCTGTGGGCAGAAGGTAGAAGGCACAAGGGTGGTCCGTAGAGGGCACGCACGGGCGGTGAGCGCCTGTAGCACTTGCGGTGGGAGCGTTGGTGGCGAGGGCATTGTAGGCGGGATGGCACTGGGGAGGCTATGCCTGCTTCACCTAGCTGGAAGCATTGGTTGGACGCAGGCGATGGTGTGGGCACAGTCTTTAAGGGTGGTGAGGCTGGAATGGTGTGAGCACTTGCGGGCAGTGGATGCAGCGCTGGTTGGACACACGAAGGCGCTGGAGGGGGCTGCGCCTGTGGGGCAGAAGGCGCAAGGGCGGTCTGCAGAGGGTGTGTACAGGCGCAGGTGAAGGAGCGCAGTGCTTGCGGGAGTGGGTTTGCTAGTGCCTGCGGGCGTGGGTTCGCCTGCGGGCTTAAAGGGGAGCCTGCAGGCTTGAAGGTGCACCTGTAGGTGGTGATGGCGCGGTGGCGCGGGTGCGCGAGTGATGGAAGGTTTGGCACAGTGCACATAGTGCTCACAGGGTCCGCCCTCTCCATGGTGGGGAAGGTGGATATCCCCTCAAGGGGGAGGAAGAAGAACCCGAAGATCCCTCCTCTCCTGTGCAGTCCCTCTTTTATCTCCTCTCTCCGCCTCTTAAGGGATTTTCAAATCCCTTTACTAATTTTGGCCGACGTTTGTTGAGGAGCTCTTGAGGCCAGCCAGAAGACTTAGTTGAGGCCGGCGACTGTTGGGGAGGGGAGAATTTAATTCACCCCCCCCCTCAGCTCTTGCAATTTATTCCTGCAACAACTAAACGTAAAATAATTACATACTAAATTATAGAATGTAATAAAATAGATAAAAACTCAAGTAATGATGCATGTACTTATTTAATGACCTAATGTAATTATTAACCAACATACAAGATTATAATTGAATTACTTAGGCGTAACAATAGTCCATTAAAATGGACTCATCAAATACGCCCATGCCTAAGATTTGCTAGTCCCTAGCAAAAATGAAAAATAATAGAAGTAATCAGAAGATTTCTTCTATTTTTATTTCAAAACTTTAGAGATCCAGACAAATGTGAAGTGATGATAGCCTAGGTAACGGATCCAAGTGAAAGAGACAATTCGCATTGGGAGTTCGTACTTCACCCTTGGTAAATATTGCTGTCGGGATAGGCAACTACTTCCCTCGAGGATAAAGCAGAAGATAATCTGTAATTTGACCTCGACATTTGGCTTAGGTAGGAGATATCGAGTTGAATGGATTTGTATTTGATGGCACACACTCATCTGGTACTACATATAGTCTAGTACTACAGACTCTAGATCTCTAGACTATTAGACAAGTCAACTCATAGAGAGGCTAAACAACTGTGCTCTCTTGATGTTCCTGGGCGCTCACTCTTTTCTTTCTGAGATCACAAATCTCACCAGATTTAGTAATTATACTCACTGTTTGGTGGCCTCACATGGCATCCACACTTCAATTAAAGTCCTAATAACTCTACAACCAAGTTAGAGTCCTCAACCAGTATTCGTGCGATCAGAAATACTGAAAGGTAGGTATGGGTCATATTTGGTGGAACGCGACAGGTGTTTTGTTGCCTCAGAAACAATGTTACATTACAAACTTAGACTTTTTTCTTTTTCTTTTCTCTCTCTCTTCTTCTTCTTCTTTTTTTTTGTTCTTCTTCTTCTTTTTATTTATTTTATTTATTTTTTATTTCTTTTTGTTTTTTGTTTCTTTTTCAATCAACACAACACGATACTGACTTTTATTTATGAGACATTATTAGGGATGATGATGGTCAAGAGGAAATTGTGTGGCTTATTTGATGGAAGTACATATTCTCGGCACCGGAAAGGAATGGATAGGACAGGCGTATTTCTGACCTTTGACACTATTACCCTCCTTTAGCCGAAGACTCTATGAAGGACGGTCATAACCATCCACCATGGTCATAGCTTTATTAAAACTTAATCTCTGTGTATCTGCCTTATTTGGTGACTCTCAGGAATTCACACAAAGTACGCACACAGGAACAAAGAGTGAAAACAATGCTTAACTCTGAAGTATCATCATCTAATTGTCCAAAACTTAAGAGTCCTTGCACTAGACTTAGCACACCAGTGATCTCTCTACTTTCATCTCACAAATATGAGGTGGATCTACTAAAAGATAGTATGCCTGACTCCCTATGAACTGTCCAAGGGTTCAGTAGACTACAAATGCTTATTGGTTTTTCTCAAGGATCCATTACCAAGTCTATGTGCACGTGAAATAAATGTACTGGATTCTAAACTTAAGAAATAATTCAGGAAAAAAACCTCCAATGACAAAGGTATTTTGCTAGGGACTAACCCGTTCAGCTCAAGAAAAGAGATTTTTTTTTTTATATGCTAACCTAAATGCATGAATACTTCCTAAAATGCAAAATGCACCCCCCATTCCTAAATCGTACAATGTCCTCATTGTAAAATTAAAATAGGGGGAGAAAGGAAAGAAATCACCTGACAACGGTGTTATTCCGGCCGCTGGGTTGCCTCCCAGCAATTGCTGCATTTTCTGTCAACAGCCAGACTTAGAAGGAACCTGTAAGTCTAGTTCCAGACAGACAAGGTTAAGCCCTAAAAATATGCGTAACAGTGTAGGCTTAGAAAATAGGTAGCCACGGATATTGGCAAGCTGGTGATGCAATGTAATACTAAATGCTCGTCGGAAGATATGAAAGCGAAGAACCTCGTTGGCTACCTTAGGAGGTCTAGGAATAATAAAAGGAATATGAAAAGGGACCTCCCAAAACGGAATAAGTGGAGGATAATAAGGATCCTCCAAAGCAGGACGAGTTTTAAAAGATATAAACATTAATAGCTCAAACCCTTGTGTGGCGAGAGTAAAAGTACAAGCATCAATCCACACTCGCCATTCTACCTGAGGATGTATTGGCCTGATATGTTCTCCAAAAAGAAAGTACATGGGCAGAGATCTGAGCCAAGGATCGGTTAGGGAGTATAAGGGTTGTTTGTAGTGTGGAAGGTAATGGTTAAGTCCAATGAGGGCTTAGTCGGTGTTAGGTCCAATTCCAACAATGATTCAGATTGTGTACACTCCCTAACAGTTGTAGACAATTGAACGTTACCCTGCCTAGCATTAATGATCGGAGTCATATTTGAATCAAGGGTAGACTCCAAATTACAACTCTTTGATGGCAAGGTCAAAATGTCAGAATCATTATCATTTAGCTCATCCCCGGATTCGTTTGGTTCACTCAAATTTTTGTCGAGGTGCATATGTGATTCATTAATGAAGACAAGAGTTGGATTAGTATCCTTAATTATTCCTAAAGGAGGATCAGTCTTAATATTTTGGAGCAAGCCTATATCATTGAATTCGTCATTCTTCTCGAGGTATAAATCCTCAATTGACGTGTTTTGTCCCCGAGAATCTCCCATAGACTTCTGATTATTTTGTTGTCCTCCTCTAATATCAACTCCTACTTTGATGGAGGATGACTCTTAAAAGAAAGGAGGAATCTGGATTTCACCATATTATTTATATCCTTTGGAGGTAAATCCTCAAATGATAAATGATTCCCCTGTGATTCACTCTAGATTTTCAGTCCAGGTTCCTCTATTGGGGCATCCTCATCCTCTGAAATAGACTTTTCATATCCCTGAAACCAAAAATGATCATCCTTTATTCCCTTAGGGTCACCTTCATTAGGTGTATTTAAATCCTCAGGATGCTGAATGGTAGGTGTTGATTCCCTAAGTGGAGGGTCAGGAGTAGGCTCACTAAGGGTAGAATGGGATTCCACCAAATAATTAATAGGGGAAGTGATAGGAATAAGACAACCTTGACCTGGGTTGGTAGGGGTAAGGAAAATACTACCATTGGGGTCAAGGTCTTCAAGATGTACCATCTTCCCTTGCTTTTGACTCCAATAAAGCTCAGGTGGATAATCACTTTGATCGTTCTCCTCTAGTGGCCGTGTCTCATTGGGAGAGTCTAAGTGATAGCTACATAAAATTGGATCCCTATTGTCATTGGGTTCCTTAGAATTATTTGCACGATCGTGGTCGTATGGGGAAGGATCAGAATTACTGGGAAGCGTGTAGCTAAGCTGTCTTATTTCTTCATTTAACTGTTGACTATTCCTCAACATCTCTCTCATGGATTCCATCATTTCCTTTTGCTATTTTTGCACTTCTATCATAAAAGAGGAGAGGCTACTATTATCAGGTTGGGGAGGATAGTCAATTTCAGGCTCTGGTTGCCTAGGGGTATCGGTCCAACCTCGATACGGAAAATCATGAAGGGTGGAAGGGTTGGGTGTTTGCATGGAAGTAGGGATTTCAGGGTTGGAAAATCCCACTTCTAGGCTCTGCTCAAAAGTAGGAGTTATCAAGCCAGTACTCCCAGGATAAGAATAAGAATGATCCCATGAATTGTCAATGTACCCATCAAAGGATGGATACGTTCGGGGCATGGGATCCTAATTAAAAGATGGGAAGTATTGACTTTGATAATTTAAATGATAGGAGTAAGGGTGATCCATTTCTTTAAGCAAAACAGTTTTAACTCTCTTAGGATTTAGAAGAATTCAAAACACAAGCAGAAACTTCCTAGAGAGTTCTACTGTCAAAGCAAATGCAAATTCAGTGGGATCTTATTTTTAGTAGATTGTAGGTCTTAGAATTAAAAGTTCAGTTGGTGGCCAAACAAGTTTTGCAATAAATTATGCTTCCTAGGCCAACCTTCGCTGGTGCCTATAACCTACTCGCAAGGGATGGAAGTCTCGAATCAAACCCACACACGAGGAACCGAAGTAACTTGGTGGATAGGATTGTTGATTTCCGACTAACTTCCCTTGTGGTGCAAAAGAGGAGAGGTAGAAATTTATCTAGTGACCTTATGTGTGAGATGCATAGTGTCTTAAGTGTGCAAACATACGATCGTGCTTTGATTTTTGAAATTTTGCAAACAGGATCCTTTTGCACGTAATTTTCAGTCACAGATTTTAAAGTCCAACCTCTTAGCAGTCCCAATTTTTAAAGTGACCACTGAATTAATTTGATTCAAGCACTTTAGTGGTCTTAGATTTAGGTTCAATGCATATGCATGACAGGTAATTGATGCTCAAGAGAAGACGTACCTTGCTCCAGCTTTCTTCGTGCAATGTATGCAATGCAGTAAAAATAAACTAGATGCTGCTCATTCAGTCCTAGATGGTCGTCCTATAGATATGCAACTTCTAGCAGGCAGTTCAATTTTTTTTTTTAATAATAATAATAAACAAACAGACGTAATCTAACTAACTAACCGAAATGCAGTTCAAAAAATTCAAATAACCCTATAATCTAAATAAATGGAAATACGCTCTCGAAAATACGCTCCCGCATACAAGAGCGATAAGAAATAAAGAGGCACTGGGAACACGTTCCCAAAAATACTTGACAAGGGTCCAAAAGACAGAAATTAAATTCTAATGTCTATCTAAACTAAATCTAACTAAGATATGCTGACTAAATCAGAAATAGGCTTCTCCGTAAGCCTATGAACGTGGGATCAAGGCCCACGTGTTCCTGTTGCTGGCCTCCAGGTGGCGTCAAGGTCCACCAAAAAGATCATCTCCACCGTGCGCGTCATTCAGGTTCAATGTCGTCGCTCTGCTTCACCTATCGTCGTGTCAGATTCCTCGCATAATAAAAAAAATGATCAGATGATTGTGCAACTCAGAATATTCAAAAAATAATAACGTGAATCTATTGCGTCTATTTCCTCCCCGGCAACAGCGCCAATTTGACGGAGGGATTTTCGCTTTCTTATGATATCAATAGAGGATATGCCATTGTAATTAATGTGGTGGAAATCTCTCAATAAAAAATTAACATAGATATGAATTTAAACCACAATAAAGGATGTCATATCCAAAAGGAGGAATAGACCAATAAATTCAAGGAATACACAGTTCGCAGACCCTTCTGCAACTTTAATGCAAGGAATATGCTATTTTAAATGAAGCTTGCAATTTCCTTAAAGGTTCAGGGGTATTTATGTAGTTTTCATGTCATGAATTAAGCTCCAAAAATATGTGTATGATGCATGCATAATTGCTTATCATGTAAATTCAACTTTCATGCAATTCTGATTTGAAATTCAAGGTAGAATCATGCACATAAACAAGTAAAGTAATTTCAGGAAAGTCTGAGTGCATCAATGCAATGTGGCCTGAATAAAAATATTAATATAAAATTGGCAATGTCATTGAATGTAATTATTAATTGAAACAAAAACAAAGGATTTCTCCTCTCTCTTCCTCACGTGTGCGGCCGTGCACGATTGGCGGCAAGAGTCGACGGGGAGGTGTGCCTCGATGAGGGCTACGCAACGGCAGTGATGTGGTGGCCGAACGAGGAGGATGGCCACCGACCTGTTGGAGGAGGAGGAGAACAGCTGCGCATGGATGCGCGGGCACCCAGCTGCTGCAGCTCGCGCGGCTGCACTCTGGGCTCACGCGAGCGTAAGGAGCTGGTGGTGGTCCTTTGCAGCAATGCCTGCAAGGCGCGGCTGTGGACCTGCAGCTTTGAAGGGGCTCCTGCGGGCAAAAGGCACAAGGGCGGTCTGCAAAGGGCACGCACGGGCGGTGAACGCCTACAGCGTCTGCGGTCGGAGCGCTGGTGGTGAGGGCGCGCTGCAGGCAGGATGGTGTTGGAGAGGGCTGTGCTTGTGGGCGCCTGGCTGGAGGCATTGGTTAGACGCAGGCGATGGCGTGGGTGCAGGCTTGAAGGGCGGTGAGGCTGGAAAGGTGTGAGCGCTTGCAGGCGGTGGGTGCAGCGCTGGTTGCACGCACGAAGGCACTAGAGGGGGTTGCGCCTGTAGGGCAGAAGGCACAAGGGCGGTCTGTAGAGGGTATGTACGAGCGCGGGTGAAGACGCGCAGTGCTTGCGGGCATGGGTTCACCTTCAGGCTTGAAGGGGCACCTGCGGGCTTGAAGGCACGCCTGCCGGTGGTGATGGCGCAGTGGCGCGGGTGCGTGGGTGATCGAAGGTTTGGCACAGTGCATGCAGTGCTCACAGGGTCCGCCCTCTCCACGGTGGGGAAGGTGGATATCCCCTCAAGGGGGAGGAAGAAGAACCCGAAGATCCCTCCTCTCCTGTGCAGTCCCTCTTTTATCTCCTCTCTTCGCCTCTCAAGGGATTTTCAAATCCCTTTACTAATTTTGGCCGGCGGTTGTTGAGGATCTCTTAAGGCCAGCTGGAAGACTTAGTTGAGGTCGGTGGCTACTGGGGAGGGGAGAATTTAATTCACCTCCCCCTCAACTCTTGCAATTTATTCCTACAACAACTAAACGTAAAATAATTACATACTAAATTATAGAATGTAATAAAATAGATAAAAACTCAAGTAATGATGCATGTACTTATTTAATGACCTAATGTAATTATTAACCAACATACAAGGTTAGAATTGAATTAGTTAGGCGTAACAATAATCCATTAAAATGGACTCATCAGTCATCCCTAGCAATGAGGAGTGAATCGAGGAAGGGCAATGTTGCCCCAGTCACAGGTGGCATGAGTGAGTGAGAAGAGGTTGAAGAGTATGAGTGGACCGACCCAAGGAAGTAGGAGGGGAGTCGATCCTTTCGTGCATGGGTCAAGGGTCGAGTATTTATAGGCTTTATAGCTTGAGGTCACTAGAAATCAAGGGTATGATCCGTTGAGGGTCGAACTGTAGAGATGGAGTCTGAGGGCGTGGGAATGGATTAGAATAAATGTGAAACATAGAATGAAATCTAGGTTTAGGCGCGAATCTGTACGCACCAGCACTGGTCAGTTCATGGAAGATCCATCGTCGAATCAATGAACAAGAGAATGGATGGTGGAGAGTTGCTGAGTTCATCGTATATGAATAGTACCTGAAGAAGACTCTCCCAGGTATGTTGGGTACATTGCATTCAAACCCAATTGACGAACTGGTATGATATTTGTAAGGGAGCCCATTAGTGGTGGAAATCAAGTGTAGAGCATTACCTGAAGGATGTCAAATAGGTCCCTATGACTTTTTATGTGAAGAATATGTGAAGAGAATGTTAAATATGGACTTAAATATAAATCCTTAATTACAAGGTTCTAATGATGTCAAAACTCCATGAACTTTTTATGGTAACTTAATTGAACATTTTAGAGTATAATACAATAATTGATTTGTAAAATTGAGCTCTTTTTGGTCTTCAATTAGAATTCAGATCATTCATTTACATAATTAATAGAAAATCTCTCAAATACGACCTAATTATGCATTTTTAACACAAGATTGATGTTTTAGGTCTTTTCCCTTATTTCCTACACTTAACCCTTTTATTGTGTTAATTTGATAGTTTTAACCTACTTTTTAGCTTAACTTGAGCATTTTAGCTATGATGAGCCACACCTCATCGGGAATCAATGGTGGCTAGGTAGGCATCAAGGAGACAAGGGTTGGGGATGGGCAAGGTTTTAGCGGTGGGTTGTCGAGAGAGATGGATGGGTAGTGTCAAGGGTGTACTTGCAAGAGTGGTTGAGGGCTGGCAGGGTTAGGGTTGGGTGATTGTCATGTGTAAACGAGCATTCAGGTAGGCGAGTATTCAAGTGTGAGGTTCGGGTGATGGTATAAAGAGGGTGTTTTGAGGATGAGATGTACGATTTTGGAAAGGGGAGATGGGTGATGCTAGTTGGAGGTGATTAGGAACGTGGTGGTGGGGTTTGTGGTAGGTATTGTGAAGGTATGGCAGTGGCGAAGTTGGTGTATTGGATGGGAGGCAGCAGGGAGATCGCACAACAACAAGGGGTGACAGAGATGATAATGTGTGGAGGAGGTGCAGTGCAGCAACACTGCGAGGTCGATGATGCAATAAGCAAGGAGGACATATGGTGGCAAAGCCCACTGGTCACAAGTAGAAGATAAGGCATGGTCGTCATTGAAAGGCAGTAGATTGGGGAGGAGCACAATGGATCTAGGGGTGACGAAAAAACCTCATCGGGCTCTAATACCATAACAAAAGAGGTAAGGTAGAATGTTTACTGTGCGAAATCGATGTTATAACAGATGCATTGCAGTATAGGTCAAAATCGCTTGAAAATAAATAATATTTATAACTCAGATATCTAAATGAAGTCTGAGGTCGAACACAGAGAGCAAATAAGAATTCACACGCTTATCAAGATAAATATGTAAATGAGCATAAGAAATCAAACACAATAATTTTTTTTTGAAGCAGAAAGGAGAGCTATAGTCCTGTGATAGCAGTCCGGAGTAGTATATTATGTGCAAAGAAGGGAGATTACAAAAAGGATCCTCAAGACTGTATGAGGGACCAGCACTCTCTTACAATATTCTCACAACATACCGGCCTCTCCTGAAAAAGTCTCTCATTCCTTGCCTTCCATACACACCAAATAGAAGCAGCCATGTGGACATGTGGTTTCCCTCTCACCTCAAACCCATGCCACATAGAATCCCAATCTGGTAAAGGCTCCTGACAAATTTTTCTCCAAATGACATCAATGATAAGGCAAGAAGAGAAGAGGTGATTTACATTATCAATGCTCATCTCACATAAAAAACACACATGATGATCAGTACCCAATCTTCTGTGGCGTAGATCACTTGTGATTAATCCATCCCTCCTGCACAGCCAAAGGAAGATTTGTACCTTGAGAGGAATTTTTAACAACCATATCTTCTTATCAATGGAATCATGTCTCCATCCGTCTTCAAAATTTAGCATTCTATTATACCCAGATTTGACACTATAGATCCCATCCCACAGATATCTGTCCTCCGTTCCAGGCCTAGGTCTGAAATTTTCAAGGTCTAATAAAAGCCTTCTCTTCTCATCCCATAACCGGGTTGTTCTTCTGCTGCTGCTGGATTCCACATCATCCATAATCTCACTTGCTGACCGTAGCATTCTTGTCAGCTGCTGCATCAAAAGCTCTCGGATAGAGCTCCCTCAAGACCCCCAATTCAGACCATTCCTCTTTCCAGAATCTGAAAGACCTGCCATCTCCAAGTGATGGTTGCAGCAGATGGAAGTGATCAGCCAAAGCCTTAGTTACTGATTTCCAGAAAGGTGATGGACAGTTTGGCTAAAGTCTGGAAAATCTGCTGTTGGAAGCTCCATATCTATCTCTGATCAGATCAGACCACGGTTTCAGATCACCTTGCAGCAGCTTAATAGCCCATTTGAGTAGCAAGGCATCATTAAAGTGCTGCAAGGACTTGATCCCAAGACCACCCAGCTCCTTAGGATAGCAGATTTGATCCCATTTGAGAGGCTGCAAGAAGCTGCCCTTGTGTCTAGCTCCCTTCCAAAAAAATCTCTTCTTCATCACATCCAATCTTTTCCAAACGGATCTTGGTGCTTTGAAAATGGAGAAGTAGAAAATAGGGATGGAGGTGATCACCGAATTAAGCAAGATAAGCCTTCCACCTCTAGATAGGAATCTGCTGTGCCATCCATCAAGTTTCATAGAGATCTTGTCAAAAAGGCAATTCCAATCACCTCTCTTCAACCTGGAAAACCTCAAAGGCAGCCCAAGATACCTAATAGGAAGGCTGATGCGGGGAGTCATCAGGATGGTTGCTAAGGCCTCTTGCTCCACCTCAGATAAACCAAAGCAAACCAAACCAGACTTGTCCCTATTTAACCTCAGTCCAGAAAGCTCACCAAAGATATCAACCAAGTGATGCAAAGCCAATGCTCCACCATGGATCCTTCAACAAAAAAGATAGTATCATCTGCATATTGAAGAATGGGAGCCAGACTGTTCCTGCAAGAGAGTGAATATCCTCTAACAAGACCCACTTCAGAAAGCTTACAAACAAACAGCCTAAACTGTCAACTGCCAAATTAAATATCAATGGGGCCAGGGGGCATCCTTGCCTGATGCCACATTGAGGCTGGATCCATGCACCACAGGGTTTCCCATTTATTAGAGGGGTAAAGGAGGCCGTGGTAATACATCTCTTAATCAAAGCTATCCAAGTAGGGGGAAAGCCCCTTCTTTTAAGCACATCCCATAAATAAGGCCAGCTGATTGAGTCATAAGCCCTACGAAAATCAACCTTCCACATGAAGGCCTTGCATCTCCTCTTATGCCAGCCGCAAACCATCTCTTGGGCCAATATAAAGGATTCTTGAAGGGATCTACCCGGGAGGAAAGCAAACTGAGCAGGATGGATCAAATCTTGCAATACAGGCCTCAATCTATTAGCCAGGACCTTTCCAATCACCAGATATAAGGAGTTAGAAAGAGCAATGGGTCTAAATTCCTGGAAAGATTCAGCACCCGGAGTTTTAGGCAAAAGAAATAAATAAGATCTATTAATTCTTTCAAAGCCAAAATTGCCACATTGGAATTCTCTAATTACCCCCATAACCTCTAAGCCCACAATGTCCCATAGTTCTTTGTAGAAGAAAACCTGGACTCCATCAGGACCAGGTGATCCTTCACAATTAAGATCATTAATAGCCTTCAATACTTCATCCTCAGAAATAGATTCAGTCAGGCTGGCCCCTTGATACTCATTAATCCTGGGCAAATCATTTGCTGTCATTCTCCAGTTGCCCCTACCTACAGCTCTTTAAGATTCCTTGAAGTATCTGACGGCCTCAGTTTTGATATCAGATAAGGAGGTAATTCTCTGCCCTTCTACAACCATTGATGAGATCAGATTTGTTCTCCTCCTAGAGCTAGCAACCAAATGAAAAAATTTGTGTTTGCATCCCCCTCACTTAGCCATAGCTGTCTAGATCGCTCCCTTCAATCCATCTCCAATTTCACGTCTTCTTCAATTACTACCCCCTGCCATCTTCTTCTGTCAGCAAGATCAAGTTCAGATAGATTGTCCACAGCTTCCTTGGTATCCAATTCCTGAATTTCAGCAAGGCCTCATGACTCTTCTAATGTCTAAGAACTGAAACAATATCTCCATACTCCTTCAGCATGCCCTTTAGAGCCTTAAGCTTAGAAGCCAGTCTGGAGGTGGCTGTACCCTCACCCTGCTGTGACCTCCACCAGCTGGCAAGCATGTCTCTGAACCCTATTTCCCTCAGCCAAGATCTCCTAAATTTAAAATAGGAACCAACCACCACCTGCTCCCCATTATCCCACATCAAAGGTATATGGTCAGAAAATGGACGTTCAAGACCACATACAAAAGACAGCTGGAAGAGATCTAATAGCTCAGCATTCCCAAAAAATCTGTCAATCTTGGACATGAGCCCATTGCCATTCCTCCAAGTGAATTCAGCCCCCGATGATGGAAATTCGCACATCCCCAAGGCCTGGACTGTCAACTGAAATCCTATGGAGGAGCTGTCGACCACCCCATTAGGTCTGTCACTCCCCACTAAGGTACAATTAAAGTCACCTCCAACAAGCCAAGCCCCCCCACCTACAAATTCTGCAGCCAGATTCCAGTCCTCCCACAGTTCCTGCCTCCTGTTAGGATCATTTGGCCCATATACACCAGTCACAAAGAAGACACTGTCCCCCTGGCCTCTCGTGAATCTACAGGTCAGAAGGTTCCCAGCCATGGACACCTCCTGTAAGCGCAGTGATGTAAACACATTTACACTACTTAAAATATCTATTTATGCATGTTCTTAAGCATAGGATTGCATTTCATGATATAAATATTGCATAACATGCATCATCTTGCATTTAGAGTAGTTTGAATAAAATGGAGGTTAATTGTCTCCTTTTATGTGCGTGGACACGGCAAACATTTTATCGGGGTCTCGGATCAAAGATCCAACCATATGGATGTGATCAGGGAGACTATTGGAGTTCAACGACTCCAAGATCGCCCTAATCAGGCATCCGTAACATCAGATAGTGACCCGGGAACCCTAGAATGTAAAGGGCCAGGATGGTGTAAATCTGCACTTCAGATGATAAATCCGATCGCACGGATGAATTCGGATCAACGATCGCAGCCCAACGACACAAAAATCGAGTCAATCCGACATCCGTGGCACCATCTACAACTTCCAGAAGATGGACGGCCAAGATAGCGCCACGTGGAGCCATCTCAGCTACCCAAACGGCAGCTTCATCTTGTGAAGGCTCCGTGCCCGATCGCTCTCCGCCGTTGGATCTTAATCCAACAGCTGTGGGCACTCGCATTTTAAAACATGTGCTCGACCATCCGCACCCCATAGCGCAGCGGTCGAGCGCGCTATCGCGAGCACGGGGCGCGGGTTCGAGCCGTGGCGAGGAGCGACAGGCGCAAGCGATTGGGCGCGGGTGGAGCGTCAGATGGAGATTGGACAGCCGCGTGCGCTCGATATTGTCGACGCGCGATTGGACGCGCAATCAGACGCGCAGGCGGGTGCGCAACGAGCAGGCGCGGATGCATCTTAAGCCATCCGATCTCGCGATCGGACAGCTAAAAAGCGGCGAACGTGCGTGGCCGTTGAGCGCGCGAGCAGGCGAGGAGGCACGCGTGAGCCGGCCACTACGCCTACGTTGGGGCTTTAGTGACGGATTTATCCGTCACTAAAGACCCCTTATTTATTGTTTTGAAGTTGTAATGTCCATTTTGCCCCCACTCCTTGCAACTATAAAAGGAGACCCCCTCTATACGAAATTCTCATCCCTTCTTTCTCTTCTCTACCCCTCCAAAGCTCAAAAGAAGCTTGTCCCACACCCGGGATGCTTCTTGCGAGATAAAGTCCAATTTTCATTCCCCTTCGGAAGTGGATCCCGCGACTACGACGGCGTGCTGCTCCGTTCCCGTTCTTCTGCTTCGTCCTCCTTCGTCCTGCTTCGTTCTCCTTCGTCCAGGCGTCGTTCCGTCCGGCTCGTCCTCCAAGCAATCGTCGAGGAGGATAACTTCTCTCTCCCATTCTTATTTACAGCTTTTCTAGTGTAGAATTTTCCTGCTTTATAGTGTACTTGATTTTCCGCTTTCTAGTGTAACTTTTATAAACAATTGAAATATTGAATGCATGTTCTCTTTCTCTCTCTCTCTCTCTCAGTTTGATAGCTCCATTGTAATTATATCGCCTTGCTTAACAAAAAAATCCTAAAAAAATATAATTGCGAATATAGATCAACGTAGCCTCCCTGTGTTCGACCCGAAATTCTTTTCGATATAAATTTTATTTGTTGAACACGAATTCTTCGCTTTCGAACTACAACGACAGGTTTTCCGAAACCAAACACGTAAGCGTAGCGATTCGCGAAACCCGTTCAACATTTTGGCACCGTTGCCGGGGAGGCAACGATTTCCGATCTTTTCTTCGCATTTCTTGCACTTTATTTGTTTTCTAACTAGCTTTCTCTTGTGTCTATTGTTTTGCGGAGACCTCCATCAAGGAATCAACAAGCGGTAGACTAGAGTAAAGTGCAGTTGAAGACAACTGTAAGTGTTTCCCCCATTCTTTCCCCCTCCATAGATTTCATTCGCCACATTAAATCCAAATCCCAATTAGCCTAGGTGTTTGCATAAATCCTAGGAATAGTTTGGTTGTTTGGATTTCCACTCACATTCATTCCACCTTCATTCATAAAAAAAAATAACAAAAAGATAATCTTGTGGGGTAATTTTCAACAAACACACAACACACACCCACATTCAAGGCACTTGATTAACTTGATTTGTTTTCTACTCAACCGGGTTCTGATCCGTGGAACCGGTACACACAAAGCAACATATAACAGAGTAGAAATTATTCTACGTTAACCATTTTTGAGTGCCTAACTTAGTGGTGCATTTCAGGCCAATTGTTTGAGTTGATTGGGCCACACCACTTCAAATAAAATAAACTCATCAAGTAGCTGCCAATTAGGTTCAACTCTTAGGGATTTACCAGGCACTCCACATTATTTTTAAACTTTAAAGGAAAACATCTTCACCTGTGCTTGCAAAACCTGGTGTGCCAATGAAACCTGTTTGAAAATACCTAAAGTTGAATCTTAAAAGCTACTAAGCAAGATTTGAACCTTAAAATTCACCACATCAAAAATAATCTTGCTTGAAAACCACTAGTTGTGCACGCACACACAAATCAATAATCATTAAGGGCACAACCCATTTAAAGGGCCCATCACATTCCAAAGCACATTCAAACCTAGCCCTAAATAAAACAGAGTAGACGTTGGCCTTAAGGATTGAACTCGCTCTTTAGAACTCAGAACGAGATTATTTTCGATTAGTCTGTTTCTACTGTTCAATCTGATGTTTAGCTAGGGGACCAGAGTCAAACGATCGCGGCTGGGGGGTACACTAGGAACCGGAGGTGCAAGCCGAAGGAAGAACCTTCTCCCCAATCCCTCCTTCTAACTAGTTGGATTGAACAGACAGAAGTAGATTAAATCGTTCCTTTATCTCAAGACGGGTTTTGGGAGTTTGTAGGTCTGTAGGCTAACCTATTTAAGGACAGGTTTGATTGTTTGTATTGCAGGGTACCTTTCTTCCTCCTGTGTCTCATGAATCCTTCCACATATTTCACGCATTCCCGCTCTTTCCCTCCTGTTGTGAATTATCCTCAACATGACAATTATCCCAACTCATATTGTAATCAACCATCAGTCAGTTGGGATAATTCGGATTGGGGATACAATTCCAGACCCCCGTGTTTAGGGTCTAACCCTGAACACTTTGATTCTGATTTCTATCCTTCTCAGAGCTACATCGATTATAGATCGTCTTCCTTTCATGCACAACCTAATACGATCTACAATCAAGAAGGATACACCGATCCTTACCCATCCTCTGATTTCACTGCCTTTAGGTCATCACCATCTTTTCAACAATCTGAAATGACCTATTATCAAGAAGGGTATAACGAATCTCAATTCGTTAATTCCTCTGCATTGATGTCAAACCCGCCCAACCCTGAACCAACTTATTTGGTTCAGGTTAATCAGGTTCAAGATAAGGTTCTGGCTAACTTGAGGAATATCATTCAATCTCTAGAAGTTCAGCCAATACCTTGCATTGAGAGATTGGAGCCCCTGATTGAAATGATTGATGATTTAAACAAGTCTTTGTTGGATTGGCTCCAGGATGTTAAGGATAAGAACCTGGGTGAGTTTCTACTTGGAAAATTAGCGAAATTGAGGATGAGATTCGTGGTTGCTTTGATTCAATCTTGGAATAATTCCCAGGATGAACCCTCTTCAGGAAAGCCAATGACAGAACCCGCTCAGGCACCTGTTGGGGGGGACTCGTGTTATGAGGCTGACCAGATTGAATTAAAACAACCAATTAAGGATGATCTGATTTCTTCACCTGAGATCCCTAAGCTAGGTTACGAGGAAACGTATGTCTCTGGGGAACACAAAGTGACTACTGATTTTGGGACATACATTGATACGGATCCTGATGGTGAAGATTCAAGTTGCGAAGTCTCACGCAAGTTTTCTGAACACGATTTCTGTGAGACGATTGGGCCTGAGGAATCTGATAGATCATTTGATAGCCCAATAACTGAGGACACTGATCTTATTAGGGCACACATTACGGATCCAGAATCGCATTTTCTGGAGGATTCAATTTAATGCCCTGATTATCAGCTACACCCTGTTGAGATTATTGATGATTCTAATTCTGAGATAATTAGACCCAAGTCAATTTTGATTCTGCCACATCATTTAGACTTGGAGATTTCAGACGGGGTGATGAATATACAAGAGGTCCTGGAATTTGATATGCTGAATGAGGAGGATAGGAGCTGGGAAGTTTTGATTTGGGAAGTTAATTCTGGAGGAAATGGAAGATTGAGTCGAAGGGTTCCTTTTAAGCTTAAACCATCAAATTAGAACCCTTACGACATTTGTTTCGAGGATGTTCAACTCAAGCACACATTCAACGATTATCCTTTTGAGCTTCAATTCTCTGTAACCCGACTTTTTGGTCTTGGGTTGCATCCTCATAAATTGCAGGTCCGGCCCCGCTTGCATTCTGATTTTAGGTTTTGGGTAATTTTTATCCAGAACCTAAGATATTCTCGATTATGGGGTGTGGGTCTGCACCGCAATCTGGTCCACATCTGTGGACCTCTGTTGACAGGTCGGAGGATTCTTCTATTTATTTTAATTCTGACCTGTACTTGTGAATTCTTTATTTCTTTTCTTTGTATAGTGTGCTTAGCTGAAGGCACTAAACTCAGCACATATACAGTTCTTTTTAATTTTTCATCTCGGAGCGGACCTGACATTCATGCAATTCAGGTGCTTTCTTCGCTTTTCCACTCTGTTTTATGTCTTTTTAATACAATGAGGACATTGCATTAGATAGGCATGGGGGGGTGGATATTTATCTCTAAATTCATTCATCAGCTCCGTAGATTTATTTTATTTTGATTAAAAAAAAAATTGCAATTAGGAAAGAGAATTTGGGTTTAAGAAAATTTTCAATCTTAGGAAAAACTACATTAAGATCTGAACACAAAGACCCTTCAGGTCTTTGAACTTAATCAGCCCGTGTATCCACTAAAATATGGATTTATTTTTCGAGTTCTCACCAACTTGAATTTTATTCTAATTGGAGTAAATAAGTTTGGGTGATAAGTACACGACTTATCAACCCGCCCTCTGATTTGAGGGAATTTTGAGTCTTAAGCATCTACACACTTTCTTTGCACTGATTCGTTGTTTAGAGATTTTAACGGAAATTAGGTAACTAATGAACCTTCTAAGGTGATATGGCTGGTAAGTTATCGTGGGTAACAGCCCATAGGTAGGTTGTCTAGAGCCCAATCACTGGACCTTTCTCTTTTTCCTGCCCTTAGGTAAATCTTAGACCAGGGAAGCCACCTATTTTAAAAATAAAAAAAAAAAATCAAAAAGAAAAGGAGAAAAGAACAAAAAGAAATAAGCCACACTTCGCCGCACGAGTATGGCTGGCAAGTTGTCGGTGGTAACAGCTCATCGACCGGTTATCCAGAACCCAGCTCAAAAAATGCACTAAAAATTCCCAAAACACTTAGGAAGAAGCAGCGAAGTAGAATAAATCGAGGAGATATACACTGGATTCACCCTTGTGTTGACCCCGTAAAAAAAAAATAAAAGTAGGGAGAAAGCTACCGGTTGTAAAGATACACCTTTAGGCAGAAGTCTTTTTGAGGTCACCTAGAGGCGTAGAAATCCGAAGTCCGTTTTAATTGCCGGTCAACGAGTCTATCGCAATCACAATAAGATGCTTAAAACTTAGGGTTCTCATCAAATCTTGGGTGAGTTGAATGGCCGTAGAAAGCCACTCTTAAACCCTAAAATTTGAAAATCCAAAAAAATTAGAAAAGAGAAAAAGAGAAAAAGAAATTTTTTCTTTTAATAAGGCGAGAGCTTGAAGCGGTATGCATTTTGGCTGATACCCGGGCACTATTATGTCTTTGAAAGTTTAGTTTCTAAGTAGACAATTTCTTAATAATTGAAAAATAACTCAAGTCCAAGTAATCTAACCTAATTCTTTTATAAATAGCATATAGTTTTTGCTAGGGACTAGCAAAAGATAGGCATGGGGGTATGATGTAAACACATTTACACTACTTAAAATGTCTATTTATGCATGTTCTTAAGCATAGGATTGCATTTCATGATATAAATATTGCATAACATGCATCATCTTGCATTTAGAGTAGTTTGAATAAAATGGAGGTTAATTGTCTCCTTTTATGTGCTTGGACAGGGCAAACATTTTATCGGGGCCTCGGATCAAAGATCCAACCGTATGGATGTGATCAGGGCGACGATTGGAGTTCAACGACTCCAAGATCGCCCTAATCAGGCATCCGTAGCATCAGATAGTGACCCAGGAACCCTAGAAGATCAAGGGCCAGGATGGTGTAAATCCGCACTTCAGATGATAAATCCGACCACACGGATGAATTCGGATCGATGATCGCAGCCCAACGACACAAAAATCGAGTCAATCCGACATCCGTGGCACCATCTACAACTTCCAGAAGATGGACGGCCAAGATAGCGCCATGTGGAGCCATCTCAGCTACCCAAACGACCGCTTCATCTTGTGAAGGCTCCGCGCCCGATCGCTCTCCGCCATTGGATCTTAATCCAACGGCTGTGGGCGCTCGCATTTTAAAACGTGCGCTCGACCATCCGCGCCCCATAGCGCAGCGGTCGAGCACACTATCGCGAGTGCGGGGTGCTGGTTCGAGCCGTGGCGAGGAGCAGCAGGCGCGAACGATTGGGCGCGGGTGGAGAGTCAGATGGAGATCGGACGGCCGTGCGCGCCCGATAGCGTCGACGTGCGATTGGACGCGCAATCAGACAAGCGAGCGGGTGCACAACGAGCGGGCGCGGACGCATCTTAAGCTGTCCGATCTCGCGATCGGACGGCTGAAAAGCGGCAAACGTGCGTGGCCGTTGAGCGCGCGAGCAGGCGAGGAGGCGTGCGCGAGCCGGCCACTACGCCCACGTTGGGGCTTTAGTGACGGATTTATCCATCACTAAAGACACCTTATTTATTGTTTTGAAGTTGTAATGTCCATTTTGCCCCCACTCCTTGCAACTATAAAAGGAGACCCCCTCCATACGAAATTCTCATCCCTTCTTTCTCCTCTCTACCCCTCCAAAGCTCAAAAGAAGCTTGTCCCACACCCGGGATGCTTCTTGCGAGATAAAGTCCAATTTTCGTTCCCCTTCGGAAGTGGATCCCGCAACGACGACGGCGTGCTGCTTCGTTCCCGTTCTTCTGCTTCGTCCTGCTTCGTTCTCCTTCGTCCAGGCGTCGTTCCGTCCGGCTCGTCCTCCAAGCAATCGTCGAGGAGGATAACTTCTCTCTCCCATTCTTATTTACAGCTTTTCTAGTGTAGAATTTTCCTGCTTTATAGTGTACTTGATTTTCCGCTTTCTAGTGTAACTTTTGTAAACAATTGACATATTGAATGCATGTTCTCTTTCTCTCTCTCTCTCTCTCTTAGTTTGATAGCTCCATTGTAATTATATTGCCTTGGTTAACAAAAAAATCCTAAAAAAATATAATTGCGAATATAGATCAACGTAGCCTCCCTGTGTTCGACCCGGAATTCTTTTCGATATAAATTTATTTGTTGAACACGAATTCTTCGCTTTCGAACTACAACGACAGGTTTTCCGAAACCAAACACGTAAGCGTAGCGATTCGCGAAACCCGTTCAACACACAGCACTGCTTCCTCCACCAAATGGCAATTCCCCCAGATCTGCCAATGGAATTGACCACCACAAGGTCATTTGCAGATCCTGCCCTCATCTCTTCCCATGCCCTATCAAAAGCACAGTCAATGTGTGTCTCCTGAAGAATGGCACAGTCAATTTCCCATTCATGCAGATATCTAATTAGCGACCCCCTCCTGCTTCTATTGCATAGCCCATGCACATTCCAGCTCAAGATCTTCATTTGGTGATCAGGTTTGTCCCCTTCACAGCTGCAGAAGTCCTACTAACCTTCATCACAGCTGCAACAACTGATTCATCAACCTTTTGTGTGGGAGTGTGCCTTCTTAATCTCAGCTTATAGGGAGGTTTCCATCTCCTAGTAGAAGGAGTCTTTGACTTCGCATGCACAACTTCAGCCATAGGAGAGCAAGTCTGCAAATTCAAAGGTCGCACAGAGGTGTCCACCATATCTGAGGTAGCATGCTCATTAATCACATTCATAATCATCCCTTCATCAGACTCACCTAGATGGGTTTTCAGATCCTCACTCACAACTTCATTTGATAAACTCATTTCCTTTCCATCAGCATCCATCACTACAGCTGCCTCTTGGACCAGGGGTACATCATCTATAATGTCCTGAATTTCAAACCTCATCTCCATAATTCCCAGGCCCCCCTTTTCATCTATCAGTTCCCTCTCTCCCGAACATTTTTCCACCACCTTCTGACAGTCACCAAGTGGTTGCAGGGAAGGGGCCTTGGACTTCAGCACCTCAACACAGGAGGGGAGGTCTTGGATCAAAGACACATCAGCCACACCTACCAGAGCTTCAGTCCTCGTCTCTACATCCCCCAGGTTCCCTATCCCATCCCCCAATTCCCTGCCTTTAGAGAATTTAGCCATCATATCCTAATTAGCACAATTTGGATGCAAGGGAGGAGTTTTAGATTTCAGCACCATAGCATAAGAGGGGGGACGAAATTTAGAGATGACCTCTTGATCTGCCACAATAAAATTCAGAAGGAGCATCCAAGAACTGCCCCCACATCTGAGGATCAGTTTATCAGGAATGGCACCAACCCTGAAGACCTTCACCCTCACATTCAGACCACTGGCATCCCCTTCAGTCAGCCCTACAGCAACATCCACGGACACAGATGCAAACCCAGCTATCATGTTTTCCACAACCTTCCTAGATCTCAGATGCAGAGGTAGACCTCTGATCTCAAGAACACCAGACCTGGCGGCTGATCTCTGAGGGGGACGTTCAGGCAAAGATCCATCAAAAGGGGATACCAGCCGCCAGATCATTGATAGTCCATCCAAAAAACAAGTCTGAAAGCAGTATCTTTCAACATCTCCCGCACCCACATCAAATAGCACAAATCACGACGGCGAAATAATCGCAATCTTCCAATCATCAGTTGATAGAGAGATCTCACCAGTTGTCGAATTCTGCCCATCGAGATGGTGCCTCTCATAACTTCTCCAATCAAAGCACTACATAAAGCCAGTTTCGACACTTTGACATCATCAGTCAGAGGAACCTCAACATCCAAGGCGCAAGCCTCGATCGTTTCGGGGGGAGGGGGGAGGGGCATCTGCAGCTTACCCCGAGGCCACAAAGGTGCAAAATAGTCCCTGCCCCCAGAGCCATCACATGTCGCTCGGCAGGCATCCCGTTTGTGACCAAAACCTCCGCACGCTAGACATAGCAGTGGACGCCAGCAGGTCGCCGCTAGGTGCCCCCGAAGGCGACACCGATAGCAAGTCACCTCCCTTCAACCTCTGCCCCAACCATTTCGAACATCCCTCCTGCCCATGTTCCCAGCACCCACAGGAACACGTAAATCATGCGCCTTCCTGCGCCAAGATCACGGATGCCATACCGCCCATCCATCAGAGTCACCGGCACCGGCACCGGACCCCCTCAGGCGGCCGACCATCCAACAACGTCTTTTCCCTCTCAAAGGAAATTCAAATTCAAATCAGCGAGGCAATTTTAAGCCGTCCGATCTCTTGATCAGACGTGCGCGTGCGTTGCGCAACACGGAGGTGAGGAGGCATGCAGCACACGCACACGAAGACCACATTCCAATCAAACACAATAATGATATTAAATGAATACCAATCTGTCACACTAAGTATTCAATGAAGATAATATATCTAGAGACAAAAAGTAAAGAGAAGCCCAAAAAATTGTGATTTAGATCCCCATATAAGCCCTATAAGCATGCATCACAAATATCCCAATTATTCCAAATAACCCAACAATAACTTGAATGTTATAGTGATCAAATGTCGGGTTTGTGTATCAAATGACTTAAATGTCATTGCTACAGTGCTCTGTAAAGAGCTTCTTCTTTTTCTCTTCTTCTTCGGCTCCCTCTCTTCTTTCCTTCGGCCCTTGCCTTCTTTCTTTCCTTCTTCTTTCTGCCTTTTTTTTTTCTAACTCACAAGCCTTCTTCTTCTCTACTTCTCTACTCTAAGGCTTCTTTCTTCCTTCAGCCCTTCTTCCTTCTGAGACTAAATGTTTCCTCTCTTTAGCATAAGGGCACAAGGATGGTGCAGCAAAACCCTCCCCTCTCTCCTCACAATTTCCTCCTCTCTTCTCTCAAAGACCCAGGTTAATCAGGTATTCAGATCATGATGAGGGACCAGGCCTACAGGCGTGAAATCGTAGGTGAGGTGTGCGTGGGTAAGGTGAGTGAGGGACCTCACCTCGTGTTATGAGGCAATGTGACTTATTCACAAAAGCAATTTATACGTAGCACACTCTTCATCTATTTCTGATGTGGGACTATCCCACGTCCTCCTCATGTGTAGCAATTGAAGAAGCCTCGTACGATTGCTACTATGGCTGCAAGTGGTTTGACCAATTGAGGACCTGGAAAGAGGCCTCGTTGAGTTTCGCGAGACTTGAGCCCTTCAACTCGGTTGAAAGTGGCTGGAGCATTGCAGGCGATGATGGCGGCTGTGGCGGAGGTGCGACGAACCCTGAAAATAAAGAACACGGCCTCTCAGCTCAATCAAAAAAATTTAGGAGCATCGCCGAACCATAGTGAGTGTGTGGGTGGTGGTCTTGTGGCTTGAGAGGGTGTAAGGCGATCAGACGAAGGCGAGAAGGTGGTGCGGACGATGGGTTGTTCGATGGCGGTTGTGAGTGGACAAAGGGTGAAATTGGTTAAGGGGTTCTATGCAGGGATGAGTGGCAGAAGTTGTGAGGGTGTTGGCGAGTTCTTTCGTGGGTTGTGGAGGTGGAGCGAACTTGCTGGAGTGGTGGCAAGAGCGGAGAACGAAGGTGGATGGCAGCGGCGTCGATGGTCGAAACGGAGATTAAAGGAGGGGGAAATAAAGTGGAGAGGACAAGGAAGCTATAGGATCTAACTATGGATGAAGGGGATGAAGGTTTGGCACCGGCTTTGGTTGGCTGGCATCGGAGAAGGAGAATTCTCTGTGAGGGTGACGGCGAGGAGGAAGTGGTTTGAGGGCCTTCGCTTTAGCCGGCAAGAGGCGGAGAAAGATAAGGAGTAAGAAGGACGGGCCAATTTGGCCATTGGATGTCTGTAGGAGTATGGAGAGTGAGGTCGCCGAAGCTTCGGTTGGAGCGAGCCGAAGAAGGGAAAGGATGACTTTTTATGGCTCAAAACCTAACTAAGGAGAGAAGGCATGCCTTGGGCGTGCTTTTATAGGGCTTAGGATGGAATTCCAAGCTTGGAAATAAGCTTGGAAACTCTAAGCTTCTTATGCATTTGGGTTAGCCACATCTCCCATGCGTAAAAAGAATTAGAGCCCAAGAATAGGTTTAGATCGTAGAGGATCCTCTCATGAATCTTCTTTCCAATTTTGGAAGGGTTTGGCTGCAAAATCAGAGAGTAATCTCTAATTGAAGGTTACCGGTGAAGTGGGTTTAGGAGTTGAAGGTGGTGGGGACCTGTTGGTGAAAAAGATGATGCAGCTAGGGTTATTTTTGAAAAGGTTTCAAAAGTTAGGGGTGTATGTGTGAGAAAAAAGGATTAGAAAGGACCAAAATGCAAACTTGGTCAAGGTGATCTCTGATTAGGCCCAATTTTTGGTACAAACCTAATTTGGACCCAAGAAATCTGATGGTGAATTCAGATTTAGGTTTTGACCAAGTTTGACTAGATAAATTACGTAGAAACCCAAATTAAGACAATTGTCTATCTGAGACTCTATTTTAGGTCAAATTGGGTTCCAATGGTCAAATAAAGCATACCAAACCTTAGATAATATTTTTATATAATTTTTAAAAGATTTAGATAAATTTTATCCTGACCAGAACCTCAGTGAATTAAGCAGGTCTATTTTTAAGGTTTCAGATGTCATTTAATTCTCAAAAGGCATAAAACCCGTTTTGTTCTGCATGAACCCACTTATTAGAGATTTATGACCATTTGACCTCCAATAAACCCTTGGGAAACCCCATGATTGTTCTGCAATTAGGTTATTTTATTAAAACTGCAGATTTACCCCTGTTTTCATGTTTATCTCTCAGAATGGATTTGCAACGTATTACGGTCTTCTGGTGGTTATGTAGGAGCATTTATCAATGTAATATGACTAATTGAAGCTAGATATGGCTGATGATGATGTTATCATCATAGAAGATTGTTCAATCATGCACCAAATCATGTGTTCATGTTTATATTTATAGATGTGATTTACAAATACTTTGAATCTGAAATATCTCAGATTTGTTGAAATGAATTTAAACTACTATCTTATATTTATTGAAACTTCTTGAGATTCTCATGTGTTTATCTTCAGTTCATCCTTATCCTTAGGTTGTTGGTGTAGATGCTTTAATACTATGAAATCATGGAACATTACTGCTATGCTATCTTTTAGGCTAAAGATATGACGTTCCTAGCAAATCAATAATATGCTTCAATAGTTAGAAACAAAATAATAAATCCAATATATTATCATGGGGATGTGTTTTAGATGCTAGAGGAAAAAGATGGAGAAGCAACCATCCACGATAGTAATTTCTTCTCTTTGACAATTTTATTGACTTATAGAAAATTATTTTAAATTCAATTCTTGTTCTAATGCCATCTTCATGTTATTTTTATATATTTCTTAGCATTTTATTTCTTTCCAACCTAATCTAATTTTTGGTTTTTCCAAGGGAGCTTCATATAGTTCATAGAGGAAGAAGGTATCGGAGTATGTAAACAAACATAAGAGGCTATCCAACAATTCTTTTGTTTTCATGTGCATTATGTGATCTAGATTTAGGGCAATGCAGTAGGGTCAATTGTTTAATACCTATGTCGTAGTCAGTAGAGACAATTTTGAGATACAATAAAAGGAAAATCGAAGAACACATATGTTGATTTAGTAATTTGTCTTTTCATATTTCTTTCAAAAAAAAAATTCTTTTCATTTTTGTTTCACTATCTTTGGGATTTGTTAATTAGTTCTTTTAGGCATTTAGCTTATGGCTATGCTGTACTTTTTTTTATGGTTATGCATGTTGCACTAGATATCGAATTGGTAAGGCTATAAAGAGGACACATTTCATGTTGTGAATCCAATCAAATTAGCATTTTATGTTGGATTTTGTATGCCTTGATCAAGCCATCAGGTTTTTGTAATAAGATTACATTTTATCTAAATAAAGAATTTTATTATTTTTCAGTAAATGGCTTGGGTCCCTTAATATGATTAGGGCTGAATACTTGGCTAGATCGAATAATCCAATGTGCGTTGATTCGGAGATCTAAATGGTTTAGAGGATCTGATAGCACATCAAGAAACCATTTGATTTGATCATACATCTCCAGTCTGAGTTAGGATGACAACTTTCTCAAGAGGTCATCGTTTGATGGATGTTCTCAAATGGAGATTTGAGAACTATCATGCGAGTCAAGTTAAGGAGTTAACCTAATGAGACAGGAGATAGTGGAAGTTATTCTCCGATGTTGTCATGAAGAAGGCATATTCTTAGACCTAAGATAGATATGCATCTCTGTTCACGAACACATACATTTGGCTGAGTGATAGGTTGATGCACACACTTTAATGCTGATATTGGAAAGCTAGTGTATGTGGAAAGGGATAAGAGATACATGATCTATTAAAGGGATCACACACATCTACTATATAGGTGTATGTAACAGATTGGAGGTATGAACTCACTCCGCGTATACTGGAATGACAAATACCACATGCAGTCGCAAATCCTAATCACTCTCAACGCATGAAGAAAAGACGATAGACCTTTTGGAAATGTTCTAATCTTCATTTTCATCCCAATGATATGAGAAGATATCAATAATAATATTATCCAAGGAGGAATGACAACTGTCTAATGGGATTAGACCTCGGGAAAATATGTTTCTCCAAGTGTGAAAGATTCACAAGTATTTGGAATGCTTGAGGGGACCAAGTGTCAAAATTCCACCTATCCTATGAGTTATTATTGGAGTGATGAAATCAATAATGATATTGGTGGGTTCTTGATTGAAGAATAAATTAATTGTAACTTAAAGAGTTAAGTTACATTTAATTTGGCAATTAATTGCACCTAATTTGATTAGGTAAAAAAATCAAGTGTTGAATTAGAATTAATCTAAGTTTGAATACTTAATCTAAACTTTCAAAATTTTATTTTGGGCTAAAGATGCAATTGGCAATTAGGATTCAATCCAATCCATTAGATTAAGATCCAATGGATCCCATTAATTTAGGAATTAGGAAGAAATCCCTATAAATATCTCCTAAAGGGACAAACCCTATTTTGCAACATTCAATCAATCAATTGTTGATTGATTTCCTCCACCAAAAACCACCCAAGCATCGCTGACAGCAACATCAAGAAGAACAGGGGGCACTCCTGCTACCTCCAATACAAGCCTGTCGACCAAAATCTTTTTTGGTCAGTGATGAACGAGATTTTGTATGCTAAAAGATTAAGTTAAAAATCCATCATTGTAGTTGCATAAAAGTCCACTATCAAATAAAATTTATAACCAAAACTTGTGTGAGACCTGGGTCAAAATAGGGAGATAAACATTTGATTAAAAATCGCATTTAGAATTATTTTTCACAAAGCAGATTAGCTGGTTGAAATTAATCTACGCAAGTAATTCTACTTAAATAATAAACAATAGAAGAAAGAGATAGAATAATACAAAGAAAGAGAAAAATAGAGAGGATCAATATTTCATAATTACATGTCCATTACATCTACTTGCTACAACTAGAAAGTTGGAAATCTACATTAGAAAGTGATAAAAAGATAGGGATGAGAAAATCTTCCTCGACGACTGCTTGGAAGATGAGCCGTGTTGATGGAGTGCCTGAATGATGGAAATGAGATGTTGGATGAGGGAGAACAGAGCTAGAGGATAGAGGACGAAGTAGAGTGACATCGCAGCAAAATCTGCTTCCCGAATGGTGGCGAGAAGATAACCACGGGATGCTCCATGAAGGGAGTGAGAAAATGGAAAATTATTTTACACTAGCTCTAGTGGAGTATCCCGGGTATGGGACTAGCTTGTGGAGCTTTAGAGGAGGTGGGAGGAGAAGAGAAGGGATGAGAAAATATGTGGGAGGGGTAGGCTTTTTATAGTTGTAGGAGTGGGGGCATAAAAGTCTTTTTCAAAGCTTAGAATTTAATATAGGACCTTTAGTGACATTTATGAGCGTCATTGTATAGCGCACATCGCTAAAGATCATGTGGAAGGAGAGCCGCTCATTGCCGATCGCACGACCTTCACACTGCCACGCCAACGCCTACTGACCTTCGTTCGTTCGCCGCTTCATTGCACCCAACTGATCTCAATCATCCGATCGTCGCACAAGCATGATTCATCTTTTGCGTTACGTGTGCCCGTGTGCGATGGCACGTACAATATCAAGCCATCGAGCACGTGCGCGCGCTCCTTCATCCGGTGCACCTAGGTGCACCACGTAGCCGTCTTTGCTGTCATTCATCGCTAATCCTACAATCCAATTTCATCCGCACCTTCTCTCGTGGATTTAACTGCTTGCCACGAGTCAATCGTGCGTCGCACACTCGCAAATGCAGCACGCAACCGCTGCGCCAAGTCTTCCAATTGGTTGCGCTTTTGTTTTAAGGTCGTGACCCTCTTAGCCATTGGATCTCAATCCAATAGTTGAGATCGCGTGACCTTTGATGAGGAGGAGGGGACCGGTGGCTGTGGGTAGCCTGGATGGCACCACATGGCTCCATCTAGGCCATCCATTTTCTAATGCTTGTAAATGGTGCCACGGTTGTCAGATTGAATTGATTTTCACGTCATTGGGCTGCGATCGTCGATCCGAACCCATCCGTGTGGTTGGATTTATCATCTGAAGTATGGACTTGTACCACCTTGACCTTTGACCTCTGATCTTTCTGGAAGTGCATCTAATGCTACGGAGGTTTGACTGGGGAGATCTCGGAAGCGTTGGACTCCGATCATTGCCCTGATCAGATCCATATGATTAGATCTTTAATCTAAGGCCTCAAAATGATATCTCCCTATTCCCTAATCACAAAAATGGTAAATTAACCTATAATTTATACAAACTAATCTAAATGCATGATGATGCATATTATGTAATATTTATAATTCATGATGCTTTTATAAACCTAGGAACATGCATAAATAGGCATTTTAGGCCAATTAGATATGTGCACATCACACCCCCATGCTTATCTTTTGCTAATCCCTAGCAAAACTATATGTTATTTATAAAATTAGGATCAATTACTTAGGCAATAATTATTTCTCAACACTAAGAAATTTCTACTAATGACCTGAACTACAGAGACTCAACAGTGCCCGGATGTCTGCCAAAATGCAGACTGTCTAAGCCCTCTCCTTATTTAAAAGCAAATACATCTTTTTCTTTTTTTTATTCTTTTTGGATTTTTAAGTTTAGAGTTTCGGGACAACTTTCTACAGTTACCTAACTCGCCCAAGACTCGAAAAGAACTCTAAGTTCTAAGCATCTTTTTGTGTGAATGTGATAGACTCACTGATCGGCAATCAGAACGCACTTCAGGTTTTTATACCCCTAGGTAACATTGAAAAGAAATTCTGCCTAAAGGTGTACCTATCCGACCGGTAACTTTCTCCCTACTTTTTATTTTTATGAGATCAACACAAGGACGAACCCAATGTATATCTCCTCAGCTTATTCCACTTCCCCGCTTCTTCCTAAGTGTTTAGGAATCATTTATGCATTCTTGTGAGCTGGGTTCTAGACAATCGGTCAATGGGCTATTACGCACGACAACTTGCCAGCCATACTCGTGCAGTGAAGTGTGGCTTATTTTTTATTTTTTATTTTTTTTCTTCTTTTCTATTTCTCAAAAAATCTTTTTTTTTGGATATTTTTCTATATTTTTATTTTTTTATTTTTTAAGTCGTTGGCTTCCCTAATCTAAGATTTACCTAAAGGCAGCAGAAAGTGAATGGTCATGTGGTTGTGCTCTGGACAATTAGCCAATGGACTGTTACTCACGATAACTTACCAACCATATCACCCTAGAAGGTTCATTAACTACCCAATTTCTGTTAAAATCGCCTAAAAGTGTGTCAGTGCAAATAGTGTGTAGATGCTTAGATTATAAGTCCCCTCAAATCAGAGAGTGAGTTGAGTTGATAAGTCATATATTTATCACCTCAACCTATTTAACCAATTAGAAATGAATTTTTTGAATGGCGAGGACTCAAGAATCAAGTCCACTTTTTAGTGGACACCTGGGCTGATTAAGCCCAAAACCTGAAGGGTCTAAGTGTTCAGATCCTATTGTATTATTTTCTAAGTTTGAAAAACTCTAATGCCCAAGTTCTCTTTCTGTAATTCAATTTTTTTTATAAATAAAGAGAAATGATAAAAAAATCTATGGTGCTAACAAAATGATTCGGAGATGAATATATCCACCCCCCATGCCTATTTAATGCAATGTCCTCATTGTATTAAAAAGACATGAAAAAGAGAGGAATAGAGAAGAAAACACCTGAATTTTGTGATTAACATGTCTGCCCTGAGATGAAAACAAACTGTATATGTGCTAAGTTTATTGCCTTCAGCTAGACACACTATACAAACAAAGAAGAAATAAAGAATTTACAAATGCAGGTCAGGATCAAAATAAAAAAATCAATTTTTGGACCCACAAGGAGAAGATGTCCACAAATGTGGACGAGATTGTTGTGCAAACCCGTGCCCCAAGGTCGAGTGGTTCTAAGGTTCTGGATAAAAATTACCCAAAACCTGAGATCATTGTGTAAGCAGGGTTGGATCTACGGTTTATGAGGATGCAACCCAAGTCCAAAAAGTCAGACAATAGGAAAATTTATATTAAAAAGATAATCAGTTAATTTGTGCTTAAGTTGGACATCCTAAGAGTTGAAAATGTCGTAAGGGTCCTGGTAGATGGTTGGTAGTTTTAGGTCTCTAGGAACCCTTAGACTCAAATTTTTGCTTCCCTCAGATTTGGCTTCTCAAATCTTCATTTCCCAACTCCTATCCTCTACAATGAAGATTTCCAGGTCCCCTAGTTTATTACACACCCCATATACAATATCCAAGTCTAACAATTGTGTCTCAATTAGGATTGACTTGGGTACAATGATTTCAAAAACATCATCATTTAGCTTTTTAAGGTGTGATTGAGGAATAGGGAGATTGATTGAATCATCCATGAAAAAAAGATTTTTATCTTCCAAGCTAGCCCCAATAGGATCAATTTCCTCAATTGTAGGGCCATCAAATGATCCATCATACTCAAGCCCGTTTGTCTCACTAAAATTATCTTCCTCAAACTTAGGTGAGACTTCACATAAAGATTCTTCACCTTCAGAATCAAAGAATTCTGAATCTGCATTTATATATGTCTCAAAATCATCTATCATTGCCTGGTCCTTGGAGACATAATTTTCCTCGTACTCTGGTTCAGGGATCTCGGGTGAAGAAATCAATTCATCCTCAACTGGTTGCTCTAAACCAACCTGGTCAACCTCGATCCCATAAAATGTGTCCCCCCTACAGGTGCCTGATGAGGTGTGGCTCATCATAGCTAAAATACCCAAGTTAAGCTAGAAACTAGGTTAAACACTACTAAATTAACACATGAAAATGGTTAAGTGTTGGAAATAGTGAAAAAGTCCTAAAACATCAAATTTGTGTTAAAAATGCAAAATTAGTTCATAAAATGAGATATTCTATTCATTAATGTAAAATGATAATCCAATTACAAATTAAATATGTAATTGAGTTTAAAACTTCAAGTCAAAAGTAAAATGAACTTTCTAAATATTCAATTAAGCTTCAAGAAAAACTTAGTTGCATTTGGACATCATTAGGACCTTACATTAGTAGTTTTACAATTAGGTCCTTTGTTCACATACATATCATTCATATAAAAAGTTCCAGGACTCATTTGTAAGCCGCCAAGGGCTATTTTGTAACACTTAGGGACAGTTTTGTTTTCCTTCCTCACCACTTATGGGCCTTGACACAAATATTCTACCCCTTCGCCCATAAAGGCTACCCTGCAAATCCACCATTACAACTGCAGCCGGCAGGTCTACTATAGCACACGAATAACTGGGCCAATCTGGGTCGTTCATCCTTTGCTCTCTTGATCCTAAGGCTCAGCTCCAATTGAAGCTTCACATGCTTCGGCACATGTGTTCACCACCTTTGCCAGATCCCATCCAATAGTTGCGATTTGGATTGAAACTTTTGTGCGCCCTCGCTAGCCCATCCCACCGTCGGTGACCTAGTTGTCTAATCTCACCTCGCAGTGATCCCATTCACTCCCTAAGCCTACTTAAACACCTCCTCAGCTCGCACGCACAATCATCAACCCCCCCTTACTCTCTCGAGCTGAGCAATTTCGTCCTCTCCAGTTTCTTCTCCCCATACACCTCTATTCCTACTTCTGTGCAATGGAATTCCACCTCCTACGATCACTCCTCGTCGCTAAGGACCACGTAGCACCTGAGGGCGACACTGAGTCCCACTAGTGGACTTTCGATCCACTGGAGATCCTCCCTGCTTCATCGTTGTAGCCACCAACTGCAGATCTTCTTAACAGGTCACATTCTTCTGTTAGATTAGGATTTCTTGCTTTCTAGATTAATTATAGTGTTAGTTAAAGTAATTTAGGAGTAGAATTAGATGTTAGAATTCACTGGCTTGATGGATTGGTGTAACTTAGAAGTATATTAACATAGATTCGATCTCACCCTCTCGAGGTGTTTTTTCACCTTTATTTCGATGCATACAGCTTTCCCTATGGATCGCAATTCATTTTTGATTTTTCCTTGAATTTTATCCATCTTCCACCCATCCATTAAGGTAAAATTCAAATATGAAGCTTTGGCTTCTAGATCTGAATTTGCACCTGAAATCCACTGGGGGGGTCTTCCACTCATTCCATAAATTTAAAAAGATCCCTTGATCTGGTTTTATTGTCTTAAATTGCTTGATTCCTTTCAAATTGCTTTTAATGTCCAATCGTATGATTTGAAGATCATTTGGTTTTTATCGGATTCAATTGAGTTGTTTGAGGTTTTCAATTGCTTACTTGGGTGTCATGCAATGAGTCTAAGGTTTTGGATTTGGTTTTGAATGTGTGGATAGCATGAACCCACTTTGAGCTTTATTTTGGATAGTTTGACCAAAGATAATCAGCAATACTAATTTGAGGTTGAACAAGGACCCAATGAATCTTGAGATGATTACTAGATTACCTTGAACACCAATCAATGGTGTTCAAGACAATCAGGTGATCAAATCAGTGAGAGATCTATATCAATAGCCCAATCAGGGCAACATGTATTTTTCACTTTAAAATGACTTCTGAGTTTAAAAAAGGCTTAAATCTAATTTGCAGAAGATTAATTGAGGTTTGATAGGTTTTAATGAAGGTTTGAAAGCTACTTTGAGTGATTTTAGATTCTCCTATTGGTTTCCTTCTTCAAAACTGTCCATGGTCTTGTATAAGGGTTAATGAGGTTTTTCTTGGGTTTTTTTTTGACATCTGATTGTGAGATGGATTTCAAACCTTCTTGACTTGTTTTTATGATGAATTTAACATGAAGATCTTTTTGATTTCAAGTGTGGATTTTGGACAGTAATACAGCAGTTGCTTCTAAGTGCTAGTTCTAAGTTCTAGGCAGCTGCTGAAGATGGCAACAGTAGCTGTAAATTTTGAGTGTTTTAGTAACTGCGCAGCTACCCCATTATCTAATTTATGTTGGCAACAGTAGCTGCTGAATTTGGTAGTAGCAGCATGTTGAAGCGGAAAACTACACGATCGGAGTTGGATTTGAAAAACCCGTCATTGTAGTTCGATTTGAGAAGCAATACATTAATAGATAAAATTTAATCAAAATTCGTAAAGAAATTCTGGGTCTAACACAGGGAGGCTACGTCGATATAAAATCCGCGATTATATTTTTTTGGTATTATTGTTTAAAAGTGAGATAATCACAATGGAACTGATATTAACACTAAGAGAGAGAGAGAGAGAGAGAGAGAGAGAGAGAGAGAGAGAACAATCACCTGATTTATGAATAATGTTTTTATAGCTAGAAAGCAGGAAATGACTACAACTAGAAAGTAGGAAATTCTATTCTAAAAAGTGATAAAAAGAAGGGAGAGAGCTGTTATCCTCCTCGATGATTACTTGGAGGACGAGCCGGACGGAGTGATGCCCGGAAGACGGAGGACGGGGCAAGAAGGAGGATGAAGTAGGAAGAAGCAGGAATGAGGCACAACGTTATCATCATCGCGGGATCCACTTCCGGAACGGGGGCGAGAAAACTTTGGATTTGGCTCTAAAGGAGCATCCCAGGTGTGGGACAAGCTTCTCTAGAGCTTTGGAGAGGGAGAGAGGTGAAGGGATGAGAATTTCGTAGGGTAGGCGTCTCCTTTTATAGTTACAAGGATTGGGGGCAATTTAGTCATTACATATTCAAAACATTAAATGAAGGGTCTTTAGTGACGGAATTAAGCGTCACTAAAGACCCTATCGTGGCCTTACGTGCACACCTACCCACGTGCCCTTTCCTTTTCAGCATAACCGTGCCTGCTCATGTGTTTGCACTAGATTTCTCGTACGATCGCATGTTGAATAATGCGTACGCGATCCACGCACTCTAGGTGCCCACGTAGCCCGCATCTATGCCATTCGTCATGCATCCAACGGATGCAATCCACTACACCTGCTCCCCGGCTAAATTGAGTCACTCAAAGAGGCTCAAACCTGCGACCTATCTCTCTCGCAGCTACATGACCATTGCGCCAAGGCTGAGAGTTGGTCACAGGTTCATCCAAAGCACGCACGCTTGTGACCGTTGGATCAAGATCCAACGGCTTAGATTTGGCAATCATTTGAAGAGAAGGAGAGTAGTGGGCGTTCATGGCCAGTATTGGGTGGTTGGGATGGCACCACATGGCACCATCCCGACCATCCATCTTTTGTGACTTGTAAAAGGTGCCATGGATGTCATATTTGACCAATTTTCGCGTCGTTAGGCTATGATCGTCAATTTGAACCCATCCGTGCGGTCAGATCTATCATTTGAGGTGTAGATTGACACCATCTTAGCCCTTGATTTCTGAGCTTCCTCGGACTATATTTCATGCTACGGATGTCCAATCGGGGCGATCTTAGAGTCATTGAACTCTAGTCCTCGCCCTTATCAGATTCGTATGGTTGGATCCTCAGTCTAAGGCCCTGATTAAAAGTTGTCCTGTCCCTGGTCAAAAAAGGAGGCAATTACTATACAATTTGTACAATTTTACCTAAATGCATGATTATATGTGTTATGCAATATTTACAATGCATGATGCTAATATGGTACTAAGAACATGCATTAATAGACATTTTTGACTATTTAGATGTATGCGCATCACACCCCCATGCCTATCTTTTATTAGTCCCTAGCAAAAACTACACGCTATTTATAAAAGAATTAAGATTGGATTACACAGATAAAAGTCATTTTCAACATTAAAAAATTTTTACTTAGGACCTAAACTTCAAAGACACAATAGCACCTAGGTATCTACCAAAATGCAGACCGCCTCAAGCCCTCACCTTATTCAAAGAACGATCTCTTTTTCTCTTTTTCTTCTTTTCTAATTTTTTAGATTTTTGAGTTTAGGGTTTTGGAGCGGCTTTCTACGGCCACTCAACCCACCCAAGACTCGATGAGAACCCTAAGTTCTAAGCATCTTTTTGTGAATGTGATAAACTCATTGATCGGCAATCAGAATAGACTTCGGGTATCTACCCCTCTAGGTGACCTTAAAAAGAATTCTGCCTAAAGGTGTATCTATATGACCGGTAGCTTTCTCCCTACTTTTATTTTTATGGGGTCAACACAAGGGTGAATCCAATACATATCTCCCCGACTTATTCTACTTCTTCGCTTCTTCCTAAGTGTTTTAGGAATTAAACGTGCATTTCTTGAGCTGGGTTCTGGACAACCAACCTATAGGCTGTTACCCACGATAACTTACTAGCCATACTCGTGCAGTAAAGTGTGGCTTATTTATTTTTCTTTTCTTTTTCCTTTTTTTTCTTTTCTTTTTGGACTTTCCTTTTCTTTTTTAAGTAGGTGGCTTCCTTGGTATAAGATTTACCTAAAGGTAGCAGGAAAAGAATGATCCTATGGCTGGGCTCTAGACAATCTATCAATGGGCTGTTACCCACAATAACCTGCCAGCTATACCACCCTAGAAGGTTCATTAGTTATCCAATTTTTGTTAAAACTGCCAAACAATGAGTTAGTGCGAATAGTGTGTAGATGCTTAAACTTAAAGTTCCCTCAAATCAGAGGATGGGTTGATAAGTCGTGAACTTATCACCCCAACTTATTTAATCAAATTGAAATATAATTCAGGATAGCAAAGACTCGATAAACAAATCCACATTTTAGTGGATATCTGTACTGATTAAGCCCAAAGACCTGAAGGATCTTAGTATTCAAATCCTACTATATTATTTCCTAAGATTGAAAAGTCCTAATGGCTAAGTATTCTCTCCTAATTCAATTTTTTTATTTTTTTAATAAATAGAAAAATAAGTAGAATTTACAAAAATTCCACAGAGTTGACAAAATGATTCAAAAATGAATCAACCCCCCCATGCCTAGTTGATGCAATGTTTGTATTGAGAATAAAAGACATGAAAGAAAGGGTAGAGTGTAGAAGATATCACCTGAATATGATGCTCGGGTCATCTCTGAGTCATACTATACAACTACTGAGTTTAATGCCATCAGCTAGGCAAAGTCCAACCAAAGAAGTCACAATGTGATTAGAGCAACTGTGTCTGAGATGGGTTCTGGAACAATACGATCAATAAAAGGCTTCAGACGTTGAACATGGACTTGAAATGAATTACCCATCTTTGAGTCAAAGATCTGAACGACCCCATTTGGAAATATCTGATCGATAATAAACGAGCCATTCCATTTTGACCTAAGTTTGCCGGGAAAGAGTTTAAGTTGAGAATCAAAGAGTCAGACCTTCTGGCTCAGCTTAAAGCTCTTGCGGGATATTAATTGGTCATGAAGAGCTTTGGTCCAAGCCTTATAAATCTTGGCATTCTCGTATGCATCGTTTCTAAGCTCCTCCAACTCAGATAGTTGGAGTTTCCTGATTTTTTCAGCTAAAATCAAATCCATATTACACTGCTTGATTGCCTAGAATGCCCTATGTTCAATTTCTACGGGTAAATGACATGCCTTTCCATACACCAGACGAAATGGTGACATGCCGATAGGCGTTTTATACTCCGTACGGTAAGCCCAAACAGAGTCCTCAAGCTTTTGATTCTCGTCTTTATGATCATGCCTAACCATTTTCTGAAGAATATTCTTGATCTCCCGATTGGAGATCGCGACTTATTCATTCGTCTGGGGTTAGTAAGGTGTGGAGATTCTATGATTTACCCCGTATTTTTCCAGTAAATTATGAAACTGGGCATTAGTGAAGTGAGTACCATCATCGCTCATGATGGCCCTCGGAATCCCAAACTAACTAAAGTTGTTCTTCTTTATGAAATCTATGACCTCCTTATGGTCATTGGTTCGGGTGGGAATAGCCTCGATCTACTTGGACACGTAATCAACAGCGACGAGAATGTACTGGTGTTCAAATGAAGGGAGGAAGGGTCCCATGAAATCAATGCCCCAAACGTCGAAGATTTTGACGGGAAGAATCGGGTTTAGAGGCATCATGTCTCTCTTGGTTATGCTCCCAAGTGCCTAGCATCGGAAACACGACCTCGAGAATTCTTGGGCATCCTTGAATAAAGACGGCCAATAGAATCCAGATTGCAAAATCTTTGCAGCTATCTTTTTCCCGGAGAAATGTCCACCACACGTAGATGCATGGCAGAACTCGAGTATACTTTTGAATTCATTCTCTAAAACACATCGGCGAATAATCTGATCAAAGTCGATGCGGTACAATTCAGGGTCCTCCCAGAAGTAATATTTGGCCTCAGATTTGAGTCTATCTCATTGTTGCTTGGTCTAATCCTGAGGGATTTGACCAACGGCCAAATAATTTACAATATCTGCAAACCATAGAGTTTGGACACCTGATACTGCAAGGATAGTTTCATCTAGAAAAGTATCAACAATAGGAATATTCAGACAAGAAGAATCACTTAGAAGTCTCAAAAGATGATCCGCCACCACATTCTGTGCCCTGGATTTATCTTTGATTTCAAGATCGAATTCTTGAAGCAGAAGAATACATCGAATAAGCCAGGGTTTGGCATCCTTTTTGGCTAAGAGATGTCTCAAGGCTGAGTGGTCGATGTAAATTATGACGTGAGACCCTAAGAGATAAGCCCTAAATTTCTCCAAAGCAAATACTATGGCTAGCAATTCCTTCTCAGTAACGATGTAATTCCTCTGGGCCTCGTCTAGAGTTTTGCTAGTATAGTAGATGACAGAGGGCTTCCTGTTGATCTTCTAACTCGAAACAGCCCCGACCGCATAATCAGAAGCATCGGTCATGATCTCAAATGGGGCTATCCAAACTGGTGGTTGCAACACCGGAGCATAAGTGACTACCGTTTTAAGAAAATCAAATGCCCTATGGTATGATTCATTGAAATCCAACAGCGTATCTTTGGCAAGAAGGTTGCTCAAAGGGCAAGCAACCTTAGAGAAGTCCTTGATGAACCTCCTATAGAATCCCACATGACCAAGAAATGATCGAATTTATTTAACAGATGCAGGAGGAGGAAGTTTAGAGATAGCATCAACCTTAGCTTTGTTAACTTCAATTCCCCGTTCAGAGATTACATGACCCAAGACGATGCCTTCTTGTGTCATGGACTCTTTTCCCAGCTAAGGACTAATCATGTTTTGGTGCATCTTTTAAGGATCATTTCAAGATTAGTAGACAAGAATCAAATGATTCTATGAAAACAGAGAAATCATCCATGAAGACTTCCATAAACTCTCCCACCATGTTAGAGAATATTGCTAGCATACACCTTTGAAAAGTCGCAGGTGCATTGCATAAGCCGAATGCATTCTACGGAAAGCAAAGGTTCCGTAGGGACAGGTGAAAGTCATTTTTTCTTGATACTCGAGATGGATAGGGACTAGATTATATCCCAAATAACCGTCTAGGAAACAGAAGTACTTTTACCCGGCTAGTCTTTCAAGGATTTGATCGATGAAGGGCAAAGGGAAATGATCATTTTTCATGGCTATGTTCAGCTTCCTATAATCAATACAGACCCTCCAAGAGGAAGCTGAATGAGTTGTGACATATTCTCTTTTCTCATTAGTCACAATGGTAATCCCGGCTTTCTTGGGAACAATTTGGACTGGACTTACCCAAGGACTATCTGAGATCGGATAAATGATTCCTACGTCGAGCCACTTGATAATTTCCTTCTTGACCACTTCTCACATATTAGGGTTTAATCACCTCTGCATTTGGCGAGAAGGGCAAGATCCATCTTCAATGAATATTCTGTGATTGTAGTAAGATGGCTCAATCCCCCTAAGGTCATGAATGGTCCAACCAATTGCCTCCTTGTGTTCCTTTAGGACCTTGATCAGTTTAATCTCCTACTCCTTAGTTAATTTAGCACTGATAATCACAAGGAGCGTCTTTTGAGGTCCCAAAAATTGATATTTCAAACTCTCAGGCAATGGTTTCAGTTCGAGCTGGGGTGGGTTTAGGATGGAAGATAAGGATGATGCTGATGAAGATTCATCAGAAGGAGGAGGTTGAAAGTGAACAAAATCAATAACCTCTTCAGAATGCAGTGGATTTGCCATAGAGGGTTGCAGGTCAGATCCGTCACAACAGGAGGAACTTTTAATTGTAGAAACCACCATACATGTTTCAATATTCAAGTTATCTTCCTCAAGTTCCTCTATAAATCCACAATCTTCAAATTTGTTAATAGCCTTAAAAATATCCAATTTCAATTGCTGATCCCTAAAGGCGATTTCCATGCTACCACTCTCACAATTGATATTGGCCTTAGCGGTAGCGAGGAACGGATGCCCCAGAATGATGGGCGGGTTCCTTAAATTCTCAAATACATCCATGTCAAGGACAAGGAAATCTACAGGAAAATAAAAAGCCTTAAACTTGATAATGACATCTTCAATAATGCCTCGTGGATTTGTGATTGAACTGTCCGCTAACTGCAGCGTTACTGAAGTCGGCCGAAGTTCACCTAATCAGAACTTCTTATAAAGAGAAGTTGGAATTAGGTTAATAGATGCACCTAGATCCAGAAGTGCCTATCAAAAGTGTAATCTCCAATGACACAAGAAATTAAAGGAGCACCCGGATCTCTCTTTTTCTGAGGAAGGTGATGCTAGATAACAGAACTAGCCTGCTCAGAGAGTACCACCTTCCTAGAAACAGATTTCCTCGACTTACACTTCTGTGTGCATAAATCCTTTAAAAATTTAGCGTAAGCCGATATGTGTTTGATAACGTCGAGGAGCGGGATATTGATCTCGACATTCTTGAATATATTCAAGAGCTCCTCGTTACTATCAATAGGCTTCTTCTTCCTAGGCTTAATCAAGGCCTTAGGAAAAGAAACATGAGTCAGATCTTCGGAATCAGGTTCCTGAGCCTTGATTTCTTCTTTGGAGTTCTTTCCCTCCTAAGGCTCTTCAGGATTTGGTAGATCATAACAGTGTGGTTATGGATCCTGAGTTTGTTTTCCACTCCTCAAGGTAACCGAATTAGCAGATGCATACAGGTTTGGATCTTGGGGAGGGTTAGGAAAGATTGGAGGGGCTTCATTAGCCAGAAACCTTTGATTTGAAGAAGCAGAAGAGGAAGGACCCTGCTCAACCACCTGAGAATATGTGTGCAGGTCCCTCTAATTCCCGTACCCATGGGCTTGATTGCCCGCATTCTGGATATTACGCGGGTTGGGTACAGGTTGAGATGGTAAATATCCGGGTTGATGAGAATTAGAAATGAACCCGATTTGTGTTGAAGCTACAAGTTGCTACGCTATCATGTTTGGTTTTGAAAACCTGTCGTTGTAGTTTGAAAGCGAACAACTCGTGTTCAACAAATAAAATTTATACCAGAATAGAAATCCCAGGTCGAACTCAGGGAGGCGGACGTTTGATTAAAAATACGCATTTGTTTTATTTGTCATGAAGTAAATTAATTGATTAGAAACTATCTATCTATTTATACTAAATAAAAGAGAGAGAGAATGAGAGAGAGGGAGAAAATATTACAAACAAAAACTAAAAAGAGATGTAGAATGAACATGGAATTCATTATTAAAAGGATTGTTCGTTACACTAAACATTACGACTAGAAAGCAGAAAATGATTACACTAGAAAGCAGTAAATCAACTCTAGAAAGCATTAAAAAGAATGGAGAGAGAATTATCCTCCTCGACGGTCGCTTGGAGGACGAGCTGGACAGGACGATGCCTGGAAGACGAGGAATGGAGCAGGACGAAGTAGGACGAAGCAGGAAGAATGGGAATGGAGCAGCACGTCATCGTCGTTGCAGGATTCACTTCCGAAATGGGGCGAAATTTTGACTTTATCTCTTGAGAAGCATCCCGTGTGTGGGACAAGCTTCTCTTGAGCTTTGGAGGGGTATAGAAGAGAAAGAAGGGATGAGAATTTCGTATGGAGGGGGTCTCCTTTTATAGTTGCAAGGAATGAGGGCAATTTGATCTTTTTAATCTCAAAACATTAAATCAGGGGTCTTTAGTGACGGATAAAACCGTCGCTAAAGCCCCATCGTAGGCGACGTGCGTCGCCCGCTCACCTCCTGCGCATGAAACGTGTGCCCATGTCCTCTGATTCTCGGCCATTCGATCACGAGATCGAACGGCTAAGATGCGCCCTCGCCCACCTCCTCATCGCACGCTCACCGTGTACTATCTCGCGTTACGTGCGAGCGTGCAATAGCACATGGGCGCTATTGAGCACCCGCAGCCGCTCGATTGCGATCGAGCGGTCGCAAAGCCTGCTCGCCCACGCCCCAACAACTACTCGTGAGGAATCGAATGCGTGCCACTGCATTGCATAAGCACGTTCACCCACTGCGCTACGGCGGTGTTTGTGTCGCGCTTACAAATCGTGCGCGTGCATCCACAGCCGTTGGATGTGCATCCAACAACGGAGAATCGTCGAAGAAGAGAGGGTATGGTAGGTGTAGTGGCCGGTTGGGTGGCTGAGATGCCGCCACGTGGTGCCATCTTGGTCGTCCATCTTTTGGATGATGTAGATGGTACCACGGTTGTCGGATTGAGTCGATTTTCGTGCCATTAGGCTGCGATTGTCGATCCAAATCCATCCATGAAGTCAGATTTGTCGTTTGAAGTGAGGATTCACACCATCTTGGCCCTTGATCTTCTAAGGTTCCCCTATCTCTATCTAATGCTACAGATGTCTGATTAGGGCGATCTTGGAGTCGTTGAACTCCAATCGTCACCCTGATCACATCTATACGGTTAGATCTTCGATCTGAGGCCCCAATAAAAATTTTTCCCTGTCTCTAAACATAAAAGGAGACAATTAACCTCCATTTTATTCAAACTAATCTAAATGGAAGATGATGCATGCTATGCAATATTTATAGTATGTAATGCAATCCTATGCTTAAGAACATGCATAAATAGACATCTTAAGTAGTGTAAACATGTTTACATCACACCCTCATGCCTATCTTTAGTTAGTCCCTAACAAAAAGTATATGTTATTTATAAAAGAATTAGGTTGAATTATTTGGGCATGAGTTATTTTCAATCATTAAGAAAATGTTTACTTAGGATCTGAACTTTCAAAGACACAACAGTGCCCGAGTATCTGCCAAAATGCAAACCTCCTCAAGCCCTCGCCTTATTCAAAGAAAATTTTCTTTTTCTCTTTTTCTTCTTTTCTATTTTTTTCTTTTTGGATTTTCGAGGTTTAGGGTTTAAGAGTGGATTTTTACGGCCATTCAACTCACCCAAGAGTTGATGAGAACCCTAAGTTCTAAGCATCTTATTGTGAATGTTATAGACTCGTTGATCGGCAATAACAACGGACTTCGGATTTCTACGCCTCTAGGTGACCTTAAAAAGAGAATTCTGCATAAAGGTGTATCTTTACAACCAGTAGCTTTCTCCCTACTTTTATTTTTACGAGGTCAACACAAGGGTGAATCCAATGTATATCTCCCTGGTTTATTCTACTTCTCCGCTTCTTCCTAAGTGTTTTAGGAATTTTCAGTGCATTTATTGAGCTGGGTTCTGGTCAACCGATCGATGAGCTGTTACCATCGACAACTTGCCAGCCATACTTGTGCGGCGAAGTGTGGCTTATTTCTTTTGTTTTCTTTTCTTTTTGACTTTCTTTTTCTCTTTTTTTGAGTAGGTGGCTTCCCTGGTCTAAGATTTACCTAAAGGCAGCAAAAAGAGAAGGGTCTAGTGACTGGGGTCTGGACAACCTACTTATGGGCTGTTACCCACGATAACTTGCCAGCCATATCACTTTAGAAGGTTTATTAGCTACCCAATTTTCGTTAAAATTGCCAAACAACGAATCTGTGACAAATAGTGTGTAGATGCTTTAGGCGTAAAGTTCCCTCAAATCAGAGGGTGGGTTGATAAGTCATGTACTTATCACCCAAACTTATTTACTCCAATTATGATAGAATTAAGATGGCGAGGACTCGAAAAACAAATCCACATTTTAGTGGATACACAGGCTGATTAAGTCTGAAGACCTGAAGGGACTTTGTGTTCATATCCTAATATAATATTTCCTAAGATTGAAAATTTTCTTAAATCCAAGTTCTCTTTCATAATTCCATAATTTTTTTAATATAAATAAAAGAAAATAAAATAAATCTACGGAGCTGATGAATTAATTCAGAGATAAATATCCACCCCCCCATGCCTATCTAATGAAATGTCCTCATTGTATTAAAAAGGCATAAAATAGAGTAGACTGGAGTAGAAAGCACCTGAATTGCATGAATGTCGAGTTCGCTCCAAGATAAAAACTAAAAAGAACTGTATACATGCTGAATTTAGTGCCTTCAGCTAGGCACACTACACAAAGAAGAGAAATAAAGAATTCATAGGTGCAGGCCAGAATCAGAATAAAAAGATGAAACCTCAGACCTGCCAGCAGATGTCCACAGATGTGGATCAGATTGTGGTGCAGAACCATACCCCATAATCGAGAATATCTAAGGTTTTGGATAAAAATTACCCAAAACCTAAAATCAAGATACAAGCGGGGTCAGGCCTACGATTTATGAGGATGCAACTCAAGACCAAAAAGTCAAGTTACAAAGAATTTGATATCGAAAGGATAATCAATGAATGTATGCTTAGGTTGAACATCCTCAAAACAAATGTCATAAGGGTTTTGGTTTGATGGTTTCAGATGAAATGAAACCCTTAGACCCAGTCTTCTATTTCCTCCAGAATTTGCTTCCCAAATCAAAATTTCCCAGCTCCTATCCTCCTTATTCAGAATGTCAAGTTTTAGGACCTCTTGCATATTAATCACCCCGTCTAAAATTTCCAAGTCTAAAAGATGTGGCTGAATCAGAATTGACATGGGTCTAGTTATCTCAAAAACAGAATCATCAATAAGCTCAGTAGGGTGTAACTGATAATCAGGGCATTAGATTGAATCCTCCAGAAAATGCAACTCTGGATCCATAATGTGAGCCCCAATAAGAATAGTTTCCTCAGTTATTGGGCTATCAAATGATCTGTCAGATTCCTCAGGCCTAATCGTCTCACAGAAATCGTGTTCTGTAAACTTGCGTGAGACTTCGCAACTTGAATCTTCACCATCAGAATCAAAGAAATCAAAATCCGTATTAATATATGTCTCAAAATCATCCATCACTTTCTAATCCATGGAGACATACGTTTCCTCGTACCCCGGCTCAAGGATTTTAGGTGAAGAAATCAAATCATCCTTAATTGGTTGCTCTAATTCAATCTGGTCAGCCTCGTAACACGTATCCCCCCCAACAGGTGCCTAAGCGGGTTCTGACCTTGGCTCTTCTGAAGGGAGTTCATCCTGGGAATCATCCCACGATTGAACTAAAGAAACCACAAATCTCATCCTCAATTTCTCTAACTTCCCAAGTAGAAACTCATCCGGGTTCTTATCCTTAACATCCTGGAGCCAATCTAACAAATACTTATTCAAATCATCAATCATTTCAATCAGGGGCTCCCATCTTTCAATGCAAGGTATTGGTTGAACTTCTAAAGATTGTATGATATTCCTCAAGTTGGCCAAAACCTTATCTTGAACCTGGTTACCCTGAACCAAATGAGTTGGTTCAGGGTTGGGTGGGTTTGGGGTCAGTGCAGAGGAGTTAACAAAGTAAATACGTGTTTGTTTTATTTGTCACGAAGTAAATTAATTGATTAGAAACTATCTATCTATTTACACTAAATAGAAGAGAGAGAGAGAAAATATTAGAAATAAAAACCAAAAAGAGATGTAGAATGAACATGGAATTCATTATCAAAAAGATTGTTCGTTACACTAAACATTACGACTAGAAAGCAGAAAATGATTACACTAGAAAGCAGTAAATCAACTCTAGAAAGCATTAAAAAGAATGGAGAGAGAATTATCCTCCTCGACGGTCGCTTGGAGGACGAGTCGGACGAGACGACGCCTGGAAGATGGGGAATGGAGCTGGATGAAGGAGGACGAAGCAGGAAGAACGGGAACGGAGCAGCACGTCATCGTCGTTGCGGGATCCACTTCTGAAATGGGGGCGAAAATTTGACTTTATCTCTTGAGAAGCATCCCAGGTGTGGGACAAGCTTCTCTTGAGCTTTGGAGGGGTAGAGAAGAGAAAGAAGGGATGAGAATTTCGTATGGAAGGAGTCTCCTTTTATAGTTGCAAGAAATGAGGGCAATTTGGTCCTTTTAATCTCAAAACATTAAATCAGGGGTCTTTAGTGACAGATAAAACCGTCGCTAAAGCCCCATCGTGGGCGACGTGTGCCGCCCTCTCGCCTCCCGCGCATGAAACGCATGCCCACGTCCTTCGATTCTCAGCCATTCGATCGCGAGATCAAACGGCTGAGATGTGCCCTCGCCTGCCTCCTCATCGCGCGCTCGCTGCATGCGATCTCGCGTTACGCACGAGCGTGCAATAGCGCGTGGGTGCTATTGAGCACCCGCAGCCACTCGATCACAATCGAACGGTTGCGAAGCCCGCTCGCCCGCGCCCTAGCAGCCGCTCACGAGGAATCGAATGCATGCCGCTACGTCGCGTAAGCGTGTTCACCCACTGCACTACAGTGGCATTTGTGTCGCGCTTACAAATTGTGTGCGCGCATCCACAGTCGTTGGATGCGCATCCAACATCAGAGAATCATCGAAGAAGAGAGGGTGCGGCGGGTGTAGCGGCCGGTTGGGCGGCTGAGATGGTGCCACATGGCGCTATCTTGGCCGTCCATCTTTTGGATGATGTAGATGGTGCCACGGTTGTCGAATTGAGTCGATTATTGTGCCATTAGGCTGCAATCGTCGATCCAAATCCATCCGTGCAGTCGGATTTGTCGTTTGAAGTGTGGATTTACACCATCTTGGCCCTTGATCTTTTAGGATTCCCCAGTCTCTATCTGATGCTACAGATGTCTGATTAGGGCAATCTTGGAGTCGTTGAACTCCAATCGTCTCCCTGATCACATCTATACGGTTCGATCTTCGATCCGAGGCCCTGATAAAAATTTGTCCCTGTCCCTGAACATAAAAGGAGATAATTAACCTCCATTTTATTCAAACTAATCAAAATGCAAGGGTTGGACCCGGATTGTAAGCATTGGAGTAAGGGTTGGACCTAACATTCTCCTGTACAACATAGAAATCCTCATAGGGCGAGGATGGAGAGAAAGAAAGGGAGGGATTAGAGAAGCTGGGATCAAAGGTCCTAGTTTGGAACCCATGGGGTTCTGAATAATATTGGTTCACAGGTTGAGTCGCATCCAGTTGATTCACGAACTCCCATCCAGAAGGAGCTCGCGACGAATGGAATCTTGAATTCTAGGATTGAGTGGATCGAGAATTGTTTGCAGAGTTTTCCGCCATCCACTCCATCCTTTTGGCAACCAAGTCCACCTTATCTAGTTTATTACAAATCAGTTCCATATCGAATGAATGAGAGTCGTGGACTTCATTAACATTCGATCTGGGTTGTTGGGATCGGTTAAAAGTATCCATGGAGGCATGATTGATTGAATTTTCACTCATCTCCTCAAACAAATCGTGTGCACTATCTGCGTCATTATTGAGGAAATTGCCTCCACAAGAAGCGTCCACATGATTTCTGGGTTGCTCAGTCAACCTGTGGTAGAAGATCTGCACAAGTTGCCAATTCGGCACCTCGTGGTGTGGACACTTCCGCAATAAGTCTTGAAATTGATCCTAGGCAACATGAAACTGCTCCCTCAGCCACTGGGTGAAGGTAGTAATCGCCTGTCTCAGAGCATTGGTACGTCCGACAGGGAAGAATTTCTTTAGGAAAGTCGATTTCAGATCGTTCCATGTTGCGATTGGCCTTCCTATGGTCCTATACCAATGAGCAGATTTATCCTTAAGAGAGCGGGGAAAGAGCCTCATGATCATCTGCTCTTCATTCATGTTTCATGCCTTGGTGGTCTGGACCAAAGTGATCAAGTCCAAATGTTGAAATGGGTCTTCAGAGCCAAGCCCATGAAAGTGTTTGATCAGGCTTAATACTTGGGGCTTGATTTCTCTGTCTCCGACAGGAATCTGGACGTCACGACGTTCCCCGTAATTTGAAGGATAATAAAAATCCTTCAAGGACTGAGCGCCCTGCATTCTCTAGAACTATTCTTCCATTCTCTGCATTTGTTCCCGCTACCTTTGAAACATCTCCTGTGGATTTTGAGGCAGAGGAAGTTTTTGATCGGCCATGGGATCAATTTGGCCAAAATTTAATCTACGCCTCCTAGAATACTCTAGTGGTCCTTATAATCGGGGATTCAATGACCTCCTTCCAAGCATAAACTAGGAAGAGGTCGGAAGGACTAGGGATAAGAACCCTGTAACACAACAAAACAAGCCTGTCCTTAAGTGGGGTAGCCTAAGGATCTACAGACTCTCAGAATCCATCTTAAGATTATAGACGATTTACCATACTTGCGTCCAATCAATCCAACCAATTAGAAGGAGGGACTGGGGAGAAGGTTCTTCCTTTGTCTTGCGCCTCCAGTTCCTAGTGTACCCCCCAGCCGCGGTTGTTTGACGTTACTCCCCTAGCTAGACATCAGATTGATTGGTACAAGCAAGTTAATTATAAACAATCTCAGACTGGGTCCCGAAGAGCGAATCGTCCTTAAGGCCAATGTCTACTTGATTTTATTTAGGCATGGGATTGTAGTGCTTATGGAATGTGGTGGGCCCTTAAGATGGGTTGTCCCCTTAATGATCGATTGAGATTGTGTGAGTACGTGCACAACCAGGGTTTTCAAGCAAGATTATTTTTGATGAGTAGATTTTAAAGTTCAAATCTTGCTTAAGTAGCTTTTAGGGTTTGAAAATAGGTTAATTCAATCAAGTTTCGAGGTAATCCAGAAGTTCAAACATGGGTAAAGATCTTTTCCTTTTGTAATCAAAAGTAAAGTGGAGTGCCTGATATTGACCTAAATTGAAAACCCTATAGGGAAGCTACTTGGTGAGTTGAATTTTGGTTAAGTGGTGCGACCCAAACAATTCAATCAATTGACCAAAATTGCACCACTAAGTTAGGCACACAAGATGATTAACCTAGACTAATTTCTACTCTTTTATATGTTGATTTGCATGTACCGGTTCCACAGATCAGAATCTTGGTTGAGTAGATAAAAATCAATTAGGTTATGTGCCTTGAATGTAGGTGTATGTAGTGTGTATGTTTGATTTATCCCACAAGAAGTATCTTTTTGTTAATTTTTTTTACAAGGGTGAGATGAATATGGGTGGAAATCCAAGCAACCAAACTAACCCTAGGATTTATGCAAACACCTAGGTTAATTGGGGTTTGAATTAGTGTTGTGAAATGAAATCTATGGAGGGGGAAGAATGGGGAGCACTTATAGTTGTCTTCAACTGTACTTTACTCTGATCTACCGCTTAAAGATTCCTTGTTGAGGTACCTGTGAAACAATAGACGAGAAATAAAGCAAGTTAGAAAACAAAAAAAAGTACGTGAAATGCGAAAAGAAAATCGAGAATCATTGCCTCCCTGGCAACGATGCCAAAATATTGAAGCAGAAAACTACGCGATCGGAGTTGGATTTGAAAAACCCATCATTGTAGTTCGATTTGCGAAGCAATCCGTCAACAGATAAAATTTAACCTAAATTCGTAAAAAAATTTTGAGTCGAACACAGGGAGGCTATGTCGATCTAAAATCTGCGATTATACTTTTTTGGTATTTTTGTTTAAAAGTGAGATAATCATAATGGAACTAATATTAACACTGAGAGAGAGAGAGAGAACAATCACTTGATTTATGAATAATGTTTTTATAGCTAGAAAGCGGGAAATGATTACAACTAGAAAGCAGGAAATTCTATTCTAGAAAGCGATAAAAAGAAGGGAGAGAGATGTTATCCTCCTCAACGGTTGCTTGGAGGACGAGCCGGACAGAGCGACACCTAGAAGACGAAGGATGGGGTGGGAAGAAGGAGGACGAAGCAAGAAGAAGTGGGAATGAGGTAGAATGCCGTCGTCGTCACGGGATCCACTTCCGGAATAGGGGTGAGAAAACTTTGGATTTGGCTCTAAAGGAGCATCCCAGGTGTGGGACAAGCTTCTCTAGAGCTTTGGAGAGAGAGAGAGGTGAAGGAAGGGATGAGAATTTCGTAGGGTAGGGGTCTCCTTTTATAGTTGCAAGGATTGGGGGCAATTTGGTCATTACATATTCAAAACATTAAATGAGGGGGTCTTTAGTGACAGAATTAAGCGTCATTAACAACCTGATCGTGGCCTTACGTGCGCACCCACCCACGCACCCTTTCCTCTTCAGTGTAACCGCACTTGCTCATGTGTTTGCGCTGGATTGCGGGTGCAATCCACGCCCTCTGGGTGCGCCACGTAGCCCGCATATGTGCCGTTCACCATGCATCCAACGGATGCAATCCACTGCACTCGCTCCCCTGTTGAATTGAGGCACTAGAAGAGGCTCAAACCCGCAACCTCTATCTCGCATGCAGCTGCATGACCATTGCACCAAGGCCAAGAGTTGGTCACGGGTTTATCCAAAGCACGCACGCTTGTGACCATTAGATCAAGAATGGCCCAGATTTGGCAATCATTTGAAGAGGAGAGCAGTGGGCGTTCATGGTCAGTATTGGGCGGTTGGGATGGCACCACGTGTGCCATCCTGACCGTCCATCTTTTGTGACTTGTAGAAGGTGCCACAGATGTCGGATGGACCGATTTTCATGCCATTAGGCCACGATCGTTGATCTAAACCCATTGTGCAGTCAGATTTGTCATCTGAGGTACGAATTGATACCATCTTGGCCCTTGATTTTTGAGCTTTCTTGAACTATATCTGGTGCTACAGCTGTCCGATAGGGGCGATCTTGGAGTCGTTGAACTCCAGCCGTCGCCCTGATCAGATCTGTACGGTTGAATCCTTAGTCCAAGGCCCTAATTAAAAGTCACCCTGTCTTTGGCTATAAAAGGTGACACTTTTTATACAATTTGTACAATTTGACTTGAATGCATGACTATGCATGTTATGTAATATTTACGATGCATGATAGTAATATGGTACTAAGAATATACATTAATAGACATTTTTAGCTATTTAGATGTATACACATCACAGGAGCAGCAACTGCTACTGTCATGGACAACAGATTAGCCACTAGATGGGCTGAGTCGGCTGGTCTGAATTTGGAGTTTCAGCTAGGATGTGAAGTTTAATGAAGCTAACTTGTTATGTACTGTTAGAAATTAATGAGGACAAGCATTCATGTACTTTAGATTAATTGGATTTCAACTAGAATTGCTTGTAAATTTTGTTTAAATTCTTTGTCAACCATTTGAGTTTATATTAACTGTCTAATGATGAGAATTATAATGAAATTTAAAGTCAAAAATCATGTTTAAGAGTTCAAACATGTTTCAGACAATGTGTTGGGTAATCTTGAATGTCTATACTAGAACTCTTTTCAAGGCCTTAGGTTCCCCTTAGAAACACTCTTCAAGGCCTTACTTTGTTGAATTTTGTATATAAATAAAACCATATAAAATTTTCAAAAAAATAAAATAAATGTGTCTTGGTTAAGATTAGATATATTTTTAGGTGTGCCAAGTTTCAAGATATTCTAAACCTTCAGCTTGGTAGAACACGCCAGCCAACGGTTCAGTATACCTCGGAACTTAATAAAAGAACCAAATATCAAAAATATCAAAAACAACTCTTCTCTCTCATCTCTTTCTTTCTCTCATCCCCTATCTCTAATATATATATAACCCATAAAAATTCGAAAATACACAAAAATACCATGTATACTATGTATATACTTGTATATATTAATTAAACCTAAGTTATATGTATATAATATATAATATGTAAAAATATCTATAAATAGCTTATATATGTATTATATATAGTAAATTAAGTATTTAGAATAATTTAATTTATATATAACTTTATTGTATTATTTTAAATTAATTTATATAACTTAAATGTATAATAACTAAGTAATTATACAAACCTATTTAAATGTACATATCTGTATGTAATACTGTACATATGTATATATATATCTATTATAAATAATATTATATCTGTAATTTAACTTAATTATATATATAAAGTAAATAATTAAGTTATTAAGTTAATGAGGTAATTTATTAAGTTAAAATAAAATAAATTAGTAATTTAAGTTAATACTGAGCTAAATTATATTGTATACTTGTAATTTATTATATTAAGTAATTTCAACCAATTTAAACTATATTTATACTGTATTATAGTGTTTATAGTTTGTTTATATGTAAACATAACTAAAACATGTATTTAAATGGAAATAAATTAAAATAAAGTTGATAAAATATCATAAAAGTATGGAATAAATAATTTATTATGTATATTAATACTGTATTAAGTCAATTTGATAATTAATTAACTAATTTATACTTTAATTAACGAATTAACACATAATTTGACATGTATAAACAGTCAACTTTACCTAATTTAATTATATAATAAACTAACTTATTGTTGTAAAGTAATTACAGAATTATGTAGCCCTATGTAAGGGCTTTACAATCCTATAATTTAATTTTAATTTATATTAAATTATGGCCCTCAAATCAAGAGCCAAATTCATGAAATCAAAACAGCATCTGACGCTGCACAGGGCAATTTGGGTGCTGAAGATAGCGCCACATCGGTAGCTTTCAAGCGCCTGCAGCGCTATAAGTTGAATTTGTCTCCTAGGCCTCTTAGTCGTCAGGTGTCGGGCACCATTACACACACATACCTCTCTCTCTCGATTTGACATGAGCATGCAGTACATGAATGGTGTGTAGTGCATGTACTGCATGGGCCAAGGGCTATGACTGTGCATGGGCCTGATTGGGCCCATTAATGAGCATTGAACCGATAAAATACATCTAATTAACAACTAGGGTGACCCTAGTAGAAGTCTGGTCCCACCCAGAAATTGGTGCTGGGTATCCCTCGAAAAGGCCATCCACCCACTAAACTAAACTTTTGGGTTAAAGTTGAACCAAATCGGTCCGAGAGAGAGTTCTGAACCGGTTAAGTGTTGTGTTGCCTGTTGAATGAGTGACGACTAAGTGTTGAACCCCGTTGTGCCTTAGTGTGCTTTTGTGTGTGACTGCATGTATATATATGTGTGTTGTGTGCATATGTATATGTGGGTCTGTATATATATATGTATATAGTATATAAAGTATATGTATAAAAATAATATAATATAATGTAAATAAATAATGTATACTGTAAATAATATAGTATAGTATATATAAGCGTATATAGAGTAGAATGTTTGAGCTCTTATGCAAATATACAAAACATGGCCTTTAGTGACATATTCATCCGTCACTGTATATGTGTATATATATGTTAGTATAGATAGTTATTTTACCTTATGTAATGTATATAATTTTACTAAGGATTTAGTAACACTTATATATGTTACTGTATATTATATTTGTTACTATAGATATTAGTATGTTATAGTGATTTAGTATAGTAGATATTACTAACTATTTTTGTACCTATACTTAGGTATTAAATATATTAGTTGTAAATAATTAATATAGAGTAATTATACATGGTTTTTGATGCTTGTTTATGTATACATGTTTTTAAGCATTGTAATGTATTTTTTATTCATTCTTTTGTACATAATTAGTTAATTCATGCAATCATTTGATTCTTTCATTCATACTTGTAAATAAAATCAACATTTTTGGAATTAAAGAATATTTTTGGATTTAGAGAGTGATGTATATCAATAACTGCCTCCCAGTGAATGACTTGGAATAAACCAGTAAAAATTAAGTAAATAAATAAAATTGATGCGGCATCGGTTTGCATTTGTGATATATACTACAACAATGACATTTAAAACCCCTTTTTAGTATGAACCAGTCGTCGACAATCGATCGGGTTCTGACATTGGCTCTCCTAAAGGGGGTTCATCCCAAGATTGGACTAGAGCAATCACAAATCTCATCCTCAATTTTGACAACTTTCCAAGTAAAAACTTACCCGGGTCCTTATCCTTAACATCTTGGAGTCAATCCAATAAATACTTGCTAAGATCTTCAATCATTTGAATCAGAGGCTCCAATTCTTCAGTGTAAAGTGTTGACTAAGCTTCTAAAGATTAAATAGTGTTCTCTAAGTTAGCCAACACCGTATCTTGGATCTGATTTACCTGAACCAAATGGTTTGGTTTAGGGTTGGTTGGGTTTGGGTTCAGTCCAGGGGAATCAAAAAATTAAGGTTCCTGGGGCCCTCCCTTATACTAGGTCATTTCGGGTTGTTCATAGAAGGGTGGTGACCTATAGGCAGTGTAATCTTGGGGAGGGTGTGGGTTGTTGTTACGAACGTGGCTTCAAGACGTATTTTAAGACGTCTAGGAGGTGGCCCAGACGTCTGACCAGACATCTGGAACCCCTTCCAGACGTCTGGGATTCATTTTCTGCGGCACGCGCGATTTCGCCTGCGCTCCCGCAGACCTGCGACGTCTTTTTCCCTCTCTTCCTGCGAGCGCAGGCTGCGCCCCTCTCTCTCGCTATCTCTCCCCGCGCGGCTTTAAAAAGGGCCCTCGCCCTCTCCCTCACTCTCATCACCTCCGCTCCTCCTTCTTCTTCCAGCGAGAGCGAGCGCGAGCGAGCGGCGGCAGCGACAGCCGCGGTGAGTGCGGGAGGAGGTGATGCGTGAGGGAGGAGGCGTCGGCCGTGAGGGCTCGAGCCTGCCGGGGCAGCGGGAGCCGGCCGGCGGGGGCGCAGCAGACGTGGGGTGACGTAGGAGGCCTGCTGCAGCTCGAGCAGCAGGTGGACGAGACGCGGCGCGGCCGTGAGTCGCGGGCAGAGGGCGAGTCGCGCTCTGATTCAGGAAGTTTTTCCAGAATCAGACGTCTGGGCTTCCAACTAGACGACGGGGAAGACGTCTGGAGGACTATCCATACGTCTGGTAAGTAAGTTATTTTTCATACTTCCTCCTTCTCTTCGACCGTCTGTACTGAGAGCGAGGAATGGGTACGCACAGGTTCTGAGATTCGCATCCAACGTGAATCAGACGTCTGGCAGCGGTGCCAGACGACTGGAGGGACTTCCAGACGTCCGGGGTGACCACCAGACGTCTGGGAACTAGGCCAGACGCCCCCGCAGGCTTCTGGACGTCTGAGAGACTACGCAGGACAAGGTACCATCTGATCCCATTTTTTAAGACGTCTGGAAGAAGTTCCAGACGTCTGATTTTGCACTGTTTCGTCGTTTTCGACCCGTTTAGGGCCCGTTCGGAGTCCGTTTTCCGCGTTTCAAGTTGCGACCTTTTTGGAATAAGATCCTCTACCCGTCTACAGTGATTAGATACTGTTTTGAGAAACTCTTTGTGTTTGATCCTTGTGATAGGACCCCGTTCCATTGCAGTCTCGAGGGTTGCGGAGGCACGCGGGATTCCCGACCACGCCCCCAGTACTCCTGTTGTAACTGGTAGAGTGGCTTTTAAGTTTATTAGTATAATCTGCTAAATTATGGAACCATAAATAGAACCTAGGACATTGCATGAATCCTAGGAATGAGAAACTAGAATGAATGGTAGATCCTAGGGTGTTGCATGAATCCTAGGGCTGGAAAACTAGATTGTATGATAGATCCTAGGGTATGGCATGAATCCTAGGATGGGAAAACTAGTGGAATATACGAATACTACAGTCTTGGAAAAATGGAAAGGATCAAATAGCTTCCTGTAAATTGATTTAACAGCTGCCTGTTATATATAAATACACGTGATTGAGAACATGGATTGTATGAACGTGAAATTGGAAAGGTGAAACCTGAATGTGCTGAGTTAAAAGAGCTGGAACCCTACGGGGAATTTGGAGTAGAACTCCTAGAAGGTGAATGGAATAGAATTGGGGAAGTGAGATGGCCCTTGAGTACGGAGTACCAAGGAGAGCGACTGTCCCCTGTTTAGTGCAGAGTGGAGCCAGCCGCCCCAGGGACCCGGGGTTAGGTCTGGCCACTTTGTACTGACTTGCTGGCCCTCGTGTACGTAGTACCGAGGAGAGCTACTAGTGTAGGGCGAGTACTAGCTACCCCACGGGCCCCGGGGTTCTGCTAGCTCACCTACACCGACTTGTTAGGCCCACTGGGCAAACCAGGGTAGTCAGGCGAGGGTGCGCGGATTGTGGAGGGGCAAGGCCCCTGTTTGGTTACTGTGGAGGGGTTGGACCCCTGTTACTGAGAGGGCTCTGCCCTGTACTGGTTCCGTGCTGTGCTTTGGGGCGCACCCGTTAACGGAAACGACTGACCACGTGCCAGTGCGGGTTAGCTACCTGTGCGTTTATCGCGCGTGCCGTAGTCACCGTTACATCTGTCCGTGACCTTGGGGTGGTTGACTGAGAGTAGGATCACCACGGGGGACTCTCCTGGCCAAGAGAGCACCACGTGCTACTTCTACTATTCGGAAAAGACTGCAATCAAGATCGTTCCCACGAGGAACATTCGAGATCAAGTGAAGGATCTGAGAAATAGATAAATTTTGAAACAATAGAAAGACGTAAATAAAGGAAGAAAGGAAATTAAAACATCTACTGTACACTTTACTGTTTATTTAGTTTAGCTGCCACTCTACTCAGCGTTTCGCTGACGTGTTACACTCGTTACTTTTCAGGACCAGGTGTTGAACAGCCAGGGTCAGCGACTGCAGAGGACGCTGGGCCAAGTAGGGTCCAGTAGAGTTACCACTACTCTTTTGTACCTCTTTTGTTTCCGCTGTAGTGAGTAGTTTTTGTTACTCTCTGTACTTTTCTTTACTCGTAGTTCTTGTTATGTTATAAATGTTGTTCTACTGTTGTGGTGGTACATGCTGTAGTAGTTCTTTTTCTTACTGCTGTATTTTGTTACTGCTAGTTATATTTCATGTTGAATGTGGTTTATTTTACTGCTCTTTTGGTTACTTCCTCGTTGGACGACTAGGTCTTGGGATTAGTCGAGTCGGTCCAGTTCTCGTGTCTCGTAGGGACTCGGGAATCGGGTCGTTACAAGATGGTATCAGAGCAAGGTCGTCTCGAGAAGTGAATCAACTGACTAGAAAATAACCAATTCACATGTCTATAACTAGAGTAGCCACCACAACATATCTTTTGACATGAGCTCTTAGACGTTTCCGTTAGGTATCGTTCCATAGTGACGTGTTCCGTTTTGTTTCGCGTCTCCTTGCAGGAGATCCTCGTCGTGGGACTGGTGAGGCGGGCCGCAGGCGCGGCCGAGGACGAGGTCGGTGAGGTGGGCGTGCTGTTGCTGATGCCTCAGTGGACCAGCCACTACTCCCGGGCGTCCAGGCCTAGGACCTCGCCCAGCTGATACGGGATATTGTGCGAGAGGAGCTCCACCCACTGCCCCGAGCGCCTCACCCTGGGGCTGCGGAGGGGGAGTCCTCTGTGGGACCACCCGACGGACGTGGCGCTAGACACGGGGGAGGGGATGGGCCGTCGCAGCCCCTACCTTCCTCCGATACTTCTGTGCACGAGGCACCGTTGCCTGGAGGTGCACCAGCATCCCCACTGCAGCGCCACTCAGAGCTCTTCGGGCAGTTCCGGAAGCTGAAGCCCCCCTCCTTCAAGGGGGATGAGGACCCAACCGAGGCAGAGGACTGGCTCGAGCAGTTGGAGAAGATTTTCGACACCCTTCACCCCCCGGTAGAGTGCCACGTGGCCTTTGCCACGTACCAGCTGGAGAGTGCGGCACACAGGTGGTGGAGGGCGGTCCGGGGACAGGAGAGGGTCGAGCTGACCTGGGATCGGTTCGTCACCCTCTTCTGTGAGCAGTACTTTCCCCAGACGTGGTAGGACCAGAGGAGGCTGAGTTCCACACTCTCCACCAAGGGACGATGACCATGAGCACGTATCGCACGCGTTTCCTGGAGCTGTCCCGCTTTGCAGCGACAGCGGTAGCTACTGAGGAGGAGTGCCTTTGGAGGTTCACCGAGGGGCTTCGGCCTGTGATTCGGGGGTATGTCAAACCCCTGAAGCTGCTTACGTTTTCGAAGGTGGTGGAGGTAGCTATGACCTACGAGGAGACCAACCCATCCGCGCAAGACACTGACGGCGGGCAGAAGAGGCCCTTTCAGCCAGACTTTCCACAGGGCCGGTGAGAGAGGAGGCACGTGGCGTCTGCAGGAGAGCCGTCACGTTTTACCGGGCCATCAGTGGCCTTTGGGGGCCCTCGACAGGGGCCAGTCGCCAGCACCGGACCCCCGCCCAGCCAACAGCAGGGACCCACTGAGGGCGGGAGTCGGGTTCCCCTCTGTTACCAGTGTGGCCAGCCGAGCCACATCAGGAGGGACCGCCCGTCTAGGGCAGGAGGTCAGCACTGGAGGGCGCGCAGGAGGTCGCGATTCCTAGGCGCGAGGAGGATACCAGCCAACACCTGCCCGTCCGACGCAGAGTGTGGCTGCTTCGTCCGCACCTAGAGCTGAGGGGCGTATCAACGTCCTGACACATAGGGATGCCAGAGCTTCGGGCTCGGTAGTGGCAGGTATGGTTTCAGTTTCCGGCAGACTCGTTTACACACTTTTCGATTCCGGCGCTACACACTCGTTTGTCGCAGCCAGTTTCGCAGTTAGTTTGGGCCAGGATTATTTGCTGTTAGAGAATCCATTAGTAATCAGAGGCCCGAGTGGTCAACTGTTTGTAGCTGAGGAGGTGTATACGGATTGCGAGGTCAGTGTCGGGGGAAATATCCTGCCAGCTGACTTGATTATGATACAGATGGAAGACTTTGGCGTAATTCTGGGGATGGACTGGCTGTCCGCTTACCACGCCTTGGTAGACTGTTTTGAGAGGAAGATTGTCTTCTCCATGCCGGAGTTGCCTTCTTTCGAGTTTCACGGATAGCCAGTGGACGGAGGCTTCAGGTGCATTTCGGTACTTCGGGCGGCGAGACTTTTGAGCCAGGGGTGTGAGGGCTTCCTAGCTTGTGTAGTGGCAGAGCCCAGCCCTGTGGCAGACTTCCAGAGCATCCCGGTGGTCAGAGAGTACCCTGACGTGTTTCCAGACGAGTTACCAGGACTACCGCCCGAGCGCGAGGTCGAGTTTGAGATCTCGCTAGTACCAGGGACCAGCCCCATCTCCACCGCGCCATACAGGATGGCACCGCTTGAGCTACGAGAGCTCAAGTCTCAGTTGCAGGACCTTTTGGAGAAGGGTTTCGTGAGGCCCAGTGTGTCTCCCTGGGGAGTCCCGGTACTGTTTGTGAAGAAGAAGGATGGTACCCTACGCCTTTGTGTGGACTATCGACAGCAGAATAGGGTCACCATCAAGAACAGATATCCGCTGCCGAGGATCGACGACTTGTTTGACCAGTTGCGGGGTGCCACGGTGTTCTCCAAGATCGACTTAAGGTCTGGATACCACCAGTTGAGGATCAGGGAGGCAAACGTCTCCAAGACAGCTTTCCGCACTCGGTACGGACACTACGAGTTTTTGGTCATGCCATTTGGGCTGACCAATGCCCCCGCTGCTTTCATGGACCTGATGAACCGGGTGTTTAGACCGTACTTGGACCAGTTCGTGGTGGTATTCATTGATGATGTATTCATTTATTCTAGAGATCAGACGCAGCATGGACAGCACTTGCGGATGGTTCTGGACACTCTGAAACGGCGTAGCTGTATGCCAAATATAGCAAGTGCGAGTTCTGGTTGGGGAGGTGACCTTCTTAGGTCATGTGATCTCTGGAGACGGCTTGGCGGTGGACCCAGCCAAGGTTGAGGCAATGCTTACGTGGGAGAGACCGCGTTCAGTCACTGAGATTCGCAGTTTCCTGGGATTGGCAGGCTACTACAGACGATTCATCAGAGGTTTTTCACAGATCGCGCATCCTATGACACAGTTGACCTGGAAGGACTTGCCCTTCACTTGGATAGATGCCTGCGAGGCGTGTTTTCAGGAGCTGAAGGAGAGGTTGACCTCGGCTCCCGTGCTCACCATCCCTGACAGTAGTGGCGGGTTCATTGTGTACACGGATGCCTCCTTGCAGGGGTTAGGAGGTGTGCTCACAGAGGGGTCACGTTGTCGCTTACGCTTCGCGGCAACTGAAGCCCCATGAGCATACCTACCCTACCCACGACCTAGAGTTGGCAGCTGTCGTCTTCGTGCTGAAGAACTGGAGGCACTACCTGTACGGTGAGACCTTCGAGATTTTCACAGATCACAAGATCCTCAGATACCTTTTTGATCAGAAGGAGCTCAACATGAGATAGAGACATTGGTTGGAGCTCCTGAAGGACTACGACTGCAGCATCTCCTACCACCCGGGAAAGGCCAATGTGGTGGCTGATGCCTTGAGCCGTAAGGCGCCCGCACACTTGGCCAGTTTACAGTTACAGAGTTGGAGCCTTTTGGAGGAGGTGGGCAGTTGGCGAACCCTGAAGTTACTGGGGCACTGTGGGGCAGTGACGGTGACACGACAGACTAGGCCAGAGCTGATAGACCGCATCATCACAAGACAGATGGCCGATCCGTACTTGCAGTCCTTGCACGATAGAGTACTGTCAAGAGACCCAGGGGACTTCTCTTTCACAGACTAGGTGCTATGCTTGAGGAGACGGTTGTGCGTTCCCAGAGACGAGGAGCTATTGAGAGAGCTCATGACTGAGGCACACGGTTCCAGATTCACCATACATCCCGGAAACACAAAGATGTACCACGACTTGAGACGCGAGTTTTGGTGGAGGGGGATGAAGCGGGATGTGGGTGAATTCGTGCAGCAGTGCTTAGTGTGCCAGCAGGTGAAAGCCGAGCATCATAGGCCTGTAGGGCCGCTACAGCCACTTCTAGTGCCAGAGTGGAAGTGGGAGAGCATCACCATGGACTTGGTGGTGGGCTTACCTGTTACCCAGCGAGGACACGACGCTGTCTGGGTAATTGTGGATAGACTGACGAAGACGGCATGATTCTTGCCGATCCGAGTCACTTTGGGACCAGCACAGTTGGCAGTGAGGTATATCCGCGACGTGGTATGACTACACGGAGTTCCGTGGGAGATCGTATCCGACCGGGATACCTGCTTTACGTCCCAGTTTTGGGCTGAGTTTCAGCAGGCCCTGGGGACGCGGTTGAGGTTTAGTACAGCTTACCACCCCCAGACGGACGGACAGTCTGAGCGCACGATACAGACACTTGAGGACCTTTTGCGTGCCTGTGTACTGGACTAGAGGGGCTCTTGGGAGGAGCACCTGCCCGTGGCGGAGTTTGCATACAACAACAGTTATCACTCGAGCATCGGCATGGCTCCCTACGAGGCTCTGTACGGACGGAGGTGTATGGCACCCTTGAGTTGGGTTGAGGTGGGGACCAAATGGGAGGTTGGCCCCAGGTTGATCCGGCAGAGTCAGGAGGTAGTCGAGCAGATCCATAGGCGACTCCGCGCTGTCAGGAGCAGACAGAAGAGCTACGTGGATCGGAAACGCAAAGAGGTGCAGTTCGAGGTTGGGGATCACGTCTTTCTTCGTGTTTCGCCCATGAAGGGCCTGCAGCGGTTTGGGGTGAGAGGGAAGCTCGCGCCGAGGTTTGTGGGGCCCTTTGAGGTCCTGGAGCGAGTTGGACCCATTGCTTACAGGCTTGCCCTCCCTCCCCAGCTTTCTAGTGTGCACGACGTGTTCCACGTGTCCAACCTCCGGAAGTACGTAGCCGATCCCAGTCATGTACTGAGTCATGAGAGCATCGAGGTGGACGACAACCAGACCTATCCCGAGCGGCCAGTGCAGATTCTAGACCGAGCCGTCCACAGTTTGAGACGAAAGCAAGTGCCCCTGGTAAAGGTTTTGTGGAGGAGACAGCGGTATGAGGAGGCTACCGGGGAGCCTGAGGCGGCAATGCGGGAGCGGTACCCGAAACTCTTCGCGGGTACGTCTTTTCGGATCGGCTTCGGTCCTCTTTGAGTTCGTTATGCTTTTATATGATGTTTTCCCGCACCCTAGTTAGCGTAAGTTTCGGGGATGAAACTTCCTTTGAGTTTGTTATATTGTTACGAACGCGGCTTCAAGACGTATTTTAAGACGTCTGGGAGGTGGCCCAGACGTCTGACCAAATGTCTAGAACCCCTTCCAGACGTCTGGGATTCGTTTTCTACGGCACGCGTGATTTCGTCTGTGCGCCCATAGACCTGCGACGTCTTTTTCCCTCTCCTCCTGCCGGCGCAGGCTGCGCCCCTCTCTCTCGCTCTCTCTCCCCGCACGGCTTTAAAAAGGGCCCTCGCCCTCTCCCTCACTCTCATCACCTCCGCTCCTCCTTCTTCTTCTTCCAGCGAGTGCGAGTGCGAGCGAGCGGCGGCGGCGACAACCGCGGTGAGTGCAGGAGGAGGTGCTGCGCGAGGGAGGAGGCGTCGACTGTGAGGGCTCGAGCCTGCCGGGGCAGCGGGAGTCGGCCGGCGGGGGCGCAGCAGACGCGAGGTGACGCGGGAGGCCTGCTGCAGCTCGAGCAGCAAGTGGACGAGACGCAGCGCGGCCGTGCGTCGCGGATGGAGGGTGAGTCGCGCTCTAATTCTGGAAGTTTTTCCAGAATCAGACGTTTGGGCTTCCAACCAGACAACGGGGAAGACGTCTGGAGGACTGTCCAGACATCTGGTAAGTAAGTTATTTTTCGTACTTCCTCCTTCTCTTTGACCGTCCGTACTGAGAGCAAGGAATGGGTACGCACAGGTTCTGAGATTCGCATCCAACGTGAATCAGACGTCTGGCAGCGGTGCCAGACGACTGGAGGGACTTCCAGACGTCCGGGGTGACCACCAGACGTCTGGGAACTAGGCCAGACGCCCCCGCAGGCTTCTGGACGTCTGAGAGACTACGCAGGACAAGGTACCATCTGATCCCATTTTTTAAGACGTCTGGAAGAAGTTCCAGACGTCTGATTTTGCACTGTTTCGTCGTTTTCAACCCATTTAGGGCCCGTTCGGAGTCCGTTTTCCACTTTTCGAGTTGCGTCCTTTTCAGAATAAGATCCTCTACCCGTCTATAGTGATTAGATACTATTTTGAGAAACTCTTTGTGTTTGATCCTTGTGATAGGACCCCGTTCCATTGCAGTCTCGGGGGTTGCGGAGGCACGCGGGATTCCCGACCACGCCCCCAGTACTCCTGTTGTAACTGGTAGAGTGGCTTTTAAGTTTATTAGTATAATCTGCTAAATTATGGAACCATAAATAGAACCTAGGACATTGCATGAATCCTAGGAATGAGAAACTAGAATGAATGGTAGATCCTAGGGTGTTGCATGAATCTTAGGGCTGGAAAACTAGATTGTATGATAGATCCTAGGGTATGGCATGAATCCTAAGATGGGAAAACTAGTGGAATATACGAATACTGCAGTCTTGGAAAAATGGAAAGGAACAAATAGCTGCCTGTAAATTGATTTAACAGCTGCCTGTTATATATAAATACATGTGATTGAGAACATGGATTGTATGAACGTGAAACTGGAAAGGTGAAACCTGTGCTGAGTTAAAAGAGCTGAAACCCTACGGGGAATTTGGAGTAGAACTCCTGGAAGGTGAATGGAATAGAATTGGGGAAGTGAGCTGGCCCTTGAGTACGGAGTACCAAGGAGAGCGACTGTCCCCCTGTTTAGTGCAGAGCGGAGCCAGCCGCCCCAGGGACCCGGGGTTAGGTCTGGCCACTTTGCACTGACTTGCTGGCCCTCGTGTACGTAGTACCGAGGAGAGCTACTAGTGTAGGGCGAGTACTAGCTACCCCACGGGCCCCGGGGTTCTGCTAGCTCACCTACACTGACTTGTTAGGCCCACTGGGCAAACCAGGGTAGTCAGGCGAGGGTGCGCGGACTGTGGAGGGGCAAGGCCCCTGTTTGGTTACTGTGGAGGGGTTGGACCCCTGTTACTGAGAGGGCTCTGCCCTGTACTGGTTCCGTGCTGTGCTTTGGGGTGCACCCGTTAACGGAAACGACTGACCACGTGCCAGTGCGGGTTAGCTACCTGTGCGTTTATCGCGCGTGCGTAGTCACCGTTACGTCTGTCCGTGACCTTGGGGTGGTTGACTGAGAGTAGGATCACCACGGGGGACTCTCCCGGCCAAGAGAGCACCACGTGCTACTTCTACTATTCGGAAAAGACTGCAATCAAGATCGTTCCCACGAGGAACATTCGAGATCAAGTGAAGGATCTGAGAAATAGATAAATTTTGAAACAATAGAAAGACGTAAATAAAGGAAGAAAGGAAATTAAAACAGCTACTGTACACTTTACTTTTTATTTAGTTTAGCTGCCACTCTACTCAGCGTTTCACTGACGTGTTACACTCGTTACTTTTCAGGACCAGGTGTTGAACAGCCAGGGTCAGCGGCTGCAGAGGACGCTGGGCCGAGTAGGGTCCAGTAGAGTTACCACTGCTCTTTTGTACCCCTTTTGTTTCCGCTATAGTGAGTAGTTTTTGTTACTCTCTGTACTTTTCTTTACTCGTAGTTCTTGTTATGTTATAAATGCTGTTCTACTGTTGTGGTGGTACATGCTGTAGTAGTTCTTTTTCTTACTGCTGTATTTTGTTACTGCTAGTTATATTTCATGTTGAATGTGGTTTATTTTACTGCTCTTTTGGTTGCTTCCTCGTTGGATGACTAGGTCTTGGGATTAGTCGAGTCGGTCCGGTTCTCGTGTCTCGTAGGGACTCGGGAATCGGGTCATTACAGTTGTAATCATCATATCCTTCTTGATTGTAGATCATATTAAGTTGTCCATAGGAGGGCAGTGATCTATAATCGATGTAGCTTGGAGAAGGATAAAAATCATGGTGTCTAGGGTTAGACCCTGAAAATGGAGATCTAGAATTGTATCCCCAATCAAAGTTATCCCAACTAATGGATGAATGGTCATAAGTTGGGTCGGGATAGTAATCATCTTGGGAATAAGTAGTGGTAGGAGGGTAGGAGTGGAAATACGAGTAGGATGTGGAAGGATCCATGGAAAAGCGAGAGGAAAGAGAAAAGAAAGGTGACATGAAATACAAACAATCAAACTTGTCCTTAGGGGGGGCAACCTAAAGATCTATCGACTCTCAGAACCCATCTTGAGATGAAAGAAACGATTTGGTCTACTTCTTTGCAGTCAATCCAACCAGTTAGAGGGAGGGATTGGGGAGAAGGTTCTTCCTTTATCTTTCGCCTCAAGTTCCTTTGATACCCCCCAATCGCGGTCGTTTGACACTACTCCCTAGCTAGATACCAGATGGATCGATAGAAGTAAATTAAATGAAAATAATCTCGATTTGGGCCCCGAAGAGCAAGTCAAATCCTTAAGGTCAATGTCTACTTGATTTTTGTTAGGCTTAGGTTTGAATGTGCTCGGGAATGTGATGGACTCTTTTAATGGGTTGGGCCCTTAAAGATCAATTTCAATGTGTGTGTGTACATAACCAATGGTTTTCAAACAAGATTATTTTAGATGCAGTAAATTTTAGGGTTTAAATCTTACTTGGTAGCTTTTAGGATTCAACTTTTATATATATTCAGATAAGGTTTTGAGAGGTACACCAAGTTTTGAAAGTACAGGTGAAGATATATTCCTTTATAACTCAAAAGAATGTGGAGTGCCTAGTTAATTCCTAAAAGTTGAATCCCTAGGGCCAACTACTCAATGAATCACTTTTACCTTAAGTGGTGCAGCTAAAATAGCTCAATCAGTTGGCCTCTTGCACCACTTGATTAAGGCACACGAGATGATTAGCCTAATCAGATTTCTACTCACTTATGTGTATTAAGTTAGAGTGTTCTGAACCCACAGGTCAGATCCCGGCTAAGTGGTAGAATCAGATCATGGTGAGGTGCCTTGTGTATGTGTGGGTGTATAAAATGTGTAAATTACAGTTAATCCCACAAATTTTTTTTTCTTTTCTTTTTTATATGTGGGGTTAAGGTTGGTAGAGGTGGTAAACAAACAACCAGAACTAACCTTAGGGTTTATGAAAGCTCCTAGGTTAATTAAGGTTTGTGTTATTAGGTAGTGGAATGAAATCTAAGGGGGTGAGAGGTGGGGTACACTTACGAACCCTTCAACTGCACTTTACTCTAATCTATTGCTTTTGCCCACCTCGAGAAAGTACCTGCAATTACAATAAGAAAGGAGAGAAGTGAGATAAAAGATAAGTAAGGCAAAAAACACAGGAAATCAATGAGCATTGCCTCCCCGGCAACGACGTCAAAATGATGAACGTAATTTTGTATGCTAAAAGATTGAGTTAAAAACTCGTCGTTGTAGTTACGTAAAAATCTGCTATCAAATAAAATTTATAATCGAAACTTGTGTGAATCTCGAGTCGAACACACGGAGGTAAACATTTGATTAAAAATTGCATTTAGAATTATTTTTCACAAAGCAAATTAGCTGGTTGAAATTAATCTATGCAAGCTATTCTACTTAAATAATAAACAATAGAAGAGAGAGATAAAATAATATAAAGAAAGAGAACGATAGAGAGAGAATCAATCTTTCATAATTACATATCCATTACATCTACTTGCTACAACTATAAAGCTAGAAATCTACACTAGAAAGCAGTAAAAAGATAGGGATGAGAAAATTCTCCTCGACGGCTAGTTGGAGGACAAGCCGCGTTGACAGAGCGCTCAGATGATGGGGATGAGATGCTGGATGAGGGAGAACGGAGCTAGAAGACGGAGAACAAAGCTGGGCAACATAGCAGCAGGATCCGCTTCCAGAATGGTGGCGAGAAGATAACCACGAGATGCTCCACGAAGGGGGTGAGAAGATGGAAAATTATTTTACTCTAGCTCTAGTGGAGCATCCTGGGTATGGGACCAGCTCATAGAGGTTTAGAGGAGGTGAGAGGAGAAGGGAATGGATGAGAAAATATGTGGGAGGGTTAGCCTTTTTATAGTTATAGGAATGGCGACATAAAAGTCTTTTTCAAAGCTTATAATTTAATATAGGACCTTTACTGACGTTTATGAGTGTCACTGTATAGCGTACGTCGCTGAAGCTCACGTGGAAGGAGAGCCACTCATCGCTGATCACATGGCCCTCACGCTGCCACATCGATGCCCGTTGACCTTCGTTTGTTCCCCACTTCATCGCGCCCAAGTGATCTCAACCATCTAATCGTTTGATCGGACGGCTTAGATTGCACAAGCACAATTCATCTTCTGCGTTACGCGCACCCACGTGCGATGGCATATACGATATCACTTCATCACGCTCGTGCACACACTCCCTCATCCGATGCTCCTAGGCACGCCACATCACCTTCGTTGCTGTTCATCGTGCATCCTATGGTCCAATTTCATCTACACCTTCTCTCGCGGATTTAATCCGCTTGCCGCGAGTCGACTGCGCATCGCGCACTCACAAATGCAATACGCAACCGCAGCACCAAGTCTTCCAAATGGTCGCTTTTTGGTTTTAAGGTTGCAGCACTCTCAGCCGTTGGATGTCGATCCAATGGTCGAGAATGCGCAACCACTGATGAGGAGGAGGCCAGTGGTTGTGGGTGGCCTAGATGGCACCACATGGAGTCATCTAGGTCGTCCATTTTCCAATGCTTGTAGATGGTGTCACGATTTTCGGATTGAATCGATTTTCACACCGTTGGACTACAATCGTCGATCCAAACCCATCTGTGTGGTTAGATTTATCATCTGAAGTATGAATTTTCAACACCTTGACCCTTGACCTCTAATCTTTCTCAGACTGCATATGATGTTACGGAGGTCCGATTGAGGTGATGTCGGAAGAGTTGGACTCCGATCATTACCCTGATCAGATCCATACGGTTAGATATTCAATCTGAGACCCCAAAATGATATTGCTTTGTTCCCTAACCACAAAACAGGAAAATTAACCTATAATTTATACAAACTAATCTAGATGCATGATGACGCATGTTATACAATATTTATAATGCATGATGCTTCTATAGACCCAGGAACATGCATAAATAGGCATTTTAGGCCAATTAGATGTGTGCACATTAGTCAGAGTTGATAGTAGTAGTCGGTTGACTAGTTAGCGAACTGACCGACCAACTATGGAAGGCTGATACTACAACTTGTTCTTGTTTTACACCCTCCTCTCTCCCCTTTGTAGCCAGTCGACCGGCTCTTATGGCCACAGACTGGCTAATATGGTAACAACTGTTGTTACATCTCCAAAAGTTGTTCTTAAGATCTGTTCTTGGATTTGAAGGTGACCTTCACCTCGATTCATGAAGGAGTTTGCAGATAACTGGTGGGATTCATCTTCCACGATGTAAGGGCCTCATCATCTCATCGAGGAGGAGCAACAAGGTTTTCTTGGGACTTGTTTTAGAAGGCACCATGACGTGTGGTGCTACACCACACCACCTCGAATGTATAATTCCTCAACTCGTGGGATCCTGAAACGGGAGGAAACTAGTTCCTCCCATGTGGTTTCGGTCTAAGGTGTTTTTTATTTTTATTTACTTGATCATTTTATGGCATCGATGTGAAATTCAACTTTTATGGTAGTGGCATTTTGAAATTAATTTGATACCTTCCCAAATTAAACTAGTTTTTAGTTTATTTAAAGGGACATTCACATAGCTCTTGAGGAAGTTTAACTAGTTATGATTTTATAATACTTAGAACACTTGATGTAATGTAAACACCAGTTAAGCATCACTCTTAAGCCCAAAATCACATTTAGTTCCCAGGTTTTCCACATTGCATTATGGTATTAAGCTACATATAGGCATTCACTTGCATTTAGGGTTTAGGCATGCATTGCATTGTTTTCTTCTTATTTTTGTTTTAATACACTTCATTTCATTATCAAGATTGATTGCATTATGAAAACCACTTAAATCTTGGCAATGTGAAAGGTAGAAACCAAGAAGAAGAAGAAAGAGCTCTATTTCAGTTGGATCTTAGCTCAATCCAGCTCATCCCAATTGGATCCTAGCCTAACCCACCTCATCTCAGCTGGGTCTAGCTCATTCTTAGCTCCATCCAGCTCATGGTAGCTCAGTTCCATTTAGCTTAGCTACTAGTCCTCAACTAGCTAAAGTAAGTAAGCTAAAGAGTCACGAGCCAGCTCAGGTCAGCTCATGAAGACTCAACTCAGCTTAACTCAATTGAGCTTAGCCACTGGACCTAAGCTAGCTAGCTAAGAAGTCTTCAGGCATATCAGACTCAGCTCTCCTCAGCTCCAAATTAGTTGAGTCCAGCTCAACTTAGCTCACCCTACTTAGCCTAGTTACTAGCAAAGAACTAGCTAGTAGCTAAGCTCTCAAAAAGATTGCCTTCAGCTAAAGTATAGCTCCATGAAGCTTAAGATAGCTGCTTCTACTTAACCCTAGCTCTCCTACCTCTACTCCCCTACTAGCTAAGCTAGATAACCTAGCTCCATACCAAGCTAGCTACCTTAGCTCCTACCATTGCCGACCACCTCTCTCCTTAGCTCCACCAAAATCATCACCAACCCCTTTCTTCTTTGGCGCCAAAACCATAACTACCACCAACACTTTGCACCCTTTCACTAATGGCGCCAACATATGGTACCCTTCCACCATCATAACCACCCACAACCACCACTTAAGTTGGCACCAAAAATGCCCCTACAACCCTTCAAGTTAGAGCCAACTTAAGGGCCCATCTCCACCCTACGCATAACCCTAAAACATAATCCTAGCCCTCCCCTTTGGCACCAACTCCTAGAACCTAAAGTTGGCGCCAACCATACCTAGCCTAACCCTTAACCACCATCTCCACATCCCTCCTTTTGGTGCCAACATTCCTCCACCATGGATCTCCTAACCACCATTCCAAAACACATCCTAACCCTACATCAATATCCACACCACCTAACCTAGGGTTCCAAAGTTGGCTCCAACTTTGTCCCCTTCCCATCCTATTTATACCCCCATTAACTACCCCAAAATCCATCCTTGGCTACCTTAATTATTCTACCTAAACATCCACCATAGACGTCCAAGGAAGAAGGGAGAGTGAAGGTGATTAGGACTCCTTGTCTTCCTAGTGCCATCTTCCTTGGTCCAAAAGCCAAGGAGCACTTCTACTTGGGGACGGCTAGGCAGGAGAGGAGAGAGGCTGGTGGATGTCCACCCTTAGAGCATCATCAGAGGAGCATCATTTTGGGAGAAGGAAGAAGGATGCTTCTTCAAGTTCAGGAGCTTTTGTGCTTGGAGCAAAGGATACTTCTTCATTTTGGGAGTTTCGTTTCTTCTTTGTAGTGTCTTGTATAGTTGACTAAGTAGACAAAGCATTCCTCTACTTGAGAATTAAATTTTGTAAACTTTGCTACCTTTAATCCAATTGCCTTTCATTAATTATTATGCCTTATTGTCAAGTTAGTTTAATTCAATTTTTGTGCACCCAAGCCTTCTTTCTAATTACCCTAGGCCCATTGCCTAGGGTGAGCTTAGAAAGCTAGGACTTTCTTATTTCAATTGCTTAGGCATAGTTGTTTTTTGTTGCGCATATTTCACTCTTCATTATCCCAGATTTGAAAAACCCTAAAAATAATAAAAACTTCGAAAAAAGAAGATTTGAGAAAGCAAGAGAGAGAGAAGAAATTACTTGTATAACTAAGAATTAACCTTCTTGGATGGCTCTAGATACTTCACTCTATCTAGTTTTATAAATTCAAACTTTGATTGGATTTTATGCGTACGACTTAACAATCCGCTTTTACAAATCGCATATTTTTAATATCAATGTACTTGCTACATTGCTTTGTATCACATTTATACTTGTGCTTAAAGGGTAAATCTTTCTTTAGTTGAAGATTTCAAATGTTCTCTTTAGAATTCATTCTTTACAATAGAAGGAAACATCATAAACATAGCTATGTGGCAAGCTCCCACTTGTCAAACGATGAGAAATATTCACATCAATTACTCTATAACTTGGCAAATATAAGAATTAAAAACTATCTTTTGCTAGTTTTCATTTTATCCTTATATCTTTCCTTTTACAAAATATAGTCAAAGAAGTGCTATAAGGATCTACTTCTATATCAAAAAAAACTCACGAAGGTTTAGATGGTTCTAGCACCTGGAACAATGAAGATCTAGATAGTTGCAAAAAGTAAAGTTAGCATGTTGATGCTCGTAAGAAAGAATTCAAGGATGAAGATGATTTTTTTTAGTCTAATACCAACATATTATGGATTGGATATCTTTATTTATTGTACAATTTATGCATCTTTTTTCTTGTAAGAACTTAAATATCTTGAGTTAAAAATGAATGCACATTTTTTGATTTGTGTGTGCATGATCTCATGGTGAATTCTATTAATATTATAAGTATATCAATTGTAATGCAAGAAAATTTAGAATAGGTATTACAATTGTTGTTATGATATAGTCTTACCATTAAAGATCCTAAAGTAGTAATGGTAGTATTTAAGATGATCTATCATTGCCATTAAATGACTAGTGATGGTATATTAATGCGATAAGTCTTTTTATTGGCCATGAATAGTGAGTTTTTGTTTTGATTTTTAAATGTAACAAATTTTCAAGTCAAATTAATTGTATAAAATGGTGACAAAAAAATTAAAACATTAAATTACCCTAAAAAATTTGAGCTCGTTATTAATTGCAATGTAAGTTCTTCCCTGTGATGGTAAAATTTACCGTGTTGACAATATATCCATCCTAAAAGAAATTTTGTAACACTATTAAATATTTTTGTAAGAGTAATTTTATGTCTCATTTGACTTGTTTTCCTAAAGTGTCTTGAGGCTTTTTTATAGGCTGTTGAGAGGCCTTGGGGTCTCCCAATTTATTTGGGATAGATACAATTTCATATAAAAATCCAATAGGCTCTAAAGCTCCTTGAATCTCAATGGTAAAAGGCCATATCTCCCTTGAGGCATATGCCTCCAATGCTGGTTGGCTCCCCATCGGGAGTTGATCTTGCAAATGCCCCACCTTGTGTGTCCCTTTTTGGCGTAAGCTTTATCTGCAATTGACCCTGAAGCTTTGCTTCACACACTTTTTTTCCCTTGTCTTTTCTGTTTTTGTTTTCCTTTTCTCCTCTCAATACTTTCTGCATGGATTTCCTCCAAAAAAAAATTCTATTTAGTCCCAAAGCCATCCATTGCATCTCCTCACCTCGTAATCCTACTTTTCACTGTACATGCCATGCAAAAAAAGAGGAAGCCTATTTCTTCATAAAATGTAAATAAATATCTAAATTAACATATTTATGATATAAACATCAAAAAAATAGCAATAATTACACACGAAATTCACATAAAATTATAACGCGATCAATGGGCGCATAGAACTCTCGGGTCTTGCTTTGTGATGGTAAGTTTTCCCCCTCATAAAATGTACCTTTGTAGGCGACTTGAAGGGCATTCTTATTCCATATCATAATCCACATGCGGTTGAATTCCTTTCTAGGGAGTTTATGTAAACAGCATTCATGGCCTTGGCATTCTTTGGAATTTTTTTTTGATACTTATCAGAATACTCCTATCCTTCTTGATGATTGAGTCTCAAGAACTTGTCTCGATCATCTCCGAGATGCCTCCCTCTATCGACTCAAGGAAGATTCTCATCATTTTCTTCTAATAACTATTGTCCAATCCATCAAAAAATGGTGGGCAGGCATTCAACTACGTCTCAGGATTTCTCATTGGTGTGTCTATGTGCAAGTCTAGCAATTATGCTTCTTATTGAACCTTTATTTGACCATCTACACGACTTGAACGTTAGGCACATACATTAGAGGGAGGTAAATAATGAGAGATACAAAAATATATAAAATACAAGCAAAGGAATCTCAAATCCAAACCACAAGTAAACATCTGATATAAAGTAATTTTCCAACATGTGAGTCAATCCACTAGCCAATTCTCCCAACTTGTGATTTTGAAAGCCTAATTACCTCTTCTCAAGAAAATCAAAATCCATTAAAATAGTTTGAGGCAATTCACATGTTACCTCAACCTAAGGTTCAGAGGATGCAGAATAATAAAAATGAAATACAAGGTGCCAGCAGCGATGCAAGCACAAGAAATAAAGATATAAATATTAGATATATTTTACCAAGCACATTAATAAGGTAAAGAAGAAAGATTGAAAGTGGAAAGCGCTAGAATGAGTTTTTAATATTTGCCTTGGCTTGCATGCTCCTAGAGAGTGGTATGGACGCTTATCTGTTGGCTGCCAACCTTCAATGGTCGATATCACTAGGCGTTAGAGACATAAATGGAAGAGAATCAAAGATGATTCGCAGTCCAAATATTCTTGTAACGGGTACATGCACCAATTAGCAACGCATGTATCAGTACAGAACCAGTACACCATTGGTACAGATGGTCAATTTTTTTTTTTTTAATCTATGTGTGCCAGTGGGTAATGTAATTGACTGATATATGTTAATTATGAATACAACAACTAGCTTCCTAATTACTAATGCAAGTCTAACATTCATTTTTCAAGCCCATTTTGTGCATTGAAAAAATAACCAATATCGATAGATAAGTCATAAACTTGTATTGGTATACAATTTATTGATCAGTAGATGAAATGACCCTCTCTAGGGGTCATTTGGGATTTTCTTAAATTTTAGGGGCTTTGATGTAAAATTTTGTGTACCAGGATATCCACATAGGGACCCCATCCAGGTTATTTTTGACTCATAGGGGGCTTAACGAAAATTTTACACCCCTATTTTTACACCTTTTCGACCCCACATAAACAACCCTAAGAACCTAAGACTGTTTTCACAATTTTCCTGAAACCCCACGAGTCCTAAAACCCTACTCGCTACCCTTTAAAACCCCTCCCACACACCACCGCTCCACCCTCCACACCACCTTGAGCGACACACCCTAACCCCCCTTTCCCCGTTGCAAGCCGTGAGTGAGGGAGAGGGAGAGCGGTAAAGAGTGAGAGAGAGCGAAATGACCCGGTGCCTTTTTGGGTTGTTTAAGATGTCTGGACAAACTGTCAGACGTTTGGACAGACGTTTGACAGTTTGTCTGGATGGAGGGTCAGACGTCTGAAAGTAGGAAAATATCGTATGTTCTTTTCGCCCTACGTGTGGGTGGCACGCAAAGTCTTTCTCTCTCCTCCATCCCCTTACCCCAAACCTTAAATCCTTCCTATTTAAACCCCCCATATACACTCCACCCCCCCCCCCCCCCCCCACCACTCGAGCCACTGCCACCTTCTCCTTGCATTCGGCCATGTCCCACTAGCCTCCTGTCTCTGCTGCAGCCGCGGCGAGGAAGGAGAGGAGTCGTCGAGGGAGAATGGGGAAGAGCGAGAGCGAGAGAGTGTGAGGGACTGAGAGGAGAGTGGGAGAGAGGGACGACGGTCGTGGGAGCTCGGTGGAGCTCGAGGAGGAGTTCGTAGGAGAGAGGAGGACGTCGGCGGGGAGCTTCTCAAGCTCCTGCAGTTGCTGGAGATACTGCTGCATTGTCTGAGGGAGGAGGCACGAGTGGGGTGAGCTGTGCAAGGGAGTTATGGATACTGGTTTTCCAATATCAGACGTTTGGGACATCGACTAGACGTCTGGAGAGGCATCAGGATGTCTGGAGCTGAAGCTGGACGTCTAAAAGCATATTATCGGGCGGAGGTACGTGTTTCTTGCGCTACTTTCCACCATGCAGATTGTAGTACAGGAATATTTGACTGATAATAGGTCTGCGATTTCGTACACAGGTGTAGGGCGTTGGAAAGGTGCGCGGTGCACCTTTCTAGGCACTTTTGGACGTCTGACCACATCGCCAGACGTCCGACGACCCTTCCAGACGACTGGAAGGAAGGTAAGACATCTGGAACTCTCCTTAGATGGTTGCAAAGGAGTCTGGACATCTGAGGCAGCCACAGGAAGTAAGAGGTAAGATCTGACGTCTTTTAAGACATCTCAGACTAGTCCTAGACGTCTGATTTTGGATAGTAACCGTGTTTTTGGCCCATTCAGGGCCCAAACGGAATTGGATTTTAGCAAATGAAGTACTGTTGTTTTCCACTCGAGTTTCTCTATGTGTTAGTGTTGAGTACCTACTATTTTTGACCCGTCTAATGTGAACTAATCACTGGTACAGGTTACCAGCTGATGGCGTGTTTGAGGCCCGCGGAGACGACGAGATCTGCGATGCAGGCCCCCATTCCTCCCGTGATACTCGGCAGAGTGGTTTAATTCAGTTGTTAATATTTAAATAAGAATGTACTTGTTTGGAATAATTGGATCAAACTCTAGGATGTGGAATGAACCCTATGGTGGAAATGTATGAGCCTGTTTTGAGCTATACTGTTTACTTGAGTGCATGTTAAAATAAATTGCTAGCAATGGTATTAAGATAATTATGAGTTATTGTTTTAGACATGAAAATACGAGCTGCCTATATGTGATGGAAATTTGAGAATTGGATAGTGTGATCCGGATATTGATAATGAGATGAATATGAGCATGAACCCTACGGGGAATTAGGAGTAGAACTCCTGTGTATAAAAGGAATCTGGTATATAGATAGGAAGTGAGCTGGCCCTTATGAACATGGTACTAAGGAGAGCAATTGTCCCTTTTAGTGTAGAGGGGGAGCCAGTGTAAAGACCCGTTCTGTTCTGAGCCCTTTAAGACGTCTGGACTGTCGGTCAAACGTTTAGACGCCTTCCCAGACATCTGGAAATTAAAAATTTGGTACGTAACTTCGCGTCCGCGCGCGAGCTGCGTGCAGATAGTACCGCTCCTTTCTCCTTCCCTCATCTCTCCTCCACCCGAACCCTAGCACACCCTTATAAAACCAAAACCCCTCTCCCCATTCCTTTCTTCCCCACTTCACCATAGCCACCTTCCTTCCTTCCTCTCCACTGCAGCGAGAGGGGCGCGAGAGCAAGCAACAAGGAGGAGAGGCAACGTGAGTAGAGGAGGAAGAGCTTGAGCTCGCGAGCTCGTGGGAGCTCACCGGAGGGCGCACGACCAAAGCGGTGCGTGTGGGAGGAGGAGCGCGTTGGGGGGAGACGTCCCTGACACTTGCTGCAGCCAGAGTTGCAGGGGAGGAGGCGAGGGTGTGGCTGTGCGCGGCGAGGAGCAGAAGGTAGTTCTGTTCTGGGATTTTCCTAGAATCAGACGTCTAGCGTGCCGTCCAGACGACAGGTTGGACGTCTGGTGACGACACCGGACGTCTGAAAGCAGTGTTCCGCAAAGGTATGTTCCTCTTGCGGATACGGCCATGCAGGCCGCACCACAGCTTCGATCTGCATGGCTAAAGATAGGTGATATGGTCTATCGTGTGTAGGGATAGCTTCGGGAAGGTGTAGGGCACGCCCTCCCACGCGTCTCGGATGTTTGGATAGCTTACCAGACGACCGAAAGCACTCCTAGACAACTGGAGGAGAGGTCGAACGTCTGGAGCTGGGTCCAGACGATCAAGAAGGGGTTCTGGACGTCTGAAGTTGATGCAGGAACCTGAGGTGAGACTCTAGTCATTTTTAAGACGTCTGGACCTTGTGTCAGACGTCTGATTTAGGCCTGCAGTCTTGTTTTTGACTTGTTTAGGGTCCGTTTGAGGTTTGTTTTTACGCAAACAAGATATCTGTGGATTCCTTGCGAGTTCCTCTACTTGTTAGAAGGCCTTTTATACTGTTCTGAATGTTCCATTGTGGTATATTCTTTGGTATAGGACTTCGATCGGTTGCGAGTTCAAGGCTTGCTGAGGCACGTGAGCTTGCCGTTTGAGCCCTCAATACTCCTGGGTTGTCTGGTAGAGTGGTTTCCCCTTATTTTAATTATAAAACCTGAATACATATGTGAAATTGGATAACTAGAAATCTAGGATGTGGTATGAATCCTAGGACGAGAAGTACTTGCACTGTTTGTACGCGTGTTTGAAATTACAGTCTTAAATGAATGAATAGAAATGTGAACAATTGCCTATTAATAAACAAGAGTTGCCTGTGAAATATGAAATACTTGTGCTAGTTAAACAGTTAACTGTGACTTTACTCGTGTATATGTTAAATGATGGAAATACGAGCTGCGTGTGTATAATCTGAGAATGGAAATATGAATGATGAAACCTGATATGGAATGACATGGGGAATACGAGCATGAACCATATGAGGAATTAGGAGTAGAGCTCCTGTAGATAAATGAAATGGATCTGGAAATGTGAGTGGGAAGTGTGTTGGCCCTTGAGTACGTGATACCAAGGAGAGCGACTGTCCCCTGTTTAGTGTAGAGCGGAGTTAGCCGCCCTTGGGTTGGGACCCGGGGTTAGGATTGGTCACTCTACACCGACTTCTTTGGCCATCGCGTACATGTACCGGAGAGAGATACTAGTGTAGGGAGAGAGCTAGCCACCCCACGGGGCCTGGGGTTCGGCTAGCCACCCTACACCGACTTGTTAGGCCCACTGGGCAAACCAGGGCAGTCAGACGAGGGTGCGTGGACTGTGGAGGGGTGAGACCCCTGTTTGGTTCTGAGGAGCTAGACCATTGTTACTGAGAAGGATAGGCCCTATACTATTTTATGCAGTACTTTGGGTGTACTCGCTAGCGGAAATGACTGACCGCGTGCCAATGCGGGGTGGCTACCCGTGCGCTTACCGCGAGTGCCGTAGTCACCGCTACGTCTATCCGTGACCTTGGGGTGGTTGACTGGGTGTAGGATTAACATGGGGTACTCTCCCGGCCAGGAGAGCACCACGTGTGTCTTCTACTCTTCGAAAAAGACTGCAATCAAGATCGTTCCCAAGAGGAACATTCGAGATCAAGAAATAGATTTGAAAAATAAACCAATGGGTGAAAAGGAATAACTTGTAAAATAAAATAATTGGAAAAGATAAATTACCTATTAGCTGTTATTGCTTTAGTTAGTTGGTTACTACTCTACTGAGCGTTCACTGACTCTGTTTTACTCGTACCCCTTTTTAAGTCCAGGAGTTGAGCAGCCCGAGTTACTGGTTGCAGAGGGTGTTGGGCCTAGTCGAGCCCAGCAGTAGTCTTCTTGTTGTTGTACTTTCGTTTGTTAGTGAGTTCAGACCCTTGTTACTGTTTACATTTCTATACTTTGTTTCCACTTTACTGTTGTGGTGGTGATATATACTGTTAGCAGCTTTTACTTCCTTTACTGCTTATACTCTTTTACTGTTAGTTACTTAGCATAGTGAATGTGGTTTACTTTCCTATTTTTTGGTTAGTTCTTGTTGGACGACTGGGTCTTGGGATTAGTCAAGTCGAGTCGGTCTCGGATCCTGTAGGGATTCGGGAGTCGGGTTGTAATAGCCAACCACCCCTTGGGTTGAGACTCGGGGTAGGATTGGTCACTCTACACTAACTCCTGTTGGCCTTTGCGTACGTAGTATCGAGGTGAGCTACTAGTATAGGAAGGGAGCTAGCCACCCCATGGGACCTAAGGTTAGGACTAGCCAACCTACATCGACTTTTAGGCCCTCTGGGCAAACCGAGGTAGTCGGATGAGGGTACGCGGACTGTGGAAGGGCGAGACCCCTATTTGGTTCTGAGGGGCGAGACCCCTGTTTTGAGAGGGCAAGGCCCTATACTATTTCATGCTGTACTTTAGGTGTACCCGCTAGCGGAAATGACTGACCGCGTGCCAGTGAGGGGTAGCTACTCGTATGCTTATCACGCATACCATAGTCACCACTACATCGCGATAGTGACCTCGAGGTGGTTGGCTTGGTGTAGAACTACCGTGGGGGACTCTCCCGGCCAAGAGAGCACCATGTGTACCTTCTACTCTACGTAAAAGACTGTAATCAAGATCGTTCCCATGAGGAACAAGCAAGATCAAGAAATACTTTGATCCTTTGTGAAATAAATGAACTAGAAATACATAGATGAGATAAATAGAAATGAAAATAAAACTTGGTTGCTTGTTTTACTTTACTTGCACATAAATAATGTAAGCACCACTCTATTCAGCATTCGCTGACTCTATCTTTTCGTAACCCTATTTAGGACCAAGAGTTGAGTAGCCTGAGTTTCCGGCTGCAGAGGGTGCTGGGCCCAGCCGAGCCCAGCCGTAGTCGTTTCTTTTTAGCTCTTTAGTTTTCTGCTATTGTAGTGAGTACTAAACATCTATTTTACTGTTCCTGTTATTTTCTGTCTTCTTTTCCGTTGTTGTTGTTGTGATGGCATGTATTACTTTGTTGAGACTTCTAGCTCTGTTGTTCCCTTACGTCTCATTTTTAGTTATGCTTAGTTATATTGCATGTGTGAATGTGGTTTATTTCCTGCTTTTGGTTATTTCTCGTTGGACGACTAGGTCTTGGGATTAGTCGAGACGAGTCGGTATCGGGTCCTGTAGGGATCTGGGAACCGGGTCGTAATAGAGAGGGAGGACGAGTGACCGGGGAGAAGGTTGCAGTGGCACGCAGCGCGAGGAGCGCGTAGTGCAAGGCGCTGCAACCGCTGTCGCAACGCCTTCGGTGTGTGAAGTGTGGGGAAAGATTCGCGAGCATCAGACATCTGCCATACCCTGCAGATGGCTAGAAGGCTTTGCAGACGACCAGGGCAAGCTTCGGACGTCCGAAGATGCATGGAGCATGAGGCGCGGTCTACCCGAGGTGTCTACGGCATGTACAAGCTCGAGGCACGAGCTTGCGTAGGGAAGCAACGCTCGCACAGGGGGAGCTGTAAGGGGGAACACACACGCATGGCATCCAAGGCATTTTTGGATGTCTGAAGGGGGTACCACACATCTGGGTAAGACCTCGGACGATTGGGATTGGCAGTAGACGATTGCGGGGGGAGCAGAACCTTAGGTGGGGCTTCTGTGCATGTTTAAGATGTATGGGACTCACTCCAAACGTATGATATCAGTAAGGGGTGCGCGCCTGCTGGTCGTTAATTTTCTCAACACAGTTAATTAAGTTAATTATGCTTAATTATATGCAAAAGAAAGTTACTTAGGTCAACTTGAATTTATGTCAATTGAGTAGTATAAGGTCAAGTTAACCTAACATTTTAGATTTTAGTTCTTTTTAACTGGTTGAGTCTAGGTCGTTCACTGGGAGGTATAACTTAACTTAAATTCACCATAAATCCTAAGCTCCTTATTTAATTAATGAGAATTATAATTAAATTTACTTTAAGAATATGAATCTTGCATAAGGATTTCCAATTGAAAAACATGCAAAATTCCATAAGGAAAATATATTTACACATATGATTTGTTATTACAAGCAAGTAAACATGTTTATTTCTTTAATTTCTTCTTATTTACAAGAGATTAAGGCAAGAAAAGAAGAAATTAAAGTGAATATGTGCCTTATTACATCATTTATGATAAAAAGAAATTGTATTAGAGTAAAGTACAAAAAATTAGACATCTTAAAAAAAAATAAAATTTAAACTATCAGACGTCTCCAGCATCATTTTTTTCTTCTCTATCTTCAACCTTCATTCTTTTCTTATTCTACCTTCTCTCTCTCTCTCTTTTCCTTTCTCTTTACCTTTCTATGTCGAGCAAGCTTCTTCTTTAAACATCTCTTCTTCTCTTTCTTTCTTTCTTTCTTTCCTCTTATCATTTTCTGCCTGTTTACCTTTTGTTTGTTTCCTTTTTTTTTAATTTTATTCATCCCTACGAGCTCTTCTCTTTTTCTCCTTCTTTTCCTTCACCTTCAGCTGTGCAAATGAACTGAACAGAACCAAATTGAACCCAAGATCTGAACCAAAAATTTGGTTTTATGGTTGGCGGCTTGGATCGGTCGGGGATTCATAGCACCCCTCTCAGGGTGGGACCAGACCCTACTAGATCCGAGCCTACTTTGTATTAGGTTTAGTTTATTTCCGATTTAGCATGGTCTCCAGCCTCTCCAACCCACGGCCTCCCAGGCCCACATGCACACGCCCGCTCACGGGCCCACGCTCGCACGCCCACAGGCGCACACACATACCTGGGCATGTGCACCGCATGCACCCACACACACACATATGCTCATTGTGCACCCAGCGCTGACGACCGATAAAGCCTATAAACTTTTTCGTTTTATTCCCAGGCACACACTCCTCTTTAGCCGATGTGGGACTATATTGTACCCTTCTAGGTCAAGATTCAATTGAAGACTCCGGCAGGCTCAGAGCTCCAAATCGAGCAAATAAAGGCTCGATGGAAAGCTCTAAGGATGCTTTACATAATTGCAGTATCAATTTGATACTCAGGGAAGCTCTTGCTCTTCGATTTGAAGAGTGAAAAGGAAGGATCACCATGGCCATTTTGGCCTGCAATGCAGTTCTTCAGGTCTACGGACCTACAGAGCAGTTCTTTGACCTCAAACGAGGTTTTGAATAGTTCAATAGGTGTTTCCGCACCTACTGAGGAAGGGAAAAGACTCTAAAGAGCTTCAGGAAAGCAAAGAAGCTCGAGATCTTTGCTAAAGAGCTTCAGAGCTCCATTTTTCACTCTGTTATGCCCAACCGAAAGTTAAAGATCACTTTCATCAACTCAAACAACCTCTAAAGGTTGTTAAGGATCTATCTAAGCAGATTTTTCATTTGAATTTCATCAGAAACACACTAACATCAGTTTGGGTTCAAAAATAACCCAAACTATATAGCAGTTTAATTCTTCTACAATACTGATCAAAATTCATCCAAATTGAATTTGATCTATCTAAAATCATCTCAGGAATAATTTGAACTCATCAATTCCTCTAACTGAATCTTAAATCAACAGATCAGACCCATTGTTGACCGCTTAACCTCGAGATTTGACTTTCTATATTGAACAATATCAGATGAATTAAACACTTCAAATCATTTCTGTTTGATCTCAGAAATATGTTCAGGGTATCAAAAAGGAGTTTCACCTGAGAAACCTAGGGTTTCGAGTCTGTCGTCTGAGATCTAAGATGGGTTTGTTTGATAGAACAAACTAAAGATCCTCTAAGAAATCAGAGGGTTAGGATGACTTCTAAGATCCTCAATCTTGCTTTTGAACCTCTTAAAACATCCTAAACCCTAATGGAGACACCTCTCCAACTCCGCCGAAGTTTGAGAAGACAATAGTCTAAATCTAGCTCCAGACTTCAAATCACCAAAATGACCATCAAAATAGAATCCCTAGTCCTCAAATAAGCAATCTGGAGCTTCTCAAGAAGTTCCTTAGGCTGAAGAGTGTTTTTGACTTGCTGGAGCTTACCGGAGCTCCGGTGAATCCAGAAAAAGGCAAAATAAGTGTAAAAGTTGTCAAAACGGGCCAAGGAAGATCTAAAAGGTCTCCTGAGGTCACAAGGAACCTCAAGAAATCATTAATTCATTCAATTAACGATTAAACTAAAAGAAATGCAATAAATTGGCATTGATCATAATCTAAGTTCACTTGAACTCAGGACATGTTCTCTCACTAAATTGAGTGGAGAAAATAAGTCAGTAGGAGGCGGCGATGATGTACAGTTGGTTAATTAGCTAGAGGAACTCCTCCTGAGCTGCCATTAACAGCGAGCTCAGGAGGGTGTATGAAATTTAGGCATTTGTTATATAGGTGATTATTACTCAAATTAAAGTGAAGATAGGGGCCCTTAAGTTATGAAGAGAAGATGGAGAGCCCCAATGCATGTGTTTTAATCTCAAAGACCTCCACCATGGACGGTGGAGGTCGCCGATGCAGGTGGAGTGACTTAGGCGGATCAGCTATTAACAGTGAGGGAAAGGAAGTGCTATGAAATCATAATGAAGTGAGGAAGGTGAACCATGCGAAAAAATGATAAAAGAGTGGCTTAGATGAGCTCAAAGAGATCACCGGAGCTAAGGAAGATGGTATACAATTTGAAAATTTGAACCTAATTAACTACCTAATCTACTTAACTAAGATACACTACTCTAACCTTAACCTAATCCTACTGTTACCTGGACGAAGGGGGCAAAAGATCTCCGTTGAAGGTCCTTAATGGAGGAGGAAATCAAAGGGGCAGGGAAAGAAGTCCAGCGGGTGTAGGCGAAGCGTAGCACAAGAAATCCAGCGTCGACACTGTGTCAAAAGACTCAGCGGACGTCAGCGGAGATCCAAAGCAAGCGAAGATGAACAGAGAAAGACAGAGGAAGTGGAGGAAGGTCGTCAGATTTTGGAGTGAATAGCCTATCTACTAGCTCAGTGGGAGAAGAGGGAAGGGAGCTAACTGCCTGAAATCGAGGGGGTGGAGGGGTATTTATAGGTTGTGGCGACTGAGGAGGAGGATGTATCTGGATGGAGAAAGGTCTAGGAGTGAAGTAACCACCGGCATCTTCTCCGACACCGATGAAGTTAACTTCAAGCCTAAAATAGGATTGCAGCTTCATCCAGACCGATGGATGAAAAGAGGATGGTGAGCACAAGCTCTAGGAGCTTGGAAGGGAAGGGAGGACGTCGGATTTGCGGTGATCGGCGGATGTATGCACCTCCTGTAATCAGCCATCGAAGAGGCTGAAAAGGGAATGAAGAAGAAGAAGCTTTCAGGGACTTACCTGTAATGAAAACTAAGGACCTAGGTGAAGAGTAAGGACTCGATTGAAATAAAACTTAAGGACTAAAATGTAAACTAAGGTTTTCAAGGTTTATTTAAATTTAAATCTTTTTCAACTTTTTATATATGATTATAAATAAGACAATTATTATATTGAAACCTTGGATTTACATTTTTGACCTTTTTAGCTTAATTTATTTAATTAAGTAAGGTTACTTAAGTTATTACATACTTAGGTATAAATTATACTTAAGTTAGTTAACACATTAATTAGATAAATTAATGACGATATTTCGAGTCCATTTATTAATTAAATTATTAATAATATTAATTGGATAATAATATAGCATTTTTAATTTATTTTAAGGTCTGTTAATATTTTATCCCTTATTTAATAATTAACTCATATATTTACATATTCCTAGCTAATTAACTAGGAAGACTAGTTAATTAGGGATAATTAGAGACCATGATGAGCTTCTAACCACCTGCTGTAGAGGGTGGTCAATCCAACCAGACCAACCTGCCCAGCCCAGTTCAAGCAAACCAGGGAGGGCTTCTAGGCCAATTCAGGACCCAAATGAGGTCGAAATCACGTGATCAAGGTATTGTTGGAAAGCTCTCGAATTTCCTGCATTTTAGAGCAGTTTCTACACTGTTTTGAATTAGTTTTATATATTGAAATGTCAGTCAATGTGTTGGAGGCCCTGTTTGACCATTAATTTTACGTAGGCCCCAAGTTCGTGGAGCATACGAGACCCGCAGAGGCGTTGGGATCCACCGCTTGTGCCCCCATACCTCCTGTACACCTAGGTAGAGTGGTCTTCTTGTCCGAACATGTTTAATTCCATTTTGAAATGCATGTTACAAGTAACACTTAATGCATTAAATGTTTCTGCAAATGCGTTAGTGAATTAAATCGATAATTGCTTATCTTAGAGAGACACACACATGCATGTCCTAAATCATAATCTATGAGCATCATACTTGTCATATATGTGAAGAATGATTAATATTGTTGTGAGAGAATGATAACTTTAATGATTGAGATAAATGCCTCTACTGTAATGCATCTAAATTCTATTTCCCATGGTTGGAATCTAAATATGAATGGAGATGTAATGTTTACTTGTGGGTATGTGAATCAGAATTAAAGGAATTATAAATCAATCTTGTGGAGAAGTAGAAGAATGAATTATTTACTATGGTACGAACCTGGATAATGATGAAATTGTTAGTTCAACCTCTTATATATAATATTTTAATGATTTTACAAAATGAAGAAAAAGAAATAAAACATAAGCGTAGCATATTTTTCTCTGTAATAACACAATTGCAGGTTTCATGTAGTTTTCTAAGTCGTAGGATTAAAAGCGTGAAGACTAGGTAGCATGAGTACTGTCATAGGTCATAGGCTTTTTATGTAAACTTTTAAAGGTTGTAATCTTTATTTTATTTGAGTCTAGAGATGTTATAAAGAGCCCCCAAACATAACTTATAAATAGCTAACTTAGGCTCTCTACACTTAGGATAAATTAGAAACAAAAACCTAACACTAAGACTCAAATTAGACGTCCATAACAACTGTCAGATGTCTGATTTTCAACTTTAAGACATCTGACAAGTGTTTCAGACGTCTAATTACCTATAGCATTGCCTTTAGTTTTTGACTTCATAAACATCAATAGAAGCAACCTTCCATCAGACGTCCATAGCCTCATCCAGACGTCTAATACTTTGCCTGAACATCCTTAAAATAACTGTTACACTCAAGCACCCATCTTCCTTCTGAATATAACTGGCAAAATACATTTTTAGATGTCTGGACATGTCTCCAGACGTCTACCTTTGGACCGTTGCTCATTTATTTCTATGCGAATCTCATTAGGAACCAAAGATCTTCTATCAGATTTCCAAGACAAGTCCTTTTTAGGTTTCTAGACGTCTAGGGAATCCTACAGACGTCCATACTGATGTCTGTTCCTTCAAATCTAGAACCATGTTTGGATTTGGTCAAAACAGGAATGAATCCACACATAATTAGACGTCCAATGATTTTATCAGACGTCTTATGTGAAAATATCAGACGTCCCTGTTTCGATCCAATGAAACCAGTAAAGCCTGGCTAATAGTATCAGACGACCATAATTGTAATCAAACATCTTATAAGACGTCTGATCCTAAAATCAAACGTCTAATATTAAAATCAGATGTCTGATATTGCTGTCAGACTCATCATTACCTTGATTTGTGGTGGATTTCATCCCAATCTCTTGGGATTTGCCTCCAACAGCTAGGAGATCTCTCTCAAGCATTCTTGAAGGTTCCAAACTTGCCTATAAATAGACTACAATCCCTCTTAGGCAAAACACACCTCTTGAGATTTAATTCCCTTAGAAAATCACTTGCTCACTACTCTTACCCTCCTCTTGCCCTTGTGTTGTGCCAACACTCTAATTAAAGGGCAAACCTACACTCCTAGTGCACTTCGTTCTGTAAATTCTCAGGGAGTTCTCTTTATGCTTACTAGATAAGGAAGTAATCAAATTATTGGGGTGTTCTATAGGTGCTGTTTAATTCTTACTTTTATACTTTGGGTATCCGGCCTATCGGATCCCCGTCTCTTCATTGTGAAGGGAGAAACCTCCATTCAGGACCGGAGGTGAGATTTGTAATTGAAGTATACTACCCTCGTTTAAGTAGTGTGGTTAGTGGATTGATCACTTTATGATCGAAAATCCTAAGTCAAGGGATTGGCTTAGGTGGTGGTTTTCATCCGTCTTGGGTTTCCACCTAAAAATCTGGTGCCACTTTTTGTGATTGATTTTTTTGTCTTACAATATTTTATAAATTCACTATTCACCCCCCCCTCTAGTGAAATTTCAGGAATGACTAATCTACAGTGTGGTATGACTGTTGCTTGGATTCTAGTTTGAGGGCGAGCTGGCCCTCGTGTATATATTGAAGGTTTGGCCCTACGACGAGGGGTGACGTAATAAAATGCGGAAATAAATATAAACAATATCACAGAATAGACAACCACACAAAGTACACAAAGATTTTTAGGTGGAAACCCAAACCGGGTGAAAACCACCACCTAACCCTCTCGAGTTAGGATTTTCCGATCAACCTAGTTGATCAAATCCACTAACCGAATCACTTTAAAACGAGGGTGATTCAACCTCAGTACAACCACGCTACAAGTACAAGGGTAGCGTTCCTCAACCCCTTCTCTCCACGAGAAGGATTTTGTCCCACGAAGGAGACGGGAATTCGCAAAGCGAATACCCAACCAAAAGACAAAGATAAAATAAACAACAAGTCCTATAGAGCCAACAAAGAAATTATGAACCTAGCTTCTAAAGGAATAAGGAAACTCCCCTTTGCAAGGAGTGCGTCGAGTTGATGACGCGGTGCGTGTGCCACGTGATGGCGCAACGTCGCTCTCGTAAACAACGGCGGGAGAGCGGGTGCGCGAAGCTTGATGCTCTCTAGAGAATGGAACTAGAGCTTGGAGAGCAAGGGCTTCTCTTGGACACAAAAGAGTGGAACTAAGTTGCTTAGGTATGTCTCTTATTTCTCTTAGTGTGTATCTTGTGTCTCTAAGTGTATATTTGTGTTGCAAAGGTTCCCCTCTATTTATAGAGGCCTTAGGAAGGCTTTGGAAGGCTTAGGAAGGGTTCTATAGCCGTTGGGTGCAAAGCCCAAGAGAATCAGGCTGAAATCAGGATAATGATTACATTTGACAGGGTGATCAGACGTCTAATTCTGGCATTAGACGTCTGGAAGGCCACTTTAAGACATCTGATTTCAAGGTCAGATGTCTGATTCTATGCGGGTTTCCTCCTGACTTGAATCAGATCTAAACAGGGTTTTTGCGCAAGTCCATCAGACGACATACAGGATGTCTGGATGTCTGGAAACCTACTTTTACTGTGGGAATTGATTTCCAAATGTTGCAATGGCTAGAAAATCTCTGAGAAGAGATTTTGGGTCAACCGAGGCAAAATGGTCAATTATCAGACGTCTGTTAAGTCCTATGGACGTCTGATAAGGCTCTAACGATCATAATCTGCAGTGCCTGCTAAGCTAGCCAACGGTCCACTATCTGGACGTCTGGCAAGTCCATCAGACGTCTCCTAAGACGTCTGGTATTAGGTCTGTACGTCTGATGTCATCAGACAGAACTAGCTATGTCCAGCCTAACAGATATTAGACGTCTGAAACAACAGTCAGACGTCTTAAAATACTTTATCAGACGTCTGATTTGGGAATTAGACATCTGGAAGTGCTGTTTGAACCCTATATTGGTTTTCTAAGTATTCTACAGAAAACCTAAGTATCCTAGGGTTGTGCCGGTGTTCCTAGGACTACTGTTAGGGTACTTTGAGGCTCTTTAACATAATATTCTAAGGAAAATATAAAGAGCAAGAAAATAAAGACAAGAGATACAAGAAATGATTAAAAAGAATCTATCCTATTCTTCTTGTCTTCTATCTTCAATCTGTCGCTCCACGCGAACCTCCTCTGTTCTTCATTAAGCTCCTCCAATTCGTCCTGGATGCGAGCTCGAGTTCCGTCTAAACACGTCCACATTTGCAAGTGACCTGAAATCTAGGACTCAAATTGCAAATGTTAAATAACACGTGTTTTGTTATCATCAAAACAAATGATCGTGGTGCTCTAGCACCAACATATATGTACTGAGGAGAGCTATTCACCCCACATGTAGGGAGAGAGCTAGCCTATCCTCGGGTTGGGACCTAGCATGGGAATGGCCTCCCTACACCGACTCCTGTTACGCCCACGGGGCCAACCGGGATAGTCGGGGGAGGGTATGCAGACTAGTGAGGGACGTGACCCTTGTTCTGTTATGTGTGGTATTACTTAGTACGTACCCATTAACGGAAAGGACTGACTGCGTGCCAGCACTACTACGTCACGACCATGACCCTAGGGTGGTAGACTGGGTCTGGGATAAACGTGGGGGTGTTTTCTCAGTCAGAAGAGTACCACATGCACGTCCTAAATAGTAAGAAAAACTGCAACAAGATCATTCCGTTAGAAAACATGTGAACCAAGAGATAACGAGACCCTTATTAGAATTTTCAAAACACAGAACAACTAGTACTTAGAAATTGAAACAAATGTGAATTATGTGAAATGTTTACAATTACTTGAAATGTTTATTGTTTTCTTAAGTTCAATTGCATTAGTTATCCTTGCACTTACCACTCTACTTAGCTTTTGCTGACTATTACTACTTATGTTCAAGTCAAGGAGGTGAGCAGTCGTACCACCAGCTACAGAGGGTGCTGGGCCTAGTCGAGCCCAGCCTTAGTCCATTTCCGTTTCTACTGTAGTAGGACTTTTCCTACTACTATTGTGAGTACTCTGGTTTAGAACCTTTAATTCTATTTCTGTTTTCATCTTTGATTGTGATGGCTATGTTAAGGATCTTTCTTTTTTTGCGTGGTTTTGTTTACGGAATTACTTCTAGTTTCTTGTCATTTAATTGAAGTTTTAGCTATGTTACATGTGTGGATTGTTTCCCATTGTGATGTTAATTCTTATTGGACGACTGGATCTTGAGTTAGTCGAGGCGCCCCAACCCCAAGATCCACGTGGAGGCGGGTTTGGGTCATAACTGTAGCCATGGGTCAAACATGAATGGAGAACTCAATTCTTAACAAACTTTTTGGAAATCAATTTGCATATATGACATCTTAATTCTTCCTACGTTAATTTTAAGCTTAATTTAGTCCATTTAAGAAATAAGAAAATGCAAGTTAGAGATATGAAATCCAACTTTAATCATCCATGTATGTCATCCTAGAGATATGAACTTTTCATGTAACAACCTATACCTAAACCAAGTTAAATGAAAAAAACTAGTCTTGACAATATGTTAAATATGGGTCTAAGGAATTCAAATAACTACCTAAAATGTTTAAGTTCAAGTTATCAAATATTAATTCTCCTTTTATATCTCACTACTCATATTCATGAGTTTACAATGTGGGAATATTTTTGGAGATGTTACAACCTTCTCCACTTAAAATCCTGACATCCTCATTTGAGTTTAATCAATCAATCAATCAATCAATATATTCCTAGTAATAGTGGTTGCTCTACCTCATAGGACACTCTTTCGCCACCCATGGGTAGTCATTTCCTCCTACTAGAATGGTTTGGCTTTGATACCATTTGTAACAAACCAAACTTAAATTTGAGTCAAATGAGAAAAACTAATCTTGACAACTTGTTGGGTATGTTCCCAAGGAACTCAAACAATTATCCATGATGCTTAAGCTTAAGCTGTAACGAACGCGTGCCCCAGACGTCTTTTAAGACGTCTGGGAGGTGGCCCAGACGTTGGCACAGACGTCTGGGATCACATCCAGACGTCTGGAAAATAGTTATTTTCGCACGGGAGAGTCGTCTGCGTGCCTATGTGCGCAGACCCGCGATTCCTCTCTCTCTCTCTCTTTTTCCCTCTCTCTCTCCACGGCTGCAGGCGGCCTGCCACCCCCTCTCTCCTCCTCGCGCGTCCTTAAAAGGGCCACGCCTCCCCTCCCGTCTCCACAGCCTCCTCCTTCTTCTCCTTCCTGTGCGCGAGTGCGAGCGGACGCGAGGGCGGCAGCGACGGCCGCAGTGAGCGCGGAGGTGTGGCGTGCGAGGGCGGAGCTCTGCCGTGAGGGCGAGCTCGCCGGAGCGGCTTGGCCAGCCAACGGAGGGCGCAGGGGGCGCGGAGAGACGCGGAGAGGGACCTGCTGCGGTCTGAGCAGCAGACGCGCGAGGTGCGACGCGGGCGGCGTCGCGAGCGGAGGCCGAGCAGCGCCCTGATTCTGGAAAAATTTCCAGAATCAGACGTCTGGGTTGACAGCCAGACGGCGAGATAGACGTCTTTAAGCCCTTACAGACGTCTGAAAGGTGAGTTTACCGCCTTCTCCTTCCTTCCTGTCGACTGACCGTACTAAGGGAGGGAGTTGGCTGTGCGCAGGCTCGCTGATTCGCCATCCTTTGCGAATCAGATGTCTGGAAGTTGTACCAGACGGCGGGAGTGACCTCCAGACGTCCGGGGTGACCATCGGACGTCTGGGAGCTAGGCCAGACGTCCCCACAGACTTATGGACGTCTGGGAAACCACGCTGAACAGGTAATTCTCTGATCCACTTTTTAAGACATCTAGAAGAAGTTCCAGACGTCTGATTTTGCACAGTATCGCCTTGTTCGACCCGTTTAGGGCCCGTTCGGGCTCCGTTTTCGAGTTGCGTTCTTTTCAGAATTAATTCCTCTACCCGTCTACAGTAGCTATACACTGTTTTGAGACACTCCTTGTGTTGATCTTTGTGATAGGACCTCGTTCAGTTGCAGTCTTGAGAGTCGCGGAGGCACGCGGGATTCCTGATCACACCCCCATTACTCCCGTTGTACCTGGTAGAGTGGCTTTAAGTATTAATAAAATCTGTTAAAGTATGGAACCATAACTAGAACCTAGGGCATTGCATGAATCCTAGGAATGAGAAATATATGGAATGATAGCTCCTAAGTGTTGCATGAATCCTAGGGCCGGAAAACTAGATTGTATGATAGATCCTAGGATATGGCATGAATCCTAGGATGGAAAAACTAGTGGAATGTATATTACTGCAGTCTTGGAAAAATGGAAAGGAATATATAAAGCTGCCTGTAAATTGAATTAACAACTGCTTGTTATGAATAAGGAACATGACTGAAGTCATGGTTTGTAAGAACGTGAAACTGGAAAGTGAAACATAAGATGTTCTGAGATTAAAGGATGGAACCCTACGGGGAATTAGGAGTGGAACTCCTGGAAAGAGAAAGGAATGGAACTGAGATGTTGTTCGTACTGTCTCTTGGGTACGCAGTACCAAGGGAAGTACCTGTACCTGTTTAGTGCAGAGTGGGGCCAGCCACCCCAGGGACCCGGGGTTAGGATTGGCCGCTCTGTACCGACTTGCTGGCCCTCGTGTACGTAGTACTGAGGAGAGCTACTAGTGTTAGGAGAGTACTAGCTACCCCACGGGCCCCGGGGTTCTGCTAGCCTCCTTCACCGACTTGTTGGGCCCACTAGGGCAAACCAGGGTAGTCAGGTGAGGGTGCGCGGACTGTGGAGGGGCAAGGCCCCGGTTTGGTTACTGTGGAGGGGTTGGACCCCTGTTACTGAGAGGGCTCTGCCCTGGTTCCGTGCTGTGCTTTGGGCGCACCCGTTAACGGAAACGACTGACCGCGTGCCAGTGCGGGCTAGCTACCTGTGCGTTTATCGCGCGTGCCGTAGTCACCGTTACGTCTGTCAGTGACCTTGGGGTGGTTGACTGAGGGTAGGATCACCACGGGGTACTCTCCCGGCCAGGAGAGCACCACGTGCTACTTCTACTTTTGGAAAAGACTGCAATCAAGATCGTTCCCGAGAAGTGAATCAACTGACTGGAAAATAACCAATTCACATGTTTATAGCTAGAGTAGCCACCACAACATATCTCTTGACATGAGCTCTTAGAAGTTTTGTTAGGTACCGTCTGTTTTGACGTTTCCGTTTTGTTTCGCGTCTCCTTGCAGGAGATGCCTCGTCGCGGGACTGGCGAGACTGGCCGCGGGCGCGGCCGAGGACGAGGTCGGCGAGGTGGACGTGCTGTCGTTGACGTCTTGGGTGACCAGCCACCACTCCCTGGCATCTAGGCCCAGGACCTCGCCAGACTGATTCGAGATATTGTACGAGAGGAGCTCCACCCACCGCCCCGTGCACCTCCTCCTGGGGTTGCAGAGGGGGAGTCCTCTGTGGGACCACGCGACGGACACGGCGCTGGACACGAGGGAGGGGATGGGCCCCTGCCACCCCCACCTTCCTCCGACACTTCTGTACACGAGGCACCTTCGCCTGGAGGTGCACCAGCACCTCCCCTACAGCGCCACTTCGAGCTTTTCGGACAGTTCCGGAAGCTGAAGCCCCCCTCCTTCAAGGGGGATGAGGACCCGACCGAGGCAGAGGACTGGCTTGAGCAGCTGGAGAAGATCTTCGACACCCTTCGCCCCCCGGTGGAGTGCCGCATGGCCTTTGCCACGTACCAGCTGGAGAGTGCAGCACACCGGTGGTGGAGGGCGGTCCGGGGACAGGAGAGGGACGAGCCGACGTGGGACCAGTTCGTCACCCTCTTCTGCGAACAGCACTTTCCCTAGACATGGCAGGACCAGAGGAGGCGGGAGTTCCACACTCTCTGCCAGGGGACGATGACTGTGAGCACGTACCGCACGCGTTTCTTGGAGCTGTCCCGCTTTGCAGAGACAGCGGTAGCCACTGAGGAGGAGCGCCTTTGGAGGTTCACCGAGGGGCTCCGGCCGGCGATCAGGGGGTATGTCAAACCCCTGAAGCTGCCGACGTTTTCGAGGGTGGTAGAGGCAGCTATGACTTACGAGGAGACCAACCCATCCGCGCGAGAGACCGACGGCGGGCGGAAGAGGCCCTTTCAGCCAGACTTCTCACAGGGCCGGCGAGAACGGAGACACGTGGCGTCCGCAGGAGAGCCGTCACGTTGTGCAGGGCCATCAGTGGCCTTTGGGGGCCCTCGACAGGGGCCAGTCGCCAGCACCGGACCCCCGCCTAGCCGACAGCAGGGACTCACTGAGGGCGGGAGTCGGGTTCCCCTCTGCTACCAGTGTGGCCAGCCGGGCCACATCAGGAGGGACTGCCCATCTAGGGCAGGAGGTCAGCAGATACTTCCCGTGCAGAGCACTGGAGGGCACACAGGAGGCCGCGGTTCCCAGGCACGAGGAGGAGGACAGCAGTCGCGAGGAGGGTACCGGCCAGCACCTACCCGTCCGACGCAGAGTGTGGCTGCTTCGTCCGCACCTAGAGGTGAGGGGCGTATCAACGCCCTAACACACAGGGACGCCAGAGCATCGGGATCCGTGGTAGCAGGTATGGTTTCAGTTTCTGGCAGACTTGTTTACACGCTTTTCGATTCCGACGCTACGCACTCGTTTGTCGCAGCCAGTTTCGCAGTTAGTTTGGACCAGGATTATACATTGTTAGAGAATCCGTTGGTAATCAGAGGTCCGAGTGGTCAGCTATTTGTAGCTGAGGAGGTATACACGGATTGCGAGGTCAGCGTTGGAGGACATAGCCTGCCAGCTGACCTGATTATGATCCAGATGGAGGACTTTGGAGTGATTCTGGGGATGGATTGGTTGTCCGCTTACCACGCCTTGGTAGATTGTTTTGAGAGGAAGATTGTCTTCTCCATTCCGGAGTTGCCTTCTTTCGAGTTTCACGGGCAGCCAGTGGACGGAGGTTTCAGGTGCATTTCGGCACTTCGGGCGGCGAGACTTTTGAGCCAGGGGTGTGAGGGCTTCCTAGCCTGTGTGGTGGCAGAGCCCAGCCTATGACAGACTTCCAGAGCATCCCGGTGGTCAGAGAGTTCCCCGACGTGTTTCCAGACGAGTTACCAGGACTACCGCCCGTGCGTGAGATCGAGTTTGAGATCTCACTAGTACTAGGGACCAGCCCCATCTCCACCGCGCCATACAGGATGGCACCGCTTGAGCTGCGAGAGCTCAAGTCCCAGTTGCAGGACCTTTTGGAGAAAGGTTTCGTGAGGCCCAGTGCGTCTCCCTGGGGAGCCCCGGTACTGTTTGTGAAGAAGAAGGATGGGACCCTACGCCTTTGTGTGGACTACCGACAGCTGAATAGGGTCACCATCAAGAACAGATATCCGCTGCCGAGGATCGACGATTTGTTTGACCAGTTGCGGGGTGCCACGGTGTTTTCCAAGATAGACTTGAGGTCTAGATACCACCAGTTGAGGATCAGGGAGACCGACGTCTCTAAGACAGCTTTCCGCACCCGGTACGGACACTATGAGTTTTTGGTCATGCCGTTTGGGCTGACCAATGCCCCCGCTGCTTTCATGGACCTGATGAACCGGGTGTTTAGACCGTACTTGGACCAGTTTGTGGTGGTTTTCATAGATGATGTACTCATCTATTCTAGAGATCGGACGCAGCACGGACAGCACTTGCGGATGGTTCTGGACACTCTGAGACGACGCAGGCTGTACGCCAAATACAGCAAGTGCGAGTTCTGGTTGAGGGAGGTGACCTTCTTGGGTCATGTGATCTCTGGTGACGGCCTGGCGGTGGATCCCGCCAAGGTCGAGGCAATGCTCAGGTGGGAGAGACCGCGTTCAGTCACTGAGATTCGCAGTTTCCTGGGACTGCTAGGTTACTACAGACGGTTCATCAGGGGATTTTCACAGATTGCGCGTCCTATGACACAGTTGACCCGGAAGGACGTGCCTTTCGCTTGGACAGACGCCTGTGAGGCGCGTTTTCTGGAGCTGAAGGAGAGGTTGACCTCGGCTCCCGTGCTCACCATCCCTGACAGTAGTGGCGGGTTCGTTGTGTACACGGACGCTTCTTTGCAGGGGTTAGGAGGTGTGCTCATGCAGAGGGGTCACGTGGTCGCTTACGCTTCGCGGCAACTGAAGCCCCATGAGCATACCTACCCTACCCACGACCTAGAGTTGGCAGCTGTTGTCTTCGCGCTGAAGACATGGAGGCACTACTTGTACGGTGAGACCTTCGAGATTTTTACAGATCACAAGAGCCTCAGATATCTTTTTGACCAGAAGGAGCTCAACATGAGACAGAGACGTTGGTTGGAGCTCCTGAAGGACTACGATTGCAGCATCTCCTACCACCCGGGAAAGGCCAATGTGGTGGCTGATGCCTTGAGTCGTAAGGCGCCCGCACGCTTGGCCAGTCTACAGTTACAGAGTTGGAGCCTTTTGGAGGAGGTGGGCAGTTGGCGACCTCTAGAGTTACGAGGGTACTGTGGGGCAGTGACGGTGACACGGCAGACCAGGCCAGAGCTGATAGACCGTATCATCACAGGACAGATGGCTGATCCGTACTTGCAGTCTTTGTGCGACAGAGTACTATCAGGGGACCCAGGGGACTTCTCTTTCACAGACCAAGTGTTACGCTTGAGGGGACGGTTGTGCGTTCCCAGAGACGAGGAGCTGTTGAGAGAGCTCCTGACTGAGGCACACGGTTCCAGATTCACCATACATCCCGGAAACACGAAAATGTACCATGACTTGAGACGCGAGTTTTGGTGGAGAGGGATGAAGTGGGATGTGGGTGAGTTCGTGCAGCAGCGCTTAGTGTGCCAGCAGGTGAAAGCCAAGCATCAGAGGCCTGCAGGGCCACTTCAGCCGCTTCCAGTGCCAGAGTGGAAGTGGGAGAGCATCACCATGGACTTGGTGGTGGGCTTACCTGTTACCCAGCAGGGACATGACACAGTCTGGGTAATAGTGGATGGATTGACGAAGACGGCGCGTTTCTTGCCGATCCGAGTCACTTTGGGACCAGCACAGTTGGCAGAGAGGTATATCCGTGATGTGGTGCGACTACACGGAGTTCCGTGGGAGATCGTATCCGACCGGGATACCCACTTTACATCCCAATTTTGGGCTGAGTTTCAGCAGGCCTTGGGGACGAGGTTGAGGTTTAGCACGGCTTACCACCCCCAGACGGACGGACAGTCTGAGCGCACGATACAGACACTTGAGGACCTTTTGCGTGCCTGTGTACTGGACTGGAGGGGCTCTTGGGAGGAGCACCTGCCCCTGGCAGAGTTTGCATACAACAACAGTTATCACTCGAGCATCGGCATGGCTCCCTACGAGGCTCTGTACGGACGGAAATGCACGGCACCCTTGAGTTGGGTTGAGGTGGGGACCAAGTGGGAGGTTGGCCCCAGGTTGATCCGGCAGAGTCAGGAGGTAGTTGAGCAGATCCACAGACGACTCCGCACTGTCAGGAGCAGACAGAAGAGCTATGCGGATCGCAGACGCAGAGAGGTGCAGTTCGAGGTTGGGGACCACGTCTTCCTTCGTGTTTCGCCCATGAAGGGCTTACAGCGGTTTGGGGTGAGAGGGAAGCTCGCGTCGAGGTTCGTGGGGCCCTTTGAGGTCCTGGAGCGGGTTGGACCCGTTGCTTACAGACTTGCCCTTCCCCCGCAGCTTTCTGGTTTGCATGACGTGTTCCACGTGTCCAACCTCAGGAAGTACGTAGCCGATTCCAGTCACGTACTGAGTCACGAGAGCGTCGAGGTGAGCGACGACCTGACCTACCCCGAGCGGCCAGTGCAGATCTTAGACCGAGCCATCCGCAGGTTGAGACGAAAGCAAGTACCCCTGGTAAAGGTTTTGTGGAGGAGCCAGCGGTACGAGGAGGCTACCTGGGAGCCTGAGGCGGCAATGCGGGAGCGGTACCCGGAGCTTTTCGCGTGTACGTCTTTTCGGACCGGCTTCGGTCCTCTTTGAGTTTGTTATGGTTATCTGGACATCTTTTTTTTCCGCACCCTAGTTGGTGCAAGTTTCGGGGACGAAACTTCCTTTGAGTTTGTTATATTGTAACGAACGCGTGCCCCAGACGTCTTTTAAAACGTCTGGGAGGTGGCCTAGACGTCGGTACAGACGTCTGGGATCACATCCAGACGTCTGGAAAACAGTTATTTTCGCACGGGAGAGTCGTCTGCACGCCTGTACGCGCAGACCCGCGATTCCTCTCTCTCTCTCTCTCTCTTTTTCCCTCTCTCTCTCTGCGGCTGCAGGCGGCCTGCCACCCCCTCTCTCCTCCTCGCGCGGCCTTAAAAGGGCCACGCCTCCCCTCCCGTCTCCACAGCCTCCTCCTTCTTCTCCTTCCTGTGCACGAGAGCGAGCGGACGCGAGGGCGGCAGCGACGGCCGCAGTGAGCGCGGAGGTGCGGCGTGCGAGGGCGGAGCTTTGCCGTGAGGGCGAGCTCGCCGGAGCGGCTTGGCCGGCCGGCGGAGGGCGCAGGGGGCGCGGAGCGACGCGGAGAGGGACCTGCTGCGGTCTGAGCAGCAGACGCGCGAGGTGCGACGCGGGCGGCGTCGCGAGCGGAGGCCGAGCAGCGCCCTGATTCTGGAAAAATTTCCAGAATCAGACATCTGGGTTGACAGCCAGACGGCAAGATAGACGTCTTTAAGCCCTTACAGACGTCTGAAAGGTGAGTTTACCGCCTTCTCCTTCCTTCCTGTCGACTGACCGTACTAAGGGAGGGAGTTGGTTGTGCGCAGGCTCGCTGATTCGCCATCCTTTGCGAATCAGACGTCTGGAAGTTGTACCAGACGGCGGGAGTGACCTCCAGACGTCCGGGGTGACCATCGGACGTTTGGGAGCTAGGCCAGACGTCCCCACAGACTTCTGGACGTCTGGGAAACCACGCTGAACAGGTAATTCTCTGATCCACTTTTTAAGACGTCTGGAAGAAGTTCCAGACGTCTGATTTTGCACAGTATCGCCTTGTTCGACCCGTTTAGGGCCCGTTCGGGCTCCGTTTTCCGTAATTCGAGTTGCGTTCTTTTCAGAATTAATTCCTCTACCCGTCTACAGTAGCTATACACTGTTTTGAGACACTCCTTGTGTTGATCTTTGTGATAGGACCTCGTTCAGTTGCAGTCTTGAGAGTCGCGGAGGCACGCGGGATTCCTGATCACGCCCCCATTACTCCCGTTGTACCTGGTAGAGTGGCTTTAAGTATTAATAAAATCTGTTAAAGTATGGAACCATAACTAGAACCTAGGGCATTGCATGAATCCTAGGAATGAGAAATATATGGAATGATAGCTCCTAGGTGTTGCATGAATCCTAGGGCCGGAAAACTAGATTGTAGGATAGATCCTAGGATATGGCATGAATCCTAGGATGGAAAAACTAGTGGAATGTATATTACTGCAGTCTTGGAAAAATGGAAAGGAATATATAAAGCTGCCTGTAAATTAAATTAACAGCTGCCTGTTATGAATAAGGAACATGACTGAAGTCATGGTTTGTAAGAACGTGAAACTGGAAAGTGAAACATAAGATGTTCTGAGATTAAAGGATGGAACCCTACGGGGAATTAGGAGTGGAACTCCTGGAAAGAGAAAGGAATGGAACTGAGATGTTGTTCGTACTGTCTCTTGGGTACGCAGTACCAAGGGAAGTACCTGTACCTGTTTAGTACAGAGTGGGGCCAGCCACCCCAGGGACCCGGGGTTAGGATTGGCCGCTCTGTACCGACTTGCTGGCCCTCGTGTACGTAGTACCGAGGAGAGCTACTAGTGTTAGGAGAGTACTAGCTACCCCACGGGCCCCGGGGTTCTGCTAGCCTCCTTCACCGACTTGTTAGGCCCACTAGGGCAAACCAGGGTAGTCAGGCGAGGGTGCACGGACTGTGGAGGGGCAAGGCCCCGGTTTGGTTGCTGTGGAGGGGTTGGACCCCTGTTACTGAGAGGGCTCTGCCCTGGTTCCGTGCTGTGCTTTGGGCGCACCCGTTAACGGAAACGATTGACCGCGTGCCAGTGCGGGCTAGCTACCTGTGCGTTTATCGCGCGTGCCGTAGTCACCGTTACGTCTGTCAGTGACCTTGGGGTGGCTGACTAAGGGTAGGATCACCACGGGGTACTCTCCCGGCCAGGAGAGCACCACGTGCTACTTCTACTTTTGGAAAATACTGCAATCAAGATCGTTCCCACGAGGACATTCGAGATCAAGTAAAGGATCTGAGAAATAAATGAAATAGTGAGAAAAATTGAAAGATGTGAATAAAGGAAGTAATAGAACTTAACAGCTACTGTACACCCTACTGTTGCCTTTAGTTAGTTTGCCACTCTACTCAGCGTTTTGGTGACGTGTTACACTCGTTACCTTTTTCAGGACCAGGTGTTGAGTAGCCAAGGTCGGCGGCTGCAGAGGACGCTGGGCCGAGTAGGGTCCAGTAGAGTTACCACAGCCTTTTGTACCTCTTTTGTTTCTGTTCTAGTGAGTAGTTTTTGGTTTCCGCTGTACCTTCTTTACCTGCAGTTTTTGTTATATGATAAATGTTGTTTTACTGTTGTGGTGGTACCTACTGTAGTAGTTTCTTTCCTTACTGCTGTACTTTCTTACTGTTAGTTATATTCATGCTGAATGTGGTTTATTTTACTGTCTTTTGGTTACTTCCTCGTTGGACGATTAGGTCTTGGGATTAGTCAAGTCGGTCCGGTTCTCGTGTCTCGTAAGGACTCGGGAACCGGGTTGTTACATAAGCTATAAAGTAGTAATTCTCAATCTTCTTATATCCCACAGTTACTTCCATGAGTTTACTATATGAGATTATTTTCAGGATGTCACACTTTACATGACCTATCATATAACTAAAGCTTGAGCTTAAAACCTACAAATTCATGTTATAGCTACATCAAAAAAAAATCAATTATTCGTTTATTTTGTTAACACCAAAATCAGACGTGCAATTTAGGTTCCAATAAATAATAGATATTTTAAGCATCATGTAACCAGAACACAAACTACAAACTACAGATAAGGCATTACATCGTTCAAACGAACGATAAAAAGAAGACAATCGAGTTGCCAAGACAGAAGATGCACAAAAGTTCCATAACCTCAACCTAACCAATATAACTCAGAGAATTATTTGCTGTGAATAACTAAGGGGCATTTGGAAGACATTTCCGTTCAAGACTTTTACTGTTGCTTCAGCCTATTAAAGTAATGTCCCCAACTCCCTGTCTGATCTCTTCATGAAGCACCTTTGGAATCTCAAACTCCCTCTTCGCATTTCGCTTAATTTACACTTAGTGCATCCTTCACAATAGTTTGCCTACTAATGATAACATTGCCACGCTTCTCATTCCCCTTGCTTCAAAATGTGTTTGTTGTACTAATGTGTCCTGTGAATCTTCCACTTATTTATTTCAGGATACCACTCTGGTTCATAATATTGCTAGATGGGTTTTTGCTAAGGCTCATCTCGCTCCTGTCTCCCCTGATCGTTTCTTTGATATCATGTGCTCTACGGGGAGATCTTCTAGGATCAAAATTGTTAAAGGTTTGATTTGCTTCATTTGGGTTATGGCACATCAGAAATTGTATTATTCATGATAACTTCCCCCTTCAAAATTATGTCTACATCTTGTGCCATAAGTGGGATGATTTCAACCTTCACTCCTTGATTCGTTTGCATTTTTGCTATGGCTTTATCTTGGGTCAGGTCCCAGTATGGCTTCAAGCTTAATGTTTCTATCTTTAATGATGATAATTTCACCAATGGTGACTGGGTCGCTAGCAACTATCAGGGAGATTTTCTTGCTGGTGTTGCTCACAGATGGGAGAATATTCATGGTGATGTTGTAATTTTAAAATCACTCCTACATGCCTTTTTGTCAGCTGCTCTTTCTTTGTTGCAATTTCAGGTGGAGACTGATTCAACCATGGTGTTCTACTAGTGGAAAGGCAAATTGGAGATCCCGTGGTATGTTAGAAGCAACTTTCAACTCCTTAAGTCCTAGATGGATGGCATTGACTTGGTGGATTATGTTCATCGCTCTGTTAACTCTCTTGCCTGACATATTATAGATCTTGAAGTTGATGACTAGTGTTCCTTCAGCTCTTCAGATCAGCTTTCAAGGAGGATTCGTGGTATTGTCTCCCTCGACAAGCTGTAGTTCCCTTATATTATATAAGGCCTTATTCTCTTTTGTAGTATCTTTTCTCCTGGATCTTATCTTGCTCTGAACTTATGCTTTTTGCGTTTACTTGTATTAAGTCATGAGTCGTGGTTCTCTTTATGTCTACTGGCAGGTTTTGGTTTAGTCCCTCTACCTTTATTTATCGACCTTGAAGGAGTGGGGGATGAATAATATTTGCTCTTATATTTCTAAAAAAAAAAATGAAGGAGGTGTTTGGTTAACATGTTAAGTAGATTTACATTGAGTTAAATATTTAACCTATTATTTAACTCACCTTGTATTTACGTCAGATTAAATAAATTTAACCTAAAATAAAGTTATTACATTGTCTCAATGGAATAACTTTAATCCACAAACTCACTTATTTTATTATTTATTTCACTAATTTTCCATTCCTCTAATTATTTCACAAATTTATCATCCTTACCAACGTAACCTAAACGTATACTTCAAATCCTAAGCATTTCTCCAAAGAAAGCCGGGAAGAATTTGAATAGCTCGTTTGCATTCCCCTGCAAAGGCGAGGGAAGCAAGGCAAAAGATTTCGCGCGGCGGAGGGATTTTATTCCACAACGAGTTGGCGTTCATCAAAAATCTCCATTCGCATGACAGCGTTTGAACTTTGACTCCCGTTCGCCTCGAAGTTCCCAGACGTGGGCCCCACTCTCCCCAACGGGCAAAAAACACGCAGCTCCCCCATTCTTATGACTATTCCGCCCCCACGCACACAAACTTTACCGTTACAAACGAAAGCGCCCTTCACACACACAACACTCCTCTCCACTCCCCCCACCCCCCACGCGCGCGCGCACACACGCACACACACTCTCTCTCTCTCTTTCTCTCTCTGTGTCTGTGATGGCTCTAGAAGGGAGAGCTGCTGCAGCCTCGGCTTCTTCGCTCAGGAAGAAGCTCATGGCAGTGGGGGCATTCCTCATGGGCAAAGGTTTCAACCCTTCAAAATGGTTGGTTTGAATTGGTTACCCTTCATCGTTCCTCTCTTCTTGGGTTCTCCCGTTTCTTTGGTGTGTATGTTTTGGTGATGACCCTTGTTGGAACGCAGCAAGACGGAGCTGAAGCTGGCGATCGCGAGGATCAAGCTGCTGAGAAACAGGAGGGGGGCTCAGATCAGGCAGATGAGGAGGGACGTCGCCATGCTTCTGAGCTCTGGCCAAGGCTCCACCGCTAGAATCAGGGTATTCAGCATTCTTCTTCTTCTTGTTCTGTTTTTGTTTTTCATTTTGGTGAAATCGATTGGTTTTTTTTTTTTTTTTTTGATGCCTTTTTTTTCCGAGGGGTCTGATGATACATGCCCGTTCCATGGTTATTAACTCCAAAATTTTGATTTTTGATGCCTTTTTTTTTCCGAGGGGAAGATGATATGTGGGTTGTAGTCGATTTTGGTCCAAATTAGTGGCACTTCTTGAATATAGGACGAGGGTTATGAATTATTTTGTTGGGTTGTAATTTGGTGTTTGTTGTTGGTACCTTATTTATATTCACGTTATTCTGTCATGGATAAATCAGTGTTGTGTCGTATTAAAATGGTCAAAAAGGTCTGGGAGGGATCAATTCCCAGAGGAGAAAAAAAAAAAAAAGGAAGAGAAAGAGGAACAACAGCCCCTGCCACATTAAGTCGACCCCCACTTCTCCATAACAACAATGGAATTGCCATTGATCGGTTGAGTACGGTGCGCACTCAAGTGATCCTCACATCTCTCTCTCGCATTGCGATTAGGTCAAGTTAGGGCAGTTACATGAGATTGCACTAGTCGTTGAATGGTTACAAAAAGTTTGAGATGTAATCCTTAATGACTTTCAGTAGTCAAGAACATGAATGCCATGATAATGCCAATTATCTGGGGGATTGAAACATATGCTTTCAAAGCATGGGGCATTATAAATCCAAGGGCAGATTCAAGGGGCGTACAGATCACAGTAAGGCCTTATAAATGTGTGATATTGGAAGGATTTGGACGTAAAAGAAGTCGGCAAGCCCTGGGAGCCCCCAAAAATCCTGGATCAGAATCTTAGACTAGTTCCTTGGCATCCTTAATCCCTATCCATCCCCATGCCTTCCTATCCAATGCCAGTGACCTTCTCCAAATGATAAAACCAGACTTTGTACCCATTCTTTGCCCTGGAGTCTAGAATCAAAGCCCTCCTTATTTTCCCAATTGCGAAAAGCTTCCATCTTTGATATTTTATGGGTTTGACCAACAAGCCTAAATAAATTGCTCATCCGAGAGGATGTACCACACCCATTTTGGCTACATGGGCATCTCCCAAGTCTTCGAGGCCAGAGCTCCCTCATTTTTAGGAAGATGTAGAATGGATCACTCAATTTTGTGTGATTTGAAGTCCAAGAGAAAGTTAGGATATAAAACCTTGAGTTTGGAGAAAATAGAGGGAAAAGAAGTCCTTGCCATCCAGCAGCTGATCATACCATAATTCTCAGTAGTTGGATTTTATTGGCAATAGAGAGGCTGAGCTTTGCAACTACAACTAAGTTCCAAGGCTTTGTCCACTGGATATCGGAATACACATTGGCCAAGTCAACCTACAACCCAACCCAACCTTGGTTCTCATTTAAAAGCTTTGGTAGGTTGAATCAGTTGCACTTTAATCAATCCATTAAAGAATAGGTAGTGTTAGGTTTGAAAAGCATCCCAACCTGACCAAAGTAGCAATGCATAGGTATTTTTCCTTTTAAGAGGTTTCATAGCCATGTTATATCTTAAAGATCCTAGTCATGTTTGATCTGATCCTAATTCTCTAACTCCCAAAGTCTACCATCGTTGCATGCTCCTTACTTAACCCTCCCAATTGCCATATTCATAGTTCAAATATTAGTTTACTCAAATGTGATTGTGCATGCAGTCTTGTATCAGATTTAGTTAAAAGTTTATTGCTTCCCGTTAGATATGTTTCTTATCTTTTAGTACTTTTGGTAAAATGTCTTTATATTTTTTTTCCCTCATTTAAGTTGATGTCTTCACGAGTTTAATATTCTTTGTGCCTGAATACATGAACATATAAGAATGAATTCCATCAATTCAACTAGTCAACAACCCAATTCAACCTAACCCAACTTGACTCATTTGTATGATGGACTAGGAAGTAGGATAAACTAGGTTGGGGTCAAAAACACTCCCAACTATTGAATTTGGTCAAGTCATGGGTTGGGCTCAATCCAACCCATCTCAACACATGTGTACCTCTAGTGAGATGTTGCAAATGTGCTTGATCAAGTCTGGGGATAGGCCAAGATACTTAGTGGGAAATAATGAAGAGTCAACTTAGCACTAAGGTAAATTGCAAGCCGATGCTTGCATTAGAGAGGTAAGTAAACTCTTTGTTTCTTTACTGGGCTTGGATTTAGGATTTGGATCATAATAATAGAGCAACTTCTCAATCAATTATCTGTAGCCTCTGCTCTCTATAGCCTGTGACTCAACATCATATAGGTGCATCCTCGGATCCATAGGTATGTTAGCTGACTTGGATCCCAACATCCCAGTCTCCTACAGTAAATTAAGAGTGTATTTTCTCTGACTAAGGACAATACCACTCTTTCCTCTTGCCACCTCTATGCCTAGGAAGTATCTCAAGGAGCCTAGATCCTTCATAACAAATTTCTCTGCCAACCTCTGCTTGACCTCAACTATCCTAGTTGCATCATCACCAGTGATAATGAGATCATCCACATAGATAAGAAAAGCAATAGTTCCCTTGTCTATTTCTGCACAAACAATGAATGATTAGAGGTGCATTTGACATGCCCCATATCTTCAACAACCTCTGATAGCTTCTGAAACTAGTCCCTCAGACTTTGCTTGAGGCCATATATTGCCTTCTTCAACTTGCACACACACTCTCCCTTAGTCCTAAAGCCCGAGGGCTACTTCATGTATACCTCTTCCTACAAGTCACCATACAAGAATGTGTTCTTCACATTGAGTTGATATAAAGGTCAGTCAAGATGGGCAGCAACAGAGATAAGAATCCACACAGTAGGAAGCATGGCCATTGGAGAGAAGGTGTCAAAGAAGAAGTCCACACCATAGGTCTGGGTGAATCCTTTTGCCACAAGACGAGCCTTATACGGAGAAATAAATCCGTCTAAATTATATTTCACGGTAAAGACCCAATGGCAGCCAACAGTGCGTGCACCACGAGGTAACAGAGTAAGCTCTCATGTTTATTGAGACTGTAGTGTAGCCATCTCATCCTCATGGCTTGATGCCATTTTGGATTGATCATAGCTTGCTAATAAGTGGCTGGTATCTGGGAAGAAGAGAGTCGCTGTGAACAAAGCAAAAGGGTAACTCAGGCAGTCAGAAGAAACTATAAATCCCTATGGGAGGGGGTGAGATTTGCGGGATAAAAATAAAGTGCGGAAGCAAAATGAACAATCTCACGCAAAAAGCAATTACACAATATGCACAAGTAATTTTTAGGTGGAAACCTAAACCAGATGAAAATCACCACCTAACCCTCTCGAGTTAGGATTTTTTGATAGACCAAGTCGATCAAAATCCACTAACGTACTACTTAAAACGAGGGTAGTACAACCTTTATACAACCATGCTACTTGAACCTGAGAATAGCGCACCTCAAACCCCTTCTCTTCACAAGAAGGTTTTTGTCGCTCGATGGAGATGGGAATTCCCAAAGCGAATACCCAACTAAAGACAATAAAATACAATAACCTATAAAGCCGCAAAGAATAAAACCTAGCTACTATAGGAGTTAGGAAACTTCCCTTTGGCGGAAGTGCATCGACTTGACGCGGGTGCGTGAACCACTCAACGACACAACAATGCTCTCAAAATCGACGGCGGGAGAGCGCATGCACAGAGAATGTGGAGCTCTCAAAGTTTGTGAAATGATCTCGAAGAGCAACAACACTTCTAGATGTTCTTCTCTAGGACACAATGTATGTGGAAATTGTATTGTTTGGTGTGTGCAAACAAGGGAGGGCTACTATTGTATTTATAGGTGGCCTAAGAAGGCTTTGGAAGGCCTTGGAAGCTTTAGGTAGCCGTTGGGGTTCATCCCAAGGCAATGCAAATCGCAATCAGAATCATTAATGATTTTGACAAGGTCATCAGACGTTTGGGACAAAGATCAGACGTCTGGAAGACACTTTTAAAATGTTTGGAAACTAAATCAAACATCTAATTCTAGATGGGTTCCCTTACTGACTTTCATCAGACCTAAATAGGGTTCTAGTGTAAAACCATCAGATGACATACAGGACGTTTGATACTAGGTCTGGACGTTTGGAAACCTAATTAAGTGTAGAAATGGATTCGCAAGAGCCTAAATAGCTATAATCCTTAAGACAAGTGATTTTAACCCAATTGAGGCTCAACGGTCACATATCAGACGTCTGGGGTCCTCTACGGACGTCTGATAGAAGTCTGAAGGTCATTTTCCTGAACGTTTACTTTATTAGTTAATGTTCCACTAATTAGACATCTAGCACAACCATCAGATGTCTTCTGAGATGTCTGGACCAAGGTCTGGATGTCTGATTTCAACAGACAGAATCTACTAAGTCCAGCCTAAGTTATTAGACATCTAAGTCAACAGTCAGATGTCCTAAAGGTCAAGATCAGACGTCTGATTTCTAGATTGGACGTCTGATCAGGCTGTCTGATGCCTATCTTGGATTTTTAAGTTTTCTATGAAAAGCCTAAATATCTTAAGGTTGTGCAAGTGTCCTACGACTACTGTATTATTACTTTGAGCTCTTTAATAAGTAATCTAAGAAATAAAAGAACAAATAACAAAGAGATACAAAGTACAAGATAGAAAAGACATCTATCATATTCTTCTGACTTTACGCTTTCGCTCCTCGCGAAGCTCCTCTGTCAAGCTCCTCCAATCCGCCATGAATGCGAGCTTGAACTCCATATTTACACTTGTCTCCATTTGCAATTTGACCTGAAAACTAAGATTCAAAAGCAAATGTTAAATAACAAGTGTTTTGTTATTATTAAAATAAACTATCGTAGTGCTCTAATACCAACATGCATAAATAATAATACATAAAATTCTCCTCCGTTTTGAAAGTATCAAAAAGGTTTTTATTAATTTTAATTCTCCTAAACTCCCCCTTTAAAACATGCTCTTCTAGTTTTGGGTTAAATTTCTTTTAACAAGAATAATGTTCTCCCCCTTTTTGTAATAACAAGATAGCTATATATTTTTCTCCCCCTTTCTAAAGGAAATATAGCTAACTTAACGAGTTCTCCCCCTTAATGATTGACAAAAAGCTCATTAATTTTAATAATCTCCCCCCTCTCTACATGCTATAGATAAAATATAGGGTTAAGAGGTTTTACCTCACCTGCCATGGCCAATAGAATGGCCCAAATGGCGGTGGATGTCAAACTGGATGGGGCTCCCATCCGTAGCTTGGAGGTCCGAGCATCGGCGTCGGTCTCTAATTGGGTGATCGACATGCAACAGTTTGGTCAGTTGTTCATCGTCTCGTCGGTCTTCTCGTCCTCCTCCTTGATCTACTCCTTGGTCCTCCCAACTCGAGTTGATCATTCTTCATCTTGTAGGTCCATCTTTACAACCTATAAAATAAGATTCTAGTTGACTTTTCGGTATCCAAGTGAGCTTATATCAGGATTTGTTAGTTGATCTCTTTGAAGGAGATCCTTTCTCAACCTTAGGGCTAGACAAATTTTCTATCTTCTTGATCAAATTATTTGATTTCTCCCTAAGATATGCAAGTTCATCTTTAATAACATGCATTTTTATTTTTAAACTAGAAATTTCAATTTTTAGGTTAGTATTTTCCTCAATTAACTTACTATTTTCATAGATTAGCTCTTTATTTTCTAACAAGTTATTATCCTTAGGATTAGAACTAGTTTCTAGATCCTTAAGTTATTTTTCTAATCTTTCATTTTCTGATTTAAGAAAATTAAGATTCTTTTTCGTGTTTTTATTTTCTACTTTTAATAATTTATTAATTTCATATAACTCATCAAAAGCATCTTAAAGTTCAGAATTTACCTCATCGTCCCCGTCGTCACTGTCGCTATCTACGATTGCCATGAAACTAAGGCACGCGGTCTCCTTATCGGATTCTTCTCCTTCCTTCGAGCAAGCTTCTTCAAGAGTGCCTTCTAACTTCCTCCATATGTCGTAGGTGGTGATGCACTCTTGGATTTGCTCGAATTCTTTCGATCTCAACGCACAATACAAGGCATTCATAGCCTTTGCGTTGAGGTTGAGATCCTAAATCTGATCTTCCGAGTAACCTTCTAAGGATTTCCTGGGAATCTCAAATGCGGACTCACATTTTTTCCACATCTGGAAGTTGTAGGCCTACAACCACAATGACATACGAGTTTTCCAATAAGAGAAATCTATACTTGCAAAATAGGGTGGTCGCGTGGTGTCGTGTCCTTCGGTGTAAACAAACGTCTTTTCCTCCATTGGATCCTTGCTGGATGTTATGCCGATATCGCAAGAACCTACTCTGATACTAATTTTAAATCCCTACAGGAGGGGGTGAGATTTGCGGGATAAAAGTAAAGTGCGGAAGCAAAATGAACGATCTTACACAAAAAAGCAATCACACAATATGCATAGGTGCTTTTTAGGTGGAAACCCAAATCAGATAAAAGCCACCACCTATCGAGTTAGGATTTTCTGATCGACCAAGTTGATAAAAATTCACTAATGTACTACTTAAAACGAGGGTAGTACAACCTCTATACAACCACGCTACTTGAACCCGAGGGTAGTGTACCTCAAACCCCTTCTCTTCACAAGAAGTTTTTTGTCTCTCGATGGAGACAGGAATTCGCAAAGAGAATACCCAACCAAAGATAATAAAATATAATAACCTATAGAGCCGCAAAGAATAAAACCTAGCTACTATAGGAGTTAGGAAACTTCCCTTTGGCGGAAGTGCGTTGACTTGACGTGGGTGCGTGAACCACGCAATGACGCGACAATGCTCTTGAAATCGACGGCGGGAAAGCGCGTGCACAACGAATGTGGAGCTCTCAAAGTGTGTAAGATGATCTCGGAGAGCAACAACACTTCTAGATGATCTTCTCTAGGACACAATGTATGTGAAAATTGTATTGCTTGGTGTGTGCAAACAAGGGAGGGCTACTCTATTTATAGGTGGCCTAAGAAGGCTTTGGAAGGCCTTAGAAGCCTTAGGTAGCCGTTGGGGTTCATCCCAAGGCAAGGCAAGCCGCAATTAGAATCATTAATGATTCTGATAGGGTCATCAAACGTCTGGAAGATACTCTTAAGACATCTGGAAACTAAATCAAATGCCTAATTCTATACGGGTTCTCTTACTGACTTTTATCAAACCTAAACAAGGTTATAATTTAAAGTAATCAGATGACATACAGGACGTCTGACACTAAGTCTGGACGTTTGGAAACCTAATTAAGTCTATGAATGGATTCCCATGAGCCTAAACGGCTATAATCTTCAAAACAAGTGATTTCGGCCCAATCGAGGCTTAATGGTCACATATCAGACATCTGGGGTCCTCTACGGATGTCTGATAGAAGCTTAAAGTTCATTTTCCTGAATGTTTACTTTATTAGCAAAGTTTTACTAATTGGACGTCTGGCACAGCCATCAGATGTCTTCTGAGACGTATGGATTAAGATCTGGATGTCTGATTTCAACAGATAGAACCTGCTAAGTCTAGCCTAAGTTATTGGATGTTTGAGTCAACAGTCAGACGTCTTAAAGGTCAAGATCAGATGTCTGATTTCTAGATTGGACATCTGATCAGGCTGTCTGATGCTTATCTTAGATTTCCAAGTTCTCTATGAAAAGCCTAACTATCATAGGGTTGTGTAAGTGTACCTAGGACTTCTGTATTATTATTTTGGGCTCTTTTTTAACAAGTAATCTAAGAAATAAAAGAGCAAATAACAAAGAGATACAAAATAAAAGATAGAAAATGCATCTATCCTATTCTTCTAACTTCACACTTTCGCTCTTCGCGAAGCTCCTTTTTCTCCGTTAAGCTCCTCCAATCTGCCATGGATGCGAGCTTGAACTCCATCTCTACACTTGTCTCCATTTGCAATTTGACTTGAAAACTAGGACTCGATTAAATAACAAATGTATCGTTATCATCAAAATAAATGATTATGGTGCTGTGGCACCAACAATCTCCCTTTTTTTGATGATGACAAAATCATAAATAATAATACATAAAATTCTCCCCCTTTTTGATATTATCAAAAAGGTTTTTATCAATTTTAGTTCCCTTAAACTCCTTTAAAACATCCTCTTTTAGTTTTGGGTTAAATTTCTTTTAACAAGAATAATGTTCTCCCCCTTTTTGTAATAACAAGATATTTATATATTTTCCTCCCCCTTTCTAAAGAAAATATAGCTAACTTAACGAGTTCTCCCCCTTAATGATTGACAAAAAGCTCATTAATTTTAATAATCTCCCCCTATCTACATGTTATAGATAAAAGATAGGGTTAAGAGGTTTTACCTCACCTGCCATGGCCAACAGAATGGCCCGAATGGCAGTGGATGCCAAACTGGATGGGGCTCCCATCCGTAGCTTGGAGGTTTGGGCATCGGCGTCAGTCTCCAATCGGGTGGTCGACGTGCGATGGTTTGGTTGGTTGTTTGTCGTCTCGTCAATCTTCTCGTCCTCCTCCTTGATCTACTCCTTGGTCCTCCCAACTCGAATTGATCGTTCTTCATCTTGTAGGTCCAATCTTAGATGATGAAATCTTTACAACCTGTAAAACAAGATTCTAGTTGACTTTTTGGTATCCAAGTGAGCTTATATCCGGATTTGTCAGTCGGTCTCTTTGAAGGAGATCCTTTCTCAACCTTAGGGCCAGACAAATTTTCTATCTTATTGATCAAATTATTTGATTTCTCTCTAAGACATGCAAGTTCATCTTCAATAACATGCATTTTTATTTTTAAACTAGAAATTTCAATTTTTAGGTTAGTATTTTCCTCAATTAACTTACTATTTTCATTGATTAGGTCTTTATTTTCTAACAAGTTATTATCCTTAGGATTAGAACTAGTTTCTAGATCATTAAGTTATTTTTCTAATCTTTCATTTTCTGATTTAAGAAAATTAAGATTCTTTTTCGTGTTTTTATTTTCTACTTTTAATGATTTACTAATTTCATATAACTCATCAAAAGCATCTTGAAGTTCAGAATTTACCTCATTGTCCCCGTCGTCACTGTCGCTATCTACGATTACCATGAAACCAAGGCACGCAGTCTCCTTATCGGATTCTTCTCCTTCCTTCGAGCAAGCTTCTTCAAGAGTCCTAACTTCCTCCATATGTCGTGGGCGGTGGTGCACTCTTGGATTTGCTCGAATTCTTCCGAGCTCAACGCATACTATAAGGCATTCATAACCTTTGCGTTGAGGTTGAGAGCCCAAATTTGATCTTCCGAGTAACCTTCAAGGGTTTCCTGGGAGTCACAAATGTGGACTTGCATTTTTCCCACACCTAGAAGTCGTAGGCTTGCAACCACAATGACATACAGGTTTTCCATTAAGAGAAATCTATACCTGTAAAATAGGGTGGTCGCGAGGTGTCGTGTCCTTCGGTGTAAACGAACGTCTTTCCCTCCATTGGATCCTTGCCGAATGTTACGTTGATATTACAAAAGCCTGCTCTGATACCAATTGTAAATCCCTACAGGAGGGGGTATGATTTGCGGGATAAAAATAAAGTGCGGAAGCAAAATGATCTCACACAAAAAGCAATCACACAATATGCACAAGTGATTTTTAGGTGGAAACCCAAATCGGATAAAAGCCACCACCTAACCCTCTTGAGTTAGGATTTTTCGATCGACCAAGTCGATCAAAATCCACTAACATACTACTTAAAATGAGGGTAGTACAACCTTTATACAATTATGCTACTTGAACCCGAGGGTAGCGTACCCCAAACCTGTTGTTTTCACAAGAAGGTTTTTATCACTTGATGGAGACGGGAATTCGCAAAGCGAATACCCAACCAAAGACAATAAAATATAATAACCTATAGAGCTGCAAAGAATAAAACCTAGCTACTATAGGAGTTAGGAAACTTCCCTTTGGCAGAAGTGCGTCAACTTGACGCAGGTGCATGAACCACGCAACGACACGACAATGCTCTTGAAACCGACGGCGGGAGAGCGCGTGCACAGCAAATGTGGAGCTCTCAAAGTGTGTGAGATGATCTCGAAGAGCAACAATACTTCTAGATGATCTTCTCTAGGACACAATGTATGTGGAAATTGTATTGCTTGGTATGTGCAAACAAGGGAGGGCTACTCCTCTATTTATAGGTGGCCTAAGAAGGCTTTGGAAGGCCTTAGAAGCCTTAGGTAGTCGTTGGGGTTCATCCCAAGGCAAGGTAATCTACAATCAGAATCATTAATTATTCTGACAAGGTCATCAAACGTCTGGGGAAACTAAATCAGACATCTAATTCTAGACGGGTTCCCTTACTGACTTTCATCAGACCTAAACAGGGTTCTAGTGTAAAACCATCAAACGACATACATGACGTCTGGCATTAGGTTTGGACGTCTTGAAACCTAATTATGTGTAGGAATGGATTCCCAAGAGCCCAAACGGCTATAATCCTCAAGACAAGTGATTTCGACCCAATCAAAGCTCAACGATCATATATCAGATGTCTAGGGTCCTCTACGGACATCTGATAGAAGCCTGATGGTCATTTACCTAAACGTTTACTTTGTTAGCCAATGTTCCACTAATTGGACGTCTGGCATAGCCATCAAACGTTTTTTGAGACATCTGGACTAAGGTCTGGATGTTTGATTTCAACAGATAGAACCTACTAAATCCAGCCTAAGTTATTGGACGTCTGAGTCAACAGTCAGATGTCTTAAAGGTCAAGATCAGACGTCTGATTTCCAGATTAGACATCTAATCAGGCTGTCTGATGCCTATCTTAGATTTCTAAGTTCTCTATGAAAAGCCTAAGTATCCTAGGGTTGTACAAGTGTACCTAGGACTACTGTATTGTTACTTTGGGCTCTTTAACAAGTAATCTAAGAAATAAAAGAGCAAATAACAAAGAGATACAAAGTATAAGATAGAATAGACATATCATATTCTTCTGACTTCACACTTTCGCTCCTCTCGAAGCTCCTTCTCCGTCAAGCTCCTCCAATCCACCATGGATGCAAGCTTGAACTCCGTCTCTACACTGACCTGAAAACTAAGACTCAAAAGAAAATGTTAAATAACAAGTATTTTGTTATCATCAAAATAAACGATTGTGGTGCTCTAATGCTAACAGAAACTACCCCTCCCACCTAGTAGTGTGCACAGCTCTGGGGGGCCTTCCGAATAGCAATCGGAAGATCCAAATCATTTGAAGGGGACTCAGTCTCAACAGGTGGCTCAGAAGGTGATGCTTCAACATCACCAGGAGGAGACTTAGAAGCAACTGGTATAACACCTGCAAGGTCATCACCAGACACAATGATTAGTAGTGTCAACACATGCCTGTGGTGGGAAGGATGGTGGTGCTGAAGGAGGGGGGGTATGTTGCCGTTATGTCAATGGTTTCTGAAAAACTAGTGGTGGGTCTGTGAACTGAGTAAGAACAATATTTGTAGTGTCTGGTGATGTAATATGAATAGTAGGAAAATCTTCAAACTGGATAGAAGGAATGGGGGCATTGATACCCTTTCTATCTCAGTGATTGAAAAGTATGATACAACCTCATGAAAAGTAACATCGGCATTAACATAGTGCCTCTTTTATAAGGGATCATAACATTTGTAGCCTTTTTGGGTATGGTTGTATCCTAAAAAGACACTTGACTACTTTAGGGGCAAGTTTATCTCTACTTGGCCTGGTAATATGCACAAAAGCTATACAACCAAAAGTCCAAGGTGGAAACTGAAATAACTCTCTGTTTGGGTACAATATCTGCCATGGTACTTGCTCAGATATAACAGAATTAGTATCCTGTTAATTAAATAGCATGCGGTAAGTATTGCATCTCCCCAATACTGTGACAGAACATTATGGTGAATCAATAGACTCCAGGCCACCTCCAAAAGATGTTCCTGCTTCCTTTCTGCCAACCCATTCTGCTGGGATGTATGGGGACATATAGTCTGATGGACTACTCCATGGGACCTGTAAAAGCTTTCATTCATGTAGTACAAAACTCAAGAGTATTATCAGTACAAACAACTTAGCAGTAGAAGTAAACTAATTCTTTATTTCAATAATAAAGTCTCAATTATAGACTCAACATATAACTTATTCTTTAATAAAAATATCCAAGATAGCTTGGAACAATCATCTACAATCACTAAATAATATCTCTATCCTAGTTGATCTGGAATACTAGGATCCCATACATCTAAATGCAACAAATTAAAAATGAACTCAGCAATAGTAGAACTAGCAGGAAAAGTAGATCTGTGGTGCTTTCCCATCTAGTACGCATCACAGTGAATCTCGATGCCTGGTGAAAAATAAGGAATGATATGACGAAGCCTATCCAAAGATGGATGACCAAGGCGATTGTACCACTGCAAGGCACTCCCTATAGCGAAACACACATCCCCTTGGTAATGTGCAGCAACCGACGTCGAAGATAGGTGATACATACCCCCCTCATCATACCGCCACAAATCATTCTCCCTGTGCACTTGTCTTCAAATATACAACCAACATCATCAAAAATCACCATGCAATTAAGATCCTTCGTACTTTTGCTAATAGATAAGTTGAAGAAAATGAATCTCGTTAATCTCACTAAAGCTGCCCTACACCTTTTTATATAGGAGAGGTGAGGGAAAAATTATAAAGGGGTCTTACAAGAAAACATAAAATAATAAAAGAGGCCAACAATATAACATAAATCTCTCCCTCAAGGTAGAGCATATATGTCAACCATGCTCAGCTTATTCCTGCACTTCTCAAACGTTGGGTATGATAGAGGCTTAGTGAACATGTCTATAGTCTACTCTGAAGAGGCTAGGCAAGCGGTACGAAGCAAACCCTACTGAGACTTCTCGTATAGTGACAATCTACTTCCACGTGTTTGGTTCTTTCATGGAACATTGGATTATTAGCAATGTACGTGGCAGCCCTATTTTCACTATGCATCTCCATGGGCTCTTGAAATTGAACATGAAGATCCTGCAACAAGGATCTAAACCAAATCATCTCTACTTTTGTTTGTGCCATAGCTCTATATTCAGACTCTACATTAATGGAACGGGAGACTACACTTTGCTTCTTACTCTGCCAGGAAACAAGATTGTCTGCTACAAACATACAGAAGCTTATGGTAGACTTCCTATCACCAAGATCACCAAGATAGTCAACATCAAAATAACCCACAACTGTCATAGGTGCTCCTCTCTAAAATAGAAGACCACGTCCAGGAGATCTCTTAAGGTACCTAAGTACCTGCATCACCGTCCGCCAATGTGCATCTGTGGGCTTGTCTAAAAACTGGCTCAACTTCCCAACTGCTAAAGTAATGTCTGGCCATGTGATAGTCAGGTATAAAAGTTTGCCAACCAATTGACTATAGGCCTTTTTATCCATAATTTTTGCTGCATTATCATAAAGATGTACCTTTGGATCCATAGGGATATTAGCTCCCTAGGATCCTAGCATCCCTGCCTCTTGGAGTATATCATGGGCATATTTCCTCTGAAACATCACAATGCCATCTTTGTTATAAGCAACCTCAATTCTCGAGAAATAACAAAGTCCTCCCAGGTCCCTTATAATAAATTGCTAACCTAGAAACTCAACCTTAGAAACACCCAACTTGTCATCTCCCATGACAATCAGATCATTCACATACATAAGTGGTGCCACCACACCATGACATGTCTACCTCACAAAAAGAAAATGATCGAAAGATGACCTAGAAACTCCACCTAAAAATCACCCAACCTGTCATCTCCCATGACAATTAGATCATCCACATACACAGGTAGTGCCACTACACCAAGTCACGTCTGCCTCACAAAAAGAGAATGATCAGAAGATGACCTATGCATCCCAATAGTAGCTAAAACCTCTGATAGTCGCTAGAACCAAGCACAGGGACTCTACTTCAGGCCATAAATATCCTTTCTCAACCTACATACACTCCCTCTTGAACCTTGGAACCCAGGGGCTGCTGCATGTAAACTTTTTCTTGAAGGTCACCATACAAAAACACATTCTTGACATTGAGCTGATGAAGGGGCCAACCATGATGTGCTACAAGAAAGACTAAAATTCTAACTGTGGAGAGAAGAGCCACAGAAGAGAGTGTCAAAGAAGTTCACTCCATAAGTTTGGGTGAACCCCTTTGCAACAGGCCTAGCCTTGTACTGTGAAATAGACCCATCAGGATTGTATTTGAAGGCAAAGACCCAATGAGCTCCAACAAGATGTGCTCCAAAAGGAAGTGGTGCCAGCTCCCAGGTCTTATCATGAAGGGTAGACATCTCATCCTCCATAGCAGCATGCCATTTTGGATCGAGTAGAGCCTATTGGTAGGTGGCTGGGATTTCTGCAGCAGAGATGGCAGTGGTAAATGCGTGCAAAGACATACCAACCTGGGCAATGGAGACAACACTCCCTATCACTTTGTAATGCACACAAGAACGAGGGGCCTTCCAAATAGTAATGGGAACATTATCCTTCACCTCTATTGACACTATACCTGAGGGGACATCCATTGGATTGGACACAGTATCTGAAGGAACATCCTCTGTGTGAAACTCTGTGCTTGTAGGAGTATCCTGAGGAGAAGTAGCCTCCAGGTTCTCAACATTAACCAGAGGAGATTGTGGAATAGAAGAGGGTGGCTTTGCCCTGTAAGAAATTAGCAACTGATAAATGTGACCCTTGAATGTGCTCTCATCTATTGGTACAGGCTTGAATGTATTAGTAGATGGCCCTGTAGAAGGAGGAGAATCACTACTATCTGAGAAGACACCAAAGGGTACAAGAGCAATAGGCATAGGAGCATATTCTGTCACACTTTGCAATTATCTGGCAGCAACAGAAAAGTAAGGAACTGCTTCATGAAATGTGACATCAACATTAATGTAATGCTTCTGGTGCAGAGGATCAAAGCACTGGTACCCCTTTTAAGTATGAGAGTAGCCAAGAAAGAAACACACACTTGACTGCTTGATGTGCTAATTTATCTCGATTGGGTCTATGAAGATGAACAAAAGCCATGCACCCAAATGTCTTGGGTGGAACACCAAACAACTCTGCATTGAGATATAACATCAGCCATGGTACCTGCTCATGGATAGCTGAGGAAGGCAATCTATTAACGAGATAGCAAGCTGTGAGAATTGCATCACCCCAGTAAGTATGTGGCACACTGTTCAGAATAAAGAGTTCTGGCCATATCAAGAATATATCTGTGGTTCCTCTCTGCAACCCCATTTTGCTGAGAGGTATGGAGACAAGAAGTTTAATGAATGATGTCATGCAAGCCATAGAAATTTACCAACTAGCAAGTACAAAACTTCAATGCATTATCCGATCTGACTGTCAATAACACAAACTTCTCAATAAGAGGACCCACTTCAGACTTATTCTTCATGAGGAATAACCAACACAATTAGGAGAAATCATCAACCACAATCAAATAATAGCAATGTCCTTATTTATCAGGAATCCTGCTAGGACCCTAGACATCAAGATGCATCAGCCGAAAACATGAAGACGTGCGTGGTCTAATAGCAACTGGAAAGGAAGATTTATGGTGCTTCCCAAGTTGACATGCATTACAAGAAAGTTGTGTTGTTGGGGACAAATGTGGAATAAGACTTCATAGTTTATCCAAAGATGGATGACTCAACCGTCTATGCCACTGTAAAGCACTTCTCGAAGTAGAGCTTATCTGACATGCTGCAGCCATGGGACCCTGAACAAGTTAGTAAACACCTCCTTCATATTCACTACCAATTATCTTCCCTGTCATTCGATCTTGGAAAGTACATCCAAGCTCATCAAAGATGACACGACAGTTTATTTGCTTGATAATTTTACTGACAAAGTAAATTCATGGACATGATTGAGCTGCATAGGTGGGGTAACTGTAACTGTCCCCTGACTATCAATAGGGGCATGTCACCCATCAGCTACCTGCACAATGGACCTTGTGATACTGACTGCATATGTCCAAAACACTGTGGATAACTAGATAGATGGTTTGAATCAACCACGACACACTAATAATTGGAGAAGAGTCATAGATAGAAGTTCCCAACACAATCTCTGACTCATGAGAGGTTGCCATATCCACAAACATAATGTAGACAACACAATAGGATGTCTTTCCACATGAATTCAGACCACCTGAATTACTCTTTGGACATAAAATCACAATGTCAAAATTTGATTTCACTTTTTCGACACCTGCAAATCTGATTTTAGATGATAAATAGGGGAATACACACTCCGAAATGGCACAGAAATCAATTTCATCTCTGATTGATATCACTAAAAACAAGAATAGGGAAATACACACCTCTCAATCTGCATACACGCGGTGCAACACTTCAACACACCAAAAGGGAATACACATCCCAAAAACAATCCAAAGATCTGAATATATCATACCATAGTACTAGTGATGCATCAATACATCTTCCGAAAGGCCCTTAGCTTTAGAACTCCCTCAAGTGCAAGCCAATGACCTCCCCAGGACCTGTAGCAAGTGGTATTGGGTGGTACTGTCCTCCCCCTACTGCTGGGAAAGGATTGACAGCAAGAGAATGGGAGAGAGGAGAGAGGTCAGCGACGCTGTTGCTGGCTGGTGACGACGGTGGCAAAGGTGGGGCTTGGTGGTAGGGTTAGGGTTTTCTTGGTGGTGTCCTCAACTTGGGTCTGATACCAAGTTGAAGAAAATGAATCTCATTACCCTCACTAAGCCTGCCTTACACCTCGTTATATAAAGGTGAGGGAAAAATTATAAAGGGGTCTTACAAGAAACATAAAATAATAAAAGAGCTCAACATTATAACATAACAAGATAATAAGCTCATAGGAATTCTGGAACAAATAGAATTTTTGACAATTTCATATTTGGGGTAACTAGCACCTGCCCCTAACCATTAACTCTGGTATGCTTCCCATCTACTACCTGAACTGTCCTACCAGGATGCATAGACTAAAATGTTGAAAGCTATTGTGATCACCACTCCAGTGTTGCCCAACTAGCATCGTCCTTCCATGCTACAACCCTTAAGCATTTCCAACCACCTCTAAAGGACCTCAACACCTCTCCTCTGCCTTTCTTGTGCTACCTAGTAGTGTAAGGGGTACTTGATTAGGGTCCATCACCCTTCAGCATAAATCCGTGGCCATCTGTTTCACCATACAGATTTATTAGTGCACTTTTGATCAAGGGTAGGAGGGATTTCTGGCTTCTTTGAGGCCGATACTGCATCTCCTTGGTTCTTCTATTAATGTGTGAGACCTCCTATGCCGTATTCGCACGTCTTGGGCACTTGGTGGCCTCCTTTAGTGCAGTTTGCACGCACATGTGTGCACATTTGTGTGCGTTATTTAATGAACAATAGTCTTAGCCTGTGATGTGTTGCTTTCTTTCACCATGACTGATGTTGATGCCTTAACCCTTGCCTTAGAGGCCAAGATTTCTGTGTTTGCCTTTATACAAGGGACCACTATCAAGTTGACAAGATCCTAGAACTACGTTTTATGGTCATGGGCATTTTGCATCTTTGTTGGAGGACTCGAGCAGCCTAAGATCCCAAGGAGGTGAAATTGAAAACGTGGCAGAAAGATAATTATCCGATTATGAATTGGATTACGAATAGTGTTTATCCAAATATTGCATCTAATATGCAGCTAAGGATATTTGGGAGGCCATGAAGTGTAGATATTCTATATAGACAAGTAGCTTACGATGAGCAAACATTTATAGGAAGATTTGGAGCACCAACCTAGGTGATATGACTTTAGCTAATTACTTCACTACCCTTGAGGGGTTATTTGAGGAACTGTCAGGTTTTTAGCTTGCCTATTGTGATAAGCAGGCTACTGAGAGGGTTGAGTGGAGATGTACCGCTTCTTAGATGGCCTATCTGTTAGATACCAGTCAACTCGTGATCAAGTATTATTTGCTGAGTCTATTCCTGGTCTGGAAATGAATTATGGCTGCCTTTAAAAGCTTGATGCTGATATTATGCCTGCTACCGCTATTACAATGTCTGAGACTACTACTCCCTTGGTGTCAGGGGGGAGAGGTGGTCAGTCTAGTGGATGTAGTAGACATGGCCATGATGGGGGTCGTGGTAAGATGTATTTACCCTCCTTGTGTCCACTGCTAGAAGACCAAATCATCCCTCCAATAGGTGTTGGGAGAAGTTTGGAAGGCTTGCATGGGCCAACTAAACTTCTCTACTATTGCTATTCCTTCCCCTTAGGTTGAGGTTGCCAATGACTAGATAGGATTTCCCTTTACGGCTGATAAAGTAGATCATCTGCGAGAATTTCTATGTGATTAGATTTCCTCCACTACTGCCCTTGCATAGGTATTGCAGCACATGCTGCCTGTACAACTATGGCTGATTGGATCATTGACTCTGGGACTCCTACTCATCTTACTATTAAGCTGCCAGTCTATCTTCATTCAGAGATTCTGACACTGTTACATTTGTTTGATTAACAAATGGGAGTATGTCTCCTATTACCTTTATTGGCACTTTGTAGTTTTTGCCTCGATTGTAGTTAGCAGATGTTTATGTGCTCTTGAATTTTCTCTCAGTTTATTGTCTATTAGCCAAATTTGCAAGTAGCTAAATTGTCACACTATTTTTTATGAGAATCATTGTTATTTTTAGGGCATCCAGACGAAGTAGGCAATTGGTGGGGGCAATGAGCACCGTAGACTCTACTATCTGGACCTACCATCTATTTTTGTTGGGGCTACATCTCCACCTCCTCCAATCCACTCTTATGGCATTCCAAACTTGGGTTATGTCTCCTATTACCTTTATTGGCACTTTGTAGTCTTTGCCTCGATTGTAGTTATCATATGTTTATGTGCTCTTGAATTTTCTCAGTTTATCGTCTATTAGCCAAATTTGCAAGTAGCTAAATTGTCACACTATTTTTTATGGGAATCATTGTTATTTTTAGGGCATCTAGATGAAGTAGACAATTGGTGGGGGGCAATGAGCACCATAGACTCTACTATCCGGACCTACCATCTATTTTTGTTGGGGCTACATCTCCACCTCCTCCAATCCACACTCTTATGGCATTCCAAACTTGGGTTATCTCTCTGTCTCAGCTTTGCTAGATGTCTCTTGACATCCTTTCATCCACCATGTTTGATTGTGAAGCTTGCCAACATAGGAAGCATCATTGTCATTCTGTCCATTCTTGTGTCCAATCCATTCTTATGGCATTCCAAACTTGGTTATCCCTCCTTGTCTAAGCTTCACTAAATATTTCTTGACATCCCTTCATCCACCACATTTGATTGTGACACCTACCAATGTGGGAAGCATCATCATTGTTTTGTCCATTCTTGTGTGAAGCAATTGAGTTAGAGTGTTCTTGAGTTGATCCATGTGATGTGTGGGGTCCTTGTCATGCTAGTTTGATGTTTGGATCTAAGTATTTTGTCATTTTTGTTGATAACTTTAGTCATGCATCTTGGGTGTTCCTTTTAAAAGATGCAAAATTCTCTTATCCACCAAAATAAGATGTTTTTTATCTGATAATGCTTTTGAGCTCGTTTAGTGACCTCATCAGGCCTTTTTTGAGGGCAATGGGACCATTCGTCAAACTTCCTACCTCGATACTTCGTACCATAATGGACTGGCAAAGAAGAAGCTACAAGAGTTGCTTGAAATTTCTAGGACACTCCTATTCTTTATGAGTGTTCTTAAATCCTTTTTGGGAGATGTTCTCATTAATCGCCTTTCGTCTTCTGTGCTAGGTGGTGATATTCCATTAAAATTGCTTCACCTTGAAAGGGAGTTGTTTCCTTTACCTATTCGCACTTTTGGGTGTGTTTGAGTTTGTTCAATGGCCTCTTCAGGCCATCTTTGAGGGTAATGGGACCATTCATTAAACTTCTTGCACTCATACTTTGCAGCAAAATGGAGTGGCAGAGGGGAAGTTACGACACCTGCTTGACATTGCTAGGACATTCTTATTCTCTATTAGTGTTATATCCTTTTTGGGAGTTGTTCTTACTGGTGCCTATCTTATTAATTGCCTTCCATCTTCTGTGTTGGTGATGTTCCATTAAAATTGCTTCACCTTGGAAGGGAGTTGTTTCCTTTGCCTCTTCGCACTTTTGGGTGTGTTTGGTTTGTCTATAAACTTTAATAATATGGACAGACTATCTCCTAGGGAGACCAAGCATATCTTCCTTGGTTACTCCTACATAGAAGGGATATAAGTGCTTTGACTAGGTTGATGAATGATATAGAGTTTGTGTTGATGTCACATTTTTTGAGAGAGTTTCATATTTCTTTTCTGAGGGTCATGCTGGTCAGTTTCAATCCTATGTTTACTAGTAAAGGGAACCTCCACCAAATATGCATGTGCCTCTTCCCCTTACTGTGCCTTTTGATGTTGATCCATTGTACTTGTCCACCAAGTGCTATCCCTCTAAAAGGTGCTGGGAGAAGTTTGGGACCAACTAAGCTTCTGTTATTGTTGTTCCTTCCCTTGAGGCCAAATTTGCCAATGACCAGACAAGATTTCCCTTTACGATTGATAAATTGGATCGTCTGCGACAGTTTCTAAGGAGTGACCAGACTTCACTGTTGCTCTTGCCACAGGTACTGCAGTATATGTTGCCTATATAAGTATGGCTGATTGGATCATTGACGCTGGGGTTTTTTTACTCATCTTACTAGTAGGGCTACCAATCTGTCTTCATCTAGAGATTCTGATGTTGCTACATTTGTTTTTTCAGCAAATGGGAGTATGCCTCTTGTTACCTCTATTGGCACCATGTAGTTTGCACCCCGATTGTAGTTATCAGATATTTATTATGCTCGTGAATTTCCTCATAAGTTTATTGTCGATTAGCCAATTTTGCAACCAATTGAAATGTCATACTATTTTTTTATAAGAATCATTGTTATTTTTAGGGCATCCAAACAAAGTAGGTGATTTGTCCTTAGTCTTATCCACCATATATTTCCTTTGTGACAAGACATGACCACCATCCATGTGTTGTACTTCAATGCCCAGAAATTAATTTATTAGCCTCAAATCCTTGGTCACAAACTGAGAATGTAAGAAATTCTGTGTAGCCTTTTCTCCTTTATCACTCCCTGTAAGCAGAATATCATCAACATACACAATAAGAATGACTAAGCCAGTAACTCTGTGCATGGTAAAAATTGAATGATTAGTTGTGGATCTAGTAAAGCCATAATTTTTTTGAGAGGATCTAGTAAAGCCATATTATCGAACATTACTAACCTCTCAAACCAAGCCCTTGGATTCTTCTTAAGGCCATAAATAGCCTTCTTTAACATGCATACCTTCTAACACTCTCCCTCAATCACCAAGTGTTGAGAGAATTGAGTGGTTGTTTAGTGCCACATTGGAAACTGTGGCACTTTGTGTGTGTAATGGCCTATAAATAGGCATGTACTCCCTTAGTTATTCTTTGAGAAGAAATATAGAGAAAATACGCCATAGGGCGCTTCTCCCGTGGTTTTCTCCCCGCTCCTCGTGAGTGGGGTTTCCACGTAAACCCAAGCATTTTATGATTGTCTTTATGCTTTGATATTTATGCTTTCGCTTGATTATTTTATTCAACCTGGTATCAAAGCATATTTTAATCTTGGGTTTTATCCTTTGTTGCATATATTTTTATACTTGTTTGACAATTTCAATGTGTGGATCCACATCGTGGAGGACCATGACATGGAGAGGCTGTGCCTCAGAGATAGAGGAGGTCTAGAGGTGGAGATGCACGCGGGACTAAAGGCTTGCCACTAGAGGAGTCACGCGTGAGATCAACGATTTAGGGTTGACACTTTTAGTTGACTTAGGCTTGTGGAAGGCCTTGCGCGGCGTTATGCTCGAAGCAGAGCGACACCATCATTGCCTCCCCTTGCGGCAACTGATGGGGTGGCGCATGTGACAAAGGAGTGCGAGCCTCGCGATATGAAGGCGTGCGTCTTTGAGAGCAAGGCAAAGATGATCCGACAGCCTGCAGGGCTGCATCAGGCGACACAGTGGCACCGAGGCTACAGAGGTGAAGTGCTGGCGACGCAGAAACCGCATTAGGCGATGGTGGGGTGCCCTCACACACTTGAGCTTCAATGGCGCATGCGATGCCCAAGATCGCGAAGGCAATGGCGACACAGACCTCGTCGTCGAAGGGAAGAGTTGGATGCGGTGTCGAGCTAGTGGAGGAGCATGGTGGGGCCCGCATGCGCGAAGGGTCTGCCGAAGGAGTTGATCGAGAAGATCACGATAAGGGCTGGTGGAGGACGTAGCGCCGTTTTCTACGGAGGATGTTGGTTCCCTTCTAACCCTACGGTGAAGACCGAGGTCGTTTAGGAGGAAAGCTATTTGGAGGTACTTATATCCTTTGTTAGGTTGAAAAAAAAAGGATAGGAAAGAGAAAAAAAAGGACAGTGAGGAAAAAAAAAGAGAGAAGGGAAGAACAAAAAATAAAAGAGAAAAAGAAAAAAAAGAAATGGCGTGAAAAAAGGGGGGGAAGAAAAAAAAAGAAAAAAGAAAAAAATGTAAAAAAAGATGATGATGAGGTTTATGGTTGAGAGAAGATGTGGAGAAGTCTTCTCTAGTTTTTAACGTTTTATTTTTTTCTCATCATTATTTTTCTCTCATACGAGCATGGGAGAAAGGGGGAGTGTGGGTACTTGTTGTAGTCACCCCAGCTTGGGAGTCCCTTTTGTTCATGGACTCCACATGAGAAATCTAACTTTGGGAGGTCCAGAGTTTCGAGGTCCTTAGAGAAAGGACTCATTTCAGGTTTCTATGTAGGAGATCCAGATTTGTGGACTCCAGAGAGGAAGACTCACCTTCGAGGTCTTTAGAGGAAGACCCAATTTCAGGGATATTGAATGAGGAGTCATTAGCACCAGATCTTCAGAGACAACCACAATTACTTTAGCAGCTCCAGCCTATGTTCCCCCCTATGTAGAGTGGGTCTCTTTGTGTTACAAGCTGAGCATTCTATGCTCCAGCTTGAGGGGGAGTATTGAGAGAATTGAGTGGTTGTTTAGTGCCACATTGGAAACTGTGGCAATTTGTGTGTGTGTATGATGGCCTATAAATAGGCGTGTACTCCCTTAGTTATTCTTTGAGAAGAAATATAGAGAAAACACTCCCATAAGGCGCTTCTCCCGTGGTTTTCTTCCTGCTCCTTGTGAGTGGGGTTTCCACGTAAACCCAAGCATTCTATGATTGTCTTTATGCTTTGATATTTATGCTTCCGCTTGATTATTTTATTCAACTCAAAGCTTGGGGGTTGCTGCATATATATCTCTTCCTTTAGATATCCATAGAGGAATACATTTTTAATGTCTAGTTGAAATACTAGCCAATCATTATTTACTGCCACAGATAGTAGAATCCTTACATAATGGAGATAAGCTACAAGCGAGAAAGTTTGGCTTTAACAACGCCAAAGGTTTGTGTATAATTTTTAACAACTAATCTTGCTTTAAACCTTTCAACTAAACCATTTAGACGACATTTAAAAGTAAACACCCACCTACACCCTACGACAATAACACCAGGGGGTAGGTCAATAGATTCCTAGGTCCCTTTGGATTGGAGAGCTTTCATTTCCTCCTCCGTGGAAGGTCTAGGAAGAATCCTGGAAGGCCTCTATATGGCTCCTAGGAATATAATGACTGTCTACAACCAAAAAAAATGATCAAATGACTTATAATTTGAAATTGAATACTTAGCACATGACCTCTATGGCATTCTCTAGGTAATAGGAAGATCCACATCATTTACCTCAGGTGTTGTAGGCTTTGGATCTTTAGGAGAATCCGTAGGATCAGCAGAGGATTGAGTAAGAATAGTAGAAAGGAGCTCATCTACTGGAGATGTGATAGAGGTAGGCATGGGTTGAAAGTGTTTAAGGAATGTGTTTGTACCTTAAGATGTCTAGGAAATGCAATAGAAGGACCATCTGTCTAAGGCATAGGAGGCTTAGAGGGCATTAGAGGCGGAGCAGTGGGCATGGGTAGTGAAACATCCTATGACATGGAGGCTTAGAGGGCATTGGAGGCGGAGCAGTGGGCATGGGTAGTGGAACATCCTATGACATGGGTAGACTTCCCAATAGTAGAATAATATGAAATCTCCTTAAAAAAGGTGATATCCTTATTGAAATAAAATCGATGAGCCAGAGGGTCAAAAACTTGTATCCTTTCTGGGTTCTAGAATAACCCACAATGATACATTTAACTGACTGAGGAGAAAGTTTGTCTACCTTAACAAGTGAACCAAGTGAACAAACACATTCAAAGATTTTGGGTCGTAAAGAAAACAAATCTCAATCAAGATACAAAAGATAGTAAGGTATCTTCCCACCCAAAACAGACGAAGAAACACGATTGATTAGAAAAGCTACTGTGAAAACTGCTTCGGCCTAAAAAGTAGTGGGAGCATGCATCAAAAACATGAGTATGGGCAACATCAAGCAAGTGTCTCAACTTACGCTCAGCCACCCCATTTTGTTGGGACGTATGAACATAAGAAATCTAATGAACAATACCTAGGGACTAAAAGAACTGAGCAAAAGTAGCATTCACAAACTTAAGTTCGTTATCTGTGCGAAACATGCAAATAAGAATAGAAAACTGAGTCTTTATTTCATTAACAAAATTTTTTATCAATACATCATTATAAATACCTAACATACACTAGTATAATAATCTACAAGTACTAAAAATACTAAAAACTCCTAAGACTTTTGACCCGACATGGGCCCCAAAGATCAACATGAATAAGACAGAAGGAAGACTTTGCTCTTCTATTACTGGTAGGAAAATATACCTGTGATGCTTGCCAAGTTGACAAGCCTCACAAGAAAATGAATATGGAAACTATATGTCTGGAAACTGACAGTGAAGAATAGATGAACTAGGATGTCCCAACCTAAGGTTCCACTGAAGAGCAAATGTGACATAAGTAGTAGCAAGGGAATTATTCTCAGGTGAAAGATGCAAGTAATAGAGGCCATCCTACTCAAGTCCACCAATCTGCTTTGTCTGGAGGTCCAGGAAGAAAAAATAATCATGAAAAATGGCTCTGCAATTTAATGCCTTTGTAATATGACTTGTAGACATTAAATTGAGAGCAAATTTGGATGCATGCATAACATCAAATAAAGGTAAATTAGAAGACAATGAAATGTCACCCAGGCCTGTCATAGGGGACAAGGCACCATCTGCTACTCTGACATGGACAAGGGTAGTTAGAGGTCAAAGAGAGAACAAAGTAGCATCTCTTGCAATGTGGGAGAAGGCACCTAAATTAGCAAGCCATGATGGTGTTAGAACACTGCCAGCACTAGTGGCAGTAGAAGTAGCTTGAGAAGACACAAGCCTGTCATACTCTTCTTTGGAAATAGTGGTCTGAGTGTTAGCTTGGTCCTCCTCCTGAAAGTACCGCCCTCCTCCACTATACACCACCTAATTTGGCAAATGACCCTGTGGGAAGCCATGTTTTATCCAACATCTGTAATTGGATGAAAAGAGTTAATCTCATTAGAAACCCTAGGCCCTCTTTATATAGAGAGAGACCATAGAGTCAAAATTACATAAATATCTCTGAGGGGCAAAGACTATCACAACCCTTACAATAAAAGGAAAAATAAAAAGCTAACATGTACTACTAACACTCCCCCTCAAGCTAGAGCGTAGATATCTATCATGGTCAGCTTGGACATACAAAAATCAAATTAAGATCTGGCCAAGGGCTGGGTGAAAATATCTGCAGTCTGCTCAGATACAATCTAAGTGGTATATAGCAGCCCCTTCTGAATAATGTCCCTGGTATAGTGACAATCAACCTCAACATGCTTCATCCTCTCGTGAAATGCTGGGCTGTTAGCAATGAAGGTGGCTACTCTATTATTACATCGCATCTCCATGGGGCTAGAAAACTGCACCTGTAAATCAATAAGCAAGGATCTGATCTACATCATCTCAGCAGTCATCTGAGCCATAACTCTGTACTCAGACTTGGTACTGGATCTCACAACTGTGCCCTGTTTCTTGCTCCTCCATGTGATCAAATTTCCTGTTAAGAAGGTACAAAATTCAGCAGTGGATTTGTGATCCACATGACATCCAGCATAGTCTGCATCATATTAGCCAACCAACGTCATAGAAGACCCCTTCGAGAAGAAAAGACCTTTCCCAGGAGCCTTCTTGACATATCTAAGTACCATCAATGCCGCATCCCAATGCTGATGTGTTGGCTTGGCCATGAATTGACTCAATCTCGCAACTGCAAAGGAGATATTTGGCCTCGTGATAGTGAAATACAACAGCTTGCCCATAAGTTGTCTGTATTGTCTACTGTCCACCACCTGTATATCTTCATCATAGAGTAGCATCTTGGGATCCATAGGAATATTGGCCTCCTTGGCCCCAAGCATACCAACCTCCTGCAAGATATCTAAAGCATACTTTCTCTGAGACAAGACCACACCCTTCTTGCTACGAGCAACCTCAATACCAAGGAAATACCGTAGAGCCCTTAAGTCTTTCATGACAAATTGCTCTGTAAGGATGCGCTTAACCTCAATAATGCCCTGCTCAACGTCCCCTTTGACAATCAAATCAACATAAACAAGAAGTACCACAGTACCTCATGTAATCCTCCTAACAAAGAGTAAAAAATCAGCTGTCGATCTCCTGAATTTAGCTACCTCAACAACCTGTAACAACCTTTGAAACCAAGCTTTGGGACTCTGTTTGAGGCCATATATAGCCTTTCGTAATCAGCATACACACTTAAAGTCATATAGCTACTGCATATAGACTTCCTCTTGGAGATCACCATAAAAGAAGGCATTCTTGACATCTAGTTGATGTAAATGCCAATCTAACTGAACTGCCACTGTAACCAATACTGGGATTGTGGGAAGCTTGACAACTGGTGAGAAGGTGTCAAAGAAGTCCACCCCATAAGTCTGGGTGAACCCCTTTGCCATGAGGTAGGCTTTGTACCTAGCAACACCACCATCAGGATTGAACTTCACAGTAAATACCCACCGGTAGCTAATGAGTGCAGCACCATCAGGAAGTGGAGTTAGCTCCCAAGTCCCACGGCCTCGAAGAGCGACCATCTCATCCTCCATGGATGCCCGCCATTTTGGATCAAGAATGACCTCACGGTGAGTAGCTGGAATCTGCATAGTAGCTAATGCCTGAGTGAATCCAGCAAATCCAGGAGCTAGACTGTCAGTAGCAAGTGCCCCTGCCGTGGGATAAGTGGTGTAGGTCCGTGGTCACTTCCGAATGGCTATCGGAAGATCAAGATCATCGCCTGGCACATCACATGTCCTGTCTCTATGACCATCACATGGCAAACATACGTCAGTGTCTAAAGAACTCACCTGAGAAGTCGATGGTGAAGGTGAGAGTAGGGATCTCTAATAGGTAGTATGAGGGTGAACATATGTCTGGAGTGGCCTTGTCAGGTGTGGAAAGGGATGTGTAGCAAGAGGTAGGGATGTGTAGACAGGATAGGAATCTCAGGAAAGCTCCCAAAGCGAATGGGAGTTATGGCATAGGTGATATATCACCCTCAGGAGGCATTTCAGCAGCCGTCACAGAAAAGAAAGGTATAGCCTCATGAAAGGTAACATTTGTAGAAACAGTGCCGAGAAGTAAGCAGATCAAAACAGCGATAGCTCTTTTGTGTCTGGGTATACCCTAAAAAGACACGCTTAACTACTTTTAGTGCAAGTTTATTTCGACTCGATCCCAACAAATGGACAAAGGCAACACAACCAAAAGTTCTAGGGGTGACGTGAAATAGGGGGCGATCAGGAAACATGACCTGAAGAGGAATCCATTCATGTAATGCAGCATTGGGCATCCGATTAATCAAAAAACATGCAGTCAAAACATCATCACCCCAATAAAGAGATGGGACCGAATGATGAATCAATAAAATATGGGCAACATCAAGAATATGACGATATTTCCTCAGCAACACCATGTTGTTGAGAGGTATGAGAACATGTCTCATGGATAATGCTACAATTAGAAAAGAAATTGTGCAAATGCATAGTACAAAACTCCAAGGCATTATCAGGACGAAAGCACTTCACGAAATACAATGCTGAGTTTTTATTTCCTTGACAAAGTTCTCAATAATTTATCCCACATCAGACTTATTTTTCAAGAGAAACATTCAAGAAACACGAGAAAAGTCATCAACTAAAATAAGATAATATTTGTTCCCAAGTCAATCAAGAGTACAACTGGGACCCCACACGTCCATATGAATCAGATCAAATACAACAGATGAAATAGAGGAAGAACTAAAGAAACTAGCCCTATGGTGCTTGCCAAGCTGACAAGCATCACATGTGAGCAGTAGTGGAGGGGATGTACGGTAGAACACATCTGAGGCGATGAAATGGGTAGATGGCCAAGGCGGTGGTGCCACTGGAGAAATCCAGCAGAAGTAAGGCCCTGAGTAGCTGAGGCAGCAAAAGCAGTATGGCTCAGATGGTACACCCCATGTTCCTCACGTCCTCCACCAATCATCTTCCCAGTGAATTTGTCCTGCAAGACACAAGAGGACGCATCAAAAATAACTCAACAATTCAGATCTCTAGTGATACTGCTAACAGACAGACAATAAATTCAAAGGAAAATCATGCACATAATAAACATCTACTAGCCTCAAGGTAGAAGATAAAGACATATCTCGCTTGCCAATAAGTGGCGAGTGTCTCCAATTAGCCACCATACTGTTTTAGTAGGTGTAATAGGTGTTAATTGAGAGAAAGAGCTTTTGTCGCCACATAGGTGCTTGGGTGCACCAGAATCAATCAGCCACTCACCAGAAGACAAAAAGGATGACATACTAGTCGCAGGTGTCTCTGAAGTGGTAACCATAGTTGCAGTGTTAGGAGTTTGAGAGAAAGAAACCCAAGTCAACTGAATAATCTGCTGCTGCAAAGTTTCAATCTTAGTATTCAAGGAGCTAATATCAGAGGTAGGAATTTGAGATCTCAGCTGCCTGATTGGCCATAGGTGGTCTACCATGCTTCTGCCAACATGTACCCTCAGAGTGACTAAGTCAGCCACAGTAAGTACACAGGGTTCTAGTGCGTGTACCAGAAGAATGTCCACGGCCATGTGCAGGATAAGGGGTACCCCTGCCATGTCCAGGAATCATAGTCAACGCAGACGACTGAGCAGTAAAGTCAGGAGCAGAAGTGCACACTGCAACTTTGCTGAGTCTACTATGTGCTTCCTCCAAGGTAGGAAGCTTAGGAGTAGTGAGAATCTGATCTCTGGCTGCAACATATTCAGGTCCAAGGCCAGCCAGGGAAAGGGAGACAGCCAACTGTCTCCTGAAACTCTTCCAGGACTCACAGGCACACCTTGGCAGGTAGGAGTAGTGCCTCTTCAGCATTCCCTTCATAAGGTACGTGTGTCCCTCTTGACACAGATAGAAAAGGTCGTAAAAGACTTGGAAAACTCATGCAGAGTTTTTGGCGTGTGAATAGGTATCACGCAAAGACTCCCACATCTCCTTTGTTGTAGTATAATACATGATCTCATCTCCTACTCGGGGAATAACTATCTGCATCAGCCATGCACAAACCATGGCATTATCACTATCCTAGTTGACATTTGTGCCAGTCTTGTTCTCAGGCCTCGGATCTATAAGTATATGGCTCTTTCTATGACCCCTGACGGTCATAAGAAAGGTCTGAAATCAGCACGGGTAGTTGATCTCATCCAACTTAACAATAGGACCAAAGAACGGCTTCTTGAGTACCCCGGTATTCGAAATAGAGCCCAAAGACCTCTAACTGATCATTTGAAGCCATCTTCGCAATCTGGAAGCCTCGATCAAGCGTCTAGGACCAAGAAACCATTAAATAATTGAAAACCAACATATTTAGATCTGCATAGTTGATAAGAGGCTTCCTTGGACAGATGTTGGCCTCACTTGGGTGCAAGAGGAACACCCAAGGAGGCCCCAAAGAGATCTAGCCTCCTTCTCGCAACATGAACAGGGACTGCAGCCCCTAAATCAGGGCAAGGTGCCCCTCATGATCGCTACACAGAGATTAAAAGCCTCGTACGCCGCTTCAGCAGGTGGTTGCATCGCCGATCGCCGTCGGTCACAGCCGCAGATGGCCGCTGCGGCATTGAAGAGGTCACCGTTGTCGGTCTGAAGCTTGTCGCTAGTGCTAGCACCTGCTATAGAGCGCCGCCAAGGGTCCTTGGATCGGCAGTGCCTCCGCCAGCTGCTGTAGCAGGTCGCAGTGCAGCCACAACACCACTGCTAGGTCGATCGACCCTCACCGGAGCACCGCTGCAGTGGTTCAGCGACCCTCGCGCCGCCGCAACCCCATTGTAAGGGCTGAAGAGTGCCTCCGGAGCTCTCCTGGGGGTTGCTGGGGCTACTGCATGAGACTAGAGGGCCGTCGGAGGTTGCTGCCACTGCCAAGGAAGGAAGAGAGGAGATCGGGATTCGGTGGTAGGTAGGGTTTAGGAGGCCTTGAAGGGTGGGATACCTAGAGCCATGGTCTAGGACTGGTGCTCTGATACCAAATTGGATGAAAAGAGTTAATCTCATTAGAAACCCTAGGCCCTCTTTATATAAAGAGAGACCATAGAGTCAAAAGTGCATAAATATCCCTCAGGGACAAAGACTATCATAGCCCTTACAATAAGAGGAAAAATAAAAAGCTAATATGTATTAACATTTGTCAATTGTATGTTTTGTTTTGAGACAGTGTTCACAAAACAAACTCATACGGCCTTTCCTTGCTCTCGCATCTCATCGTCCCCTTTTGCCTCTAGATGTTCCCTTACCATGGCTAGTAGAAGCCATAACAAAAGAATTTGAAGGTGTAATAGGATAAAAAATCTCCAATTATGAGAGTCGAGCATATATTTGAGCAGGTGTGGGAATCTCATGTATGGTCATTAGTAGGTCCACTTCAGTGGACATTTATAAAGATTAAATAATTTCTATTTGGGAGATTAATTAGAATTAGAGCATGTTTTATACTAGCAAATTAACTACGCTCATGAAGTGATTTTCTTGCACATTTAATTACTTGATGAACATATTATGCATAGTTTTATGACAATACATTTAACCGTGATGCAAGATTTTGAGCCGACCTCATTCTTCTTCTCGAGTAACTCGCATCATCTTACCACAATCTCTTGTATTCCCACATTAAATGATCCCTTAATTATGGGATTCATTCAGGGCTAGATACGGAATTCAAAATCCTTTGAATTGGTCTTGACCACTGGCCTCTCTCTTAACGATCCCTCCTCTCATGCCCTTTGTCTCGACCTTTTTCTTGCCTTCTCTTTTGAGATTCCTCCCTTTCTCTCAATTGAAAATGGAGGCACCCATTCCTCACAGAAAGGCACTGCACCCTCCTACTTCTCTTTCTACCTTAGTTGTCAATCTCCTCTTCTTCCTTCTTCTCCCCTATTCAACTTCTTCCTCACTGCAACCCCGACAGCCGCAAGCCCTCTCTTTCTTGACACCATTGCACCCTCCTTTCTTCTCCTTAGTCACCATCCCTCACCATGCCCTTCCCCTTTATTCTTCCTTACAATCGTGACCCCCACAACATCAACACCACTCACGACTGTCCCCTTTACATTGCCACTTATCTCTCTGTTTACACACTCATCATGCCTGCTCCTACCCTCGACCTCACCGCGAGCCTCCACTTCCTCTGGCCAGTGATAGTGCGTGGCCCCACACCGCACTGCAACCCACTGCCTTAACCTTCCTCCTGCCATTAACGCTGGCGTGGAGCTTTGAAGCTTCTTGCTGTGCTACTTCGACGAATTGCCTCTAGCCTGTGTTCTCACCACCAGCACTGCCGTTGCGATACACTCACTCTACTGCTACTCCCCTCTGCTTCACATCATCGGCTGCCGCTCCAATGCATGAGAACACATATGTTGCAATCTTCTCCTATTTTGCTACAGTAAAAGTAGCATTAGTTGTGTTTGGGAATTTATGATTGAGAGTACTAATCACTTATTTAGTGTATTATTTTACATCTCGCTCTCATGGTTCTCTCAATCTCTCTAGTCTCAACTTTAAACATTATTGAATTAAAAGTTTATTTTCTTTGAGTGCAATAATTCTTATCACTATTCTCAATCATGAAGATGAAATATTTGTGAGATTTATTGGGCTTATTACTCCCTGCAAAGACGACCTAACTCTCGTGGTTAGATTATATTGATATTTTGATTGGAAGTTTTCACCATGAGAAATATCGTAACGATGGATCACATTTTTTTATATCATCTTGATTAAATGAAAACCTTCAAATCAAATGGCATGTGCATATTCATCACTAGTTGAAGTTGATTGCGAAATATAATAACTTCTTCCAAGTCCATATTATAAGCACATGTATGCTTAAATCCTTGAAACAAGGCACCCTGTGCCCAACCTGGCATCCCAAGGTGTGATGAAAGTCTACTGTACAATTTGAGCACATATTCATGAGCCTTACATGGTGTTGCCTTGCTTTCCCACTCTGACCATAGAATGGTAACCTCGCCTTTTGGGCAATTTGCAACTGACGGATTACTTTGGCCCTCTTCAAATCTCACACTGAATGTCCAAAGGTAGACTTGTGCTATAATGTAATGAGTAAGCAAAGTTCATGAAGAGAGGTTCCTTGTATGTTATGATGTTGCAGAATGAATAGAGGAAAACAAGACAAATAAAATTTATGGAAAAATAAGGAAAAGAAAGAAAATGTTAGTAGAATGCATCTAACTGCGTTGAATTTTACGTTGATAGCTAACTTATTGAAGCCATCGGCATAGAAGACCCTTAGGATCCGACTCCGTCAGGTTGTCGATGTAAAATTCAGCGTAGCTGAAGGCAATATTCTAGCAATAGTTTCTTTGTTTTCTTTATTTTTCCTTAAATTTTATTTATCTTATTTTTCGCTATTCATCCTGCAACATCAAGACATACAAGGAACCTCTTTTCATGAACCTTGCTTGCTCATTGTATTATGGCACTAGTCTACCTTTGGATATTCAATGTGAGATATTGAAGAGGGCCAAAGTAATCTGTCAGTTGCAGATCACCAAAAAGGCGAGGTTACCATTCTGTGGTTATAGCGGAAAAGCGAGGAAACGACATGCAAGGCTCATGAATATGTACGCAAAATGTGGGGCAAACTTTCATCCCACCTTGGGATGCCAAGGTTGGGCACAGGGTACCTTACTTTAGGGATTAGAGTGCTGCATGTGGTTACAATATGGACTTAGGAAAAGCTATTATATATCCCAGCAATTTTGCAATCACTTTCAGTTGGTGATCAATATGTATCGACAACGATGCCATTTGATATGAAGGTTACTTAATCAAGATGATATAAATAAAAATGTGATCCGTCGTTATAGTATTTCTCATAGTGAAAACTTTTAATCAAAATATCAATATAAGCTAACCACAAGAGTTAGGTCATCTCTGCAGGGAGTAACAAGCTTAACAAATCTCATAAATATTTTATCTTCACGATATTTTATGTTCATGATTGAGAATAGTGATAGGAATTATTGTACTTAAAGAAAATAATTATTTAATGCAATCATGTTTAAAGTTGAGAGTAGAGAGATTGAGAGAATAGTGAGAGAGATTTAAAATAGTACACTAAATAAGTGACTAGTACTCTCAACCATAAAATCTCAAATGCAACTAATGCTACTTTTACTAGTAGCGAAATAAGGGAAGATGGCGGTGAATGTGTTCTCATGTGTTGGAGCAGTAGCCGACAATGTGAAGCGGAAGGGAGCAATGGTTGAGTGAATGTGTTGTGATGACAGTGTTGGCGGTAAGAACGGAGGCCGGAGGCGATTCGTTTGAGTGGCACAGCAAGAAGCTTCAAACCCTCATGTTAGCATTAATGGCAGGAGGAAGGTCGAGGCAATGAGTCACACCGTAGTATAGGACCACGTGTTGTCACTGCGTGGATGGAGGAAGTGGAGGCTCGTGGTAAGGTCGAGGGTAGGAGCGGGTGCGGTAAGCATGTAAATAGAGAGAAGTGGTGATGAACAGGCGCGGTCGTGAGTGGTGTTGTCATTGTGGAGTCGCGATCGTGAGGAAGAAGAAAGGGAAAGGACATAGTGAGGGATGGTGACTGAGGAGAAGAGGAGGGCATAGTGTTGTCAAGAGTGAGAGGGCTCGCGACTGTAGGGGTTGCGGTGAGGAAGAAGGTGAATAGGGGAGAGGAAGCAGTAGAAGAGGAAGAAGAAGAACAAGGAAGCGGTGGAAGAGGAAGAAGGAAGAGGAGATGGGCGCCTGAGGGAGAAGTAGGAGGGTGTGATACCTCATGAGCATATAAACAGAGAGAGAAGTGTCAATGAACAAGGGCAATCGTGAGTGGTGTTGACGTTATGGAGGTCGCGATCATGAGGAAGAAGAAAGGGGAAGGACACTGTGAGGGATGGTGATTGAGGAGAAGAGAGGAGGGTGCGGTGGAGTCAAGGGAGAGAGCGCTCGCGACTGTGGTGAGGAAGAAGGTGAACAAGGGAGGAAGCAGTGGAAGAGGAAGAAGGTGAATAGGGGAGGAAGCAGTGGAGAAGGAAGAGGAGATGGATGCCTAAGGGAGAAGAAGTAGGAGGGTGCAATACCTCGTGTGAGGAATAGGTGTCTTCATTTTTAATTGAGAGAGAGGGCGAGAAAAAGGATGAGACAGAGGGCATGAGAGGGGGATCGTTGAGAGAGGCTAGCGATCAACACTAATTCAAAGGATTTTGAATTCTGTATCTAACCTCGAATGAGTCCCATAATTAAGGGATATCATTTAACGTAGGAATGTAAGAGACTATGGTAAGATGATGCGAGTTACTCGAGAAGAATGAGGTCAGCTCGAATCTTGCATTACAGGTAAATGTACCATCATAAAACCATGCATAATACATGCATCAATTAATGAAATGTGCAAGAAAATAATTTCATGAGCTTAACTAATTTGCTAGTATAAAACATGCTTGAATTCTAATTAATCTCTCAAACAGAAATTACTTAGGCTTTATAAATGTCCACTGAGGTGGACCTATCAAATACCCTCATATCTAAGGTTTACTAATCCCTAGCAAAATCCATAGAGAACCCCAGATCTCCAAGTCGGAATTAACCGTTAGGGTGCCTTATCGAATCTCACCTCTAGAGACTAGTTTTAAATACTTTCCTTAGACCTTAAGGTATCTAAGTACCGGTCAAGATGCGGACTTAGTCAGTGGACATTTTGGTTCGCCAATTGATGTTTCTCTGGCCCTTAAGCCTACTTAAAAAAGTTTGTTGGCCCTAGAGGTTTAAGCATCTGTGCATAAGTGCAAGTAGTCTTTATTCAGTCTGCAGGTGAATTAATTTTGTGTTGGCCAACATGAGAGAAAAGGGGAATGTTTTTGTGATTTATCTTTTGTCATTATTTTTTTTTGTTTGATCCATTTAAGTCCAACATTGGATCAGCTATCTACACTTTGTGTCAGATTCACTATCCCTATCATCGATCCTCGAAGAGTCCTTGGCATTTGATGCTTCGAGATAGCACCGCACATGTCAATCCCAAGAACACCCTGGCAATTAACACTCGGGATAGTGTCACCCATGGTATTCTTAAGCGAATCCAAGCCTTTGGCAATCGACGCTTTAGAATAATGCTGCTCATAGCACCTGAACCGCACACTGCACTTACATATCCCCAAGAGATAAGCACCGAGGATATGACATGTTATCATTGCGTCATCAAGCGGAGTATATACTCCACCTCTCATATAGTAAGAACTCATCCAATCAACTTGTGCTTTCAAGCTTCACTTAAGCCATAGCCTAAGGAACCATTTTTTCTTTAAGAAAAGAGTTAAGACTTTATTAGGCATTCTGAACAAGACCATAGCATGTGTGAAGTTGGATGCTTAGGTTACTAAGACCCGCAAACAAAAGGGCAGACAAGGGTATCAAATACTTCTAAAGCCCTTGACTTAATTAATACCTTAGCTTTGCAGCATCTTCAACCACTCAAGGAATAAGTCACATCTTATTGGATACTCGGACTTTTAAGCTCTTAGAGCCCTAAGGGTTTAAAGATAGTATCTCTCACATATCTCCTAAGGTAAGACACTTATGGTCTTCTCTCATTACTCAATCCAACCTAGAACTTGGATGAATTCATCCACATAAAATGTTGGGACTAACCAATTCATCTTAACAAAGTGAAAAGAGAGAGTAAGATACTAGTGCACCTAAATGCATGCAAATATTTATAAATGCTATAAAAACATCCTCGAGTTAGTCATTAGTTAGTCCTTCATTGCCTTGTACTCAGGACTTAGGCTTGGTAATGACTACAACATCAAATGAGATGAGCTGAGTTTTTGTCCTAAAGGTTCTTCATCAAACCATAATATTTAGTAAGGGTCATGGTCCCCTTCCAAAAAGAGTGAAGGTCCTCAATAACCCTATATAGACGATTAATATTACTCTTGTGGGAATATATCTCATACACGACTTCCCACATCTTCTTTGCAGAGGCATAGGGCATGACTTGCTTGACAATTGGATCTTTCATACTATTCAATTTGCAGGTGGCTACCTAGTCATTATTTGATTCCTAATCTTGACTACGGGTTTATCTTGGGTGAGTATATATTTTGTGATGTGAAACCACAAATCGGGAGAAAGATGTGGACCAAAAGAGAAAGTTGGTGCCATTCAATTTAAAAGAGGGTCCCCTACATAAAGGAAGGTGCCCTTGTGGTAGAGATATTCCCCATCGAGTCATTAAGGGGATCCTTCTTGTCTTCCTTATCACTAGATTTGTAGGAATCAACAAATCAACTACTCCAATCAGAAATCAAATCATGTAGTTGTTGCAAACAACACAACCAGGACTGAAATCAAATTGATTTAGGACATATGGAGTCCCAAAAATTGAATCAAGTGTAGTGATAGCCTACCCAGGCTAGAAGAGTCCCCAGTAGGGTTCTAAGTCTTTCTCTTATGCAATTAAGGGAGGAAGGAGGGTGACTACAATGTCACCTGTACCTGGAGAAGCCCCCTTTACACTGTAGAGGGGCTGGTGACGAGGAGCAAGGTAGCAGCAACCTTATTACAGTTGACAGATGCACCAAACCAATGCTACTGGTTATCGTCGTTAGTGGCCTTGGCAACGATGCTAGGGGTTGTTGCTACTTGGGCTAGGTCGACAAAGATGAAGATCAGGGTTGGCGACGCTAAGAAGAGAGAGGAGAGGGGTTTTGGTGGAGGTGTGAGGAGGGCCTAGTGTTGGTGAGGTACCCAAGCACTGGTCTAGGATCGCTACTCTGATGAGTGAACTTTTCTATTGAAACCCTAGGTGCCTTTATATAGAGGCACAGAAGGGAAAATTATAAGCAAACGTCCGTATAATAAGAGATAATAAAAACAGACAACATAATAGTGGGAAATAATGATTTGTCTTATTTAACCAAAAGAGCCCTACACCTCTTTATATAGGAAGAGGTGTGGGTAAATAGTAATACAAGACTAGACAAAAATAAAATAACAAAAGTGGAGTCCTACAATACTTCCCCTTAAGCAAGAGCATAGATATTAATCATGCTTAGTTTGTCATAACATATATCAAATGCATAACGAGATAAGGGTTTAGTGAAAATATGTCGTCTAGTCTTCAGAAGCAACTGGAGGTGTAGATAATACCTTATTGAATCAGATCTTGTGTGTAGTGACAATCAACCTCAAAATGCTTTGTACACTCATGGAACATTGGATTATTGACAATATAGGTAGCTACTCGGTTGTCACATCTCATCTCCATGGGAGCCTCTATCTAGACATGTAAATCTTGCAGAACAGACCTCACCTAGACAATCTCTGCAACAAACAAGACTAGAGCGAGAAACAATACTCTGCTTCTTGCTTCGCCAAGTAATAAGATTCCTAGCTACATAAGTGCAAAACCCTGTGGTAGACTTCCTATTAGCCCTGCATCTTGCATAATCAGCATCAGAGTAACCAACCATATGTATGGAAATATCTCTGGAAAATAGTAGACTAAGCACCTGCATAGCTACTTCCTAATGCTACTTTGTAGGTCTCTCCATGAATTGGCTGAATTTTTCAACAGCTGGGGAAATATCCGGTCTGGTAATAGTGAGATAAAGAAGCTTGCCCACAAGCTGTCCATAAGATCTGCTGTCAATTAGAGAGGACTCAGCATCATATAGGTGTCCTTTAGAATCCATAGGAATATTAGTAGACTCAGTACCGAATAGTCCTGTCTCTTGAAGAACATCAAGTGCATACTTGCGCTGGGAAATAACAATACCTTCCTAATGCCTAAGAAATATCTCAAATGCCCCAAGTCTGTCATCACAAATTTTTCTGCAAGAGTCTTCTCCTTTATTCCTGCCTCATCATTCCCAGAAATAATATACACATATACTAGGAGTACAACTCCTTTGTCACTTTTTCGCACAAATAAGGAATGGTCTGATGAGGATCTCTAAAGACCAATGTCCTACACCATAGCTTTTTAAATCATGCACGAGAACTCTGCTTAAGACCATAGATGGCCTTCCTAAGTCTACATACACACACCCCTTGAGTTGCAAAACTAGGAGGCTATTACATATTGACTTGTTCTTGGAGATCATCGCATAAAAATGCAATTTTCACATCTAATTGAAATAAAGGCCAATCATAATGAGTAGAATAGATAGCAAAATCTGCACAGTTGGAAATCGCGCCATTGGAGAGAACATATTAATGAAGTTTACCCTATAGGTATAGGTGAATCCTTTTGCAACAAGGCGAGCCTTATGCCATGAAATAGATTTGTCTGGATTATATTTCAGGGCAAAGGCCTAGCGGCAACCCACCAAATGAGCACCTTCTGGCAATGTAGTAAAATCACAAGTCCTTCGTAGTACAGCCATCTTGTCCTGCATGGCTTGACACCACTTTGGATCAAGCATAGCTTGTTGGTAGGTGGAAGGAATAGTGGAAGCCATCAGTGAAGAGTAGAAGAGGCCAAAGGACTTCCCCAAATTGGGCTATGGAAGAACATTAGGAGTCCTGTACTGAGCACAAGAACATGGAGCCTTCTGAATAGCAATTGAAAAATCTACAATCGAATCAGGAACCTCAAACCCAAAAAGCTCCTCAACAGTAGGATGCTAATTACCAAAACCTGCAAGAACATCACTAAAAGAATCATCAGTACCATCAACATGTACCTTATTCGAGAGATGGTGACGTGGGGGATGGGGGTGTCTCAGTGCATATGAAACTGGCAATATGTATACTTTAATTGGATCATTAAATCTGACTTAGACTCAGTTGTGCTAGAACTAGCAGGAATATGCTCTAAAGGAATAGGAGAAACTAGCATAGGAGTTGTCTCTGCCTAAAAAATCAACTGATGCCCCATGGTAGAGAAATATGGCACTGCCTCATGGAAAGTAACCTTTGCACTAACATAATGTTTCCTGGCCAATAGGTCATAACACCGATAACCTTTTTGGGTACCACTATAACATAAAAAGGCACATTTCACAGCTTGTGGTGCCAACTTATCATGTCCTAAACCAAGTGTACAAACGCTGCATTGCCAAAAATTTTGGGTGGCACATGAAATAAATTCCTTTCAGGATAAAGGATCTGCCAAGGTATCTATCTCTTGAATAGATGAGTTGGGCATTCTATTAATCAAATAACATGTAGTGAGAACTACATCCCCAAATACAAAGATGGTCACATTCAAAAGATGACGGTACTTTCTTTCTGCAATCTCATTTTGTTGCGATCTATAGAGGTAAGGTTTGGCGTACAATCCCAATGCCAAACTCAAAAGCATTGTCAGACAAGACAATCTTAATCATGATAGAAAATTGTCTTTTTTTGCAATTACATCACCACCTTTTGACTTATTCTTAAGAAAAAAATAATCAAGATAATATGGAAAAATCATCACCTATGACCAAATAGTAATGATGGCCTAGTCTATTAGGAGTACGACTAGGAGGCCATATATCCATGTGAACCAAATCAAAATAAGCAATAGAACTTGTCAAGACTAGCGCACGTGAAGCGTAGAGGCTCCCTTGGCACATGGAAAAACAGCCCAACAAGGGTTGTCCCACATGAGATCAGGGAGGGAGAGGGAGCAATAGCTGGTTATCTTGATGGAGACCGGCTAGTGATGAGGTCAGTGGTGATGGTGGCCGACGATGATGTTGAGAGAGAGAGAGAGGAGTTGGAGAGGAATTGGAAATATTATTGCTAACTCAACTAAAATTACAATAGGAAGGCTCTCTTTTATAAAGAGAGAACATTTTCTCTAAAACAAGTAACTGAACTTATCTCTAAATAAGGAAGAACAAATCTCCTAAACAAATCGAATCAGTAAAATAACTTTCCTAAAATCAACTTAACAAAATAGCAAACTTGGGACTTAAGCAAAACAAAACTTGGACCCTTGGTCCACCTAACGGTCGGCCTTGTGGGCCTCTGTCCTATTGCCACGTGGCCTCCTTATTCCCAACACTCCCCCTCAAGTTGAGGCCAGGAAGACGATGACTTGGTCTTCAACTTGTGAGGCTAGATATCCTACCACTCTTCTTCCTTAAGAGTCGTACTCTCGATCTTGACTTTAGAAGAATTAATGGGCCGCTTGTGACCTCTGAAGTCGTTGCATCTGTGGCAACCTCAATAATCATCACGACGACCACTGTTGTGTTCTTCTCTTCATTAATCATGGCCTATATCTTCTCGAGATTCTCAGGAGTCAAGGAGTCCACATGTGAGGTGCTAGTAGCCCCATGTGGAGGCCACTCGAACTTGCCTCAACATCTCTCTTATGGATGATTGGTGCGTCCATAATACTGACACTTGGGGTAGATGCGACTAGGGCCTCAGCCACATCCTTTCCCACACCCCACACTTACCTTTGGAATAACAGGTGTAGAGTTCTCATTCTTGGGTGTGATTTCATCTTAATGAATCTCCATCTTCTCGAGATGGCAGAAGATGGCCTTAAGATCCATCTTCCCATCATATGCAAGGATTTGATCCCAAGTGGCTCGATAATGGAGATGCAACCCTAATAAAAACTTAGCGAATTGCCAAATTGCCCATGTCTCCCTCTGCTTGTCGCAACACAATGGCTCATAGATGTCCAACTCAAACAATGCCCCCATCTTCTCATAATATTTAGTCAAGGAGAGATCTCCCCTAGCTGTCCATATACGAGTATACAGATCAGTAATATGAGCGTTACTTGATCTTTGGGCGTACCTTTTCTCGAGGGTTGTCCAAATCTCGCACGGGCTCTTTTTATATATCATGTTCAAGGCGATGTTAGGGTCCACCGAGTTCATAAGCCAATTCATGACGATGTAGTTCTCCTCTTGCTTCTTCTTATCCTTTTGCTCCAGTGGCTCTTCAAGGAGAATGCTAAGTTTCTCCTATCCTCTGACAAATATCTTGAAGGTGCGAGCCCATAAGACATAGTTAGAGGCACCCTGTAGCTTGATGGTTATCCCAAAGACAACCACCTTACTTTCTCCCGAGCCTAACGTGGCCTTAGCAACCGTGGTGGAGGCGTCGTCATCTACGATCTTTCTTCTCTGCGTAAGGCATCGGATTTGTCGAGGAAGATTTTTGTCAGAGACGAAAACCACACACGTGTGGTGAAGAACACACATGCACCAAGGGAGCCTAGACCATAATACCATGTCTAGATTGGCGCATGTGGAGCGTGGAGGCTCCCTTGGCACGTGGAAAAATAGCCTAATAGGGGTTGTCCCACATGAGATTAGGGAGAGAGAGGGAGCAACAACCGGCTGCCTTGATGGAGACCGACCGGTGATGAGGCCGATGGTGATGGTGGTTGACAGTGATGTTGAGAGAGAGAGAGAGCAGAGGAGTTGGAGAGGAATTGGAAATATTATTGCTAACTCAACTCAAAATACAATAGGAAAGCTCTCTTTTATAAAGAGAAAACATATCCTCTAAAACAAGTAACTAATCTTATCTTTAAATAAGGAAGAACAAATCTCCTAAACAAATCAAAGCACTAATACAACTTTTCTAAAACCAACTTAACAAAAAAGAAAACTTCAGACTTATGCAAAACAAAACTTGGACCCTTGGTTTACCTAGTTGCCAGCCTTGAGGGCCTCTGTCGTGTAGCCACATGGCCTGGTTGGCTACTACATGGCACTGCCGTGTGCCCTCCTTATTCCCAACAGAACTCAAAAAAGAACTTGTAGAATATGTAGATTGATGATGTTTTCCCATCTGACACGCATCACAGAGAAGCTCAGTAGTAGGAGAGATGTGCGGTATCACTCGTGGTAGCCTATCCAGAGAAAGATGTCTCAGTCATCGATGCCACTATAATGTTGTAACAGCAGTAAAGGCAACCTCCCCCTAGCAAAAAGTTGCAATAGGTGTTTGGACCAGGCGATTGACATTCCCCTCCTCATGTCTGCCACCAATCGTCCTCCTCGAGAGTTTCTTCTGAAAGATACATCTGATTTCATCAAAAATAGCATGACAAAAAATCAAGAACAAACAAAATATTAGGCAGTTAAGAGTGGGGTCAACCACAACATCCCCCTGTCCATCTATCTGAGAGTGACGGTCATCTGTAACCTGTATTATCCGACCTGGTGGAATAGACTGCATCTTCTTGAAAAAAGAATGATCCCTACTCAGGTTCTTGGATGCACTTGAGTCAACTAGCCACATAGTACCATTTGTAAATCCATTGTACGAACTAAAGGCAAGGGCACTACCTAAGGAGGAGGCAAAGACTGTGGTATTTGTGGTAGGGACAAAATCCTGTGTCAACTGGGAGTCTTTGCATGATAGCATCATTACTCTACACGAGAGACCATGTTTGATTGATCCTTAAAAGAAGTGGTGGCCTGGTTGGCCACTGGAGGTCTACCATGTTTGATCCAACACATAGCCTCAATATGACCGACTTTGCCATAAAAGGTACTTGTAGTCCGAGGCCTACTGGGTTGACCCTGTCCACATCCTCTACCACGAAAAGAGGGTGCTCCACATCCTTCACAGCCTCCAAGGAGTCTTAATAGTGGATGGCTTCACCACAATCTTGCTGAGTCGATTGTAAACATCCTCCAGTGAAGGAAGCTCAGCCAAGATCTGAGAACGTGCCCCATCATACTCTGGTCCAAGGTCATCTAAGAATTGAAGTACTGCATATTCCACTGATACTCCCTTTGACTAGCACAAGTACACGTAGGATGGGAAGCGTGATACTTCTTAAGGAGTCCTTTGAGAGATGTATAATACTGAGCAAGACATAGTCCCTCGCGTTTAAGGCTTCCTAGATCATGGTGAATCTACAAAACCTTACTAAAGTTCTTCTCATGGGAATATGTGTCATGCAACGAATCCCACATCTCTTTAGTCATCTTATAGTAGATGCTCCCATCCCTAATATGGGGTTGTATTATATTCATCATCCAGGAGCGCATCATCGCATTATCCTTCTTTCATGTCACATATTTTCTTATCTTGTTGGCAGGCTTAGTCTCTAGCAATATATGTTCCTTGTCATGACCCTTCACATTCATGAGGAATGTTTGAGACCACCGTGAATAATTGGTCTCATCAAGCTTGAAGATGGGCACAAATACATAATTAGTCTTATCAAGCTTGAAGATGGGCATAAAGAATAGGTTTTTATACTTCCCCGCCTCTATAGCGGTATCCAATGACACTTCAAATGATTCTAACGATACCATCATGCCTTAAGAGGGAGGAAAAACCCAAAAAATCGTATTTGAATCTTTGATTTCATAATACCATAGAAATCTCTGAAAAATGGAAGTTGAACCTCTTAATTGCAAGATCCAAGTGCACGTAGCTCGAAAAGCAAACCGAGAGCATCAACGAAGGCCCTAGAATCAAATGGGGCAATGCTAGGGTGTGGGGAACCACCCTAGCGTAGCCAACTAGGGGTGCCCCTCCTCGCTACCATTGGAAGAGAAGCCCTCATCTATGGCACCTCTACCGGTCAATAAGAGGCAAATTGTAGCTATGCAACGTTGGTGGGAGGTCAACAGTGACCTTAGTGGTCGTTGTCGATCCTCAACCAGCCATCGACAACACTACAAGGGCTAGGCAGTGGTGCTTGCTACTGCTAGAGAGGTTGTAGCCTCTAGTGCTCATTAGTGCCAGTAGTAACCAGCAGTGGTGGCAAGATGACCAAGAAAGGGAGAGGGGTTAGGGTTTCGGAGGGCTACTTAGGTAGGCTAGCAGGGCTACGGTCTAAGATTGGTGCTCTGATAACAAGTAGGAAATAATGATTTGTCTTATTAAACCAAAAGAGTCCTACACCTCTTTATATAAGTAAAGGTGTGGATAAATAGTAATACAAGACTTGATATAAAAATAAAATAACAAAAGGGGAATCCTACAACAATAACTCAACAACCTCTTTCTATATATAGGGTCCTAGGGTTAGGGTGGAATACGAGAAAGTATGTGTTGTGGAAGAAGGACAATGCCATGGTTAAGTGCGTGGATTATGAATACTGCAATAGAGGGGATAGCCACAGAGATAATGAACTACAAGACTGTAAAAGAAATTGGGATGTTCTACACCACACATATTCCTAAGATAAGAATGCATCTCAGGTCTTACAGCTCCACCATGAGATCTCTCATATGAGGTATGATGAGTAACCATTAGCCTAATATTACTCCAGCCTGAAATCAGCTTTTGAGAGACTCAATGCCTATCCTCTGGTGTGCTCATGGGAATCTCAAAAGCTATACAGAGCCCAAACTATGGTGAGACATTTCCTTTCAAGGTTGGACCCATCCTACGAAGTAACAAGATCTCAGATGTTGACGTTGCCTGAAATTCCCACCATAGACGAAGCCTATAATAGGCTTAGCAGACTTGCAATTTCTCTTGCGCTGACTAGGCATGTTGAGAATCCTCCACCATGGCTACTTCCCATGGTAGGGGGAAGGTGCTGGACAGTCTATCCGTGGACATGGACATGATCGTGGATAGAGTGGCATGGGGCACAGTAGAGTACAGTGCACCTTCTGTGGGAAATTGGATCATATAGAGGATTCGTGTTGGACTAAACATGGAAGGCCAACAAGTGCTCATTAGGTCGGTTTTCTATTGGTAAAGCTGCTTCAACTATCACTTCAGCTCTATTCATTGGTTTGAACAAAATACGACTTCTTTTCCATTCATGGAATGAACAAGCAATTCCTATAAATCCCTATTTTCCAAGATTCTCAGTATTCTATGGAATCCAAAATTCATGTGAATTGCCCGCCCATTTTTGGTCATTGAGATTCAGGGATAATTCGGATTCATATTTAGGAATAGATCTGATCTCTATTTGTATTTCCTCAACAACATCGAAATGATTGAAGTTTTTCTATTTACTATTGGACTTGAGGTAATCCCTGATTCTCAGCCCCTATTACACGTGCAAAATTTGATGATCTTGTTTAGAACTCTCATATTTCCTTTGGGTCTTAGACCTCCTCATTTGGCCATGATGATACAATTGTAGTCACTAAGACTCAGGTACGGGTCTTATCTCAACTATAATTGAAGATACTGCAGATTGCAGATTGGTTATGGACTTTGCTTCCTCACTTTACATCTATGACAAGGCACAATGATTCTTTAGGTTGCAACTAAGGAGAAGTATCATAGTTGCTGATGGTAGAACTCCCCAGTTACTGGTAGTGGGAGATTCAAATAGCCCCTAATATCTGCCTACGGAATGTGTTAAATGCTCGAGAGTTCCCATTAAATTTACTATTTGTTAGTCATATTACTAAGGAGAGCTTCATTATTGAGTAATGAGCAAGATTTTTATGCGAGAAAGATTAGTTAGAAAACCCTTCGTTATAGTTGCGAAAAAGTCGCTAACCAAATAAATTTATCGAAACTCAAAGTGAGTTCTGAGTTGAATACGAAGAGGCAAACGTTTGATTAGAGATCATGTTTGAAAATTATTGTCACAAAGCAAAATAGCCAATTGAAATCAATCTACGCAAGCTACTCTACTTAAAGAATAAATAATAGAAGAAATAGAGAGAATACTACAAAGAAAAAAAGAGATAGAGAGAGGATGAACAAATATTTCATAAAAGTAGAGTAATGTTCATTACACTAATTGCAGAATTAAAACTACACTATAAAGCAGTAAAAAGATAGAGATGAGAGATTCTCCTCAACGGCTGCTTGGAGGACGAGCCGCATTGACGAAGTGTTCAGAAGATGGTAGTGAGATGCTGGACGAGGGAGGATGAAGCTAGAGAAAGGAGAACGAAGAGGGCGACGTTGTAACGGGATCTGATTCTTGTAGGGGGGTGAGAAGACAACCACAGGCACTCCATGAACGAGGGTGAGAGGATGGAAAAAATTATTTTTATAAACTCTAGTGGAGCATCCCGTGCATGGGACTAGCTCTTTAGATCTTTGGAGAAGAGAGGAGAAAGGAAAGGATGGTGAAATGTGTAGGAGGGGTAGGCTTTTTATTGGTGAAGATATGGAGCAAAAGGGTCATTTCAAGGCATTAAGAATTAACTCTACGACCTTTAGTAACATGCGTGCATTGCTGAAGGCATACGTTGTTGAAGCGCGCATGGAAGGAGAGCCATCCGATCAAGATCGAATGCTTCGCATGTAGCCACGTTACGCACCTCTTCTTCAGTCGTTGAGGTGCACTCATTAATCGCTGCGACATGTGGCCTAATCAAGACCGTTCAATGGAGATCGGACGACTCAGATTTGCACTTGCCTTCGCTTCAAAATGCACGTAAGGTGCGTCAAATTGGGCATCATCGGGCGCGTATGGTCGAACGGTGCTCATCGTGCCATGTGGTTAGATCCTCACCGCACGATGCGCATTGCACGGCTCAATTTCATCCGCGGCTTCTTTAGCAGATTTAATCTACTCACCAGGACTTGAGTGTGCGGCTTGCAATGCGCTTAAGGGCATTGACCGTTGTGCTACCCTCTCCTTGTTGTCGCATTTTTGAATTTTCACCATGCGCTCTCAGCCATTGGATGAAAATCCAACGGTCGAGATGAAGGTTACCTTGATTTGATGAGAAGGGGTGGGGGTCGGCGACGTGGCAAAATGGGGACCGTTGGATCTTGAATCTTGAGCTGCCCTTGCATCAATTTGATGGTGGTGCTAAGCTTTTCTTAGTCGTTGGATGACGATCCAATGGTTGAGAATGACGTTGAAGATGAAGAGTAGTAGTGGGGATGGTTACATTGGACTGTTTGAATGGTGCTACGTGGTATCATCTAGATCGTCTGTCTTCTTTTGCTGGTAGGTGGTGCTACAAATGTCAGATTGAATCTATTTTTGTATCGTTGGGTTGTGATCGTCGATTTGAACTCATTCGTGCGGTTGAATTTGTCATCTGAAGTTCAGATTTGCATCACATTGCCCTTTGTCCTCTGATCTTCATTGTACTGCATATCATACTACGGAAATTCGATTTAAGATGATTTTGGAGTCATTGGACTCCGATTGTTGTCCTGATCAGATCCATACGATTGGATCTTCAATCCAAGGCTCCAAAATATATTGCCTTATCCCTTAGCCACAAAAAGGGGCAAATTAATACATAATTTACAGAAATTATTCTAAATGCAGAATGATGCATGCTATGCAATATTTATAATGAATGATACTTTTATGAACCTAAGAACATGCATAAATAAGCAAATTAACATGGATAAATATAGATTTATCATCGAACTATCTTTGATGCCATGTCTCTTGTGTTAGGACAAACTAATGGGGTAGGTGATTAGCTGTGGCCCTGAGGAAAGGGGGGGGGTCTATCGCTTGATGTAGACTCCTTATGCTGGTCATACCTCCACATCCTCTTGAGGAGGTTCTAGTTATCTCTGGCATCTACCATTTGGGCATCTTCCATTACAAAAGTTGAGACAAGTTATCCCTCAGATCCCACCTACTATTGTGATCCAGTGTGAGACATGTCAACTCGACAAGCATCACAAAAGTTACTTCCCAAGTCGATAAGGGCCTGGTATAGTATCCTTGTTTGAGTTGTTACATTTCAATGTGTAAGGCCCAAATTGGTCCCTTGATAAGCTGGGTCATCATTTTTATTTTGTAGTTATTGATGATTTTTCTAGAATTTCCTGGGTATTTCTTTTGAAGTAATATGAAGTGGGGTCTGTGATTAAGTATTTTTTGGTAGAAATAAAAAATCAATTGATGCTTGTGTGAAAATCATGAGAACAGACAATGCTTTGAAGTTTTGTTCATCCACACTTCAGGTTGTTTTTCATGATCAAGGGATTATACATCAAACTAGTTGCCCATACACCTCTCTGCAAAATGGTGTGGCTGAGAGGAAGCCTAGGCACATTATGGATGTAGCATGCACCCTACTTATCCAGCATAGTGTCCCGTACTCAATTTTGTTTCAAATAAGGAATTGTTTAGTGTTCCACCTAAGGTGTTTGGATGTGTCTCCTTAGTTCATATCGAGGGTCAAAATAGGGATAAGTTGTCACCTAAAGTCATCAAGTGTACTTTTGTGGGATATTTTAGAACTAATGCATATAAGTGCTATGATCCTATTAAACGATGATACTACATTAGAGTCCATTCCCTATTACTCCTTGGAGGGGTTACGTATAAAGGTCTTATTTGTTGAGAGTAAGGCTCAGATTCCGTTCCTTATTCCTGGTGGTGCTCTAGAAGCCCTGGCGCCGCTAATGGTGTTGCTTCGTATCACCATTGAAGGAAGGACGAGGGCGGTGCAGTAGAGAAGAGTCATCGGGTGTCTTGGCTGGCGGCGATCACCCTGGTGATGGTGGTTGTCGCGTGGCCGAGAGATCAGAAGGAAGGTAAAGAAGATGAGGGCGTTAATGGAGAGGCCTCTGGTGGCAATCAGGAAAGGAGGAAGGAAAAGAAGACGGCCTCAGTACTGGTGGTGCTGGCGGCGCTCAGGTGAGTGCTGATGGCGTCGGCAATGTCCTCTTTGCGTGTGATGGAGGCGCGCGTGTACTAGTGGTGCACAAGAAACACAGGGAACGAATCCGTGAAGGAGAAGGTTGCGGTGAGGCGACAGCAGTAGATGGATCGGAGATCGTCGCATGTTCAGCAAAAAGGAGTCACGATGAAGCCGACGAATAGAGTGGCTGAGGTCTTGCGTGACCAAGTGAGGAGGTTTGAAGTTTCGATCTTTTGTCTCTTAGGTCATGTGATGTTCGATTCTCTTATGTTTAAAGTCTTTTTTTAAAAAAAAAGGGGAAAGAGGATAATAAAAGGGAGAGAAAAAATTCAAAAAAAAAGGGAAAAAAATGATGATGATGAGTGTTTATGAGAAGAGGGGGAGACACTCGTCTCTAGTTTTATTTTTTCTCATTGTTATTTTCTTCTCTCATACGAGTATGGAAGGAAGGGGGAGTGTAGATGCCTATTATAGTCCACTCCCATTTGGGAGTCTCTCTGTTTAAGGTCACCACATGAGAAACCAAACTCTGAGAGGTCTCCAGAGAGGGAGATCCAGTTTCGAGGTCCTTAGAGGAAGGGCCCATTTCAAGTTTCTATGTGGGAGATGTTTCGTGAACTCCAAAGAAGGAGATCCAATTTCGAGGTCTTCAGAGGAAGACCCATGTCAAGGATATTGAATGGGGAGCCACCAATTCTAGTTAAGGTCTCTAGAGGAGAGGCCTTTGTTAGAACTAGCTAAGGTCTCTAGAGGAGAGGCCTTTATTAGAACTAGCTACAACAATTCATCACCAAGCTGCAGCTAGTCTAATGTGTTGACATCAGCATACTTGCCTATAGGCATAAACAAGAGTGCAACTGTCGTTTGTATAGGAGAGTTAGTTGTATCTGTTGAGAGTTTTGTTTGTTCTGTTGTGTAGAGGGGTTTCTTTGTGTTACAAGCTGAGCATTCCATGCTCCAGCTTGAGAGGGAGTGTTGAAAGAATTGTGTGTTGGTTTAGCGCCATATCGTGAGATGTGGACTTTGTGTTGTGTGTGGTGGCCTATAAATAGGCGTGTACTGTCATATTTCTTTGAGAAGAAACAAAGAGACACACCCATAGGTTGCTTTTCTCATGGTTTTCTTCTCACTCTTCATGAGTAGGGTTTCCACGTAAACCCAAGCGTTCATTGGATTTCTTTTATACTTTTGATATCATGCTTCTACATTTCAACTCCTTAAAAGGGGCTTATTTCCTTTACCTCTTCATACTTTTGGTTTGTTCGCTTTGTCCATAACTTTAATAATCTGGACAAACTATCTCTTATGGCGATCAAGTGTGTCTTCTTTGGTTATTCTCGCACATAGAAGGGATGCTGGTGCTTTGACCAGGTTGGCAGACGATACAAGGTTTGTGCTGATGTAACATTTTTTGAGAGAGTTTCCTATTTCTCTCTTGAGGGTCATGCTAGTCAATTTGAGTCCCATGTTTACCAGCAAAGGGCATCTCCACCAAATATGCTTGTGCCTTTCCCCTTGCTGTGCCTTACGATGTTGATTCAGGTACTTGTCCATTGAGTGTTTGGGAGGCTTGTGTGGACCAACTAAACTTCTATTCCTTCCTTTGAGGCTGAGGTTGCCAATGCCCAGTAAGATTTCCCTTTACAGCTGATAAACTAGATCATTTGTAACAGTTTCTAAGGAGTGATCAAACTTCCTCCACTGTTGCTTTTGCTACAGGTACAACACGCGCTTCCTATACGGGTACGATTGATTGAATCATTGACTTTGATGATTCTACTCATCCTACTAGTAGAGCTGTCAGCCAATCTTCATCTAGAGATTCTGACATTGTTACATCTTTTCAATTAGCAAATGGGAGTATGTCTCCTGTTACCTTTGTTGGCAGTATGCAGTTTTTGCCCCGATTGTAATCCTGAATTTCCTCTCAGTTTATTGTCTATTACCCAAATTTGCAAGTAGTTGAAATGTTGCACTATTTTTTTATGAGAATCATTGTTATTTTTAGGACATCTGGATGAAGGAGATGATTGGTGGGGGCTATGAGTATCGTGGACTTCTATCTGGACCTACCATCTTTTTTTGCTGGGGCTACATCCATCTCCTCCAATCCACTCTTATACAATTCCAGACTTGGTCATCCCTCCTTATCTAAGCTTTACAAGATGTTTCCTGATATCTTTTCATCCACCACATTTAATTGTGACACCTTCCAACTTGGTAATCATCGTCACCATTCTTTCCATTCTCATGTGGAGTGATTGAGTTAAAGTGTTCTTGAGTTGGTCCATTGTGATGTATAGGGTCCCTGTCTTGTTAGTTGATGTCTAGGCATAAGTATTTTGTCATGTATGTTGATGACTTTAGCTATGCATCTTAGGTGTTCTTAAAAGATTTGAGCTATTTTCCATAATAAAGAATCTGACCATTGGGACTGATTTAGGATCAAGATAGCAACGCCAATTGACACTACAAGATGGAGAGTAGCATCGAGCGACACTGTAAGAGAGAGAGTAGCACTTTGCAGCATTGCTAGAGGGACTAGGTAATGCTAAGCTATGCACTACTGGACTAGGCGGCATTCTGCTACTATAGAAGGCCCCGCTGCACTGCATAGGGGCAACGCTGGGTTGCTCAAAGGCCATAAGGAGTGGTGCTGGGCTACCTACTACCCTATGGTAGTGTTGCTGGTGCATTGGCAACGCTGCACAGGGGCGACACTAGCTTTACAGGGGTTGACGCTGCCCTGTGGAGGCACTTCTCAAGAGGATCGATGGCTGATCAGTCCATCGACTTGCCATAGAACGCCGATAGTCGTGGTGGGAGGCAAGGATTTAAGAGACGACGGCCTCCCGCCGATATGTCCTTGTTTTGAAATTTGGTGTATTGACATGAAAATACTTTCGATATACAGGTGTATCGTCGATATATCGAGGATGCCGACAATATGCTAATGTACGTGCTGATGGCTGATGTTGCTCTTGTTGCTCCTACAGTTGTTGCTCATGTTGCTCGGCTGATGTTGCTCCCGTTGCTCCTGTAGGATGCAGCTACTACTTGTTGCTTGCTGAGTTGCTGTGCCAACTTGGCAGTGGGCGGTGGTGGTGTGACGACTGCGATGGGTTTTGACTCTTGAGTCTCAGTGGTGGTATAGCAATGGCACTGTAGCTTACAAGTCACGATCGGAGAGGGGAGAGGTGGTGGATTTGTTGCTTACCTCACATACACACGAAGGAGAGGGGAGGTGGAATCTTTTGGTGGGAGAAAGATAAAGAGATAAGGAAGGAGATGGTGAGGAGATGACGTGGGTTACATTACAAGTGTTACTAAAATAAGATGAGGTGAGGAGAGGGGAAATGAGGAAGAGATAAGAAAGGAACTTCTTGCTTGGAAAAAAGTAAGGGAGGGGCTTATTTGGAAGGAAATAGATGACAAAGGAACTTCCTTATAAAAAATATATACAAGAAAGTAATCACATGTTTTGCACTGACGGACAACAATTATAAAATACTCAACAAATGTTTCGTTACTTTCGCACGACGCATACCAACAGACATCTTTATAAAAAAAACCTCAAAATATTCAACAAATGTTTCACTGCATTGGCACACGCACACCAACGGACATCTTTATAAAAAAATCATAAAATATTAAATAAATGTTTCGTTGCATGGGCACGACGGACATTGACGGATATCTTTATAAAATATCATAAAATATTCAATGAATATTTTGTTGCTTTTGCACGACAAACATCTTTATAAAAAAATCATAAAATATGAAACACATGTTTTGTTACTTTCACATGACAAACATTAACGGACATTTTTATAAAAAAATCATAAAATATTTAACGTAATCGGTTATAAATAGCAGCATGCTCATCGATGCTCCATATCGATTTGAGAATTGAGTTCCCTCAATAAATATTAATTCTGAGAGCCTGTTGTTGACAACTTGCTACTGAGTAGTGAGTAGTGACTAGTTAGTAACTTAGTACAGATTGCTAGGTGTTGACTATTGAGTCTACTCTGGTTAACCAATGGTGACTCGGTAAGTTTTTTATTTTTTACAAAATCAGTAAGTGTATCGAATTAATTATGTATTGGATCCACATTGAAAAAATCATATGTTATTGAAATTTGAAACATCATAAGTTAATAATGCAATGGATCATTACCTGAAAGTTGGAACCAGAACCTTACTGTTTGCATTTTATGATTTTTGTAAAAAACAAAAACTTATTGAGTCACCGTTGTTTAGTAAAGCAGACTTAATAGTCAACACTTAATAATCTATATTAAGTTACTAATTAGTCACTAATCACTACTCAATAACAAGCTGCCAACAATAAGCTTTCAAAATTAATATTTTATCGAGGGAATTCAATTCTCAAATTAATATGGAGCATTAATTAGTATGTCGTTATTTATAGCTAATTACGTTGAATATTTTATGATTTTTTTATAAAGATGTCCGTCAGTGTACATCATGCGAAACCAACGAAACATTCATTTAATATTTTCCATCGGTGCGCATTCTGCAAAAGTAACAAAACATTCGTTGAAATATTTTATGATTTTTTAATAAAGACGTCCATTGATCTACGTCATGTCAATGCAACAAAACATTCATTTAATATTTTATGATTTTTTTATGAAGATGCTCGTTGGTTTCTATTGTGCGAATACAACGAAATATTCGTTGAATATTTTATGATTTTTTTATAAAGATGTCTGATGGGGTGTGTCATGCGAAAGTAATGAAATATTCGTTGAATATTTTTTATTTTTTTATAAAAATTTTCATCAGTGTGCATTGTGCGAGTGCAACAAAACATTCGTTTAATATTTTATGATTTTTTTCATAAAGTTGTCCATCGGTGCAAAACATACGATTACTTTCTTTTATACATTTTTTATAAAGAAGTTCATTTGTCATCTATTTTTTTTCCAAACAAGCCCCTCCCTTACTTTTTTCAAACAAGAAGTCGCTTTCTCATCTCTTCCTCTTTTCCCCTCTCCCCACCTCATCTTATTCCGATAACACTCGTAATGTAACCCACATCATCTCTTCACCATCTCCTTATCTCATATCTTCATCTTTCTCCCACCAATAGACCCCATCTTCTCCCCTCTCCGTGTGTTTGTAAGGTGAGCAACAAATCCACCACCTCTCACCTCTCCGGTCGTGACTCGTGAGCTATAGTGCCACTGCTACACCATCATTGAGACTCAAGAGTTAAGACCCATCATTGTTGTCACACCACCACCGCCTACTGCTAGGTTGGCAGCAACTCAGCAAGCAGCAGGTAGAAGCTATAGTCTGCAGGAGCAACAGGAGTAGCACTAGCCGAGCAACAAGAGCAGCAGCTACAGGAGCAACATCAGCCATCAGCACCATCATTGGCACGCACATCGACATATCATCGGCAACCTCGATATATTGGTGATACACCTGTATATTGAAACTATTTTCATGTCGATATGCTAGACTTCAAAAAAAGGTCGTATCGGCGGCATGCCGTTAGCTCTTGAATCCTTGGGTACTTGTCCACCGAGTGTTATGCCCCCTACCTAAACCCTAAACCAAACCCTACTAGTGTTGCTCTTGATGCTCCTCCCCAGGCGGAGAGCTATAGTGGAGGAGGTAATAAGAAAACTAGTTCAATCTTGTGCATTGCATCCCATGTCCTCTTATACATTGTTGAGATACCCCTTCGGTCTATTTTATATTATGAGGATATTATTGTAACTTTTTATTTTCTTATGGTTGAGTACCACAATTGTTCCCACACCTCTCTCTATATAAAGTGGTATGGGGTTTCTTATTGGAATATGATTGCTCATTTTCTCCTACTTAGTATCAGAGAAGTGGTCCTAGGTTAGCACTCTGGTATCCCACCCAAACAAGCCCTCCAAACCCCTCTACCCTATCCTTTTCTCTCTCCTCATTCCCGAGTAGCCACCACCATCGACAACCATCTCCAGTGATAGCAGCAGCGTTGCAACACAACCACTGGTTGGCAGTTGTAACGACCCGGTTCCCGAGTCCCTACGAGACACGAGAACCGGACCGACTCGACTAATCCCAAGACCTAGTCGTCCAACGAGGAAGTAACCAAAAGACAGTAAAATAAACCACATTCAGCATGAATATAACTACCAGTAAGAAAGTACAGCAGTAAGGAAAGAAACTACTACAGTAGGTACCACCACAACAGTAAAACAGCATTTATCATATAACAAGAACTGCAGGTAAAGAAGGTACAGCGGAAACAAAAACTACTCACTAGAACAGAAACAAAAGGGGTACAAAAGGCTGTGGTAACTCTACTGGACCCTACTCGGCCCAGCGTCCTCTGCAGCCGCCGACCCTGGCTGCTCAACACCTGGTCCTGAAAAAGGTAACGAGTGTAACACGTCAGCAAAACGCTGAGTAGAGTGGCAAACTAACTAAAGGCAGCAGTAGAGTGTACAGTAGCTGTTATGTTCTATTACTTCCTTTATTCACATCTTTCAATTTTTCTCACTATTTCATTTATTTCTCAGATCCTTTACTTGATCTCGAATGTCCTCGTGGGAACGATCTTGATTGCAGTCTTTTCCAAAAGTAGAAGTAGCACGTGGTGCTCTCCTGGCCAGGAGAGTCCCCCGTGGTGATCCTACCCTCAGTCAACCACCCCAAGGTCACTGACAGACGTAACGGTGACTACGGCACGCGCGATAAACGCACAGGTAGCTAGCCCGCACTGGCACGCGGTCAGTCGTTTCCGTTAACGGGTGCGCCCAAAGCACAGCACGGAACCAGGGCAGAGCCCTCTCAGTAACAGGGGTCCAACCCCTCCACAGTAACCAAACCGGGGCCTTGCCCCTCCACAGTCCGCGCACCCTCACCTGACTACCCTGGTTTGCCCTAGTGGGCCTAACACGTCGGTGAAGGAGGCTAGCAGAACCCCGGGGCCCGTGGGGTAGCTAGTACTCTCCTAACACTACTAGCTCTCCTCGATACTACGTACACGAGGGCCAACAAGTCGGTACAGAGCGGCCAATCCTAACCCCGGGTCCCTGGGGCGGCTGGCCCCACTCTGCACTAAACAGGTACAGGTACTTCCCTTGGTACTGCGTACCCAAGAGACAGTACAAACTACATCTCAGTTCCATTCCTTTTTCTTTCCAGGAGTTCCACTCCTAATTCCCCGTAGGGTTCCAGCTCTTTATCTCAGAACATCATATGTTTCACTTTCCAGATTCACGTTCTCAAAATCCATGATCTCAAACATGTTTCTTTATTCATAACAGGCAGCTGTTAATTCAAATTACAGGCAGCTTTATATTCCTTTCCATTTTTCCAAGACTGCAGTATTATACATTCCACTAGTTTTTCCATCCTAAGATTCATGCCACATCCTAGGATCTAGCATACAACTAGTTTTCCAACCCTAGGATTCATGCATCACCTAGGAGCTATCATTCCATACATTTCTCATTCCTAGGATTCATGCAATGTCCTAGATTCTAGTTATGGTTTCATACTTTAACAGATTTTATTAATAACTTAAGCCACTCTACCAGGTACAACGGGAGTAATGGGGGCGTGATCGGGAATCCCGCGTGCCTCCGCGACTCTCAAGACTGCAACCGAACGAGGTCCTATCACAAGGATCAAACACAAGGAGTGTCTCAAAACAGTGTATAGCTACTGTAGACGAGTAGAGGAATTAATTCTGAAAAGAACGCAACTCGAATCGCGGAAAACGGAGCCCGAACGGGCCGTAAACGGGTCGAAAAAGATGATACTGTGCAAAATCAGACGTCTGGAACTCCCTCCAGACGTCTTAAACGGTGGATCAGAGAATTACCTGTTCAGCGTGGTTTCCCAGACGTCCAGAAGTCTGCAGGGACGTCTTTCCTAGATCCCAGACGTCCGATGGTAACTCCGGACGTCTGGAGATCACTCCCGCCGTCTGGTACAACTTCCAGACGTCTGATTCGCAAAGGATGGCGAATCAGCGAACCTGCGCACAGCCAACCCCCTCCCCCAGTACGGTCAGTCGACAAGAAGGAAGAAGAAGGTGGAAACTCACCTTTCAGATGTCTGTATGATCTTACAGACGTCGACCTTGCCGCTTGGCTATCAATCCAGACGTCTGATTCTGGAAATTTTTCCAGAATCAGGGCCCTGCTCGGCCTCCGCTCGCTACGTCGCTCGCGTCGCGCCTCGCGCTCCTGCTGCTCAGACCGCAGCAGGTCCCTCTCCGCGTCGCTCCGCGCCCCCTGCGCCCTCCGCCAGCCGGCCAAGGCGCTCCGGCGAGCTCGCCCCCACGGCAGAGCTCCGCCCTCGCACGCCGCACCTCCGCGCTCACTGCGGCCGCCGCTGCCGCCCTCGCGTCCGCTCGCTCTCGCGCACAGGAAGGAGAAGAAGAAGGCGGTGGAGACGGGAGGGGAGGCGCGCCCCTTTTAACGCCGCGCGGAGAGGAGAGAGAGAAGGCGCCGCAGGCGTCTGCAGCCGCAGAAAAAAAAGAGAGAAAAAGTGGTCTGCGCGCTCAGGCGCGTAGGCGACTCGCGTGTGTCGAAAATAACGGATCCCAGACATCTTTAATCTATCCCAGACGTCTTATCAGACGTCTGTTTGTTATCCCAGACGTCTTGTCCGACATCTGAGCCACCTCCCAGACGTCTTAAAAGACGTCTGGGGCACACATTCGTTACAATATAACAAACTCAAAGGAAGTTTCGTCTCCGAAACTTGTGCCAACTAGGGTGCGGGAAAAGATGTCCAAATAACCATAACAAACTCAAAGAGGACCGAAGCCGATCCGAAAAGATGTACCCGCGAAAAGCTCCGGGTACCGCTCCCACATTGCCGCCTCAGGCTCCCAGGTAGCCTCCTCGTACCGCTGGCTCCTCCACAAAACCTTTACCAGGGGTACTTGCTTTCGTCTCAACCTGCGGACGGCTCAGTTTAGGATCTGTGCTGGCCGCTCGGGGTAGGTCAGGTCGTCGCTCACCTCGACGCTCTCGTGACTCAGTACGTGGCAGGGATCGGCTACGTACTTCCTGAGGTTGGACACGTGGAACACGTCGTGCACACCAGAAAGCTGCGGGGGAAGAGCAAGTCTGTAAGCAACGGGTCCAACCCGCTCCAGGACCTCAAAGGGCCCCACGAACCTCGGCGCGAGCTTCCCTCTCACCCCAAACCGCTGTAAGCCCTTCATGGGCGAAACACGAAGGAAGACGTGGTCCCCAACCTCGAACTGCACCTCTCTGCGTCTGCGATCTGCGTAGCTCTTCTGTCTGCTCCTGACAGTGTGGAGTCGTCTATGGATCTGCTCAACTACCTCCTGACTCTGCCGGATCAACCTGGGGCCAACCTCCCACTTGGTCCCCACCTCAACCCAACTCAAGGGTGCCGTGCATTTCCATCCGTACAGAGCCTCGTAGGGAGCCATGCCGATGCTCGAGTGATAACTGTTGTTGTATGCAAACTCCGCCAGGGGCAGGTGCTCCTCCCAAGAGCCCCTCCAGTCTAGTACACAGGCACGCAAAAGGTCCTCAAGTGTCTGTATCGTGCGTTCCGACTGTCCGTCCGTCTGGGGGTGGTAAGCCGTGCTAAACCTCAACCTCGTCCCCAAAGCCTGCTGAAACTCAGCCCAAAACTGGGACGTAAAGCGGGTATCCCGGTCGGATACGATCTCCCGCGGAACTCCGTGTAGTCGCACCACATCACGGATATACTTCTCTGCCAACTGTGCTGGTCCCAAAGTGACTCGGATCGGCAAGAATCGTGCCGTCTTCGTCAATCTATCCACTATTACCCAGATTGCGTCGTGTCCTCGCTGGGTAACAGGTAAGCCCACCACCAAGTCCATGGTGATGCTCTCCCACTTCCACTCTGGCACTGGAAGCGGCTGAAGTGGCCCTGCAGGCCTCTGATGCTCAGCTTTCACCTGCTGGCACACTAAGCGCTGCTGCACGAACTCACCCACATCCCGCTTCATCCCTCTCCACCAAAACTCGCGTCTCAAGTCATGGTACATTTTCGTGTTTCCGGGATGTATGGTGAATCTGGAACCGTGTGCCTCAGTCAGGAGCTCTCTCAACAGCTCCTCGTCTCTGGGGACGCACAACCGTCCCCTCAAGCGTAACACCTGGTCTGTGAAAGAGAAGTCCCCTGGGTCCCCTGATAGTACTCTGTCGCGCAAAGACTGCAAGTACGGATCGGCCATCTGTCCCGTGATGATGCGGTCTATCAACTCTGGCCTGGTCTGCCGTGTCACCGTCACTGCCCCACAGTACCCTCGTAACTCTAGAGGTCGCCAACTGCCCACCTCCTCCAAAAGGCTCCAACTCTATAACTGTAGACTGCGGCCGCCTTACGGCTCAAGGCGTCAGCCACCACATTGGCCTTTCCCGGGTGGTAGGAGATGCTGCAGTCGTAGTCCTTCAGGAGCTCCAACCAACGTCTCTGTCTCATGTTGAGCTCCTTCTGGTCAAAAAGATATCTGAGGCTCTTATGATCTGTAAAAATCTCGAAGGTCTCACCGTACAAGTAGTGCCTCCATGTCTTCAGCGCGAAGACAACAGCTGCCAACTCTAGATCGTGGGTATAGGTATGCTCATGGGGCTTCAGTTGCTGCGAAGCGTAAGCAACAACATGACCCCTCTGCATGAGCACACCTCCTAACCCCTGCAAGGAAGCGTCCGTGTACACAACGAACCCGCCACTACTGTCAGGGATGGTGAGCACGGGAGCCGAGGTCAACCTCTCCTTCAGCTCCAGAAAACACGCCTCACAGGCGTCTGTCCAAGCGAAAGGCACATCCTTCCGGGTCAACTGTGTCATAGGACGCGCAATCTGCGAAAACCCTCTGATGAACCGTCTGTAGTAACCTGCCAGTCCCAGGAAACTGCGAATCTCAGTGACTGAACACGGTCTCTCCCACCTGAGCACTGCCTCGACCTTGGCGGGGTCCACCGCCAGGCCGTCTCCAGAGATCACATGACCCAAAAAGGTCACCTCCCTCAACCAGAACTCGTACTTGCTGTATTTGGCATACAGCCTGCGTCGTCTCAGAGTGTCCAGAACCATCCGCAAGTGCTGTCCGTGCTGCGTCCGATCTTTAGAATAGATGAGTACATCATCTATGAAAACCACCACAAACTGGTCCAAGTACGGTCTAAACACCCGGTTCATCAGGTCCATGAAAAGCAGCGGGGGCATTGGTCAGCCCAAACGGCATGACCAAAAACTCATAGTGTCCGTACCGGGTGCGGAAAGCTGTCTTGGAGACGTCGGTCTCCCTGATCCTCAACTGGTGGTATCCAGACCTCAAGTCGATCTTGGAAAACACCGTGGCACCCCGCAACTGGTCAAACAAATCATCAATCCTTGGCAGCGGATATCTGTTCTTGATGGTGACCCTATTCAGCTGTCGGTAGTCCACACAAAGGCGTAGGGTCCCATCCTTCTTCTTCACAAACAGTACCGGGGCTCCCCAGGGAGACGCACTGGGCCTCACGAAACCTTTCTCCAAAAGGTCCTGCAACTGAGACTTGAGCTCTCGCAGCTCAAGCGGTGCCATCCTGTATGGCGCGGTGGAGATGGGGCTGGTCCCTGGTACTAGTGAGATCTCAAACTTGATCTCACGCTCGGCGGTAGTCCTGGTAACTCGTCTGGAAACACGTCGGGGTACTCTCTGTCCACCGGGATGCTCTGGAAGTCTGCCACGGGGCTGTGCTCTGCCACCACACAAGCTAGGAAGCCCTCACACCCCTGGCTCAAAAGTCTCGCCGCCCGAAGTGCCGAAATGTACCTGAAACCTCCGTCCACTGGCTGCCCGTGAAACTCAAAAGAAGGCAACTCCGGAATGGAGAAGACAATCTTCCTCTCAAAACAGTCTACCAAGGCATGGTAAGCGGACAGCCAATCCATCCCCAAAATCACTCCAAAGTCCTCCATCTGTATCATAATCAGGTCAGCTGGCAGGCTATGTCCCCCGATGCTGACCCCGCAACCCGTGTACACCTCCTCAGCTACAAACAGCTGACCACTCGGACCTCTGATTACAAACGGATTCTCTAACAGTGTATAATCCTGGTCCAAACTAACTGCGAAACTGGCTGCGACAAACGAGTGCGTAGCGCCGGAATCGAAAAGCGTGTAAACGAGTCTGCCAGAAACTGAAACCATACCTGCTACCACGGATCCCGATGCTCTGGCGTCCCTGTGTGTTAGGGCGTTGATACGCCCCTCAGCTCTAGGTGCGGACGAAGCAGCCACACTCTGCGTCGGACGGGTAGGTGCTGGCCGGTACCCTCCTCGCGACTGCTGTCCTCCTCCTCGTGCCTGGGAACCGCGGCCTCCTGCGCGCCCTCCAGTGCTCTGCACGGGAAGTATCTGCTGACCTCCTGCCCTAGATGGGCAGTCCCTCCTGATGTGGCCCGGCTGGCCACACTGGTAGCAGAGGGGAACCCGACTCCCGCCCTCAGTGAGTCCCTGCTGTCGGCTAGGCGGGGGTCCGGTGCTGGCGACTGGCCCCTGTCGAGGGCCCCCAAAGGCCACTGATGGCCCTGCACAACGTGACGGCTCTCCTGCGGACGCCATGTGTCTCCGTTGAGTTCTCCTAACACGCCTGGTGTGGCGGCGGAAATCTCGTTCCACCACTAACTCCCCTGTCGTACGCTCGGAAGGGGGAGGGGGTGGCGACGTGGGTGGAAGCTGAAATTCTTCTCGAACCACCTCTCAAATCAGTTGGACGAGGTCCCGAGACGATATACTCAGGAGAAGAGGAGGGGTAGTATGTATTCCAAGCCCGACACATCTGTCCCCCGGGCCCTGACCTCGGCCGCGCCTGTGGCCCACCCTCCTAGCTCCACGACGCGGCATCTCCTACAATGGAGACGCGAAACAAAACGGAAACGTCAAAACAGACGATACCTAACAAAACTTCTAAGAGCTCATGTCAAGAGATATGTTGTGGTGGCTACTCTAGCTATAAACATGTGAATTGGTTATTTTCCAGTCAGTTGATTCACTTCTCGGGACGACCTTGCTCTGATACCATCTTGTAACGACCCGGTTCCCGAGTCCCTACGAGACACGAGAACCGGACCGACTCGACTAATCCCAAGACCTAGTCGTCCAACGAGGAAGTAACCAAAAGACAGTAAAATAAACCACATTCAGCATGAATATAACTAACAGTAAGAAAGTACAGCAGTAAGGAAAGAAACTACTACAGTAGGTACCACCACAACAGTAAAACAGCATTTATCATATAACAAGAACTGCAGGTAAAGAAGGTACAGCGGAAACAAAAACTACTCACTAGAACAGAAACAAAAGGGGTACAAAAGGCTGTGGTAACTCTACTGGACCCTACTCGGCCCAGCGTCCTCTGCAGCCGCCGACCCTGGCTGCTCAACACCTGGTCCTGAAAAAGGTAACGAGTGTAACACGTCAGCAAAACGCTGAGTAGAGTGGCAAACTAACTAAAGGCAGCAGTAGAGTGTACAGTAGCTGTTATGTTCTATTACTTCCTTTATTCACATCTTTCAATTTTTCTCACTATTTCATTTATTTCTCAGATCCTTTACTTGATCTCGAATGTCCCCGTGGGAACGATCTTGATTGCAGTCTTTTCCAAAACTAGAAGTAGCACGTGGTGCTCTCCTGGCCGGGAGAGTCCCCCGTGGTGATCTTACCCTCAGTCAACCACCCCAAGGTCACTGACAGACGTAACGGTGACTACGGCACGCGCGATAAACGCACATGTAGGTAGCCCGCACTGGCACGCGGTCAGTCGTTTCCGTTAACGGGTGCGCCCAAAGCACAGCACGGAACCAGGGCAGAGCCCTCTCAGTACCAGGGGTCCAACCCCTCCACAGTAACCAAACCGGGGCCTTGCCCCTCCACAGTCCGCGCACCCTCACCTGACTACCCTAGTTTGCCCTAGTGGGCCTAACACGTCGGTGAAGGAGGCTAGCAGAACCCCGGGGCCCGTGGGGTAGCTAGTACTCTCCTAACACTAATAGCTCTCCTCGGTACTACGTACACGAGGGCAAACAAGTCGGTACAGAGCGGCCAATCCTAACCCCGGGTCCCTGGGGCGGCTGGCCCCACTCTGCACTAAACAGGTACAGGTACTTCCCTTGGTACTGCGTACCCAAGAGACAGTACAAACTACATCTCAGTTCCATTCCTTTTTCTTTCCAGGAGTTCCACTCCTAATTCCCCGTAGGGTTCCAGCTCTTTATCTCAGAACATCATATGTTTCACTTTCCAGATTCACGTTCTCAAAATCCATGTTCTCAAACATGTTTCTTTATTCATAACAGGCAGCTGTTAATTCAAATTACAGGCAGCTTTATATTCCTTTCCATTTTTCCAAGACTGCAGTATTATACATTCCACTAGTTTTTCCATCCTAAGATTCATGCCACATCCTAGGATCTAGCATACAACTAGTTTTCCAGCCCTAGGATTCATGCATCACCTAGGAGCTATCATTCCATACATTTCTCATTCCTAGGATTCATGCAATGTCCTAGATTCTAGTTATGGTTTCATACTTTAACAGATTTTATTAATAACTTAAGCCACTCTACCAGGTACAACGGGAGTAATGGGGGCGTGATCGGGAATCCCGCGTGCCTCCGCGACTCTCAAGACTGCAACCGAACGAGGTCCTATCACAAGGATCAAACACAAGGAGTGTCTCAAAACAGTGTATAGCTACTGTAGACGAGTAGAGGAATTAATTCTGAAAAGAATGCAACTCGAATCGCGAAAAACGGAGCCCGAACGGGCCGTAAACGGGTCGAAAAAGACGATACTGTGCAAAATCAGACGTCTGGAACTCCCTCCAGACGTCTTAAACGGTGGATCAAAGAATTACCTGTTCAGCGTGGTTTCCCAGACGTCCAGAAGTCTGCAGGGATGTCTTTCCTAGATCCCAGACGTCCGATGGTAACTCCGGACGTCTGGAGATCACTCCCGCCGTCTGGTACAACTTCCAGACGTCTGATTCGCAAAGGATGGCGAATCAGCGAACCTGCGCACAGCCAACCCCCTCCCTCAGTACGGTCAGTCGACAAGAAGGAAGAAGAAGGCGGAAACTCACCTTTCAGACGTCTGTATGATCTTACAGACGTCGACCTTGCCGTCTGGCTATCAATCCAGATGTCTGATTCTGGAAATTTTTCCAGAATCAGGGCCCTGCTCGGCCTCCGCTCGCTACGTCGCTCGCGTCGCGCCTCGCGCTCCTGCTGCTCAGACCGCAGCAGGTCCCTCTCCGCGTCGCTCCGCGCCCCCTGCACCCTCCGCCAGCCGGCCAAGGCGCTCCGGCGAGCTCGCCCCCACGGCAGAGCTCCGCCCTCGCACGCCGCACCTCCGCGCTCACTGCGGCCGCCGCTGCCGCCCTCGCGTCCGCTCGCTCTCGCGCACAGGAAGGAGAAGAAGAAGGCGGTGGAGACGGGAGGGGAGGCGCGCCCCTTTTAACGCCGTGCGGAGAGGAGAGAGAGAAGGCGCCGCAGGCGTCTGCAGCCGCAGAAGAAAAAGAGAGAAAAAGTGGTCTGCGCGCTCAGGCGCGCAGGCGACTCGCGTGTGTCGAAAATAACGGATTTCCAGACGTCTTTAAACTATCCCAGACGTCTTATCAGACGTCTGTTTGTTATCCCAGACGTCTTGTCCGACGTCTGAGCCACCTCCCAGACGTCTTAAAAGACGTCTGGGGCACACATTCGTTACAGCAGTAGTGCCACTGATGGGTGCTACTGGCCCTACTAATAGTAGCGAAGGGGGTTCTAAACCTTCAGGAGGCTACGCTAGGGTGCCTTTCTACACCCTAGCGTGGCCTACATCTGTCCTATGGGTCTTTGATGTGGTCTTGATCTAATTTTCGAGTTATGTTTCCTTGGATTTCATGATCTAAAGATTGTATCCTTCTCTACAGTGATTTATCTGAAATCAGGTTTTTCAGATCTAATTTTGAAGTTTTTCCTCCCTGTCATCACTATTAGGAATAATGGCATCACTGAAGGTTTAGAGGTGACATCCGATATTGCTATTAAGGTAGGGACCTACAAAAACCCATTTTTTGTCCCGATCTCCAAGCTAGATGAGACCAACTATGCATGGTAGTCTCAAACATTCCTTATGATTGTGGAGGGTCATAATAAGGAGCACATTGCTAGAGCCAAAGCCTTCTGTGAAGACCGGGAAATACACTACTTGGAAGGACAATGCGATGGTACGTTTATGGATTATGAACATCGTTGTATCGTTGTATCTCGAATCAGAAATGGGATCATGTATTACATGACCGCAAAAGAGATGTAGGACCCTCTGCCTAACACATATTCCCATAAAAAGAATTCTAGCAAGGTCTTCCATATCCACCATGATATTGGCAAGGCAGACCCTATCCTAGTACTATACCACTCTCAAGGGGCTTCTCGATAAGTATAATTCCTATAGACATGTATGTATGCATTCTACTCAAAGGGAGTGTCATAGGGAACATGCAGTTCTTCAGTTTCTAGATGGTCTTGGTCCTTAGTATAAAGGAACTCGTTCACAGGTTTTGTCCCTTTCTGAGCTTCAATCTCTGGAGGCAGCATATAGCAAGTTGAGTAGGATTGTGGTGAAGTCCTCTCCTGATACTTTTGGGCAGACGACTATTGTAGTTGCTATTGGAGGTCGTGGAGCGACTTCTACATGTGGCAAAGGACGTGGCAGAGTTTAGCCTAGTAGACCTCAGACGACGTGCACATTTTGTGGGAAGGTTGGTCATGTGGAGGCTACTTGTTGGTCTAAGCTTGGTAGACCTCCAATGGGTAATCTAACATGGTCTCTTGTGCTGAGTATGATGCGATTGTGTAGCATCTTTCTTAGCTTACATAGGAGTTTGCTACTTCATCAAATACTACTGCCTTTGCTTCCTCCTCAGGTATAGATTTTTCCTTGAGTACACATAGAAGATCTGGTGATGGTACCATGTGGTTAGTGGATTCAGGTGCATCTAGGCACTTGAATGGTGATCATACTTATTTTCAGAGAATCCAATCTGTAGCACCTGGTAGGACGGTACAAGTGGCCGATGGCCAACATTCCAAAATTGATGGACAGGGGAAGGTGGTAGTTAACCCCACATTGAGATTACCAGATGTTTTATTTGTTCCTGTTTTTCCTATTCGTTTGTTGTCAGCAGAATAACGAAGGATCTAAATTGTCATGCCATTTTTGATGATGTTGGATGCATTTTCTAGGATAAGCTCACGGGGAGGATGTTTGGTGGCGAACATGTGAAGGGAGGTGTTTATCGCCTAATCCAGGCACCGTTTGCTGCTACATGCTAGGGTGAGTTGCTGGTACAACTCTATAATGGCATCATCGACTCAGGCATCTTCCTCTAGACATGCTCAGATGTGTCATACCACTTATCTCTCCAGTCACCAAGATACCCTATGATGCATGTCAGCTGGAGAAGCATCACTACTCTAGCTACTCTATCAGTTTCAGTTTGAGTTTTGCTACATGCTTTGATTTAATTCATATGGATGTTTGGGGTCCTAGTCGTACTTCTAATCGACTTGGCCATCAATACTATTTAATTATAGTGGATGATTTTTCTAGAATGTCATGGTTATTTAACTTATTTTTGCAAAAAAATAAATCTGATGGTGTCATGATTGTGATACAAATAAAGATTTAGTTTTCCTCAGTGGTTAAGATTGTGCACTTAGATAATGCCCTTGAATTTTGCATTGCCAAGTTAGATGCATTTTATAGATCTCATGAGATAATTCACTAGATCTTTTGCCCCTATACGTCACAGCAGAATGGGGTGGTTGAGAGAAAGCATCATCATATCTTAGATGTGGCTAGAACATTATTGATTCATCATAATTTGCTATCATTATACTAGGGTGACGTTGTGCTTACTGCTTGTTATCTAATTAACCGGATGTCGAACTCTACCATCCATTAGTAGATTCCATGGTAGGTTCTCCATCCTAAGGAGTTATTTCATGTGCCACCACGTGTGTTTGGTTGTGTAGCCTTTGTTCATCTTCTTGGATTGGGACGGGATAAACTAACAGCACAGGCTACCATGTGTGTTTTTTCGGGTTACAGCAATACCTAAAAAGGATATTGGTGCTATAATCCATTGGGAAGGAAGCATTATGTTATTACGGATGTTTTTCATGAGGCAGTTTCGTACTTCTCTACTAATAGGCACTAGTTGGTATTTGGGGATGAGCTTGCACCCATGCCTATACCTCCCGTACCTCTAGAGCAGATTCCTATCAGTTGCAGTTCTATTGGGACAAATTTAGATAATCACAGGGTCTGGTACAGTGAGCCTCCTGTGGTTTACAGATTGCCAGTCACTTACAGGTAGTGCCCCCCCTCTCGTACGCCACCATCCTCCCTTGCTTAAGTATATGTTGATGTCACTAACGCCTCTACTTTTAGTGACGTCCCTGCAGGTCCCTCTGGTGTTGTCCCTATTGGGGAGGATGCTCCTATTTCTTCTTTGGAGATTGAGATGGAAAATGTGGATCTTCCGATTGATATTCGAAAGGCTTCACATACTTGTGCCCGTTACTAGGTTGTTGGAGTTTTCCTCAGTGCCAACTTGGGGAGGTCATTTGGCCTCTTTATGTCTATCTTGCTTGCTTCCATAGTTCCCTTCCAAAATGGCAACATGCCATGGAGGATGACATGGCTGCCCTTCACTCTAGGGGGACGTGGGGCATTACCACCTTGCCACCTGGTGCTCATGTTGTTGGTTGCTGTTAGGTCTTTGCCCTAAAGTACAATCGTGATGGATCTAGTTCATGTCATAGGGCTCGTCTTGTTGTAAAGGGGTTCACTTAGAATTATGAGGTGGATTTCTCTAACACCTTTTCTCTAGTGGCATGCTTACCGACAATGCGAATTTTGATGTTTGTTGCTACCCACTTCGAGTGGCCTATCTTCCATCTTAATGTGAAGAATGACTTTCTATTTGGTGATCTTTAGGCGGAGGTCTACATGCAGCAACCTCTCAGCTTTGAGACTTAGGGGAAGTGTGTATGTAGACTTTAAAAGGCTATTTATGGCTTTAAGCAGAGTCCGTGTGCATGGTTCCAGAAGCTATCTAAGGTAGTATAGGTGATAGGCCTTCAAAGATCTGCAGATCACTCTTTGTTTGTTCGAAAGAGTGATAGGGGAGTTCTTTTGCTCCTGGTGTATGTTGATGACCTCATTATCACTGATGATGATGAGATCAGGATAGTTGAGGTGAACAAGACTTTAACTGATAAATTTGCGATGAAAGACTTGAGTCAGTTACAATATTTTTTGGGCATTGAGGTGGCAAGAAGCAAAGAGGGTATTGTTCTTTCTCAGTGTAAGTATGCCCTTGACATACTATAAGAGATTGGGATGTTGGGTGTTAAGCTTTCCAGCATACCCATGGATCCTAAATGGCACATGTATGCTATTGAGTCAGCACCTATGGACAGTAGATCTTCTTATAGGTAGCTAATGGACAAGTTGATATATCTCACCATCATTAGACTAGATATTTCCCTGGTAGTGGGAAAGTTGAGTCAGTTCATGGATAGGCCTACCAAACGACATTTGGAGCCAATGATGCAGGCGCTTGATGCCTGAAGAAAGCATCTGATCGTGGCATACTTTTCTCTAGAGTCACGTTTATGACAACGGTTGGCTACCCTAATGTGGATTATGTGAGTTATCTGGCTTATCGGAAGTCAACCACTAGTTTTTTTATCTTTGTTGCTGGGAACCTAATCATGTGGCGAAGCAAAAAGCGGGGAGTTGTTTCCTGATCCAATGCAGAGTTTAGGTATCGACCTGTGGCTCAAACTACCGCAAACATGGTTTTGGTGAGATTTATTTTACATGATTTATATGTCCAGGTGGAGGAGCCCATGGAGATGCAGTGTGACAATTGTATTACTACCTATATTGCCAACAACCCAATGTTTCATGAGCACACCAAGCATGTCGAGGGTGATCGTCACTACACTCAAGATCTAATTCAGCGTGAGAAAGGGGCTTGGTAAAAAGTAGCTTTCTCACCCTACTTTTGATGTCTGTTACTCCAAGTTGAGTATGATTGACATGTTTGTTTTAGCTTGAGGGGGAGTGTTGAAATACCTCTTCAGTCTATTTTATAGTATAAGGGCATTATTGTAACTTTTTATTTTCTTATGGTTGTGTACCACAATTGTTCCCATACCTCTCTCTATATTAATAGGTATAGGATTTCTTATTGGAATAAGGTTGCTCATTTTCTCCTCACATCTATTTCCCACTTAAATTATTCTGTGCAGTAGTTATCACAAGCACTTTGTAGTCCTATTTTGCCCATATCATATTAGGAGGCATCTTGAGATCCAAAGTGGGTTGCTACCATGGATGCGGAGATGGAGGCTCTTATCACTAGAAGGATATGGGACATAGTGCTTGCTCCTCATAGTGAGGAAGTTGTAGACTGGAAATGGGTGTACATTGTCAACTACTATGCAGATAGGAAACATTGCAGGCTCAAGGGATGACTTGTTGCAAAGTGCTTTACTCAAGCATATGGTGTGGACTTCGTTTAGACTTTTTATGTAGTGGCACATGTTAGCTCTATCCAAACTATTCTATCTGTTGCAATAAATCTGGATTGGCCTTTATATTATCTTGACATTAAGCATACCTTTCTCTATGGTGATCTTAAAGAAGAAGTCTATATGCATCAACCTCCAGGATATAAGGTTGAGTCAATCTACAAATTAAAGGACATCCATGGTCCGAAACAAAGCCCCCCATGCATGGTTTGATAGGCTAAGCACTGAAGTAATGAAAATTGGCTCTCATAGGTCTATATCTGACCATTCTATATTTATTATGGCTTCTGGTGTTGTGATACTAGTTGTGTATGTGGATGACATGATCTCGACAGGAGATGACAATACTGGGATTCAAGAAGTCATTTGTTACTATTGAGGGAGAAAGAGAATGAATTGTCTTATTAGAAAAGAAACCCTAGGCCTCTTTATATAAAGAGAGGCTTTTAGGAAAATTACATATGATGTCCTCAATAAAACAAAAATACCAAAACACTCTTATGTGAATGCAAAACTCCAACACTCCCCCTCAAGTTAAAGCATATATGTTTAACATGCCCAACTTGGAACATAGGAACTCATGGCACTTCGTGGAGAGAGCCTTAGTGAAGGTGTTTGCAATTTCTCATTTTGATGAGGTGGTAGTACATATCTTTCCAGTGGAGGCCATATCTCGTACAAAGTGACAATCTACTTCAATGTGCTTAGTGCGCTCGTTAAAGATAAGATTTAGTGCAATAAAGGTGGCAGACCTATTATGACAAAACATATGGATCAGAAGCTTAACAAGAACACCCAGGTCTAGAAAAAAATGAACTAGCCACATAATCTCATAAGCCACATGAGCCATGGCTCTATATTTGACCTCTACACTAGACTTAGAAATTACACTTTCCTTCTTGCTCCTCTGGGTAACCAGATTCCCACCAAGAAAGGTAGAATATCCAGTAGTAGACCTATCCTCCATAGAACCAATATAATTAGCATCAGAATAGGCATGTGGATTAACATGCCCATTGTTCTCCATGTAAAGTCCTTTCCCTGGACTACCCTCGAGATACTGGAGAATGAGGCACATTGCTTGCCAGTGAGCGTGGATTCTACATAAATTAATTTACCCTATTTATAGCGAAGCTGATATCTAGTCGAGTAACAATGACATATAATCTTGGATGACTATTGTTACCAATAGCAAGTCATCCTTTCTTTTTCAAAAAAAAAAAATAATGACATATAATAGTTTGCCAACAATGCTCCTATACCTTCCCTTGTCTCCAAAGAGATAATCATCTTCACTAAGTCTTCCCTGTAACTCAACTGGAATAAAAGAGGGCTTTGCACTTGGTAGTCCAATCTCCTCCAGAAGCTAAGTACATACTTCTCTATGACAAAGACGTCCCACGGGAATTCCAGGCCACCTCAACGCCAAGGTATTACCTCAATGTGCCCAAGTTCTTAATAGCAAAGGTGGTCTGCAAGAAATTCTTCATCTCTTGTATCCCTGAGGTATCATCACCAATAAGGACCATATCATCCACATACATTACAAGAATCACAACACCAGATTCCTGCATCTTACAAAAATAGAATGGCCAGACATGGATCTACGAAACCCAATCCTCTGAATTGAGTCTCTTAAACCACACCTGTGGACTCTATTTTAGGCCATAGATAGCTTTCTGGAGTTGGCAAACTTTCTCCCCCTCAACCACACAGCCAGGTGGTTGGGCCATGTAGACTTCTTCCTACAAATCCCTATACAAATAAGCATTCTTCAAACCAACTGATATGGGGGCCATGCCTTATTCATTGTAAAGAATGACTCCAATCGAGTTAAGGCACGCTATAAGACAAAAAGTCTAGAAGTGGTCTACACCATAAGTCTGTGTGTAACCCTTTGCCATAAGTCTGGTCTTGTGTCGCTTAATAGTCCCATCTAGGTTGTACTTTATAGTGTACACCTATCTGCAGTCCACAACCTTGGCACCTTCTAAGAGATTTGTCAACTCCCAGGTGCTGCAAGTGATAAGAGCCCCTATCTCATCCTTTATGGCCTGTTGCCAACCATTGTCCTGTAGAGCTTTACTATGATGTCAGGGAACAACCTTGGTAGATATAGTTGTGGAGAACTGCAATAATGTTGGACTAAGGTAATTAGTAGCAATATAAAGAGACATGGGATGTAAAGTTCAAGTTCTTACAGCTTTCCTGAGAGTAATAGGCAAGTCATTAAATCGTTGAGATGGACCATCTAGATTAGATGGTGGAGTGGAGGATTGGGCGACTTGATTTTCCTTAGTAACCTTAACCTGTATAGAAGGCAATGGATCAAACACATGATCTTTCTGACGACACTCATAAGAGAGAGTAAACCAACAAGGAGAAGACTCGTAAAGAAATAAGGAATCCTCTTAAAGAAAGTGACATTAGTTGACACAGTAGCATTTGCCCACCGGATCAAAACACTTGTACCCCTTCTAAGATCTAGAATAGCTTAGAAAGACACTTAACGGATCTAAAAGTCAACTTATTAGCAACTACAAACAAGTGGTCAAAACATGTGCATCCAAAAATTCGTAGTGGCAATGCAAAAAGAGAAGTATCTGGTTGTAAGAGAAGTAGAGGAGTATCACGATTAAGCACAGGTAAGGGAACTCGATTAATTAGACAAGTAACTATAAGAATGGCATCCCCCCGAGAAATACTTTGGTGCATTCATAGCAAGCTTCAATATTCAGGCTACATCGAGAAGACGACGCAATTTGCGCTAAGCTACCTCATTTGGTTAGGATGTGTGGGCACAAGAAGTCTAGTGAAGAGTGCCATTGTCAGAGAAAAAATCAATAACATCTTTTTGCATAAATTCAAGAGCATTTTCACTGCGAAAAATTTTAATATGCGAGGAATAAAAATTCTTTACTTCATTAAAAAACTTGGGAATAACAGACCCAATCTTAAACCGATCATAAAAAATGTCCATGAAAACGAACTATAATTGTTAGAGATGGTGGTGTTATGTCTATTTTATGTCTTTATTTTTTATGGACCATGATGTTATTTTTCCACACCTCTTCTCTTTATAAAGAGGTGTAGGGCTCCCATAATGAATACAACGCATTCTATTCTTCAACTTGGTATCAGAACCAGTGACAGGTAGTTGAGAGGGTACCTGATGCAGTGACAGGTTGGTTAGATCTAACTCCCCAAACAGTGCAGATCACCATAGTGGCGAGGCTCCTACAGCGACTCAATCAAAGGTACCAAGTGATTTAGATCTCCCTATTGCTATTAGGAAGGTACTGTGCACCTATAAGTCTAGATACCGGGTTGCAGGTAGTTTGGCTACCGATGGTCTTACTCCTCATTTTAGCAGCTTCTGTCAGGCACTTACAATGTCACACATTCCGTCTACCTACCAGCAGGCCATGCTTGATCCAAAGTGGCGTCAAGCCATGGAGGATGAGATGGCAGCACTTTTGAGTAGATAGACTTGGGATCTCATCTCACTTCCTACTGGCGCATGATTGGTTGGCTCCCGATGGGTCTTTGCCTTGAAATACAACCCTGATGGATCTATTTCAAGGTATAAGGCCAAGCTAGTAGCAAAGGGCTTCACCCAGACATATGGGGTAGACTTCTTTGATACTTTCTCTCTTGTTGTGCGGCTTGCCACTATCTGGATACTTATTTCTATTGCTGCTCACAGAAACTGGCCATTATACCAGCTGGATGTGAAGAACGCCTTTCTCTATGGCAATCTTCAGGAGAAGGTTTACATGCAGCAGCCCCCGGGTTTCAAGGTTCAGGGGGAGTGTGTGTGTAGATTGAGGAAAGCAATCTATGGATTAAAGTAGAGTCGAAGGGCCTGGTTTCAGAAGTTATCAGGGGTACTCCACCAAATTGGTCTGAGGCGCTCTACTTCAGATCACTCCTTATTTACTAGGAAGACTGACAGGGGGACTGTGGCGCTCCTGGTATATGTGGATACTCTTATGATCACTGGGGATGACAGAGATGGGATAGATGAAGTCAAGAGGCACTTATCAAAGAAGTTTGTCATGAAGGATATGGGATAGTTGAGGTATTTCTTGGGTATTGAAGTTGCATGTAGCAGGGATGGAGTGGTTCATTCGCAGAGGAAGTATGCTCTTGATCTTCAAGAGAACGGCATGTTAGCAGCAAAGGCTGCAAATATTCCCATGGATCCTAATGTCCATTTACATGATGAGAGATCTGAGATGGTTGACAGCAGAGCCTATAGGAAGCTAGTGGATAAGCTCCTTTACCTCACCATCACTCGTCTAGACTTGTCTTTGTTTGTTGATAGGCTTAGCCAGTTTATGGATAAGCCAACTAGGTAGTACTGGGAGGTTGCAATGTAGGTGCTTAAGTATGTGAAGAAAGCACCAGGACAAGGACTATTGTTTCGCAAGGGAACGCCCATGGGGATTGTAGCATACTTTGATGCTGATTATGCTGGCTATGCTGGGGATAGAAAATCTACCACAGGGTTTTGCACCTTTATTGCAAGTAATCTGGTTAGAGAAGCAAGAAGCAAGCAGTTGTATCTAGATCCAGTGTCGAGTTAGAGTACAGGGCCATGGCCCAGACAGCTGCTAAGATGGTCTGCGTCAAGTCAGTTCTGTTAGATCTTCATGTTCCTTTGGATAGATCTATGGATGTGCAGTGTGATAACAGAGCAGCGACTTACATTGTCAATAACCCTATGTTCCACGAGAGGACAAAGCATGTTGAGATTGACTGCCACTACACTAGGGATCCCATTCAGTGTGGAATGCTACATACCACGAGTGTCACTTTTGAGGAGTAGGCTGTAGATGTCTTCACAAAGCCCCTTACAAGATCTGCCTTTGAGCCATGTTCCAAGCTGAGCATGATAGATATTCATGCTCTAGCTTGAGGGGGAGTGTCAGAGATGGTGGTGTTATGTCTATTTTATGTCTCTTGATTTCTTATGGACCATGATGTTATTTTCCCATACCTCTTCTCTTTATAAAGAGGTGTAGGGCTCCCGTAATGAGTACAACGCATTCTATTCTTCAACTATAATCATCAATAAAAATTATAAAATACTTATAGATTGACCGATGACTTATTCTACATGGACCCTACAATCACAATGAATCAACTCAAAGGGAGTTAAACTCTTACTTTGGCGAGAAACAAAAAAGACAGTGGTGTTTAGGCAAGCCTCACACTTTAACTTGCCTAGAATAGATGACTCAAGAAACATCTTCTGAAGTTTGCAGATAGAAGGATGACCTAGAATACGGTGCCACAAAACTAGATCGGTCAAGATAGAAGCAACACCAACAAAAATGTGAGTATAATGTAATAGAGACCATCACGCTTAGTCCCCCTATTAATCATCTTCCCTATCCAGATGTCCTAAAAGAATACAAAATGCTCATAAAAAATAACTCGATAGTAAAGCTCTTTACATAGTCTATAAACAACTCAATGGAAACTCAAGAACACAGTAGACATCTGTCAATTCCAATAAGTAAGAAAACTAGACATTTACTGTAGTGATAGGAGAATAAGTTCCATTGGCTAGACAGACCAAAGTAATAGTAGAGGCTGATCGTAGAGACAAAAGTGCATCTTTCTTACCAGTAAGATGGTTGGAAGCACTTGAGTCAACCACCCAAGATGAGGTCGATGTAGTAGTAGCTAAGTTGGCAGACCTCACAATTACGACTAGAGACGTAGAAGTCTCTACCGAGGTTCCCTACCTTGGTATCTACATGAGTCGGGCATAATCATCACCTATCAAAGCAGGAACTCCAGGTGAAGTAGTAGGGGCATTCTCCCCCTGAATGACAACTGCATTTTCCTGACCAGGATAGCCAAATTTGGCCCAACACATCTCAAAAGGATGATTGGTCCTCTAGCAATGAACACACGGATTGTAGGTCCTACCACATCCATGGCCTCTTCCATATCTAGCACCAGGAGCACCACTCCCACCAAAGACCATAAAGGCTGACACCTCAGTAGTTGTGGCTAGTGTAGTAGTAGAAGTGTTAGGCATAACTTCAGAAGCAATCTTTTAGAGCCTCCGAAGGACAGCCTCCAGATCAGGTATATCAGCCATGGCAAGAATTTAATCACGGGTTGAAGCATATCTGATGCTAAGACTATCTAGGAATCTATAAACCTGTCAAGCCTACCTTTGACAAATCTAGGTCTCACAATAAGAGGGCTGAAAGATATTAAGCTCTCGAATAGTCCTCCATCTTAGTAAAATAATCCAATAGGGTGCAATCCTCTTGAGACATGGACCATATGCGATGATAGATAGTAGCCAAGCGGGTGTGATTAGATCTCTAGGAGTACTTCATGAAACTCTCCCAGATTTCTTTAGCATTCTTCTTGTATAGGAGATTTGCCGCAATATGAGGTTCCACACTATTCATCATCCAATTTGTTACAAGATACTTATCTTGCTCATTTGTTTTGAAGTCTTGAGCATTATTCTTGATAGGATCCTTAGTATGTAGAGGAGGTCATTCCTGACACTGTTAAGTTTCATATTGGTACCTTGGACTACAAGAGAAGTAGATGAAGTCACAGGCTTGACTTCATAGACAGTAGAGGACCTAGTTGCAGCCATGTTGGGGCCAAAGAAGCACGTTGTTCCCTATTTCAAATCTGAAATGGTAAATGAAGGCTAGTTTTTCTTCAACTTCAGCAACTTCTCATAGATCTAGGGCCTTGCATAGACTTCAAGTGGTCCTAAGACATCAAGTGGATGATAGTTGTGTAGGTAAGTCAATTAAACAACCACTAAAACTCGCATCGAAGATGATAATCTGTTATGGATGATGCTCCCTCACATGAAAATCACCAAGACACAGCCCATGGCTGCACATGATCACGCACGAGACCCCCAGCACTAATAAGAGGCTACTATAGGCGATGCTAGGGGGCAGTAGCAGCCTCCAAAACCACTGTCGGCGACGCAAAGGGGCAACAGCAGCCTCCAGACCCACTGGCAATGGCCTGCAACACCTCCCTTTTGTGTTGTATGGTGCTGGCAGCATTGGGAGGCATGCCTAGCAGTGCTATTGGGTCGTTATTGGTGGCTAGCAGCATCACTGGGTTGCTACTAGTGGTGTCAATAGGAAGATACATCGGCGAGGAAAAGGAGACGAGAGGAGAGAGAAAGATGATTCTCTCTCTAAGGTTAAGGTTTTGGGAAAGAGTCTAGGACCCACCTCGCTTTAATACCATGTTCAGGGAGAAAGAGAATGAATTGTCTTATAAAGAAAGGCTTTCGAGAAGATTACATATGATGTTCGTGATAAAATAGAAAATACCAAAACACTCCTATATGAATAAAATAACTCCCACAATTACAAAGGATCTGGGTAAGCTAGAATTATTTTCTGGACATTGAAGTGGTTAGAGACAAACATGGCATGGCTTTATCCCAGAGGAAGTACACACTTGAGATTTGAGAGGATGCTAGTCTGCTTGATACAAAACCTTCTGCCATTCCTGTAGAGCGAAAAGGTAGATGCAGTCGCTTTGGAGACTCAGCCTTTGAGGATGTTCATAGGACCAGGAGTACTGTAGGAAAATTATTATATCTAACTATTACTCGTCCAGATATTAGCTTTGCTACATAGCCACTAGAATGATGTTTGTCTTATCTTGAAGTACCTAAAGGGGTCTCCTGGAAGAGGTGTATACAACCAAAGAAATGGTTATTTGAATCTATCATCTTATTTAAATGCCAATTATTTTTTTTTGAAAAAATTTAAATGCTGATTATGATGGCTTTGTTGAGGACAAAAAGTCTACTACTGGATTTGTAGTCTTCCTTGGAGGGAATATTGTTTCTTGGCATAGCAAAAAACAAACTATGGTGGCTTACTTTAGTGCAGAAGTTTAGTACAGAGCAATGGCTCACATAACCTATGAAGTGATGTGAATTACTACCTTTCTCAGGGATCTATGGATTTCAGTGATGAGTCCTATTCCCATGTATTGTAACAATAAGTCTGCCACATACATTGCCTCAAATCCCGTGTTTCATGAAAGGACAAAGCATATTAAGTTGGACTGTCATTTCATATGCAATGCAATCATGGAGGGCAAGATAGCTACCCCTTGTATCTCTTCTGAGCTCCAGTTGGCAGATATTTTTACTAACGCACTTCCCAGAAAACAACATTGCTTTCTCTATGACAAGTTAGGCTTGAAGGACATCTATGCTTCAACTTGAGGGGGAGTGTTAGGAGTTATTTTATTTTCTAGCATTATTGTCTTTGTTTCCTTAATTATTTTCTATTTTATCATGGACTTTTCATGCAATTTACCCATAGCCCTTATTTATATAAGAGAGGCTAGGGTTTCCATTAAGAATTAAGCCCTTTCTTTTCCATTTGACAATGTTCACCAAGGCACTTCCTTAAGCTAATTTTGATGGATGCTGTGTCAAGCTAAGCATGAAATACTCTAACTTGAAGGAGAGTGTAGAGTGATACATAGTTTTTTCTCTTTTATTCCTTTTGTTGCTATTTAATTTTTCTTTTTGGGTCTAGTTATAATTGTTCCTATCCCCTCGACCTATATATATGGGGTCTAGGGTTTTCTTACGAGAAGGAAAATCTCTTCCTCTCACATAATGATCACAAAGAGTAATCATCAACTGAGATTAAAAAGAAATGAAAACCACAAAAATGATTCAAATGACATGGCCCCATAAGTCTATAAGACTAAAAAGACAAGACACATACTTATTCTTAAGAGGTGCAAAAGTAGAAAGAAATCGCTTCCCAAACTAACAAGCCTCAATATTAAAAGAAATAATGAATTTTTAAATCTAGAAACCACCTTTGAAGAATAGTAGGACTTGGATGCCCCAAATAAAGATGCTACCTATGAATAAAAATCGTAAGTAGCAAGATGACTCATGGTAGATAGGTAGTAGATTTCATTTTTCTCAACACTACTCATCTTCCTTGCCTGAAGATCCTATAGAGAAAAACAAGTAGCATGAAAAATAGCTTAGCATGATAAGGCATTGGTAATATGGTTTATACAAAGTGTTGGAGATCCCATGAGATCTCCATGTTGGGAAGATCTCACAAGATCTCAAGATATGTTAGATAAGTAAAGGAGAAGAAAAGCCACTTGCCATCTTATCCTCTTTCTATTTTGCAATATCCCTTTAGAAAATATGTTAGGATTTAATTTGATTTGGTTTAGGATATGTTTTACTTCATTTAGAAGATTGTATTTAGATTAGAAAGTAGGATTGATCTCTCTATATAAAGAAGCCAAATATCATTGTTTCTCTTTGAGATTCAATGTAATAAAGTTCTAGTTCTTGTAATCATCACATGGTATCAGAGCAGGAAGGATCTTAGGGAACTCCTCTGGACTGTCAACCATTTCTCTCCTGCACGTGGCCTCTTCCACGTGTTCTCTATGCATTCCATCATTGGGCGTCAAATCTATGGATACACTAGAGTCATAGTTGTTTATGTAAGCTCAGATTGAGTGCCTGCACAATCTACTAAAGGGTGAAGGCCCTCATTTTCTACTATTGTTGTGACCACTAAAGAAGTTGCCAAAATATTATCTGTGAACTTGTGCCTGGCCCAAAAGAATGTGCTGAAGCTTTGGGTCATGTCATCGACATAGAAGACGTTGATGAGTGATAGGGAATTAGCCCTATTTGTGCTTGGGAACACTCCCAAATATATGGTTGTTGCTACTGCTACGGCTACTGTAAGGTCGCCACTTTTGCTATGGTCTTCATATCCATGTTTAGGTTTGACTCTAGTTGAAGATAAAGTATGTGTGTGCTTTGCACATGTGCTCTAGCTTCAACTACATTAGATGGGGGAGCATCTACCAGTACTACTCCTTTTAAGTTGGGCATGCACGCTGCAACTTGGGGGGGGGGGGGGGGGGGGGGGGCTAGAATGTTAGAGAAAATCTCATTAGGAGCACTTCCTATTTGTGTTTTTCCTATTTTGTTTTTAGAGATTTGTTAGAGATATGTTTTATGTTTATTAGAGATTTGATTGATTTAGAGAGAGATGATTTATTTCCTTTGTGATAGAATTAGGATTGGTATATTAGAGATATGTTTTAGGTTTATTAGAGATTTGCGTGATTTAGAGAGATATGATTTGTTTCCTTTGTGATAGAATTAGGATTAGTACGCTAGAGAAATGTTTTAGGTTTATTAGAGATTTGATTAAGATTTAGAGAGATGTGATTTGTTTTCTTTGATAGAATTAAGATTGGCTTCATCTCTATATAAAGGGACCGAACTCTATTTTATTCTTAAGATTTCATAATAATATTTTCAAGTCCTCAAATCTTTACATGGTATCAAAGTGGGTTTGATCTTGAACCACATACCCTTTGTACTTGAGAGGCCAGGTTGCCTCTCTTCTACGTGGGTGACAACTCACATCGCTTGTGGGTCACCATGGAAAGCCAAGGTAAAGGGCCTTATTCGTATCTCTCCTCGCTAACTGAGAGAGGGTCACTTAAGGCCCTTTACTCCCCTCCAGCGTGTGACTCTCCACCATCAACCCTCTTGTGTCATCTAAGGCCCACCCATGATTGAGGTTTTTTGAACTGAGAGTGCTCGATTTTCTTCATGCCAATCCTTATGTAGGAAAATCCCTTGTGCGTGACTCATGCAGAGGGAGATCAACTTACCGTGACCTTTGAAGATAAGATATCGGCTTCCATACTAGTTCAAGGGACCACAGAGTCCCTATGTTTATGCTGACTAAGGAGTGAGACCTCCTCTATTGTTGCTTCGGAACGTTTCCCATATATGAATACTACTTCTGTTGTGGCCTTCATCTTCTGGTACTATCATGGCAACTATTGCTGAAGTTGCCCGAGTTATGACTGACCGACCAATGCTTGGCCCTAAGGGCAACTTCGAAGCATCGAGTCGTGTCATCCCTAAAGAAGATGATGACCAACGATGGGGCAATTAAGCCTGAGGCTTAGCCCCATCGGTGGAAGCCTAAAATCTGATTTTTTACTCTTCTCCAAGCATGAAGATTTTCCTTTGAAGATGGGCAATTACCATGCCCTTGGGAATGTTCCTTAACTCAGGTTCAAGTCTAGTTTGTAGTCTAGTTCGAAGCTTGTGACCGTTTGTGTGCACAAGGCCTACACACGTGCAAGCGCAAGAAGTGCTTCCTCAAGTTGGATCGTGCATGTCCAACTTGGGGGGGAGTGTTCGAGATCCCACGAGATCTCAAGTTCTTCATGTTGAGTAGCGAAGAAGAAAAACCTTTTACCATATTATCCTCTTTTACCATATTATCCCTTTAGAAAATATGTTTAGGATTTGATTTTATTTAGTTTGGGATATGTTTTACTTTATTTAGAAGATTGTATTTGGATTGAAATGTAGGATTGGTCCTTCTTTATAAAGAGACTAAATCCTATTGTTTCTCTTTGAGTTTCAATAATGATAAACTCCATGTTTCTTTGCAGGAAGAAAATTAAGGTCAAAATATGGAGCATGAAGGACATAATCAAATGAAGATAAGGAGAAATATGGGTATTCCCTTGCCTAGTCATAGGTAATAGAGGACCATCAACAACTCTAACATTAAAGGGATTAGAGAGGAATCCCCAATAATATGTGAAGAAACACCAAAAACAACTATTTGTTATTGATGATGCTGTATGAGAAGAATTAAAGATTTCACTTGCTTAAAGTACCTTAGCTAATGAAGAGACTAGAATCTACCTTACTCAGTAGAGATCAGATAGAAATAGTGGTTGATTATTATCTATAGTTACTTGGTAGGCCTATGTAGAAGGTTTGCCAAACTTTACCTAACATTAAAATGAGTTATGATTAATTTGACATCTCTGCGTATTGTTAGCCCCTACAGTCTAGTTATGTTTGGTTGTATTTTCTTATTTCCATAAGGATATCTCATGTAATTTTTCCCACCTCTATATATTGAGAGGTTCGACAATGGAATAGTGGACTTTGGTTCATTTGTTCTAACTTGATACCAAAGCAACAATCCTAGATCGGTGTTTGTACCCACCTTGATTCTCATACCCCCTTCCTTTCCACCAAAAGAAAAAAACCTAACCCTAGCGATCTTGAGGAGCACCTCCCACCACCACCGGCAACCACCTGTGGTCGGTTGGTGGGCCAACAGTAGTCTCACATCGCCTCCATTAGGCTATGCCACCCTCTGCACAACCCTTGATCATGGCCCTACTCCTACGCAGCCCTTGATCGGGTGGTTGTGTTATGCCACCAAGACCCCTAAGGTCTACCGCCAGCCTGTAATCGCCTACTAGTAGCCTAACATTTTTCTTTGTGGCAGTGCAACAAGCCCTTTAGGTGGGTGCAGTGCTGCCCAGGAGGTGCTGCATTGCCTACCAAAGACTCTCGGCACTAAGCAGTGCTGCCTATGAGGTTGCTACATCACCTAGCATCTCCCAGGGGATCCCAGCGCAGATAAGATTAAATCAGATATGATCAACACTCTGCTAGGTTTCCACTTCACCGACTCTTTTGATTTCATGTTTTGTAGCATAGCCCATCAGATATGTTCAAGTTCTGATTGGTAAGGACTTGAGTTATTTCTTCATGATCTAATTCTCTTGCCCTCATATCCATGGATGTTGGTTAGTTCTGCTTGAAGTTGATATGGTGTCTGAAAATTTGTTTGAGGTGACATTGGAGAGCATCTCTAAGTCTAAGGCCCACAAAAGCCTTTGTTTTTGCCCTATGGTGAAGCCAGATGGGACCAACTACACTTAATGGTCACAGCCATGTTTGTTGACCATAGAGGTCATGATAAGGAACACACTTTGCTTCAGTCAGAACCAGAGGAGAAGATAGTTCCTACTGTTGAGTATAAGTCCTTCGCTGTGATAGGAGGGTCATATGACACTGTTACTATTTCTAGGAGTGGGTATGAGACATGACTTAGTGTATTTAGAAAGCATGGTGCATCTCAAGCAAGGGTTGTACGTCAGTCTCAGGTAGAGGAAGTAGATTGGCTTGTTGATTCAGGCGCATCTCAGCACATTTATGGTAATGTGAGACAATTCTCCACTATCCATTATGTTCCATCAAGCAAAACTATTTAGGTTGCTGATGGGCAACATTCCCATCATGAAGTTGGAGAGTGTTCTTTTGGCTCCTAATTTTCCACTAAGTTTGCTTTCAGTTAGTCAGATCACAAAGGAGTTGAACTGTCATGCAGTTTTTGATGCAATTTCTCTCACATTTGAGGATGTTCTTACAAGATGCACAAATAGGTGTGATCGTGAAAGATGGCAAAGTCCTATCACCTTCTACAGTTGTCATACGTAGGCCATGTTTCTCTCTATAGGGGAGTGCCTCCAACTACTTGTAGCATCCTCAGTTTGTACATCATCTATTGCCAAAACTTCGGCCAATGTTGCCACATATTTCTCCAACTACCACTTTTCAGTGTGAGGCATGTCAACTCGGGAAGCACCATAAGAGTACCTTTTCCAAGAAGTCAACACTAAAGGTCCCAAGCCTTATTCCAGCTGCTTCATATGGATATTTGGGGACCTAGTAGGACTCCGGATCATCTGGGGCACAGCTAATATCTGGCGATCGTGGATGATTTCTCCTGTCTCACTTGGATAATTTCTGTTGAAGCCCAAGTTTGAAGCTGGTGATATGATTCATGCCTTTTTGGTAGAGGTCGAAATTAGTATGAGGCGAAGGTGAAGGTCATTAGATCAGACAATGCTTTACAGTTCTGCACCACCCCTATGTGTGCCTTTTATTGGGATTGTGGTATTATTCATCAGACAAGTTGTCCCCATACGTCTCACCAAAATGGTGTGGTAAAATGAAAGCATTGATATATACTAGATGTTGCACAGACACTCTTGATTTAAAATAGTGTATTAGATAGATATTGAGATGTGTTGACTTCATGCTATCTTATTAATCAAATGCTCTCAATCGTTCTTGATAAGCAAGTCTCTTATTCCATCTTATTTTCAAACAGTGATCTATTTGGAGTATCACCCAGAGTCTTCAGATGTGTTGCATTTGTGCATATTCATGGACCCAGTTGGGATAAGCTTGCTCTTCGTATTGTTAAGTGTATCTTTCTTGGACATTCGAGGACACAGAAGAGATACAGATGCTATGATCCTATTGGAGGATGCTACTATGTTAGTGCAGATGTCACCTTCCATGAGTATGTTCCCTACTTTTCTACTACTCGGGGACGTCTCTCTCCTGAGGTTACTAAGGCACATATGCATATTCCTTCTATACCATTGGAGGCAATTCTGATCACTGAGTATGTGCCGTCACCATTTAAACCATCACTCTTTGAGCCCGAGAGATTTCACGAGTCCCCTGTCCCATACAGGCTTCTGATTCCCTATCGATAGCAACCCACTGCTTCTATGCCTACAGCCTCAGGTGAGCACGGGAGATTTATACACTGATGAGATAGTGCATAGTGATGATGTAGAGGATCCACAAGACGATAGTGGTAAGGGTGTACCTAGTGCTAATACAGTGTCTCCTATGCCAAATGATCTTGATCTTCACATTTCGGTTTGCAAGGCACCATGGAGTTGTGCTCGATATCCCTTATCACATGTTGTGTCCACTAAATTTTTAGGAGGGGCCTATAGCAAGTTCTGCCATGCTCTTTCTGCTACTTCTGTTCCTGCTAGTCATCAGTAGGTCATGCTTGATCCAAATGGTGTTAGGCTACAGAGGATGAGATGGCCGCCCTTCACTCCTGTGGCACATGGGAACTTGCCAACCTACCTATAGGAGCTTCAGTTGTTTGGTGCCAATTGGTGTTTACCATCAACTACAACCTTGACAAGATAGTTGCCAAGAATTAGGCCCACCTTGTAGCAAAGGGGTTTATGCAAATCTATGGCGTAGACTTCTTTGATACCTTTTCCCCTATGGCCTGACTACTGACCGTGTGCACTTTCATTTCTGTAGCTATTCAAAAGGACTGTCCTCTTCATCAGTTGGATGTGAAGAATGCATTCAATTGAATAATATGAATAAGAGGAAACGTAACAAGATATCAAAATAAAGCAATAAGAAATACTTGGGTTTATGTAGAAATCCCACTCACAAAGAGCGACGAGAACCATAGGAGAAGGCTCTGATAGGGCTAGTTTCTGTATTACTCTTCTCAAAGAAATAAGTGAGGAGTACGTGCTTATTTATAAGCAAACCGCACACCACACAAAGTCCAACTCCACTATATGGGACAAAACCCACTACACATACTTCAACACTCCCCCTCTAGCTGGAGCATGCAATGCTCAACTTGTACAACACCAAAATCCCACTCTACACAACATAACACAACTCTCTCAATTTGTTTCTTGCTTGCAGGTGAGTGTGATGATGACAAGGATGGAGCTATTGGACGAACTACTGTAGTTGGCTCTAACAAGGACCTCTCATATGGAGACCTCAACTAGTGTTGGTAGCTTCCCATTCAGTATCCTTGTTATGAGCCTTCCTCTCAAAATCACGAAACTGGATCTCCCACATAAAACTTGACATGGGCCCTTCCTATGATGACCTTGAAATTGGATCTCTCCTTTAGCGACCTCGAAACTCTGGATGTCCCAGAGTTCTGGTTTCTTATGTTGTGACCTCGAACAAAGAGATTCCCAAATGAGAGAAGACTATAATAGGATCCACATTGCCCCTTTCTCCCGTACTCTATGGGAGAAGAAAATAAGAGAGAAAATAATAAGGCTAAAGAAGAGTTTCTCTCCCTCTTCTCTTAAAATTCATTATTAAATTTTTTAATCATTTTTTCATTGATTTTTTTAATTATTTGTTCTTTTTTTATTCCCTAAAATATTTTCTTTCCTTCCTCAATTTTATTTATTTTTCTTTTTTTTCTCGATATTTTTTGTCATCTTTTTTTTCATTTTTCTTTTGCTTTGCCCCTTTTTCCTTTACAATGCTAAGAAGGGATCCAAAAAGTGACCAAAAGGAGATGAACAAAAAATGAGGGGTAAATAAATGAAAGTTACCTAAAAAATATTTCCTAAAGGTTCAATAGAACCCTAAGTCACGGATTCGTGGTCTCCTTCGACTTCTCCAAACTTACATGCCATGGAAACCAAATTCTTTTCCATCACCTGTCGTGACTCCATCAACTCAGCATTTCCTTGTAATTAACTACACCAATCTCTCTACCTTTAATGACCAAGCTCTCTGCCATGACCTCCTGACTGCAGACACCGCCTGAGATCGCTCCTCCAATCTCACACGAGATCTTTATTGAGATCATCGCTGTATTCTTCATCCCCATCTTCTAAATGTGTGGAGCTCCTTTAATCTGGCATGAGATTGGCGCCACTTCGCCTCCTAACTCGCGATCTCATGTGAGATCTTTGCCGAAGATAACTAGTGCCACCTCCTCACGAGATCTCTGTCGTGCCACCGTCAAGATCGCCATTGCCATCGTTGTCTCCTCGCACAGCTTGTGCAGCTCAGCACCACTCTATTCAGCACCACCAATGCCCAGCGGTGTTGCCACAAGGCTTTACGTTACGCCTAGCAGCATCACCCTAACGGTAGCTGAGGCCCTGATACCGTCTCAACGGTGTCACCTGAAACTTCTAATGCTGCCTTTGCCCTGTGATCGGACTTTGCCTCCATTGTGGTCTAATGAGTCATAGAATTGGTGGAGATCACGATACTTGACGATAGTAGAATAATCATCTTCAGCATCTGTATCAACTTGTCATGTTTCTACTTGTACATTTTGCATAAGGCATTGGATACGTGAGAAATCATGACTAAAACTTAGGTGTTGCTGCTCCCATGTTCAAGAGTCTGAAGATGAGGTTTGGTCTTCTTGAGTGCGCATAAGGTCACACGGGTGCCATTGCTCCTACACCCCGCGAGCCAGTGTACTGTGCTTGGTTTCTCTGGGTGTACATAAGATCACCTTCGCTGTCATTGCTCCTACGCCCTAAGAGCCAGCTGATATGCTATAGGTACGTAAGAGTGTACCCCATCTATGTCTACGCTGATCTGTGTCTTTCTTCTTCGTTAAGTTGCCTTCAAACTCAAGTCTCTCTAACACCCTCACAAAGCTAGTTCCTACTTGATTTCTCTTGAGGTGTGTGAGAGCACTGGCCGTAATCTTGGCTCTCGCCCCTGTTGTGTACCATTAGAGAGAGGAGGTTAGGAGGAGCTTTGTCGTCATAATGTTGAGGATCTCCACGAGAGAAAGAACCCGCAGTAGCCATACACAGCCAACAAGGCCTGCTGCAACATGAAAGAGAGCAGGAGAAGTAGCAATTGCTGCTGTTGTCATTTGGTTAGGCGAGTTGCGCATGTTAGAAATCGGGGTTACAAGTAACCCGTCGTCGTAGTTGCAAAATACGTTGATCAGATAAAATTTATACCGAAACTCCAAGGGAGTCCCAGGTCGAACACAGGGAAGCGACGTTTACTTTACGTGAAAACTGCACTTCATTTTGTTTCTTTTTGGTATTTTTGGGTTTTGATATTTTCTTTGTGTTTTTGAAATAAAAGACAAGCAGAATGAATCACAAGATAGAAATGGAACAAATATGATATATATATCAATTCAATATCGATTACAATGAACTATAAAAGCATAAAAAGAGAGGGAGGTGAGAGGAAATCTCCCGAATTGGCTGTTCGGCGTGACGACGGCGCCTGGCGGAAGCTCGGACGAAGGAGGTGAGGAGCAGGATGACGAAGGTGAGATGCAGGAGGACGTCATGTTGAGGAAAGCTTCGGCGTGGCTCTGGAATGGAGGTGAGAAGACAGAGATGATCTACTACCGGAATGAAGGTGGGAGGATGGCTCCAAGGCGACCTATGAAGGGAGATGGGAAGTTGGAGGAATATTTGGTGGGGCAAAGGTTCGCTACACTAATAGGTGCCTTGGGAGCTTGAGAACAAGCTCTAATGGAGCGTTGGTAGACTTGCTAGAGCTTGGGAGTAGGTGGGAGTAGAGAAGGTAGAGATGGCTTGGAAGGGAGGGGGTGTAAGTCCTTTTATAGTGGAGAAGAGGCAAAAATAGGTATGGGACCATTAGTGACATCCAAGCCGTCGCTGGAAGCGTTGCTGTAGGCAACTCATGCCCGCTCACACCCAAAGTTGGCTTTGCTGGCACGCGAAGAATTAGCGACGTGTAAATATCGCTGTAAATCCAGCTCATGCATCGCTGTAGGTCCAGCTCACGCATAGTTGGCACTGCGCTGTACGCATGCGTGTCTGCGCGCGCACACACCCACGTTGCTGTGCGCGTGCGGAGCCACGTGCGTGCGTTGGGCGGCCTGGGCTGCGCCACGTAGCGTAGTCTGGGCCGTCCATCTTGTTGTAGGGGTTGCTACAGAGGTCGAATTGAGTCGATTTTCACGTCGTTAGGTTACGATCGTTGACTCAAATCCATCCACGTGGTCGGATTTGTCATTTGAAGCTCCGAATTATGTCTCCTAATCCCTTGGCCGTTGATCTTCCTCGGACTGCATATGGTACTACGGGACTCCGATCGAGGCGATTTTATAGGTGTTGGACTATGATTATCGTCTTGATCAGATCCGTATGGTCGGATCGTCAATCCGAGGCTCCGAAATAAATATTCTTTTCTCCTAACCATAAAAAGGACACAATTAACCTAAATTTTATACTACTTTAAATGTAGAATAATGCATGCTATACAATATTTATAACATGAAATGCAAATCTAAGCCTAGGAACATGCATGAATAGGCATTTTACCCTCAATAAATGTGTTTACATCATACCCCCATGCCTATCTTTTGCTAGTCCCTAGCAAAATTAAACTATATGCTATGTATAAGAGTAGAATTAGGATTAGATCGCTTAGGCCTAAGTCGTTTATTAACAATAGAAAATTTCAACTAAGGTCCTAAACTCCGAAAACTCAACAATACCCGGGTGCCTGCCAGAATACAGACCGCCCAAGTCCTCACCTTATTTGAAAAGGGAAGATACATTTTTTTATTATTTTTCTTCTTTTCTAATTTTTTTATACTTTTGGAGTTTGAGAGTTCCGGGATAACTTTTTACGGCTACCCGACTCGCCTAAGACTCGAAAAGGACTCTAAGTACTAAGCATCTTTGTGAAAAAGTGATAGACACAAAACGACCATTAAGACGGACTTCGGGTCTCTACGACCCTAGGCAACCTTGCTTAAAGGTTTATCTTTACGATCAGTAACTTTCTCTCTACTGTTATTTGTGGGGTCAACACAAGAGTGAACCCAGTGTATATCTCCCCGGTTTATTCTACTTTCCCGCTTCTTCCCTACGTGTTTTGGGAATTATTGTGCATTTTTTGTGAGCTAGGCTCTGGACAAGCAGCCAATGGACTTTTACCCACGACCACTTGCCAACCATACTCGTGCGGTGAATTGTGGCTTTATTATTTTTTATTTTCTCCTTTTCTTTTTTCTCTTTTCTTTTTGAGTGTTTCTCTTTTTCTTTTTTTTTCTTTTTTTTTTTAAGTAGGTAGCTTCCCTGATCTAAGATTTACCTAAAGGCAGTACAAGGAAAATGATCTTGTGGCTGGACTATGGACAACCGACCGATGAGCTATTACCATCGATAACTTGCCAGCCATATCACCTAAGTTGATCCATTTAGCTTCCCAATTTTTGTAAAAATTGCCGAAAAGTGAGCCAATGCAAAAAAAATGTGTAGATGCTTAGGCTTAAAGTCCCCCCAAATCAGAGGGCGAGTTGATAAGTCGCATACTTATCATCTCAAATTATTTACCAAATTAAAATAAATTTTAATTGGCGAGGACTCGAGACTAAGTCCACATTCGAGTGGACACCCAGGCTAATTAAGCCTGAAGACCTGAAGAGTCTAAGTATTTAGGTCTTCCCGTATCATTTCCTAAAGTTAATAACTTCCAAATGCCTAAGTTCTCTTTTTCTAATTTCTTTTCTTTTTATCTTTTTTCAAATTTTCAAATTTTTTTTTTAATTTTATAAGAAACTAAAAGAAATTCTATGGAGTTAACATAATGATTTCAGGAATCGATTATCCACCCCCCAATGCCTAAATGATGCAATGTCCTCATTGTAAAAATAAAGACAGGAAAGGGGCAGAGTAAACAGAATATCACCTGAGTGTCGTGAAAATCCGGTCAGCTCTGCAGAGAGGAGTGTATACACATGCGCTAAGTTTAATGCCTTCAGCTAGACATAACATACATACAAAGAAGAAATTGATAATTCGCAAGTGCGGGTCAGAATCAAAATAAAAATATTGATCCTGAAACCCGCCAACAGAATATGTCCACAGACGTGAACTGGATTATGGTCCAAACCCATGCCCCAGGCTTGAGTGGTTCTTAGGTTCTGGATGAAAATCACCCAGAACAGAAGGTTGTGTTTGCGAGGCCGAGCCTACGATTTAGTGGTGTACAACCCAAGACCAAAGTGTCGAACAACGGGTAAAGATGGTTTAAGAGGTGCGGTTGTCCACTTAACATCTAGCTCAGAAAAATAATCAATTATTTCAAGCTTGGGTTGCACATGAAAGATATCGTAAGGGTCCTAGTAGAAAGTAGGTGGCTTTAGGTCAATAGGTACCCCTAGATCCAAAATCAAACTTCCCTCAGAATTATTTTTATTTCAACAATTCTATCCTCCAACATCAAGGGCTCAGGCTTCGGGACCTCTAGCATATCATTCACCCCATATGATTCTCCCAAGTCCAGAAATCATGACTGAATCAAGATTGACTTGGGCATAAAGATCTCAGAAGTCAGCTCTTCAGAGTGCAGATGAGGACTGGGGTCACTGATTGAATCATCAAGATTCGGATCCTCCAAGTTAACCCCAACAGAATCCAAATCTTCAATGAACGGGCTATCAAATGGTTCATCAGATTCCTCATGCCCATTTGTCTCACTAAAATCATTTTCCTTATGTTCAAGTGAGACTTCACCTAAAGATTCTTCACCCTCAGAGTCAAAGAATTGATCATCCACATTTATATATGTCTCAAAATCATAAATCATTGCATGATCCAAGGAGATAATTTTCTTCGTTTCCTGACTTGGGGATCTCGGGTGAATCAATCGGTTTATCCTCAAATGGTTGCTCTAGTCCAACCCGGTCATCCCTGGTCTTAGAAAATGTATCCCCCCGATAGGTGCCTGAGCGGGTTCAAACATTGGCTCTCCTGAATGGAGTTCATCTTGAGAATCATACCAAGATTTGACTAGTGCAAGCACAAATTTCATCCTCAACCTCGATAATTTCTCAAGAAGAAACTCACCCAGTTCCCTATCCCTAACACTTTGGAGCAAATCCAATAGAGAACTATTAAGGTCATCAATCATTTTGATCATAGGCTCTAGTGTTTCAGTGCATGGTGTTGGCTGAGTTTCTAAAGATTGGATGAAGTTCCTCAAGTTAGCCAACACCTTATCCTGGATCTGGTTCACCTGAACCAACTGGTTCGATTCAGGTTTAGGTGGGTTTGGGTTAAATCTAAGGGAGTCAAGATGTCGAGGTTCTTGGGTTCCTCCCTGATAGTAGGTTGTCTCGGGTTATTTAAAGAATGGTGGTGACCTATATTCAGTGGAGTACTAGGGAGGGTAGGTGTTATAATCATCATATCCTTCCTGATTGTAGATCAGGTTGGTTTGATCATCAAAGGATCAAGATCTATAATCATTGTAGTTTTGGGAAGGATAGTAATCATAGTCTTGTTGTCCAAGGTTAGGCCCTGGACACTGAGGTCCGGATTCATATCCCCAATCAAAGTCATCCCGGCTAGTGGATGGATAATTACAAGTTAAGTCGGGATAGTAATCATCTTGGGGGTAAGTGGTGGTAGGAGGATAGGATGTGAAATGTGTGTAGGATGTGGAAGGGTACATGGTGAAGTAAGGAGGGAAATCAGAAGAGAAAGGAGCCCTGCAATACAAAAATACAAGCTTATCCTTAGGTTGGGTAGCTTAAAGGTCTACAGACTCTCAGAATCCGTCCTAAGATTATGGACGATTTACTCTACTTATGTCCAGGCAATCCAACCAGTTAGGAGGGGCTGAGGAGAAGGTTCTTCCTTTGGCTTGTGCCTCCGATTCCTAGTGTACCCCCCAACCGCGGTCGTTTGACGCTACTCCCCTAGTTAGACATCAGATTGACTAGTATAAGCAGGTTAATCGTGAACAATCTCAATCTAGATCCAAACGAGCGAACCAGTCCTTTGGGCCAACGTCTAATCAATTTTAGTTAGGCTTAGGACAATGGTACTTCAGGAATGTGATGGGGCCTTTAGATGGGTTGTGCCCTTAATGATCAGTTAAAATGTGTGTGCATGCACAACTAGGGTTCTCAAACAAGGTTATTTGATGATGTGTCTTTTAAGATTTAACCTTGTTTAGTAGCTTTTAGGGTTTAATTCTTAGGTTGGTTCAATCAAGGTTTAGTAGAACACTCCAAGTTTTGAAAGCACGGGTGATGATATGTTCCTTTAAAAATAAAAAATAATGTGGAGTGCCTGGTTCAACCCTAAGAATCAACCCTAAGTGGCAAGCTACTTGATGGATCAGTTTTAGATTTAGTGGTGCTGCCTAAACAACTCAATCAATTGGCCTATTGCACCACTTAGTTAAGGCACACAAGAATGCTTAACCTATTTAGATTTCTACTCACTTATGTGTATTTAGTTGAAGTGTATCGGGTCCACAGGTCAGATCCCGGTTAAGTGGTAGAATAAAGTGATTGTGTGCCTTAGGATAAGAAGTTGTGAGTGTTAAGTGTGTAGCTTTCAGAAAATCCCATAATCAGATAACACTTTTTTTTATTTTTTTATTTATGTGGATGGCGAGGTGAGTGGAGGTGACAAACAAACAACCAAATCTATCCTAGGGTTTATAAAAAGCACCTAAGTTGATTTGGATTTGAGTTATTAGGTTATGGAATGAAAACTAAGGTGGTGGTGGTGTGGGGGACACTTACAAAACACTCTACCCACACTTTACTCTGATCTACCACACTTGGATCTCCATGCTAAGGTACCTGCAAGGCAATAGATTAAAGACAAGTAGGGTTAGTGTTATGTAAATGTAAAGAAACACAATAAATAATAAAGTAAATTTTGTTGCCTCCACAGCAACGGTGCCAAAATGGCCAGGCGAGTTTCGCGTGTTAGAAATCGGGGTACAAGTAACTCGTCGTCGTAGTTGCAAAATACGTTGATCAAATAAAATTTATACCGAAACTCCAAGGGAGTCCCGAGTCGAACACAGGGAGGCGATGTTTACTTTATGTGAAAATCGCACTTCATTTTTTTTCTTTTTGGTATTTTAGGATTTTGATTTTTTTTGTTTTTGAAATAAAAGACAAGCAGAATGAATCACAAGATAGAAATGGAACAAATATGATATATATATCAATTCAATATCGATTACAATGAACTATAAAAGCATAAAAAGAGAGGGAGGTGAGAGGAAATCTCCTGAATTGGCTGTTCGACGAAACGACGGCACCTGGCGGAAGCTCGGACAGAGGAGGTGAGGAGTGGGACGACGGAGGTGAGATGCAGGAGGACGTTGTGTTGAGGAAAGCTTCGGTGTGGCTCCGAAATGGAGGTGAGAAGACAGAGATGATCTACTACCGGAATGTTGGTGGGAGGACGGCTCCAAGACGACCTATGAAGGGAAATGGGAAGTTGGAGGAATATTTGGTGGGGCAGAGGTTTGCTACACTAATAGGCGCCTTGGGAGCTTGAGAACAAGCTCTAATGGAGCGTTGGTAGGCTTGCTAAAGCTTGGGAGTAGAGGGGAGTAGAGTAGGTAGAGATGGCTTGGAAAGGATAGGGTGTAGATCCTTTTATAGTGGAGAAGAGGCAAAAATAGGTTATGCGACCATTAGTGACATCCAGGTCGTTGCTAGAAGCGTCACTGTAGGTAGCTCATGCTCGCTCACTCCCAAAGTTGGCTTTGCTGGCACGCGAAGAATTAGCGACGGCTGTAAACGTTGCTGTAAGTCCAGCTCATGCGTCGCTGTAGGTCCAGCTCACGCATGCTGGCGCTGCTCCCCCGCCTTGCCGAGCGCGTACGCGCCCATGCGCTGGCGTTGCACTGTGCGCATGCGTGCCTGCGCGCGTGTGTTGCCGCGTGCGTGCACTGGGCTGCGCCACGTGGCGCAGTCTAGGCTGTCCATCTTCTTGTTGTAGGGGCTGCTACAGAGGTCGGATTGAGTCGATTTTCACGTCGTTAGGCTGCGATCGTCGACCCGAATTCATCCACGCAGTCGGATTTGTCATTTGAAACTTCGAATTATGTCTCCTAGTCCCTTGGCCATTGATCTTCCTTGGACTTCATATGGTGCTACGGGACTCCAATCAAGGTGATTTTAGAGGTGTTGGACTCCGATCGTCTTCTTGATCAGATCCGTATGGTCGGATCGTCAATCCGAGGCTCCGAAATAAATATTCTTCTCTCCTAACCACAAAAAGAACGCAATTAACCTAAATTTTATACTACTCAATGTAGAATGATGCATGCTATGCAATATTTATAACATGAAATTCAAATCTAAGCCTAGGAACATGCATGAATAGGCATTTTACCCTCAATAAATGTGTTCACATCATCATTGATGCCAGGATTTGAGGGGGTCAAAACTTCGATCCAGACCAAACCCATTAAGGGCGACGCCAGAGAAAGACTAGGTTGTCGAGGAACATGCATGAATAGGCATTTTACCTTCAATAAATGTGTTCACATCATCATTGATGTTAGGATTTGAGGGGGTCAAAACTTCAATCCGAACCAAACCCATTAAGGGCAATGCCAGAGAGACTAGGTTGTCGGTGACGCGTGGTCAGTCCAACGTTCCTCAATAGTGGTGGATATGGTGGCTAGGCCATCGGAGACCACTCCTACGGTGGTCTCTCACCAATGCTTGGTCAGAGGTGGTGCCAACGAGGCTCTCTTCACCAGTGATGAGAAGATCAGTAGTGACAATAGCAGGAGAGGAAAATGAAGAGAGGAGAGGTTGAGGAGAAGAGATGGCCTCTCCGATGGCTTGCCGAAGATTGACGACACCACTGGAGGGCCTCCTCCCTCTAGGTTTTCTCCTTGAGACCTAACCCACCAAGATCGGTGGCTCTGATATCATGTTAAGTTTTTTTGGGGAGATAAATAAACTTTGTTGATTCGAAAATAGAGGCCTTGACCCTCTTTATATAGAGAGAGGGCCTTAGCATACATAGAAACACACTTAACACTTGTTAAAATTAGAAATGACTTAAATAGAAAATAATATCTCATTAATTTTATTTCCTAACAACTCGATATCAATAACAAGATAATATCCGAGAATAACCCAAGAACAAATTATTCTAATATAAAGTTGAATAATATGTATAAGCAGAAACGTAACAAGATATCAAAACAAAGCAATAAGAAATACTTGAGTTTATGTGGAAATCTCACTCATGATGAGTGGGGAGAAAATCATAGGAGAATGCCTCGATAGGGTTAGTTTTTGTATTACTCTTCTCAAAGAAATAAGTGAGGAGTACATGTCTATTTATAGGCCACCACACACCACACAAAGTCCCACTCCACTATGTAAGACTAAGCCCACTACACATACTCTGACACATTTCTTTATGGTGATTTATTGGAAGAGGTGTACATGCCATAGCCACCAGGTTATGAGACTTAGGGGAAGTGTTCTAGCGTTTGTAGATTGTGGAAGGCTATATATGGCCTAAAGCAGAGTCCCAGGGCTTGGTTATAGAAGCTCTTAGAGGTTGCTGAGACGATTGGTTTCCAAAGATCCTCATCCGATCATCAGATCATTCATTGTTTGTCAAGAAAATAGAGAAGGGTATGGTGGTACTTCTAGTATATGTTGATGATTTGATTATCATAGGGGATGATGTGACTGGCATCACTGATGTCAAGGGATGCCTTGCACGGAGTTTTGTTATGAAGGACCTAGGACCATTGAGATACTTTCTTGGGATTGAGGTGGCACGCAATAAAAAGGGTGTAGTACTTTCCTAGAGGAAGTATGCTCTTGACTTGCTGTAGGAGACTGGCATGCTAGGAGCAAAGTCAGTCAATATTCCTATGGATCCGAAGACTCATCTATACGATGAGAAGGACCACTAAGCAACATTGAGATGCTGCAATAATGGTGCTGAGGTACTCGAAGAAAGCACTAGGAAAAGGGGTTCTTCTATTCACCAGAGGAACCTCTATGAGTATGGTAGCCTCTACTCAAATGCTGATTATGTAGGGTGTCTAGCAGATAGGAAGTCTACTATAGGTTTCTACACCTATGTGGCAGGAAACCTAGTGACATGGAAGAACAAGAAACAAGCTATTGTCTCCATATTCAGTGTTGAGTTAGAGTATAGGGCTATGGGACATATTGCCTTAGAGATGATGTGGGTGAGATATCTTCTTATAGACTTGCATATACCTATTGTCACACCTATAAAGATGAGATGTGATAATAAGGTAGCAACCTACATTGCCAACAATCCCATGTTTCACGAGAGGACTAAGCATGTGGAGGTTGACTAGCATTATACACACGACTTGATCCAAAGAGGTCTCATCTATACCACCCATGTCTCCTTAGACGACCATATAGCAGATATCTTCATGAAGGCATTGCCATGAGCATCATTTGATCTTTGATGTTCTAAGCTGAGCATGATTAACATTTATGCTCTAGCTTGAGGGGGAGTGTTAGCTCCTACAGTCTAGTTATGTTTGCTTATTTCCTGATTGGTTGTATTTTCTTATTTCCTTAAGGATATCTCATGTAATTTTTCCCACCTCCATACATTGAGAGGTTGGACTATGGAATAATGGACTTAGGTTCATTTGTTCTAACTCTTACAAAGCAAGGCATCCCTCCTTTCCCTTGCCGTCCACCACCATCAAAGGACCTTAACTAACCATCATTCGATAGTTAGTGGTGGTTCGTCAACAAATAGTGAAAGCGCAGATGCTCTAGGGGCTATCTTGCTCTAAATACCATTTCAAGAGAAAACTAAAGATAGAATACTTGATGCATACACAATCGCAAGAGCACAAAGCAGGCCTCCTCGACAGCATCAAGTTCCTTTTGGAGGTGAAACACCGCAGCTGGTAGTGGATCTCCGACACCATGTCACGCAGGAGGAGTAGCAGTAGCAGAAGTCGAAGAGAAAGAAGAAGAGGGACTTGGGAGAGGAGAAGGCCTCTTCGATGGCTCATCGAAGGCCAGCAGCGCCACTAGAGGGCCTCTCCCCCCTCTAGATCTTCTCTTAAACCCTAGACCACCAAAATCAGTGGCTCTGATACCATATAGAGATTTTAGGTGGGAGAAATATTTGTTATTGATAAAAGAGACCTTAACCCTCTTTATATAGTGAGGGGAAAGGGTATACATGGAAACAACCCTTTACTAAAAATAGATGTAACTAAATAAGAAGATAAAATCTCCAACTTATTTCTTAACACATATTCTTGGACTACCTTACTAAGCCTCTCAAACCAGACTCTAGGATTCTGTTTCAGCCCATAAATAGCTTTCTTTAGCCTGCACACCTTCTTTTGACACTCCCCCTTAGTGAGGTAACCTGGTGGCTGTTGCATGTAAACTTTCTCTTCCAGGTCTCCATAAAGGAACACATTTTTTATGTCTAGTTGATGAACAGTCTAGCTTTTGTTAACTGCAAGAAAGAGTAATATTCTGACAGAATTGAGCCAAACCACTAGAGAAAACATCTCAAAGTAGTTAACCCCAAAAGTGTGAATGTAGCCTTTGGCAACCAGGTGTGTTTTATATCTTTCCATAGTACCATTTGGACGACATTTGAGAGTGAAGACCCATCTACACCCCACATTGTAGCTCATGGGGGCAGATCAACTAGTTCCCATGTGCTACGGGACTACAAAGTTGTCATCTCTTCCTCCATAGCTAAGGTTCAAGATAGATCTTGGCAGGCCTCCTGATGGTCCCATGGTACCTGTAAGCTGTCAATAGCCAAAGAAAATCAACACCTAATTGTAGGAAAACTGTTAAATGACATAAACCGTGATACAGAATATTTCTCACAAGACCTCGGTGCCTTCCTTTGTGCAATAGGAAGATTGAAGGCAGTACTCTCAGTAGTAGTAGGTACTTGGCCGTGTTGTAAAAGTCGGTAGTCAATATTTAGTCGATCAGGCCACTGATTAAGGAATATACGGTATGCAAGGGAGTAGTCGGGGAGTACTCGATTGGGCATTTTTTAAATATTTAAATATTATATATATATATATTATATGTATGTATGTACACAAAGGCACACACATATTAAGAAGTAAAACATATCATTGCATAAAAGTAAACATATTCAAGTTCAAGGTTATAAAATAAGCTACAAAGTACAAACAACATCAAATTCATTACAAATTTAATAATTAAATCAAGGTACAAACCATTACAAATATATTACCAATGACAAAGCAACATAAACAAAAAATTAATATATGCTTGAATCAAATACATTACAATATATGCTTCGACGATGGACGATTTTTGCTTGGTCAAAGAGGAGTCTTGGGTGAAAATAAATGATTTTAGGGGAGTGGTGAGGGGAGGGGGTTGAGTAGGATTTTATTTGACCTAAAAAATATAATATACCTATATATTTTTCCTCTATGCAAAGATCAGCCTACTACTCAGCCGACTACACCAACTACTCGACTGAGTAATCAGTGTTGCCGACTATAGGATCGATTATGGGTTATTCAATCGGGAGGGTGCTACATAAGATTACTCGGTCGAGTAAAACGATTTTTACAACACTAGTACTTACTCCTCAGACAAGTCATCAGTAGCTAGTGGAGGTTGAGCAGACATGGTAGACAATGGTTCCTCCACCTAAGGTACATCCAGAGACCTGTATTGAAAGTGCTTAGGAAAAGTATCTACATTAGGGACCTCAGGATGACATGGGAAAGGACTAGGATCAGGTTGACTAGTCCTAGATATAAGTGGCTCAGTGGGTTGTGGTGACTAAGAGGACTGTGGTGGCTTAGACGGCATAGGAAGGGGAACTTCTTGAGGATGGAAAGAGGTGGATTGCTCCCCTTGTTTTTGGTAGTACGGAATCTCCTCGAAGAAGGTAAAATCAACAGAAACATAAAACTTTTGTGACATAGGATCATAACAGTTGTACCCTTTCTAGATTCTAGAATAGCCTAGAAAAATACACTTAATGGAACGAGGAGAAATCTTATCCACTTTATAAGGTGGACCAAACATACAGCCAAAAACAATCGTAGTGATAGAAAACATTTCCTTACCAAGGAACAAAAGGGAGTATGGAGTTTTATCCCTCAAAATAGAACAAGAAACATGATTCACCAAGTATGTGGCCATAAGAACAGCATTAGCCTAAAAAAATGAACATTCATCTGAAACATAATAGTATTGGCCACATCTAACACATGACGAAGCTTACATTCAGCTACCCCATTTTGTTGGGAGATATGAATGCAAGAAGTCTAGTGAATAATACCAAATGACTGGAAAAAATGTGTAACCATGGCATTTAGAAATTCTAAAAAATGGAAAATTTTTATAACAGTGGAAAACTGAATCTTTATTTCTTAAATAAAATTTTTAACAAGATCAAAAACTTCAAACTTCTCTTTCATCATAAACACCCAGGATATCCTGGTGTGGTCATCCATAAGAGCAAGGAACTATCGAAAACCTCTAATACTCTTGACCCTACATGGGCCCTAAACATCAACATGAATTAAATCAAATACAGACTCAATCCGTTTATTTTGAGACAAAAAAGACCTTTAGTATTTGCCTAACTGACAAACTTTACACTTAAAAAACTCAAGAAAAGACATCTCTAGAAATTGACGATGAAGGACAGGAAGGCTAGGATGACCAAGGTGGAGATGCTATTGGAGAGCAGTAGTGACACAAATAGCATCGGCATTGGGTGGTGGAGACCATTCTGCTCAAGTACACCACTTCGCATCATCGTCTGGAGGTCCTACAAGAAGAAATACTAGTCATGAAACACTGCCCTACACTATAAATCCTTCGTAAACTGACTAATTACATCAAGTTGAAAGCAAACTTAGGAGCATGCATAACATTCAATATAGGTAAAGTAGAAGAGATAGAGATGTTCCCATGACCAGTAACTGGTGACAAACCCCCATTTGCTACCTTAACCTGAAATGGGGTAGCAAGATCTCGTAGAGAAGAAAACAAGGTGGTATCACTAGTTATGTGAGAGAAGGCACCTGAATCCACAAGCCAAGAAGGGGCTTGGGATCTGACATTGCTGAAGTACCTGCAAGTCTCTGAAAGAAGGTAGAAGTAGATTCTTGAGAAGCCATGAAGCGCTTATAATCTGCACTGGAAACTGAAATCTGGTTATCATCCTCCTGTACCTGAGTAGTATCCTCTGCAGACACCTGATGGGCATGTGGATCTATACCCTGTGGATATTAGTGCTTCACCTAGCATTATTCCATAGTATGTCCATTTCTGTAACAGTACTCACAAAAAGAACTTTGACCTTTACCACATCCACGTGCACCACCACGAGCCCGACCACCTTTGCCCCTGAATTTTCCCTACCACGACTAACAGCAGCCATAGCAGAGGCATTAGATGTAGGCACGAGATCAGAGGTGTCAAGCCTCGAGAGTTGAGCATAAATTTGCGTTGGTATAGGAATCTCATCTATAGTCATGAATTGATCTTTCAATACCTTGTACTTTAAGCCAAGCCCAAACTGAAGCTGGATAGAATGAATAGCTACTTTCTGCTTGGCTATAATAGCTATGTCTGTAGAAATAAGTTGGTACACATCATGTTCGTCCCACAGGTTCTTCATGGTGCCATAATATTTGGATAAGGCCATGGTGCCTTTCCGAAAAGTGTAAATATCCTCTACAACATGATACAAACTAGTGATATTGCTCTTGTGGTAGTGAATCTTATGCAACACATTCCACATCTTTTCGTTGAGGCATATGCCATCACCTGCTTGGCAATAGTCTCAGTCATGCTGTTGAGTAGACATGTAGCTACCTAATCATTGTCTGCCTCCCAATCTGCAGACTTCACAGTAGGCACATCATCTGTCAGGATGTACATCTTCTGATGGGATTCGACAAACCAAAAAAAAGAGGTGGACCAAAGCAAGAGGTTGGATCCATCCAACTTGATAGACGTCCCCTGCATGTAAGGGGAGCGCTCGTGGTAGATGTCTTCCCTACTAAGTCACTCACGGATTTCTTTTGATCCCCCATGATGTTCGGAGTTAAGATCCACAAAAAATAGTAATTTCAAGGTCTGAAAATCAGATGTGAAAACTCTGATTTTAGACCTAAGTTGCCTCCAAAGCGCACATATAGATCATAAAAAACACTGATTTTAGATCATGTATCTTTTAGGTACCAAAAATTGCTACCTTTGCACATGCTAGGGCATAGAACAGGCCCTAGCAGTGACTTCCAATGTGTAAAGCCTCCTCTAGAAGGAATTATGGAGAGAGAGGAGACCCGATAACTCTGGTTCTAGCAGTAACCGTCGATCTTTACAATGAAGTAGAATATGGACTCAAGGAACCTAGAGACCATGTAGGCCCAACCAAGGAGGGGCGACACTGGTGAGAGGCCCCTACACCACTGGGCGATGCTCAGCCGGTGGAGCAGGCGGCAACGGAGGCCCACCAGCCATAGAGAGGGGATCGGCGACGCCTGTGGTGGCGCTATTGGCCTCCTACGGTGGCAGACGACACTGATGGAGGGCGTTGCTGGCCCTGTTGGTGGCCGACAGTGCCAGAAGAGAGAGAGGAAGGGGTGTAGTGGTGGGTTGGCGGCTAGGGTTTGATGGGATACTAGAGCTTTGGTCTAAGATTGCTGCTCTGGTAACATGTTGGGGCTAAAATACGTTAATCTTCTCTGAAAGACCCCTAACGCCTTTATATAAAGAGGCACCAAAGGAAAAATTACATCCATATCCTTACATAACAAAATAGAATAAAAGAACAAATTACAGAACTAAAAACATAATTCAACAATAACCTTGCATGTGTAGGGGGGCACGTACCAAACGAATGTGTACTTGCTAGCACTTAGAACATTTGATTTAATCCTTGGGGTCCCACGATTTACTCACTGAGGGCACCATCCATGGACTTCCATTTGCTACGTCTTACCTATGAGGGGAAGGACTAGTGACCCTCGTAGGGGTCTCTTCAGCTGGGGAATCATTGCTACAAGAGGAGATACACTGGGAGCTCTTCATTACGAGCCAACTCTTCATTCTATGAGTGGATGTGCGCACACTTGCTGACATGTCAGAAATGCAGGAGCTATTATTGGAGTTCGTGGAGGTTTCTAGCAAGCCTTGGGGATTACCCCCTGATCACAAGTTAAGCCACTCCATTACGCTTAAAGCAAATGCACGACCTATGGTCGTGGCTCCTTACTGCTATGGGTGGGTGCAAAAGAATGAGGTAGAACACCAAGTGAAGCTTCTTCTTGAAGAAGGGTTGGTGCAACTAAGCTGCAATCCACTTGGCTCCTTAGTTGGAAGAAAGATGGAATGTGGAGATTCTATGTTGACTATAAAGGGTTCAATGAGAGGACCGTAAAGGATTGATACCCGGCTAGCTATGGAGGACCTCTTCAACGAATTAAGGGGAGTGAGCTACTTCACTAAACTTGATTTGGATGTTGGGTAGCACCAAGTCTGAATGAAAGAATAGGACATTTACAAGGTTGCGTTCTACACCCATGATGGAGATTATGAGTTTCTTGTGACGCCCTTTGGGTTGTGCAATGTCCCCTCTACCTTCCAATCAGCCATGAATGACTTACTCCAACCCTTACTTTTCCAGTTCATCTTCGTATTCTTCGACATCTTGATCTAGAAGATGTGGGAGGATCACTTATGGCACACAAGGCTCCCACCCATCTCTGGGAGCACGCATTCTACGCGAAGGCATCCAAATGCAAATTTGGCATGCTCCATCAACTACCTCAGCCATGTTGTGTCTGGCTGAGACATGGAGGTCAATTAAGAGAATATTGCAGTAGTGCGAGATTGACCACCACCTACCAACATGTAAGCCCTACGGAGATTCTTAGGGTTTGTAGGTATTAGCACTGCTTCATGAAGGATTATGGGAGGATCATGGCATCCGTCCACAGGCTGTTGAAGGACAACTATGATTAGGGACTCAAGGCGAATGCAGTGTTCATGACTTGTAAAGGGGCTCTCACCACTATGCTAGTGTTTGCACTTCTGAACTTCACCAAAGCCTTCAAGATCCAGTGAAATGCAAGGAATATGGAGGTAGGTGTGGTGTTGATTTAAGATGGCCATCCCATCACGTACCTAAGGCAAGCTCTCATGCCACAACAATGTAGGTATTCTAACTACAGATAAGGAACTCATCTCGCTCTTCTTTGCTATGGGAAAATGGCTGCACTACCTTATGCAGGGGAAGTTTTTGGTGAACATAGATCACCATGCACTAAAAATACTTGATGGAGCAAGGGTTCTAAACATTGTGACAACAAAAGTGGTTGGTTAAGCTCATGCCGTACCACTTCGAGGTGGTGTACAAGCTGGGAGAGACCAACACAACCACAAATGCCTTGTCTAAGCAAAAAGGAGAGGAGATGACCACGAAGATGCGGTGGTGAGGCCAGTGTGGATCAACGAGCTTCGTACCGATTATGAGAAAGACCTAGAGTACACCTAGGCCAAGGTTGCTACAGAGGATCAGAGCAAGCACTCGGGGGAGTGGACCATGACTAATGGCCTACTCTATTGCAAAGGATGCTTATTTATTGCTCCTACTTCCCTCTTGTTCCCAAATGTTCTGAAGGAGTGTCATGATCCCCCTGGGGAGGGCATGTCGGTTATGGCAAGACCTTACAACGGTTGCAACATGACTTTTGGTGGAAGGGTATGAGGACATCTATGTGAGAATGGGTGCAATTGTGTGAAGATTGCCAATGCTTTAAGGTTGCTTCCCTTTCTTTAGAAAAGCTAACCCATCCCGTACCCATTCCCTACATGATATGGGAGGATCTGTCCATGGATTTTGTCGAGGCATTGCTCTTTGACCACGGGTACACCATGGTGATGGTGGTGGTGGACCTCCTTTAGAAGTACATCCACCTTGCGCCCTTAAAGCATCCATTCACTACCTAAGAAGTACAATGGGTGTTTGTGGACCTTGTGATCTACCTACATTGGGTTCCACACTCCGTCGTGAGTGACTGAGATGCAGTATTCACAGGCATATTTTGGAAAGAGCTCTTCCTATTGTAGGTTACTAAGCTTACAATACACATCCACTTAGCATCCTCAAAGTGAAGGCAAAACTGAGGTTGTAAACCACATCCTCCGAGTGTATCTCAGATGTTTCTGCGGGTAGCACTCCCATTCATGGATTTGATGGCTTCCTTAGGTAGAATTCTCACAATCCACTGGCATTGGGTGACGGGGATGACTCCATTCAAGGAAGTTTACAAGCAATCCCCACCTTCCCTCTAAGTATATGTTCGTGGGGAAGTGGGTCCAGAGGAGGTGGTAAGAAACTTGATGGTAAGAGATGCCATATTGAATGAGTTGAAGGAACACTTAGGAAGATCCCAAGATCAAATGATGACCACATCTGACAAGCATCTACAACATCTTAAGCTATTTGAAGGCTAGATGGTCTATCTGAGGTTGCCCATGTTTCGACCAATTGTGCTCACAAAAGGGTTGTACCACAAGTTGTCCCTTAAGTACTATGTCCCCTTGCCAGTGGTGAGGAAGATAAAGGAGGTTGCATATGAGCTAAAGCTACTAGAGTAGTGCGAAATACATCCAATTTTCCATATTTTACAACTCAAGCTTTACCATAGGTGTATGATCAAACATAGCGAACTGCCTAAGTGCCCCTTATCAACAACCCACACGTTGTGGTGGTGCATGCAAACCTCCTGCATACCTCTTCGTAATTCTCCCAGGTCATGATCAAGTCTTCCTCTCTAGCCCAAAGAAGACCCAAGACCTCAATGGTTGTCCCCCGTACTAACGAGCAGGAGTGCCAACCTAGGTACATATTGTAGCAACGCATAGTCAAACATAGAAGGGTAGGCAGGAGTGCCAAACTGAGTGTATGTTGTAGTAGTGCATGGTCAAACATAGAAGAAGGGTGGCCAGGAGTGCCAACCCAAGTACATATTGTTGCGACTCATGGTCAAACATAAAAGAAGGGCAACCACTAAGGTCTTGGGTCTTAAGACTAAAGAGAATGACTCAACCATGACCTGGGAGAATTATGAAGAGGTATGTAGGAGGTTCCCTTCATATGCACTCGAGGATGACACATGTTTCTAACAATGAGGAGTTGATGCACGCACAATCGCATGATCTTGGAGTCGAATAATAACTGAGTTGTAGACAAGTTGTAGAGTCATAGGTAGGTCATAGCATTGGTCAGAGTTGGGTTAAGTGAATGGAGTCAGGTCGAGTCCTTAAGTGGGCTCTGTGGATGGCCCTTTAGCTTGGGGCACAAGAAGGTATTGGGTTAGGGTCATATGTCTGCAGCATGCGTAGGAGGGTTGCTAATGTTTCATGTGAGTGAGCCTTGGGATTGGCTAGTAAGTAGGTGTGGTTTGTGCCCTCCCCAACCCTAGCTCCTATAAAGGCCAATGGCCTGTTGTCCTTGAGGCCACGAGTCCTTTTATTTAGTAGGTGGCACAACAAGGGATCATAAAGAATATTACTTTCCCTTTCCACTCTTGTGTTTATGGTTGACGGTTTTCCTACCCACATCTCAAATATAGCTCGTACACATTCTACCTGCAGACCTCCCTTACCCATGAGGTCTCTATGATTGCAAGGTATTGTAGCCGTTACCAATACTCTTTATTAAGTGGGCACTCCATTATCTTTAAACTATAGGGGTGGCTAACAAAAGGATGAAATTACAATGATAAAAAATGAGTACAAATAATAAATAATCCTGATTAAAGAAAAATGATTCTTCTAGCAACTAATTTCAAAATTGAAATGTCTAGTAATATTCATCAACCTTTATAGCATGTATATTTTGTGCATTATGCAACCTAATATGTTTGGTAATATGCTTACAATTCCAATGATATATTATAATGCTTGTGGATTGATATTAAAATCCCTTTTGGAGTTAAATAGTTGTATTAAGGTTGTGGATCAATATTTCTGGAGGTGGATTTGACTTGATTTCTGATTTTCGATACTTCAACAATGCTTAAATTTGGAATACACTTTACATGGATGGCTTATGCTTTAGCGGTAGTTCAACTCAAGGTTTGAAATGTCGATTTCAACATTGTTTTGATAAATTTCTAAGTATGTATTTCAAAGGCACGCCAAGGAGACGTCATGGAAACGCCCGTATTTCAACCTCACATTTTGAAGTCCCAAAAATAGTTTATTTGGAACCACATTGGGGGCATGCCGTAGTCATGCCAACATATATCTACAAAAATGGCAGAAGTAATTAAAATGATTAGAATTTCAAGGAAATCACAAGCTTAAACACGTTTATATAAGAATAATAATATTATATCTTAATATCATATGCAACATTTAATCTATTATACCATGTTTAAGTTCAAGAATCAAATATCAAATAATTACCGTGTGAATTGAATTAAGCCATACAAAGATGAAGATTCAAATATATAGTTTGCTTTAAACTAAAGTAAAAATTTAAAAGCCGAAATTTAACTATCTGACTAATTGATTTTAAATTAATTTATTAGTTAATTTGAGGTATTTCACTAGATTAATAAATTTGAATAGACCTAAATTAACATAACTATGTATGTTATGTTGGCTATTTTTATTTATGCCATCCCTTATGAGTCACATTTAGATCTAGTTGCATGATATTTATGTATGAAAAATATAAGTTGTCACCTTTAAACATGAGACCATAGGTTTATAGGTTCGGATGTTATCTTTGAAGTAAATGATGATTAATTTATGAAATAAATAGGCCCTTAGCGTTTGCAATTTTAAGATTTTGTTCTTTTATGGATGGATACACGTCTTTATTCTTTAACGTTAACCCAAACTTAGAATTTTACTTTTAAGAATTAAACAAATGTTTCCTTAATTCCAAATTATGATTAGACCTATATGTTCATAACAATGGTAAATCTAGAGTCTAGTATATAGATATACTCTATAATTATGGATAGATGTAAAATCAAACTTTAAAGAGAGCAGAGGAGAGGAGCAGTGACTAGAGGGAGCAAGTGCAGCGAATATTTAGTTTTAATAAGAACAAAGTAGCAGTAATAGCATAAGCAACAATAGCAGTAGTAGAGAAGAATGGGAGAATTGAGCGTGAGAAGCAATAAAAGCAAGTTGAAATGTCGAGTGCATTTCATCACTTACTAACATTTTGGCAAAATTTTGATGACATTTCATTAAAATCCTTGTGTTTCGACATTATATTGATATCAACATGGCCTAACCCAAAAATAGTGATTTCGACACCATGTCAACATCATGTCGTTAAAATTTAAATCACATACAAAAATAGTAATGGGTAGAAACTGATTATTAAGGCACCTATATTGACTTTAAAATATGATAATGATTTAAGAATTGTAGCCAACGCTATCCATTTCTTTGAACTTATTGACATATTCTACATAGTTGAACAAATATTATTAACAGTCATACATTTCAACATTACATGTGTGCCGATGCCACCCCACTTTAGAAAACTACTATTTCGAGGGCATGCCATGGACATTCAGAACACTTTTCCCACTTGTCTCTGCATTTTGATCACATATTGGATATTGTTTTTATCTTCAGATTTCCCATGCTTTTGTGTGATTAGGAGTATGCTGAAGCTACTTTTGGGGAACAGACAAAGTAGTAAAAAATGGCTTTTTTTAACTTGAGCAATCATTATACTTTGTAGGTTGAGCATGTCATTAGAGAGCAGAACATCAGGGCAGCAAATGAAATCATTGAGCTCTTCTGTGAACTGCTGGTTGTGCGCCTTTCCATTATTGCTAAGCAAAGGTTGTAATCATCATCATCATCTACGTGAAGTTTCCTAGTCATAGCAGTATATGTTCTCACAAAGTCTTTCATATTTTTAGGGATTGCCCAGGCGATCTAAAAGAAGGAATATCTAGTTTACTATTTGCTGGCCCTCGATGCTCAGAAATCCCAGAGCTTCTACGAATCCGGGATATTTTTGAAAAGAAGTATGGGAAGGATTTTGTCACTGCTGCTATAGAACTACGGCCAAATTCGGGTGTGAATCGATTGGTAAAAGCTTGATGACTTTTCACATAACCAATCCTTTTGTCGTTCACTTCTTTAGAAAATGCATTTTGTAAATTGGAATTAATTTTAAATTTCTTTTAACATAGTCAGTGAACTTAGGCTTAGTGACATAAATATGAAATTTCCCCTTCACCATGATTTATGTAAGATTCTACATTTTCCTCTCTACCTGTTCCCTGTTTGGTTCAGCAGATTTTATTAGAAAACTTTGTAAAGAATATGCTATTCTTTCCCCATTCTTAAGGTTGCATAGATAAGTTCAAAAGATGAATTAATTACGGGAGACAAAAACTCTTAATCAAGTTAAATCTTCAGATTATAGAATACAAGTCCTTCTAAGAGTTGTGGTTGGCCTATTGGTCTTAACTTGGAAATCCACAGATCTTCTCTGATATTGTTTATAGTCATTATAATTTGGGAGGGCGAAGTGCTAAACACACAAGTTTGGCATCTTCTTAACTAACAATGAACTTATTATTCGTTGAGTTCTTTTATCTGATTACAGCAAGTTATCACAATGATTTCACATCATCCTAATGAGGAGCAATAGTATTCTCGACTTCTTGGCAGACGACTCGAGATTGTTGTAGTGTTCTCCTTACTTATTTGCATTTTTTTTTTTTAAGCTCATCGAAAAGCTGTCAGTCAAAACACCTCCCGGGGAAGTTAAGTTGAAGGTCATGAAAGAAATTGCGAAAGAGTTTAAGGTCAAATGGGACACCAGAGAAACGGAAGAAGAACTGCTCAAGCCACCAGAAGAAGAACGGCTGGTAACTATTTCCCCATTCTCTGATTCCTACATGCAATAACTTGAGAATATAAATCAGCTGCCAATATCGATCTATCTAATCTTTGTATGTTATTATTCATCGTAAGAATGGTCCGAGCACATTTGTCAGCGCCTCCAGCATGCCCATCAAGCCTGTCATTCCACAGAAGGATGCTCCTGCCAACAAGAACGACTTCAGGTAAGATCTCACTTTATTATCCGACAACTCCAAAGGCAGAAATTATGGAATTATGTAATAACTGCTGAAGACCATCTTCGTTGCGGATCCTAAATTCAACTCAAAAAATATAAACCGACCTGCAAACTCTAAAATTCTATTAAACATGCCACATTTCATTCGTAACATTAATTTTCATTTTCCATGTAGATCATCTGACGAAATGAAGCATGAAAATGGAGATGCGAAAGACACTATCTCGGCAGCCAAAGCAGCAGTGGAATTAGCCGAGAAAGCAGTTGCAGTGGCACAGGCTGCTGCAAATCTTGCCAAGCAGACATCAGCCGACACCGATCATAACTCTGGACATGAAACCAAGGTGCCAGTTGTGAATGGAAACTTGCACTCGTCGACCTCTTTGATGGAAAATGGTGATATTCAAAGGACCAGTGGCATCTTAAGCAACAAAGATGTGGGTGCAGAGAGTCAAGAATGTAGGAACAGCAGACGTGACGAAAGATTGCTGAATTCAGATACAAAGTTCGACGATTCAGATGGGATGGAATCGGACAATGATGATGAAGCAAACGAATGCTCTTATACGAATGGAGTCAGCGATCCGCCTCCGAATCGTCCAGCTCCGAGGCTACCGCCGTCTCACGGTGCTGCTGATATGGATACGAACAAGCCAAATCCTCCTCCTGCTCGAGTTCATCCCAAGTTGCCAGATTACGACTCCCTCGCTGCTCGGTTCGAAGCTCTTAAGATGCGAAGATTTAGTTAATTCATGCCATAGACAGTCTGTAGTATATATAGCATGTGATATTTGCACATTCATTTTGTAGTATGATATTGTATGACATTGAGATCCAATAAGTTCGAGGGCATTTACCGATACTAGGAAATCACTCTGGTGACTATGCTCCCTTGTATTCGGCTCGAAATGAGATTTTTTTTCCCAAATTGGATGTCATGGGGACCCTTGGAGGCTTCCCCATGCTCAAGGCGGTCGTAATAGGCCCTAGCCAATATCCCCCCTTATCCTATAAAGGAGCCGCCGACAAGGGGACTAGCTGACGAACGGAAACGGACTAAAGTGTGCATGAACTGTTTTCGCCTTCAATCAATGGTAAACACACTTATCGTCCTTCACCCATCCCTACTAAATCCGTCCTTATTTTTCTCAATACCGTGTAAAAGATACAGAATAAAATTAAAAAAAAAAGTCTTGCATGCAAGTCCATCCTTAATTTCTCATTAGGAAAAAGAGTCTCGCAGTACCAGCACCACCTAATTTATGCACATTTTGTGTACCCTTCCAAAAATTAAATATTACGTATGCTTTTCTATATATCAACCGACGCTGATATTTAATTATAAACTTAGAAATCATCAGTGGTATTTAATTTTAAGAGGAGATGTACGAGGACAAAAAAATGTAAATAATGAGTTTAATTTACTTCCTTTGTATTTTAGAGATAAAGTTACTACTAACAAAATCAAAATAATTTATTTCGACACAAGCTTATCTTCCATCCAAACGCAGCTTAAAAATTTAAATGATAAGGGAAAATCTTATGTAATATCAGAGGCATTGCAAATCTCTTAACGCACAATGCTTCCCTCGTTAAGTTATTATTTGTTTCATGAGATAAATTTTATAAGTAATGAAATTAAGACATAAACTTGAGATAACTTGATTTTGGTGTTTGAGGGAGTCATAGGTCAAATCATAAGATAAGTAAGGTATTTAGGAGGATAGGTAGGGGATGGTATCACAAGAGAGAGTAAAAATTTATCCCAAATTTTAAAGTCTTCTCCATAGATAACATTATCCCGGCCAAGATAATGTTCACCAAATATAGGATAAATAGTTATATCCTACATAACAAATGGTACCAAGTGGGAAAATGAAATCCCCTTGCAGAAGCAAAACATCTTGTTTGGGCATGGTAGATTCACAAAACTCAGAGTTGCAGCAAGCCGTAATATATTATGATTCATTGACTCAAAAACTTACGTTACCTCTGAGTACAATGTTGCATGCACAAAACTGACAAGCAACCGTCCGCTCCTTGAATTCTCTTTTTATGCATCCCACACGGAATTTTGAAGAAGGTTTGCAAAGGGAAGACTTCTCAGAAAAAAAAAAAGAGAGAGAGAGAGAGAGAGAGCGAATTGCAACATCTCTCCTATTTTGACATGGAACATGAACTTATTCCAGCAGCTCGAAGGGAAACATTATAAAATGCTCCCCTAATTTGGGGGAAAAAAAAAGCTAAAGCTGGAAAGAAGGGGATCGCTTCAAAATGATCAAGTGAGACTTCGGGGACTCTGAATGGAAACTAAACCTCTTCGAAATGATCATCTCTTCTCGAGAGAGCCAATTTCCACGTCAATTCATTTTAGCCCTGCGCTCCGAGGCCGCGTTCCGATGCTAAGTTTATATGCAGGTTTAGTCCTATGCGGCAGATTTGCATAACGATATCATGGATTTGATGTATTTTATAAGAAAAGTCACCTCGCATTTCTACTTATAACATATCAACACAGGCTTGATGTTTAACTATCACTTACTTCACTTTTAGAAAAAATAATAATAAAAATCAACACAAGATCAAACATATAAAAAAAATTATCATACCTTACATATCTATACAGTCAACACAAATAAAAAAACATAACATGTAACGTATCAATTCGCCTATTACATCTAGGTCACTACTAACTCATCATTTATTCCAGCATCTCCATTATTCAACACTTCCTAATTTTTATCTCAGGCTAAACACAACATCCGTATATCCAAACATACCCTGACTAATGTCCAACACCTATACTGCTCTAACTTCTGCATGGCCATGTCCTAAACATATCATTGTTACATAGTAGTTTATAAATGAATCTAATGATATCTTATACCACATTAATAATATGAATTAATCTGAGCTCCCTTTAAAATCCCAAAATGTTCCTCTCATAATCAACGATTCTCGCCTAAACAGGTATCGATTCCAATTCCCTCCATTGACGGTAGCTTTTTGTGTTTGCTTATTGAAATGATTTTTATTTCTAATGTAACGATATGAAAATAAACCCAAGTCAAATGATAAACGTGCTAGTCTTAACAACTTATCGAATGGGTTTAGACCTAGATCATTACATCTAGCATGTTGGGTTGTTTTAGCTTATTCCTAGCTTCTTACATCTCTACCATCTGCTTATTTGCTTCCTTATTGCAATTTCTTTCATTTAGTTGTATGATTTCGTTGAGAGATATGTGTGTTCTTGCTATTTTCCTATTTTTTTATTTCTTTATGGGCCTATATGTATTTTACCCATGGGGATCTCTCAAAATAAGAAACCCAAGGATTGAATAATAAAACCAAATGTGTTATTTTTCCTAACATGATATCAGAGCAAAGCTCCTAGACTGATGCATGGATGCCCCACCAAACATCTAGCCTCCTTTTCATTCTACCAAACCCTTAATCTTTATCTCAGGGGTGCCGTCGGCCCCTTGTTCCACTGCCGCCATCCACAACAGCGCCAAAGGACCTCTAGTGTCACAACCAAGGGCAACAGTGGTGACCTCAAGGTCCCCATGCCATTGCCAAGGCCTTTGTAGTCCCAGCACAACCGGATTGGGGGGGGCGGGGGGGGGATTCCTGCTCTCTACGCTACTGTGTGGAGGGTTTCTCCTACCTCTACAATGCTATGTGGAGGGCTCCTCCTGCTCTTTGCATTGCTGCATGGAGGGCTTCTCCTACCTTGCACTACTGCATGGAGGTTTCTTGTTGGTAGGGGTGATTGTCTCACCCTCCTTCCTTTCGATCTAAGCAACAACAATCCCTAGAAGGAAGAGGCGATCATTGTTGGAGCTAGTCTTTGCCCAGCAGTGATTGCTACACCTACAAGCAACCTTCTTTTCGTAATTTGATGGTCTGAATTTGCAATAGTTAGATTTGATTTTTTATTTGCCATACGAATCGACTCGATGGGATCTGAATTAGCCATGAATTGCCATGGGAGACCAGAAAGACCCCCGAAGCGACTCAATGGGGAAATTATCCACCACGAGTGCCTCTCCACATATGTAGGGGACATTTGTCAAGTTGGATGGTTCCCATTTCCTCCTTTGGTCCACGTCTTTCTCTCAATTCATAGGATCTCGTTGGAAGAAATGCATTCTGACTCAGGATGAGTTTGCACAGAAGTTAGTCAACTGGGAAGTTGACAACGGTTAGGTTGCAACATTCATGTTAAATAGCATGAAGGAGATAGTAGAGAATCATGTGATGGCATATTCATCATCCAAGAAGATGTGGGAGGTATTGCATGAAATACACTCTTACAAGAGTAGCATCGCACATTTCTACCGAGTGATTGAGTATATGCATACACTCTAGAAAGGGATGATGCCCTTGATGGAGTATTACGGTACTATGAAGAACTTATGGGACAAACAAGACATCCATCAACCATTATCTATTGATCTTGCTGTTATGGCCAAGTAGAGAGAGGCCATCTGATCTATTTAGTTACTCTCCGGACTAGGTCTTGAGTACAAAGATGTGAAAGATAATTTCATGACTCTTAAAACGATGCATACTCCAGCACAAATCTATGCCTGTATTTCTTGGTTGGAGGTCTCAAACCTTGTTCCTACTACTGATTCCTCTGCCTTAGCCTCGTTTGGTAGCGGTTGGGGAAATTCCGAGTCAGGTAGTCATGGTATTCATGGCCATGGTGGAGCACATGGAGGTTGTGGTCGTGGTAGGAACAATGTATTCTGTGAATATTGTCACAGAAATAGACTTACTGTTAATAGGTGCTGGGTGAAACATGGATACCCTCAAGGTATGGATCCATGAGCAAACCAAGTTGGTGGTACATATGAGTCCTTCCAGGCCCGAGATCATATAGTCAGATTACGATATCTAGAGCTGAGTATGAGAAATTTATTGCATCTCAGGCTTCTACTTCGACGGGAGTTGCTATGCATCCACCCACAAGTACTACCACATTGTTTGTCAGATTTGGTTCCCCTACGTGGATTGCAGACTCAGGTGCATCCTCTTACATTATTGGTGATACAAATCTATTTTCTTCTCTCTAGTCTCTTGCTACATCGTTTCAAGTCAAGGTAGCAGATGGGGGGTTGTCACCTATCACTGAACGTGGGAATATATCTTTATCTTTCTGATGTGATGCATGGCCCTAGATTTTCCTTAAATTTGATGCTTATCAGTCAAATAACCAATGATTTAGGATGCAGAGAAGTATTTTATGATCAATATTTTGTCTTGCAAGACCTCCTAACAATGAGGCAGATTGGTGGAGGATTTGAGCACAATGGACTTTACTACCTCCTTATGTCACTTGCATCCCCAATATCTGCTGCGATGTTTTCTACCTTTGCTATCTAGTTGCACCTAAGACTTGGACATCCAAGTATTTCTATTCTTCGCCACTAGTTCCTTGATATCGAGTTTCCCGATTCCTTTCCGTGCGAGGCTTGCCAACTTGGCAAACACCACCAGGCATCTTTTCCTTCAGAAAACAAGAAAATTGGGTTTTCAGAAAATAAGAAAATTGAGTTTTCTTTTGCTTTAGTTCATGCTAATGTCTGGGGCCCGTGTAGGGTTCATACTATTAGGGGCTTTCACTATTTTCTTATTCTTGTGGATGATTGTACTTGTGTGTATTGGATATATATGATAAAGAAAAAATCAGAAGTTCCTGTACTTATTTAAATTTTGTCCAAGAAATAAAAACTCAGTTGTCCACTGTCATAAAATTTTTTTGAAGTGATAATGGTCTCAAATTTGTGAACACTTCCTTGTTAGAGTTTTTCATATCTATGGGTGTTATACATCAAACCACTTGTGTCCACACCTCCTAACAAAATGGGGTAACTGAACACAAGTTGTGTCAACTTCTTGATGTGGCATGCATAATAATGTTTAAGATGATTGTGCTATTACATTTTCAATCTGATGAAGTACTTACTATTGCCTTCTTGGTGAATAGAGTTTCCTCTTTCGGTTTGGGTGGTAAAATGCCTTATTCTGCAATGTTCCCTAGAAATGATGCCTTTCCACGTACCCCGGTGTTTTTTAGATATGTTTGTTTTGTCCATTTGTTCAAAGTGGACAAACTATCCCCAAGGTCGGTGAAGTGTATTTTTCTAGGGTACTTACAAACTCAGAAAGGATATCAGTGCTACGATCTTGTGGCACATAAGTTTTATATTTCTACTAATTAATGTTACTTTCTTTGAAGAGATCCCTTTTTATCCTAAGAAAGGGAACTCTTCAAGTCAATCTATTCCACAGGATGTACCTCTTCCCCTACCTATTTCACTGCCACTGAGCCTTCCCAGCATCCACCATCAATACCATCACCACCACCACCATCACTTATTTTTTATCCAAAACATTTCCAACGCCGGCCTCATTCTTCTATATAGGTTGAGGAACCCCTTCTACAATACCTGTTCAGTCCTCTACTGATGGCAATGACTTGTCTAGAGATTAGGTACCCACTACAACTAAGACTACAGATCTAGATCTTCCCATTACTCAATGGAAGGCTTCCAGATCGTGTGGTATCCCTGCTTGTTATTCTGTTACTAAGTTTATGAATACTAATCGCTTACATGCATCTAGACAGCCTTAGTTTTTGTAGTGGACAGTCATTGGATACTACGTAGTCACACAAAGGCTTTACAAGAACCTACTTGGACACAAGCTATGGAGGAAGAGATGGAGGCTCTTTGCTTTTGAGGCACATGGGAGTTAGTTGATCTTCCCCCAGGAGCTACTATGGTGGGGTGTAGATGAGTGTTTACTTTAAAGTATCTACTAGATGGAATTGCGTAGCAGTATAACATTAGGTTTTTTGTCAAAGGATACACTCAGACCTTTGGTGTAGACTATTTTAAGACCTTCTCTCTAGTTGCTAGTCTTAACTCTATTCGAATATTAATCTCTATTACGATAAATCAAGATTGGCTAGTATATCAACTTGATATCAAAAACACCTTCTTATATGGTGACTTGGATGAAGATGTATACACACAGTAGCCACTCAAATTTGTTAGTCAGGGGGACTATCAAAAGGTGTGGTGAATACGCAAGGCCAATATGGTTTGAAATAGAGCCCCAGATCCTAGTTTGACAGCTTTAGCTCAACAATTCAAGGATTTATATGATCTATGTCTAATCACTCTAGTTTCACCAGACACACACAGGCAGGTTCCATTATATTCATAGTGTATGTTGATGATATCCTACTGATAGGTAGTGATGTCAAGGGCCTAGGGGAAACCAAAGATTTTTTGCATTCATAATTTGTGGCAAAAGATTTGGGTTTTATAAGTTAGTTTTTGGGCATTGAGATACATCATTTGGATGGTGGTATGGTCCTATCACATAGAAAGTACGTGCTAGATACGCTTCAAGAGCCATGTATGCTTAGGTGTAAACCTACTAGGGTACCATTAGACCCTAATTTTCATTTCCTAAATGATGAGAGTCCTGTAGCAGAGGATGTCACCAAATAGAGCTATGGTGGGGAAGCTATTATATCTTATTGTCACTAGACCAGATATTTCATTTACAGTGGGAAGGCTGAGTCAATTTATGTAGGAACCTAGGGAGATTCATTGGGCAGGTGTATGTCAGATACTGATATATTGAAAGTTTTCTTGGAAAAGGACTCTTCTATTAGAGGCATGCACATCAGGATGTATGTGGATATTCAGATGCTGACTACACAGGGGCACATGAAGACAGAAGATCTACCACCGGATATTATACTTATGTTTGGTAATCTCATGACAAGGAGGAGTAAGAAACAAAATGTTGTCTCCAGATCTAGTACTAAATCTGAATATAGAGCAATGGCACATGCCACTTGTAAACTTCTTTGGATCTAATCTATTCTAAAGGATTTTGGTATCGATACTACTATCCCTATACCTATTTATTGTGATAATAAGGCAGCTACTTTCTTAGCTAATAATCCTACATTTCATGAAAGAATAAAGCACATAGAGGTTGATTTCCATTTTATCTGGGATGTTGTGATCACAAGAAAAATTATTACACCAAACATTTCCAGTGAAGAACAGATTGTAGATGTTTTCACTAAAGCCTTAAACAGGAAGCGATTGGAGTACTTTGGTGTCGATACCACTTTCCAAGCTAAGCATGCCTGATATCTGTGCTCCAACTTGAAGGAGAGTGTTGAGAGATATGCAGTGTTCTTGTTATTTTCCTATTTTTTTACATTTTTATGGGCATGTCTGTATTTTACCCACTAGGTCTCTCTATATAAGAGCCCTAAGGGTTGAATAATGAAACCAAGTCTCTTACTTTCCCTAAAAATTTTGATTTTTACAAGGTTTTTGTTGGTGAAATTTGTATTATAGTTCACATGGTATAATAAGGATCATCTCCTCAGGCAATAGTCTAGGGAAAACACAACACATAACCCCATCTAGGCAACCGTGAACCAACATATGCTGGCTATAATTATGGACAAAGACATCGAAGACAATTGCCCCATCATATTGTGGTAAGATCGATTGCTTATAGCGTAGGGAAGGGGGGGTGGGATCCTTGATGGGAAAGTCGTAATGTATGACCACCTACGGATCCCTCTTCATCATGTGGGTGAAATGGAGGACAATGTTCAAGATGGGGTCTGTACTTTGTGGGGGTCATTGTTCATGTGACGTAGATAGTTAAGCCTCCAAATCCTTCAGGGGAGGTGGGGGAGGCAGGACCTTGTCACCTCCCAAGTAACACTTTAAAATCTTCCTCAAGTCACGCATCAAACGAGTGCTCTCCTCCTCTAGGATTCTCCACTAATTTGCCTACTCATTATCCTTTCCATTATCCTTGCTGCCTAGGGATTATGAATGACAAGTTCCTTAAGCCTTAGCTCGTAGTGCCTCATGCTTGCAGTGTTGGGTGTCGCAAAGATTGTTAACACACATCTTTTGTTCCTCCCAAATTTGGTTGAGGTAAGCAATGTATTATTGCCCATCCTACTTTCCTTGTTTAAGCAAGGACAACGAAGGCTTCCTTACAAGCTCCTCTTATACAAGCTTCTTCAGAACCTCCATGCCCCTCTGATGGTAACTTTTTAATTTTAGTGTTATCACATGCATAACTTTGGTGATTCTAAGACGCTTTGTCAACAAATAATCATAATTTGCATAACATTTGATTTATATGTTTGAGTATCTAACTTTTGCTTTTTATTACTTGTAGAATAAGGAGGAATGGAAATTTTGCAAAGATGGAGTCTAAGAGCAATGTAGAGCTAAAAGGACTATCCTTGGAGGCCTAAGAGAATTTGGTGCAAAATATTTATGGAGGAGCTATTTTAGAGGAGAAACCCTAATTGGCTCACTATATTAATTTTCATTCATTTTGAACCCAAATATACCACTAAAGGCTAATAAAACCCCAAAAAAGCCAAAACTCCACCTTAATTACACTCTACCGAAAGTAAATATAATGTGTAGTGATGACTCTACAAATAAGAGTGCTAACTGCATCAATTAGAGTCAAATTCGAGAGCGGATGTGCATAAATATCATATTATAATGGATCTACGAGCAATACATGCATATTGTGGTATTTCTGCATTAAGATTGCTTTAAATCAATGTTTAATGACCATGTGTGCAAGTGCATGTTGAAACAGGCTTCAGATGAGCAATCGGACCGTACGGATGGATCTGGATAAACTAACGGAGTCCAACGGACTCAAAATCACTTCAATCCGACCTCCGTGGTTTCTACAATAAGTCAAAGAAGTTTTGGTTGTTGATCTGATGATCAACGACCCAAAACTGGCCACGTGTCACACATTTACATGCTAGCAGCACTCGCAACTTCTCTTCATCACAAGCTCACGAGATAGGGGTTGTTGGATGCAAATGTAACAGCCACCGAGTGGCCACGTCGCTCGTGATCTTGACCCTACGATCACCATTAGATGGTTGAGAGCATATGAAGGGAAATGCAGGAACTTGATAAAGTAGTGGGGGTAGCGCATTGGTTAGCGCTTCAAACCACGACCGGCAGGAGTGAGCTAATCCGTGGTATGCAAGCGGAGGGCGAAATTGGACCGCCTAATTGAAGACGAACGGCGGAGATAGCGGCTACGTGGTGCTACCAAAGTGTGTGATTCACCTATGCACGATCCCATGCCCTATCCCACGCGCGATCATACGTGTGGGGCAAGAGGGGTGTGATCCTAAGCGTGTAGTGAGGCACGATCTCAGCACTTGATTGCCCATCGGACGGTCAGTAACGCTAGCACATGGATCGTGTGCGATGGCAGTTGTGCACGCGCAAGCGCTAGCAGGCACGTGAGCTAGGCTTTAGATCGCTTGCAATTGGACTACAATGGCGTCCGTGCTGTTGCTAATTATTCGATACCTATTTTGGTTGCCTCTCTTCCACTATCAAGAGGCCTACACGCCTTCATTCATGTGGATTTGTCAACATCATCTAGCAAGCACGTTCCCACCACCTTCTAGAGCTTAAAGCGAGCCCTTAGAGTCGCCAAGCCACCCATGGATGCCCATCCACCAACGTGGCTATCTCGGCACTCCAATTGTTGCATTTAGTTGCTTATTTTCTTTAGTTTAATGCTTATATTTATTAAAGCTTTCATCTAGCATTGTAGTGTAAAACAATTTCACATATTCAACATATATTAGTTTTTATTATCATCCTGTGCTAGACTCTATTATGCTTCATCATGTCTACTTTCCATGCATAGTTAGATATCGTTGCTCTACTACAAATTTCTAACCCTAATATCCCTCTCTCCCTCTCTCTTGCAAGCAAATTGAATAAATATCATGTGGCAACTAAGCAATTAATTGATTCGATTTCACACCTTGTTTCGAACTTGAACTCACCATTCGATTTTCTTATTAAAATTGATGTCGTAAACGCTTGCTACAGCAAACAAATTATCTAAACACGTTTTTTGACGTCAGTTTTTGGTGATATTACCGAGGAGGCAATGAATCTTTTAGTCACTTCCATATTTGCATTAGTGATATTCATTAGACTTTACTCACTTTTCTTTCTCTATTGGTTGGTTTGCAGGAACTCGGTGCCTAGGCATGGGAGGAGCACGATCCAAGTCGGTAGATTGGTAGCAAAGTGTGGTGAAGACCTTTTGTGAGTATTACTTTACCTAGTGTTGTCTCATCTTTCGTTTTCTCTAAAAAAAAAAAAATTGCATTTAAGCTTATGCATAAACCCTAGGTTAGTTGATTGTTTTCTTGCTAAAAAAAAATAAAAAAATCCAAAAAATATTGACGTGGTGAATTGTTACTTGATCCACCTTGTTAGCTATGTTGTTGATGTAAACACATTTACACTACTTAAAATGTCTATTTATACATGTTCTTAAGTATAAGATTGCATTGCATGCTATAAATATTGCATAACATGCATCATCTTGCATTTAGAGTAGTTTGAATAAAATGGAGGTTAATTGTCTCTTTTTATATGCTTGGACAGGGAAAACTTTTTATCGGGGTCCCGGATCGAAGATCCAACCATATAGATGTGATTAGGGTGACGATTGGAGTTCAACGACTCCGAGATCGCCCTAATCAAGCATCTGTAGCATCTGATAGTGACCGAGGAACCCTAGAAGATCAAGGGCTAGATGGTGTAAATCTGCACTTCAAACGACAAATCTGGCCACACGGATGGATTTGGATCGACGATCGTAGCCTAACGGCGCAAAAATCGACTCAATCCAACACCCGTTGCACCATCTACAACATCCAGAAGATGAACGGCCAAGATGGCACCACGTGGCATCATCTCAGCCGTCCAACCGCCCCCAGCACTGCCGCACCTTTTCTTCTTCAATCAAAGCGTCGATTCTTCGCCGTTGGATCAAGATCCAACGGCTGTGGATGCGACCGATTGATTCATCCGCGTGACCTTTTGGGCGAGGCAGCGCAACGATCCAGCGTCTTATCGCGAGGCGCTGGCGCACGTTTGAGCCTCGCCACGTGAATTCTGAAGTGAGCGGGCGCGCCGCTATCGACCGTCAGATCGCGATCCAACGGTCACGCGAGTCCGATAGCGCCGACGCGCTATTGCACGCACGACAGTAACGCAGCATCGCACGAGATCGGGCGCGCGCAGCGAGCGGGTGAAGGGGTGATCTGGGCCGTCCGATCGTGAGGATCGCTGGACGTGCGCAGGCGTTGCGCACGCGAGCAAGCGAGCAGGTGCGCGCAAGCCGCCCACAACGCCCATGAAGGGGGCTTTAGCGACGGTTTTATCCGCCACTAAAGACCCCTTATTTAATGTTTTAAAGATGTAATGTCCATTTTGCCCACACTCCTTGCAACTATAAAAGGAGACCCCCTCCACACGAAATTCTCATCCCTTCCTTCTCTTCTCTACCTCTCCAAAGCTCAAGAGAAGCTTGTCCCACACCCGGGATACTTCTCGCGAGATAAAGTCCAATTTTCGTCCCCCTTTGGAAGTGGATCCTGCGACGACGACGGTATGCTGCTCCGTTCCCGTTCTTCTGCTTCGTCCTCCTTTGTCCTGCTTCATCCTCCTTCGTCCAGGCGTCGTCCCGTCCAGCTCGTCCTCCAAGCGACCGTCGAGGAGGATATCTCTCTCCCTATTCTTTTTACTGCTTTCTAATATAGATTTACTGCTTTTTAGTGTAGTTCTGCTCGTCCTCCAAGCATTCATCGAGGAGGACATTTCTCCCTCCATTCTTTTAATGCTTTCTAGAGTAAATTTATCACTTTCTAGTGCAATTGTTTTATGCTGTCTAGTTGTAATGAACAATCTCCTTAATGATAAATTCTCTGTTTATTCTACATCTCATTTTGATTTCTGTGTGTAATATTCTCTCTCTTACCCTCTCTCTCTTTTGTTTATTGTAAATAATTAGATAGTTTTAAATTGAATTACTTTATGACAAATAAAAATAAACGTGTAGTTTTTAAATCAATCGTCTGCCTCCCTGTGTTCGATCCGGAATTTTAATTTCGGTATAAATTTTATCTGTTGAACACGAGTTCTTCGCTTTCAAACTACAACGATAGGTTTTTCAAAATCGAACACATTAGCGTAGCAATTCGTACGTCCAACAGTTGTCTTTTTATTTCTCTTCTTATTGTAAGTCTCTTAAGGACATTCATGTACTTTTGACCCTACGATCTCTCTCTATATAAGAGAGCCCTAGGGTTTCTAATGAAGATTAAGTCATTACAACCAATTTGGTATCAGAGCACCGATCTTAGACTGTAGCTCTCGATATCCCACCCTCAAGGCCTCTAAAACCCTAAACCTAATCCTGCTCTCGATCCACCACCTGCTAGCACTGGCGGTAGCAGTGGCATAGGGCGGAGCACCGCCTCTTGCATGTGTAGGGCACTGCACGACCGGCGCTTGATCACGCACAGGCAGGGCACAGTAGCACGACGTTGCGCCGCCTCCTCTCAAGCGCGTAAGGTGCTGCACGAACGGTGCTCGATTGTGCACAAGTAGCGTGCAGCTCCACGATGGAGCAACGCCTCTTCTCGAGCCCGTAGGGCGTTGCATGACTAGCTCTTGACCACGCACAGGCAGCAGCGTTGCCTAGAGCACCATCTGCGATGTCGCTTGATGCAAGTAGCGCGGCGACGGCGGCACTCTAGCGACCCAATGGCGCTGGCGTTGGTTCTCCTCCTACAACTTGACCTAAGAGGGCAATAGCCTCTTCTCTAGGGCTACTCTCCTATCGTAGGGGGGAATCTCCGTGGGGCCTCTCGGGTGGTCTCCTCGCATTCGAGCTAGGCCAAAGCTAATCTAAGAGGATTTCTCATGAAGATGCAGATATGATTTTTCACATTTCAGATCTAATTGATGATCTATTGGATATAAAAGTATGATTGTGGCCCAAAGATTGTAAGGATGGCTTTAGATGATCAGTCCGAGGTGAATTCGGGTACTTCTTTGGACACCGGGGTACTGAGGAATCCCTTTTTCGGTCCTATCGTCAAGTTGGATGAGACCAACTACCCACGGTGGTCTTAGACTTCCTCATGATTGTTAGGGGTCATGGGAAGAGCCACATCCTTACAGATCCGGAGCCTGAGAACAAGACTGGCGCCAATGCCACCTAGGATAGAGACAATGCCATGGTCTCTGTGTGCTTATGTAGACAGTTATTCCCTGTATAGGGGATGAGATCATGTATTACGACACCACTAAGAAGATGAGGGAGTCCTTGTGTGAGACCGATTCTCATGCCAAGAACTCTGCATGAGCCTTTCAGGTCTTCTATGACCTTTTCTATTTGCATTAGGAAGGATGCACTCTGCCATAGTACTACTCCCTCTTGAAGGGAATGCTAGAGAGGCATCACTCTTATCTGTTAGGGTGTGCCTATGATTCCTGAAGGGATTTTCGAAGATAGTTGGTCATCTCTTTCTTCCTGGTAGGTCTTGGACCTGAGTATACAACTGTCAGAGATCAGATTCTCACCCTCTTGAGCTTCCTACCCTGGAGGAGGTTTATAGTAGACTCGGCAAAGTTGCAATTTGTACTCTGGCTCCAAACACTGATACTCAGACGTCTGCATTGGCAGCGACCCCTGGACGTGGCAGGGGTACTCCCTCCCCTGCACATGGTCATGGACGTGGACGCTCGTTTGGTACACGTACTAAGACACCGTGTACTTACTGTGGCAAACTTGGTCATCCAGAGGCTACATGCTGGCAGAAGCACAGTAGGCCACCCGTGGCCAATCAGCCAGTTGAGGTTATAGACGGCGTGCCTACTGATCCTGATGTGAGCTCCCTGTGTACAGAGATTGAGACTCTGCGACAGCAGATTACACAGTTGACATAGGCCTCATCCTCCTCTCAGATTTCAGACACTGTAGCTATGGCCTCCTCATTAGAGACACCTGTGATTGGTATGTTGTCACTTTTATCTTCTGGTGAGTGGTTGATTGATTCTGGTGCATCCAAGCACCTATGTGGCGACCGGGGCTCCTTCTCTCAGTTGGCACCTGTTACACCCTCCAGGACAGTATAGGTGGCTGATAGGAGACACTTGCCACTTGTTGGCAAGGGAGATATATCATTATCTCCTACTTTGAGGCTTGCAGATGTCTATTATGTGCCTGATTTTCCTCTAAGTTTATTGTCAATTAGCAACATCACTAGAATCTGAACTGCCGAGCTATTTTTAATGCGTCTTCTTGTGTCTTGCAGGACAAATTCACTGGGAAGACGATTGGTGGAAGGCATGAGGAACATGGGGGAATCGGCTTAGCGGTAATGTTTTTGCTACTTTTGCTACCCAGGGCCTTGCTTCTGCTGGATCTCCTTTCCAGTTGCACCACCGCCTTGGCCATCTACCCATTCATCGTCTTAGACATGTTATACTGCACATCCCCTCCACTACTGCTCTCATTTGTGATGCTTGTCAACTTGGTAAGTACCACAGGGTTAATTTTTCCAGTTCTACTTCTATTTTGTCAGTTACTATTTTTTATTTGATCTATATGGACATGTGGGGTCCCTGTCGTACTCCTGATCGACTCGGGAATAAATATTATCTTATTTTAGTTGATGACTTTTCTCGTGTGGCTTGGATGTTTCTCTTAAAAAATAAGTCTGATGTGGGATAAATTATTGAAAACTTTGTCAAAGAAATAAAAACTTAGCATTCTTGTTTGGTAAAGTGCTTTCGTTCTGATAATGCCTTGGAATTTTGTACTTTGCATTTGCACAACTTTTCTAGTTGTGGCATTATCCCTAAGACAACATGTCCTCATACCTCTAAGGAAAATGGTGTTGCTGAGAGAAAACATCGCCATATTCTTGATGTTACTCACACCTTGTTGATTCACCACTTGTCCTCTCTCTCTATTGGGGTGACGCTGTTTTGACTGCTTGTTTTTTGATTAATCAGATGCCTAATGCTGCATTGCATGAACGGATTCTTATTCAGGTTATGTATCCTGATTGTCCCTTGTTTCACGTCACCCCTCAGACTTTTGGTTGTGTTGCTTTTGTCTATTTGTTGGGACCAGGACAACATAAATTAGCACCGAGAGCAGTCAAGTGTGTTTTTCTTGGGTACACCCGGACTCAAAAGGAGTATCGGTGTTTTGATCCGCTTACTTCCCGGCACTATGTTTCAACAAATGTTATCTTTCATGAGGCTATACCTTTCATTTCTGTGACGGTTGTTGAGATGCCTCTCAAGGGTGATATGATGCCTATGCCATATTCTCCCATACGCTTTGGGAAATTTCCTGAGATTCATGTCCCCACCACATCGCCACTTCCTCCTGCTACGCATCCCTTTCCATGCGTGATTGGGCCCCTCTAGACATATGTTTGCCCTCATGTTACCTATCAGGGATCCCCATCCTCGCCTTCATCATCAGCTTCTCAGGTGAGTCCTTTAGACACTGACGTATATTTGTCATGTGATGGTCATAGGGACAGGACAAGTGATGTGTCAGGCAATGATCTTGACCTTTCGATAGCCATTCGGAAGCGACCACAGATTTGCACCACTTATTTCACGACGAGGGCACTTGCTACTGATAGTCTAGCTCCTGGATTTGCTACATTTATTCAGGTGTTAGCTACTACGCAGGTTTTAATTACTCACCATGAGGTCATGCTTGATCCAAAATGGCAGGCAGCCATGGAGGATGAGATAGTCACTCTTAGAGGTCATGGGACTTGGGAGCTTACTCCACTTCCTGATGGTGTTGCACTCGTTGGCTGTTAATGGGTATTCACGGTGAAGTTCAATCCTGATGGCGGTGTTGCAAGGTACAAAGTTCGTCTCGTGGCAAAGGGGTTTACCTAGACTTATGAGGTGGACCTTTTTGACACCTTCTCCTCAGTTGCTAAACTTCCCATAGTCCAGGTATTGATTACAGTGGTAGTTCAGTTAGATTGGCCCTTGCACCAGTTAGATGTAAAGAATGCCTCCCTTTATGGTAATCTCCAAGATCAGTCTATATGCAGTAGCCACTTGCCTTTGAAAGTCAAGGGGAGTGTGTATGTCGATTATAGAAGGCTATATATGACCTCAAATAGAGTCCAAGGGCTTGGTTTCAAAGATTGTCACAGGTTGTAGAGGCAACTAGATTTAGGACATCAGCAGCTGATTTTTCAGTTTTTGTTAAAAAAATTAAACGAGGTACTATGGTACTTATTGTTTATGTTGATGACTTGATCATCATAGGGGACCATGTGTAGGGTATTGCTGAGGTTAAGAGCATCCTTGCAGAGCAGTTTGTCATGAAGGACCTGGGGGCTTTATGCTATTTCCTTAGTATTGAGGTTGCTCGTAGCAAGGAGGGTGTGGTCTTGTCTAGCGGAAGTATGTTTTAGATATCTTGCAAGAGGCTGGTATGCTTGGGGGTAAGGAGGTCAATATTCTCATGGACCCCAAGATGCTACTCGATGATAAGCATGCATAGGTGGTAAATAGCATATGGTACAAACAACTTATGGGCAAGCTGCTGTATCTTACTATCATGAGGTCGTACATATCCTTTGCAATTGGGAGTCTCAGTCAATTTATGGCCAACCCAACACATCAGCATTGGGATGCAGCATTGATGGTGATTAGATTGTCAAGAAGGCTCCTAGGAAGGGTCTCTTCTTCTCAAAGGGTTCCTCTATGACACTAGTTGGCTACTCAGATGTAGACTATGTTGGATGCCATGTGGATCGCAAAATCACTACTTGGTTCTACACCTTCTTAGTAGGAAATTTGATCACATGGAGGAGTACGAAACATGACACAGTTGCGAGATCTAGTGTCGAGTCTGAGTACAGAGCTATGGCTCAGATGACTGCTGAGATGATGTGGATCAGATCCTTCCTTAGTGACCTACAGGTGTAGTTTTCTAGCCTTATGGTGATGCGATGTGATAATAGAGCATCTACTTTCATTGTCAACAACCTGGCATTTCACAAGAGGACAAAGCATGTTGAGGTTGACTGTCACTATACGAGGGACATTATCCAAAAGGGGTTGCTATATACTACTTCTGTTGTATCTAAGGAGCTGACTACTGATATTTTCACGAAGCCCTTGGCCAGATCTTCATTTGACTCTTGTATATCCAACCTAAGCATGATAGATATCTATGCTCCAGCTTAAGGAGTGTTAGCTTATGTTTCCTTCTTATTTCTCTTCTTATGTAAGTCCCTCAAGGCTATTCATGTACTTTTGACCCTATGGTCGCTCTCTATATGAGAGAGCTCTAGGGTTTCTAATGAAGATTAAGTCATTACAACCAATTCACATCTTAAATCCATCACCCGAATAACAGAAAATGTTCTTTACACTCTAATATCTTTTGAAAATCCTTTTTAGTGTTTTTCCCTTTGAGTGGTGCTTGTGAAGCCACCCGTGCTTGGCTGCAAAACTCATCAAAATTAAAATTGATTCTCCAACTAGAATCGCATGAACTTTAGGGGTGAATACATAGGGTTGCTTATTTCTAGGGCCACATTGATCTTAAAGGAAATCGATCATCACTTCTTTTGTGCAAAACCTTGTGTGTGCACTTAAACATTGTCTGAAAATATTAAGAAATTTCAATCCTAAAAATCACTAAGGTAAGGACGAATCATTAAAAGACTTCTAAAAAAAACCTTGCTTGTAAATCATATTTTGTTGAGTGCACACACATGCTCAATTGGATTAATTAAGAGGCACAACCCCCAACAATACTTCATCACATACCTTGAGCACATGCACTGACCTAGCTCACATTAAAGTTGAGTAGACATGCCTTAGGTTGGACTAATCTAAGTCCTGGAAGTGTAATTGGGTTTGTTAAGGACTTGACCTTAGTTCCCATTGTGGAATTCGATGTCTAAGGCTGCGGGGAAGTGTCAAACGATCACGGTTGGCGGGGTGTCTAGGAACTGGCGGCACGATCCAAAGGAAGAACCTTTCCCTCAATCCCTTCGTAATCAACCTAGCCAGATTAACTTTGGGAAGGGGGTTTAAGTGATTGTAGATTTGATTATTCTTGCAGGACTTCTTGGTCACGTAGGTCTATACTATAGGGTCTAGAGTTATTTGCTTGATTGTGCACGCACTATTCTCGCACCTATCTCCCTTCGCTTCCCTCCTTGGTCTTCTCTAGTGTATGCACGGAAGACAATCACTTCATCCTGAATTGGTTGATTTAGAGAGAGAGATCAAGAGGAGACGTAATTTTTCAAGGGATAGGATTGAGGAAATGGCTGACCCAAGAATTGAGGATGCAGAGGACCAACCTCAACCTGATGCTGTGGCCATTTTGCAGGCTCAAATCACTGCCAACCACCAACTCCACAACAATAGATCCAAGCCATCATGCAGGCCATACATCGACTGCAGAACCCTTAAGGGCAACCCCTACCAAACTCACCTAACCCACCACAACCCCCTAAGGGCCAACTAAGGCCTCTCCATGATTTTTATGATCCGTCTACTATTCGGATCGAGCCACATCTTAGGGTCACCGAAGGGGCAGATGATTTTGAGCAAAAACCTAATATCAGCTTAATTCAAAGCCACTTTCATGGGAGCTCGAATGAGGACCCTTTCCAACACTTGGAGGACCTGGAATGGATTGCTCGAATTGTGAAATCGAGGAACATCAGCCTAGATATTGTTTTAATTAAGATGTTCCCTTTCTCCTTGAAAGGCAAAGCTTCTCATTAGCTTAGAACATTAGGGAGACCCATCTCCACTTGGGAAGAATTGAGGCATGCATTCCTAAAGAAGCTTTTCCCCTTAGGAAAGACTAATGTCCTTAGAAGAGCCATTACCACATTTACCTTACAAAGTGGAGAGAAATTCCATGAGGCATGGGAATGATTTAATGAGTTATTAAGGAAATGTCCACACCACGAGGTTCTGAGGTGGCAATTGGCCCAAATTTTCTACCATGGTCTGGACAACAACCTTAGGAATTTCATTGATGCCTCATGTGGAGGTAATTTTTTGAATAAGGATGAGGAAAGCGCATTCGAACTCTTTGAGTCAATGAGTGAGAACTTGCTTAATAATGCATCCATGACCCAATTCAATAGGTCCAGTTAACCCTGTGATGGGATTTATGAAGTACAAAGTAATTCGGGGATGGTTGACATGAACATCATAGCAAAGAAGCTCGATCGGATTGAGTTGGTATACAAAAAAATTGATGAGCTTTTGAATCAATCCCGAGCCCCACTGTAAACCTTCTTCCGAGCGAAGAGAGCTCACAATGTTGATCTAGTTCAGTCTATGAACCAAGTGCACCTAGAACAACCCCTGACCATGTTCCAGGGAAGCACCTTTGTTCCCTCAAACCCTGATTATCCTTTCCCCTTTCCTCCGGCACCTTCCACCTTTGAAGATGCCCATGCCATTGAGGGATAATCTAAGCCTGATCCTTTCTCCAACACTTACAACCTTAGATGGTGCAACCACCAAATTTTGCTTGGTTGAACCAAAAATCGAACCAATTCCAGAACCAACTCAGGTCGAACCCTTCCTCTTATCAGCAAGGTCCACCTGCTAGACCACCCTATGACCAAAATAGGGTGACTCCTACACAGCAAAATCAAATGGACACTCTGATTAAGATGATGGTTGATATGAAACAGAAATATCAGGAGGAAATGGCTTTGGTGAAGGGACAATTGAGCTAGTTGTTGGATAACAAACAACAGGGGTCCCTTCCATCTCAGCCACAACCGAACTTGAATGTAATGAATAGAGGCCACAATCCTCAAGGGCTTCAACAAAATCAAGGGCAAGCCCATATGATTTTACCAGCTCCACAAACACCCCCTTGGTTTGCTGCTTCTTCTCAATGACCCAACCCTAGTTCCAATTCTTCAACCAATACGGTTACCTTGAGAAGTGGCACTCAAACCCAGGACCGCAAATGGCCGATCCCTCCCGTGACTACACTACCCGAGATAATTGATGATTCTGAGTATGAGCGAGAGGAACCGAAGGATTAGGAACCCGACCTTGTTCAAACCCAAAACCCATACCCTGAAGCCTTGGACAAGGTCAAAAAGAAAAGAACTGTGGCTGTGAAAAAGTTGTTAGAAATATTCAAACAAGTATAGATCAAACATATCTCGGCTTATGCGAAGTTTATAAAGGATGTTTGCACACCCAAGTGTAAGCCAAGAACCCAAGCACTTAGGAAGGTAGTGCTATCTGAGCAGGCTAGTTCGGTAATTTTGAGTAGCCTACCATTGAAAATGACTGACCTTGGAGCACCTTTGATCTCATGTAATATTAGTGATTTGACTTTTGACAGAGCGCTCCTGGACTTAGGTGCTTCAATAAACTTAATCTCGACTACCCTTTATCACCAGTTTGGATTTGAAGAATTAAAGACCAATCTGTGAAAACTTGAAAGGGGTAGTTGAGGATGTAATTGTTTGGGTTAAAGACTTCTACTTTCCGGTTGACTTCTTAGCCCTTGACATGGAAGTCCCTGAACAATTACAAAACACGCCCATCATCCTAGGCAAACCCTTTTTGGCTACGATCAAGGCTAACATTGATTGCGATACGGGATGTATGGAAATTGCTTTTGGAGATAAGAAGATGCAATTGGATATCTTTAAGCAAGTAAGTATTTTGATTGCATTTGGATCAAGGAATGCGATCCCATGGAAACATTGGTTGGAGAATGCTTGACAATAAGCTCTTGAGAGGACCATCTGACTCAACTAGCTTTAGACTACCCTAACCCATCCCAATCTTTGGAGGTTGTAGAACTTTGCAAAGCTAATTACCACTGGCAACCTTCATTTAAGGAGATTAATTTCAGTCAACTCCTTCCCTTCCCTTCCCTGTCAAACATTGTACCACCTGCACCTGAACTGAAACCTCTGCCCAATAACCTCAAGTATGTCTTCCTAGGACCTGATCATACTTTACCTGTGATTATTAATGCACCCTTGACCAGGGCCCAAGACTTAGGTTGACTACAACTCTTTTTGAACATCAGGTAGCAATTGAGTGGACAATTTCTAACTTAAGGGGAATTAGCTCTAGCTATTGTACTTATAAGATCTACTTGGAAGATGGGACTTGACCTTCTTGCTAGATGCAAAGGCGACTGAACCCGAACATGTGAGAGGCCGTTAAAAAAGAGATAATTAGATGGCTCGATGCAGAAATCATCTATGCGATTTCTGACAACCCCTGGGTGAACCCTACTCAAGTGGTACCAAAGAAGGTCGACCTCACCATGGTCACAAATGGTCAAGGTGAATCCATCGCCACACGTGGCGGGTGTGTATTGACTATAGAAGGCTAAATGAAGCTACTAAGAAGGACCATTTCCCCCCGCCATTCATTGACCAGATTCTCGAACGATTGGCAGGCGAAAAAATTTTTGCTTCCTGGATGGATATCTAGGATATAATCAGGTTTCTATTGCATTCGAAGATCAAGAGAATACCACATTCAACTTCCCATATGGTACATTTGCATTCCACCGTATGCCATTTGGGTTATGCAACGTACCCGCTACCTTCTAGCATTGCATGTTAGCCATCTTTTCGAAGATGGTGAGTGTATACTTAGAGGTCTTTATAGATGATTTCTCCATTTTTGGAGACTAATTCGATCATTGCCTTAGTAACATGGAGGAAATCCTGAAACGATGTATCGAGGTCAACCTGATTTTAAGCTGAGAAAAGAGCCATTTTATGGTTCAAGAAGGGATTATCCTCGGTCACATCGTCTCGCATAGGGGCATAGAAGTTGACCGGGCTAAAGTTGACTTAATTTTCAAACTCCCACCTCCTACCCAGTCAAACAAATTAGATCTTTCTTAGGACATGTTGGCTTCTATAGAAGGTTCATAAATGACTTCTCCAAGATGTCCAAGCCCTTGACTGACCTTCTAGCCAATGATGTGCACTTTGGCATGACACCTGATTGCATCAAAGCCTACATCACTCTAAGGGATACAGCCTCGACTGCACCTATTTTACAACCCCCAAACTAGTCCCAGGATTTTGAAATAATGTGTGATGCATCAAACTTTGCTATTGGAACAGTCCTAGGACAAAGACAAGAGAAGAAACCCGTGGTGATCTATTATGTGAGTAAAACCTTAGATGATGCTCACTAGAACTACACTGTAATGGAAAAGGAGCTGCTCGCTGTAGTGTTTGGATTAGAAAAGTTCAGATCATACCTGCTAGGATCCCACGTTATCATCTATACTAACCACTCGGCTCTCCAGCACTTGTTAGCTAAAAAGGATGATAAACCCAGGCTAATCAGATGGATCCTGCTCTTGTAGGAATTTAACCTAGAAATACGCGATAAGGCCAGATCTAAGAATGTTGTAGCCGACCACCTATCCAGACTTCACCTGGAGCATATTGGACCTTCACTACCCTTAAATGATACATTTCCTGATGAGCAAATTCTGGCTGTACATGGAAAGAGTCTCCCCTGGTATGTAGACTTAGTTAATTATTTAGTGGTAGGGCAGATTCCGCATGGTTGGTCTAGATAGTAGCAGGACAAGTTCTTGGTTGAAGCCAGACATTATTTCTGGGATGATCCCATGTTGTTTAGACTTTATGCTGATCAAAACATTAGATGTATCCCCGAAGAGGAGGTTCAAAGTGTGTTGTCCTATCATGACCAAGCCTATAGTAGCCACTTCTCTGGGAAGCAGACGGCTGCAAAAGCTTTGCAGTCCAATTTTTACTAGCCATCACTATTTAAGGATGCACATAATTTGGCTAAAACTTGCACTAGATGCTATACCTTAGGGACCATGAACAAGAAAGATATGATACCTCTACAACACATTCTTATCATTGAAATATTTGATGTCGAGGGCATTGATTTTATGGGTCCCTTCCCACTATCAAACGACTTCGAATATATACTAGTCTCAGTGGACTACGTCTCGAAATGGATCGAAGCCATACATACCCGGAGATGTGATCGTAAGGTTGTCATAGACTTTGTTAAGAAGAATATCTTTTCCCGGTTTGGGATACCTAAGGCCATGATCAACGATGGTGGGAGTCACTCCATCAACGCCCAATTTCGTGCTTTACTTAAGAAATACGGGGTCACCCACCGCATTGCCATCTTGTATCACACACGATTAGAGGATGCCCTTTGGGCATACAAGACCGCTTATAATATCCCGCTAGGCATGTCACCATATCGATTGGTCTTTGGCAAAGCTTGCCACCTTCCAGTTGAGTTGGAGCATCGAGCATACTGGGTCGTCAAGCAATGTAATATGGATCCTCATATGACCGGAACTCAAAGGAAGCTTCAACTCTCCGAGCTCAAAGAGATTCGTCGAGATGCTTATGAGAATAGTAGACTTTATAAGGAGAATATAAAAGCTGTCCACGACAGGCACATTAATAGGAAAATATTTGAGCCGAGCTAACAAGTCTTTCTCGGGAAGTTACAGTCTAAGTGGATGGGACCGTACCGAGTGGTCAAACCTTTTTCCAATGGGGCAATAGAAATCACTAATCCTAAGACTGGGCAAACCTTTATAGTTAATGGTCAAAGATTAAAACATTTTCTTACCTAGGTTCCCCTAAAGGAAGTTGTAACCCTCATTGAGGGTTAAACTAGAGCTTATGTAAGCACCTCTATTTTGATGTACCAAAATTATGCTTATTATTAGACTACATTTCAGGAATATCTCGAATTAAAGCATTAAAGCATTTTTCAAGATGAGAAGATAGTTGTTGATGTACGTCTTTTTATATTTATTTGAGTCTAGGACAATATTGTAAAGAACTTCAAATCAAACTCAAATACGAATTTTTCATGCATCTTTTCAAAACCAAACTTTTAGGGTTATTAATTGACCAAACTAGTTAATTGATCGACCAAATCACCTTGATCGACCAACCAAATTAATTGACCGATCAAATCAGCCCATTTTAGGAAGTTGAGAAAAATCCTCTTGATCGACCAACCAAGCTAATTGAACGATCAATCAGTGATCGACCAACCATCTTAATTGATCGACCAAAATGCCTTTTGATCGACCAACTTAATTTCCTATTCAGGCAAAGCTTTTAGCATAAATAAAGGTCGTACACAGCCCATTCTTTCATAACTTTCAAATAGAAATACCATTCAAAAATAGAGCTTCTCGTACTTATTTCCAAAGGCTTTCGTGCCCTGTTCTTCACATTCTTCAAAAGCATGACGCCTCGAATTTATGTAAAAATAGATTTGATCATTTATTAAGGTTCCATAGAATTCATTCTTGTTATAGTTTGTTTTGTTGTTTTGATTTGTGGATTCCAAGTTTGTTTGGAAGATCCGTGGCTGTTGTTTTTGCTTCTCTTCAGGATAAAAAGGGAAGTGGATTGTAAGATGTTGTGCCACCCTCGTTCAAGTGGTACGGTTTAGTGGATTGGCTAGCGTTGCCTAATTGAAAAAATCCTAAGTTAGGAAACTTAGGTAGTGGTTTTCATCCAGATTGGATTTCCACTTTAAATCAGGTGTACTCTGTGCTTAAGTCTTTGGTGCTTTATTTTTTATCTGTGCATATATTTTTAAAGTAATACTATTCACTCCTCTCCTCTAGTATTTAGTTGCGATCCATAGGATATTCCTATCACTCATAGCTTCGCCCAGCTGAAGGCAATAAACTCAACGCTTCTTAGGAGGCAATTCGGAGGATTCAAGCTAACCAGATTCTCTATTGAAACTCAGGTGATTTCTTTCCTTACTCCCTTGCATATATTTATTTTCCAATGAGAACATTGTCCATCATAGGCATAGGGGGTGATATTTCTCATTTTCTGAGTACAAAATTTTCAGCTTGAACTAGTTTTTATTTCATAAAAAAAAGGAATTAAGAAAATAAAACTTAGGCATTAGGAGCTTGTCAACTTTAGAAAATGATACGTTAAGAGCCTAAACGCTTAGACTTTTTAAGTTTTCAAGCTTAATCAGCTCGGGTGTCCACTAAAATGTGGACTTGTTCTTGAGTCTTCGTCATCTTAATTTATATTAACTTAGTTAATAAAGTGGGATGATAAGTATACGACTTAGGCGATCTGCATTTTGGTAGGCCCCTGGGCATTGTTGAGTCTCTATGGGTTAGGTTCTTAGTAGAAATTTCCTCTTGTTGACAAGTAACCGGTGCCTGAGCGATCGATTCTTGATTCTAGTTGTAATTAACATTTAGGTTAACCTTACTAGGGACTAGCAAGGGGTAGGCATGGGGGTATGATGACTTTACAAATAATAACATTAATTACATCAATTAGAGTCAATTTTGAGATCGTATGTGCATGAATATCATATTATAATGGGTCTAGGAGCAATACATGCATACTGTGGTATTTCTACATTAAGATTGCTTTAAATCAATGTTTAATGACCTTGTGTACAAGTGCATGTTGAAATAGGTCTTAGATGAGCAATCAGATCATACGGATGGACCCAGATTGATGAACGGAATCCAACGGACTCAAAATCACTTCAATCCAAGCTCCGTGGCTCCTAGAATAAGCCAAAGAAGTTTTGGTTGTTGATATGATGATCAATAGCCCAAAATCGGCCACGTGTCACGCATCTGCGCACCAGCAGCTCCCACAGCTTCTCTTCATCACGAGCTCGTAAGATCGGGGCCGTTGGATGAGAATCTAATGACACCGAGTGGCCACATCACTCATAATCTCGACCCTACGATCACCATCAGACGATCACGAGCGCACAAAGGGAAATGAAAGAACTTGAAAAAATAGAGGGTAGTGCATTGGTCAGTGCTTCAAACCACGATCAACAGGTGCGATCTTGAGCCCTCACAAGGCTTAAATTTGCAGCACGCAAGCAGCAGGCGAAATTGGACCACCCAATTGAAGACGAATAACAGAGATAGCAGCTACGTAGTGCTCCAAGAACGCGTGATTCACCTACACGTGATCCCACGCACTATCCCACACGTTATCATACGTGCGGGGAGGGAGGGGCGTGATCCTGAGAGTGTGGTGAGGAACGATCTCAGCCCTTGATTGCCCTTAGGACGGTCAGCAACTCGAGCACATGGATAACATGCGATGGTAGCTATGTGCGCGTGAGCGCCAACGGGCTCGTGAGCTGGGCTTTAGCAATGCTTGCAGCTGGTCTATAGTGACGTCCTTGCTGTCGCTAATTGTTCGATACCTGTTTTGCCTGCCTCTCCTCCACTATAAAGTGGCCTACACCCTCCATTTATGGGGATCTTGTAATTCCCTAGACGAAGGGGGTGAGATATGCGGTATGAAAATAAGATGCGTAAATAATATGTAAACAATCACACAAAAGGAAATTTCACAAGCACATAAAGATATTTATGTGGAAGCCCAAACCCAGCTAAAAACCACCACCTAAACCTCTCGACTTAGGATTTCCTAATCGACCTAGTCAATTAAATCTACTAACCAAGTCACTTAAACGAGGGTGACTTAATTTCTTACAACCACGCTACTTTTGAACCCGAGGGTAGCGTACCTCAATTCCCCTCCTTTTTACGAGGATTATTTTGTCTCGCGAGGGAGATGGAAATTAGCAAAGCGAATACCCAAATAAAGACAATTACAAAATATCCTACAGAGCCACAAATTAAATATGTTAATCTAGCTACTATAGGCAAAGGTCCCTTTGATGGGAGTGCATTGGCTAGCAACGCAGTGTGCGTGAACCATACAAGGCACGACGACGCTCTGGTATACGTAGGTGGGAGAGCGGGTGCACAGCTAGGATGGTGCTCTCAAGATGTGTAGACTAAGGCTTGGAGAGCAAGATCACTTTTCTATCTCTTCTTGAAAATAATATGATGTGGAAGTAGTATGTCAAGGTGTATCTAACAAAGGAAGGGTGCTCCTCTATTCTAACAAAGGAAGGGTGCTCCTCTATTTATAGAGGCCCTAGGAAGGATTTAGAAGGTCTTGGAAGGCTTCTATAGCCATTGGGAATAAATCCAAGGTAAATCAGGTCAAAATCTAGGTCATTTATGATTCTGACAGGGTTATCAGACGTCTGGACTTAAGGTCAGACATCTGGGTCTTCATATGATCTGATGGTCGGTCGTCTAATCTAGAAGGGTTGATCATTTGGACGGTGTTGAATTAAGAGAGACATCTAAGAGTGTAGTTTAAGACGTCTGGGAATATAATCAGATGTATAACTCTAAAATAGGTTTCTTCCTATTTTCACAAGATTGAAATAAGGATCTAGAGTGTGTTGCACAGATGACAGGCCCGACGTCTGGCAATGTGATGGACGTTTGGAAAGAGGATTTTCTACGAGAATTGATTTTTCAAGGCTCAAATGACTATGTGGTCTAACAAAAGTGATTTGGGTCAGATCTTAGCCTAATATCTATTTATCAGACATTTGGGATGCTTTACAGACATCTGAAAGTAGATGTAAGTCTACTTAAGAATTAATCTTCCAAGATAATGGTATGACAATCCAACAATTCTATTGTTGGACATTTGGTAATGTCCTCAAACGTTTTGTAAGATGTCTGGACTATGGGTTGGACGTCTGAAGGTGGTAGACAGAGTTGATTTCCAACCTAAGTGTTTTGAACGTCTGGACAAAAGGTCAACCGTCTTAAAAGTCAAGATCAGAAGTCTGATGTCCAGATTGGATGTCTAATCATGTTGTTTGATTTCTAATTTGATTTTCTAAGTTTGCCTAAGTGTCATAGTGATAGATTAGTGTTCCTAGGACTAAGGTATGGTAGTTTTGAGCTCTTTAACAATATTTCTAAGCAAAGAAAAGAGCAAAGAAATAAACAAACAAATACATGAATAAGATGGACATTCAAAATAAATCTAAGTCTTATTCTTCATTTTTATGAATTTTTGAGCTCTCGCTCCAAGCAAAGCTCCATCTCCTCCATCAAGCTCCTCCAATCTGCCATGGACACGAGCTTAAACAAGATGGAGATGCAACGGTCGAGATTGATTGGGCAGGTGAAGAGGAAGTCCTGCAGGCGGTCTTGGGTGATTAGGATGGTGCCACGCGGTACCATCTGGGCCACCCTACTTCTTTTGCTAGTAAGTGGTGCCACAGATGTCGAATTGAATTGATTTTTGTACTGTTGGGCTACGATCGTCAATCCGAACCCATATGTTTGATTGGATTTGTCATTTGAGGTACGAATTTGCACCACCTTGGCCCTTGACCTCTAATCATCCTCAGACTGCATCTGATGCTAAGGAAATGCGATCGAGGCAATTTCGGAGGCGTTATACTCCGATCGTCATCCTGATCAGATCCATACAATTAGATATTTAATCTTAGGCCTTGAAATGATGTTGCCTTATCCCCTCGCCACAATAAGAGGCGAATTACAATGGAATTTGTACAAATTAACCAAAATGCATGATAATGCATGTTATGTTATATTTATAATGCTAAATGCAATTATACGCCTAAGAAAATGCATAAATTGACAATTTATGTGAAATAGATGTGTCGTCATTACACCCTTAGCAAAACTGCATGCTATTTATAAACAGAATTAGGGTTAATTACATGGGCAATAGTTATTTCTCAACAGTAGACTCCACAGAGACTCAACAGTGCTCAAGTGTCTGCCAAAATAAATACTACCCCCAAGCTCTCGCCTTATTCAAAAACAAATACTTTTTCTTTTTCTTCTTTTCTAATTTTTTTTGGATTCTTGAGTTTAGAGTTTCGGGGAAGCTTTCTATGGCTACCCAATCTACCCAAGATTCGAAAAGAACTCTAAGTCTTAAGCATCTGTTTGTGAAACTGTGATAGACTCATTGATCAAAAATTAGAACGGACTTCAAGTTTCTACGTCTCGGGTGACCTTAATGAGAATTTCTCCCCAAAGGTTTATCTGTTTGACTGGTAGCTTTCTCCCTACTTTGTATTTTTATGGGGTCAACACAAGGGAGAACCCAATGTATATCGCCCCAGTTTATTCTACTCTCACTTCTTCCCAAGTGTTTGGAAATTAATTCTGCATTTTGTGAGCTGGGTTCTAGATAGCCAGCTAATAGGGAGTTAAATCCACGACAACTTGTCAGCCATACTCGTGCGGTGAAGTATGGCTTATTTATTTTTTCTTCTTTTCTATTTCTCATCAATTTTTTTCTTTTCTTTTTAGGTATTTCTCTATTTTTTTTTTAAGTAGGTGGTTTCCCTGATCTAAGATTTACCTTAAGGCAGTAGAATGAGAATGGTCGTGTAGTTGGGCTTTGGACAATCAGCCAATGGACTGTTACGATAAATTGCCAGCCATACTACCTTAGGAAGTTTATTAGCTACCCAATTTTTGTTAAAATCGTCGGAAAAATGAGTCATTACAAATAGTATGCAGATGCATAGACTATAAGTTCCCTTAAATTAGAGGACAGGTTGATAAGTTGTGTACTTATCACCCCAACTTATCTAACCAATTATAAATGAATTTAGAATGGCAACTCGAGAAACAAGTTCACATTTTTGTGGACACTCAGGCTGATTAAGTCCAAAGACTTGAAGAATCTAAGTGTTGAGGTCTTATTGTATCATTTTCTAAAGTTGACAAATTTATTATGCCGAAGTTATCTTTTCCTAATTCATTTTTTTTTTTGAAAATAAAGAGAAAATAAAAGGAATCGATAGAGCTAATAAAATAATTTAGAGATGAATATATGCACCCTCCATGCCTATATAATGCAAAATCCTCATTGTATTAAAAAGACATGAAACTTAATGAAGTAGAGAAGAAAGCACCTGAATTTCGTGATTACCTAGTTAGCTTCGAGATGAAAATAGATTGTATAAGTGCTCAGTTTAGTGTCTTCAACTAAGCATACTATACAAACAAAGATGAAATTAAGAATTCACAAATGTAGGTCAAGATCAGAAGAAAAAGATCGATCCTAGGACCTGCAAGGATGTGTCCATAGATGTGGACCAGATTGTAGTGCAGGCCCATGCCCCAAGGTCGAGTGTATCTAAGGTTCTGGATAAAAATTACCCGAAATTGAAGATCATTTTGCTTGCGAGGCCAGGCCTGCGATTTGTGAGGATGCAACCCAAGTCCAAAAAGTCGGTCAATAGAAAAATCAAGATCAAAAAGATAATCAATGAATTTGTGCTTAGGTTATACATCCTTAGAATTAAAAATATCATAAAGGCCCTGATAAAAAGTTGGTGGTTTTAGGCAATTAGGAACCCTTAGACTCAGACTGCTGCCTTCCCTAGAATTGAATTCCCAGATCTTCATTTCCAGATTTCTATCCTCCACAATCAAAATTTTCGGGACCTCAAAAGTGTTATCAATCCTGTTTAAAATATCCAAGTCCAAAATTTGTGGCTCAATCAGAATTGACTTGGATTTGGTAATCTTAAGAAGATAATCATTGTTATGCTCAATGGGGTGTGATTGAGGAATGGACTATGAATCGAATCCTTTATGAAATCAGGATCTGAATCCTCCATGCTAGCCCCAGTTAGATTTAGATCAAAATCCTCAATTATTGTGCTATCAAATGATTCATCATACTTCTCGAGCTCGTTTGTCTCACTAAAATTATTTTCCTCAAACTCGAGTGAGATGTCACATAAAGATTCTTCACTCTCAGAATTAAAGAATTTTGGATCAACATTACTATGTCTCAAGATCATATGTTGTTCCTTGGACCATAGAGACATTTTTCCTTATACCCTAGCTCTAGGATCTCGGGTCAAAGAATCAGTTCATCCTCAATAGGTTGCTCTAGACCAACCTGGTCATCCCCAATCTTGTAAAATGTGTTCCCCTCTACAGGTGCCTAAGCGGGTTCTGACATTGGCTCTCTTGAAGGGGATTCATTCTAGGAATCATCCTAGGATTGGACTAGAGCAATCACAAATTTCATCCTCAACCTTGACAATTTCCCAAATAAAAACTCACCCGAGTCCTTATCCTTAACATCTTAGAGCCAATCCAATAAATACTTGTTAAGATTATAAATAATTTGAATTAGAGGCTCTAATTCTTCAGTGCAGTGTGTTGGCTGAGCTTCTACAGATCGAATGGTGTTCCTCAAGTTAGCCAGCACCCTATCTTAGACCTAGTTTACCTGAACTAAATGGTTTGATTCAAGGTTGGGTGGGTTTGGGTTCAGTTCAGAGGAGTCAAGGAATTGAGGTTCTTGGAGCTTTCCCTGATAGTAGGTCATTTCAGGTTATTTAAAGAGAGGTGGTGACCTATATGCAGTGTAATCTTGGGGAGAGTAGGGATTATAATCAGCAGATCTTTCTTGATTGTAGATCGTATTAGGTTGTCCATAGGAGGGCAGTGATCCATAATTGGTGTAGCTCGAAGAAGGATAAAAATCAAAATCATGATGTCTAGGGTTGGACCCTGAACATTGAGGTTCAGAATTATATCCCAAATCAGGATTATCCCAACTAGTAGATGAGTGGTTGTCGGTCAGGTTGGGATAATAATCATCTTGGGGATAAGTGGTAGCAAGAGGGTAGGAATGGAAATGTGGGTGTGGTGTGGAAGAATACATGGTGAAATAGGAGGGAAAATAGAGAGAAAGGTGCATTGTAGTACAATCAAACCAAACATGTCCTTAGGTAAGGAGCCTAAAGACCTACAGACTCTTAGAACCTATCTTGAGATGAAAGAAATGACTTGGTCTACTATCCGATCAATCCAACCAATTGAGTGAGGGATTGAGAAGAAAGTTCTTCCCTTGGCTTTTGCCTCAGGTTCCTTTGATACCTCTCAATTGCGGTCGTTTGACATTATTCCTCTAGCTAGACATCAGAAGGACCAGTAGAAGCAGATTAATCGAAAATAATCTCTATTTGGACCCTAAAGAGAAAATCAAATCCTTAAGGCCAATGTCTATTCAGTTTTAGTTAGGCCTAGGTTTGATTGTACTCTGGAATGTGATGTGCCCTTTAGATAGGTTGTGCCCTTAAAGATCAGTTTCGATGTGTGTGTGTTCACAATCAAGGCTTTCAAACAAGGTTATTTGAGGATGTGTCTTTTAAGATTTAACCATGTTTAGTAGCTTTTAGGATTCAATTATTAGGTGTATTCAAACAAAGTTTCGTTGGCACACCATGTTTTGAAAGCACCGATTCAAATAGTTTCCTTTTAAAACTCAAAAGAATTTAGAGTGCCTAGTTAATTCCTAAAAGTTGAATCCTAAGAGGCAGCTACTCAATGAATCAATTTTATATTAAGTGGTGCGGCCTAGATAAATCAGACAAGTGGCCTGATGCACCACTAATTAAGGCACCCAATCAGTTTTAGCCTATTCTAATGTCTAATCACTTATTCATATAGTGCGTTGAGGTGTACCGAGTCCTTAGGTTGGCTCCACAATTAAGTAATTAAATCAAATAAGAGTGGTGCTCTTTAGTGTGTGTGTAGGTATATAAGGTGTGTAAGTTTAAATAAATCCCATAATCAGATATATATATATTTGTGTGTGTAGGTATATAAGGTGTGTAAGTTTAAATAAATCCCATAATCAGATGTATATATATTTGTGTGTGTGGGTAAGGTGGGTGTGAGTGACAAATAAACTACTAAGACTAACCTTAGGGTTTATGCAAGCTTTTACGTTAATTAGGGTTTGCATTATTAAGTGGTGGAATGAAATCTAACGGGTGGGTGGTGGAGATATACTTACAGAACCTTCATCCGCACTTTTCTCTAATCTAACCGCTCTAGCACGCCTTGGAAGAGTACTTGCAATCACAGCAAGATCAAAGAAAAAGTGAGATAAAAGTTAGGTAAGGCGAAAAACACGAGAAATCAAAGTGTGTTGCCTCCTCGACAACGATGCTAAAATGATAAACGAGAGTTTGTACGCAAAATGGATTGAGTTGAAAACTTGTTGTTCTAGTGTGTAAAAATCCGCTATCAGATAAATTTAACCGAAACTTTGGTGAGTCTCGGGTCGAACACGGAGGGCGAACGTTTGATTAAAAATCGTGTTTGGAATTATTGTCACAAGGCAGATGATAAGGTGTGGCTCATCATAGCTAAAATGCCCAAGTTAAGCTAGAAACTAGGTTAAACACTACAGACTTAACACAAGAAATGGGTTAAGTGTGGAAAATAATAGAATGACCTAAAACATCCCATCTATGTTAAAAACACGAAATTAGGTTATAAAATGAAATATTCCATTCATTAATACAAATTGATGATCCAATTGTAAATTGAATACACATTTGGGTTCAAAAGTATAAATCAACAGTGAAATCAACTTTTAAAATGTTTAATTGAGCCTTGATAAAAATTTGGTAGCATTTGGACATCATTAGGACCTTGCATTAATAGTTTTTCACTTAGGTCCTTAGGTCATTCACATTTCTTCACGTTTAAAACCCTCAAGGACTTGTTTGTAAACTATCGAGGGCCTCTTTGCATAATCCAGGGACCACGCCGCATTGATCTTCACCACTAATGGGTCTTTGAGCAATTTCTCCACCATTTCGCCTTAAGGTCTCGCGTGCAATTTCTCCTTTACACCTGTGGGCACAAGGACAACTATTCATACCGAAGAACACACGCAATCAGGGTCGTTGCTTCTATACAACCACGATCCTATAGCTAATCCAAAACCAATCTTCTCGCGCCTTTGCACATGGAATCACCTCCCATCTTAGATCTTATCCAACGACACATGGTTGGATTGGAGCTTCGCGTGCCCCTCTCAATCAAATCCCACCATCGATGACCTAAATGCCTAATCTCACCCTCATGGTGATGTGATTCACTGAAATGCCTACTTAAGCTCCTCCTTGAGCTCACGCGCACGCCTAATCGCTCCCTCCCCTTAAGTGGTTCCCTTCTTCCATCCCCTCAGCTTCCATACCCTAATTCCTCGCCTGCGGTGACAGAGTAGGTCCCTCTCCCTCCGTCGATCGTCTTTAGCCGCCAGCTATTAGCTCTTGGACACCTCCTTTATCAGCTGAGGGTCTCATCCACTTCGTTGCCATCAACCTCTGGCCGGTGGACCTTAGACACCAACTTCATCCGTTAGCTAGATTTACCACTTTCGTAGAGTAGTTTTCCTGCTTTCTAGATTAGTTTTAGTGTAGTTAGTGTACTTTAGATTAGCTAGGAGTAGATTAGAAATCAAATTTAGTGATGGTTTAGTGTAGGGTAGGAGTAAATTAGCCTAGATCCAATCTTGTCCTCTCTGATCAATTCAGATCAGAGAGGTGCTTCTCCACCTTCATTATGATCCATTATTCTCTCCCTACACTCCACAATTTCACTTCTGATTGTCTCCCTCGTTGTATTCGTAGTTCACCGTCTCCATTGTAGTAGCCATTAGATCTAAAGTTCATTAACTATCAGATCTAATGGCATGTTCTGATCAAATGAGGACCTCCTCATACATTCCACAAATCACAAAGGTCCTCTTGCTGTGTGAAATTGAATTGGATTTGATTGGTTAAGATCAAATTGGTTTTTGCGATTAATTGAAGAATTTTTGCAAGTAATTTGGATTAATTGATTTTGACCGATCAAATTGAGTTTATATTGGTGTGATTAAATTGTATAAGATGGATGTGAGCTATTTCTGATTTGAGTTTAAATGAGTATTGTGTTTACACCCAATCTTCAGAGACAATACTGTTTTTGGGTAGTTCAGGCCTAGGAATCTTAGATTCACTGAGATGAGGCCTAAATCATGACCCATTAATTTTGTAGGATTGCTTAAGATCCTAAACATTGATCTTTAGTGTTTGGGAGCTTATGGTGATTAGATCATCTATGCAATTCTTAAAACAAAGGCCCAAATAGGGCTACAGAGATTTCTGATCTAATTGGCCTTTGCTTTGATTTCCAAGGTTTAGATGATATTTTAAAGTCTGAATGAAGGTTCTTGATGTTTTATAAATGAGGAATTGGAGTCTGTTTTATACAAAATTAGAGTCTTAATTTGATCTTAAATATACATGTTGTCTGTGGTATGATGTTAGGATTAAATCAGGGTTCTAGAGTTTGTGATTTTCAATTTGGCATAAATTGATTTCCAGATCTTCTTGGAAATATTTTCAACAATTGCGATATGGATTTTTGATGTGGAATCAGATCTGAACGAGATTCAAGAGTAGCAGTAGCCGCTATGGCTTGATTTGAATTTTCTCTGATTTTGACAGACTTGTGAATGAAATGGATTTTCGATGTTGGCCCTTAATGGTTTTTGTTCAATCAAGACCTATTAGGTCTGATTTTTAACCAAGCCACACAGTAGCAGCAGCTGCTGGACGTCTTATGCAGCAACACAGCAGCAGTAGCTGTTGGAAGTTCTTGGCTTTTGATCTTTACAGAAAAGGCAGCTGGATAAGCTGTTAAAAACAGCAGCTCCTGGCTGCTGAGTTGTGACAATATATGGACTGATAGATGAGGATTGAGCTCAAATTTTGGGAAATTCATGAAGCTAACCTACGTATAATGTTAGAATAGTGTTTTCAAGCATTCCTGTACCTGAAATGAGTTGAAATCTAATTTGAATAGCTTGTGAATCATTTTTAATCTCCTGTGTTAGCTACTTGTAATGAACTAACTGTCCTACTTGAGATTTCAATTGAAATTGAATGAAGAATCAAGTTTAAATGTCTCAAATCCTTTAATGTGATGTGTTGAATGCTTTTTAGTGTTTAAACTCTTGTTTCAACATCCCAAACATACTTTTAGGCCTTAGGTTCTTAGGTTAAAACACTCAAGAAGGCCTAGAATGTGTGAACTTTGTAACTAAGTAAAAATCATAAAAAAATTTCAAAAACATAAAATAAATGTAGTTTGAGTAGGATTAGATATTTTTTCTAGGTGTGTAAAGTTTAAAGGCATTTTGAACCACTGACTTGGTAGAATATACCAGCCGACGATTCAGTCTACCTAGCTAAACTAAGTGTATAAATCGTATAATATGTAGCTAATGTACATAATTAACTTATATCCGTATTCTATGTATTAACTTAAGTATTTAAAATGATTTAATGGATATATAACTTTATTGTATTATCATCTATTACTTTATATACTTAAATGTATAATAAACTAAGTAATTACATAAACCTTTCTATATGTACATAATTAAGTCTAATATTGCACATGTGTATTTATATATGTATTATGTACTATACAGTACTTGTAATTTAATTTAATCATATATTTACAGTAAATAATTAAGTTATTAAGTTAATTAAGTAAATTATTAACTTAAAATAAAAAAAATTGGTAATTTAAGTTAATACTAAGATAAGTTATAATGTATACTTGTATTATATTACATTAACCATTTTTAACCTATTTATACTGTATTTATACTGTATTATAGTATTTATAAATTATTTATATGTAAAACTAACTAAAACATGTATTTAAATCTATATAAATTAAAATAAAGTTTCTAAAATATAATAAAAATGTATAATAAATAATTTATTATGTATATTAACACTGTATAAAGTCAACTGTATAATTAATTAACTAATTTATACTTTAATTAATAGATTAACCTATAAATTACCACGTATAAATTGTAAACTATAGCTAATTTTATTATATATTTAAATAACTTATTTATGTAAATAAATTATATAATTATATAGTTATATATAAGGGTTTTGTAATCATATAATTATATAATTATAAATTATATAATTATATAATTATATATAAGGGCTTTGTAATCATATAATTTAATTTTAAATTAGAATAATTTATGACCCTCAAATCGAGGGCCAAAAACCTCAAATCAGAACGCATCCGAGCGCACAACAGCACTCAAATTGGGTACTTGTTTAACACCGCATCGTGCACTGAAGAGCACATGTAGTGGTATAAATTGTTTCTTTGCTTTAGCCTCCCCAATTGTCATGGCGTAGGGCGCCAGCACACCATACCATACCCATACCCATATATGATCCTCTCAAGTATATGATGATACATTAGAATAGTGCCTGGGCCTGGGACCACGCACTGTAGCAGGCTTTCTGTGGGCCCGATATTGGGCCTAAAATCGAATGTTAATGCACTAATTAAAAACTAGGGTAGGCTATTAGTAGAGGTTTGGTCTCACCCCTATAGGGGTACTGTGTATCCCTCGAACGTGGCTAGCTCGCCTATCTAAAACCCAATTTTTGGGTTAGTGTACTGTACCTGTGTGTGTTTGTGAAGAGAGAACCTTAAAAATGGTTAAGTATTGACAGAGAGAGGAGGAAAGAACAAAGAAGCCGGTGAGCGGCTAAGTGTGGATGTGCGCTTCTGTACTTGTGTATGCATGTACATATACATATATATGTATAAATAATATATGTATATAAATAATATAAATATAATTGTATGTATATAAATTAAGTAAATAAGATATGTATATAGTGTATATATAAGTAGAATATATATATGTATACGTATAAGTAGTATAACATGTTTGAGCTCTTATATGTATATAAATAAATTAGAGCTTTAGTGACAGTTATATATGTCACTGTACATAGCAATATATGTCAATATAGATAACTAATTTGCCTTATGTTATGTAAATATTTCACTAAGGCTACAGCAATGCTTATATATGTCATTGTGTATATAACATATGTTGGTATAGATATTAGTATGTTAATATAATTTAGTATAGTAGATATTAATAACTATTTTTGTATCTGTACTTAGGTATTATTTATAATAGTTGTATATAATTAACACAGTGTAGCAATAGCCGTTGAGCGGCTAAGTGTGGATGTGTGCTTCTGTACTTGTGTATGCATGTACATATACATATATATGTACAAATAATATATGTATATAAATAATATAAATATAATTGTATGTATATAAATTAAGTAAATAAGATATGTATATAGTGTATATATATATAAGTAGAATATATATGTATACATATAAGTAGTATAACATGTTTGAGCTCTTATATGTATATAAATAAATTATAATTTTAGTGATAGTTATATATGTCATTGTACATAGCAATATATGTCAATATAGATAACTAATTTGCCTTATGTTATGTAAATATTTCACTAAGGCTACATCAATGCTTATATATGTCATTGTGTATATAACATATGTTACTATAGATATTAGTATGTTAATATAATTTAGTATAGTAGATATTAATAATTATTTTTGTATCTGTACTTAGGTATTATTTATAATAGTTGTATATAATTAACATAGTGTAGTAGTAGTTAATTTTTGATGTCTGTTTGTTATACATATGTTTCAGGCATTTTAATTATTTCTTTTGTAAATAATTAACTCATTCATTCATTATTTGATTCATTAATTCATCTTGTAAATAAAACCAACATTTTTGGAATAAAAGAATATTTTTTGACTTAGAACGTGATATATATCAATAACTGTCTCTTAGTAAATGACCTGAAAATAAACTAGTAAAAATTGTAAATAAATAAAATTGACGTGACATCGATTTGTATTTGTGACATATATTACAATGACTTTTAAAATAACACTTTTAGTGTGAATCAAAAGTCGACAATTATATTTTTAGCATCGTTGTCGGGGAAGAAAAATCCAACAAGAGTGCTTTTTTATGATTGTTGACATAGTGTCAAATAACAAACTAGCTGGTTGAAATTAATCTACGATAGCCATTCTACTTAAATAATAATAATAGAAAAGAGATAGAATAATACAAAGAAAGAGAAAAATACGAAGAGGATAAACAAGTTTTGCATTTAAATAATCCAAAGTCTATTACAACTACTTGAAGAAAATAAATCTACATAAGAAAGTAATAAAAAGATAGGGATGAGAAAAATCTTCCTCGACGGTTGTTTGGAGGACAAGCTGCGTTGATGGAGCGCCTAAAAGAGGGTGGTGAGATGCTAGACGAAGGAGAATGGGGCTGGAGGATGGACGAAGTAGGGTGGCGTCGCAGTGGGATCCGCTTCCTGAATGATGGTCAGAAGACAACCATAGGATGCTCTACGAAGGGGGTGAGAAGATGGACAAAAATTTGATTTTTTTACTCTAAAGGACCATCCTGGGTTTGGGACTAGCTCCTTAGAGCTTTGGAGAGGGTGAGAGAAGAAAAAAAGGGATGGTGAAATATATGGTAGGGGTGCCCCTTTTATAGGTGTAAAATTTGGGTCAAAAGGGCCTTTTTAAGGCCTTTAAATTAAATGCAGGGCCTTTAGTGACGGATACATGTGTTGCTGTAGATGCACGTCTGTAGAGGCGCGGAGGCAATCTCAACCGCTCATCTCTGATCCAAGCACTCACATCGCACCATGTCACCACCATCTCTCCTCCATGTGTTGCGCGCTTGGATCAATATCAACCATCTAATCGCACGATTGGACAACTTAGAATCTCGTGCATGCTTCACCTTCACCACGTGCTCAGCGCCCACGTACAATGGCACGTATGATGGCAAGTCATTACACGGCTCTCGAAACACCACATCTCGGCTCCGCCACCGCTCGATCGCGCATCGACAGTCGAATTTAGCGTGCACCTCTTGTGCGCTCGATTTGAGGCGGATGGGGGCTCGAACGTGTGCCTCTTCATTGTGAGTGGCACGTGTGACCAACGCACCAAGCTCTTGGATTATCGAGCAGAGAGATGTGGTAGCACGAGTTCTCGATCGTTGGATGGAGATCCAACGGTCGAGATTGATCGTGTGGGTGAAGAGGAAGTCCTGTGGGTGGTCTTGGGCGGCTAAGATGGTGCCACATGGTGCCATCTGAGCCGTCCAACTTCTTTTTCTCATAAGTAGTGTCACAGATGTTCTATTGAATCGATTTTTGTGTCATTGGGTTTCAATCGTCGATCCGAACCCAACCACGTGATTGGATTTGTCATCTGACCTACGAATTTACATCACCTTGACTCTTGACCTTTGTTCTTCCTCGAACTACATCTGATGCTACGGAGATCTTATCAAGGAGATCTCAGAGGCATTGGACTCCAATCGTCGTCCTGATCAGATTCATACAATTGGATCTTTAATCTGAGGCATCAAAATGATGTCGCCCTGTCCCCTGGTCATAATAAGAGGCGAATTACTATACAATTTGTACAAATTAACCTATAAGCATGATGATGCATATTATGCAATATTTATAATGCTAAATGCAATCATACGCCTAAGAACACGCATAAAGAGACAATTTATGTAAAATAGATGTGTCTACATTAGGTTACTAAAGGAGTTCAAACTAGATCTTTAGGAAACAACATTGCTCTTGGTGTTTTTGTATCACAATTAGAGCCTAAATCTATTAAAGAATCTTTTACTGATGACTATTGGATAGTAGCTATGCAAGAACAATTAAATCAGTTTGAAAGAAAAAATGTTTGGGAACTAGTTCCTAGATCTGAATCGCAATCTCTAATTGAAACAAAGTGGGTGTTCAGAAATAAGCTTGATAAATCAGGGAAGGTTGTAAGAAATAAAGTTACACTTGTAGCTCAAGGCTACAATCAGGAAGAATGGATTGATTTTGATGAGATTTATGCACTTGTGGTCAAAATAGAATCCATTCGGATGTTGTTAGCTTTGTTCCCATATGGGATTTAAATTTCTCCAAATGGACGTCAAAAGTGTGTTTCTTAATGGGTTCGTTAAGGAAGTTTATGTGAAACAATCACCTCAACTTGAAAATTTTGAGAAATGTGACCATGTTTTTAAGCTTAATAAATCTCTATAAGGATTAAAACAAGCTCCTATAACTTTGTATTCAAGATTATGGAACTATCTTTTAGACAATGACCTTAAAATTGGACAAACTGATCCAACTCTATTCACTAAATGAAATTATAATGAATTTATTATAATTCAAATTTATGTTGACATTGTATTTGGTGCTACTAATGATCTTCTATGCCACAAGTTTGCAAAAGTTACGCAGGATCAATTTGATATGAGCCTCATGGGAGAATTGAAGTTCTTCCTAGGGTTGCAAATTGATCAACCGACCAACGGTATTTTCATCTTGCAAACTTGTTTTCTGATCAATTAAATTTTAATTTAGTCGACCAAGATCAATTTTTTATTGACCAAATCTAGGCAAGTTTACATCGTTGAGATTTTTGTTTTTCCAATCAAATCAAATTGATTTTATTGCTAATCTCGTTCCAATCTTTGATATTCGTTCCTTATTTGTTCCTACCTATTTTGGTCTACCTAAACTCTATAAAAACATTTTCTTACAATCATTTTTCTTTACCATCCTCAACCAAACCACCTTTCAACTCTTCACAAAACAAAACATCACTCAACTAAACTCTCTCCACTATCCCCACCCTCCACCAAAAACCCCACCAACTGGTCCCACACCACCATCATCGACCAAACACCACCACCTTAAACCACCTTGTCAAACAACCCCTCCGCTTGCCGCCGTCAATCACGCATTAATCAACGAAGGTCGCACCTCGACGACCTTTCCTCCCCATGCCCCTCCGTTTGGCCATCCTTCCCTCCTCCGAACGTTCTCCCTATCCCTGCCTTTCCTCTATATCGGCACTAGTCGATCTTGGTAACTTTCACTACTCAAAACTCCTCTCTGTTTCTAGTTATTTTAACTTAGATTGATGTGAGCTTGTTGGTGTTGTTTATTTTCTATTTCCTCCAGTCGATCTTGATCTTGATCTTGGACCATTCCATGACCTTTACCTTATTTTGATCTTGATTTTGATCCATCTACCATACTATTTTTTTGCAATATTGTGCTTTTGATCGACCAATTGATTCCCTTTGATTGACCAAAAATCGCAATTCTAGTATTGACTTGTACCAGAATTGATCAACCTCTCACTATTTTTTGATTGATCAAGCCTACCTTCTAATCGATCAAACGCCTTGTTTTGATCAATCAAAATTGAACAGTACCTACTTTATGGCTCCAAAATGCACTGTTCATGGTTCTTCCTCTTCCTCTAGAGATGACAGTTTTGATTGCTATTTTATTAATGATGATGCGAGATAGAATTTCTCTCTTTACTCCAAATTTTCTCCACATGTTGGTCTCAAATTCAACCTAGACTATTTTGAGTGCATTTTCCTCGGGCTTAGAGATAAGTTTGTATTTCACAAAATTGGGCATCTCTTTTACTGGAATTTTTGTACGGGTGCTCGGGGGTAGTCATATTAAGGGTGTTAACCTTATGGTGTGCCATCTCTTCTATGCAAATCTTTCCAATATCCTTGAAGGTTTTGATATATTGCTTACTTCCAATGTCTATGGCATTAAAGGCTTGGTCAATGCCAATGTTTTGATGCAGGTTCTGGCTTGTCCCTCCTCCAGTCCTACCTATCTTAAGCTTCACCATGACACCTCTTCTAACACTATTTGGGAGATGCTATTGACTTCTGAATATTATGACTTAGGTAAGCCTACCAAGTCACCCTATTTCATCCACTTCCATGGTTTCTCAACTGCGTCGTTTTATGGAACTTTATGTCAAAATCAACCACTTTTGAAAACTATCCTGGTCCAATGCTTATAACCTTGTATGCCTTCATGCAAAATAAGCCGTTCAACTAGAATCATTTCCTCCTCACCTTCATGGAGAGGAAACCCACCGGTGTCTTTCCCTTTGGCATCCTTCTTTCTCACATCTCCCATCATTTTAGTGTGTCAATGGATATTAATCATAAGCAATTTATCACCTGGGTTAGTATCTTTGGCGAGCTCACCTATTCCAAGATGGAACAAGAAAGGCAAGGTCGATAGGATCCTCCTCCTCCTACCTCATAGGTAGCAGCTCCTACCTCCTCTTCACAGCCTCATCCTTCTCAGGGTGGACCTTCTACTGCTCCCTCATCCTATCTCCCATTCTAGCATTTCTTCGCCTACTACCCCCTACTAGTGAGGCCCACTCCATCCTTCTATGACCATGAGTGGTAGTATCTTGACAGGCAATTCACCAAGCATGACACATGAGGGATTTAGGACGTGACAAATGGCATCTCTCTCATGATGCATAGATAGAGAGAGACTACGATGATGTTGATTGAGAATGGGACTCAGGTATCCGAGTACCTGACTCACCAGGGTTAGTTCCTAGATCAGTTGGGGGAGCAGATCCACGCTCTACAGTTTTGTGACCAGCGACCTCCTAGATCCAGATGTGGACTAGCAGCAGCAACACCTCCTCATCCTACTTAGCAACTGTCTCCACCAACTACACCTCAACAGCAGCACCTCTTGTGTAGTAGCAAACCAGTACGCTTACTACTCCATCTCGTGCCACTTCACCTGAGTTGAGCCATCTCTCTCCTCACATGGGACGTCAACTTCGTTTCCATGCACCTATTGCTTCATCTACTGGATCTAGCACCTTCAGTCATCTTCTAGATGATTTCGACATGGATATAGAGTTTTCAAAGAACTTTGAGGTATTTCTTAGTTTCTTCTATAGCTTTTATTTCAATATTTTGGTCTGTAGTACATTTTAATATGTGGTTTGAAAATTATTAATCTCTTTTCTTTATTTATAGCTTTCTAGTGCTTTCATATGCTGAACCTTGAAGGTCTTAATGAGATAGCTTTTATCTAGTTAAGAATTGTCTCTTGATTATTCCTGAATGTAGCATGTCATTAATTACGTTTAACATATAGAAAGGGGGAGTTCATGTTCTGACATAAATCTATTTATCCTAAGCTTTTTAGTTAATAACAAAGGGGAAGAATTATTCCATATGCATTTAATTAAAGAAGCAGCATTCGTCATGCATTTGCATTTTCATGCATATATAATTATAATTTTGTTATAATAAAAAAGGAGGAGAATGTTGATACCCTTATTTTGATGTAACAAAATTTTGTTTCATTATGGAGTAATCATTTTACGTCATATTATGATGAACTCTTGGAGAAATGATTAGGAATCAAGGAAGACTAGATTCAAGAAGTCTTTTATATTTCTAGAGTTAGTATTTTACTTTTATTGAGTCTAGAAATATGCAAAGAACCTCAAAATATCATTCATTTCATTTTGACTATTGATTGATAGCAAACTTTAGTTAAACAATAAGTTTTCACTATTGATCGACCAACATATTATATTTGATCGACAAAATTGCTATTGGTCGACCAAATCACCCAACAGTCAAATCCTAAAATTGTGCTTTAAGTTGATTAAATTCAAAGTTTAATCGATCAACACGTAATTGATCAAAATATTATTTTAATCGACCAAAGTTAATTTTGATTAACTAATAAGTACTTTTGATCATCCAATGTTATTTTTACAAACTTTCTAAATTAGCCTGAACTCCTATTTCAAAACACACCTTGCAGAGCCTCTCTCAAGCAAAAAGTGCTTAATCCCTCTTGTGCTTTTGTGTCTCTATGCCTACTTTCAACGCTTTCTAAAGCACATATTTCTACCGCCTAAAAATCCATGATTTGCATATTTTCTAAGGTTCCAAAGGAAATTTTATATATTTCATATTCTTGTTGCTTTGATTTGGGACCCAAGTTGTTGGGAGTCCTATTGCTCTTCTCTTGTTAGGTGTAAAACAGAAGAAGGCTTTGTAAGAGGTTATGTTACCTTCGTTCAAGTGGTACGTTAGTGGATTGATTAGCATAGACTAATCGTGAAATCCTAAGATAGGAGGCTTAGTGGTTTTTATCGATAAGGGTTTCCACTCTAAAATTTAGGTATGATCTATCTTATTTGCATGGGTTGCATTAATTTTTGAATTTATATTTTTTGTCTTGGTACACTATTTACCCCTGATGGTACCGCCATCATTCGTCATAACTAACTTTATTTAGTCAAAATCAAGTGATAAATGCTCCTAAATGATCATCTGAGGATCGTAAATCCATGCCGAACTGATCTAAGTCAAGAAAATGAGGTTAATTCTGCTACTTTAACATTCAATCAAAAATGCAGATTAACCACTGGATTACTCATAGGTTAATTAAAGGTCAAATGAACTTTAAAAACCAAAAAGTGGGCTGACACTGACAGAATTAGGGTTTCATGTAGTTCGAGGACTAAAATAATACTAAAAACCCTAATTATTAGCTCCACTTAAATTGAAAGGGTTATGGCCAAAATAAAATCAATATAAATCTCCTAAAAAATATTTAAAAATATTCTAAGAGGTTTGGTATCTTCACTTTGACCATTTAAACCCATTTTGACCTAGAATAGAAATTTAGACGGGAATTTACCCTAATCTGAGCTCCTGTGCAATTTTCCCAGTCAAATGTGATTAAAACTCAAATCCAAGTTCACCATTAGATTTCTTGGGTCAAATTAGGTTAATACCAAAATTTAGGCCCAATCAGAGTCTATCTTGACCAAGTTTGCATTTTAGCCCTAAAATTCTATTTCTCACATCTAGAACCCTAGGTTTCAAGTTTATTATAGAAACTCCCCTATCTTTGTCATATCCTTCACGAAAACACCCATGTCGCCTGATTCTAACTCATAATCCTAAACCCACATCTGTCGAACTTCAAGAGAGAAGATCTCTCTCAATTGGCACCAAATCCCTCCAAATTTGAAGGGATTAGTGTTCAGACTGTAGGGAAGTAATTAAGAACAGTCTTGAGTCTTGATTTGAAGAGGAATGATCCATCGAGCTTAAAAATTTCCAAAACTCCGTGGAAAAGGAAAAGAGAGGATGGAGAGGGCAAGGGGGAAGGTAGGTCATGGCGATGGGGGGGGCTGATGAGGGATGGTCAACTTGGAGATCGAAGATGTGGAGTAGGAGAGAGAGGAGGGGGATGATCAGATGGGGAGGAGGGAGGTGAGAAGGGGCCACACGACGATAGGGGAGTAGAAATAGGTCAATAGAGAGATTGTCTACTATCGATGCTGATGGTGAGGGCACATGGTGGTGGTATACCGATACCCCCTGGTGTGCCTCGCTTGCGGTGATCATGGGCACAAACGTGATTCTTATGCAATGAGCAGAGGGAGGACAGGTGAGGGGGTATTCTTGTGCCCTAAGAGAAGCCACACGAGAGGCCCGCCGCCACCGCCGCGCTCCACTTATATGGGTCACACCATTGATGTGGAGGTTCCAATGTCAAATGATATTAGGGTTGCGAACTTGGTTCTGAGAGGGGCGTTGGTCAGAGAGGTGATGGCTGGAAACCCCTCCTTGGAAAGGCTTCAACGGTTGGTAAGTTCTCTATCGCTGTCAGTAGAAGGTTGGAAAATAGCCGTGCTTTCTCCTACGCGGTTCTTGGTGTTTGGTCTGAGGATGATTGATGTGGAGCGCCTTAGATTTCAATTGAGCAATTTTGAGACTATGACGATTTTATGGCGATTGGTCTTGCCTTTTGATGGTGCACTGCCGGAACGTCCGCCGTAGATGGTAGGTGTGCGATCTGGAAAGTTGGAAATCAAAGGGCTACCATTGCATCTGAGGTCAAGGAATGTGGTTGAATCCATGGTGGCTGGGTTTGCAAAACTGGCAGAAGGTGTAGAGGTAGGCTTAGGGGAGGGAGATGGTCGATTGCTCTACATCCAAGTTGATGTCTTTAGAGGAGGCTCGATTCCGGAGAAAATCATCCTCTGGTGTGGAGGTTGCTCTTGGTTGATACGTTTGCGATTTGGTTGCAAGGAGACACTCTTTCAGGAGCAGGAAACTATGAAAACCTTTGTAGAGGTTGTTAAGGATGACCCCATTGCGAAACAAATGGGTCGTGACACCCCAGAGGAGGCTCCGAAACCAAAAAAGAGAAAAGACCTACATCGCATGGGAATTGAAGAAGATGAGATGGTGGATTCCACGAATGAGCAGCAAGTGGTAGATGAGGAAAGGTCAGTGGGGGTGCTTCAAGAGATCGATGTTAACTCTTTGAAGAATCACTCATCCTTCCATGCCACTGAAGGGCTGAAGTTTGGGGTAGGAACTACTTCTAAGTCTGGAGTTGGGAGATCCCCATACAAATTGAGACAAAGAAGAACTACACATTCAGCAAGAATGGATGAAAACTCCATAGTTGTTGCTCTTAAAGTTGAAAAACTTCAACAGCCCAACAAAAGGGGATCCCAGGTTGAGCGATGCGAGTCTTCTCTTGGAACGTGCGTGGGTTGCATGACAGAGTGAGGAGGGCCTCGCTTACGAGGTATCTGAGGGAATGGGATATTGATTGTGTAATCATCCAAGAAACACACATAGAGGATGAAAATGATTGTATGTGGTGTGATCTAAAATGAGAAGGGTTTTCTGACTGTGTGGCTTTAAATGCTTACGGGAGGTCTGGAGGTATAGCCTTTTGGTGGAAAAAGGCAAGCCTAAGGATGATTGAAATTATTAACTCTAGGCACATGATATCTTGTAGATGCAAGCTGATACAAGGGGAGAAAGCACTAATAATCACGGGCATGTATGGACCGTGTGCAACGAACCTCAGACCTAAGTTATGGGAGGACTTATCCTCAGTTGCATCTCTTGTGCAAGGGATGCAATGGTTAGTAAGTGGTGATTTCAATTGTACTCTGACAGGGACGGATAGACCAAGTGGTTTAATGGACATTGCTTCCCTTGGTTTTCTGTTGACTTTACAAAATCTGGGTCTTAATGAGTTCCCAACCTCTGGGGTGGACTTTACGTGGCTAAACAGAAGTGGTTTGATGTCAAAGCTTAACAGATTTTATGGAAATGTGGAACTGATGGAGAATTTCCAATTGTCTTCTGTCGCTGGTCTTCAATAACCCTTCTCTGACCATACTCCTTTGGTCTGGGATAGTGGTGAGAATGTGCAAACTGGCTCTTACTTCAAATTCAGATGGTCATGGCTTAGAGAAGTGGGTTGTCGCGAAATGTTGGAGGCTTGGTGGCAAGCGCAGCAAGTGTAGGGCACGGCTACCATCGGGCTGGCATCAAAGCTTGCGTCCATGCGGAAAATGTTAAAGGAATATGGGTCAGCTGTTGCAACTTTGAGAGAACAAAAGCGTCATGAAGTTCACTTGGAGGTGCAGCGGCTGGATGAAAAGGAGTCTACTGCACCATTATCTGACCATGAACACGGAGGTAGGAGAAGGTGGCAAGAGGTTATAGCGGAGGAGGATTTGAAAAGAGAGATGGATTGGCGTGAACGTTCCAGACAACTGTGGCTTAAAGAGGGGGATGCCAATACAAAATACTTTCATTTAGCAACCAGCTCACGTTGAAGACACAACTTTATCTCCTCGATTGACGTGGATGGTCAAAGAACCTCTTGTTTGCAAGAAATACAGGCTGCAGCTACCAGGTACTTCATGGAAACCTCGCGGGCAGCAGATAGGGGAGAATGGAGAATGGCAGGATCACTTTTTTCTTGAATATCTGAGGAACAGGCTAGCAAGCTGGTGGTTCCAATGTCTGAAAGTGAAGTACTGAAGCTATAAACGACTTGAATAATGAAGGTGCACCAGGCCCAGATGGAGTCCAAGTTTTTTTTTACAAAATATTCTGGAATGTATTGAAAGAGATGATGGAGGTTCTTAAGGAATTTGAAAGGGGTAACTATGGCTTTGACAAGATAAACCGTTCTTATCTTTTCTTGCTTCCAAAGAAACAAGGAGCGGATAAATTCCCCAACTATAGACCTATTGCACTGTCGAATTCTATTTACTTGGTGGTGAGTAAAGTCCTGGCCAATGGACTTCGAAGTGTTCTGTAGGATCATATCCTCCCAGTCCAATCTGCCTTTCTCCCCAACAGATCTCTACAAGAGTCATTCATAATGGCTCAGGAAATGGTGATGGGATGGCACTAGAGGAAGTGCAAAGCTTTTATTTGGAAAGTAGACTTCCAAAAAGCTTATGATTCGGTTTCATGGCCATATCTTTGGGAGGTATTCAAGAGGAGAGGGTTTCCTGCTATATGGCTGCATTGGATGAAAAGGTACATCACCAATGCATCCTTTTCTCCTCTTATCAATGGTAAACCTTGTGGGACATGGATTCAACCTCAATGTGGGGTTCGACAAGGGTGTCCTCTCTCCCCTCTTGTCTTTAATCTTGCAGTTGACACGCTTGCAAGATATGCATGTCGACTATCTGAAGTGGGTCTGATTAGAGGTTATTCCATCTCAAATAGGAGTGCCATGGCCCCGGTCTTGCAATATGCTGATGACACGGTATTCTTTGTGGAAGGGAAAGAACATGAAGCACAAGCTCTATTTCATTGGTTTGTTTTGGGTTAACAGCTAGAGAGCAAACTGCCATCTCTCCCTTTTGGGTACGCCATTGGTCACACTACCTATCAGGTACCTGGGCCTACCTCTGAAGTGTTCTAAACTGAAAAAAAGCGATTGGAATGTACTGTTTGATAAAATTGCAATCAAATTGGAAGGTTGGAGTAGCCGCTACCTGTCCAAGGGGGATAGACTCACCCTCTTGAACTCAGTGATAACCTCCATCCTCGTTTTCTTTTTCTCTCTATTCAAAGCACCTAAATATATTTGGAAGCGCATTGATATTTTGAGAAAACACTTATTTTGGAAGGGTTCGAAGCATGAGGGGAGGTTCTTTCAGCCCTTGACGTGGGATCTGCTGTCCATGCCAAAAAAACATGGTGGTTTGGGGATTAAATCTCTGAAAGAATTCAATGAAGCCTTGCTCCTTAAATGGGCAATCAAGCTCTTCAATGGTGACAGTAAGAACTGGGCAATCTTGATCGGTGAAAGCTATGGCAAGCCACACAGCTCGCTAAACAGACTTCACCCATTCAGACCATCTCCATTCTGGGCTTTTGTTGTGTAGGCCATAAGGAATAACTGGCAGCTGTTCCAGTCGGTCCTTGGTGATGGAAGCTCCTTCAAATTCTGGCAGGAGGAGTGGTCAACTATGGGCGTGCTCAAAACTGCATATCCAAGAGCATACGCCGTTGCTGAAGACAAATGGGAACCAGTCAACCAATGTTGGTTAGAATCTAATGCGTCCTGGCAGATTGAAGGGGCGGTTTCCAATAGGGATGGCACCAGAACTTGGGAAGAGAAGGCAAGGCTGCAGCTTGACTTGAAGGCATTTAGACCGGTGGCTGGACTGGAGGATCACTACAGATGGGAGGGGATCTTCACCCCAGCTAGAGCATAAGACAAGATCAGACTTTTGTCAAGCTCGGAGGAGGCAGATTTGATAGCACGAAAGCTGTGGCTCTTGAAAGTTCCAACAAAGGTCCAAACCTTCTTATGGTTGTGCAGGAGAGATGGATTGGTTACAGGGGATCTCAGACATAGAAAGATGGGTGTGGCACTACAGTCGTGCTTGCTTTGTGGACTCCCCACTGACAGCTCTAAAGCACATCTTCTCATCGTGTGTGGTGACGAATACGGTTTGGAGGAGAGTATGCGGGGAGCCACTACCCACGTGGGTCTTGCTATGGAAAAAATTCTTGACGAAGGATAAGTTGCATATACATATGGCAACAATGATGTGGTGCATCTGGAGGGCGAGAAATGAGTTTTTATTTCAGGAGAGGCCAGTATGTGTGGAACAAATTGTAATTGCATGTTGGTCTCTCATATGTATATGGGGTTCCGTCTTGTAAACTTATTTTTTTTATTATTAATAAAATGCTCTCCCGGATCGCTATCGTAGTATGATAGCTTTCCTTGTTTCAAAAAAAAAAAATCCAAAACTTAATTTACCAAATTCATGATTCTTGCTTCACAAATTCTTTCTAACTGAGGTACGTTTGAACTCTATATAAGTTCCCTAACATCCCAATATGCTCCTCAGCTAGATCTATGCTGGAATTCCACCTTCCTCCTCTCTGGCTGCAAACTCCACCGGCTCTAGCAACCCTATTCTTCCCCATCGTCCGGCCACCCAACGGCCAAATTGGGTCGCCTAATACCTCTCTCATCATCTTCTGTTCCTCGCTGAACCAAGTAGGAGCCTCTATCTCAATCGTCGTCACCACTTCTCATCACTGGAGGTTCCGCCTTCTCCGTGTCTGACAAGCCACGCCAGCAGGGATTCCTTCCCCTTCGTCCACGTAATTAGGTTCTCTCTCTCCCCCTTACTCTCTAGGTTAGGATTAGACTCCTAGGACTTAGTTTCAGCCACTCAATCACTCTCTCCCATCTTGCCTTCTCCGCCTCAAACCACACCTTCAGTGAGGTCGCACGACCGCTACACTCACCCAAACCGCACATCACCGCTACCAAAAGCTCTGCCTCTTCACATAGACCAAAAACCCACAAGAAATTGAGGATTTTGGTTCACGAATCAACCGGCCGAACACCACGCCCTGCTGCCACCCTCACCAACTTTGGTCGACCATCGCATGCACGCTTTCACCAAATTGAACCCACCACCACATTCACCATGCCACAGTGAATCTACTGAACCTACTGACTAGGCCCTAGGGCCATATTTTTTGTGCAAGCTTCTCCGTCGGCGCCATCGTCTTCTCCAATAACGACCTCCATCCTTCGACCGTCAAGCAACCCTGCTACCACTCCCAATCGATGCAGATTCAAGTCAAGAAAGGGGTTCAGGTCTTCAATTGCACGGCGCAATTATAGCAATGGCTCCAATTGATTGGAGTTTTCACAACAGCAAGCGAAGGAGGGGGCTCAGTGTTAGTCCCACATCGTGGGAAGATAAAAATTATTTTGATACTTATTGGTTTTTGCGTGATACCCGACTACCTTAGTCACGAGGGGTCGGGTCCCTCCTTATGAGCATTGCATGACCGATCTACTCGCCTATGCCCATGCGAGCTGGACTAGCCCCCCCTCTACACTAACCCAAACCGAACCTAAATCGGATTTGAGGAGAGAGAAAGGAGGGAATTTCAGAGAGAGTGAGGGGGGTTTTGCATTGTGGATTCTCGGGAAACATGCCAACACTTAGGCAAAATTTGAGGAGCTCTTCTAGGCTTATCACTTAAGTCATCTGATGGTTGTTCTCGACGTCTGATCTGAGAGGGAATTGGCTCTGACTTGGGAATTATGCTTATTGTTAGGAAAATTTGGTGGTTTCAACCACCATTTTTTCTCTTTTATTTTTACTTTGAGATAAAATTTTTGAGCATTAATTGATTATTCTATTTGTTATTGAATATTCATTGCATCATTATATTTTATCATTGTGATTGGCGGATTGAATTGTCATATTTGCTTCCTACGAACGACCTCAGAACTCACGATTTTTTGAGCTTTACAAATTTAAGTGTCATTATGCTTTTATCGTGTATACTAGGACGTATCTGTTTTCTAGAAACACAGTAGAAGTGCTACAACACCCCCATTAGTGTAGACCATTAAAGATCCTAGAAGCACTCCCTATATTCACACCAGCGACACCCCCAATCTCCTCACCAATCCTCTTTTTCCTCGAGGTAGATGTAGGCAGGGTGACCCACCATCGGCCATGCCATCCCAACTGGCCACCATGGCACAATCAAATTGTAGCCGTTGGCCTTCATCAAATGCCCTACACCAACCTCCTCTCCTCCTCTTCCCCATGTAGCCATGTAAATAGGGGAGGATAGAACCCATACATGTAAGAAGGAAAGAAAAAGAAACTTACCATCGTCCATGACATTGATGGTTCCCCAATCATTGTGCATCCTCTAGTAGATGTTCATTGGTTGCGTAGCCCTCCAACGACTTCCGAGGCACTACCGCTTGGTAGGCTACTTCCCTTCTTTCGCATTCTCCTGCTTATGTCGTCTCTCTGGTTTAGTCCCTTTCCCTCTCTCTCTCTCTCTCTCTCTCTCTCTCTCTAAGCCTCTCATCTCTCTCTCTCATGTACAAGGTAGGGAGGTGGTGGTAGAGGATTTAGTTGGGAAGGGGAAGGGATTTTTTTTGACATTGGATAGAGGGGTTACATGGGATTTTAAAGGGGCGGGGAGAAAGAGGGAATAAGAGAGAAGGGTAGATTAGGAAAGCTTTTTATTTTTACTTTTATTATTTATACAATGAGTGACTCTTGCAATTGGGGCAAGCGACATATGATTTCCACAAAACACATACTGTAGGATTTGTTAGGAGATGAGGAATATGAAAATTTTCATGGATTTTGAATCCAAGGTCATTTGCGTGGTGCGGTTGCCCACGTAGATACGTATTTCATGCATAACTTGTGCTACATAACTCAAATTTTCATGAAATCGAAATTGTTGAAAAGCCTACGAAAAAGGGAATCCAATAATACCAATTATAAAGTGTTTAGGCAATTTTGTTAAAAAAAGGGTTGACTAGGTTTAACCAAAATACATTTTTTTTTGTTTTTAGGCTTCACTAACCCAATTTGTGCCCTACAAGTGTTGATAGGTTCGACTTAACATGCTTAAGTCCAAAATGACTCTAGAATCTGGGTTCAAGGCTTTACAAATATAATAACCTTAAAGGGAGTTTCGCCTCTGAAACTCAAGCAAAGTTGTTGAAGAAGAACGTAAAATACTATCGAGTCCATAAAAACCTTAAAGAGAAACAAATTGGAGTGTTATGGACTTAATAATGAAAAGCTCTGGGTAATTCTCTTTCATTCCTGTAGGTGCCATCTGATATGGATTTGTCAACATCAGGTTCATCTCGAGAATAAGTGAGATCCCAAATCGATCAGGTCGACCAACACTCTCATAGCTCCCAATGCAAACCACATAGTCCCTATAGACTGTCTCGACAAGTAATTAACTAACCCGCTGGACTCTTAATAACTGAGGCTCTTCTAATAAGGCTAGTGGCTTTATAAGTTTTGAGGCAACTCAAAAGACATAAAAGAATGGAATGTGTCGAAATCAAATGAGGTAAACATAAACAACTTGTTAATAGTAACCATACTAATGTAAACACATTTACACTACTTAAATGTCTATTTATGAATGTTCTTAAGCATAGGATTGCATTTCATGATATAAATATTGCATAACATGCATCATCTTGCATTTAGAGTAGTTTGAATAAAATGGAGGTTAATTGTCTCCTTTTATGTGCTTGGACAGGGCCGACGATTGGAGTTCAACGACTCCAAGATCGCCCTAATCAGGCATCCGTAGCATTAGATAGTGACCCGGGAACCCTAGAAGATCAAGGGCCAGGATGGTGTAAATCCGCACTTCAGATGATAAATTCGACCACATGGATGAATTCAGATCGACGATCACAGCCCAACGACACAAAAATCGAGTCAATCCGACATCTGTGGCACCATCTACAACTTCCAGAAGATGGACGGCCAAGATAGCGCCATGTGGCGCCATCTCAGCTGCCCAAGCGGCCGCTTCATCTTGTGAAGGCCCCACGCCCGATCGCTCTCCGCCGTTGGATCTTAATCCAACGGCTGTGGGCGCTCGCTTTTAAAAGCGTCCGCTCGACCATCCGCGCCCCATAGCGCAGTGGTCGAGCGCGCTATCGCGAGCGCCGGGCGCAGGTTCGAGCCGTGGCGAGGAGTGGCAGGCGCGGGCGATTGGGCGCGAGTGGAGCATCAGATGGAGATCGGACGGCCACGCGCGCCCGATAGCGTCGACGCGCGATTGGACGCGCAACCGGACGCGCAATCAGACGTGCGAGCGAGCGCGCGATGCAGCGGGAGAAGGCGCGACTTAAGCCGTCCGATCTCGCGATCGGACGGCTGAGGATCGCTGGACGTGAGTGGACGTTGATGAGCGGGTAGCTGAGGAGGCATGCGTGGGCGCGGAAGCTACGCCCACGTTGGGGCTTTTGTGACGGATTTATCCGTCACTAAAGACCCCTTATTTATTGTTTTGAAGTTGTAATGTCCATTTTGCCTCCACTCCTTGCAACTATAAAAGGAGATCCCCTCCATACGAAATTCTCATCCCTTCTTTCTCTTCTCTACCCCTCCAAAGCTCAAAAGAAGCTTGTCCCACACCCGGGATGCTTCTTGCGAGATAAAGTCCAATTTTCGTTCCCCTTCGGAAGTGGATCCCGCGACGACGACAGCGTGCTGCTCCGTTCCTGTTCTTCTGCTTCGTCCTCCTTCGTCCTGCTTCATTCTCCTTCGTCCAGGCGTCGTCCCGTCCAGCTCGTCCTCCAAGCAATCGTCGAGGAGGATAATTTCTCTCTCCCATTCTTATTTACAGCTTTTCTAGTGTAGAATTTTCCTACTTTATAATGTAATTGATTTTCCGCTTTCTAGTGTAACTTTTATAAGCAATTGAAATATTGAATGCATGTTCTCTTTCTCTCTCTCTCTCTCTTTCTTTTAGTCTGATAGCTCCATTGTAATTATATCGCCTTGCTTATAAAAGAAATCCTAAAAAAATATAATTGCGAATATAGATTAACGTAGCCTCCCTGTGTTCGACCCGGAATTCTTTTCGGTATAAATTTTTATTTGTTGAACACGAATTCTTCGCTTTCGAACTACAACGACAGGTTTTCCAAAACCAAACACGTAAGCGTAGCGATTCACAAAACTGTTCAACATTTTGGCGCCGTTGCCGGGGAGGCAACGATTTTTGATCTTTTCTTCGCATTTCTTGCACTTTATTTGTTTTCTAACTAGCTTTCTCTTGTGTCTATTGTTTTGCAGAGACCTCCATCAAGGAATCAACAAGCGGTAAACTGGAGTAAAGTGCAGTTGAAGACAACTATAAGTGCTCCCACATTCTTTCCCCCTCCATAGATTTCATTCGCCACATTAAATCCAAATCCCAATTAACCTAGGTGTTTACATAAATCCTAGGAATAGTTTGGTTGTTTGGATTTTCACTCACATTCATTCCACCCTCATCCATAAAAAATAAAAATAAAAATAACAAAAAGATAATCTTGTGGGGTAATTTTCAACAAACACACAACACACACCCACATTCAAGGCACTTGGTCAACTTGATTTGTTTTCTACTCAACCGGGTTCTGCTGTGGAATCGGTACTCACAAAGCAACACATAACAGAGTAGAAATCATTCTAAGTTAATCATCTTTGAGTGCCTAACTTACTGGTGCATTTGTGGCCAGTTGTTTGAGTTGTTTAGGCCGCACCACTTTATTTTAAAACCAACTCATCAAGTAGCTCCTCCTTAGGGTTTTCAATCTTGGTATATTCCGGGCACTCCACTTTCTTTCTGATTTTAAAGGAAAACAATCTTCACCCGTGTTTTACAACTTGGTTTGCCTAGAAACTTGATTACAATTCACCTAATTTGAAACCCTAAAAGCTACTTAAGAAAGATTTGAATAGTAAAATTCACACATTATCAATAATCTTGCTTGAAAACCCTGGTTGTGCACGCACTTACACAAATTTCAATCAATCATTAAGGGCACAACCCATTGTAAGGGCCCATCACATTCCATAAGCACCACAATCCCAGGCTTTAATAAAATTGAGGAGACGTTGGCCTTAAGGTTTGATTCGCTCTTCAGGGCCTAGTCTGAGATTATTTTTGATTAACCTACTTGTACTGATTAATCTGATGTCTAGCTAGGGGAGCAGAGTCAAACAATCGCAGCTGGGGGATACACTAGGAACCGGAGGCGAAAGCCAAAGGAAGAACCTTCTCCCCAGTCCCTCCTTCTAACTGGTTGGATTAAACAGACATAAGTAGAGTAAATCACTTACAGTCTTAAGGCTGGTTTTGGGAGTCAGTAGATCCTTAGGCTACCCCACTTAAGGACAGCCTTGTTTTGTTGTGCTGTAGGGTCCCTATCCCCAATCCTTCTGACCTTCTCCTAGTTTATGCTGGGAAGACGATCATTGAATCCCCAATTGGAAAGACCGTTAGAACATTCTAGGAGGCGCAAGTTAGATTTTGGTCAATTTGATCTCATGGCCGAACAACAGCCTCCTCTGCTTGAAAATCCACATGAAGAATTTCGAAGGAAGCTGGAACAAATGCAGAGAATGCAGAGCGTCAGCCCTTGAAGGATTTTTATGATCCTTCGAATTACGGGGAACGTCCCGACGTCCAGATTCCAGCCGGTGACGTAGAAATCAAGCCCCAGGTGTTAAGCCTGATTAAACATTATCATGGGCTTGGCTCCAAAGATCCGTTTCAGCACTTGGAAGATTTGACCACTTTGGTCCAGACCACCAAGGCTCAAAATGTTAACGAGGAGCAAATGATCATGAGGCTCTTCCCCCACTCTCTTAGGGATAAAGCCGTGCATTGGTATAGGACAATAGGAAGACCAATTACAACTTGGAATGAGTTGAAATCGGCCATTCTGAAGAAATTCTTCCCAGTCGGTTGTACCAATGCTTTGAGACGGGCAATCACTACCTTTACCCAGCAGCCGGGGGAGCAGTTTCATGTGGCCTGGGAGCGATTCCAGGACTTATTGCGGAGGTGTCCACACCACGAGGTGACGAAATGGCAACTCGTGCAGATCTTCTATCATGGGTTGAATGAGCAACTCAGAAACCATGTGGATGCTTCTTGCGGAGGCAATTTCCTCAATAAAGATGCAGATAGTGCACATGATTTATTTGAGGAAATGAGTGAGAATTCAATTAATCATGCCTCCATGGATACTTTTAACCGGTCCCAGCAACCCAGATCAAATGTCAATGAAGTCCATGACTCTCATTCATTTGATATGGAATTGATTTGTAATAAACTTGATAAGGTGGACTTGGTTGCTAAAAGAATGGAAGAGTGGATGGCTGGCAATTCTATGAACAACTCTCAATCCACTCAATCCCAAAATTCGGGATTCCATTCCTCACGAGCTCCTTCTGGACGGGAGTTCGTGAATCAACTCGATGCGACTCAATCTATGAGTCAGCATTTCTCGGAACCCCATGGGTTCCCAACTGGGGCCTTTGATCCCAGTTTTTCTGATCCTTCCCTTTCTTTCTCTCCATCCTCACCCTATGAGGATGTCTGTGCTGTGCAAGAGAATGTTAGATCCAACCCCTACTCGAATGCCTATAATCCAGGTTGAAGAAACCACCCTAACTTCTCTTGGAAAAATCCGGGGCAACAGACCCAATTCCGACTCAGCAACTATGCTCCGCAACGTCCAATGGGTCAAGGTCAAGTATATACTAAGTTGCCTCCGAATCAGGTCAATTAGCCAGCTTGGAATGCCCGTCAACCCGCAGGGCAGGCTGATTTGAACCGTCAAATGGTAGAGATGCAAAGATCTATACTCCAGCTTATGCAGCAAATGAAAAACTCGCTGGACAACTTGCAATCCGGGCTCATTGCTAACTCTCGTCAACCCGGATCTCTACCATCCCAATCCGTACCCAACCCGCGAAACATTATTAATTCGGGCAATCAAGCCCAAGGGTACGGAAATCAGAGGGACCCGCACGCACATGCTCAGGTGGTTGAGCAGGGTTCCTCATCTTCTTCTGCTAATCAACAATTCATGGTCAATCAAGCCCCTCCAATCTTTCCTAACCCTCCCCAAGACCCAAATTCTTACGCTTCTGCAAATTCTGTCACTTTGAGGAGTCGTAAGAAAACTCAGGATCCACAACCACACTATTCTGATCTTTTGAATCCTGAAGAATCTGAGGAGAGAAAGGAGAAATCAAGGCTCAGGAACCTGATTCCAAAGATCTGACTCATGTTCCTTTTCCTGAAGCCTTAGCCAAAGCAAAGAAGAAGTCTGTTGATAGCAATGAGGAGCTTCTGAATTTATTTAAGAATGTTGAGATCAATATTCCGCTCCTTGATGCTATCAAGCACATACCGGCTTACGTAAAATTTTTAAAGGAATTATGTACACAAAAGCGTAAGTCGAGAGAATCTGTTCTGAGGAAGGTGGTACTCTCCGAGCAGGCTAGCTTTGTTATCCTGCACTACCTCCCTTAGAAAAAGAGAGATTCTGGTGCTCCTTTGATTTCTTGCGTTATCAGAGATTACACATTTGATAGAGCACTTTTGGATCTCGATGCATCCATCAACCTAATTCCTACTTCTCTCTACGAGAAGTTTGGGTTAGGTGAACTTCGGCCAACTTCAGTAACGCTACAGTTAGCGGACCGTTCAGTCACAAACCCGCGAGGCATTATTGAAGATGTTATAGTTAAGGTCAAGGATTTCTATTTTCCTGTAGATTTCCTTGTCCTTGACATGGATGTACCAGATAATCTGAGGAACACGCCCATCATTCTGGGGCATCCGTTCCTGGCTACCACAAAGGCCAACATTAATTGTGAAGGCGATAGCATGGAAATTGCCTTTGGGGACCAACGAATGAAATTGGATATTTTTAAGGCGATCAACAAATTTGAGGATTGTGGATTTATTGAGGAACTTGATGAGGATTATGTTAATATTGAAACTTGTTTGACAGTTTCTTCAATTGAAAGTTCCTCTTTGGTTTATGAATTTGACCCGCAACCCTCTGACCTGACATCTTCGGAAGAGGTTGCTGATTTTGTTCACTCAAAACCTCTTCCTCTTATTGAATCTTCAGCATCTACCCTACCATCAATCATTACCCCACCTCAGCTTGAATTGAAACCATTGCCTGAGAATTTAAAATATCAATTCTTAGGACCACAGAATACGCTCCCTATGATTATTAGTGCTAAACTGACAAAGGAGCAAGAGATTAAATTGATTAAGGTCCTAAAGGAACATAAGGAGGCAATTGGTTGGACCATTCATGACCTCAGGGGGATCGAGCCATCTTACTGTAAACATAGAATATTTTTGGAAAATGGATCCCGCCCTTCTCGCCGATGCAGAGGAGATTGAATCCAAATATGTGAGAAGTGGTCAAAAAGGAAATCATCAAGTGGCTCGATGCACGAATTATTTATCCAATCTCTGACAGTCCCCGGGTAAGTCCCGTTCAGATTGTTCCAAAGAAAGCCGGGATTACTGTTGTGACTAATGAGAAAGGTGAATCTGTTACAACTCGTTCAGCTTCTTTTTGGAGAGTTTGTATTGATTTCAGGAAGCTGAACACAGCCACTAAAAAGGATCGTTTTCCCTTGCCCTTCATTGATCAAATCTTGGAAAAATTAGCTGGGCAGAAGTACTTCTATTTTCTTGATGGCTATTCGGGATACAACCAAGTTCCTATCCATCCCGAGGATCAGGAAAAAACTACTTTCACCTGTCCCTACGGAACCTTTGCTTTTCGTAGGATGTCTTTTAGGTTATGCAATGCACCTGTGACTTTTCAAAGGTGTATGCTAGCCATATTTTCCGACATGGTGGGAGAGTTTATGGAAGTCTTCATTGATGATTTCTCTGTTTTCGGAGAATCATTTGACTCTTGTTTGGCTAATTTGGAAATGATTCTTAAGCAATGTATCAAGACACGACTGGTCCTTAGTTGGGAAAAGAGTCATTTCATGACCCAAGAAGGCATCGTTTTGGGTCATGTAATCTCTGAACGGGGAATTGAAGTAGATAAAGCTAAGGTTGATGCTATCGCTAAACTTCCTCCTCCCACATCTGTTAAACAAATCAGATCATTTCTTGGCCATGTGGGATTTTATCGAAGATTCATCAAGGATTTCTCGAAGGTTGCTCGTCCTTTGAGCAATCTTCTTACCAAAGAAACGCCGTTTGTTTTTGACGAATCATGCCGAAAGGCATTTGATTTTCTGAAAACGGCAGTCACCTGTGCTCCAATTTTGCAACCACCAATATGGACAGCCCCATTTGAGATCATGACCGATGCCTCTGATTACGCAGTCAGGGCTGTCTTGGGTCAGAAAATTGACCGAAAGCCCTTTGTCATTTACTACGCTATTAAAACTCTGGATGAAGCCTAGAGGAATTACACTGTTACTGAAAAGGAATTACTAGTTGTAGTATTATACCGACCACTCGGCTTTGAGACATCTCTTAGCTAAAAAGGATGCTAAACCCCGGCTTATTGGTTGGATTCTTCTTCTTCAAGAATTTGATCTTGAAATCAAGGATAAAGCCGGGGTGCAAAATGTGGTAGCGGATCATTTGTCGAGACTCCTAGGTGATTCTTCTTGTCCGGACATTCCGATTGCTGACACTTTTCCGGACGAAACCATTCTTACAGTTTTAGGTGTCCACTCCCCATGGTTTGCTGATATTGTTAACTATTTGGCCATTGGTCAAATCCCCCAGGATTGGACCAAGCAACAACGAGATGGACTCAAATCTGAGGCCAAATACTACTTTTGGGAGGACCCTGAACTGTATCGCATCGGCTCTGATCAGATTATTCGCCGATGCATACCGGAGAATGAATTCAATAGTATACTCGAGTTCTGCCATGCATCTGGGTGTGGTGGACATTTCTCCGGGAGAAAGACGGCTGCAAAAATCTTGCAATCTGGCTTCTATTGGCCGTCTTTATTCAAGGATGCCCAGGACTTCTCAAGGTCATGTTTTCGATGTCAGTCACTCGGGAACATAACTAAGAGAGACATGATGCCCCTAAACCCTATTCTTCCTATAGAAATTTTCGATGTTTGGGGCATCGATTTCATGGGACCCTTTATCCCTTCATTTGGACATCAGTACATTCTTGTTGCTGTTGATTATGTATCCAAATGGATTGAGGCAATTCCCACCTAAACCAATGACCACAAGGTGGTCATAAATTTTGTCAAGAAAAATATCATTAGTAGGTTCGGGATTCCGAGGGCTATCATCAGTGATGGTGGCACTCATTTTACTAATGCTCAATTTCGGAATTTATTGGCCAAATACGGGGTTAATCATCGAATTTCCACACCTTACCATCCCCAAATGAATGGACAAGCCGAGATCTCCAATCGAGAGATCAAGAACATTCTGCAAAAAACGGTTAGGCCTGATCGCAAGGATTGGACTCAAAAGCTTGAGGACGCTCTTTGGGCCTACCGTACGGCGTATAAAATGCCTATCGGCATGTCTCCATTCCGTTTGGTGTATGGAAAGACGTGCCATCTACCCGAAGAGATTGAACACAGGGCATTCTGGGCAATCAAACAATGCAATTTAGATCTGAATCTAGCTGGAAAGACCAGGAAACTCCAACTATCTGAGTTGGAGGAGCTTAGAAATGATGCTTATGAGAATGCCAAGATCTACAAGGTTCGGACCAAAGCTCTACATGATCAATTGATTTCCCGCAAGAGCTTTGAGCCAAACCAGAAGGTCTGGTTATTTGATTCTAAACTTAAGCTCTTTCCTGGTAAACTTAGATCTAAATGGAATGGCCCATTCATAATTGATCAGATTTTTCCTAATGGTGCCGTTCAGATTTCTGACCCAAAGACGGGTAACACCTTTAAAGCCAACGGTCAACGTTTGAAGCCTGTTGTTGACCGTAATCTTCCAGAACCCGTCTCAGACTCTGTTGCTCTAGCCATTCTGTGACTTCTTTGGCTGGACTTCGCCTAGCTGAAGGGATTAAACTCAGCAGTTTTACATATGACACAAGGCTAATTCGAGCTTCATATCCAGGTGACATCTTTCATATTCTATCCTTTCTTTCATGTCTTTTTTTCAGTGAGGACATTGCATCAGCTAGGCATGGGGGGGTGGATTCATTCCTGAATTATTTGGTTGCTTTATGAAATCCATATAAATTGTCTCTCTTCTTATTTTAAAAAAAAAATTAAATTAGGAAGGATTAGTTGGACATTAGGACTTTTCAATCCTAAGAAATTTTACATTAGGATCTGAACACAAAGACCCCTTAAGTCTTTGGACTTAATTAGCCTGTGTATCCACTAAAATATGGATTTATTTTTGAGTCCTCTCCATCCTAATTCTATTATAATTGGAATAAATAAGTTTGGGTGATAAGTACACGACTTATCAACCCGCCCTCTGATTTGAGGGAATTTTGAGTTTTAAGCATCTACACACTTTCTTTGCACTGACTCATTGTTCGACGATTCTAACGGAAATTGGGTAGCTAATGAACCTTCTAGGATGATATGGCTAGCAAGTTATCGTGGGTAACAGCCCATAGGTAGGTTGTCCAGAGCCCAGTCACTGGACCTTTCTTAGTTTGCTGCTTTTAGGTAAATCTTAGACTAGGGAAGCTACCTAGTTAAAAATAAAAAAAAATCAAAAAGAAAAGGAGAAAAGAACAAAAAGAAATAAGCCACACTTCGCCGCACGAGTATGGCTGGCAAGTTGTCGGTGGTAACAGCTCATCGATCGGTTGTCCAAAACCCAACTCAGTAAATGCACTAAAAAATTCACAAAACACTTAGAAAGAAGCGGAGAAGTAGAATAAACCGGGGAGATATACACTGGATTCACCCTTGTGTTGACCCCGTAAAAAAAAAAAAAAGTAGGAAGAAAGCTACCGGTTGTAAAGACACTTTTAGGTAGAATTCTGGTTAGGTCACCTAGAGGCGTAGAAATCCGAAGTCCGTTCTAACTGCAGGTCAACGAGTCCATCACAATCACAATAAGATGCTTAAAGCTTAGGGTTCTCATCAAATCTTGGGTGAGTTGAATGACCATTGAAAGCCACTCTTAAACCCGAAAATTTGAAAATCCAAAAAAAAATTATAAAAGAGAAAAAGAGAAGAAGAAAATTTTCTTTTAATAAGGCGAGGGCTTGAGGCGATCTGCATTTTGGCTGATACCCGGGCACTGTTGTGTCTTTGAAAGTTCAGTTCCTAAGTAGACAATTTCTTAATGATTGAAAAATAACTCAAGTCCAAATAATCTAACCTAATTCTTTTATAAATATCATATAGTTTTTGCTAGGGCTAGCAAAAGATAGGCATGGGGGTATAATGTAAACACATTTACACCACCTAAAATGTCTATTTATGCATGTTCTTAAGCATAGGATTGCATTTCATGATATAAATATTGCATAACATGCATCATCTTGCATTTAGAGTAGTTTGAATAAAATGGAGGTTAATTGTCTCCTTTTATGTGCTTGGACAGGGCAAATATTTTATCAGGCGACGATTGGAGTTCAACGACTCCAAGATCGCCCTAATCAGGCATCCGTAGCATCAAATAGTGACTCGGGAACCCTAGAAGATCAAGGGCCAGGATGGTGTAAATCCGCACTTCAGATGATAAATCCGACCGCATGGATGAATTCGGATCGACGATCGCAGCCCAACGACACAAAAATCAAGTCAATCCAACATCTATGGCACCATCTACAACTTCCAGAAGATGGATGGCCAAGATAGTGCCACGTGGCGCCATCTCAGCCGCCCAAGCGACCGCTTCATCTTGTGAAGGCCCCGCACCCGATCGATCTCCACCGTTGGATCTTAATCCAACGGCTGTGGGCGCTCGCTTTTAAAAGCGTCCGCTCGACCATCTGCGCCCCATAGCGCAGTGGTCGAGCGCGCTATCGCGAGTGCCTGGCGCGGGTTCGAGCCGTGGCGAGGAGCGGCATGCGCGGGCGATTGGGCGCGGGTGGCACGTCAGATGGAGATTGGATGCCCGCACGCGCCCGATAGCGTCGACGCGCGATTGGACGCGCAATCGGATGCGCAATCAGACGCGCGGGCGAGCGCGCGATGCAGCGGGAGAAGGAGCAACTTAAGCCGTCTGATCTCGCGATCGGACGGCTGAGGATCGCTGGACGTGCGTGGACGTTGATGAGCGGGCAGCCGAGGAGGCACGCGTGGGCGAGGAAGCTACGCCCACGTTGGGGCTTTAGTGACGGATTTATCCGTCACTAAAGACCCCTTATCTATTGTTTTGAAGTTGTAATGTCCATTTTGCCCCCACTCCTTGCAACTATAAAAGGAGACCCCCTCCATATGAAATTCTCATCCCTTCTTTCTCCTCTCTACCCCTCCAAAGCTCAAAAGAAGCTTGTCCCACACCCGGGATGCTTCTTGCGAGATAAAGTCCAATTTTCGTTCCCCTTCGGAAGTGGATCCCGTGACGACGACAGCGTGCTGCTCCGTTCCCGTTCTTCTGCTTCGTCCTCCTTCATCTTGCTTCGTTTTCCTTCGTCTAGGCATCGTCCCGTCCGGCTCGTCCTTCAAGCAATCATCGAGGAGGATAATTTCTCTCTCCCATTCTTATTTACAGCTTTTCTAGTGTAGAATTTTCCTACTTTATAGTGTAATTGATTTTCTGCTTTCTAGTGTAACTTTAATAAACAATTGAAATATTGAATGCATATTCTCTTTCTCTCTCTCTCTCTCTTTTAGTCTGATAGCGTCTCCCTCCCATGCAAACCGCCACTCCCACCATTACGCTAGGTCTTCCTTTGAGTCACGAGGAGCTCGGTGCAGACGCTTCCCAGCCGTTGGATCTTGATCCAACAGCTAGGATTCAAGGGCGCGGATGATGAAGGGAGTGGCCAGTGGCTGCTGGCCGGTGTTGGGCACCTGGATGGTGCAACATGGCACCATCTGGGCCGTCCGTCTTCTTCTTCTTGTAGAGGGTGCCACGATGCTCAGATTTTGATGATTCTCGCAATGCCAAACTGTAATTGATGCTCCGGATCCATCCTGTACAGTCGAATTTTCCATCCGAAACCCGTATGGATGTCGCATTGCCCCCTTGCCGCTGATCTTCCTCGGGCTTCATGTGATGCTACGGGACTCCGATCTAGACGATTTCAGAGGCGTTAGACTCCGATCGTCGTCTTGATCAGATTCATATGGTCTGATCATCCATCTGAGGCCCTGAAATAAATCTTATTCTCTCCTGACCATAAAAAGGACCTAATTAACCCAAAATATATAGAGCTACTCTAAATGCAGAATGATGCATGCTATGCAATATTTATAACATGATATATAATGCTAAGCCTTGGAACTATCACAAATAAGCATTTTACGATAAATTTACACGTGTTTATCAATGGACAATTTGAATAGGCTAAACATCTTGTGTGCCTTAATCAAGTGGTGCAACAGGCCAATTGCTTGAGCTGTTTGGACCGCACTACCTAAGAGAAAAGCGATCCATCAAGTAGCTTGCCACTTAGGGTTGTTCTTTAGGGCTTAACTAGGCACCCCACATTTTTTTTTTTATTTCTAAGGGAACATATCATCACCAGTGCTTTCAAAACTTGGAGTGTTCTACTAAACCTAATTGAACGAACTTAAATATTAAACCCTAAAAGCTACTAAACAAGGTTAAACCCTAAAAGGCACATCATCAAATAACCTTGTTTGCAAACCCTGGTTATGCACGCACATATATTTTAACTAATCATTGAGGGTGCAACCCATAAAGGGCCCACCACATTCCAAGAGCACAATCATCCCAAGTCTAATTAAAACTAAGTAGACATTGGCCTTAAGGATTGATTCGCTCTTCGAGGCTCATACTGAGATTTTTTTATTAATCTGATTCTGCTGGTCCATCTGATGTCTAACTAGGGGAGTAGTGTCAAACGATCGTGGCTGGGGGGTACACTAGGAACCGGAGGTGCAAGCCAATGGAAGAACCTTCTCCCCAGGCCCTCCACCTAACTGGTTGGATTGACTGGATAGAAGTAGACCAAATCCTTTATAATCTCAAGACGGGTCCTGCGAGCCTGTAGGTCTTTAGGCTAACCCACCTAAGGACAGGGTTGATTACTTGTATTGCAGGACTCCTTTCTTTCTTCTGATTTTTCCCTCCTATTCTACCATGTACCCTTCCACATCCTATACACATTTCACACCCTATCCTCCTACCACCACTTATCCTCAAAATGATTACTATCCCGACTTGACTTGTGATTACCCATTCACTAACCGGGATAACTTTGATTGGGGATATGAATTCGGATCTCAGTGTCCAGGGCCTAACCTTGGACAACAAGATTATGATTACTATCCTTCCCGAAGCTACAATGATTATAGATCTCCATCATTTGATTACCAAACTAACCCGATCTACAATCAGGAAGGATATAATGATTATAACACCTACCCTCCCCAGTATTCCATTGAAAATAGGTCACCATCATTCTTTGAACAACCTGAAATAACCTACTATCAGGAAGGGACCCGAGAACCTCGACATCTTGACTCCCCTAGATTTAACCCAAACCCATCCAAACCTGAATCAAACCAGTCAATTTAGGTGAACCAAGTCCAAGATAGGGTGTTGGCTAACTTGAGGAACACAATCCAATCTTTAGAAGCTCAGCTAACACCATACATTGAAGCATTAGAGCCTGTGATAAAAACAATTAATGAGCTTAATAGCTCTTTATTGGATTTGCTCCAAAGTGTTAGGGATAGGGACCAGGGTGAGTTTCTACTTGGGAAGTTGTCAAGGCTGAGGATGAAATTTATGGCTACCCTAGTCAAATCTTGGGATGATTCTCAAGATGAAACCTCTTCAGGAGAGCTAATGTCTAAACCCACTCAGGTGCCTGTCGGGGGGATACATTTTCTGAGACCAGGGATGAATAGGTTGGGCCAAAGCAACCCTTTCAAGATAAACCGATTGATTCACCCAAGATCCCCAAGCCAGAAAACGAAGAAAAATATGTCTCCTTAGACCATGAAATGACATATGCTTTTGAGACATATATAAATGAGGATTAAGAATTCTGACTCTGAGAGTGAAGAATCTTTAGGTGAAGTCTCACTTGAGCTTAAGGAAGAGGATTTTAGTGAGACAAACGGGCTTGAGGAGCATGACGAACGTTTTGATAGTCCAATTATTGAAGATTATAATCATGTTGGGGCTAACTTGAACGATCCGAATCTTGATGATTCAATCAATAGCCCCACTACTCAACCACACCCTAAAGAGCTGAATTATCATACTTTTGAAATCATTGTACCCAAGTCAATCCTGATTCAGCTACAATTGTTGGACTTAGGTACTTTAGATGGGGTGTACAACAATTTGGAGGTCCCGGAAATATTGATTTTAGAGGATAGGAAGTTGGAAATAAAAATCTAGGAAGCTATTTCTGAGGGAACTATGTTTTTGGATCTAAGGATTCCTATTGACCTGAAACCACCTACTTTCTACCAAGACCCTTATAATATCTTTCATGTACAACCCAAGTTCGGAATAACTGACTATTTTTCTAAGCTGAACGTTAAGTGGACATCTGAACCTAGTGAACCATATCTACCTTTTGTCCAACACTTTAGTCTTGGGTTGCACACCACCAAACCACAGGCCCGGCCTTGAAAGCACGATAATCTTCAGTTCTGGGTGATTTTCATCCAGAACCTTAGAACCACTCGATCCTGGGGCATGAATCTACACCACAACTTGGTCCACATCTATGGACATCTTCTATTAGCGAGTCTGAGGATTAATATTCTTATTCTGATTCTAACTTGCACTTGTGAATTCTTGACCTCTTCTTTGTTTGTATTTTATGCCTGGCTGGAGGCATTAAATTTAGCACGTGTTTAAATTCTTCGTTCTCTGTGGAGTTGACCGGATTTTCACGATATTCAGGTGATATTCTGTTATTCTTCCCATTTCATGTCTTTATTTTTACAATGAAGACATTGCATCATTTAGGCATGGGGGGGTGGATACTTAATCCTGAAATGATTTCATTAGCTCTATAGAATTTATTTTATTTTCTTTGGAAAAAAAATGAAAATTCAAAAAGATAAAATAAAAAAATAGAATTAAGAGAAGAGACCTTACGCATTTGGAAGTTATTAACTTTAGGAAACAATACTTTACGACCTAAATACTTAGACTCTTCAGGTCTTCGGGCTTAATTAGCCTGGTTGTCCACTCGAATGTGGACTTAGTTTTGAATCCTCGCCAATTCAATTTCATCTTTAATCTAGTAAATAAATTGGGAGGATAAGTACATGACTTATCAACCCGCCCTCTGATTTGAGAGGATTTTAAGTCTAAGCATCTACACATTATTTCCATTGACTCACTTTCCAACGATTTTTACGGAAATTTGGTAGCTAATGAACTATATAGGGTGATATGGCTGGCAAGTTGTCATAGGTAACAGCCCATTGGCCGGTTGTCCATAGCCTAGCCACAATACCATTTTCTTTATACTGCCTTTAGGTAAATCCTAAATCATGGAAGCCACCTACTTAGAAAAAAAGAGAAAAAGAAACACCCAAAAAGAAAAAGGAAAAAAAAGAAAAAGGAGAAAATAAAAAAATAATAATAAAGCCACACTTCACCTCACGAGTCTGGCTGGCAAGTGGTTGTGGGTAACAGCTCATTGGCCGGTTGTCCAGAACCTAACTCACAAAAATCCACAATAATTCCCAAAACACTTGGCCTCGTTTGTCGAGGGATTTAACCCAAGTTAAGAGTTATCCCAAGTTTTTCCAATCATTTCAACACAAACATCATCTCAATATATTAATCATTCCCCACTCCCACTTTTACTATTAAAAAAGCATTCACTATATCCTCCACTCTCACTTTTAATAATAAACAAATACCTACTAAAATTCTCTACTCCCACTTAGACTATTAAATAAATATCCATTAATATCACATCAATACACCAATCATTTTAACCCTATCCTTATTCCATCACCCAAACAAACACCATTTTCACTTATTCCATTTTAACCCCCCTTAACCCCACTGCCAAACATACCCTTAGGGAAGAAACAGGGAAGTAGAATAAACCGATGAGATATACACTAAGTTCGTCCTTATGTTGACCCCATAAATAAAAGAAGTGGGGAGAAAACTACTAATCGAAAAGATAAACTTTTAAGTAAGGTCACCTAGGGTCTTAGAAACCCGAAGTCCATTTTAATGGTTGCCTGGTGAGTCTTTCACTCATTTCACCAGATGCTTAGTAGTTAGAATCATTTTCGAGTCTTGGGCGGGTCGGGTAACCGTAAAAAGTTATCCTGAAACACCGAAACTACAAAAGTCAAAAAAATTAGAAAAAAAGAAAAGCAAAAAAATGTATCTCCCTTTTTCAAATAAGGCGAGGACTTGGGCGATCTATATTCCGGTAAATACTCAGGTACTATTAAGTCTTCATAGTTTAGGACCCTTAGTAGAAATTTTCTATTGTTAATAAATGACTTAGGCCTAAGCAATCAAATCCTAGTTCTGATTTTATACATAGCATGTAGTTTGATTTTGCTAAGGACTAGAAAAAGATAGGCATGGGGATAAGATGTAGACACATCTATTTAGGACAAAATGCCTATTCATATATGTTTCTAAGTTTAGATTTGCATTTCATGTTATAAATATTACATAGCATGCATCATTTTGCATTTAAAGTAGATGTATATAATTTAGGTTAATCGCATCCTTTTTGTTGTCAAGAGAGAAGGATATTTATTTCAGAGCCACAAATGGACGATCTGACTACATGGATCTGATGAAGACGATCGGAGTCTAACTCCTCCAAAATCTTCTAGATCGGAATCTCGTAGCATCATATGTGTTGGTGCTAGAGCACCACGATCGTTTGTTTTGATGATAACAAAACACGTGTCATTTAACATTTGCAATTGAAGTCTTTGATTTCAGGTCAATTGCAAATGGAGACGTGATTAGATGGAGTTCGAGCTCGCATCCAGGATGGATTGGAGGAGCTTGATGGAGAACAGAGGAGATTCGCGAGGAGCGATAGATTGAAGATGGAAGGACAAGAAGAATAGGATAGAATTCTGTTTATTTCTCTCATGTACTTTTATCTTCATTTCCTTGCTCCTTTTGTTCCTTAGAACATCATGTTAAATAGCCTCAAAGTACCCTAACAGTAGTCCTAGGAACACCCGCACAACCCTAGGACACTTAGGTTTTCTGTGGAGAACTTATAAAATCAATATAGGGTTCAAACAGCTGTTCCAGACGTCTAATTCCAAAATCAGACATCTGATAATATGTTTTAAGACGTCTGACTGTTGATTCAGACATCTGATAACAATTAGGCTGGAATTAGGTAGTTCTGTATGATGAAATCAGACGTCCAGACCTTAGTCCAGACGTCTTAGAAGACGTCTAATGATCTTGCCAGACATCCAATTAGTGGACCGTTGGCTGGCTCAGCAAACACTGAAGGATATGACCGTTAGAGCCTTATCAGTCATTCTTAAGCCTTTCCAGACGTCTAATATATGACCATTTTGCCTCAACTGACCCAAAATCTCTTCTCAGAGATTTTCTAGCCGTTGCAACTCTTGGAAATCCATTCCTGCAGAAAAAGTAGGTTTCCAGATGTCCAGACATAGTGCCAGACGTCCTGTATGTCGTCTGATGGACTTGCACTAGAACCCTGTTTAGATCTGATTCAAGTCAGGAAGAAACCCGCCTAAAATCAGACGTCTGAACTTATTTTCAGACGTCTTAAACTGGTCTTCCAGACGTCTGATGCCAGGATCAGACATCTGACTACCCTGTCAGTGCAATCATTGTTCCTGATTTCGGGCTGATTCTCTTGGGCTTTGCACCCAACGGCTATGGAAGCTTCCCTTAGCCTTCCAAAGCCTTCCTAAGGCCACTATAAATAGAGAGGAACCTCTTGCAGACAAACATACACCTAGATAAACAAGACACACCTAGTAATACACTTCCACACTCTTTTGTGCCCAACAAAAGCTCTTGCTCTCCAAGCTCAAGTTCTACATCTTGAGAGCATCAAGCCTTTGCGCACCCGCTCTCCCACCATAGTTCACGAGAGCGACGTTGCGCCGTCACGTGGCTCACGCACCCGCGTCATCAATTCGACGCACTCCTTGCAAGGGGGAGTTTCCTAATTCCTATAGAAGCTAGGTTTAAATCTTTGTTGGCTCTATAGGACTATATTTGTTATTTTACTTTGTTATTTGGTTGGGTATTCGCTTTGCAAATTCCCGTCTCCTTCGTGGGACAAAATCCTTCTCGTGAAGAGAACGGGTTGAGGAACGCTACCCTCGCACTTGTAGCATGGTTGTAATTGAGGTTAAATCATCCTCGTTTAAGTGATTTGTTTAGTGGATTTGATCAACTTGGTTGATCAAAAAATCCTAACTCGAGAGGGTTAGGTAGTGGTTTTCACCCGGTTTGGGTTTCCACCTAAAAATAATTATGTACCTTGTGCGATTGAATTTTGTGAAATTATTTTATATTTTATTTCCGTAATTTATTACGTCACCCCCTCCTAGTAAGGATTCTACAATATGAAGTTCGAGGAAGATCAACGGCTAGGGGGCAATGCGACATCCTCACGAGCTTCGGATGAAACATTCGACCATACGGATGGATCCGGAGCGACGATCGTAATCCAGCAATGCAGAAATCAAATCGATCTGAGCACCACGGCACCTTCTGCAACAGAAAGATGGATAGCCCAGATGGCACTACGTGGTGCCATCCAGGCCACCCAACACCAGCCAACAGTCCCAACACCGGCTCCTCTTCATTCGCATCACCAATTCTCAGCTGTTGGATCTTAACCCAACAGTTGAGAGCTCTCCACCGCAGGCCTTCAGACATCCGCGCAACCATTCGACGACCTGGCCATTGGTTAGGGCGTTGGACTCCAAGGGAGGGGCACGGGTTTGAATGCCCACCCCCCCCCCAAATTAAGGGCGCTCAACACTGCCGTCGCATGCAGAAGTGCGACAGCTTAGCATCGCAATAGCGTGCGGGCGCGCAAGGAAGCATGCACAGCGCAGCGCCAGTGCGTGAGCGTTCGTGCGCAACAAGAAGTGCGTGATGCGCGTGCTAGCAGGAGCGAGGGCGGATATTCAGCGACAATTGGGCGGGCCTTTAGTGACGCTTGCAACTATCACTTATGGCCTGTTCAATGCGCGCGCCAGCAGAAGAATTTAAGGGCACGAATCTTCTGCAACAGCTTGGGTGGCTCTTTAGTGATGCTTATAGCTGTCACTGCAGCCCTTTACATGAATTTCTTCTTCTTGCTCCACTATAAGAGGACCTACCCACCTCCATTCCAAACAATCTTTTCCTTTCTTCCTCTCACCACCTCCAAGGCTCCAGAGAGAGCTTGTCCCAAGCCAAGGATGCTCCTCTAGAGTAGAACCAAACATTTTCCCGCCTCTCATCCCTATTTGTGGAGCATCCCATAGTTGTCTTCTCACCACCCTTCAGGAAAGAAGATTCCCACCACGATGCCGTCCTGCCCCACCCTCCATCCACCGACTCCATCCTCGTTCGTCCCGCTCTTCACCACCTTCCTCTAGGCGACGTCAGAGCGAATCATCCTCCAAGCGACCGTCGAGGGGGATTCTCACCTCTTTCTATCTATTCACTTTCGTAGTGTAGTTTTTCCGCTTTCGCAGTTGTAACAAATACTTGTTCATAAATAGATAATTGTTTCTCTCTTTCTCTCTCTTTCTCCCTCTCTCTCTTATATTTTTGCAAGTAGATAAAGTTTTCATTGACCTAATCTCTTGCTTGATAAAAATACAAAAAAATTAGAAATGATAAAAATGACAAAAACAAATAAAAGTGAAACGTAGATTTTTCAAACCAAACGTTTGCCTCCCCGTGTTTGACCTGAGACTCACTTTTCAAGTTTCGATTATAAATAATATATGATCGACGGATTTTCTCACGAATTGAACTACAACGATGGGTTTTCCAAAATTCGAATCCTTATGCTAGAATTTCCACCGAATCATCCCTAATCCAGATGCTGGTTAAGTTGGGCTGGATAAGCAAGGGGAGAGTGTCCCGAAGGTTGCTAATTATGCCAAACCCCTGCTTGCTTTGACAATCATGCCCCCAAACTTAGCACCTTCTGGTGAAAGCAGATGTCACAAATTCGCACCACAGTATAAGAAATACCCTGAAATGGACTGATGAGTCCTAGGGCCAACGTCTACTTGATTTTAGATTAGGCATGGGATAGCAGTGCATTTGGAAGGTGATGGACTCTTAAGCTGGGTTGTGCCCTTAATGACTGGTTAAGATGTGTGAGTGAGTGCACAACCAAGGTTTCCAAGCAAGATTATTTGGATGAGTGGATTTTAGAATTCAAATCTTTCTTAAATAGCTTTTAGGGTTTAAATTAAAGTAAATTCAATCAAGTTCAGGAGGCACACTAGGATTCGCAAACACTTGTGAAGATATTTTCCTTTGAAATCAAAATGAAGTGGAGTGCCTGGTACTGACCGTAAATGTTAACCCTAATGAGTAAGCTACTTGATGAGTTGTTTTTAGATGAGTGGTGCGGTCCAAACAACTCAAGCAATTAGCCTGATACACCACTGAATTAGTCACACAAGTGATTACCTAATCTGATTTTTACTCGATTATATGTTGATGAGTGTACCGGTTCCAAAGATCAGGTTACTGGTTGAGTATGAAGAATCAGAAGAGATTATATACCACTGTGGGATTTTTTTTATATATTTTTTTATTTATGGAGGGTGAAGTCATTGGAGGTGGCAATCAAAACAACCAAACTAATCCTAGGGTTTATGAGTGCACCTAGGTTAATTAGGGCTTGAATTAGGGTGATAAAATAAAATCTATAGAGGGGGAAAGAATGAGGGAGCACTTACAATTGTTTTCAACTGTACTTTAATCCTTTCTACCGCTTAAAGATTCCTTGTTGGGGTACCTGCAAGACAATAGAGAAGAAATAAAAGACAAAGAGCAAATAAGGGCGACGAGTGTAGAAAAATAATTGAGATCCATTGCCTCCCTGTCAATGGTGTCAAAATGATCAACGGTATTACGTATGCTAAAAGATTTGGCTTGAAAACCCGTCGTTGTAGTGCATAGAAATCCGTCAATCAAATAATTTTACTGAAACTCAAAGTGAGTCCCAAGTCGAATACGGAGAGGCTACGACGATTTTAAATTTGCAATTATATTTTTTTTGTACTTTTTTTATAAAGGAGACATTCATAATGAGTATAAACAGCTAATCTACTTTTAATATAAACAATAGAGCTAGAGAGAGAGAGAACAACTTTTATAACAAGGATAATGTCATTACAACTAGAACTAGAAAGTAGGAAATCTACTCTAGAAAGTGGATAAAAAGATAATGGGATGAGAAGTTATCCTCATCGATAGCTTGGAGGACGAGCCGGACGGACAACGCGTGGAAGGAGAGCGAAGACGAAGGATGGAGGGAAAATCTGGAAGAATCGAAGATGAGACAAGGTGTTGACATCATGGGATCCGCTTCCACAATGGGGGCGAGAGGACGACTGGCAAGAGCTCTACGAAGGGGATGAGAAGTGGAAAATTTTGATTTTAACTCTAGCGAAGCTTCCCGTAGATTGGGAGCACCAGAGCAAGCTTTAGAACTTAAGTTCTTAGCTCTTAGAGAGGGAGAGAGATGAAGGGACGAAGAAAAAGTAGAGGGCATAGGAGCCTTATATAGTTGAGGTACAAAGGCAAAAAGGGCATTTTATCTTTCAAAAATTAACTCTGTTACCTTTAGTGACGGATACGTGCGTCACCATAAACGCATGTTGAAGGCACATGGTCCATCTCCACTATGCATCGCTAATTCGAGGACTCAGAGCATACGACATCATCGCCTCCTCAGCTTCGACCGTTGTGCGCTTCATCGCGCTCAAGCACTACTAGTTGTCTGATAAAGAGATCGGACAGCTTAAAAGCCACGTGTCTCTTAATTTTATTACACATGCAGCACCCGCGTGTGGTCACGCGTCATCGCGTGCGTGCATGCTGCGCTTCCGTCCAGCACACAAGAAGTCGCCATGTCATTACTCCATCGACATTCACACTGCATCCAATGGTCCAATTTCTCTGCGCACCGCTTCTCACTTGATTTGAGGCGAGGCGGGGCTGGAACCCGCGCCTCCGACTTTGTGAATGAGCGCTCAACCACTATGCTGCGAGCGCGAATGGTCGAGAACTTGAATCTTCCCGCTGCTGCTCTCCACTATTGGATGTTAATCCAACGGTGGAGATTAATCGAAGCATTGATGGAGGCTACAGTAGTCGTGGGCGATTTGGATGGCACCACATGGTGCCATCCTAGCTATCAATCTTCTCTAACTTGTAGATGGTACCACAGATGTCGGATTGGATCGATTTTCGCGTCGTTTGGCTGCAATCGTCGATCCAAACCCATCCATGCAGTTGGATTTGTCATTTAAGGTATAGATTTTACACTATCTTGCCCCTTGGCTTCTGATCTTTCTCAGACTGCATATGATGCTATGGAGGTTCGATCGAGGCGATCTCAGAGGCATTAGACTCCGATCGTCGTCCTAATAAGATACGCACGATTGGAGCTTTAATCCGAGGCCCAGATAAGAATCATCCTGTCCCCTGGCCACAAAAAGGGCAAATTACTATACAATTTGCACAAATTAACCTAAATGAATGATGATGCATGTTATGTAATATTTATAATGCATGATGCTTCTATAACACTGGGAACATGCATAAATAGACATTTTAGGTTAATTAGATGTATGCATATCAGTAGCTAATGAACCTTCTAGGGTAGTATGGCCGACAAGTTATTGTGGGTAGCAGCCCAGTGGCCAGTTGTCTAAAGCCCGGCCACAGGACCATTCTCTTTTACTATTTACCTTTACGTAAATCTTAGATCAGGGAAACTGCCTACTTAAAAATAAAATAAAAGAAAAAAAAATGATAAAAGCAAAAAGAAAAAGAAAAATAGAAAAATGAGAAAAAAGAAAAAATAATAATAAGCCATACTTCACTGCATGACTATGCTTACAAGTTGTCGTACGTAACAACTCATTGGCTATTTATCCAGATCCTAGCTCATAAAATATACAAAAATTCCAAAACACTTAAGAAAAAAGTGGAGAAGTAGAATAATCTAGAGAGACATACACTAGATTTGCCCTTGTGTTGACCCCACAAAAATAAAAGTAGGGAAAAAACTACCGATCAAACAAATACACCTTCGGGCAACATTTTCTTTTTCGAGTCACTTAGGATCGTAGAAATTCGAAGTCTGTTTTAATTGTCATTGAGTGAGTCTATCACAATATTCACGACAAGATGCTTAGCACCTAGAGTTCTTTTCGAGCCTTGGGTGGGTTGAGTAGCCGTAAAAAGTTACCTTGGAACTCTCAACTCCAAAATCTAAAAAAAAATTAGAAAAGAGAAAAAAGAAAAAAAAATAGAGAGAATTTGCCTCTATGTAGAATAAGGTGAGAACTTAGGCGATTTACATTTTAGCAGGCATCCGAGCACTGTTAAGTCTCTATAGGTTAGGTTCTTTATAGAAATTTCCTCCTGTTGACAAGTAAGTTATGCCTGAGTGATCAATTCTTAATTATAGTTGTATATAGCATTTAAGTTAATCTTGCTAGGAGCTAACAAGTGTTGGACATGGGAGTATGATGACTCTACATATAATGACGGTAATTATACCAAGTAGAGTTAATTTCGAGGGCACATGCGCATTAATATATGATACAATGGGTTTGGGAGCATTACATGCATTCTGTATTATTTCATGTTAAGATTGGTTAGAATTAAGGTTTAATGACCTATTGTACAAGTGCATATTGAAACATGTCTCAGATGAGCAATTGATCCGTACAAATGGATTCGGATCGATGAACGAAGTCCAACGGACTCAATCATTGCAATCCAACCTCCGTGCTCCCACAAAAAGCTAGAGAAGTTTTGACCGTTGATCTAAGGATCAACGCCCTCATTGCACCACGTGGCAACCGCTCTGCCATCCATCGTGTACCCGCCCTCCATCATGCACCCACCTCTACTCTTCAATGTGTGCGTGCATTGTGCCAGCATCAAATCACCATTGAATGGTCTTCGTTGCTCTAAGTCACTCTTCATCATCAACCGGTGATCACCATCGCACGGTGGCGAGTGCACGTGGGGAAAATGCAAAAACACGACATCTTTGTGCCTGTAGCGAGCGGTCCGCGCTTCAACCAACGTGCGGCAAGCGCACGTTCGAAACCTCGTGGGGTGCAAAATCGCAACGGAGAATGCGCAATTGAAATTGAGCCGCCTGATTGCCATTGAGTGGCCCTGACAACGGCTATGTGGCATGCTCTCGCTCGTCAGATGCGTGCAATGAGCGATGCACGATCCCACGCCGCATCACACGCGCCATCTGATGCGCGCCTAAGGCATGCGGCCATGTGCAATCTCGACCATTGATCCTTGATCAAACAATTGTAAGCACGAGCAAACGGATCGCCCTCGGCGGCCACTGTTCGCGCGCGTGCTCAATAGTTGGTGGTGAGCGGGGCTATAGCGATGCTTGCAACTGTGCTACAGTGACATCCATGCTGTCGCTAATTGTCCTATACTCGATTTAGCACCTCTTCTCCACTTTAAAAAGGCCTACAACCATCCATGCATGGGCATCTTTCATCAACTACTACCAACTACGATTCCACCACCTTCTAGAGCTCAGAAGAAAGCCTTGGAGTTGCTAAGCCGTTGACGAAAGCCCCTCCACCACCATGGCTGCCTCGCCTCTCCATTTTGTGCATTTATGCTTTAGTTTAATGTTCATTTTCTCTAAGCTTTCATCTAGCATTTTAGTTGTAAAAGGATTCTGCTTATGCAATATATTATCATCTTTTATCATCACATCTCTGTTTCTTACAGAGTTAGCTATCACCATACTATTATCATGAATCTCTAACCATACTACTCTCCCTCTCTCTCTCTTTTCGCAAGTAAACGAAATGAAATATCTTGTGGCATTAAGCGACTAACTGATTCGATTTCACGCCTCTTCGTGTTCGACACTCGTACTCACCTTTGATTATTCTCTTTAAAATTGATGTCGTAAATGCTTGCTACAATGAATAACTTATCTTTACGCATTTTTCGAAGTCGGGGGCCATCGAGTGTCTGCCTATTGTCAATGTGCTTATAAACTCTCACTCGATTCAATTCAATGCCCTCATGCGTTTCAGCCAAAAAATATTAATAAAGGATAAATGATTAGGTTACATATAATTTTATGAAAATATTGAACGTAAATAACTACTTTTACTTACATATTTGATTCATAAAGAGTCAATACTCATTCGACCCAAGTAATGGGTCTACGGTGGAGCTTGACTCTTGTTGGCCTTATCTTTTTATCTTGCTCCTAAAAAAAATTATTAGTATTAAATAAGAATATAATAATTTCAACTAAGTGACAGTAACATCATCATGGGTCCTAACTAGTCTCAATTAGCCAGATTCAATTGGTAAATACTCCTACTTGATCATCTGAGGGTCACAATTCCACACTAATCTGAGTTGAGAAGAGACAAGAAATCAATGTTAAGTTTACTATTTTAACAGCACATCACAAATGTAGATTAACTACAGGATTTCTTAGGGATTAATTTAAAGGTCAATTGACCATAAAAGTACAAAAAGTGGGTTCACACTAACTGAATCAGGGTTTCACGAATATTGAGGGTGAAAACAGTACAAAAAATCTAATTATCAACCCCACATAAATTGAAAAGTTATGGTCATGATAAAATCAATCTAAACCTTTTAAAAATCATTGAAAAATATTCTAAGAAGTTTGGTACCTTCACTTTGACTGTTTAGACCTATTTTGACCTAAAACAAAGTTTCAAATAGAAATTTACCTTGATTTGGGTTTCTATGTAATTTACACAGACGAATGTGGCCAAAACTCAGATCCAAGTTTACCATTAGATTCCTTAGGTCAAAATTAGGTTAACACCAAAATTTGAATCCAATCAAAGCTTATCTTGACTTAGTCTGCATTTTAGCCCCTAAAGAACTCTATTCTAACATTTGTGCCCCTAAGTTACAAGTTTATTACAAAAAACCCCCCAACATTCAAGTCATCTTTGTGAATAGGTCCTTTCCACCATGGGTGGTCTGAACAGAATTAGACTCACTATGACTGACCTTTGACCAGGGATTTCTCCCTGATCTCGTGACCAAATCCCTCAAAAATTGGAGGGATTGATCGCCAGTCAATTCTCTTCCCATTGACCCATGATTTGCCGCCTACCATGAAGAGGATGCCTCTAGTGAACCCAATATCTTCAAGGATCTTAGAGTCGGAACCCTAATCCCAATTTATGGTCCCGTCCTAATTTGAGCTTGAAATTGAGCTCTATAAGAGCTCCACGAACTTCCCTAGTCATTTTCAGCCAAGAAACGACCGTAATTACTCCTCTTCCCCCTCCAACCACCATTTCTGAAGCTTCAGTGAACCCTCTCCGACCTCCTCCTCGACGCATGTTCTCCAGCAACAGACACCGCCATCCTCTTCCCCTCTTTGTCGCGAGTCTTGCTGACCAAAGCAAGACTGCTTTCGACCTCTCCTTCCTCGCCATCATCTCCTTCTCGAACCCTTCATGCCCAAGTCCGACTGGCCAACATCGAGCGTGGTTTCGTCCTCTCTCCCTCCCCCTAAGCTACTCCAACCTATCCCTCTCCCTTTTTAGAACATCCCTATGTCCTTAGATCATAGGATTAGTCACCGTGTCCCGCTCTCCCCTATTGTCTTCCCCAACCCCGGCTACGCCTTCGGCGAGGTCACCTCGTCATCTCCAACCACCAAACCTCTCGGAACGACCTCCACGAGCTTCAACTCGCCTCCACCATCAAAATCCCTAAACCTATTAAGCGAAGCAACCACTCAACCTCTCCCCTAAACAAAATTCTCACACACACGCACACACCAAAATCTCACCACCACTACACACAGTGTCCTCTAGCGACCGTTCTGAGCTTTTTAGTTGGGCTGTGAGCCGTATTGTGCACTTCAGGTCTCCACCGAAGCTCCATCACCGCCATCATCTTCTTCAAAACTATTCGCCTTTCTCCGACTGCCTTCGATCCTGATCCAACGCCCACTCAACACGATTTCCCTCTGGAGCAACACTATGCCTTCAATTGAGTGAAGGCAGCGATGCACGGCTACCACTTAGCAAAGGAACTTCATGATTGCACCATGCGAAAGCAACAAAGGAGGCAGCTCAATTTAGTCACACATCAGGGAATTTTGAAAATTTTTCGCGCATATAATGTTTTGCTGCCGGTAGCTCTTCGCCTCACTAAGCACGGGATGAGGTCCCTCCTCTCCTCACATGCCACACACGCCCTCACCTGCTACACCATGGCAGCGAGTCTGGGCTTTGACCCGATTACCTGATAATTGACCCAGTTCTAAAAGAGAGAGAGAAGAGGAGATTTTGAGGGAGGGGGTAGCTTAGCTTTGTAGCACCTTAGGGTGCATCCCAACACTTAGGCAATCTCTAAGATCTGAGGGCTACTATGCTTGATACTTAGGGCGTCTGACCTTGGCCTCCGATGTTTGATTTGAGTTACTGCAGACTTATTGAGGCTTGGCTCTAACGTGCATATTCTGTGTCTAAGTTGTTGAAGAGTGCTATTGAAATATTGACTTACTATTGGGATCCTTGGGCATTGTAGGGCTTAATTGATGGTTTCAACCACCATTTTTTAGGCCTTCTTTTTTTATTTTTGTCCCTAACCTTTAAGATACATTCTTGCTTTTAATTGAATATCATTTTTGTTATTTGATTCACTTGCATTATTATCTCTGATTATTGTGATTAGTGAATTGATTTGTTACACTTGCTCCCTGCGAACGACTTCGGAACTTACGATTTTTTGAGCATTATAAATTTAAATGTTGTATGGATTTTCGTCATTATACTACGACATGATATTTTCTTAACTACGATGATATTCGACTACAACATTTTGGTGCTGTTGTCGGGGAGTAACACGCATTTTTTTACTAATCACAACTTCTGATCTGATTCTGACTTGCTTTATCTGATTTGTTGTATTGTTGCAGGTGAATCTGAAGATTGACCGCACAAGCAACCACACTAGGGGTAGGCAGTCTCATTCCCTTCTTCTTTAAGCCCCTCATCTCTTGGAAAGATTGGAAAGAACGAAATCAACTAGGATCAACTTGCTTTATTTACATAGCAATCATCATTCAAGTTGCCTAATTTAATTTGATTAGAGATCCCCAACCTGATACTTGCAACTATTAGGGAAATAAGGTGCCTTGGGCTGTTCACCTTCTTGATTGAGCCCAGAGTATCATCTTTTGGAAAAAATTTGACTTGAAACTAGAGCCAATTTAGGGTTTCCACATTAGGGTTTTAGGAGTACACACTTGACTAAATTAAAGAGAATATATTTCCCGCATCATGTGTTACCCAAGCCTTGGTTGAATTGATCTAATCAAGTGGACCCTAATATCAAGGTTCTAACAATCACTTGAATCACTAAAATTTGGGACCTAATAACCAATTTGCAAACGACGTCAGGTTGATTTGGGTTCTTGACCCAACTCATCCTCAACTTTAGGGTAGGTCAGGTGAAGTTGGTCCACTTTGTGGGTCAACTAACCTCAAAATTAGGTCATAAATCAAATCAACTTCAAGTTCAAGTGAAATTCAAGGCATAGACAGGATTAAAATTGGTAGACCTAGGAGTTAAGCTCACACATTCCAATCTACTTGGAATCTCAATGACAAGGAAGGTCAGGAGGGGAAAACCCTATAATCAGTGGGAGCGCTCTACTGTACAGAAGTATTTGCAGGACTCTCCCTTCCTGGATGCCCAAGTAATTCTTGGGTGGGTCAGTTTTTGATTCAGAGGCAACATTCGCCTCAAACCTCCATAGTCATTTAGCTTTGTTGGGTGCCTCAATTAGGTCCAATACGTATTCTGTCTCTCGTCTGATTCCATAGTGCATGTACAGGAGGAGGTGCTTAAGACCAAACTTGTGACCTACATTAGCAGTTCACGCTCGTCGGGGTGAAGCCTCGACCCAATTATGTGTTCCCATCTGATCAAATCAAGATCTCTTTAGACACTTCCACATCTGAGCCTAGCTCTCCATCATCTGCATCCATGGAGAATCAAGAAGAAGAGACCAATGTTCAGAATCAACTACAACGACTCATTGATCTTTTTCATGAATTCATGAATCCACCATAGTGTCCGCAGATGTGAGATCACGACAATCCCGCTACAGTGGCGATCGAACCTAGGGTGCAAATCCCGGCTGGAGGACATGCTACTGAATTAAAGCCAAACCTAATTAATGCAATCCCCAAATTTCATAGCTCGAGCTCTGAGGATCCCTTCTAGCACATCAAATAGTTGAAACATCTGGCCAAGACCTTTGGACCACTTGTGCAGAATTAGGACATCCTGCTTATGAAGATGTTCCCCTTCTCTCTTATGGATAAGGCTACCCATTGGTATCAAACTCTAACTCGACCAATCAACACATGGGAGGAGCTCCAATCTAAATTCCTGAAGAAAATTTTCCCAATTGGTCGCACCAATACCTTGAGGCACCAGATCACGCATTCTTGTAGAATGTGAGAGAACCACTTCATGGGGCATGGGACCACTTTTGAGATCTCGTGCGGAAATGCCCCTATCACGAAGTTTCTAAATGGGAACAAATTCAGTCTTTTTACCAGGGACTCCGTGAGCATATTGGGTTATTTGTCAATGCAAACTATGGTGGCAACATCATGGGTCAACATGAGTATACGGTTTGGGAGATTCTCGAGAACATGTGTAAAAACTCAGTAAACAATGAGTCCATGGACACATTCGACCGGACAACCACCCGCGCATTGACAAACATGAGAGGGGCACATGAGACTCAAGACCTATCCGCATCCGTTGACTTGGAGTTGGTGGCCAGTTGCCTGGATAAGGTCTCTATAATTGAGAAGAAGGTGGAGGACTTGACTCAACATCTATGGAGAGCCACCTCTACACAACAAAACACGTATGCACAACCGCCCTCAGGTAGGGAGGCCGTGCATAACATTCACCACCACTCATATCAGGGGATGGACACATATCCACCCTCGTCTGATCCCGATTTCGAAGAAAACTTCAAACCGTCCTGGTCTAGTTGAGGGAACTTTGAACCGTCGTACTCTAATTACTTTGGAATTCCTCAGACCTGCGAGAATCTCCACTCCATCTAGAATGATACATTCTCCAACACATATAACCCTGGATGGCAGAATTATCCAAATTTTGTGTGGTCGGGAAATAATCAGAACTCAAGATCGCAATTCCAACCCCGACTACAAACTTCGCGACCATATCAGCCCACTCAGCCTAGGCCCAACCTGAATTACCAATCCAAGCCTACTAGGAAGGATCAAATGAACTTGATTTTGCAAGCCCTAGCAGACATCCACAAGACCAATGCAGCTTTGCAGAAACAGCACAAAGAGGAGATCACAAAGGTTCAAAATTAACTCGCACAGATGGCTGGGACTCGCCAGCCTAGTGCACTCCCATCCCAACCTCTGCCAAATTCGAATAACATGCCAAACTAGAGATGCGTTATGAACCCAAATTAGGGCCAAGCTTACTACGTTTATCAGGCCCCTTCTACTCCACCCAACGGGATGGAGGCTTCCACATCGTATGCGGGATATCAGCAGCAACCACCACTTTTGCCGACTCAGAACTCAAACCAGGCTTGTCTAAATGCTGTTACTACATGTAGTGGTAAATAGACTCAGGATCAACCTTATCCTAGCCACTCTAGCCCAAGTAGTTTAAAGCCTACCCTAGGATGGTCATCCAAGACACACCTATCCTAGATCCAGACCTTGAACCAATCTTAGAGAAACCAACAGAGATTCCATTTCCTGAGGCCTTAACCAAAGGAAAAAGGAAACCCAAACTTGTGGCACTTGAGGAACACTTGTCCAAGCTCTTTGAACAAGTCAAAATAAACATCCCTTGATGGATGCAATCTGCCACATTCCGACTTACGCATGATTTCTGAAGGACCTATGTATAGCAAAGTATAAGCCATGAAACAAAGATGGGAGTCCGATTATTTTGTTTGAGCAAGCTAGCTCTATCATCCTAAGCAAACTCCCGCAAAAAGTGAAAGATCCTAGCACCCCTCTGACCTCCTGTAAGATCAGCAACCTAGAATTTTATCGAGCTTTATTGGATTTAGGAGCCTCCATAAATCTGATTCGTGCATCCCTACTAGATCACTTTGAAGAAACTAAGCTCAAACCGACCAAGGTGACCTTACAGCTGGCTGGCAGATCAATTAAGTCACCAAGAGGAGTTCTCGAGGATGTTATAGTTAGGATAGGAGATTTTAACTTCCCGATGAATTTCATTATATTAGACATTGATACTCCTGAAAATCTCAAAGACACACCGATCATCTTACTAAAACTGTTCCTAGCCATAGCTAGGGCGAATATCAATTGCGAAGAGGGCCAGATTGAGTTGAAATTCAAGAATAAAACACTGAGGATCGATATCTTTAAGGCCCAAAAAGGAATAAACTTTGGGGCAATCGAAGTTTGCAACATCAGTTCCATGGTTGAGGACCCAATTACAGAGGAAAACTCAATTCTCCCAGAGCCTTAACCACAAGATCTTGACCCACAGATCGAGAGGCCCGGAGCTAAACCAGACCTACCCATAGCTTCCACCCTTTCTTCTAAGGCCCATCTCGAACCTCCACCCGCTACTGATAACCCCGTACTTGAAATAAAGCCCCTCTCGGATCACCTGAAGTATGTCTTTTTGGGTTCAAATCAAATATTTCCTGTGATTATCAATTCCTAACTATCTCCTGATTAGGAAACAAAGCTGATTTCTATCCTCCAGCAGCATCGAAGAGCCATTAGATGGACTCTAGATGACCTGAGTGGGATAAGTCCATTGTATTGCACGCATCGTATCTATACCAAAGAGGGATCACGACAATCTCAAGAAATGCAAAGACGACTAAATCCGAATCTACAAGAGGTGTGACAAAGGAGATCATCAAGTGGCTAGATGCAGGAATCATTTACCTGATCTCTGACAGTCGCTGGGTGAGCCCCATCCAAGTGCCTAAGAAGGCAGGGCTCCCGTGATTAGGACCGAATCTGAAGAAACCATCCCGACTCAAATTGTGAACTCATGGAGAGTTTGCATAGACTATCGGAAATTGAATGCCTCCATGAAGAAAGACCATTTCCCGCTCCCATTCATTGATCAGATTCTTGATAAACTAGAGGAAAATCGATTTTTCTGTTTCCTTGATGGGTACTACGAATATAATCGGGTGGCAATCCATCTCGAAGATCAAGAAAAGGCCATCTTTACCTGCCCCTTCGGTACGTACGCATTCCACAGGATGCCATTTGAGCTTTGTAATACATCTACCACCTATCAGCGGTGCATGCTAACCATATTCTCCAATATAGTGGGTAAATACCTTGAAGTCTTCATTGATGACTTCTCGATTTTTGGTGAATCTTTCAATGATTGGCTCCTACACTTCGCCTCGATCCTCAAAAGATGCAACAAAGTGAACCTAGTTCTCTCCTTGGAAAAGAGTCACTTTACAGTTCCTAAGGATATCGTGCTTGGATACCGTGTCTCCGAGAGAGGTATCCAACTTGACCAAGCTAAGGTAAATCCAATTCCTAAATTACCTCTACCTTCCTCGGTCAAAGACATCAGATCATTTTTTGGGCACGTCAGATTATATTGCTGATTCATATCTGATTTTTTCAAGATTCACACCCCTTAACAAATCTTTTCTCGAAGGACACACCTTTCAAGATGACAGGCAAGTGCATTCACGCAATTGAAATTCTGCAAATGAGGCGTTTGCACGTGGTAAAATCAGGGTTTGGAGAACGCATCATCGTAGCTCGCAAAATATGTCAATCAGATAATATTTATAACCGAAACTCGAAAAGTGAGTCCCGGGTCGAACACGGGGAGGCGAACGTTTGGTTTGAAAAATTCGCATTTCACTTTTATTTATTTTTGTCGTTTTTATCTTTTCTAATTTTTTGTATTTTGATCAAGCAACAGATTAGGTTGATGAAAACTTTATTTACTTGCAAAAATATAAGAAAGAGAGAGAGAGAGAAACAATCATCTATTTATGAATAAGTGTTTGTTACAACCACGAAAGTGGAAAAACTACACTACGAAAGCGAAAAAGATAGAAAAAGGTGAGAGAATCTCCCTCGATGATCGCTTGGAGGATGACTCACTCTAACGTCACCTGGAGGAAGGTGGTGAGGAGCGGGACGAACATTGATGGAGCCAGAGGACGGAGGGCAGGCCAGGATGGCGTCGTGGCGAGGATCTTCTTCGCGAAGGGAGGTGAGAAGACAGCAACGGGATGCTCTACGAATGGGGATGAGAGGCGGGAAAATGTTTGGTTCTACTCTAGAGGAGCATCCCAGGCTTAGGACAAACTCTCTTTAGAGCCTTGGAGGTGGTGAGAGGAAGAAAGGAAGAGATGGCTTAGAATGGAGGTGGGTAAGACCTTTTATAGTGGAGGAAGAAGAAATTCGTATAAAGGGCTGTAGTGATAGCTGCAAGCGTCACTAAAGAGACGGCCAAGCTGTCGCTGAAGATCCGTGCCCTTCAATTCTTCTGTTGGCATGCACATTGCATAGGCCATTAGTCACAACTGCAAGTGTCACTAAAGGCCTGCCCAACTATCACTGAATATCCGCCCTCACTCCTCATGCCCCGCTAGTGCACACATCGCACGCTCCTTGTAGCGTGCGCATGCATGCGCGCTGGCGCTGAGCTGTGCACACTGCCTTGTGCGCCCGCGCGTTGCTGAGGTGTTGAGCGCCCTCAATTGGGGGGGCCACGAGGATTCGAACCCATGCCCCTCCGTTGAAAGTCCACGCCTCCACCATTGCGCCAAGTCATCCAGATGGTTGCGCGGATGTCTTAACGCATGCAATCGAGGAGATCTTCTCAGCCGTTGGATCTTGATCCATCGGTTGGGAATGGAGGCGAAGATGATGAGAGGGTGCCTTCCAGTTGCTGCTGGCCGATGTTGGGCGGCTTGGATGGTGCCACGTGGTGCCATCTGGGCTATCCATCTGCTTTCTGTTGCAGAGGGTGCCATGGTGCTCAGATCAATTTGATTTCTACGCTATCGAACTGCGATTGTCGCTTCGGATCAATCTGTATGGTCGGAGTTTTCATCAGAAGCCCGTATGGATGTCGCATTGCCCCTTAGCCATTGATCTTCCTCGGACATTGTATGATGCTACGGGATTTCGATCAAACGATTTCGAAGGCGTTAGACTCCGATCCTCGTCTTGATCAAATCCGTACAGTCAGATCGTCCATCTGAATAAACCTCCTTCTCCCCTGACCATAAAAGGACCTAACTAATCTAAAATCTATACAACTACTGTAAATGTAGAATGATACATGCTATGCAATATTTATAATATGAAATACAAATCTATGCCTAGAAACATGCATGAATAGGTATTTTAACCTAAATAGATGTGTCTATATCATACCCCCTTGCCTATCTTTTGCTAGTCTCTAGCAAAATTAAACTACATGCTATGTATAAAAATAGAATTATGATTAGATCACTTAGACTTAAGTTGTTTATTAACAATAGAAAATTTTGACAAGGTCCTAAACTATGAAGACTCAACAGTACCCGAGTGTCTGCCAAAATGCAGACCGCCCAAGTCCTCACCTTATTTGAAAAGGGAAGATACATTTCTTTTTTGTTTTTCTTCTTTTCTAATTTTTTTGGACTTTTGGAGATTGAGAGTTTCGGGATAACTTTTTACGGCTACCCGACCTGCCCAAGACTCGAAAAGGACTCTAAGTGCTAAGCATTTTGTGAAAGGGTGATAGACTCATTAAATGGCCGTTAAGATGGACTTCAGGTTTCTACGACCCTTTGTGACCTTAAGAATTTCTGCCTAAAAGTTTATCATTCCGATTGGTAGCTTTCTCCCTACTTTTATTTATAGGGCCAACACAAGGGAGAACCTAGTGTATGTATCTCCAGTTTATTCTACTTTCTCGCTTCTTCCCTAAGTGTTTTGAGAATTATTTGTGCATTTTTGTGAGCTGGGCTATAGACAACTAGCCAATGGGCTGTTACCCACGGCAACTTGCCAGCCATATTCGTGCGGTGAAGTGTGGTTTTATTTTTTTATTCTCTTTTTTTCTATTTGTTTCTTTTTGGATACTTCTTTTTTTTTAAATAGGTGGCTTCCCTTATCTAAGATTTACCTAAAGGTAGTATGAAGAGAATGGTCTTATGGCTGGGCTCTGGACAACCGGCCAATAAGCTGTTACCCACAACTTACCAGCCATACCACCCTAGACAGTTCATTAGCTAAGCAATTTTCATAAAAATCACCGGAAAGTGAGTCAGTGTGAATAGTGTGTACATGCTTAGACTTAAAATCCCCTCAAATTAGAGGGCTGGTTGATAAGTCGTATAGTTATCATCCCAATTTATACCAGATTAAAAATGAAATTGAATTAGCGAGGACTTGAGACTAAGTCCCCATTCGAGTGGACACCCAGGCTAATTAAGCCCGAAGGCCTGAAAAGTCCAAGTATATAGGTTTAATCATATCATTTCCTAAAGTTAAAAACTTCTCAATGCCTAAGTTCTCCTCCTAATTCTATTTTTTTTATTTTTTTGTCTTTTTGAATTTTCAATTTTTTTTAAAGAAAATAAAAGAAATTCTACAGAGCTAACGAAATAATTTCAAGATTAAGTATCCACCCCCTATGCCTAAATGATGCAATGCCCTCATTGTAAAAACAAAGACATGAAAAGGGTGGAATAACAGAATATCACCTAAATATCATGAAAATCCGGTCAGCTCCGTAGAGAGAAGAGAGTATACACACGTGCTAAATTTAATGCCCTTAGCTAGGCATAAAATACATACAAGGAAGAAATGGAGAATTCACAAGTATAGGCCAAAATCAAAATCAAAAGATTAATCCTCAGACCTACCAGTAGAAGATGTCCACAGATGTGAACCAAGTTGTGGTGCAAACCCATGCCCCAGTGTCGAGTGGTTCTAAGGTTCTGGATGAAAATCACCCAGAACTGAAGATTATTATGCATTCGGTGCCAGCCTGCTGTTTGGTAGTGCGTTTTCATCCAAAATCGAAATTATTATACTTTCAGGTTGGGCCTGCTGTTTCGTGGTGTGCAACCTAAGACTAAAGTGTTGAACAAAAGGTAGATTTGATTCACTAGGTTCAGATGTCCACTTAGCGTTCAACTCAGAAAAATAAGCAGTTATTTCAAGCTTGGGCCGCACATTAAAGGTATCGCAAGGGTCCTAGTAAACAGTAGGTGGTTTCAGGTCAACAAGAACCCTTAGATTCGAAATTGTAGTTCCCTCAGAAGTAGCTTCCCAGATTTTTATTGCCAACTACCTATCCTCCAAGATCAAGGTTTCTAGGACCTCCAGATCATTGTACACCCCTTCTAAAATACCCAAGTCCATTTGTGGTTGAATCAGGATTAACTTGGCTACAATGATTTCCAAATCAAAATTAATCCCTTTAGGGTGTCGTTGAGGAATGGAGCTACTAATTGAATCGTCTAGTAAATGAGGATTCGAATCCTCTAAGTTAGCCCCAACCGAATCCAAATCTTTAATGAACGGGCTATCAAATGATTCGTCATGCCCCTCAAGCTCGTTTGTCAATGAATTCATGATCCTCATTTATATGTCTCAAAATCATACATCATTTCATGATCCAAGAAGACATTTTTCTTCATTTTCTGGCTCGGGGATCTCAGGTGAATCAATCGGTTCATCCTCAAAGGGTTGTTCTAACCCAACCTGGTAATCCCCAGTCTCAGAAAATGTATCCCCCCCCCCGACAGGTGCTTGAGCGGGTTCAAACATTGGCTCTCCTCAAGGGGGTTCATCTTGAGAATCATCCAAAGATTTAACTAGGGCAACCATAAATTTCATCCTCAATCTTGACAATTTCCTAAGTAGAAACTCACCCAGGTCCCTATCCCTAACATGCTGGAGCAATTAGAATAAAGAGCTATTCAGCTCATCAATCATTTTTATCATAGGCTCCAATGCATCAGTGCATGGTTTGGCTGAGCTTCTAAAGATTGGATGGTGTTCCTCAAGTTAGCCAACACCTTGTCTTGGACCTGGTTCACCTGAATCGACTTATTCGGTTCAGGTTTGGGTGGGTTCGGGTTAAATCTAGGAGAGTCAAGATATTGAGGTTCTCGGGTCCCTCCCTGATAGTAGGTCGTTTCAGGTTGTTTAAAGAATGGTGGTGACCTATTTTCAATGGAATACTAGGGAGGGTAGATGTTATAATCATTATATCCTTCATGATTGTAGATCAGGTTGGTTTGGTCATCAAAGAATGGAGATTTATAATCATTGTAGCTCTGGGAAGAATAGTAATCATAGTCTTGTTGTCAAGGGTTAGGCCATGGACACTGAAGTCCGGATTCATATCCCCAATCAAAGTTATCCTAGCTAGTGGATGGGTAATTATAGGTCAAGTCGGGATAGTAATCATCTTGGCGATAAGTGGTGGTAGGAGGGTACGATGGGAAATGCGTGTAAGATGTGCAAGGATATATGGTAGAATAAGAGGAAAATCAGAAGAGAGAAAGGAACCCTGCAATACAAGCAATCAATCATGTCCTTAGGTGGGTTAGCCTAAAGACCTACAGACTCTCAGGACCCGTCTTAAGATTATAAACGATTTGATCTACTTCTATCCAGTCAATCCAACCAGTTAAAGGGAGGGGCTGAGGAAAAGGTTCTTCCTTTGGCTTACGCCTCCGATTCCTAGTGTACCCCCCAACCGTAGTCGTTTGACGCTACTCCCCTAGCTAAACATCAGACGGACCAGCAGAAGCAGATTAATCGAAAAAAATCTCAATTTGAGCTCCGAAGATCGAATCAATTGATGGGAACACCATCATAAGTCATAACTAGCTCAATTTTGACCTACTTAAGTCACTAAATGCTCCTACATCACCTCTAGAGGACTGTAACTCATGGCATGACCATTCTGAGAGAGACAAGAAAAAAAAGTTAAAACTGTAATTTTACCAGCATATCCTGAATGCAGTATAACCATGGATTTTTCCAAGGAGTAAGGGTCAAATGATCCTAAATATCCAACAAGTGGGTTAGAACAGACGGAGAAGGGTTTTCGCATGTTTTGAGAATTAACAGACTTCCAAAATCATAAAAACAGACCCACTTAAGTACGGGAGTTCTGGTCAGGATTAAATTCACCTAACCCTCTAAAATTCATACAAAAATATTCTATAGGGTTTTGCATTCTTAATTTGACCATCAGAACCCATTTTGACGTAAAATAGAGTCTCAGACGAAAAGTTACCCTAATTTGGGCAACTACGAAATTTACCCAGTCAAACTTGGTCAAAACCAAAATCTAACTTCACTATTAGATTCCTTGGGTCCAAATTAGGTTTGTACCAAAATTTGGACCCAATCTGAGATCGTTTTGACCAAGATTGAACTTCTTTCAGTCAGACTCTTTTTATCTCAATCAGATCCTTAACTTTCAAAAATATTTACATTCAGCCCCCCAACTTCTTTGTCGTCTTCACAATTAGGTCCCTCTGCCATTATCGTGGAGGAATTCTTCTCCGGCGACCTTTGATTGAAGAGAACCCCTCCTCTGTTCAATAAATCCCTTCCAAAATTGGAAGGGAGATTCTTTGAAAAGTTCTCTTCCCTCTAAATTCGTCCACAAAGTCTCAAACCTTCCCAATATCTCATGCGATCGCATGAGAGATTAGGGTATCTTAGGAGTTTCCTACTTTGGCGGCAATTCCTAGCTTGGAAGCCAAAGCTCAAAACCCTCTCTAGACCCTTATAAAAGCATCCCCAGGGCACAACCGTGCTCTTTAGCTTGAAATTCGGTCGGAAATCCTCTCTCGTCTTCGACAGCAAGTCTCCGCAAGCTCCGGCGACTCCGTCAACCACCTTCCTCACCCGTTCTTGCAAAACCAGCAATGGATCCTTCTTTACTGCCTTCGTCTGCGTCAAGCAGTACCAGCCGACGTCCTCCTCCTTTTCATCTTTGCCGTCCAACCCCTACCGGAGGTTTCGTCTTCTCTATCACTGGCATACCACAACCGACGCGGATCTCCCTCGTTTCGTCCAGTAGAGTAGTTAGATAAGTTTAGATAGCAGTGTAGGTTAGTTTTCCCTCCTTAAATCTGCGTTTCAACCCCTCGAATACACCGATCACCCTCTTCGTCTTCTGCTTCGGCCACTCCTCCAGCGAGGTGTTCCCACTCTAGCACCTCCATCCACCTCACCGACCACCCTACAACCTCCACCGCACCTTCCCGCACAATTCCCATCTCCCTATTTGCTATTCCATCCACCCAAACATCTCCCCGAACAAACCCACTCTCACTGGCCACAAACGCGTCCGTTTGGCCACCATAGCCACTCTCGCAACACGCCACTGCCATCGGCACACTCGCCGTGCCACGGTGATCCTGTTGAACCATCTGACGAGGCCATAAGGCCCCTTTTCTTGAATTTCAAGTTCCAGCTTCGGCCGCCATTAACGTTAACCTCCGGGCAAGCTTAGAGTTTGCTCCAGCACCCTCTTGCTCGAAGTGCTCATCCCAGGTTGTGCAAAATCACCTAAGGCACCGTCCCACAAGGTCAATTGGAGGTTCTGACCTTGTGTACTGTAGTAATCACCCGAAGAAACCTTGCCACCATGCTACGCGAAGACAGTGGGACAATTAGCCCCTCCTCGGATATGAAGAAGCGGCTGCAGTGATATAAAATAAAAAAGTGTTTTAACGCTTATTGCCTCAAACACTGAGGGTGAGGTCCTCCTTACCCCCTCACTGGCCTCGTCCGTGACCTCTCCTCCGCGGACTTGGCCTGACCCATCAACCCACCTGAGCCTCCACACCTCGCTCACCGCCATACACTGGTGAGCCTCATCCTGGGTATGCATTAGGTCCGATAACCCAATTATCCTATGGCCCTGGGAGGGGGGAACCTAAGCAGAGAAGAAAGAAAGAAAGGAAGAGAGCCTGTGCGGGTAAGGGGAGGGTTTTGCTCTTGGTGGAAATCAGCTAACACTTAGCCGAAATCGAAAGCCCTTCCCCTGCTATGTGAAGAGAGCCAGAGAAAGAAGAAGGGCTGTAGGAAGAAGAAAGGTAGAGACAGAGAAGCAAAGTGAAAGAAGAGGAAGGGCTGTAATTGAAAGAAGAAAAAAGGAAGAGTCAGAGAAAGAAACAAAGAAAGCACTTGAACACTTAAGGCGTCTAATCTCCAAAGGAGACGTCTGATTACTGTACAGATATTTGGTTCTAATTTGAGCCATTATTAATTACTATACAAAATAGCTGGTGATCTAAATCACCATTATTTTGTTATAGATTTCATTTTATCATGCCAAATTCTTGTTATATTCTTGTTTTCTATTGATTATCATTTCTGAGTGATCTATTTGGTTTAAATTTTGCGCTCAATTACATTCTATTTTATATTAGTGTGTGAATTCACATTGCTCCCTGTATTCGACCTCAGAATTTCTTTCAAGTAATAAAATTGTATTTGTTTTCATGCTGATTCGACTTATACTACGATGCATTATGATTTTCAAACACCATTTTAGCACGCGAACATCAATCCTTAAGGCTAACGTCTACTCAGTTTTAATTAAGCTTGGGATGATCGTGCTCTTGGAATGTGATGGACCCTTTAAATAGGTTATGCCATTAATGATCAGTTAAAATGTGTGTGCGTGCACAACCAGGGTTTGCAAACACGGTTATTTGATGATGTATCTTTTAGGGTTTAATATTAGGTGTATTCAATCAAGTTCAAGAGAATACTCCAAGTTTTATAAGCACTGGTGATGATGTATTCCTTTAGAAATCATAAATAAAATGTGGAGTGCCTGGTTTAGCCTTAAAAATCAACCCTAAGTGGCCAGCTACTAATGAATTGCTCTTAATTTGAGTGGTGTAGCACAAACAAATCAATCAATTAGCCTATTCGCACCACATATTAGGGCACACAATGTTTTAGCCTAATCAGATTTCTACTCACTTGTGTTTTGAGTTGAAGTGTACCATGTCCACAAGTTAGATCCCGATTAAGTGGTAGAATCAAAGTAGAGTGGTACGCCTTAAGTTAAGAGTTGTGGATGTTAATGTATGTCTCTTTCAGAAAATCCCACAAGAGGAGTATATTTTTTTTTTATTTTTTTATATATGCGGGGGTGAGATAAGTGAAAGTGGCAAACAAACAACCAGATCTATCCTAGGGTTTATAAAAAACACCTAAGTTGATTTGGGTTTGAATTATTAGTGTGGTGAAATGAAATCTACGGTGGGGGTGGTGGGGATAAACTTACAAAACTCTATAACTGCACTTTACTCCGATCTATCCGCTTTGGCTCGCCTTGGAAGGGTACCTGTAATCACAGAAAGAAAGGAGCAAGGTGAGCCATAAAATTAAGGTGGAAAAATGCAAGAAAAATCAAAGAGTGTTGCCTTCCCGGCAACGATGCCAAAATGATGAGGGCGGATTCACAAGAAATAAAATCAAGGTTTGGAGAACCCGTCGTCGTAGCTCGCAAAACGCGACGATCAGATAATATTTATAACCAAAACTCGAAAAGTGAGTCCCAAGCCAAACACGGGGAGGCAAACATTTGGTTTGAAAAATTCACATTTCACTTTTATTTGTTTAAATTGTTTTTATCTTTTCTAATTTTTTTGTATTTTTATCAAGCAAGAGATTAAGTCGATGAAAACTTTATCTACTTGCAAAAATATAAGAGAGAGAAAGAAACAATCATCTATTTATGAACAAGTGTTTGTTACAACTACGAAAGCGAAAAAACTACACCACGAAAGTGAAAAAGATAGAAAAAGGTGAGAGAATCTCCTTCGACGGTCCCTTGGAGGACGACTTACCCTGACGTCGCCACGAGGAAGGTGGTAAGGAGCTGGATGAACATGGACGGAGCTGGAGGACGGAGGGTGGGGCAGGACGGTGTCGTGGCGAGAATCTTCTTCCCGAAAGGAGGTGACAAGACAGCAATGGGATACTCCACGGATGGAGATGAGAGGCGGGAAAATGTTTGGTTCTACTCTAGAGGAGCATCTCATGCTTGGGACAAGCTCTCTCTAGAGCCTTGGAGGTGATGAGAGGAAGAAAGGAAGAGATGGCTTAGAATGGAAGTGGGTAGGTCCTTTTATAAGAGAGGAAGAAGAAATTCGTGTAGAGGGCCGTAGTGATAGCAGCAAGCGTCACTAAAGATCCGCCTAAGTTGTCGTTGAAGATCTACGCCTTTCAATTCCTCTACTAGCGCGTGCATCGCACAGGCCATTAGTGACAGCTGCAAGCGTCACCAAAGGCCCGCCCAACAGTCGCTGAATATCTACCCTTACTCCTCATGCCCTGCTGGCACACGCATTGCGCACTCCATGTCACGCGTGCACGCTTGCGCGATGGTGCTGACCTGTGCACGCTGTCTTGCACGCTCGCGCGCTACTGCTTTGTTAAGCGTGCGCACTTGTGTGCGCGATTGCGGTGCTGAGCACCCTCAATTGGCGGAGCCGCGGGGATTCGAACCTGTGCCCCTTCGTTGAAACTCCACGCCTCCACCATTGTGCCAAGTCGTCCAGATCATTACGCAGACGTCTTAAGGTGCGCAGTGGAGATCTTCTCAGCCATTGGATCTTGATCCAACAGCTGGGAATGGAGGTGAAGATGATGAGGGGGTGCCTTCCAATTGCTGCTGGCCGGTGTTGGGCGACCTGGATGGTGCCACGTGGCACCATCTGGGCCATCCATCTTCTTTCTGTTGCATAGGGTGCCATGGTGCTCGGATCGATTTGATTTCCATGCTGCCGGACTACGATTGTCGCTCCAAATCCATCCGTACGGTGGGATTTTTCATCCGAAGCCCGTACGGATGTCGCATTGCCCCCTGGTCGTTGATCTTCCTCTGACTGCGTATGATGCTACGAGATTCCGATCTAGACGATTTCAGAGGCGTTAGACTCCGATCGTCATCTTGATCAGATCCGTATAGTCAGATCGTCCATCCGAGGCCCTGAAATAAACCTCCTTCTCCCCTTATCATAAAAATGACCTAATTAACCTAAAATCCATACAACTACTCTAAATGCATAATGATGCATGCTATGCAATATTTATAATATGAAATGCAAATCTACGCCTAGGAATATGCATGAATAGGCATTTTAATGTAAATAGATGTGTCTATATCACCTACGTAACCAAGTTACCCAAGAACCAATCCTGCAATCACCTGACTGATCTCTGATAAGTCTACTTTAGTGGATTAAACTAGAGCCTAAGAATATTCCTGTTGGAATATGAAGTTGATTTAAAGCATGCATTACATTGATAAACCATTTAAGCTTTAAAAAGTGTCATTCCAGTAATTTTTACATGCCTTGAATAAGTAATTTGATTAGTTACTTATTTGAATATAGGGTCATCTTGGGAAGGATAATGTTAATAGCTTCACATCAAATATATTTGATTTTCAAGAGAAAAAAAGGAAGGAAATTCTTCTCTTTTGGAAAGCCACCATAGGTGATGAAAATGGAAAGAGAAGATGCCACCATCTGAATCCTTTGGAAGATTGCACACAAGATAAAAAGCAGATCTTTCCTCTTTGGGAACATCATCTTCCTCCACGAGGGAGAACCTTCTCTCCAACAGCAACCTCTCCTTCATCCACCAGCGTGAGCCACTGATGATGCCCAACCACCACCACGTCTCACCCATGTCCTCACCAATTCCATCACTGCGAACCGCCATCGTGGTCGGTGGTGACAACACCGGCATCTGCAACCACGACGACTCAACATCAACTACGTTCACCTCGACAACTCGACCACACCACCGCAGACTCCACTCGACTGCGACCAGTGTGTCATTCTCCTCAACAGAACCATGCACGCATCACCTTTTCCTTACTGCTGTTAGCATCCATCGATGTTGACCCTTGACAATAGCAAGCAACCTCCTCCTAAATAGAACTTCCTCCAATGGCACCTGCCACGCCCACAACCGCGCCAGCAACTACCAGCCTTAGCGCCACCAACTCCGGCACCCACATCTGCCCCAGCCCTCCACCACGCACTGGCTCCAACAGAGGCACCACCGCCCTTCAAAGCCACCAGCCTCCTCCATGCCCTCTCGTGCATAGCAGGTTGTGCACTTGCCCACCGGCACCCATCACCATTGGTCACACCCTCGCCATCACGCATCTACAGCCACACCCACGCACGCTCATTGCGCATAGCAAGCCGCGCAACATCCCACATCCGCCCGACCTCTTCTCCTCCATCGTCAGAGAAGAACCCAAAGTCCGCCGACCTCCTCCATACGCAGTCGGCATCTCCAGCCTCGATCATTCACGGCGGGAACTCCATCAGAGTCGCCACACAACCACCAACGCAACCATACCCTCCAACAGGCCAACCACACCCCACGCACTCAGTCAAAAGAACCCACCACCAGTGGCCCCTTCCTCACTATCTGGCCGCCTCCGACCACCTCCGTTGACACTGCCACATCAACGGAAATCTCTCGTCGCGACCAACCTCCACCGAGCTCCGCACGCCTGACCGTAGCCTCCTCGATGTGCACAGCAAGGGAAACTTATCCTCTATTTTGGTTTTAAATACAATTTACATTTCATGCCATTGAAGGAGAGTATTTTTTGATATAATATTTTATATTGTGTAGCATTTGCTCGTGTGCCCTCCTGATTCTCTCTATTCCGCATTAATGCTCATTCAAGCCACTCTTTTTCTCATTTGGTGCTACAACTTATTGACAAATTTATGTTGCATCGTATTAGTCTCATACAAAGTATTTACTGAAAATATTAATGGGTTTATTGGTTTGTTCCTCCCTGTGGATACGACCTAACTTTCGTGATTAGTTTTGACAGTTAAATATTTTTTATCGGGAATTTTTCCACCATGATTTACATTAATAATTTTTCTAAAAATTTTTCTAAAAAGCAAAATTTTCCATTCACTCTCAACCCTTTAAGATATGTACAATGTGTCTGACTACGCAATAGAAGCGATGCTCGAGCAGAAAATCAATGGGAAACTAGTGGTTATATATTACGCCAGCAAGACACTAGACGAGGCTCAGTGTAATTACATGATTACAAAAAAGGAGCAGCTGGCTATAGTATTCAGTTTGGAGAAATTCAGATCATACCTCTTAGGATCCCATGTCATCATTTACTCGGATCACACTACAGTGAGGCACTTACTTACAAAGAAGGACGCGAAACCTAGACTAATCCACTGGATCTTGCTGTTGCTAGAATTCGATCTCGAAATTCGCGACAAGGTGGAAAAGCAAAATGTGATAGCTGACCATTTATCTCACCTTCCTTCTTCGATCATTGACCCGTCTGGACCTATCACCGAGCATTTTCCAGATGAGCATCTCTTGGCCATTAATGGGCTTCCCTGGTTCACTGATATCAAGAATTACTTGGTTACGGGGAAAGTTCCGCCTCATTGGATGACCTCCCGGCGAGACAAGCTGATTTCTAAAGCCAGGTACTATGTTTGGGAAGATTCATATCTATTTCACATCGGTAATGAAGGGAACACCATTATGGATCCTAACTAGCCACATTTAGTCAGGTTTAATTGATAAAAGTTCCTACATAATCATCTGAGGGTCGTAATTCCATGTTATTCTGATTTAAGAAAAGAGTAGGAAATCAGGGTTAATTACCTAATTTTAACAACACATCAAGAACACAGATTAACCACAGGGTCACTCAGGGGTTAAATGAAGGTCAAATGAGCTTAAAAGTCCAGAAAATGGGTCAACATTGTCAGAAACGGGATTTCACGCATTTTGAGAACTGCAATAACACATAAAACCCTAATTTCAAACCTACTTCAATTAAATAGGTTCTGTTTAGAATAAAATTCATCTAAACCTCCTAACAATTATATAAAAATATTATAAGAGGTTTGGTACCCTTGGTTTGACCATCTAAACCTATCTTAACCTAGAACAGAGTCTCAGACGAAATTTTGCCTCAATTTAGGCTTCTGTGCAAATTACCTAGTCAAACGTGGTCAAAACTGAAATCCAACTTCACCATTAGATTCCTTGGGTCCAAATTACGTTGGTATCAAAATTTGGGCCCAATCAGAGTCTATCTTAACTTAGTTTGCAATTTAGCCCTTTAAAACCCTTTCTTACATTTCTCCCTCAGTTTTTGAATTATTTGCAAAGAGATCCCTAACTTCTCATCATTTTCTTCACTTTGGTCTCTACTGCCATTGGTGGTGGGAACGCATCTTCAAAGAAGTTCAAGGAAGATTTTCTCCCTCGAATCAGGTCCAATTGCCTCCAAACTTGAAGGGAAGATCTATAAGGAGTTGCCAGATTTGGTAGACCACATCTGGACCTCCAAATCAAGCTCCAGAGCTCGAGCGAACTCAAATTTTCTAGGGATTCTTTTCCCTAAAATCTCAAGCTTTTCAAGCTCCTTCCCAAGCTTGGAGGTCATCCTTAGAAATTTAAAAGGATCTCCTTCGCCAGGCCGTTCTCCTCAGCGCGGTTTAGGGTTAGAAATACCCTCCTCTCTCTCTCCCTCGGCCTGCTCCGACCAAGCTCCGGCAACTCCTCTACTCTGCCTTCATCGCCCTCTGCCACATATGATAGGCAGAAAGAATCTTCTTCCCTCCGTCGTCTGCTCCTCGCTATACTAGCCAGGAGCTCTATCTCCCTTCGACGTCGCAGTTCTCCCTCACCGGAGCTTTCCTCTTCTCCGGTGCCAGCCCATCATAGCCGGTGCCATGCTCCCTCTTCCTTCGTCCATAAGCACCCTCTCTCAAGTCCTCTCACTTGATTTTTCCTGCCTACTTAGACTCTAAGTTTGCACACCACATCACTCGCATCCCCGTTATCTTCCCCAACTCCAGCCTGACTCTGGTGAGTCCGCATCGCCACTCCACCACACAAAACTCAACGCCACCAAGCCCACAAGCTCCGCTTCGCCTCACTGATCAAAAGCCCCAAAGAAAATTGGGCTTTTGATCCCTCACGCACTCCACCGAACACACCCACTCACGCGCACCTCCTCCGTCATTGTCAGCACTCACTGACAACCGCACGCCTTGAAACCACCACCATCACGTTCGCCTCTTTACGACAAACCTTCTGAGCATGTCTGACAAGGCCATGAGGCCATATTTTCCTTTTCAGGTACACGCCAGAGCTCCGCAGCTGCAGCCTTCTCCGATTACGCCTGCAGTCCTTCGGCCATTCACAACCCAGCTACAACTTCAAGGGCCTGTGGAATTCTCCCACAAATAGAACCAGGTCTTTAAATGAAGCAACAGGTGTCATCTTTGACTCCAATCAGAAGCAACACCCAGCTGCAGCTCCCACGAAGAAGTGGCATTCCTTTAGTCCCACATCGAGGATTTTAAAGGTGCTACAGCGTATAAAGTGATTTTGTGAAGAGACCTGTTCACCTCGGCACATGGCGTGAGGTCCCACTCACCACACGTGCGCTCAATCCTCACCCCCTACACCACACAGGCAGGTCTAGTCCCTGGTCCGAATACCCGTATACCCAGTACTGTTCACCCGAGTCTGAGCTAAGAGATAGGGAAGAGAATCAAGGAGGAGGGGGAAGGGTTTTGCTCTGCTTTGGGATTTGTGCCCTCCCTCTCTCTCAACAGTTAGCTGAAATCTGAAGAGGCCCTTGCACCCTATGATTGGTGTGCTACTACTGTGCCTTGGCTCCTTTGGGGCTCGAGATAAGGCCCTTGTGCCTTATGCTGTGAGACCCTTGTGTCTCTTCTGAGACACCTGTAGTTAAAGCACCAAAGCCTATAACCCGATGTTTGATTGGCTGGTCCTACTTTGGTTACAATTGATTGAGCAATACTATTCACTTATTTGAGATAGTTGTTGAGCTTAAGCATTATGGTTAATCTAGTGATTCAAATCACCATTTTAACCCCATTTTTTTGCACTGACTCTCTGATTTTTATTGAAATATTATTCTGAGTATTACTTTGATTTCAATTGCATATTATTCTTGATATTGTGATTAATGGATTGAATTGCTAATTTGCTCCTTACGAACGATCTCGGACTTCCTTGTGTTTTCGAGTTTTATAAATTTTAATGCTGTTGTGTTTTTGTTAAGTGTACTACAACACACATCTCTTAACACTTGATGAATACGCACCAACAGGTAATGACGAAGTAATCCAAAGATGCATCCTTGACGACGAGGTCAATGATGTCATCTCATTCTTCCATGACCAGGCCTATGGTGACCACTACTCTAGGAGAAAACCCACTGTGAAGATTCTCAAATGTGGGTTCTTTTGGCCCATAATGTTCAAAGACGTACAATCCTATTGTAGGGCATGTGCCCGTTGTCAGACCCTTGGCGACATGGGCCCGCCCGATATGATGCCCTTGAATCCGATTATCCTGTGTGAGATTTTTGATATCTGGGTAATCGATTTTATGGGACCTTTTCAAGGAACTAACAGCTTCAAGTTCATCTTACTTGTTGTTGACTGTCTCGAAATGGATCAAAGTCATCCCTACAAGAATAAATGATCATAAGGTTGTTCTTTGGTTCATTCAGGAGAACATATTCTCCAGATTTGGGGTTCCTAAGGCCATCATCAATGATGGTAGGACTCATTTCACGATTGTGCACTTCCAGTCCCTAATGAAAAAGTACAGGGTGTTGCATCGTATCTCAACTCCTTACCACCACTAGACCAACGGATTAGCTGAGCTATCCAATCGGGAGATCAAGAAAATCCTTCAGGTCACTGTTCATCCTAACATTAAGGATTGGTCCACTCGACTTTTGGAAGCTTTATGGGCCTATATGATTGGCCATAAGACCTAGCTAGGAATGTCGCCCTTCAGACTCGTATACAGGTAGGCATGTCACCTTCCTGTAGAGATGGAGCACAAATCCTATTCGGAAGTACGGAAGTGCAATCTGTATCTCATGAAGGCTGGAATCCACCGCCAGTTGCAAATGAGTGAGATTGAGGAGTTACGTAATGATGCGTATGAGAACTTGTATATCTACAAAGAGCGGGTCAAAGCCTTCCATGACATACATATCGCGAAAATCATTCCATCTTGGTTAGAAAGTGCTCCTCTTTGATGCCAAGCTCAAACTCTTCTTAGGAAAACTAACATCAAAATGGATCGGACCCTTTCTTGTCCGATGAATCTTTGCAAATAGAGCTATCAAAATTAGTGAACTTAGCCATGACTCAAAACCATTTGTTGTGAATGGTCAGAGACTCAAACCATCCGTCGAACTTACCGATTCAAATATGACTGCAATATCTTTTGATCTCTATTCTCCCCAAGCCACATTACGCCTAGCTGATGGCATTAAACTTAGCGCTTAATAGGAGGTAACCCATCATTTTTTAAAAACCCGAGACCCTTCTGACCTATCTCTGAGTTGAATTCATATTATACTTTAGGGTTCGTCCATTAGAACAATCGACTCCACCTTTAATACTTGTATTAGAACTTGAAATCGTCTACAACAGTCATCCCGACCCGTTCGCCACCCACCAAACCTGTTCTAATGTACGATCTAAGCTGAACTTGAACCCAACTAATTTACAATGAGGACATTGTAAATCTTAGGCATGGGGGAGTATTAAAGTGCAAAATACTGCGAAATTGGATTCATGGAGGGGTTTCCTCCAAAAAAAAAAGGAGAAAAGGAGAGGGAAAGTTTGAGAGCTGAATTGAAACATTGAGGAAGAAGAGAAGAGAAGAAAAGAAAAGAGAAAAAGGAGCAAACAAAAAGAAAATGATAGGCCCTGTAATTAAGTGTGGAACTCAGCTAAGTTCTAAGCTGGATCGGATGATGAATTAAGACCTAAAAGGCTAAAACTTAGGAGATTAGTGATTGATACCAACCTTAGGCCTCTTGGGCCTATTCTAGGGCTTAAACACTCAAATTTTTTAAGATCGAATTAATCCCAAGGAGTTTGAGGAAACTATGAAGCTGATGTATTAAGTCTAAGGCTTAGGGATTATTTGGCCCCGTTGCCTATCATTTAGTTTGCGGGACTTAGTAACCTAAGCACCCAAAAATTACACACCAGTCTGGTTCAGCATGCTTAATGAAATATAATGTCAAAAGTGTTCTATTCTGAAAAGGTTTTCTCGAAGATCTGGCTTAGGAGCAGCTCGAAGACACAAGTTGATTGGACAAGTTCCCCTCGAAGATGCATGTTAACGCGCGAAATCAGGGTTTTAGAATACTTCATCGTAGTATAGCCAATAAAACACGAAAACAAATACAATTTATAACTCGAATAGAATCTGAGGTCGAACGCAGGGAGCAAGTATTGCAATTTAATACTTAAGATCACAAATTCAATCACAATATAGCAATATAATGAAGATCTCAAGCACAAATGATATATCAATGAGAGCAAGAGTCAATGAAGCAAAAAGATTAGGGTAAAATGGCAATTTAAATCACCAATTTACCCTATTGACACTAAACTCAAATAATGCAACAGTATCAATAATTTAAATGCCACGAATATAAGTGCACAATGCACTCCGTTTACAATTTTAGACATCGGATGATCATATCAGACGGCTTAACCATCCAAGTGCTACAGTGCACGACACTATTTCTCTCTTTGGCTTCTTCCCTTTCTCTTCTGCTACCTTAGCCTTCTTCTCTTCTTTCTTTCCACTTCACTCACAAGTAAGGACCTTTCGGATTTTGGCTAAGTGTTGGAAGCTCTCAAGAGCAAAACTCCCTTCCCCACGTGCTCTCTCTCTCCTTTCCTCCTCTTCTCTTTCTCTCAATCCGGCGGGTAATCGGGTATGCGGATACTCAGGACTAGGGCTGCCGGCCGGGAATGGCAGCCAAGGTGTGCGAGGCTGTGAGTGAAGGGGGACCCAACCCCTTGTGTACTGGGCGAAGGGTCGGTATCACTCTTTCAATTTATTCAGCTATGGTCGCTTGTAAACTTCCGATGTGAGACTATTAAGTCCCCTCCTTCCTTCTTACAGCAACCGTAGGTGTCTTCGGTCAATTCGTGCGATGGGGGCGATCAACACCCCAATTGACTGGTCGGAAGCGAAGCTAGGACAAGTCTGCATTGCCTGACACGAACACCTAGAGCTGTATGCGCTAAAGAGAGCGTCAAGCAAGCTCGGAGCTTGCTGCGTCAATGGCAATGGCGGCTAAGTACCTGAAACACTGAAAACGGCCTAAGGGCCATGTTAAACCAGCTCAGAAGTTTCACCGTAGAACGGCGAGGGTGCTGGTGGTAGTGGTGCAGTGCAAAGGTGAGCGTGAAGGTTTGATGGACAAGAAAAACAAAGGTGGAGGTGTTTGTGTTCGACAGACAATTTGAGCAAGCAATACCATCAATTTCTTGAGGGGTTTTGCTCGTGAGGGTCCGGCGATGGTGTGGAGTGTGGGAGCGGTGATTTTGGTGGTGCGTGGAAGTCGATAGGGCTCACCGGAGATGCGTCGACGAGGGGGAAGACGGAGGCATGGAGGGTGAATTGATGGTCGAATTGGAGTGGCGGTGATACGGTGATGATGGGTGGAGACTAGGGCATCAACTAATCTAAGTGGCAGACAAAGAGGGACGGGAGAGGCACCAGGTCTGGTATGGCCGGCGCCGGAGACAAACGGAGCTCTGGTGGGAGAAAACGACGACGACAAAAGGGGAGGATGCGCCTCGGGGGTATGTCGAGGTGCGGAAGAAGCTGGGGAAGTAGGCACCGGCCGCCTATAGTACGTGGTGGCCGGTGACGAAGCTGGAGGAGGGAGGTCGCCGGAGGGAGGCAGAGCGAGCCGAGGAAGAGAGGAAGAAGATGGATTTTTGGCTCAAATTCTCGTTGAGGTGAGGAATGCCATAGGGGGTCTTTTATAGGGCTTAGGAGAGACATCTAAGCTTGGAGACCAAGCTTAAAAGCTTGCCGGTTGGAGACCAAGCTTCTCGCTGGGCGTTCGCATGAGAAATTGGGAAAGAATTAGAGCCCATGAATAGGTTTAGATCGTAGAGGATTCTCTCAGGAACCTCCCTTCCAATTTTGGAAGAGATTGAATGAGAATCGAGTGAGAAAATATCGCTCGAATCTCACCAATGCGTGATGTGTTCACACCAATGGCGGCAGGCACCTGTTGGTGAAGGAGACGATGAAGTTAGGGACCTATTCACAATAGATTTCGAAAACTAGGGATTCAAATGTGAGAAAAAGAACAAACTGGACTAAAATGCAAATTAGGTTAAGACGATCTATGATTGAGTCCAAATTTTAGTACAAATCTAATTTGGATCCAAGGAATCTGATAGTGAAGTCAGATTTTGATTTTAATCATGTTTGAATGGTTAAATTGCATAGTTACCCAAATTAGGATAACTTTCCGTGTGAGACTCTATTGCACGTCAAAGCGGGCTCTGAGGGTCAACTAAATGATACCAAATCCTAGAGAATATTTTTCTACGATTTTTATAGGGTTTAGGAGAATTTTATCTTAACTGAAATCTCAATTAATTAAGCAGGTCTGTTTTTAGGATTTCAGATGTCATTTAATTCTCGAAACACGTGAACACCCATTTCTGTCTATATGAACCAACTTATTAGACATTTATGATCATTTGACCTTCGATTAACCCTTGAAATACCACTTGGTTATTCTGTAGTTGTGATAAGACGGTAACATTGCAAAAATAACCCTATTTTCATCTTTTCTTCTCAAACAGAACATTAAGCACTTAGGTCCCTCTAATGGTTATGTAGGAGCTTTTATTCTCTTTGAGCGATTAGGGCTCATGATGGTGTTCCCATCAATGCATAATAACATAGCATCTCCTCGGTACTTGTCTCCTAAGATATCTAAATATCCTACCAGGGCATGTAAGCACCTTGTGCTGGTTCAAGTGCCATGGGTGGGATTATCCCAAAATGTCAATTGGCAGGACCTGAATTTAGCTACAGAACACCATAGGCGGCACTATCCCAAAGTGTCGAAAGCCAGGTTTTTGGGGGATTCCACGGGTGGTGCTATCTCGAAGCATCAAAAGCTAAGGACTCTTCAAGGATTGATGGTGGGGACAAAGAATCAGATACATACCGTGTTTATAGGACAATCCGATGTTGGATTTAGGGGAATGCAAAAAGAAAAGAGAGAAAACTCAAATAAATACCTTCTCTTTAACCCTTATAAAAAATGCAATGGCAAACTGAACCTGGACTTGCTACAAATACTCACAGGTGCTTTAACCACTAGGGTCAACGAACCTCTAGGCAGCTTTTGCGGACCGTAGAAACCTTCTCAGCAGACCCAAGGCTGAGACTGGTCAGGTCTAGATTTTGGCTGTTACTTGAGTACATCTAAGATTATTGTTGGTATTTTGATTTGATTTCTAGAGATGCAGCTTAGTAAGGTATCCTGACAGTTACATCCGGCTTAGAGATCAGGTTTGGTCCATAGGATTTTGCTAGGGCCTAACAAAAGCTAAGTATAGGGATATGATTGTAACACCATCATGGGTCCTAACTAGCCTCAATTAGTCAGATTCAATTAGTAAATGCTCATACTTGATCATCTAAGGGTCAAAATTCCGCACTGATCAGAGTTGAGAAGACAAGAAATCAAGGTTAATTCTCCTATTTTAACAACACATCACAAATGCAAATTAACCATGAGGTTTCTTAGGGGATTAATTAAAGGTCAATTGAGTATAAAATTCTAAAAAGTGGGTTCACACTGACTAAATCAGGGTTTCGCGCATATTAAGAGCACAAATAGTACTAAAACCCTTAATTATCAATCCCACTTAAATTGAAAAGGTTCTAGTCATGATTAAATTAATATAAACCTCCTAAAAATCATTGAAAAATATTCTAAGAGGTTTAGTACCGTCACATTGACCATATGAACCCATTTTGATCTAGAACAAAGTTTCAAACAAGAATTTGCCTTGATTTGGGATTATGTGCAATTTATCCTATCAAACGTGGCTAAAACTCAAATCCAAATTCATCATTAGATTCCTTGGGTTCAAATTAGGTTAAAATCAAAATTTAGGCCCAATCAGAGTCCATTTTGACCTAGTTTGCATTTTAACCCCCAAGAACACTATTTCTCACATTTGTACCCCTAAGTTTCAAGTTTATTACAAACATCCCCCTAAATTTCTTGTTGTCTTTGCGAATAGGTCCCTGCCACCATAGATGGTCTGAACAGAATCAAACCCGCTGCAACTGACCTTTAACCGAGGATTCCTCCCTGATCTCGTGACCAAATCCCTCCAAATTTGGAGGGATTGATCACCAGCGATTCTCTTCCCACTGACCCATGATTTGCCACCAACCATGAAGAGGATGCCTCCAACAAACCTAAGATCTTCAAGGATCTCAGAGTCGCAACCCTAATCCCAATTCATGGTCCGTTCCTAATTTGAGCTCAAAATTGAGCTCTATAAGAGCTCCACAAACTTCCCCAATCATTTTCAACCAAGAAACGACCGTAATTACTCCTCTTTCGCCATTGGTCGTCGTTTCTCAAGATCCGGCAAGCCCTCTCCGACATCCTCCTCCGCACATCTTCTCTGGTAACAGACACTGCCGTCCTCTTCCCCTCTTCGTCGCAAGTCTTGCCAGCCAAAGCAAGACCACTCTCAACCTCTCCTTCCTCACCGTCGTCTCGTCGTCAACACCTTCGTCCCCACGTCCGATCAGCCAACGTCAGGCATGGTTTCATCCTCTCTCCCCCCCTAAGCTACTCCAACCTATCCCTCTCCCTCTCTAGAACATCCCTAGGTCCTTAGATATTAGGATTAGCCATTGATGGTGAAAAAGCGTGATTTGATAAAGTTAGGTTTTTGAGTCATTGCAACACGTAATTCCGCAATCGCTTTTAACTTTAGTATCCTAGATAGCGGAGGTATCTAAGGTCGTGTAAGGAGGCAAGATTGTAATTTTGAAATCTCTCGCTTGAAAAGTTTGAAATCAACTTTCTTTTTGTAATTTTAAATATAAGATTTTTTTGGCTCTTTGAAATAACAGGAAATGGAATACAAAGAAGGACTACGCCTAATCACTAAAATCTAAGTGACAGGAAGAACCTCTCTTTAAGCTCACCCTAGGTACGTGAAGACCTAGGATAATTAGAAAGAGGGTGTGGGTGCACTAAAATTAAAATCAAACTATTGAATGGAACAAAATGTACAAAGGCAACTTTTATAAAGGGAGAAAAATTGTTTTACAAGAATGCTTGTAGAGGAATGGTTCTACTTCAGAAATTCAACTACAAAATGATAAAACAAAAATCCTCCTGGTAATGGTGGTGAAGAGGAGAGAATCCTTGCTCCAAGTTCAGTTACTCCTGGGCTTAAAAAGGATTCCTCCTACTCCCTTCTTGATGTGCTCCTCCAAGTTGATGATGTCCTCCATGGCAAGCCCTTGGTGGGCATGCCGTAGCTCCTCCTAGAGTGGAAGAATTCCACTCTAAATATTCCTCCTTGGCTGGGAGTGGACCACCCTAAGAAACCTTTGCTTTGGCTGTCCTCTTGCCTGGCTTTCCTTAAAATTGGACCCCTTGGCGTGGGCACAAGAGAGAAGGGAAGAGGGGAAGGCACCAAGGAGACAGAGTGTCTCCTTAATCTTCTTCTTCCCCTTCTCTTGGCCTAATATGGCTGGTGGGATATAGGTGGAAGAATACTAGAAAATGTAGCCAAGGTTGAAGGGCAATGCTAGTTAGATGGGGTATTTATAGGAGTGGTAGTGGGGGGGTGTGTTGGCGTGGATGATGTGTAGGGCTAGGATGGGTTTATGGGGGTGGTTAGATGATCCTAGAGATAAGGTTAGTTGGCGCCAAGTGAAGAGTTTTGGAGGGGATTTGGTGCCTTTAGGATGGGTTGGTTGTATGATCTAGGGTTAGGTTTGATTGGTGCCATCCTAAGGGTTGCATAGGTTGTTGGTTAAGGGTTAGAAGCCACTTTTGGTGGCCATCCATGGGGCGCAGGGATGCCCTAAGTTGGTGCCAAGGGAAGGCTTCTAGAAGGGGGATTTTTGGAGGGAAAAATGGAGGGTGGTGATGGCTTGGGTGATGATGATGTGTAGGGTTAGGATGAAGGATGTTTTTTAGGGAGATTTTGGCGCCAAGAGAGGGTAGTTATAGGAGGTGGTTGGCGTGGGTTTTTGGTAGCTTTTAGAAGTGGTGGTGTGAAGGGATATGGGTGTGTTGGCGCCAAGTTAGAGTGGAGGTAGCTTAGTTTTGAGTAGAGTTAAGGTGGAGCTACTTTAGGGTGGAGTTTAGGGTTAGGCTTAGAAGCCATGAAGGTGGACTTAGGTAGAGTTCAGTTAAGCTAGCTAAGCTAGCTTAGCTAGTAGATGATTGAAGGTAGGAGCTAGGGCTTTGCTAAGGAAAGGTAACTTTAAGCTACTTTAGAGCACATCTGAAGCCTGAAGGAATTTTCTCAGAGTTGATTTTGACTGAAGAGTTCTTAATGAGAGCCCAGCTATTCAGCATAGCTAGCTAATTCTTCTGCTAGCAGCTAAGCTTGAGTAGTAAAGCTAAGTTGAGCTGGACCTGCTTTTGATGGGAACCACCAAGCTAGCTTAGCTACTAAGTTGATAACTAGTAGCTAAGTTGGAGCGAGTTTAGCTGTCGTGAGCTGAGTAGAGCTGGGGAGAGCTCGGCTGGAGCTAAAGTGAACTCCCGTCAACTAAGTTTAGCTAATTGAAGCTCCCAGTGAACTGATTGGAGCTTGGGTAAGTTAGACTCGACTAAGTTACGCTAGATCAGAGTTGAGTAGAGCTAAGCTAAGCTATGCTAAGCTACCATCCAGCTGATATGAGTTGAATGGAGCTAGGATGAGCTAAACCTAACCTAGTTGAGCTAATATCCAGCTATAATGAGCTGGATTTAGCTATGGTTTAGCTGGAATGAGCTTCCTCTTCACCTGTTGCCTACCTAAATGCTAAGGTTTTTGAGATCTGGACATCTGTTCATCCCTAACACTCAAATAAACATGTCAAAAGCAACAAAAATTATGCAATGCATGCTTAACCTAAGTGACGCCTAAATGCAACCCAGAAACTCGTTTATAGAGTTCAAACCTTAAGAACTAGATTAGTTTTAAGGCATAAGGATAATGATAAGCTAGCGTTTATCACACCCCCATGCTTATCCTTTGCTAGTCTCTTAGCAAAATTATTTTTATAAAATGGATTTTTTGGGAAGGACATTATTTTAGTTTTGAGAAAGATATTACGGGACCTTAGTTAGTTAAAACACGAAAGGCACGGGACTTGTTATAGATAAACATCGGGATTCATTTTTAGATCCAAAGATTAGATGAATCGGGATCAATGTATCCTCCAAAGATTAACAAGTTAACTCGTTCATTCCAATGACCCGAAATTATTTTGTAGTTACGATTTCCCTGGCTCTTGAATCCGATTCACAACTTGAATAATCTTTTAAAATCTTGTGTCAGTGCTTGTGAATGCCAACATTTATAAGGTCGTATTTTTAAATTTTTTTTTCTCTCCTATGCTTATTCCTAGCTTAATCCTACAACAGATGTGTCGAGTTCATCGTTCCCGTTACCAATCCTCGAGGGGGCTTTGATGCCAATACTTCGAGATTGTGCTATTCAAGACACCACCCAGGAGCTCACAACCCCAAAACACGTGGTGTACAAGGGTACTCCAAGTAGACTCAAGCTCTTGCTCCGACGCTATGAGTAGAGCACCGTCCAAGACACTTCAGCTGCAAAATGCACCTTAAAACTCTGTCTAAAGATATGAAATATAGATATAGAGCAGTGTTGAGGCGGTAACATGCTAACATCGCATCCTCAAGGGGGCATTTTCCTCTATTTTGATGATGAGAACTCAAACCAATCATCTGCTTTGGATTTCACTAAGACTAAACAATGGGATTTACTAATTTTCTAAATTATTTTTAGGTGTTAGCTATGTGTGTGAAATAAGACAAGAATTTGTAAGAAATACAAGTTTTTGGATCAGAAACTAAGTCATGTAATTTCTAAGTCACAAAAAGAGATCAGGTCACCTGAATCATCATGAGTGCAGGTAAAATTTAGAGGAGGATACTTGATCTAGTCTAAAAATAGACCTAGAGATTCTAACAATTAGATCTGCATCCTAATCCCTAGTTTGTTAAAAATTAAATCTCATTGTACTTAAAATGAATCCTCAACCATGGTCCAGATTTCAAGATTTCCTCAAAAAGTTTTGAACATTTTTATTTGAATGTTTTTAGGCTTTGAAAATTCTAAATTGATTGAAAAAATTTAAAAACATCCCCCATGCTTAAGATATGGCATGTCCCCATGTAGCAGGAAGGGAAAAAAAATCACCTTGGTGAAGGCGATCTGAATCAGGATAGTCAAAAAACTCTAAAAAATAAAATAAAAAATGAAAAGCAGGAAAAATAATAGGTTACCTCCCATCCAATGCTCTCTTTTAAACCATTTACCCAGGCGTGAATTGCATCAATGATCATTAGAAGGTAAGTCGATTAAATCAAGAGTGTCAGATGAGAGATTCAAGGTATTATCTAAGTATGGCCTTAAACGTTGGCCGTTGACTTGAAAAGTAGTATTGATTTTTGGATCAAAAAGGTCAACTGCGCTGTACAGATATGTTTTTAGGACAATAAACGGGTCGATCCACTTGCATTTCCTGGAAAATACATAAACGTGCGTCGAAAAGCCCAACCTGCTGATTGATATCAAAATGTTTCCAAATAATATATTTATCATGAAATTTCTTTGTTCGGTCTTTATAAATCTTCACGTTTTCGTAAGACAAATTACGCAATTCTTCTTTAGTTAATTGTAATTTCCTTTGTTTACCGGCTTCAGACAAATCCATGTTTAATTGTTTGATTACCCAAAAAGCTCTTTGTTCGAGTTCTACCGGAAGATGCATGTCTTTGTAAAAATCAGACGAAAATGAGACATGCCAATGGGAGTTTTAAAAGTTATACGATAGGCCCATAAAACATCGTCCAATTTATTCGACCAGTCTTTATGATCGGACCTAACCGTTTTTTACAAAATATTTTTAATTTCCAGATTAGAAACTTCCACCTAGCCATTTGTTTGGGGTGGTAAGGAGTGAAAATTTTATGATTAACCCCATATTTAGATAAAAGGTGACAAAATTAAGTGAGTGAAATGTGATCTTTCATTAGTGATGATGGCCTTAAGAATGCCAAATCTCAAAAAAATATTTTTTTTTATGAAATCAACAACAATCTTGTGATCATTGGTGCGTGTAGATATTGCCTCAATCCATTGCGATACATAGTCGACTGCGACTAGTATGTATAAATAACCACACGAGTTGATGAACGATCCCATGAAGTCGAAGCCCCATACATCAAAAATTTCAACCTCTAATATCAGATTTAGGAGCATCGTACACAGAACTTTATCCTTTCGAGTCATGTTGCCGATGCTCTGGCAACACACATAGGACTGAACAAAAGACTGATCATCTTTGTGCAAGCTGGGCCAAAAGAATCTAGAAGTAAGGACTTTAGCTGCAGTTTTCTTGCCCGAGAAATGACCACCATAGGCCATTGAGTGACAGTTTTTTGTCAGAGTATCATGAAATTCTGATTCAGGAACAAACCGTCGAATGACCTAATCAACGCAGATGTGGAAAAGGTTGGGCTCCTCCCAAAAAAAATATTTAATGTCAGCAAAGAACTTATCCCGTTTGGTTTTTGGCCAATTAGAAGGGATTCATTCTGTTGCTAGAAAGTTCGCAATTGGTGCAAACCAGGGGAGGGTATTGCCAGCTAAAATGTTCTCGCCAGGGAAAATATCTACAGAGGTCAACACATCCTTTGTTGTAAGACAAGAGAGATGGTCAGCCACTACATTTGTCGACCCCGCCTTGTCCTTGATTTCAAAGTCAAATTCCTAAAGCAGCAGGATCCAGCAGATAAGGCGAGGTTTCGCATCTTTTTTGTTCAGGAGATATTTAAATGCTGAGTGGTCAGTACAAACAGTGACATGTGACCCCAACAGATAGGAGCGAAATTTCTCTAAAGCAAAAATGATAGCAAGTTCTTTTTCAGTTACCGTATAATTCCTTTGTGCATCATCAAGGGTTTTACCGACATAGTAGATCGCAACGGGCTTCTTATCAATATGTTGCCCTAGAATGACCCTTACAGCAAAATCAGAGGCATCGATCATTAATTCAAAGGGATAATTCCAATCATATCCTTGTAAAATTGGTGCCTCTGTAACATCCTTCTTCAACCTATTAAAACTCTCAAGGCATTATGCTGTAAAATCAAAAGGTTGGTCTTTGGTGAGTAATTGACTTAAGGGTTTGGAGATTTGGGAGAAATTCTTGATGAAACGACGGTAAAAGCCCACATGCCCCAAGAAAGATCTATCACAATTCCTTTTTTAAAGATGACATGGCTCAGGACGATGCCGTCCTGGACCATGAAATGACTTTTCTCCCAACTGAGGACCAACTTCTATGCATTTTTGGAGCGTCCTTCTAAGATTTTTAAGACATAAATCAAAGGAGTCTCCAAAAATAGAGAAGTTATCCATAAAAACATCAAGATATTCACCCACCAACTCTGAAAATATTGCAAGCATACATCTTTGAAAAGTCACAAGTGTGTTGCACAAATCGAAGGGCATCTTTCGGAATGCGAAGGTTTCGAAGGGGCAGGTGAAAGTAATTTTTCTTTTATCCTCAGAATGGACCGCGACTTGATTATAGCCAGAATAACCATCGAGAAAGCAATAATAATCACGTCCGGCTAACTGATAAATCCACATTAGTGGATAATTATTTGGCCTAAGTACTCTTTAATTATCTATTATAAGTTTCTAATTAATTAAGAGTTATGTGGTAATGTACCTTAGTCTGCATATAATTTTATGCGTCAATTTTACATTTAATAACATGTGATATGGTAACATAATTTATTTGATGGATACAGGTTAGGTGCAAGCATTCAGATGTCCATTTTTACTCCTAAAAGACGTCTTGAGATTAGATTGGACGTCTGAAAACCTCTATCGTGGACTCACTGCTATCCACAGTTTTTAAGATGTCTGGAGTTTTGATCAGACGTCTGATGAAGAACCGCCAGAACTTATCTACTGTTCCAACCACTCGCGATCCTCACCGAGTGGTTGGAGAACCTTCTGGCCAAAGAAACCAATAGACGAGGATTTTCGTTTAAAAGGGCAAACCGACCTTCATCTGGGATCCATCCGCTCCACCGCGCACCAAGCTTACACCGTGGAACCCCAGCGTGCACTGATGATAAAGTCATCATCAGCCATATCAAGCTTCAATTAGTCATAATCAACAGATAAATGCTCCTACATAACCGCCAGAAGACTGTAATTCATTGTATATTCATTCTAAGAGATGCATTAAAACAAGGGTAAATCTACAATTTTAATAGTATAACCTAAATGCAGAACAATCATGGGGTTTCCCAGGGGTTAAAAAAGGTCAAATGGTCATAAATGTCTAATAAGTGGGTTCATGCAAACAGAAATGGACTTTCACGCGTTACGAGAATTAATGGACATCTGAAACCTAAAAAATAAACCCGCTTAATTAACTGAGGTTCTGATTAGGATAAAATTCACCTAAACCTTCTAAAAATCATAGAAAAATATTCTCTAAGGTTTGGTATAGTTGAATCGACCATCAGAACCCATTTGACCTAAAACAGAGTCTCAGATAGACAATTGCCATAATTTGGATTTTTGTATAATTTTCTCAGTTAAACTTGGTCAAAACCTAAATCTGACATCACCATCAAATTAGTTGAGTCTAAATTAGGTTTGTACTAAAATGTAGGCTCAATCAGAGATCATCTTAACCTAGTTTACATTTCAGTCCAGTCTAACTCTTTCTATCTCATTCAGGTCCCTAACTTTCAAAATATTTGCATTTAACCCCCTAATTTTATCATCACCTTCACTAAAAGGCCTCTGCTGCCATTGCCACGTGAATGCAACTCGTAGCCGAGCTTCAATCAAAGATTCCTTCCTGATTTCGCAGTCAATCCCTTCCAAAACTGGAAGGGAGACTCCTACAATCTGAGTCGCATCTTGGGTTCTACTTCTTTCCCAAAAGCTCAAGAGAATCTTTTGAAGGTTCGAGTTTCCTTGTGCGTAAAGCACCACATGCTTTCACACTTGAATTCCAAGCATAAAACAACCATCTAGCACCTATAAAAAGACCCTTAGTGCGTGGCCGACTTCTTCAACTTGGTTTGGAGGCCGATTCCCCCTTCTTCCCTTCTCCCCAACCTTCATCTCCACGAGCTCTGGCTATCTCCTCCGATCACGTTCTTCATTCACCCTCACAAAATATAGCGGGTAGATTCCTCTTCCTCAAATTCTTCCACGCGTCGCAATACTAACGGCCACTGCCTATCTCCCCTCGTCGTCGCCGCTCTTCTCCCACCGGAGGTTTCGTCTTCCCCGCGTCCGGCGTACAACCGGAATGGGCATTCCCCCCTTTCGTCCAATTAGAATAGGTTAGATAGGTCTCTTTAGATCCTTAGGTTAATTTCCCATCTTGAAAACCCAAAAATATCCCTTGACGCATCCGCACGCCTCCTTCGTTCTCCGCTCCAGCCGCCCTCCGGCAAGGTCTTCCGCACGCTCTACCGCTCCAAACACCTCGCCACCTACTCCAAAACCTCCGCCTTGACCATCCGCATAAAACCCCTCTTCTTATTCCCCATTCCACCTTCTCACGACCACCCCTAAACACACCCATCACCAACCTTCATCTCTGCCTCCGTCTAACCATTACACGCACTCCCACACCCCACGAACACCGCCACCATTCTCCATGTTCTCCGATGACTCTATTGAACCATTTAACGAGGGCTTTCAAGCTCGTATTCGTGTTTCAGGTCTTCCATCGGAGCTCAGCCACCGCGTCATCACTCCGACGATGTTCGTGGTGTTCTAACCACGATTACCCCAGGTTGCATCTCCAGGCTGTGCGGAAGAGCCCCAAGACCACTTCCAGGTGGTCAATTGAAGACCACGCCCTTTGCAACTACTACAATTAGAGAGCCTTCCCTGCTGCAGGTGCACACGAAGAACAAGGGGACTCAATAGTCCCACATCGTTCGTGGAAAGAGGCCTGCCTACGCATAAATTATTTTTGTGTTTAGAGCTATTTGCCTCAAGACATAGGGGTGAGGTCCCCACTCACCCACACACTCGACCTGACCTGCCTACTCACTCCTCGGCTGTGGCATGCACGCAGCCCTGGACCCGGTTACTCTTTGACCTGAATACCCAATTAAGCCTGGGTCTGAGAGAAGAGGAAAGGAAAGAGAGAGAGAGCGGGAAAGGAGTGGGTTTTGCTCTCCATACCTTCGATCAAACACTTAACCGCTGAGAGCCAAGCCATGTGTTGTGAAGGCTTAAGGGAAAGCCTTGAGAAAAAAAAGAAGGCTCAAGGAGAAGCCTTAAGGAAGAAAGCAGGAAGAGGAGAAGAGCTGAGAAGAAGAAAGCAAAGAACAAGAAGCCAAAGAAAAAGGAAGAGCTCGAGAAGAGAAAGGAAGAAGCTGTGAAGAAGGGCTGAGAAGAAGAAAGCTATGTAGACTAGTGTGTGAATTCCTACTTGCTCCCTGCGTTTGAGCTCAGACTTCATTTCTAGATATTCGAGTTATAAATATTATCTGTTGAGAGTTCTATTTAGGAGATTTTACTACAACAAGACACACTTAAATCTCTTGAATATATCCCGTTAAGCATTTTGGTGTCGTTGCCGAGGAGCAACACATAATTCACTGCTATTCTTGTTTCTATTTAGTTATATCTAAGCACTAACTTGCTCTATTTTATTTCTTGTGATTTTACGAGGTATATCACGCAGAGATCTATGAAAAACAATTACTCTCGGGGCAGGTAATTTCTGTTCTTCCATAATCAACCTCCTAATCTTGGGAAGATAAAAAAGGAAATAAATCAACTAGGAACTACCTACCTTATTTTCATAGTAATTATCATTTGCGAAAAATTTTTCATATCTGATTGAAGCCTGAGGGGATTCTATTTAGAAATCCTTACCTTGATTGCATGTACCTTTTAGGGACCACACTTAATTTCTAAATCACTTTGGGCTAACACACTTCTTACTTGAAGCCCAAGGTGAACATTTTAAGATCAAATTGGATTTGGAATAGAGAAAATTAGGATTTCAAAACTAGAGTTTGAAGTGATAGTTCACATTTTCCTGCATAAAAGGAAATTTACCCTACCGCATTTGTGTGCTACCCAAGCCCTTGTTTCAAAAGATCTAAGCAAGAAAAAACTTTAAAATCAGGCTCTAAGATTCACTTAAGTCTTAAAAATCTTGGACCTAATAACCGGAGAGTCAAATCAGGGTGATTTCTGAGTCTTGACCTAGATTTCATTTTGCCATATTTAGGGTAGGTCAAGTGAAGTTGGTCTACATTGTAGGTCAACCAACCTCCAAATTAGTTCACAAGTCAAACCAACTTCTAATCAAGTGAAATTCAAGGCACTAATTAGGCTAAAATTAGTAGACATAAGGTCTTAAGTTCGTACATTCCGGTCTACTTGGAATCACAGTGACAAGGAAGGTTGAGTGGGGGAAACCCTGTAACCTGTGGGGACGCTTTCCCGTGTAGGGGTCTTTGCGAGATTCTCCCTTCCTGGCTACCCAGGTAATTCTCAAGTGTGCGAATTTCTGATTTAGAGGTATCATCCGGCTCGAAACTACCTTAGCTATCGAAAAATCTTTGGGTGCCTTGATTGGATCAATTCATATCCAGTTCCTCATCTTTTCTCTAGAGCACATACACAGGAAGGTCCTTAGGATTTTAACCTAAGGGGCCTTATTAGATCTTCTTGGGAATCTCTTTCAAATCTGATCAACTTCGATCTGAGCCTGAGTTTGATTCTACATCCTGTTCCACCACCTGATTCGAAAATGCAACCTAACATTTTAGGAAAAGGGATTAGGAAACCAGTGTCCCAAATGACTATCAAAGATAAAATGATTGAGGCTGCTTATAGACACCATGAAGAATATTATAGAGTCTTAGATAGGGACATTCAGGATAAATTTGCAAAAATAACAGCCCACATTGTGAACCGTGTTGAAATACTCTATACACAGGTCATATATGGTTCAACCCGAGACGATCTCTTATCAGAATTCAATGAATTATGGAGATTGCACAATACTGAATGTCTACAATGTTATTTGAATCCAGAAATCCCAGGAATATACCAAGGTCTCATAGAGAAACATGAGGACTTCTAAATACACTACAAAAAATAATTTTTCAAAGATACCCATACATCCCTTCAGAAAACGATAAGACACCTTGGAACAACATTGAGGATCAATATGATTCCCCAAAGCCTGGGTTAGAGAATCAGGGTTGTTATGGACCACCAACCAAAATGGAATTTGATTCAAAGTACATATAGGTTGATACGCCGAATCTTGAGATGAGTTGGGAAGATCCAATTGCAGGTGATCATGATTACGAGCCAAACCGAGGAACTCATGAACCTGGCTCACTAAACCCTGAATTTCTAGACACCTGTTATAATGAGATTGAGTCAAAACCTCTCAAAGATGTAAATTCCGCCCCTTATTCTGATAAGGTGATTCTCGAGAATAATTTTGATATCCTATAGAGCCCAGCTTAGATTCTAGTAACCCAATGTCTACATTTGACGTACAATCCGGATTCGACCATATTTGGGATGATCATGAGGCCCCATGTGATAAGTGTCAGATTTTGAATCTAGATTACGATTTCGGGCCTGTATTTGATGATTGCACCTCTTCATACTTCTCAAAGATACGAATTAATTTCTCAGAAGTCATGCCAATCTATGATACAGAAATCGAGGGGTTGGAAGAGCTGAGACTCGATTAGGCCTATCCTAAGAGTCAAGAACCCGCGCCTATACCTAATAGGGACACCTTTCTAAACTCGGAATCTGAAATTAGTTCGATCCAAGTCAGGTTGCTGATTCTACACATCCTGATCCTTTCTGTGGTGGAACTCCCGATCTGGAATCAAGTTCAGAGCACAATTCTTGCAAATTCACCGACGATTTCGAATCTTCCTCTGATTTTGGAGATCCTTTGTTTCCTGATAACTGTGAGCCAATTTACGACCTCAGCACCCATGATCCATTCTTCGACTTTGACTCTGAGGTCCCTGATCTCAAGATCATTGATTCAAAATTAGGTTCCATTGAGATGAAATCATTCCTTTTTAATCTTCAGGAATTAGAAATAGTAAGTGCCGAGAGTATCAGCAATCCAGAGTTCGAATCCTTTCTTTACTCAAATTTTCATGCTCCTATAAACACTCTTCAAGCATTTCATTTGATTTTGATGGGCTTTATGAGGACTCTCTAGATGAACCTACCTTTGAATCCTTTTTAGAGGAGCCCTCAACAGACATAGTTCTCAAAAAAGCCACCTCTTCTTGAATACCATTTCAACGTCGACCTGCCATCGGAATCAATTGTTACTCTGATTCTCCTTTCGATGATCCGATCACACATGGTTCTCCTCCGCATTTCAATCGGGTTTCGAATATCGATCAGACTACAAATCACGTCACATCCTTCTCTAATTACTCTCGTAGGGATCTCACATCCTCCACAGATCCATTCTCTTTTGAGGATCCCTACTCTGACCAGGCTGATTGGAATCAACCAAACCTGCAATTCCCATTGCCATATATGTTTGAGCCTTAAAGCATCTGGTGGGCTCCACATCTCATGATTCATATCTATCAACCCACCAGATTGATTGGGTTTAGGCTACATCATCAGCCTGTTTATCTAAACAAGCACCTAGTTGGAACAACCAGGTGATTGATCAAGGTACTTGTTCTACAAAATTCCACTGATTTGACCACTCCTCCATAACCACTTTACGCTCGACTGAAAGCAGAATTTAGTGCTTAACGGGAAGCAACCCGTCATTCCAAAAATCGAGACCCTTTTGATCATCCTTTTGACCTTCACGTCCATTGCACTTCTGAGTTCAAAGTTAGAACAGCCAACTCCACCTTTGGTAGTCGTATTAGAACTTGAAATCGTCCACAACAACCATCCCGATCCATAAACCTACCCGTTTATCCCATTCTAACCCATGAACTCAATAGATTTCATACCCTTCGATTTACAATGAGGACATTACAAAACTTAAGCATGAGGGGGTGTTAAAGTGCGAACACACAAAAATTCAAGTTTCTAAAGGATTCTCACAAAAAAATACATTTCCAAAAAACCAAAAACATAAAAAAATTTTGAAAAAACAAAAAAAAAGGAGAAAGGGGAGAAAATTTTGAAGAATAATTGCATATCATTCTCGAGGAGGAAGAGAGGAGCTGATTTAGAAGTCAAGATGGAGTAACAATTTGAAACAAAAAGTGTTAGTCATTAGTAAATGATTATAGGATCCACTTAAAGTTCTACACCAAATCAAAAGAAAGAAAATAAAAGTCACAAGTGCTTAGAAACATGAAGATTAGTATGAGTGCTAATCATAGGCCTCTTAGGCTTATTTTAGGCTTAAAAATTCACGTATCCGTTAAGATCCAGATAGTCCTCAAGAGGTTGAGGAAAATGAAAAGCTTATGCATTGGTTCTAAGGCTCAGGGATTATTCGACATCGTTAACTAACCTCTGGTTTGCGGGACTCGGTAACTTATGCATACTAATCCACACATAGTCTAGTTCAGTGTGCTCAATAATCAAAATCACGTAAAAGCATTTATTCTATTCCAAAAAAAAAAGCTACCTAGATTAGGAGCGACTTGAAGATACAAGTTGATTTGGACAAGCTCCCGGTGCGGAGAAGTAGGAAATTCCCCTTGAAGATGCGTAATAACACACCGTCTCCTCGGTGCTTGTCTCTTAGGATATCTAAATATCCTACCGGGGGCACGTAAGCACCTTGTGCTGATTCAAGTGCCATGGGCAGGATTATCACGAAATGTCAATTGCCAGGGCCTGAATTTAGCTACAGAACGTCATAAGCAGCACTATCTCGAAGTATTGAAAGCCAAGGTTCTGGGGGTTGCCATGAGTGATGCTATCTCCAAGCATCAATTGCTAGGAACCCTGCGAGGATTGATGGTGGGGACTAGGAATCCGATACAAACCGTGTTTTTGAGCCAATCCGAAGTTAGAAATAAAGAAATGGAAAAGAAATAGAAAGCTCTCCGAAAATGCAAAAAATCCTCTATCCCTCTCTCTTATAAAAACGCACTGCAAACTGAACCGGAACTAACCATGTTATAAGAATGGGTGCTTTGACTGCGAAGTTCAATGAACCTTAGGATAGTTTCTGCGGGCCTTAGAAACCTTCACGACAGACTGAGGCTAAAGCTGGTTAGGTCTGGATCTTGGTTGGTACTTGAGTACCTCCAGGCCTATTGTTAGCATTCTGACCTAATCTGTTAAAAAGCACACATCAGAGATTTGAGTATCAAAGGCATGGTCCAGAATTCAAATTCATTTCATAAGATTTTGCTAAGGGACTAGCAAAAGTTAGGCATAAGGGTATGATGATAATGTCATCATCAGCCATATCTAGTTTTAATTAGTCATAACCAATAGACAAATGCTCCTACATAACCGTCAGAAGATCGTAATTCATTGCATATTCATTCTGAGAGAAATGCATTAAAACAGGGGTAAATATGTAGTTTCAACAGTATAACCCAAATGCAGAACAATCACGGGGTTTCTCAAGAGTTAAATAAAGGACAAATGGTTATAAATGTCTAATAAGTGGGTTCATGCAAACAGAAACAGATTTCCACGTGTTACGAGAATTAATAGACATCTGAAACCCTAAAAATACACGCTTAATTAACTAAGATTCCGATGATGATAACATTCACCTAAACATTTTAAAAATCATAGAAAAATATTCTCTAAGGTTTGGTATCCTTGAATCGACCATCAAAACCCACTTTGACCTAAAACAGTCTCAAATAGACAATCGCCCTAATTTGGATTTTTGTGTAATTTGCTCCATCAAACTTCATCAAAACTTAAATCCGACTTCATCATCAGATTACTTGGGTCCAAATTAAATTTGTACCAAAATTTAGGCCCAATCAGAAATCATCTTGACCTAGTTTACATTTTAGTCCAGTCTGACTCATTCTATCTCATTCAGGTCCTTAACTTTCAAAATATTTGCATTTAGCCCCCAAAGTTTATCATCACCTTCACCAAAAGGCCCCTACCGCCATTGCCATGTCAATGCAACTTGTAGCCGAGCGTCAATCAAGGACTCCTCCCTAATTTCTCGACCAATCCCTTCCAAAATTGGAAAGGAGACTCCTGAGAGGATCTTCTATAATCTGAGCCGCATCTTGGGCTCTACTTCTTTCCTAAAAGCTCATACAAACCTTTTGAAGGTTCAGGTTTCCTTGTGCGTGAAGCACCATGTGCTTTCAAGCTTGGATTCCAAGCTTGAAACGACCATCTAGCACCTATAAAAGGACCCTAAGTGCATAGCCGACTTCTTCATCTTGGTTTGGAGGCCGGTTCCCCCTTCTTCCCTTCTCCTTGACCTTCATCTCTATGAGCTCTAGCGATCTCCTCCAACCACATTCTTCGTTCACCCTCACATAATATAGCGAGTGGATTCCACTTCCTCGAATTCTTCCGCACGTCGCAATACCAGCTGCCGCCACCTATCTCCCCTCGTCGTTGTGCTCTTCTCCCACCGAAGGTTTCGTCTTCCCCACATCCGGTGTACCACCAGTGTGGGCATTCCCCCCTTTCGTCCAATTAGAATAGGTTAGATAGGTCTCTTTAGATCCTTAGGCTAATTTCCCATCTTGAAAACCCAAAAATATCCCTCGACGCATCCACACGCCATTCGTTCTCCGCTTCGACCGCCCTCCGGCGAGGTCTTCCTCATGCTCCATTGCTCCAAACACCTAGCCACCTACTCCAAAACCTCCGCCTTGACCATCCGCATAAAACCCCTATTCTTATTCGCCATTCCACCTTCTCATGACCACCCTCGAACACACCCATCACCAACCTTCATCTCCACCTCCGTCCAACCACTACACGCACTTCCACATCCCACGAACATTGCCACCATCTTCCACACTCTCCAGCGACTATTGAACCATTTAACGAGGGCTTTCAAGCCCGTATTTGTGATTCAGGTCTTCCATCGGAGCTCCGGCACCACGTCATCCCTCCAACGATGTTCGTGGTGTTCTAACCACGATTACCCCAGGTTGCATCTCCAGGCTGTGCGGAAGAACCCCAGGACCACTTCCAGGTTGTCCATTGAAGACCACACCCTCTACAGCTGCTGCAATTGGAGAGCCTTCCTTGCTGTAGGAGCACACGAAGAACAAGGGGACTCAATAGTCCCACATTGTTTATGGAAAGAGGCCTGCCTACGCATAAATTGTTTTTCTATTTAGAGCTGTTTGCCACAAAACATAGGGGGTGAGGTCCCCGCTCACCCACGCACTCGACCCGACCTGCCTACTCAATCCTCAACTACGACACTCACGCGCACAGCCCTAGACCCAGTTACTATTCAACCCAAATGCCTGATTAAGCTTGGGTCTAAGAGGAGGAAAGGAAAGAGAGAAAGAGCGGGGAAGGGGTGGGTTTGCTCTCCATACCTTCAGTCAAACACTTAGCTACTGAGAGACAAGCCTTGTGTTGTGAAGACTTAAGGGAAAGCCTTGAGAAAAGAAAGAAGGTTCAAGGATAAGCCTTAAGGAAGAAAGCAGGAAGAGGAGAAGAGATGAGAAGAAAGCAAAGAACAAGATACCAAAGAAAAAGGAAGAGCCCAAGAAGAGAAAGGAAGAAGCTGTGAAGAAGAAAGGAGTCAAGGCTCACGACAAAGAAGAAAAAGCTCTAAAAAGTACTGTAGCAAGCGACATTTAAGTCGTCTGATTACCAAATCAGACATCTAATCACTGTTCATTGCTTTGATATTCATGAGTATTTGATACATATGTACTTAGACTAATAATTGGTGATCTAAATCACCATTATTTTATTCTAGGTTTCTTTTTGTCATAGATAACTCTTGAAATACTCATGTTTTACATTGAAAATCAAATTTAAGTAATTGTTATTGATGAAATATAATTGATTATGCTCATTTATATATTCATTATAAATTAGCGTGTAAATTTCTACTTGCTCCCTACATTTGAGCTCAGACTTCATTTCTAGATATTCGAGTTATAAATATTATCTGTTGAAAGTTCTATTTAAGAGATTTTACCACAACGAGACACACTTAAATCTCCTGAATAGATCCCTTCCAACATGCACCGTGGCCTAAGCAAACTCCACCATCGCCTTTCCCCTACCATGGTGTGTGCGGTGACAGCACGCACACCATCACCGCCCCCAACACCATCCAAAACCACCATCTCCACATAGCCAAACACCACCAACTCCTTGCAGCAACCCCCCCCCCCCCCCCCCCCCCCCCCCCCCCGCCCTTGCTTCTTCTTGTTCTTCTTCTTCCAACTGCCCCCTACTACTTCTCCTAAAGGAACCCAACAGCGCAGCTGCCTTCCATCACCGTCCATGCTCTTCCAACCTGCTAGACCCTCGCCAGCATTACCATACGCCCCCATCGACTGTCGGGACCACGCACGGCCCACGCATGTAGCTTCAACAGCAAGCAGCAGCACATGCCGCTATCAAGCTTCGATGCGTTGAGCAACCACCGCCAGCCACCTCTCGCCTTCCCATCACCATCATCTTCAAGCCCTCCTCTCGAACAACATCCGTCGAGCTCCATCCAACTAGAGACCCCCCCTCCATGTGCGCGAGGAGGAGAGAGGAAGATTACTCTGCTTTTGGTGGAATTAGTTTTTACATTGATATGCCATTGAGGGGATTTCATTTTAAGTAGAATATTTGATTTATTGAATGAATTTGCAACCAAGCGCTTAAAGTTCTTATTATCGGATAGCATCCTTATCTCCTCAATCTATTAGCTCTATATGAGATGCATGCTGAATTATAATTGTGGCAAATATCTAACAGCATGTGGGAATAACATGATAAGGGATTTATGAATTTATTAGGCTCAATCTCCCTGTGGATACGACACTTTTACCGATGTGGTTAGATTAGATATAAATTAATTCTGATAAAGAGATTTTTACTAAATAAAATACAACGACGTGTTATTTTTACTGTTATCATTTTAATCAAGTGATAATCCCTCTATCAAATGGCGTCGTTACCAGGGAGGTAACGGGCCTAGTAAACTCGCGAGTATTTTTCCTATCATGCTTTGAGTTCTAATTGAGATTATACATCCATTGATCTATCATTTTTCTGTGTAAGGTACATTAATGAGAAGGAGGAGCACGTAGCGGAGATAATATGGTTGGTGGACCTTAACGCCACCTGGAGGGCAGCAATAGAAGTTTGTGGGCCTTGATCCCATGCACTTGAAGACACACAGAGGAACATCTAGGAGAATTCTACCTCTTAGATTTCTGATTTAGCATTTTAGAGTAGACAATTAGGATTTAGTTTAATTATACGTTTTCTCGCCCTTATAATTTGGGGCCAGTTTTTGGGGGAGTATCCCCAATTCTTCAGATTCTAGGATTATTCTGTGTGCTAGTTATTTCTTTTAATTACGCATTTATTTTAAAAAAAAATTCGAGTTGCCTGATAGAAGCTGCATATTCATAGGTCGACCATCTAAGAGTGCTTGAGCAGCATCTAGATTTTCTTATTGCATTGCATACATTTTTGCATCGAAGAGTGCTGGAGTAAGGTACGTATTTCCTATCCTTCTGCTTCAGTTATCTACACACACATTGCATATGAACATAATTAAAGAAAACCACTTAAGCTGACCTGAAAAGATTAATCAAGTGGTCACATTACTTCTTAAAAGAAAAGTAAAATATACAGGAAGTATTTGAATACTTGATTGCGATTTTCAAAAGAAAAATCACTTTTCACAGTGTGATGTACACTTCCTGCACCGAACATGCACTATAGGAACTGCAATAGGACTTGGACCCTCAAGGCTATAGGCATCGATCTCTTTATCGGTGGAAACCCTCCTATCTCGCTTTATGACAGAGGTATTAACTTTTACCCGAGTGATTTGATACTCTGAGGGGGACAACTCTTAAAGGGATTCAAGGGTAGTTAAGAGACTGCTAACGCACCACCTCAGAGGAAGGGTTCGCCCTACTTGCATCCCTTGGTTCCATCCTTGGAATACCTTTTTACTAAGCATTTGAGAATATCATTGCAATAAGGTATACGTCTTTAGGGAACTTGAAGGTCAATTTAGGATACGTAATTGATTGACAACTTGATTGGTCACCTAAAAATGATTAAAAGTAACCTCAACGTCTTTAACAGACATTGACCAAGAATCTCAAGTGCCTCATTTCTCTTATACCACTTACGTGGGAACGGAGAAACACTGCCTTGACTCTATTTAGCCAAACTAGAGAGTAGGAAGAGGACTTAAAGTACTTTAAATCAACAAAAGACCTATTGTCTTATGTTTGCTTGGTGTATGCTTCGAAAGTGCTCTCTTAGAAGGAGTCATGTTTTCAACCCGGAACCTAAGAGAACTATTAGAAAAACCAACCAAGAAAGAAGAAAAATGGTAGAAGAAAGACCTCAAGAAGAGATTAGGGTTGGTGAAAATCAAAGAACCTTGAGAGACTCTTCCTTTCTACCACTCACCAAGCCCTACCTATCCGGAGACCTGGAGTGGATAATCTTTATGAAATCAAGAGCAGCACAATATCTTTGTTCCCCGCTTTCTATGATATGCTAGGGAGGATCCCTACAGGCATCTTGAGGAATTTACCGAGGTCTGTTCCACAGTGAAGTTCCAAGGCTTTACTGATGAAGCCCAAATGAGAACTCTATTTTCTTTCTCCCTAAAGGATAAGGCCAAGCATTGGTATCATACCCTCAATACAAGGGTAAATGATTGGGCTACCCTTAAAGGAGAATTCTTGAAAAAGTACTTTCCTATAAGTAAGACCAATCATTACAAAAAAGAAATTATGGGTTTTACTCAACAGGAAGGAAAGCAATTTCATGAAATATGGGAGCATTTTAATGACCTCCTTAGGTTATGCCCCCACCATCAAGTACCAAGATGGCAATTGGTTGAGAGGTTCTACAACAGATTATCTGAAAGGCACAGGCAAACCATCGATGTAGCCTGAACCTTTATGACCAAAACTAAGGATGAAGCATGGGCATTATCTAGAACATTAAGTGATAATTCTATACATATGTCTTCTATCTATCAAGAAAGAAAACCACCAATCTTGCAGAAGAAGATAGAGGCCCATGAAGCCAAGGCTACTCAGGATTTAGCTTATCGGATTCAATTGTTAAACAAAAATTTTGATAGGCTTTTAGCAAACCCCGGTATAAACCCACAAGCAGCCTCTATCTTTCAGGCTTCAAGTGAATGCTCCATTTGCCAAAGCACGACACACACCACTACGGAGTGCCACCAGGCAAATCAATTTCCTGAGTTGATTCAGGCTGATCTAAACACGGCCTAAGGTTTCCGACCCCCTTGTAATACCCCTATTCCAATACCTATAATTCAGGGTGGCGAAACCATCCGAACTTCTCATGGAAGTAAGGAATGCAAGACCCCAACCTCCCCAACTTGTATATCAGCCTTCCTATGCAAACCCTCCCCAAAATAAACCTTCTGAGATGGATGAACTAAAATCCATGGTGAAAGCGATGCAAGAGCATCAGAATATGGTCATCCAATCTCAAAGTAAGATGATCATTGATATGCTATCCAAAATTGCTCATCTTACTGAGGCAGTTAGGCAGCGGGATTCGGGGAAGTTGCCTACCTCTTCTGAAGACAACCCAAAGGGTAAAAGGGTCACGTTCAGGGAGCACGCTCAAGTTGTGACCGTGCTGAGTGGAAAGAAAATAGACAAACCTGATAGCACCCCTACAATCACCTCTCAGAATTCCCGTCCTACACCGAACCCGACTTCCACACTCACTAAGGAAAAGCCACACTGCTCTCCCTCACTTGAAATCACCGAACCAGAGGATGTCATCATTCCACCACCCCTTTCCTGACATGATAACCCCTCAAACCAGAAACCGAGGGTGCCGTATCCTGAGCACTTATCCGCTCCTGGGGAATCTTCTGTTAGCTCGTCTGGAGCCAAGGATAGGACAAATGAGATTATAGACACTTTTTGGCAAGTCCATATCAACTTGCCTTTATTGGATGCTATAAAATAGATCCCGTCCTATACCAAGTTTCTGAAGGACTTGTGTACCCAGAAGCGTCAATCTAAGAGACAGGTCCAAACTAAGGTCATCATGCCAGACCATATTAGCTCGGTGCTCCAACATGGAACACCCCCCAAAACGAAAGTCCCAAGGACCCCATATATTTCAGTGGTTATAGGTAACCAACACATTAACAAGGCTCTGCTCGATCTAGGTGCAAGGGTAAACATTTTACCGAGCTCTGTCTACGACCTTTTGGGAGGAAGCAATTTAAAGCCTAGTCCAATCATCCTCCAAGTCGCAGACAGATCGCTTAAGACACCACAAGGATTACTGGAAGATGTCCTGGTGAGAGTGGAGGACTTCTTCTTCCCAGTTGACTTTCTCGTGTTAGATACTAACCCATTTAATAAGCCCACCAAGTCGTCCATTATTCTGGGATGCCCCTTCTTGGCCACAGCCAACGCCTCTATCAATTGTACATCAGGGGCACTTAAAATGGGCTTTGGGAACAAGAAGATCCGATTGAATGTTTTGGATACCTACAAGCAATACAGATTTGAAGACTACTCTCAGATTGAGGTTGTTGATTAAATCATTGAGAAGACTACTCCAGCACTCTTATGCAGAGATCCTCTTCAAATGGTCATATCTAAGGACCATCCTCTGAGTATTGAAGAAAATGAAGGGGATATGCTCGAATTGGAAGAGTTGTTGGGAGTACACATAGAGTCTCTGTCCCCACCATGGACCCTGAAGGTAGATCCGCTACCTGAGGCAGGGACATCTCAACTTATACCCTCAATCCAAAAGGCTCCTGAGTTGGAGCTTAACCCCCTCCCAAGTACATTGAAGTATACTTTCCTTGGCCCTAATGACATGCTCCCCGTCATTATCTCATCTGCATTGTCTGAATCGTAGGAGGGAGCTCTGCTTGAGTGTTTACAAAGGCACAAAGAAGCAATTGCTTGGTCGATAGATGATATTAAGTGTATTAATCCCTCCCTCTGCATGTATCATATATACACAGACGAGTCTGTGAAGCCCTTTCAAGACATGTAGAGAAGGCTCAACCCCAATACGCGAGAGGTTCTCAAAAAGGAGATTCTGAAATGGCTGAATGCAAGAATTATCTATCCCATTTTAGACAGTAAATGGATCAGTCCGATACATGTGGTGCCCTAAAAGGTAGGAATCACCATGGAAGAAAATGACCAAGGAGAGTTGGTGACCACTAAACAGACCCTCAATTGGCTGGAGGGTACATTGATTATAGTCGTTTGAATATGGCTACCTAGAAAGACCAATTCCCCTTGTCGTTTATCGATCAGATTTTGGAACGACTAGCGGGGAACAAGTACTTCTATTTTCTTAACGGGTACTCTGGGTATAATCAGATAGCTGTCTTCCTTGACGATCAGGAGCATACCACCTTTACGAGTCTGTGTGGCACATTTGCATTCCGTAAAATGCCATTTGGGTTATGTAATGCTCCTGCCACATTCTAACGATGTAGGATGGCTATCTTTTCTGACATGATCAATGAGTTTGTAGAGATTTTCATGGATGATTTCTCCATTTACGACTCGTCGTTTGACCTATGCCTTTCACACCTTGATAGAGTCTTAACCCGTTGCAAAGAGGCAAAGCTGGTTCTTAGCTGGGAGAAAAGCCACTTTATGGTCTAGCAAGGCATTGTTTTGGGGCATGTAGTCTCTGAGAGAGGATTAAGGGTGGATACAGCCAAAATCGATTCCATCTCTAAACTTCCATCGCCCACCAATGTTCATCAAGTTAGATCTTTTCTTGGCCATGCTGAATTCTATAGGTGCTTCATTAGAGATTTCAATAAAATCTCTAAGCCACTCTGCGACCTATTAGCGAAGGATGTTTCCTTCGAGCTTAATGACAAATGTGGCAAGGCTTTCCAAGTCTTGAACAAAGCTCTTATTATCACACCGATTCTCCAAGCACTAGATTGGATCCTCCCGTTTGAACAAATGTGCGATGCTTCTAATTTCACAGTAGGAGCAGTCTTAGGTCAAAAGGTTGATGGTAAACCTCATGTTTTACATTATGCTAGAAAGACCCATACGGATCCACAGCAAAACTACACGGTCATTGAAAAGGAACTTCTTGTTGTAGTATTTTCTTTGGAAAAGTTTCGATTTTATTTATTGGAATACAAGGTTGTGGTGTTCACCAATCATTTTGCTTTAAAACACCTTCTCGTGAAGAAAGACACCAAACCTCGTTTAATTCGTTGGATTCTGTTACTCCAGAAGTTTGACCTGGAAATTAAAAATAAGAAAGGAGTTGAATATGTGATAGCAAATCATCTGTCCAGGATCCCTATTGAGGCATCAACCCCTGCTGGCGATATCCAAGAGACTTTTCCTGATGAGTCTCTAATGACTATGGAAGCCAAAACTCCTTGGTTCGTTGATATAGCGAACTATTTGGGCACAGTCATTACCCCCAGCACTTGGGACAAGTGGAGGAGAGATAAGTTTCTTGTTGACGCTAAATTTTATCACTAGGAGGAACTTTAGCTTTTTAGAATAGGCCCTGACCAATTATTCCGTCGTTGCATCCCTGACGAAGAAAAAAGGAGTGTTCTGAATTTCTGACATGACCTCCACTGTCGTGGGAATTTTAGTGGGAAAAAGATTGCCTGTAACATTCTTCAATCTGGCTTTTGGTGGCCCACATTATTCAGAGATGCACATACTTATGTGGGCACATGTCTACGTTGCTAGCAGATGGGAACCATCAGAAAAACGGATGAGATGCCCCTGTAACCTATTCTCCTCGTTGAGATCTTTGATATTTGGGGCATCGACTTCATGCGTACCTTTCTAATGTCCTTCGGATATGAGTATATCCTTGTGGCCATGAACTATGTATCGAAATGGATAGAAGTCATACCCACACGGACCAATAACCATTCCGTGGTCTTGGATTTTGTTAGGGTTAATATCATTTCTCGGTATGGATTCCCAAAGACTATCATAAGTGATGGAGGACCTCACATTAAGAATGTACACTTCATATGACCACTCCAAAATTTAGGAGTCAGCCACATGATAGCCACACTTTACCATCTCCAAACGAGTGGACAAGTTGAAGTGTCTAATAGGGAGATTAAATGGATTCTAGGAAAAACTGTTAGGCCCGACTGTAAGGATTGGTCGAAAAAATTTGAATGATGCTCTGTGGACCTATAGAACAACGTATAAAACTCCCTTGGACATGTCTCCTTTCCATCTTGTCTACGAAAAAGCATGTCACCTTCCCGTTGAAATACAACACAAAGCTTATTGAGCTATTAAAAATGTTAACTTAAATCTAGACAAAGTGGGAAGTCATGCATGCTGGAGTTAAGTGAGCTTGAGAAGCTTCGCAATGAAACCTACGAAACCTCTCAAGCTTACAAACAACGTACAAAGATCTTTCATGATAAGCACATCGTTAGAAAGACCTTCGAGCCCAACTAGTGGGTCTGTCTTTTCAATTCTAGACTTAAACTATTTCCTAGAAAGCTCAAGTCTCACTGGGATGGGCCGTATATTGTTATCAATACCTTCCCTCATGTAGCAGTTGAAATTCAGAACCCTACTTCTGGTGCGAACTTTAAGGTAAATGGCCAACAACTTAAACCGTATGTTACTCTTTCAGATGGCTATCTTTTGAATGCACTTCGGCTTGAAGAGCCTTAGCTCCTCCCACTCTCCTCCTCAGGTGATATTCTTCTATGTCTTTATTTTTCCAATGAGGACATTGTCAATCTTAGGCATTAGGGGGTATAACTTGAGGATGTTTATAACATTTATACATTTGCAAGCATTTAGGATAGGTGCATCAGTCAAACAAAAAAAAATTATTTTATTGAGCTAAATTGGTTAGTCCCTAGCATAAGATTTTATCAAAAAGGTATCATTGAAGATTTTCTTCTTGAATTATTTCTAAGTTTAGAATCAGTACAGTTACTTCACTTACACATAAACTGAGTAATGGATCTTTGTAGAGAACCAATAAGCATTTTTAGTCTGCTAAACGTTTAGACAGTTTGGAGGGAGTCAGGTAAATTATCTTCTATTAGATCCACCTAATATTTGTAAGGAGAAAGTAGAGAGACTACTAGTACGCTAAGTCTAGTGCAAGGACTCTTTAATTTTGGATAATTAGATGATGATACCTCAAAGTTAGACATAGTTTTCACTCTCTGTTCCTGTGTGCAAACATTATGTGTGAATTTCTAAGACAGATACAAAGAGATGGAGTTCTAATAAAGCTATGAATATGGTGGACGATTACGACCGTCCATCATATAATCCTTGGCTGAAGAAGAGTATTAGTGCCAAAGGTCAAAAATACACTTATCCTATCTATTCCTTCCCGGTGCCGAGAGTAGGCACTTCCACCAAATAAGCCACAATATCCTCTTGACCATCATCATCCCTAATAATTCCTTACAAATAAAAGTCTATATCGTATTGTGTTGGAGTTACAAAAAAAAAGAAGAGAAAAAAGAAAGAAAGAGAAAAGAAAGAAATATATATATGTAAAAAAAAAAAGTTCAAGTTATAGTTATCTTAGGTGTCAACTTTATCAAGTGTCCATATCATTGAGGCAATAAAAGCATCCACTGCAGTCTACCAAATATGACCCATACCTACTTTTTCAATATTTCTAATCGCCTGAAAATTGGCTGATAATAACGTCATCATCAGGCATAACTAGCTTTAATTAGTCAGAATCAAAAAACAAATGCTCCTACAAAACCGTCGAAGAGTCGTAATTCATTGCATTTTCTTTCTGAGAGAAATACATTAAATTAGGGTCAAATCTGTAATTTTAATAGCATATTATGAATGCAGAATAATCGTGGGCTTTCCCAAGGGTTAAATAAAGGTCAAATGAGCATTAATGACTAACAAGAGGGTCATACAAGATAGAAGTGGGTTTTCGCGCACTTAAAGAGTCAAAAAAGCATCCGAAACCCTAATTTCAAACCCGCTTAAATAACAGAGGTTCTGGTCAGGATAAATTCCATCTAAACCCTCTAAAAATTGTAGAAAAAGATTCTATAAAGTTTGGTATCCTTGATTTGACCATCTGAATCCATTTTGACCTAAAACAAAGTCTCAAATAGAAAGTTGCCCTAATTTGAGTGTATGCACAAATTACCTAGTCAAACTTAGTCAAAACTGACTTCACCATCAAATTCCTTGGGTCCAAATTAGGTTTGTACCAAATTTGGCCCCGATCAAATATCATCTTGACCTAGTTTACATTTCAGTGAAGTCTGATTCGTTCTATCTCACAATGCCCCTAAGTTTCAAATTCTTTGCAATCAGGTCCATCATTATCACGGAGAAGCTTCTACTCCAATGAACTTCAATCAGGGATTTCCCCCTCATTTCATGCTCGATCCCTTCCAAATTTGGAAGGGAGACCCGTGACAAGATTGCCTTCAATCTGGACTTTGATCCGACCTTCCAAAACACGCCCAAGAGTTCATGCGAACTATTAGAAATCCAAATCCTAAAGCCCTGATTTCCTGAAGCTTTCAAGCTTGTTTCCAAGCTTGGAAGCTCACCTACTGGCCTATAAAAAACCCTCACCGACTGCCTTACTTCCTTAGCTTGGTTTGGACTGGAATACACCCTTCTCCTTTCTCTGGCCGACTCCTCCGCAAGCTCCGGCAAGCTTCTCCGATTGACCTCCTCGCCAGCCGCCACAGACAATAGTCGGCAGGAGCATCTTCCTCACCTTCTTTCGCATCTCGCAACATCGGCGAACACCTTCTTCCCCATCTTCCTCATCGCTTATCTCCCACCGAAGGTATTCCCTTCTCCAGCGCCGGCCATACCACAACCGGCACCAACCTACCCCTTTTGACTATTAGATTTAGATTAGTTAGGTTCCTTTCACATCATAGGCTAGCTTAGGACCTCTAAACCCTTGTTTCGACAACTAAATTTACCGTACGCCCTCCATCTTCCCCACGTCCGACCACATCTCTGACGCCTCTTGCACTCCACAGAGGACCAAATGCCACGCCACCACCTCCATTAGCATCGCCACACCATCTTCAAAAGCCCTCAAAAAATTTCGACTTCCACTCACCTAAAAGCACCCCCGAGCAACCCACCTTCGCACGGTCTCCGCCGACCTCCGCAGACCCTCACACACACTCCCACACCACACCAACACCCCAATCACCTTCACCGTGCTACAGCGAAGCTCAAGAGCTGCTTAATTGGGGCCTTCGAGCCATATTAATGTTTTCAGGTCACACTGGTCACCGCCCATCGCCACCTTCATCTCCGACCAAGTTCGAGGTTCTCCAGCATCAAGAACACTTGACTTCAACTCCAAGTCGTGCATAAGACTCCCAGGAAGGCCTCCAAGTCTTCCACTGAGGACCCCATTAGCTGTAGCTCATCCAATTCAACAAAGAATCATCAGCAGCTGCACACGAAGGAAAGGTGGCTTTGTTAGTGCCACATCGTGAATCGTAGGGCACGCGACTACAAATAAATTGTTTTTGTGAATTGAGTTTACCGCTTAGTAACACGACGGGTCGAATCCCTCACCCCTACATACACCTGCCTACCTGTTAACCCGCCTAAGTTCACTCCTCGCCTGCGACCCACACCCGCAGGCCTGGACATTATTCTAGACCCGATAACTCGTATCCGGATTCAATTACATGGTCGGTTTGAGAAGAAAGAGAAGGATTTTTGAGAGAGCAGGGGAGGGTTTTGCTGCATGCTCCTCTACCTTGGCCTTGTGCTGAAGAAAGAGATCCTTGTACGACACTCAGCCTCTGAGAAGAGGACCTGCGCTGTGCTTAAGGAAGAAAGCCTCTGAAGAAGAGAAGAAAGGAAGGCTCGTGTAGAAGGTCTAAAGAAGAAGAAGAGGAGAGAAAGGAGAGGCTGAAGTGAAGAAGAGAAAGGCTTTGAGAGCCTTATACTTTAAGTCATCCGATTAATACATATGTCATCTGATTAAGCATTATTTGAGATACCGTTGCATTATTTAAGTACTATGGTTAAGAATTAAAATAACGAGATGCATGCTTAATCAAAGAATTTAATTGGTGATTCAAATCACCACCTTTTAGATTCTTTCTATTCTTTTGTCTCTAGATGCATTAGATTTCATTAAATAACTAATGTGACAGGTTATTATTCATTGAATATCAATCTGAATGCTCAATTAATTGTGCTCATTAATTCTAAATTCGATTAATGTTATGAATTCTACATTTGCTCCATGTGTTCAACCTCAGACTCCATTATAGATGCTGAGTTTATAAATTTTGTTTGTTGATTGAACTATTTAGGAGTGTGCTACGACGACGAAACATTAAACTCTTATCTGGTTCCATTAACATTTTGGCACCGTTGCCGGAGTGCAACGTGTAATTCACACATTAATCTTATCTTTCTTGATTATTTATCTGAGCACTAACTTGCCATGTTTGATTTGATTGTGATTTTGCGAGGTACATCACGAGGAGATCTTCCACGCAAATCAGCCACTCTTAGGGCAGGTAATCTTCCTTCTTCCTTAATCAACCTCTAAAAATCTTGGGAAGATAAAAAGGAAACAAGTCAAGTATGAATCACCTACCTTATTTTCATAGTAATTTCACTTAAAAGGCAAATTTCCTGATTTGCGATTTTAAATCAATATCTAATTGAAGATTAAGACTATTCTATTTAGAGATCCCTACCCCAATTTCCTGTACCCACAAAGGATTTACACTTAATTTCTTATCACCTTGGACTACTCACCTTCTTGTTTGAAGTCCAAGGTGTACATCTTGAGATTTAATTGTCCTTGAATAGAGCCAACTAGGGTTTCTACTCCTAGGGTTTTGGAGTGTTAGTTCACACTTGCCTGCATAAAAGGAAATTTACCCTATCAAAAGAACTCTAAAATTAGGCACTAAATATCACTTGAATCCTAAAATTGTGGACCTAATAACCTAAGAGTCAAATCAAAGTGATCTTTGGGTCTTGACCCAAATTTCATTCTGCATCTTTTAGGGCAGGTTAGGTAAAGTTGGTGTAACGACCCGATTCCCGAGTCCCTACGAGACACGAGAACCGGACCGACTCGACTAATCCCAAGACCTAGTCGTCCAACGAGGAAGTAACCAAAAAAGCAGTAAAATAAACCACATTCAACATGAATATAACTAGCAGTAACAAAATACAGCAGTAAGAAAAGGAACTACTACAGTATGTACCACCACAACAGTAGAACAACAATTATAACATAACATGAAACTACAAGTAAAGAAAAGTACAGAGAGTAACAAGAACTACTCACTACAGTGGAACAAAAGGGGTACAAAAAGAACTGCGGTAACTCTACTGAACCCGACTCGGCCCAGCATCCTATGCAGCCGCTGACTCTGGCTGCTCAACACCTGGTCCTGAAAAGTAACGAGTGCAACACGTCAGCGAAACGCTGAGTAGAGTGGCAGCTAAAACTAAAAAAGCAGTAAGGTATACAGTAGCTGTTTTATTTTCTTTATTTACGTCTTTGTATTATTTCACAATTTATTCATTCCTCAGATCCTTCACTTAATCTCGAATGTTCCTCATGGGAGATCTTGATTGCAGTCTTTTCCGAAAAGTAGAAGTAACACATGGTGCTCTCCTGGCCGGGAGAGTCCCCCGTGGTGGTCCTACCCTCAGTCAACCACCCCAAGGTCGCCGACAGACGTAACGGTCACTACGGCACGCGCGATAAACGCACGGGTAGCTACCCTGCACTGGCACGCGGTCAGTCGTTTCCGTTAACGGGTGTGCCCAAGCACAGCACGGAACCAGTATAGAGCAGAGCCCTCTCAGTAACGGGGGTCCAGCCCCTCCACAGTAACCAAACAGGGGTCTTGCCCCTCCACAGTCCGCGCACCCTCGCCTGACTACCCTGGTTTGCCCAGTGGGCCTAACAAGTCGGTGTAGGTGAGCTAGCAGCACCCCGGGGCCCGTGGGGTAGCTAGTACTCGCTCTACACTAGTAGTTCTCCTCGGTACTGTGTACACCAGGGCCAAAAGTCGGTACAAAGTGGCCAAACCTAACCTCGGGTCCCTGGGGCGGCTGGCTCCGCTCTGCACTAAACAGGTAACAGGTGCTTCCCCTGGCACTACGTACCCAAGAGACAACACACTTCCACGTCTTTCTTTCTCAGTTCCATTCCATTCTCTTTCCAGGAGTTCTACTCCTAATTCCCCGTAGGGTTCCAGCTCTTTTAACTCAGCACATTTAGGTTTCACCGTTCCAGTTTCACGTTCATACAACCCATGTTCTCAATCATGTTTATTTATTCATAACAGGCAGCTATTATTTCATTTCCACTTTTCCAAGACTAAAATATCCATATACATATCACTAGTTTTCCAGCCCTAGGATTCATGCCGTACCCTAGGATCTATCATTCAATCTAGTTTCTCATTCCTAGGATTCATGCAATACCCTAAGATCTATCATTCAATCTGGTTTCTCATCCCTAGGATTCATGCAATGCCCTAGGTTCTATTAATTGTTCCATAATTGTAACAAATTATGCTAATAATTTTAAAAGCCACTCTACCAGCTACAACGGGAGTACTGGGGGCGTGGTCGGAAATCCCGTGCGCCTCCGCAACCCCCGAGACTGCAATGGAACGAGGTCCTAACACAAGGATCAAACACAAGGAGTTTCTCAGAACGGTATATAATTACTGTAAACTGGTAGATGATTTTATTATGGGAAGAACGAACTCGAAACGCGGAAAACGGACTAAACGGGTCGAAAACGACGAAGCAGTCCAAAATCAGACGTCTGGAACCTCTTCCAGACGTCTTAAAAGGTGGTTCAGATGATACCTTCGCTCTGTGTAGTCCCTCAGACGTCCAGAAGCCTGCGGGGGCGTCTGGCTTAATTCCCAGACGTCCGATGGTCAACCCGGACGTCTGAAAGTCCACTCCGCCGTCTGGCACTGCGGCCAGACGTCCGATTCGCGTTGGATGGTGAGTCTCGTGCCCTCCCGAGCAGAACCTGCACCCACCCATACCCGTTCTCAGTACGACGGGGCGCAGACGAAGGCGCGGCGGACAGCTGCATGGCCGTACGCGCGAAAAAAGGAAGACGAAATATCTTACTTGTCAGACGTCTGGACAATCCTCCAGACGTCTTCGCCGTCGTCTGGTCGTAAGCCCAGACGTCTGATTCTAGAAAAATTTCCAGACTCAGAACTCATCTCGCTCTCCGCCCGCGACGCACGGCCGTGCCGCGCCCTGTCCGCCTACTATTCAAGCTACAGGAGCCCCTCCGCGACACTCCACGCTCGCTGCTCCCCCGCCGACCGGCTCTAGCTGCCCCGGCAAGCTCGAGCCCTCACGGTCGAGCGTCTCCTCCCTCGTGTAACACCTCCTCCCGCACACTTGCCGCGACCGCTGCTGCCACCGCTCGCTCACTCTTGCACCGGCTGGGAGAAGAAGAAGAGGAACACGAAGGGGATGAGGGTGAGGGAGAGGGCGAGGGCCTTTTAAGGCCGCGCGGGGAGAGAGAGCACTGCGGCCTGCAGGAGGAGAGAGGAAAAAAGAGGAAAGAGGGTGGCGGTTGCAGGTCTACGCGCACATGCGCGCAGACGCAACCCCGTACGCCACAGAAATTTAATCCCAAACGTCTGGAAGGGGTTCCAGACGTCTGGGCCACCTCCCAGACATCTTAAAAACTATCTTGAAGCCGCGTTCGTAACAGTTGGTCTACGGTATAGGCCAATCAATCTCCAAATTAGGTCACAAATTGAATCAATTTCTAATCAAGTGAAATCCAAGACATAAACTAGGAATAAAATTGGTAGACTTAAGGTCTCAATTCGTACATACCGGTCTACTTGAAACTGCAATGACAAGGTTGGGTAAGGGAATCCCTATAACCCATGAGAACGCTCTAGCTGCCCAGGTAATTCTTGGATGTACAGATTTTTTATTCAGAGGCATCATCCTCCTCGAAACAGCCTTAGTCATCCAAAAATCCTTAGACACCTTGATTGGGTCCAATTCACAACCAGTCCCTCATCCCTTCCATAGAGCACATACACAAGAAAGGTCATTAGGTTTTTAACCTAAAAGACCTCATTAGATCTTCTACATGGATTTCTGGTCCAATCTAATTTCTTCAATCTGAACATGAGTTTGATTCTACATCCTAATCCACTACCTAGTTTGAAAATGTAACATGGCAATTTAGAAAGACCAATTAGAAAATCCCGAAGGTCCATGAAAGATAAAAAGACTGAGGATGCCCTTAAATATTATGAACATGAGAAAACCTAAAATTCAATTATCAGGATTTCGGTTAATGTACCATAAACAAAAACCCACATTACAAACTGTGCTAAAATGCTATTTACACAAATCCTACATGGTTCAACCCGAGATGATCTTTTATCAAAATACAGTGAATTGTTCAAATGGAACACTAATGAGTATATACAATGTGTGTCGAATCCACAACTTTGGGGATGTACCAAGGCCTCATAGAGAAACATGGGTACATGCTAAACACATTACTTCATAGATACTCATACATCCCTTCAGAGGATGATGAGACATCTTGGAGTAAGACTGAGAATCAAAATGATTTCCTAGATCCTGAGTTTGAAAATCAAGATTGTTGTGAACCTCCAACCCAGATGGAATCTGATTCAAATTATATGCAGGTTGATACATCTGATCTTGAGATGGGTTGGGAGGATCCGATTGCAGGTGTTCACAATTGCGAACCAGCCCTAGAAAATCATGAACCTAGTTCACCAAACCTTGAATTCCCAGACACATGTAATAATGAGCTTAAAACAGAACCTCTCGAGAGTGTAAATCCTAAGCCTTATCCTGTTAAGGTAACTCTCGAGAGTGACTCAAACATCTTAGTAAAGTGTAATGAATTCGATTAATGTTGTGAATTCCACATTTGCTCCCTGTGTTCGACCTCGGACTCCATTACAGATTCTAAGTTTATAAATTTTATTTGTTGATTGAGCTATTTAAGAGTGTGCTACGACAACAAAACATTAAACTCCTATTTGGTTCGATTAACATTGGCTGAGAAATTTTAACTTAGTTATAGGGTTATTAGGATTTCAATTGAAGTGTGAATGTTATGTGAGGCCACCAAACTTCGAGTACATTTACAAAATCTAGTAAGATATGTAATCTCAGAAAAGAAAAAAGAAAAAGAAAAAGAAGGAAAATGAGTGACTGCAAAGGAGCGTTAAGAGAGCACAGTTTTTAGCCTCTTTCTGGGTTGACTCATTTGATAGTCTAGAGATTTAGAGTCTCCAGTACTAGACTACATGTAGCACCAGATAAGTGTGAGCCACCAACTATAATTCCTTTCGACTCAGTGTCTCCTACCTAAGCCAAAAAGTCGGGGTTAAATTATGGATCATTTCCTACTTTATCCCTGAGGGAAGTAGTTACCTATCCCGATAGAATTGTATCAAGGATAAAGCACGAGCTTTAAATATAGGTTGGCTTTTCACTTGGATCCATTACCTAGGCTACTATCACTTCACATTTGTCTAGATCTCTAAACATTTGGAATAAGAAAAGAAGAAATCTTTTTGATACATCATTCACCATGCATTCATCTTTTTTTTTGCTCGGGACTAGCAAAACTTAAGCATAGGAGCATTTGATAAGTCCACTTTAGTAGACCATTATTTGGCATAAGTACTCTTTAATTATCTATTCTTAGTTTCTAATTAATTAGGAGTTATATGATAATACACCTTAGTCTGCATATAATTTTATGCATCAATTTTACATTTAATAACATATGATATGGTAACATAATTTATTTGATGGATACAAGTTAGGTGCAAGTGTTCAAACGTCCATTTTTACTTCTACAAGACGTTTAGAGATTAGATTGGACATCTGAAAACCTCTATCGTGGACTCATTGCTATCCACAGTTTTTAAGACGTCTGGAGTTTTGATCAGACGTCTAATGAAAAACTGCCAGAACTTATCTACCGTTCCAACCACTCGTGATCCTCGCCGAGTGGTTGGAGAACCTTCTGGCCGAAGAAACCAACAGACGAGGATTTTTGTTTAAAAAGGCAGACCAGCCTTCATCTGGGATCCATCCGCGCCATCGCGCACCAAGCTTACACAGTGGAACCCCAGTGTGCACCATGGCCTAAGCGAACTCCATTATCGCCTTTCCCCTGCCGTGGTGTGTGCGATGACAACGCGCACACCATCACCACCCCCAACACCATCCAAAACCACTATCACCACATAGCTAAACACCACCAACTCCTCGCAGCCAACCCCCCCCCCCGCCCCTACTTCTTCCAACCAACCCCCCTGCAACTTCTCCTAAAGGAACCAAACAGCACAGCCACCTTCCAATGCCGTCCACGCTCTTCCAACCTCCTCAACCCTCGCCAGCATTACCACATGCCCTCACCAACCATCAAGACCACGCGCAGCCCACACACGTAGCCTTAGTAGCAAGACACACTGCCGTCGACCTCCAACGCGTTGAGCAACCACCACCAACAGCCTCTTACCTCCCCATCACCATCATCTTGAAGCCCTCCTCTCGAACGAGCTCCGTCGAGCTCCATCCGACCAGCGACCCCCCCTCCATGCGCGCGAGGAGGAAAAAGGAAGATTACTCTTCTTTTAGTGGAATTACTTTTTACATTGATATGCCATTGAGGGGATTTCATTTTAAATAGAATATTTGATTTATTGAATGAATTTTGCAGCCAGACCCTTAAAGTTCTCATTATCTGATAGCATCCTCATCTCCTCAATCTATTAGCTCTATATGAGATGCATGCTAAATTATAATTGTGGCAAACATCTAACATGTGGGAATAATAAGATAAGGGATTTATGAATTTATTAGGCTCAGCCTCCCTATGGATACGACACTTTTACCAATGTTGTTAGATTAGATATAAATTAATTTTGACAAAGAGATTTTCCAACACATAAAATACGACGTATTATTTTTACTGTTATCATTTTAATCAAGCGAGAATCTCTCTATCACTAATCGCTCCAAGATTTGATCAATAAATGGGAGCAGAAAATGGTCCATAGACACCAAGATCTCGGTGGTGATGTTTAATTTGCAATAATCAATGCACGCACGCCAAGAAGCAGTCCAAGTGGCTATATTTTCCCCATGTTCATTTGTGACAATGGTTAGTCCAGCTTTTTTAGGCACTACTTGAGTGAGACTAACCCAAGAGCTGTCGGAAATGGGGTAGATGATATTAGCATCAAGCCACTTTATTATCTCCTTTTTTACCACCTGCTTCATATTAGCGTTCAGGTGTCTTTGTGGTTGGTGGGAAGTGCGAGAGTCGTCCTCAAGATATATTCTATGAGTGCAATAGGAAAGATTGATTCCCTTAAGGTCAGAAAGGGTCCAGCTAATAGCTTTTCTATTTTTACTAAGGACCTGGAAAAATTTTTCCTCTTGAGCCCCAATAAATCCAGAATTGATAATCACGGGCATGCTTTGATTAGGTACTAGGAAAACATATTTAAGGAAGTCAGACAAAGACTTCAACTCTAGCTGGGAGACCAGCTCTGAAAGAATTTTTGCCTTTGGATCCATCGATGAAAGGAGAGAGGAGTTGGGTGAAGAGTCAGGTGCTGATGGTGTGGTCAAGGTGGGAAGGTGGGTTAAATCAAAAGATTGTTCAGGAACCGTATTAACTGCAAAGCAAGAACCCATGTGTAAAATTGCATTGTTTCCTCCACTAAATTTTCAATCTTAGAATCCGAGTCGTCAAAGAAATCTAGTTTTTGGAATCTCCTAGAAGCTTGAAAAATATCTAGGGTAATAAATTCACCACTGCACATAATTTTCATCTTTTCAGAATCATAATCAATGTTTGCTTTGGCAGTGGCTAAAAATAGTCTTCCAAGAATTATGGGGGCATTTTTCAGGGCCTCCGGTACCTCTATGTCCAAGACCAAAAAGTCTACAACAAATAGACAATTTTAAACCTGGACAATGACATCCTCAACGATCCCCTTTGGTTTAATTGTAGATCAGTCAGCTAATTGAAGTGTTACCTGGATAGGTTTTAATTCATTGATCTTGAATTCTTCAAATACAACAGTAGGGATGAGATTAATTGAGACATCGAGATACAATAAGGCACGATCAAAGGAAGTGTCATTAATGACCACTTAAATCAGGGGGCGCCTGGATCTTTCCTTTGTAGAGGTAATTTGCTCTGCACAACTGAGCTCACTGTCTCTGAAAGAATCCCCTTTCCTAAGTTTCTTGGCTACCTTTTGGGGGTATATAAATCTTTTAAGAATTTGACATAAGGATACATTTTATGGCATTAAGGAGAGGGATATTTATTTCTACTTGCCCAAAAAGATCCATCAATTTCTTACCAATGGGCTCGGATTTCTTTTTCTTATTGTGTGAAGAGAGAAGGGCTCATGAGAAAGGTACGGGATTATCCTATTTTGCAGTTGCAGGTTCCTGAACGGGGTTAGAGGAAGAGGGATAAGAGTTGATCTGCTTTTCTCTAAAGTGGGTTTCTTGGGTAGGCGAGGGATCATGAGTAGTTTTCTCGTTTCTCAAAGTAACTGCATTTGCAGTGTGGTCGTTTCTAGTAGGAGGATGGGAAGCCTGGTTTTGATTGAAACCCGGTGGGTGCTAGGTAAATAGGTTGATTGGGATAACCACCTTAATAATGGTTCCATTGATTATTTGGGTTGGGCATGGGCTGGGATGGTAGATTGCCAACAGGTCTATGATCAAGAGTAACCTTTACTTGATTTTTTAAATTGGTTATCATGCGGGTTATTTTAGTCATTTGAGTCTGCATTAACCTAGGTGTTGATATCTTCTTGAGATGGCCCAGGTTGATATATGTTTTGCCCATAAGTCCCAAGTTGATTTTGCTTAAGAAATGAAATTGGATTCAGGGTTTTCCAGGAAGGATTCAGGTTGTTCCTCCAATTTTGATTATATGAATTAGAGGAATTTCTAAATTGCTCCTAAAGAGCTGAAATGTTTTCAGTGGTGGGGTTAAAAAAATTTTGATTCATGAAATCAAAAGTCTTAGTCGAATCTTGTGAAAATTCAAATGAATATTGTTGCCCAACAAGAGTAGCACCAATACTGTGCAGATTTTCTCTTCTCAGAAGGTGAGGGGAGTTTGGGTATGGAGCTTGTTTTCGGGTGACCTTTTCTTCCATTTTTTTTGGTTAATTTGCATCTGATCCAACCGTTGAGCTATCATGTGTAGATCATCCTGTGTGACTAGAACAGATGTGGATTTGGAGTCAATTTCATTAACTCAAAGTATTGGGTTGGTTCTCCTACCAAAAGTATCTATTGAAGCCAAATTGAATGAGTTTTCACTCATTTCTTCGAAAAGGTAGGCACTTTCAGCATCTTTATTAAGGAAATTCTTCCCACATGAAGCATCCACGAATCATTTCAATTAATCTTCTAATCCATGATAGAAGATCTGCACTAGCTGTCAGCGTGAAATTTCATGGTGGGGGCAACTCCTCAGTAATTCTTGAAATCTCTCCAAGACTCGTGGAGAGGTTCACCAGATTTTTGTTGAAAGATTATAATTGATCATCTTAAAGCATTTATACGACCGATCGGAAAATTTTTTTTTAGAAAAGCACTTTTTAATTGGGGCTGGGTGGTGATAGGATGCCTGACCATTCTAAACCAATGAGATGCTTTGTCGTTTAATGAGAAAGGAAAGAGTCTCATAAGCCACAATTCTTCTTGCACATTGCAGGAATGGGTAGTTTGAGCAAAGACAATCAACTCCTCGAAGTGGCAAAAGGGATCCTCTCTCGAAAGAATATGAAAATGTTTAATTAGGTTCAAAATGGCGGGTTTAATTTCCAAATCCTGTTCGGGTATAACCATCTCAGGTCTCTCTTCGTAATTGAAAGGATCATAGAAATCCTTAAGTGGTACAAGAGTTTCCCCGAGTGGCTAACCCGATCTTTGGTTGGCTAGGTTCGTGACTGTCCTAGTCAACTGTAGTTGATTTTGTTGCAGTTGAACCAATTGGTCGACCATAAGGGAAAGGGGATTAGCATTTTGATTTTGAAATTGCCCTGGCTATTCTAGGTTTTGTGGTAGCTCCAAATGCAGGAAGTTAGGAACGGCAAAGTCAGCTTGCGAATCAGCTGACGGGTTTTGGAAGTTAGGGTCGGATTGGGAGGTGGAAGCGGAGGGGTTAGAAGCAGAATATTTGGACCTATTTTCCATGTTTTCCATGTTAAGTCAGAGGAATGATGAAAGGGAGAAGAACACAAAGATCTTTGGTGTGTAGGGCAAAATCAAATGGTCCCTCGAGATGTGAGTTCTGGGACCTTCGCTCGTGCATGCACTTGGAAGACGAGCAGGGAAGCGAAGAGAAGAGATGAGGAGAAGTGTGCAAAACAAGAAACAAAGCCTAAATCTACCTTGAAGTTGACTCCTTAGAGAAACTTGACTTGGGAACCTAATAAATAAGGGACCAACAAGTGAACCCACTTCCTAAAGATCACCCAGCTAGACTAAAGAGGTGGATTGGGCCCAAGCATGTCCTAGGAAAAATCACCAGGGGCTTGTGTAAATCAGCACCCGTTGTTTGAGGTCCCTCCAACTCTGTCGCTGCGTTTTCTGAAGGAATTAGGAATGCTTAATGATTCTTAGATAGCAAATATCAAGCCTAGTTTTTGTGAAGTCCTCAATTGGTCAAATGACCAATTTTAATTTAGGCTTAGATTAGGAATATGGAGGGTGTTGATTGGGGTAATGCCCAGTTATTTACCTTTTTATTGTGTGTGCGAATTGGACGGAATGGGTCTAATGCCAAAACAAGAGGTTTTTCACACAAGATTTTTTTTTTTGTTGTTTTTCTGCTTTTAAGGTTTGATTTTTCTTAATGTCTTTTAGGATTTTCTTTTTATGATTTCACATAAGTTTGAATTCTACAATTAAAAAGAAATTAAGTTGTGTTGGTGAAGGTGAATTTCCTTTAGAATGTAGGACTATAAAATGAAAAGAAATCCTAAATGATTTGAACCCTAGGGATTGGACAAGTATAAAAATTCCTAAAAGTCTCAAACAGTAACAAAATAATGAAATCGGAGGAGATGACCACCCTATAGTCCGCGAATTTGTAAAAATTTTCTACAAGTCCAAATATTCTGAAATTTGCAATAGTGTTCCAGATTTGGAATCATTGGGTGAAACTTCAAGATTTTAGGAGGCCTATGTTGTCAGGAATTAATTTTTAAAATGCGGACAAAAGCCTGAAGACAAAAATCAGAACATTGACACCACGGGTAAAGTAGTGCTAAATAATTCAAACAATCAAACAATGATTTTTAGGATCATTACTCTACCAAATTAAGATGTTTTTATCCTAAGAGCCTGACTTAGTGTTTTTTTTGTAGCTTTTAGGACTTATGTGATAAGAGAGAAGGCACTAACCTCGAATCAACATAAAGACAAGGCACTTCAAGCTGTCGCTTCCAAAAATCCCACCTTCTTGTAAAACCTGCACACACAAAAGAAAGAAAGAGAAAGAGATGAATCTGTGTATCAAGTAAGAGAAATAAGTAAATGCAAAGCTGTGCCTCATCGGCAATGGCATCAAAAAGTGATGGCAAAAAAGCGTGATTTGATAAAATTAGGTTTTTAAGTCGTTACAACACGCAATTCCGCAATCACTTTTAAATTTGTAATCCAAGATAACGGTGGTATCTAGGGTCATCCATGGAGGTAAGATTACAATTTTGAAATCTCTTGCTTGACAAGTCGGAAATCAACTTTCTTTTTGTAATTTTAAATATAAGATTTTTTTTATTTTTGAAATAACGGGCAACAGAATGCAATATGCGAAGGACTACGCTTAATTGCTAAAATCTAAGTGACAGGAAGAGCCTCTCTCTAAGCTCACCCTAGGTACATGAAAACCTAGGATAATTATAAAGAGGACATAGGTGCAAAAAAATTAAAAGCAAACAATTGCATGCAACAAAATATAGAAAGGCAACTTTTATAAAAAGAGAAAAATTGTTTTACAAGAATGCTTGTAGAGGAATGCTTCTACAACAGAAATACAAATACAAAATGATAAAACAAAAATCCTCCTGGTAATGGTGGTGAAGAGGAGAGAATCCTTGCTCCAAGCTCAATTGCTCTTAGGCTTAAAAAAGATTCCTCCTACTCCCTTCTTGATGTGCTCTTCCAAGTTGATGTCCTCCTTGGCAAACCCTTGGTGGGCGTGCCCTAGCTCCTCCTAGAGTGGAAGAATTCCACTCTAAAAGATCCTCCTTGGGTGGGCGAGGACCACCCTAAGAAACCTCCTCTTTGGCCGTCCTCTTGCCTGTCATTCCTTGAAATTGGACCCCTTCGCGTGGGCACAAGAGAGAAGGAAAGAGCGGAGGGCACCAAGGAGACAGAGTGTCTCTTTAATCTTCTTCTTCCCCTTCTTCTCTTGGCCTAATATGGCTGGTGGGATATAGGTAGAAGAATACTAGAAAATGTAGCCAAGGGTGAAGGGTAATGGTAGTTAGATGGGGTATATATAGGAGTGGTAGAGGGGGGGTTGGTGTGGATGATGTGTAGGGCTAGGATGGGTTTATGAGAGTGGTTAGATGATCCTAGGGCTAGGGTTAGTCGACGCCATGTGAAGAGTTTTGGAGGGGATTTGGTGGCTTTAGGATGGGTAGCTAGGATGGGTTGGTTGTAGGATCTAGGGTTAGGTTTGATTGGTGTCATCCTAAGGGTTGCATGGGTGGTTGGTTAAGGGTTGGAGGCCACTTTTGGTGGCCGTCCATGGAGGGTAGGGGTGCCTTAAGTTGGCGCCAAGGGAGGGCTTCTAGAAGGGGGATTTTAGGAGGGAGAAATGGAGGGTGGTGATTGCTTGGGTGATGATGTGTAGGGTTAGGATGAAGGATATTTTGGAGGGAGATTTTGGCGCCAAAAGAGGGTAGTTATAGGAGGTGGTTGGCGTAGGTTTTTGGTGGCTTTTGGAGGTGGTGTTGTCAAGGGATATGGGTGTGTTGGCTCTAAGCTAGAGTGGAGGTAGCATAGGTTTGAGTAGAGTTAAGGTGGAGCTACTTTAGGGTGGAGTTTAGTGTAAGGGTTAGTAGCCATGGAGGTGGACTTAGGTAGAGCTCAGTTAAGCTAGCTAAGCTAGCTTGGCTAGTAGATGATTGAAGGTAGGAGCTAGGGTTCTACTGAGGTAAGGTAACTTTGAGCTGCTTTGGAGCACATCTATAGTTGAAGGAATTTTCGCGGAGCTGATTCTAACTGAAGAGGTCTTAATGAGAGCTCAACTACTCAACATAGCTAGCTAATTCTTCTGCCAAGCTAAGCTTGAGTAGTAAAGCCAAGTTGAGCTGGACTTACTTCTGATGGGAACTCTTGAGCTAGGTTAGCTACTAAGTTGACAAATAGTAGCTAAGCTGGAGGGAGTTTAGCTGCCGTGAGCTGAGTGGAGCTGGGGAGAGCTAGGCTGGAGCTGAAGTGAACACTCGTCAACTAACTTGAGCTAGCTAGAGCTCCCAGTGAACTGATTGGAGCTAGGGTAAGCTTCACTCAACCATGTTGAGCTAGATCAGAGCTGAGTTGAGCTCAGCTATGCTATCGTAAGCTACCATCCAACTGAGATGAGCTGAATGGAGCTAGGATGAGCTAAACCCAACCTAGTTGAGCTGATATCCAACTATGATGAGTTGAATTCAACAATGGTTCAGTTGGAATGAACTTCCTCTTCACCTATTGTCTTCTTGAATGTTAGGATTTTTAGGATCTAGATATCTGTTCATCCCTAAGACTCAAATAAACATGTTAAAAACAACAAAAATTATGCAATGCACGCCCAACCTAAATGATGCTTAAATGCAACCTAGAAACCCATTTACAGAGTTCAAACCCTAAGAGCTACATTAGTTTTAGGGCATAAGGATGATGATAAACTAACATTTACCAGCCGCCGTGTCCCACTCTCCCTGATTGTTTTCCCCAATGCCGGCCACACCTCCAGCGAGGTCGCCCCATCGCCTCTGAGCACCAAACCTCTAGGTACCACCTCCACAAGCTTTGTCTCGCCTCCACTATCAAAAGTCATAAACCTATTAAGTGAATCAACCACTCAACCTCTCCATCGAACAAACCCACTTTTGCATGTCCTCTCCATCACCGACCGACCACCACACACACGCACACACCAAATTCTCACCACCACCACACTCGCCATCCTCCAGCAACCGTTCTGAGATTTTTATTAGGCCGCGAGGCCGTATTGTGCATTTTAGGTCTCCATCGGAGCTCTATCGTCGCCGCTGTCTTCTTTGAAGTTGTCCACCTTTCTCTAACTGCCATCCATCCTAATCCAACGCCCACTCGACATGATTTCCCCCCTGGAGCAGCACTGTGCCTTCAATTGAGCGAAGGCAGCGACCCACGGCTACTACTTAGCGAAGGAACTTCATGGCTGCACCATGCAAAAGCAACAGAGGCAGCTAAATTGAGTCCCACATTAGCGACTTTTGAAAACTTTTCGTGCCTATTTTTTTCTGCTGCTGGTAGCCATTTGCCTCAGTGAGCACAGAGTGAGGTCCATCCTCTCCTCACATGCCACGCACGCCCTCACCCGCTACACCACGGCGGCGGGACTCGGCTCTAACCTGATTACCCAATTACTGACTCAGTTCTGAAAGAGAGAGAGAAGAGGAGATTCTGAGGAGGAAGGAGGGTCATTTTGCCCTATAGCACCTTGGGATGCATGCCAACACTTAGGCAATCTCTGAAATCTGAGAGCTGCAGTGCTTGATACTTAGGGCATCTGACCTTGGCCTCTGATGTCTGATTTGAGTTACTGTAGACTTATTGAGGCTTGGCTCTGATGTAGATATTTTGTGGCTAAGTGGTTGAAGAGTGCTGTTGAGATATTGAGTTACTGTTGGGATCCTTGGGCATTGTCAGGCTTAATTTGTGGTTTCAACCACCATTTTTAGACTTTCTTTATATTTTTGTCCCTAACTTTTGACATACATCCTTGCTTTTAATTGAATATCATTTTTGTTATTTGATTCACTTACATTATTATCTCTGATTATTGTGATTAGTGAATTGATTTATTACACTTGCTCTCTGTGAACGACCTCCGAACTCACAATTTTTCGAACATTATAAATTTAAATGTCATATCGATTTTTTTCACTATACTATGACGCGATATTTTCCTAACTACGATGATTTTCAACTGCAACAGCAAGAGATATAAAGAAATAATTGTTTACCTCTATAGTAGGAGCACTCCAATGCTCTCACGCCTCCCTCCAAATATTAGGCGTAACCATTGGAGGCACATTTCTCAATGCCTCCTCAAATGGCATATTCTTAAAGTGTTGAAATATTTATATAAATCGTTACTAACATTGTAAAGAAATATTGTAAATGTTATAAAATTAAATCGTTAAATATCTTACTGTACTCTTGAGCTCCTCTCTCCAACCGCAATGGATCTTACCAACGTGCTTCAAAATATATTTGGAGACGTTCGGATCGGTCCCCTAATCAAATATCCCCCACAATTATGAAGTAAATGTAATTCTTATATAAAGGAAATTAAGATTTAAAATTTATGATAGTGGAGATGCATTTACCTGCAGCTCACGAATAAGTGCCGCCTTAATATCCTTCGACACTATCCTCCAATCGAAGCATGAAAGGTGCACTACCGACTTGGTAATGGTCGCCAGTCGACTAGTGAACTTCGAGTAATTCTTCACTTCCCCCGAAGGATTAATCTCGACTGGGATCCTAATGCCTGCTAGTAGTCATCTAGGTCCAGATTCTGAGTAGGATGCCTTGTTTTCTTACCTAAAAACAAATTATATCATATTATCGTAAAATAAATTACAAGATAATTCAAGAAATGCAAATTTACAATAAAAGATGATGGAATTATTTACTAGCACTAGTGTCTGCCTCAGTCGTAGCAGGCACCTCCCCCTGTACCTCTTGTTGTACCTCCTCCTCCTGTACCCCCTCCTCCAATTGTACGTCCTCCCCCTGTATGTACTCCCCACTAACCTCCTCATTGTAGTCCTCATCATCAAGCTCCTCAACGAAGTAACCGGTAGAAGGAACCAAAATTTATTATAAAACTAATTAGATTGGAAGATTAGCGATGATATTAGCAATACCGTCATTGATTTCATTACTAAAATTTCACCTTACGCAACAACCCAAATTTTGAGACATTATTCGACAACGATATTGTCATAACCATCGCAAATTACATATAGGAACAATTTCGTAACGATCATCGATTTCAAGATATTTAAATCTCCGCGCCATAGGGAGCACGGGCTTCCATCACACTTTAGACAACAGTTACATAAATAACCATCGCAGATGACAACATTTGGCCACGGTTAGCAAACCATCACAAAAATTACGTCACAAAACGTGTGATGGTGACACCATCATAGGCTCTAACTAGCCATAATTAGTCAGGTTTAAATAATAAATGCTCCCACCTAATCATCTGAGGGTCACAACTCCGCAATATTCTTATTCGAGAGGAAAACAAGGAAACAGGGTTAATTCTGTAGTTTTAACAGTACATCACAAATACAAATTAACCACGAGGTCACTTAGGGGTTAACTAAAAGTTAATTGAACATAAAAGTATAAAAAGTGGATCCATGCTGACTGAAACAGGATTTCACACATTTCGAAAGTGAAAATAGTACCAAAAATCCTAATTATAAACCCCACTTAAATTGAAGAGGTTCTAGTCATAATAAAATTTACCTAAACCTCCTAAAATTCAAAGAAAAATATCCTAAGAGGTTTGTACCTTTGGTTTAACCATCTGAACCCATTTTGACCTAGAACAAAGTTTCAGGCAAAAATTTATCATGATTTTGGCTTACCTGCAATTTATCAAGTCAAACATCATCAAAATTGAAATCCAACTTCACCATTAGATTTCTTGGGTCCAAATTAGATTAACATCAAAATTTAAGCCTAATCAGAGTCAATCTTAACCTAATTTACATTTTAACCCTTGAAAACTCTATTTCTCTCATTGAAACCCCTAAGTTTCAATTTTCTTCCATTTAGGTCCCTAATTTTATCGTCGTCTTTGAAAAAATGCCCCTGTTGCAATTGAAATGTGAACATCTCCCAACCCATGGCAGCTGACTTTAATCACTGATTTCTCCCTCAATCCACAACCAACTCCTTCCAAACATGGAAGGATGAATCCTAAGAAGATTTTGCTCCAGAAGAACCAAATCTCAGGCTCCCATATGGAGCATAGAGCTCCGAAGAGCTCCAAGAAATCAGGAATCTTGTTTCCAAAAGGGCTACTACAATTCGTGGTTTCTAGGGAATTAAAGCCCAAAACCCTCATCTATATAAAGCCCCCATGCTTCCAGCTTCCTCCTCAGCCAAGAAAGGACAGGGAAAAACCCTCCTCCGCCTTCTCCAGCCACCTTCTTCTTCAACTCCGGCGAGTTCCTCCGCCTCCCTCTTCTGGCAACCTAACTGCCAACTTGGAAGGCCCAAACTCTCCCCCTCTTCCTCGCACTCCTCACCAACCATAGCACGAGCGCCTCCGGCCTCCTCCTCCTCGCCGATTCCATCACCCGACTTCGCCATCTTCTTCACGTCCGGTCGGCCAACGCCAGATGCATCTCATCTCCCCACGTCACCCTAAGCCCCCTAACTTCTTCCTCTCCCTCTCTAGCATAATTCTACATCTTTAGAATTAGGTTTCATCCACTATCGCCACCGTTCCACTCTCATCTTCCCCACGTCTGGCACGAGCTCCGGCGAGCTCGCGCCGGCACCACAGTCCACCAAACCGCCTACTACCACGTCCGTTAGCTCCACCACACCTCCATCGAAACCCCTCAACTTATTGAGGGTTTCGACCACTCTAGTCCACCACTGAACAACCCACCTTCGTATCACCTCCTCCGACTCCACCATACAACTACACACACCCTCGCACCAATTCATGACCACCACCGCACTTGCCGACGACCAGCAAAGGTTTTAAGCTTGTTTGACAGGGCCGCAAGGCCATATTCTTGATTTCAGGCTAACGTCGGAGCTTCACCATTGTCGTTGTCTTCTCCAACGTCCTCCGTCGTCGACCGATCAACTTCGGCTTTGAATCCACCACCAACAGTTGCGGCTTCATCTAGAGAACCTATCTGTAGCTCCACTTAGCCAAGGAGGCAACCACAACAGCTGGATTCAAAGAGCAGACATCCCCAGTGCACATGCAAAAGCACGAAGGAAAACAACATTCCTTTAGTCCCACATCGAGTGGGATAAAACCTACGCAGTGCATTAAAGGCAATTGTGCCTTACGCTTGTTGCCTCCGAGAGCACAGCGGTGAGGTCCCTCACGCATGCATACGCGCGCACCCTTGCCCGCACTCACGCCTCGCAGGTCTAGGCTTGGATCCGTTTACCCAATACTGTTCACCCGAGTCTGGTTTGAGAAAGAGAGAGATCTAAGGAGGGAGGGGGTTTTGCACTATGCTGCATTGGGATTCATGCCCCTTGCGTGCTCAACACTTAGCCGCTACTGCTTGTCTCTTGTGCCTTGTGTTGCCTCTGAGGCCTTGAAGGATAAGGCATCTATGCCTCATATTGGACGTCTGAGGCCTTGTGATTAACTTGGTTCTGTTCTAAGATCAGTGTAGATTCATTGTGCCTCACATGGATATCTAATTAGCTGATACTGTTGGGTTATTTAATTCTAATACTTTGGGATTAAGTGCTTAATTTCTAAGGTTAATTTGGTGGTTTCAACCGCCATTTTTACCCTTTTTTTTATATTTTCTCCTTGACTTTTGAGATGCAGTTTTACTCTACATTGAATATCATTTTGGATTATTGATTTCACCTACATCATTATTTTTAATTACTGTGATTAGTGAATTGATTTGCCAAACTTGCTCCTTGCGAATGACATCAAACTCACTTTTTTCAAGATTATAAATTTAAATGTTGCATTGATGTTCGTCGCTATACTACAACGCCATCTCTTTACGAAGATTTTCAAGGCAACAACACACCTATTCTAGTAGTGCAAATATTTGAGAAAATCATAGCCCTCCACCTGTATTGTTAGAAACCCAACAAAATCCCCTCCCTGTCCTAGCTTCCATCCTAGATCTAAGGGTCCCTACCAAACCTATCCTAGCCACCCCTAACAGCCTAATCTAGGCCGTCGAAAATAGTGATCCTAAGCACTCTAGATCGACCAATACAAAGCCTCCCTCTTTCCTATAAAACCACCTAGGCATGCCCCCCTTAGGAATTCAATAAATCTCTTAGCAATTCCTACTTTCACATAGTCTCCACCTACTAGAACTAGTCTTCTTCCATGCCATCTTTATGATTCTGGTAGGTGCACCTTCGCATCTGCATCTAGACCTACGCTTCAGACTTCGCCTTCGAAGCCCTTTGCATTTTCCTTTATCTAATTTTAGTTGTAGTCATTTAGTTCCAGAAGCATTCTATTATTTGTAATACTAGTACTACTTGTGTCAAACTCTTATCTTACTCTTTTGGTATTTATTTTTCAATTTGCCTTCAAGTTGTATGCTTTCTAGTACTCAGTTAGAAGTTATATGCTATTATATTAGTTCTAGTTCCAATCATCTTCCTATTTGATATTTGATTCTAGTTCTAGTTTTGAAAGTGATTTTAATCTGTTTACCTCCCTGCAAATGACTTACTCCTATATTTCTATTCAAAAAAATTTACGAGTTCTAGCTAATTTACAAAATCAAAAGCTTCTATATGCATTTATTTCGATGAAAACGATTTCTCGAAATCACATCGCGATAGAACAATTTTTGACGTCATTGTCGAGGAGACACGAATTTATTTTCGCCTTTCATTTCTGTATTTATCTCTAAGTTATTAATCCATCTTGCCTTGTCGTTATCTCTTTATGTGCAGGAATAAAAAAATTGAAGAAAACAACGAAGCAAGACAAGCGGGATTCGACGATTTAGAGGTAAGTACATCTATCTTAGTTAGGTTAGATTTGATTTCTACATAGAAAAAAATTTGAAAAAAAATTGTTAGGTGCTTTTCTTGATCATTAGGTTAGATATTTACTTTGGTTGCTTGCATAAAAAAAATTAAAAAAAATCTATTGGTGGATATAATCCATTCAGATCTTCAAAACCACCTTCAAAAATTTGGACTAGAACCAACTTCATTTTTCAAAAGTGATTTTGCAAATTTTCGCAAGTCTAAAAATTCTGAAATTTCTAGTGACCATAGGTATTGAAGTTTTAAAAATTCATGATGTGCACTAACATCAAATCTGATTATTCTACCAAATTTTTGGTACGATAAAAATCATAGAAATTTTTATACTAATCTGATTGATATGAAATTTGTGGCTTTGGATTCCTGTGACAATTTAGAATCATGGAAAAATTTTTAAAAAATTTATTGAGCATTTTTTATTACATGGAAATTCCAAGCACTGATAGGGGGTCAAAATAGACCTAAAGATTCCACAGCACTATTAAATTTGAAAAAATAAAAAATGTGCATTAAAAATTCTGAAAAAAAAAATTCTGAACATCTTAGTTTGTGGCGCATCAGGATCATTGATTTCTTTGAATGGGTCATATCACATTTGGCCTTGTGGACTTAAATTTCATCATTTAGAAATATTTGCTCTTAAGGTTTTCACATTAAGGTAGAGCACACTTGCATTTCATACTTAAAACAAATTTATCAAACAAATTGAGACTTACAAAACTCCTTATGTAGCTCATTAGAACCTTGAATTTATCTAAGTGAACCCTAAAATACACTAATACAAGCATTGAACCCTAAAAGACACCTCATCAGTTAAACTTGTATTGTGAATTCTTTGTTTGACACGCACACATGATATTTAATTGATCTAATTGGGCAACCACCCCCCTCACGCCCATCATCTAATCCAATGCACTTTATATCCCAAGTTATAATTAATTTGATAGACATGCCAACTAGGTTAGATTTTATTTCCAAACTTGACCTAAGACTTACTTGATTGTATCTGACACCTTGTCTATTTGGATCAACTGGTGATAAGAATAGTCAGTGCGGTAATCGTGTTAACCTCTAAGGGTGTCTCACCATGCGGAGTGTCCTCGGGGTCCCACCCTTCTGGCCAATTAAGTAATTCAAGGGTTAGGTCAATTAACTAGTTCTAGTAAAATTTGGACTAGGTCGAATAGGTGCAACCTTCTAGGGCTAGAATTGATTGTTTGCATTGTGCACACACATTTCTCTCTCCTGTTCTCTCCACATCTATAACTTTCTTTCAAGTATATGCACGGAACTAAATAACAAAATCCACACTCGGTACCACCTGTGCAAAGAGAACGAAGGACGAGGTTGATTATTGGTGAATCCAATTCCTCTTCTAACTCGGACCCTGATCTTGATTTGATGGCTAACCCAGCCAACCCGAATCAACATCTGAATTAGATGGACCCTCAGGCCCAGATCCAAAACCTCCAGCTCCAGCTAAATCAGATTCAAGAGAACCACCAAACCCAAATACAAGAGCTGCTTGAGATTTTGCAGATCCAACTGGGAAGACCCTTGAGGGATTTTTACAACCCTGCCTACTATCAACACTAACCTTATGTTAGCGTCCCACCTGTAGAGGCTCAATTTGAAATTAAGTACTCCACTATACAACTCCTACCTCATTTTAAGGGCAACAATGATGAAGACACCTTCCAACTCTTAGAAGAGTTCATAGCCATTAGTGAGACAATTAGAATTCCTAGTCTACATGATGATGTGTTAAAAATGAAACTCTTCCCTTTTGCCCTTAAAGAAAAAGCCAGTCATTGGTTTAGATCAATAGCAAGGCCCATTAACACTTGGAGGAGCTAAGAAGTGCCTTCCTAAAGAAGTTTTTCCCAATCGAAAAAACCAATGCACTTAGAAGAGCTATCACCACCTTCTCCCAACACCCTCAAGAAGAATCATTACATGAGGCCTGGGAGAAGTTCATGGATTTAATAAGAAAATACCCACATCATGAGGTTCATAGATGGCAACCAGTGTAGATCTTTTATCACGGGCTTAATGATCATATGAGGAGCCTTGTGGATGCAGCCTATGGAGACAACTTTATGGGTAAAGATGAAAACATTGCTTTTGATTTATTTGAGAATATGAGTGAGAATTCCATGAAGAATGCCTCCATGGAGACCTATGGAAGATCCATGCAACCTAGAGGTGAAGTTTATGAGGTCCAGGAGAGCTCTAATAATGTAGATATGAATTTGATTTGTGAAAAGTTGGATAAAGTTCATGTTGTTTCTAAAAAACTGGATGATCTGATAAGCCACAATAGGAAGGGAGCAGCACTCCCATCACCTGCTGTCAAAGCTCCCTCAGGGAGGGAATTTGCGAACAAGTTACACATGGCTCAGGATGTGAGCCAATTGACCAAGGCCCTTTGCATGGGACCCAAGCAGGGACCTTTAATCCCTGCTACCCTAACTCCACACTCCTATCCTCATCATCTTCTAGATTTGAGGATGTGTCGACCATCCAAGGGAATAGTAGAAACAATCCCTTCTACAACACATACAATCCTGGTTGGAAAAACCACCCTAATCTCTCTTGGAGAAGCCAAGGGTAAGGAAACTAGCAGATTACATGGCCTAAACCCTATCAGATGAACCTTAGCTTACCTAATACTTATAACCAGGGTCTGACCTATTAATCCTTACCTCCTAACCAGCCTAGCCAAACTGAATTAGCTATTCTGAATCAGAACCAACAATTGATGGACACAAATACCTCCATGTTGCAAGCTATATAACAATTGATTCAGTCCATCAAGGATCTGAAGAACCAAATAGGGCCTAAGCCTAATGATAGACCTATTGGTGCCCTACCCTCACAACCCCTTCCAAACCCTAGAAATGCACCTATCAAAGGAAATTTCTCTCAAGGGGTTAATCAAAATCAAGCTCATGTGATTCAACAAGCTCCTCTGACTCCACTTGGTTTCAATCTTCCTCCACATCTTGTTATTCCTAGATCTATTCACAATTAGTCTCCCTAATCGGATCTATAATCGATGCCTAGCTCTTCCCAAGATCTAAATCAATATCCACCTGCTTCTGCCAACTTGATACTCTCTAAAGTGGAAAGACTACCTAGGATCCAGTTATGACTCTTGATTTACACTCCAGGGATCCTGGTGCACCTAACTTAGGAAAGGAGCCTGCTATGGAGGAGGATCAGGCTCATGATTCTAAGAACTCAGAGAACCAAATCCCTTTTCTTGAGGCCTTGAATAGGCCTAGGAAGAAGCTTGAATCTACTACTAAGACTTGGTCGGATGTGTTCAAACAAGTACAGATTAATATCTCACTCTTGGAAGCCATTGAACACATCATAGCTTGCACTAAATTTTTGAAGGAATTGACTACCATGAAGCACAGGTCTAATAATCCTAGGAAGGTTACCCTGACTGAACAAGCTAGCTTGAGAATCTTAAATGACCTTCCTTCTAAGAAGAAGGATCCAGGAGCCCCTCTGATTTCTTATTCAATTGGAAATATTACTTTGGATAGGGCTCCATTGGATCGGGTGCCTCCATTCATTTAATCCTAACTGTATTATATGAGAAATTCAGTATAGGTGACCAAAAGTCCATTAATGTGACACTTTAGCTAGTCAACTGAACTATCACCAAGCTGCACGGGATTTTGCATGATGTGATTGTTCGTATCAAGGACTTTTACTTTCCTGTTGATTTTTTAGACCTTGACATGGAGGTGCCCGAACGACTCTGCACTACCCCGATCATTCCCAACAAACCCTTCCTTGCTACTACTAAAGCCCACATTGATTATGAATCTAGAAAGATGGAAATTTTCTTTGTAGATAAAAAGATGCAACTAAATGCTTTTTAAGGCAATGAAAAATTTTGATGATTGTGGAGCTATTAAGGATTTAGAGGATGATGATATTGAGGAAAGCATGGATATTAATCTTATTCAGGATCCATTGCAAGCATGTTTGACTCAACCATGGAAAGAAATTGGCTTGGAACCTAAGTGCAAGGAGTTTTGCAAGTATTTGAATCCAGCACCAACTCTAGACTCAGTGTTAATCCTCCAATGGAGAGGCTACCTATGCCATCTTCACCTACTTAGTTACCCTCTTTGATGGTCCCACCTGAATTGGAATTACAACCCCTCCCAAGTAGTCTAAAATTTCTTAGGACATAATCAGACCCTCCTTGTGATTATCAACTCTCATCTAAACAAGAATCAAGAGCTTAAATTGACTAAGGTCCTAACTGAAATCAAGAAATCCATTGGATGGACCATATCTGATTTGAAGGGTATTACCCTGCTTACTACACCCACAAAATATACTTGGAAGGAGATGCACGACCCTCTCATGAATTACAGAGGAGACTTAACCCGAATATGTGGGGGGTCATCAAAATGAAAATAATTAAGTGGCTAAATGCGAACATTATTTACCCCATTTCTGACAATCCTTCGGTAAGCCCAATTCAAGTAGTACCTAAAAAAGGACTAACAATGGTGACTAATGACAAAGGTGAATCCATCCCAACTTGCTCCGCGACTGCATGGTGAGTCTGCATTAATTATAGACGACTTAATTCGACTACGAAAAAAATCACTTCCTGCTACCTTTTATTGATTAGATCCTGGAGAAATTAGCAAGAAGGGAATTTTTCTGTTGTTGGATGGATATTCTAGATATAATCAGATTGCAATCAATCCAAAAGACCAAGAGAAGACAAGTTTTACATGTCCTTTAGAACCTTTGCTTTCCAGAGAATGTCATTTGGATTATGCAATGCACTTACGAATTTTCAAAGGTGTATGATGGCGATCGTTTCAGACATCATTGGTGATTATTTGAAAGTCTTCATGGATGATTTCTTGATTTTTGGAAATTCCTTTGATTAATGTCTGAGTAACCTGGGAAAGATTTTGAGGTGTATAGAAGTGAAACTGGTCTTAAGTTGGAAAAAGAGTCATTTTATGATCCATGAAGGAATTATACTTGGACATATTATTTCTGAAAGAGGCTTGGAAGTCGACTGAGTTAAAGTTGATTTGATCTCTAAACTACCTCCTCCTTGCTCGATTCAACAAGTTCAATCTTTCTTAGGGCATGTTCGTTTTTAAAGAAGATTTATAAAGGATTTCTCGAAGATTTCTAGGCCCATGACTAATATCTTAACCAAGGATAACACCTTTGATTTTACTCTTAATTGCACCTGATCTTATCAGACTTTGAAGGATTCTATGACCAAGGCCCCGATCTTGCAACCACCTGATTGGTCCCATCATTTTGAAATCATATGTGATGCATTAGAATTGAGAAAAAACCCTGGATAGAAAATTGAGAAAAAACGTGTAGTAATAAATTATGCTAGCAAAACCCTGGATGATGCTCAAAGAAATTACACAACTATAGAAAAAGAATTGCTAGATATGGTTTTTGGACTGAGAAGTTTAGATCTTATATTATTAGATTCCACGTGGTTGTTTATACTGATCATACAGCTCTACGACACTTGTCGATGAAAAAGATGCTAAACCAAGGTTGATTAGATTGATTTTACTATTACAAGAATTTGGCCTTGAAATAACAAATAAGGCCGGTGCTTAGAATGTTGTCGCTGGCCATCTTTCATGACTCAATCTGGATAATCTTGGTCCTGCACCTCCAATCAAAGGTCAATTTTCAGATGAGAAGATTTTGACCATAGGCCACAAAGGACTCCCCTAGTATGCTGATTTGGCAAATTACTTGGCTATCAAAAAAATACCTAATGAATGGACTAAACAGCAAAAACTTAGATTTATCTCTGAACCTAAATATTATTTTTAAGAGGACCCTTTCTTATTCAGGCCTTCTGCAGATCAAATTATTAGATGTGTCCCTGAATCTAAATTCTCAATTATCTTAACCTTTTGTCATAATATGGCCTGTGGAGGACATTTCTAGGGAAAGAAAATCGCTGCAAAAGTGTTATAGTGTGGATTTTATTGGTCAACCTTATTCAGAGATACACATAATTTATGTAAAGCTTGCATTCGATGTCAATCTTTAGGACATATGACAAAAAGAGATATGATGTCACTTCAACCAATTCTAATGATTGAAATATTTGTTGTATGGGATATAGATTTTATGAGTCCCTTCACAGCATCACATAGATTTCAGTTTATATTACTGATTATGCCGCAATCATAGACCCTAATACACCTGAATTAAGTTATGATACGTATGTATGTAGAATACCTAAGTTAAGTTAGATCCTAACTTAACTTAGGTATTCTACATACATACGTATCATACTTTACATCATTGTTGATTTATTAGTTTTGTAAATAATAATGTCATATTATGTGCTAATTGAGAGGCAACAACAATCGCAGGTAATTTGCGACAACGAATGACCGATCCAACCATATGAATATGCTTAGAACAACGATGAGAGTCCAACGCTTCTGAGATCACATCAATTAGACTCCCATAGCATTCTATAGAGTCTACAGAAGAGCAAGGACCAAGAGGCAAATAGGTAAAACTCCGGACCTCTTATGACAAATCCGATCGCACGAATAGATCCAGATCAAGGATCACAATCCAACAACTCAAAAATCATCTCAATTGAAGGCCTACATCACCATTTACAAAAGAGAGAAAATGGACGGCCACGATGGCACCACGTGGTGCCATCGCAACCACCCCTCACCGTGCCCCAACTCCTGAAGGCATCTCCCCGCACGTGGGTCGTTGGATCATCATCCAATGGCCACAACACATCCACGTCGACCGCACCAGCACACCTCATCAAAGAAGGACGATCTTCAGCCATTGGATCTCCATCCAACGGCTGAGGACAGCCGCGCATGGATTTGGAAACATCACGAAACGCACGCGTAGCTCGTTGGCTCACACGTTTGCACAAGATCAGGAGATGATCGTTCAAAACGCAATCCGCGCTTCGCTAGACTGGCGGTAGCGTGCGATGCAATAAGAGTCGTTGGATCATCAACCAACGGTAGGGATTTGAACGCGCAGCATGCTACTGTGCGTTAGATGGAGACGTGGACGAAAACGCAGACTCGAACGCATGCGCACACATTTGAATTTTAAAGGCGGTGGACGCTGCTCGTTTAAGCCGTCCGATCACTAAGATTTGATGAGCACGTAGGGTGCAATGAAGACCCGTGTGGTTGAGGCGCGGAGACGCGCGCGATGCAAGACCGCACGATCGCGATCCAAGGGCATGGAGAGTGCCATGTGTCAGCACGAGGGTGAATCCGCGCATAAAGAACATTTTGGAAGAACTATTGAGGTACGATTTGGTCTATTGATCTCCCAATCGATGGATCTGACCACCAGAGAGTTGTTGCATGGTTTTGGGGGGCTCAAATGCCCATCTTACCCCTCAAAAGTTATAAAAAAAGGCCCAGGGCCCCCAGTTAAAGCAACTCTTTCATCTTCCATCAGAACTTCTCCAAACCCTCTCCAGTTCTTCAGACCTTCTTCTCCAGCTCTCTCCGTCTCTGGCTCTCCGAAGCGCCCACCAAGCCACCTTGGTGGACCACCGTTACTCTCCCCAACCTCTCCAGAAGGCCACCACGGAATACCCGTGGTGCCCTTATTCTACTGGTTAGTGACTTTAATTCTTGTTATAGTTAGATAGCAAGTACATGCTTTAGTTATAATTTTACAATGCAACAATGGTTCATTGCAATTCATGATCAACTACTGGCTATGATTCCCTATATATATATATATATATATATATATTGTGATTAGTATTATCTAGTTAGTAATTAGATCTAGATCAGTTATGAAATCCGAAATGTTTTCTACCTCACTGAGTTCGATCGGGACTCACATCTCGTAAATTTTATTTGTTTCAACTACTTTGTGCTATACTACGACTGATTTGCTTTAAAACGCGATTTACGTCGCTAACAAATTGGTACCGTTATGGGGGAGGTACGACGATTTTTGATTTCATATCTAATTTAATGTTTTTTGCGTGCAGAATGAATCAGGGATCTATGCACACATCAAGCGCAGTAAAAAAAAAATTCAGGTGCACATCTTCTCTAACTTAGTTTTAGGTTTCCTTTTTGAATCTTAGCTTAGATTTGAATTCTTAGCTACAATTGCTTACTGAAAAAAAAATATTTAGGTTTTAGATTAGGATTTCCTCCGCATCTTAGGTTAAAATTAGCTTATTTGAAAAAAAAAAGAGAAAATTCGAAAAACAAAATTTCCCTCCGAAAACAAATTTGAAAATTTTCGAAAAAAATCAAAAAAAAAGTTTTTGGTGGGAAGGTTTGAAATTTGAATTTCAAACCTTTCACAAGAGTTTCCACCACATCCTTGAATTTAAACCTGATTTCAAACTCAATTTAAAAATTCATTTGCCAAAAATATATTAAGTAAAAAATTTTGAAATTCGAGTGCAAGCTTCATTTTCAAACTAGCTTTCAAACGACCCTATTCATTTGAAAATATTCAGATTGTAAAATTTTTAAAAATTCTTGAATTAAAAGGGGGTCAAATTGATCCAAATTTAAAAATTTTCAAATTTTAAACAACAATTCTGAACAATTCGTGAATCTGATCTAACAAAAAATAGTAGGGTTTGAAAGCTAATTAAAATTAGCTTTCATTTCCATATTTTTTCGAATTTTTGGAGTTTGTTTGATACTATTTCAAATTAAAAAATCGACCAGGGGTCAAAATTTCATATTTGACCCCTTGATATTCAAAAATTCATATTTATTCGATTGAAATAGTAAATATTTCAAAAGAATGTTCTCTGAAAAATAATCGAAAGAGGCATCCGCCTGTCGAATTCAAAATTGATTTGATTCCATTTACGTATCAGAGCATTATTTTATTTATGTTGGTCTACTGAAATCCTAGAATTGCATGAACCCTAGGTTACACCTTTAGGGTTAAATTTCTAGAAACCACATATTTAGGCTAACTTAGGCTAAATTAAGTTTAGTGGCTAGCCGGTGAGCTTGGCCACCTTGTGGGCCACTCACTACAAACCCTAATTGAAGAAAAGTTTAAAATTCACGAAAATACATCAAATAACCTGCATTTGTCTGAAAACTACTAGGTAATTTCAACCTCTTCTACCAAACTTGGTAACTAAGTCTGCAGGATAGTGTCAAACGACCATGGATAAGGGGTACAAAGGAACCGAAGACGAAAGTCGAAGGAAGAACCTTCCTCTTAGTCCCCTCGTAATCAGACTGGCCGGATTAGCTTAAGAGGCGAGGATTACCTTCAGTCAATTTCTCAACGAATTTCTTCAATAATTTTAACCTGAACGAAACATCTAGTCATTTGACCATAAGGATCAATTTGATTGCAAAGCCTTTGCCTTGTTCTACCACCAGTCCCTTGTAACGGGTGTAAGGTCACTAAGACCCTTCTGATGTCTTTTGTCCATCTTGATCATGGACCTATACTCTTTCTCATCTTACCATCATTCGGGTTCTCCTCCCAACCCAACATGATCCCAACTTCTTATGGGTGGGAAATTGCTCCTCATTATTCCTATACGCATGCTCCTCAGGCTTGGGATATACCCACCTCACCCACTTAGACATCTACACAGATCTCACAACCCTTAGAGACACTCTCCATGCGGGTCGGGATCTCATCATGATAACTAATTGTCTTGATCAGTCCCACCAACGGCAAGCTCCTATCTCTCACAAAAACTCTTAGATCGCCGAATTAATCCAAATAGTCCAGGAACCAAAGGAGATCAGAAAAAGAGAATCTAAGGACTTAAGAAAAGCAATCCGGGATGAAAGACAAAGAACCCAAGACATCACCTCTAAAGGCCCTGAATTCAGTGAAAATGTGCCATAGTTGGATGGAGAGCCACTCAAGGTTGAGGATTCGACTGCAACCTATAACTACACTAAACCCACCCACCACCCTTATGATTCTCCATACCAAATCTATTATAACCCTGCATCTTCCCCGAGATTCGCATATGAGGCCACATCCACACAAAACACCACTAGAGAGTCGCCAATGGACTCGCAACTACTTCTCAGACTGCAGCAAACAGTAGCAAAGTATAAGGACACAGTTGCAAGATATCTACATCAAATCCAGATCACTACTAATCTAGGATAGAAACAGACTTTGATTGCAACCGAAGAATCTCTGATAGAAGCCCTTAAAGAACTAGAATCGTTGGTTAGAATGAATCAACAAACTCGCACACTTCAAGACATACTCCTTTTGCAGTACCAAGTTCAAACTAGCCTAGAGGATTTTAGGGAACTTGAGACAGCTTTTAGGGATTCTTCGAGTCATACACCCGAAGTAGATGATTTTGATGTAGGTGATTTTCAGGTAAAAGATGAGATATCTGATGGGGCTAGGGGAAATGTTCTTGGCACATCTAAAATGGAATCAATTGAGAGCCCCAATCTAGAAAGTGATGAGGAAAGTCCCAAGATCGATTCTCAATCTAAAGATCCTAAATCTTGGGAGATAGAGATGGAGGATCATGACATCCAAGACCTGGTACATTATGAGAGCTGGGTAGATACGCTTGATGAGACACATGATTCTGAGACATCTGGAGTGGAATTGCTTAAAAACCTCATGACAAGCTTAGATGATAAATACATTGAAATCCATGAGGGTAATTTTGAATTACCAAAGAATCTAATTGAAGTTGAGGAAGAATCTACTACAAACTCCATTTTCAATTGTAGGGAAAATTTGAAAAATCTCGAGGCATTTTTGGACTTGGAGTCAGAAGAATCTATCACATCTTCTTCGCTCTTGGATAATAAGGATTTCACAAAAGCCACAGAGCAGAAAATGAAAGAATTTGAAGCTTTATTATACCTTGGGGAAAGTGAAGTGCTGCCCATTACATTTGAGGATTCGCACCATGACCAGAATTTGGGTAACCTGTACGAGATTTCTGATCAACCTAGGGAGGAAATTGATTTGGGTGAGTATAGAGCTATTGGGATAAAACACCAAATCTTATTCAACACACCCACTCTGCAACTACCAACACCCAGATCCAATCATGAAATGGTTCTTTATACCATTTTAGATTACACCACCTGGGTCCCTCTCTTCATTTTCTTCCACTTTCAGGACCCATATCATTTGTCTTCCACTCCCAACTCCTTATCCACCTCATCTACATTACTCATACACCACCCTCCACGACTGCCACTTGGTCCTTATCACTCTAGCACCTAGATTTATTTCTCTTGTAGCACCTGCCTACAACCAATTCCAGGCCTTGTGATTCTATTCTGCCAACATTGTGGGCTTGGTATTCACGGGCAACTGCTCTACATTTTTAGCCCGTTGATGACGATGGAACACATCTTCCTTTCCACCTTGATTCTGTCTTCTACAATCATTGATCCATCTGATAAAGTTTTACCCAACTGGAGGCATTAAACTCAGCACAACATTTAGACTAAGCATTTAGGCATTTAGGCATAGCATCTAGGCTCAGCATTTAGGCATAGCATCTATTTTATACATAGCATATTTCATTCTGGCATATTATGCTGCATATTGTAATTACCATTGAAGTGTTGGCATGAGCTTAAAGACAAAGTAGGAGTAGATCCAGGTGATTTCTATCCATTTACACCCTGCCTTATTTCATTCCCCTATTTATGCATGAGGACATGCAAGAACTTAGGCATGAGTAGTACATATAAACTGAAAATTTTCTACCAACACCTGAGGGAATAGATCTTTTTATCAAAAGGTTTTATTAGGGATTTATTCTTTAGTTGATTCTTGAACTTAGAATCCAGTAAAATTTCACACTTGCACGTAGAATTTGCAATGGATCCACTACGAAGACCGATAGACATCTCTAGTTTATCAAGAAGAAGATTGCTTCTTCTCCAGAACCTTTTGATAGTAATCAAGGAGTCAGGTGAACCATCTTCTAGTAGATCCACCAAAACATGTGTGAGGAGAGAGTAGAGAATCTACTGGTGCTCTAGAAATAGTGTATGAAATCTTAATTTTTGGATAATTGGATAATGATACTCAGAGATATCACAATTTTCGCTCTCGATTCTTGCATACAAATTTTTTGTGAGAAAGATACCAAATAAGGCAAATACATAGAAAGCGGGTTCTAATAAAACTAAGACTAAGATGGATGGTCATAACTGTCCTGTATGGAATTCTCTGCTAAATGAGGGTACTAATGTCAAGTTCAAAAATACGCTGTCTCATCCATTCCCTTCCCGATGACAAGAATAGGCACTACCACCAAATAAGCCACTAGATATCCTCTTGAACATCCCTAATCCCAAATAATACCTCGTGAATAAAAATACGTATGCTATATTACGTTGTGTTAGTAGATATGGCGTTATGCTAGTAGATATGGACTTGAAAAATAAAATAAAGAAAAAAAGAAAAAAAATTATATAGAAAAAAAAGAAAAAAAGAAAAAAAAAGAGAAAACAAAAAATTTGTCATGTTGCAAGTGTGAGTTATGTTTTAGTTGAATCAAGTACATTGAGTCAACATCTATCACCCTCACGATCCACCAAATACAGCCTTGACCCACTTTTCCTATATTTCTGACCGTCTAAGTACGAGCTAAGAGCTTCTGACTTAGTCATAGGGTTATCGGAACCTAATTGAAGTGTAATGTCATTAAAGACCACCAAATATATTCACAAATCCGATGAGATGTGAGCACAAAAAGAAAAGAAAAAAAAAACAAAAGAAAGGAAAAAAAAACAGAGAGAGAGAAGAAAAAGTACAAAAGACTTAAGAGAGCACGATTTTTCAACCTTTCTTTAAGTTGATTTATTTAATAATTTGGAAATCTAGATTTTGAAATACTAGTCTCTATGTAGCACCAAAAAAAAGTGAGCTACCAAATACAAATCCGGTTAACTCAAACATCTTCTACTTAAGCAAAAAAAGTCAGAGCTAAAACTAGAGGATATTCTATGTCCTTGATGTAGACACAATTATTGAGGATAAAATGCCTATTCATACATATTCGTAGGCTTAGATTTACATTTCATGTTATAAATATTGCACAGCATGTATCATCCTGCATTTAGAGTAGTGTATATTTTAGGTTAATTAAATCATTTTTATGGCCAAGAGGGAAGGAGATTTATTTCAGGGCCTCGGATGGACAACCTGACCATACGGATCTGATCAGAACAACAATCGGAATCTAATGTCTCCAAAATCGTCTAGATCAGAATCCCGTAGCGCCATATGATGTCCGAAGAAGATCAATGGCCAGGGAGCAATGCAATATCCTTACAAGCTTCGGATGAAAAATCCGACCATACGAATAAATCCAGAGCGACGATCGCAGTTCGACAACGTGCGAATCATCTCGATCCGAGTATCGTGGCACCCTCCTCATCCGTGACCTCCATTCCCAGCCATTGGATTTTGATCCAATGGCTGAGAAGCATTTGCATCGCTCTCCTCTTCGTGACACAAAGGATGGCTTAGTGCATTGGCAAAGCACTCTCTGCAGATCAAATGGCGCAAGGTCGAATCCCGCTGAAGCGTCCTCACCACAACAACTGAAATTCGACTACCGAATCTTCATCGAGCGACCACAAAGCATCCACGCGACGCAATCCCGTGGGCTAGATTCTCGCACGCCTGCGATCACATGAAATCACATGCACGATCATACGCAGGCGCGAACTTTAGACGTCTGCTGGCGTTGTCAGCCGTCTGATGCCGATCCAGTGATGCTCGCGCCTCTCTTCAACACCAACAGTATGCGCCTTCAAAGGGTGCGATCAGCGGGTGCACCTGAGCCATCAGATCTTGATCGAACGGTTGGGAGGCGCTCCAACAGATGCCAACGAGGATAGAGCACGAGCGCCAGCACGCTTTAGCGACATTTGGGGCATTGGTTGCCACAAATCTTCAACTACGCATTTAATGTCGCTATAGCCCTTGAACGGATGTCCGCCTCTTCCCTTCTTCATCTCTTCCTTTCTTCTCCTCACCACCTCCAAAGCTCTTTGGTTTTTCTCACATTTTTTCGCATTACTTACATATTTTTCTAACCTATCTTTCTTATTCGATTTATTGTCTTGCAGAAACCCAATCGAGGAGCTGAAGGCGGTAGATTAAAGTGCAGGTAGAGAGATCTGTAAGTTTACCCCACCACCCCCACCCTAACTTCCATTCCATAACCTAATAACTCAACCTCAAATCAACCTAGGTGCTTTTATAAACCCTACGATATATCTGATTATTTGATTGTCACTTCTCCTTACCTCACCCACTTGCATATATTAAAAAATAAAAAAAATACTCTTCTTTTTGTGGGGATAACATAAAAGAGATAGTTAACACCCACAATTCCTAACCCTAAGGCACACAATCACATTGATTCTATTACTTAATTGGAATCTAACCTATGGATCCGATACACCTTAACTCAACACACCAATAAGTGAGTAGAAAATTTAAATAGGTTAAACATTTTGTGTGCCTTAATCAAGTGGTACAACAGGCCAATTGATTGAGCTGTTTAGGTCGCATCACTTAAGATAAAAGCTATCCATCAAGCAACTTACCACTTATGGTTGATCTTTAGAGCAAAACCAGGCACTCCACATTATTTTTTTGATTTCTAAAGGAATATATCATTACTAATGCTTTCAAAACTGTGAGTGTTCTACTAAACCTGATTGAATGAACCAAAAGATTAAACCCTGAAAGCTACTAAACAAGGTTAAGCCCAAAAAGACACATAATCAAATAACCTTGTTTGCAAACCCTGGTTGTACATGCACACACATTTTAAATGATCATTAAGGGCACGACCCATCTAAAGGGGCCATCACATTTTAAGAGCACGATCATCCTAAGCCTAATTAAAACTAAGAAGACGTTGACCTTAAGGATTAATTCGATCTTCGGGGCTCAGACTGAGATTTTTTTGATTAATCTACTTCTGCTGGTCCATCTGATGTCTAGCTGGGAGAGTAACGTCAGACGACCGTGGTTGGGGGTATCAAAGGAGCTAGAGGCGCAAGCCAAAGAAAGAACCTTCTCCTCAACCCCTCCCCCTAACTGGTTGGATTAACCAAATAAAGGTAGACCACATTGTTTATAATCTCAAGACGGGCCCTGCGAGTCTGTAGGTCTTTAGGCTAACCCACCAAAGATAGGGTTGATTGCCTGTATTGCAGGGGTCATTTCTTTCTTCTGATTTCCCCTCCTATTCTACCGTGTATCCTTCCACATCCTACACGTATTTCCCATCCTACTCTCCTACCACCACTTATCACCAAGATGATTACTATCTCGACTTGACTTATGACTGCCCATCTACTAGTCGGGATAACTTTGATTGGGGATATGAATCCGAACCTCAGTGTCCAGAGCATAACACTAGACAACAAGACTATGATTATTATCCTTCTCACGTCGACAATGATTATAGATCTCCATCCTTTATGACCAAACCAACCCGATCTACAATCAGAAAGGATATAATGATTATAACACCTACCCTCCCCAGTATTCCACTGAATATAGGTTACTATCATTCTTTGAATAACCTGAAACGACCAACTATCAAGGAGGGACCTGAGAACCTCAATATCTTGACTCCTCTAGATTTAACCCAAACACACCCAAACCTGAACCGAATCAGTCGATTCAAGTGAACCAGGTCCAAGACAAGGTGTTGGCTAACTTGAAAAACACCATCCAATCTTTAAAAGCTCAGCCAATACCATGCACGAAACATTGGAGCCTATGACCAAAATGATTGATGAGCTGAATAGTTCTTTATTGGATTTGCTCCAAAATGTTAGGGATAGGGTCCTGGGTGAGTTTCTACTTGGGAAATTGTCGAGGTTGAGGATGAAATTTGTGGTTGCCCTAATCCAATCTTAGGATGATTCTTAAGATAAACCCCCCTTCACGAGAGCCAATGTCTGAACCTGCTCAGGCGCCTGTCGGGGGGAATACATGTTCTGAGACAGGGGATGACCAGTTTGAGCTAGAGCAACCCATTGAGGATGAACCGAGTTTCTCACCCGAGATCCCAGAGCCAGGGAATGACGAAAAATATGTTTCCATGGATCATGAATTGACATATGATTTTGAAACATATATAAATGAGGATCATGAATTCTTTAATTCTGAAGGTGAGGAATCTCTTAGTGAAGTCTCACTTGAGCTTAAAGAGAATGATTTTAGTGAGATTAATGAGCTCGAGGAGCAAGATGAACCATTTGATAGCCCAATTATTGAAGATTGCAATCCAATTGGAGCTAACTTAGAGGATCCAAATCTTGATTTACTAGATGATTTAATCAGTAGTCTCATTCCTCAACCACACCCTAAAGAGCTAAATTATGATATTCTTGAGATCACTAGACCCAAGTCAATCCAAATTGAGCCACAATTGTTGGACTTGGGTACTTTAGATGGCATGTACAACAATTTGGAGGTCCCGGAAATATTGATTTTAGACGATAAGAATTTGGCAATGAAAATTTGGAAGACTAACTCAGAGGGAAACACAATTTTGGATTTAAAGGTTCCTATTAACCTAAGACCACTAACTTTTTACTAGGACCCTTATGATATTTTTGACGTGTAACCTAAGTTCAGAACCATTGATTATCTTTTTGAGTTGAAATCTAAAAGGACATCCAAACCTATTGAACCATCTCTACCCATTGTCCGACACTTTAGTCTTGGATTATTACATACTACTAAACCACAAGCCCGACCCTGCAAACACAATAATCTTAGGTTCTGGGTGATTTTCATCAAGAACCTGAGAACTACTCGACTCTCGGGCATAGGTCTACACTACAACTTGGTCCACGTTTGTGGACATCTTCTATTTGCGGGTTTGAGGATTAATATTCTTATTCTGATTTTGACCCACACTTGTGAATTTTCAATTTCTTCATTGTATGTACATTATGCCTAGATGAAAGCATTAAATTTAGCACGATGTATACTCTCTTCTCTCTCCGGAGCTGATCGGATTTTCACGATATTCAGATGATATTCTGTTATTCCACCCATTTCATGTCTTTGTTTCTAAAATGAGGGCATTGCATCATTTAAGCATGGGGGGTGGATACTCAATCCTGAAATTTTTTCATTAGCTATGTAAAATTTTTTTTATTTTCTTAAAAAAAATTGAAAATTCAAAAGGAAAAAAAAAAGAAAAAAAAATAGGATTAGAAGAAGAGAACTTAGGCATTTAGAAGTTATTAAATTTAGAAAACGATACTTTAGGACCTAAACACTTAGACTCTTCAGGTCTTCGGACTTAATTAGCCCAAGTGTTCACTCAAATGTGGACTTAGTCTCGAGTCCTCACCAAGTAATTTTATTTTAATTTGGTAAATAAATTGGGGTGATAAGTACACGACTTATCAACCCACCCTCTAATTTGAGGGGACTAAGCCTAAACATCTACACACTATTTCCACTAACTCACTTTTCAACGATTTTTACGAAAATTAGGTAGCTAATGAACTTTCTAGAGTAGTATGGCTGGCAAGTTGTCGTGGGTAACAGCCTATTAGTCGGTTATCCAAAGCCCAGCTACATGACCATACTCATTCTACTACTTTTAAGTAAATCTTAGATTAGGGAAGCTACCTACTCAAAAAAAGAAAAAAAATGATACTCAAAAATAAAAGAAAAAAGAAAAAAATAGAAAAAGAAAAAATAGAAAAGGATAAAATAAAAACATAAATAAGACCACACTTCACCGCACAAGTATGGCTGGTAAATTACCGTGGGTGACAGCCCATTAGCCTGTTGTCCAAAACCCAACTTACAAAAATACACAAATAATTCCCAAAATACTTAGGGAAGAAGCCGGGAAGTAGAATAAACCGTGGAGAAATACACTGGATTCGCTCTTGTGTTAACCACATAAAAAATAAAAAATAGTAGGAAGAAAGTTACCAACCGGAAAGATAAACCTTTAGGCAGAAGCTCTTAAGGTCACCCAGAGTCGTAAAAACCAAAAGTCCATTTTAACGGCTGTTCAGTGAATCTATCACTCTTTCACAATATGCTTAGCATTTAGAGTCCTTTTAGAGTCTTGTGCGGGTTAAGTAGCCATAAAAAGCTGCCCCGAAACCCTAAACTCAAAAAAAAAATCCCAGACAATTGAAAAGAAGAAAAACAAAAAATGTACCTTCCCTTTTAGAATAAGGCGAGGACTTGGGTGATATGCATTCTAGCAAACACCCGAGTACTGTTAAGTTCTCATAGTTTAAGACTTTAGTTGAAAATTTTTATTGTTGATAAACAACTTAGGCCTAAGCAATCGAGTCCTAATTCTGTTTTTATATATAACATGTAGTTTAATTTTGCTAAGGACTAGCAAAATATAGGCATGAGGGTATGATGTAGACACAATTATTGAGGATAAAATGCATATTCATGCATGTTCCTAAGCTTAGATTTGTATTTCATGTTATCAATATCGCATAGCATGTATCATCCTACATTTAGAGTAGTGTATATTTTAAGTTAATTACGTCCTTTTTATGGCTAGGAGGGAAGAAGATTTATTTCAGGTCTTCGGATGAACAATCTGACCATACGGATCTGATCAGGACGACGATCGGAGTCTAACGCCTCCAAAATCGTCTAGATCATAATCCCATAGCATCATATGATGTCCGAAGAAAATCAACGGCGATGGGACAATGCGATAACCTTACGGACTTCTAATGAAAAATCCGACCATATGGATGAATTTGGAACAACAACCGTAGTCCAGTAACGCGGGAATCATCTCAATTCGAGCACCGTGGCACCCTCTGCAACAGAAAAAGATGGACGGCCAGATGGCGCCACATGGCACCATCTCGGCCACCCAACATCGGCCAGCAGCGCCCGCCCACACCACTCCTCATCTGCGACCTCCATTACCAGCCGTTGGATCTTAATCCAACGACTGAGAAGCCTTCGCACCGCTCTCCTCTTCGCAACACAAAGGATGGCTTAGCGCATTGGTTAAGCACTCTCTGCAAATCAAATAGCACAAGGTTGAATCCCCCTAAAGCGTCCTCGCCGCAGCAATTGAAATTTGGCCGCTGGATCTTCATCGAGCGACCACGAAGCCTCCACGTGGCGCAATCCCGTGGGCTAGATTCACGCATGCGTGCGATCACGTGAAATCGCAGGCACGATCATACACGGGCACGAACTTAAGACGTCCGCTTGTGTTCTCAGTCGTCTGATGCCGATCCAGCAGTGCTCGCGCCTCTCTTTAACACCAGCGATATGTGCCTTCAGAGGGCGCAATCAGCGGGTGCGCCTGAGCCTTCAGATCTTGATCGAACAGTGGGGAGGCACTCCAATAGATGACAGCGGGGATAGAGCACAAGCGCCAGTGGGCTTTAGCAACATTTAGGGCATTGGTTAGTGCAGATTTTCAGCGACGCATTTGACGTCACTACAGACCTTGGATGGATTTCCTCCTCTTCCCTTCACTATAAAAGGACCCCTACACCTTCCCTTCTTCTTCATCTCTTCCTTTCTTCTCCTCACCACCTCCAAGTCTCTAGAGAGAGCTTGTCCCAAGCTTGGGATGCTCCTCTATAGTAGAATCAAATATTTTCCCTCCTCTCATCCCCCTTCGTGGAGCATCCCGTGGCTATCTTCTCACCTACTTCGAGAGGTAGAACCTCACCGCAACGTCGTCCTACCCCGCCCTCCGTCCTCCCACTTCGCCCTCGTTGATCCCGCTCCTCACCACCTTCCTCCAGGCGACGTCAGAGCGAGTCATCCTCTGAGCGACCGTCAAGGGGGATTCTCTCACCTGCATCTATCTTTATTACTTTCATAGTGTAATCTTTCCTGCTTTCCTAGTGTAGCAAACATTTCAGAAATATATGTGATTCTCTCTCTCATATTTTTGCAAGTAGATTAACTAGATAAAATTTTATCGATCTGATCTCTTGCTTAATAAAAACACCAAAAAAATTACAAAAAATAAAAACGACAAAAACAAATAAAAGCGAAACGTGGATTTTTTAAGTCAAACATTCACCTCCCCGTGTTCGACTCATGACTCCTCTCGAGTTTCGGTTATAAATTTTATTTGATCGACAAATTTTCTCGCAAATCAAACTACGACGATGGGTTTTCCAAACTCAAACCCTTCACGCGACTAGATTCGACGCATCAATCTCCAACAGAAGAGGTTTGCCTATCCCAATAGAATGTTACTAAGAGTCAAATACAAGCTTTAAATGTGGATCGACTTTTCGGTGAGATCCATTGCCTAAGCTCCAACACCATACTTCCACAATTATCTGGGTTCTAAATTCTTGGATGAAACAAAAAGAAATAAATCCCTAGTCAAACTCTTGATAGAATGCATTTAGTCTTGCACTTGCTAGGGACTAGCAAGATTTAGACATGGGGGTATGATTGCGTAGCAATCATAGGCCCTAATACACCAGAATTAAGTTAGATCCTAGCTTAACTTAGGTATTCTGCATACATACGCATCATACTTTGTATCATAGTTCATTTATAAGTTTGTTAAATAATAATGTCATATTATTTATTAACTGCAAGGCATTAACAATCGCAGGTAATTTGAGGCTACGAATGACCGATCCAATCATATAGGTCTACTCAAAACAACGACGGGAGTCAAACGCTTCCGAGATCACATCAATCAGACTCCCGTAGCATCCTATGGAGTCTATAGAAGAGCAAGGACCAAGAGGCAAATAGGTAAAAATCCAGACCTCATATGACAAATCCGACCGCACGAATAGATCCAAATCAGCCATCACAATCCAACGACGCAAGAATCATCTCAATTGAAGGCATACATCACCATTTACAAAAGAGAGAAGATGGACGGCCACGATGGCGCCACGTGACGCTATCGCAGCTGCCCCTCACCGCACCCCAACCCCGTAAGGCATCGCCCCGTGTGTTGTGGACCATTGGATCATCATCCAACGGCCACAACACGTCCACGTCGATCGCACCAGCACACCTCATCAAAGAAGGACGATCTTCAACCGTTGGATCTCCATCCAATGGCTGAGGGTAGCCGCGCATGGATTTGGAAACTTGACGAAACGCGCACGTAGCGTGTTGGCTCAGGCGCTTGCGCGAGATCAGGTGACAGCTGTTCGAAACTCAATTCGTGCTTCGCTCGACTGGCGGTAACGTGCAATGCAATCAGAGCCGTTGGATCCTCAACCAGCGACAGAGATTCAAATGCGCGGCGAGCTGCTGTGCGTTGGATGGAGACGCGGATGATAACGCGGACCCGAACACGTGCGCGCGCGTTTGAATTTTAAAGGCGGTGGCCATAGCTCGTTTAAGCCATCCGATCTCGCGATCGAACGGCTAAGATCTGATGAGTGCGTAGGGCACAATGAAGACACATGCGGTTGAGGCACAAAGGCGCACGTGACGTAGCACCGCGCGATCGAGATACAAGAGCATTGAGCGTGCCACATGTCAGCACAAAAGTGAATCCACACGTAAAGAATGTTTTGGCAGAACTATTAAAGTGTGATTCGTTCCGTTGACCTCTCAATTGACGGATCTGATCACCAAAGTTGTTGCACGATTTTGGAGGCTCAAATGCCCATCTTGTCCCTCGTAAAAGCTATAAAAGAAGGTCCAAGGCCCCCCAGTTAAAGCAACTCTTCCATCTTCCACCAGAACCTTTCCAGACCCTCTCCAGTTCTTCAAACCTTCTTCTCTTGCTCTCTCCGTCTCTGGCTCTCTGAAGCACCCACAAAGCCACCTTGGTGGACCACTGTTGCTCTCCCCAGCCTCTCCGAAAGGCCACCACGGATCACCCGTGGTGCCCTTATTCTGCTAGATAGTGACTTTAATTCTTGTTATAGTTAGATAGCAAGTACATGTTCTAGTTATAATTCTACTTTGCAAAGTTTGAGTTATAAAAATATTGAAAAATTCAATTATGAGGATTTACTAATCTTAGAAAAAGTACGAACAAATTCTTTTCACTTAAACTCTTCAGGTCACATGACAACTTAATTATCTTAAGTATTTACCTAAATCTGGATATTTTTTCTCGAATCTTTGAAATGATCTGAAAAACCTAAAAGTATCAAGTCAAAAGGGTGATGAGTGAATGACTTATCTTTCCACCCTATAATTTGGATAATCTTTAAGTTCCAAGCATCTTCACTTACACATTGCACTAACCCACCTTTTGGGTAATTTTGTTGAATCCTTAGTGGTTAATACAATTTAGTCTTAGGGCAAAAGATCCAACGAACTTTTGCCATATTTCTATCCCTAAAGATTGTTCCTATCTGTAAGGGATGCATTTAGTGCAGATAAAGGAGAGACACTCAGAAAAATAAGTTGGAGAAAAAAAAGATATAGCCTTTGAAAAAATTAGAAGAAAAAAAACAAAAAGATACACTACCACTAAATAAAAGCATCTCTCTGCACATGGATACTACCCTTTCCTTTTCCATCAAATAAAAACACCTTGCTACATATGAGTGTTGATCCTATAGAAAAAAAGAAAAAGATACAAAGAAAAAATTAAGAAAAAGAGACCAAGTGTTCAGCTGGGGAGACATATACCTAAAGTGTTGACCTCGGGATAGAAAAGTAGTGATGAGAAAGCTGTTAAATCCTAGTATAGCTTAACCAAATACAGGTTGTCCTAGAAAGAGCATAGAAATATTCTAAGTCTTATTGAATACCAGGAATCATCTTAGTTGCCCGTCTGGCGAATCACATTATTTCACACACAAGATGCTTATTTCTTACGTTAGATTCAAACTTAGGGTAGGTTAACTTAGTCAGAGAAAGTTACTCTAGGGATCCAAGTCCGATGGGTAATAAGATTCATGATTTGATTTGGATGATCTGTATTTGAGTTGATACTTTAGAATTGTTGAGTCTTCGATGTTAAGGTTTTGTGTATAATTTCTTTGTTTTGATGACGAATCGAGATTGATGTCTTTTATGTGACATAGCTCAAAACTTGCAAGTTGGTTTCCCATGTAAATATTATTTTCTCGTAGATTTTTCATTTAGTGTTTTGCTCAAAAATTAGTAAAAGATAAGCACGTGAGTATGATATTTTCATATTTATTTATGTTAATTAATACTTAACTAATGTTAGTCTGAAGGTAATTTAGGTTAGATTGAATCCATATATGTTAGATTAATCATTTTAGGTCATTCTATAAATAATGCACACTTTCAACCTTTTATGTTATTTTTCCTATAATTATATTTGGTACCTTGATGTGTTTTCTTTTATATGTGCAGGTACAAAATTTCAAGTTGATAGAAGTAAGGCTGATTGACTTTTTGAATTGAGTTCACTTAGAAGAGGACTAACCTAGTTGGACCTATTTCCTAACCTAATTAACCCTTAGACCTAGCCTAATTAGGAGCCTAGTTCCTCACATCTAATTACCATCTAGCCTAGCTTAATTTCCCTATATAATAGGCACCCACTACACCTCAATTTCTAACCTTATTGGCTAACTATTATTGACAAAAGAAACCCTAATTTTCTACGTAACTTAATCCTAAATCATAACCCAACAAACCTTATTTGGCCATCCATTTTATCCTCCAATAAATACTATTTTGGTTGGTCAAAATATATCATAATTTATTCACCACTAGATCTAAATCCTATGATCCTAAATTACCTACTGATAAATACCAGTTTATCGTCATTCTTATGCCCTAAAATAGATCCAGTTCTTTAGATTTTAACTTCACAAACGGGTTTCTAGATTGCATTTAGGCATGATTTAGGTTGGACATGCATTGTATGAGTTTTTGTATTTTTGACACGTTTATTTGAGTATTAGGGATGAACAAATAGTCAGATCTCTAAAACCCTACGTTTAAGAAGGCAACAGGTGAAGAGGAAGCTCAATTCAACTGGGAATCAGCTAGATCCAACTCATCATAGCTGGATACTAGCTCACTTAGGTTAAGTTTAGCTCTCTCAAGCTCCATTCAACTTATCTTAGATAGATGGTAGCTCAAGATAGCTCAACTTAGTTAAGTCTAGCTCATCTTAGCTCCAATCGATTCACTGGGAGCACTAGCTAGCTCAACTTAGTTGACAGGAGTCTACCTCAGCTCAGGTCCAACTCTTTCCAGCTCTACTCAGCTTTAGTCAGCTGAAGGTGACCCCAACCATCTCAGGCCAACTCAAGTCCAACTCTTAGAGACCTAACTCAGTTCAACTTGGTTGAGCTGAGCTACTTGACCTAAGCTAGCTACTCCAGCTAGCTAGGTATTCTCCGGGAAGACCAGACCCGCTCACCTCAACTCATATTAGCAGAAGCCAGCTCATCTTAGCTTGGCTTAGCAGCTAACAAAGAACTAGCAAGCTAAACCAGTTAAGGTAGCTCCTTGTTATTCTCTTCAGCAGCCACCAATTCTAGTATAACTCTTCCTCAGCTCCTCTATGGTCGTCCACCCTCCTCACTTAACCCCAACTTAACCTAACCTTAACCCACCAATTTGGCACCAAAACACACCTCCATGCACCCCTTCAATTTGGCGTCAAATTGAGGTACCCCTTAGCCCTACTACCACCACCAAAAGCCACCTAAAGGTGCGCTAAAATCACCTTAACTTTCACCTATTTTTGGTGCCACCACATAGCCTCCATCTCCACCCTTCATCCACCCTACAACCTTCCATCCAACCATTCAAGTTGGCGCCAACCTAGTCCCTTCTAGAACACTCGCACATGGCGCCAACATGAAGCACCCTTCCACCCATAACCAACACTTAACCATCCCCTCAAGTAGGCACCAAAAGCCACCCTACACCTTTTCATAAGTGGCGCCAACTGGAACCCTAATCTCCACCTTACATCTAACCCCATAAAGCCATCATCACCACCCAATTTGGTGCCAAATCCTTAACCCACAAACCCCATCCTAACCATCTTCTAGTTGGCGCCAAAGACCCATTTAACCATCTTCTATGTTGGTGCCAACTAACACCATCCTATCCACCATTCATCCACTTCACAAACACATCCTCACCTTCCATTCTCCATGCTAACCACCAACCCCTTAACCCTCAGATAGTTGGCACCATTTTTGGTGCCTCTCCACCACCATAACCACTACCTACACACCTCCTCCCTTGGTACCAAAACACCATGGCCTTTAGATCTCTTAACCACCCTCATAAGCCCATCCTAACCCTACACATCGTCCACACCAACACCCCCATCACCACTCCTATATATACTCCCTACCTACCACCATTAACCTTCACCTTTGACTTCATTATTCACACATACTTCCACCCCTAGTCCACCAAACCCCACAACTAAGAGAAGAAGGAGAAGAAGAAGATTAAGGGGACACTCTGTCCCCTTGGTGCCTTCCCCTCTTCCCTTCTCTCTTGTGCCCACGTCAGCCAGAGGTCCAGCCAAGCAAGGAGGACGTCCAGAGGAGGAGTTCTTAAGGGTGGTTCACATCCACACTTGGAGGAGGTTTTAGGGTGTAATCCTTCCACCCTTGGAGGAGCTAGGGCATGCCCACGAAGGGCTTGCCAAGGAAGAAAGCATCATCTCTGGAGGAGCATATCAAAAAGGGATTAGGAGAATTCCTTTTCAAGCTCAGGAGTAGCTAAGCTTAGAGCAAGGACTCTCTCCTTTTCACCACCATCACCAGGAGGACCTTTGTTTTACTTTTTTTTATCTTTAATTTTGTATTAGAAGCATTCCTGTAAAATAAAATTTCTCCATGTATCAAGTTGCATTTCTATAATTTTATTACATCCTATTTTGCTTTTTACTCTAGTACATTTCACCCCCTCTATCCAATTACCTTATGTCTTCACGTACCTAGGGTGAGCTTAGAAAGAGGTTATTCTTATCACTTAGGTTGTAAGAATTAGGCGTAGTCTTTCTTTGCATATTATTTTGTTGTTGCCCTTTGTTTCAAAACTCCAAAAAATATCATATTCAAAAATCACAAAAGAAAAGTTGATTTTTCGAATCCAAGCGAGTGTTTAAAAGTGCAAACTTACCTCCTTGGACGACCCTAGATACCACCACTATCTAGGATTATAAATTCAAAAGCGATTGCGAACTTGAGCATTCCAACTTAAAACCCTAATTTAACAAACCAAGCACTTTTCGCCATCACCAACCTAAATACCTATCTTAAAACCCAAACCAAATACTATTCCTAATCCTAAACTTAATCTCGAAATTCGTAACAGCATAACACACTTTTAATATTTTAACCATAACTTTTTCATTTCAAATCCAAATTGAGTGATTCAAGTTGTGTTGGAAAGTTTATTTTGAGGGATACAACTTTATTGTTATGGGAAACTTGAAATTTGAAAGAAAAAGAGGCCAAATATTTGAGAGAATTATAGCCCTCCACCGATATTGTTAGAAACCCAACAAAACCCCCTCCCTATCCTAGCCTTCCATCCTAAATCTAAGGGTGCCTACCTAACCAATCCTAACCACCCCTAACAACCGAATCCAGGCCATCCAAACTAGTGATCCTAGGCACTTTAGATCAACCAATAGAAAGCTTCCTTAGTTCCTATAAAAATACTTAAGGATGCCCCACCTTAGGAATTCAATAAATCTTCTGCTTAGAAATTCCTACTTCCACATAGTCTCCACCTACTAGAACTAGTATTCTTCCACGCCATCTTTAGTGGTTCTAGCGGGTGAGTCTTCATTTTCGCATCTACGTCGACATTCCAGACTTCACTTTCAAAACCCTTACTTTGCATTTTCCTTTATCTAGTTCTAGTTGTAGTAATTTAGTTCTAGAAGCATTCTACTATTTGTAATACTAGTGCTACTTGTGCCAAGCTCTTATCTTATTTAATAAAAGTTCTGCTATTTATTTTTCACCTTGTCTTTAAGTTGTATGCTTTCTAGTACTTAGAAGTTACATGCTATTCGATCAATTCTAGTTCCAATAATCTTCCTATTTGATATTTGATTCTAGGCCTAGTTTGGAAAGCAATTTTAATATGTTTATCTCCCTGTGAATGACTCAAACTCTCATATTTCTATTAAAAAAAAATCTTACAAGTTTGATTTGATTTACAAATTCAAAAGCTTCTATATGCATTTACTACAACAAAAAATGATTTCTTACAATCACATCCGCGAACAGAACAAGGAGGTTTTTGGCCTTGATAAGGGTTTTTATAGATGGGGATTAAGGTGTGGTGCACCTTAGGATAGGCTTAGGCATAGGATAAGAGGCACAACTTAAGGGTTTTAGAGGGTTCTAGCACAGGTGCACACTAAGGGTAGAGTTTAGGACTCAATTGGGTGGCCTAATCATGATTTATGGGGGTGAAAAGTGTGTTGGATGTGAGTTTTTAGGTTTGGAATAGGCCATTGGACATCCAAAACTAAGTCTAGATGACTTAAGTTGCAAAATTGGAAGTCTTGGAAGTGTTATGGATGATCTAATTTGGAGGCTGGGCTGGTCTGGACGTCAAGAACATGTTGTGGACTTCTAATTTGAGGCAATTGGATGTCCAGAGAGAGTGTTGGATGTCCAGAGAGAGTGTCGGATGTCCAATTGTGGCTGGTTGGAGTGTTATAGGTTTTAGAGTTGGATTTTGAGTGGCCTACAGGGTTTTGGAAGTCCTGGACTATTGTTGGACATCCAGAATTGTGCTAGGTAAGTGTTGTTAGGGTGTTTTGTGATGGGTTATGGATCCTAGTTTCTAAGGGGTTAATGGGGGATGGTTAAGCACTAAATGGGTGATCTAGTTGCGGGTTTAGGTAGGGTTTAAGGTTTGGTTATGTGTGATTTGGGTGCATGTGTGTATGCATGTGTGAAGTTGTAGTGTAAACACATGTACTTGTGATGGGAACACCATCATGAATTATAATTAGTTCAATTTGGTCTAATAAGGTTTATAAAAGCTCCTACAAATTCATCAGAGGATCCTATTTGCATAATATTCTGTTTTGAGAAGAGAAGAAACCAGAGTTATTTCTGCAATTTTAACACTATTTCACAAATACAGAATAACCACGAGATATTACAAGGGTTAATTAAGGTCAAATGAGCTTTAATAATCAAATAAGTGGATTCATCCAGATAGAAACGGATTTCCATGCATTTCAAGAATTAACGGACATCCGAAACCCTAATTTCAGACTAGCTTAATTAACTGAGATTATGATCAAGATAAAATTCACCTAAATCTTCTAAAAATAATACAAAAATATTATATAAGATTTGGTACCTTTAATTTAACCATTAGAACTCATTTTGACCTAAAATAGAGTCTCAGACAGACAGTTTCCCTAATTTAGGTTTCCACATAAATTACCCAACCAAACTTGATCAAAACCAAAATCCGACATCACCATCAGATTCCTTGAGTCTAAATTAGGTTTGTACCAAAATTTGAACTCAATCAAAGATCATCTTGCCCTAGTTTACATTTTGGTCCATTCAAATTGTTTCTTTATCACATATACCCCTAACTTTTGAAAATCATTACAAAGACCCCCTAACTTCATTGTCTTCTTCACATTTGGGTCCCTGTCACCATGGCAAGTGTAAACCTATCAAATCCGAGCTTCAATCTCTAATTCTGTCTTGATTGATCTACCAATCTCTTCCAAATTTGGAAGGTGTGGTCCTGAGGAGTTTCCTGATCGATTAATCCTATTCCCAAGCTCCAAATCGATCTCAATCGCCTGTGCGAATCCAATGATTTCAAGAATCCTTCTTCCTGAAAAGCCGAACCTTTCAAGCTTGGAAGCTTGCGTGAAGGCCTATAAATGAAAAACCTCACCTCCTTAGCAAGTTTTTAAGCCAAAAATCCTCTTCCTTCCCCTACCTCCAGCTCGCTCCAAGCTTGCTCCGGTGACTTCCTACCTCCAACTTCTTCGCCGGCCGCCACGTACAATAGGCGGCCAGTTCTCTTTCCCCTTTGAAATCCGCACCTCACCATACTTGCGAAGTGCCTTCCAACCCTGTCGTCGTCGCCATCTCCCTCATCGGAGTATCTTCCTTCTCAGGCGCCGACCATACCGCAACCGACACCTCCTCTGTCCTCCTTCGTCCGCTAGCTATCTCCGTCAACTCCTCGACCTATACTGATCATAACCACACCTCCAAACTTGGACTCCGACCACTGTCGCACCCGCTCTGACTTCATCTTCCACCTCGCCAGCATACCTCCGACGAGCTCGCACGCTCGCTCTACTCCACCAAATCGCCTACCATCAACTCCCACACCTCCACCAAGTCCATGCAAGTAAAACCCCTCAAGAAATTGAGGGGATTGCTTGCCCTATCCCTCCACCGAACACTACCCCCTTCGCCTTCATATTCCACCTTCGCCACGCACACACGCACTCTCACCACACGCCACCGCCACCATCACCTTCGCCGCACTTACACAAAGCTTCTGAACTGGTCTGAATTTGCTGCAAGGTCGTGTTCATGCTTTCAGGTACCTCGTCGGACCTCCACCGCCGTTGCAATTCCTCCAACCTTACCTTTAGTCCTCCGACCACGAAGCTCCCTGATAACATGCCCAAGTGAAGCAATTGATACCCAAGTATATCATCATGTCATCAATTGGAACCCTCAATCGCACCTGCTACCTCATTTGAGGCTTCTTCACCAACTGCTGCTCGCGCGAAGAACAGGGACAGATAGTCCCACATCATGGGATTGGAAACAATTCGCACAGGATAAATTGTTTTTGTGAACCCGATTCCTCGCCTAGTACACGAAGGGTCAAGTCCCTCCCTCACAACCGCTTCACACCTCGGCTACCATTCACACCCGATAGGCCTGGTCCCTTTGCCAGATCCGAATACCCGATAAGAGACCCGATTACACGGGTGTGAGAGAGAAGAGAAGAGAGAAAGGGGATAGGTTTTTGCCTCGCTCTCTAACTCTCTTAACACTTGGCTGCTGAGAGACCCTTGCTTCTGTTATAACGCTGCTGTAAGTCTCTCTCCTGAGGCTTAAAAAGAAGATAAGCCTCTCTACTAAGGCTCTTACAGAAAGAAGAAACGAGGCCCTTAAGCCTCTTGAAAGTACTGTAGCAACGACATTTAAGTCATCCGCCTTGAGCGCCCGATGTTGGATACCTGTGACAACCATCATTGTGGACTTATTGCTTACTTGACATTACGTGGAATTAATTGGTTGATATTGTGCATTTATTTAATATAATTGTAAAGGGGTAATTGATGATTTAAATCATTATTTTACCCCATTCTTTTGCACATTACTACTGATTCTCTTATAAATATCATTCTTGCATGGAATTCTCATTACAAATTATTTATAATTCGATTTTTATCGTGATCTTTGAGATTAATTATAACACTTACTCCCTACGTTCGACCTCAAACTACATTCGAGTAATAAATTTCATTTGTTTTCGCGCTATCTCGACTTGCTACGACAATTACATCTTTTAAAATACCGATTTCGCGTGTTAACAGCTTGGAATTAGTGTGTGCAAGTGTAACAATGGGCATGTGCATGAGTTGTATCCTCTTTCTCTCTTCTCTATCTGGATCTTCTTTCTACTGTCTCCCTCTTGTCTGTTGTGAGAATTGCTTGATGTAGTCTACACATATCCTCCCACATTTCCATTTCACGATAAATCTTGCTCCTCTTCTATGGATCTACATACATAAATTAACAATAGTAATAGGCCCATAAAAATGGAGAAAATAGGTTGAGAATGTGCAAGAATGCAGATGTGTGATATGAATGAAATGCATTCTTTATTTACAATGTAAGATAGGTACTTAGCCTAATTTAGTCATTTTATGACCTATGATTGAACTGGAAAAAATAGGTTGAGAATATACAAAAATGCAAATGCGTGATGCATGAAAGGCATTCTCTATTTACAATGTAAGCTAGGTACTTAACCTAATTTAGTCATTTTAGGATCCCTGATTGCTGCATAATCACTATTTTACTCTAAAAGGAAAAAAAAGGAAGAGTTCAACCTTACCAATGAGGTTGTGACCTACGGGTTCTTATGCATGCTCTTATCACCTGCACCCACTCGTGGTTCACGATGTCAATACTTGACCTTGCAAAATACACATGCATGCCCATGTCTCCTAAACACTCCCATACACTTTGTTATTTACATACATAACCCGATCATACACACTAATGTGTCATAGAGATAAATAATTTCATGATACATATAGGTATCTTATATTTGCAATTACATCATAGAGATATATAAATTCATGATACATATAGGTATCTTATATTTGCCATTACATCACTACAATAATATTCATTATTTTCGATCGTTTTTTAAAATGAATCAAGTAATATACCATAACTATTGTGTTTCCTCGACAGTTCTAAAACGTTACCATCGGAAATAAAGCAACCTCTCATTCAATATGTGATTGTTTCTATCATCTGTTTGCAACAGTTGAGAAAAATTTTTCTCGACCGTTGTAAATGCATCGTCGATATAAACCTCTACGTCAACCGTTATTTAGGCAGTCGAGTAAGGTGATATTCGCAACCATTATATAAAACAGATGAGAAAATGAGTATTCTCAATCGTTCTAAAATAGACAAGAAAATGGATATTTTAGATCGTTTGTTTATAACGATCAAGAATACTCATATTCTTGTCCGTTGTTAAATAGTCAAGAATACGTTGCAATTTCAATCATAGACTATTCTTGATCGTTCTACGACGACTGAAAATAATAGCATTTTTTTTTTCCTAAAGGTTTTAACTATGTGGAAGACTTCTATAGAACCAAAAATCAAACAAAATTATAATCACAAAACTTAAGACGTTTGCTTTCATTTAAAACACTAGAAATGAGAATAAAATTTCATACATATAATAATGTATACAAAATACATGTACAAACGGTAGTGCATGTAAAAAACCAAGCTGTGACACCAATCCCTCCAGCACCACCTAAATCATCGTCGTCATAACAATCTCTATACTGATTAAAGGCTGGGTGACCAATACCTCTCTACTAAAGTACCTTCAAGAGCTCCTTCATGGTCTGAGTCGACTGCTGCAACTACTCTGTCGACTCCTTAAACTGCGTCGCATTGTCCATGACCTACGTGATCAACTCATCGATCCGTTGCTCCTCCTTGTGGAAGCGGCATAATGCCGCAATCTCCTTCCTCATCTCCTGTATCTCAACTGGAGAAGACAATGCCCCCTTCCCCATACCACATGGAGACAGTCTCGCTCCTCTCTACGCTATAGACATACCCGCTATGCTTAGGTGGCATGACGGTTTGAAACGCATCATCTCCGGTAAGTGGATGTTGAACTGTACCAGAGTTAACATCTTTAGGATAATGCATTAAGTTAATTATATTATCCTCAAAGAGCTTGAATTACATTAAGTAATTTCATTTAATTATAATTACAAAATGAAATAAAAGTATTGTGTATTTTAACTTAGGTATCTACTAGTATGTGTCATGAAGCCACTCTTTATTTCCCTCATTACTTAACTTACTATGAGTGGCCTCATATACTCCCACTCAATTAAGTAAGGCACCTTCATGCTAAGCAAACTGCAATATTTTGAAAGAGTTAATTGAAACAAATTAAAAATATTATAAGATTTAAAAGAAAATGATAAGTAAAGATACTTACATACATAGATTTCATCCCACCTATATTCCTTTTACCCAAGACATGAGTCTTCGATGAAACTTTAACCTTATTTTCTTTATTCTTCTTAGATTGCTCTTAAATAAAAAAGTCAAATTTATTAACTTAAAAATTAGTTAAATGATAATATATGCAATACTTTCATCGATGTGGCTGAATCATGTCAATACTCACATGTTTTCTTCTAAATATACAGCTAAATCATAATAGGCCCATTACGTAATGTTTCATCATGATTCCTATTTTTATAATACTAAAAAATATATTTCTAATATTAGAAATAACATTAAAATTATGTTAAAAGAAATAAGCAAATTCAGTTGAAATTTATCTTTTACCTTACCCTTCACCTCCAATTTTCAGTCATTATGAATTTTTGACACATGTTTAAGGATATATTTAGGGACATTCAGATCGTCGCCCCAATTAAAGATGACCTACATTAGTAGGAGAACAGAAATTGTTATGTAATTTAAAATTATATAAAGTAAAGTAAATAAGTTATTAATTTTTACCAATTACCTCTAACTCTCGAATGAGCTAACTCTTCAACTTATTTGGTACATTCCTCCAATCGAAATACGAGAGTGGGATGATCGCATTTGTCAGCGTACCCAATCTACTGACAAATGGAGTATACTCCATTGCTTCCCCCGCTGGTGTGATCCTCACTGTAACGCAGACCCCGTGTGAAATTCTTTCTAGGTCCCTATTCTACGTGAGACCTCTTTCCTTACGTGCACCTGGAAGACAAAATTATAACATAAACTAAAATGACAAAGAAATAAATAAATCGTAATACTTACCAAACTTTAATATCATTCCGGTACTACGAGAGGATGATGCAGAATATCCCAATTGAGAAGGATCTGGGTGAGCCGACTGCTCTGGCTAATCATCCAACCCAACTTCCTCGTCAAGTGAAGTACTATCCTCCTCTTTGTCCTCATCAGAGGGTGCATTCTCCTCGTAGGCAAAATCCTCTATCAGGAAATTCATTAGAAAAGGGATCGGACTCTTCCCCTTCCCCCTACTGCCCCTCCTATGACTCTAGTGATATCGAGCCACATCTCTAGGCGTCAAAAATTGCAGGCGGGGCTCCTTACGTAGGGGCTAAGCCGGGTGCTGTCAGCGGTGAACTTGAGGCTAAGGTTGAGGCTAAAGTTGCTAGTGAGGGGATCTCAGGCTGCTCGGAGGTGACATCATCCATGCCACTCCTATTAGCCTTCTTAAATATAACCTGCATAAAAACAAAACAAACAATCAGATACTTAAAAGAAAATTTAACATTATTTTCCTCTCTTTTCTTCACATTCCCTTCCCCTTCGCCCCTTCATTTCCTTTTCCCCTTCATCTTCTTTACATTCCCTTTCCATTCACCCTTCCATTTCAATCCCCCCTCCCTCTTCTTTACATTCAAAGGTGACGAATATTTTATAAAAATAACAGATAAATCATCATTATATGACCTGCCAACGAATAATTTATTTATCACCATATTCATTACTATACGAACCGTTGTTAAATCTACAATAAATAATATATTCGTTGATAAATTCAAATAACAAACAAAACCATCGCTAAATCGTCACATATTTTAAATTTAACAAAACTTTTCATTCTCTTACTTTCATTTAATAACAATTTTCGATGCCTTATAAAAAATATGCTAATAATTAATTTATCATAATATAAGATGAATATAAAAATTTATTAAGCATCCTATAAAACACTCATATAAATTATACTTAGAATTTATTTTGTTCAATTATAAAATAAATAATTTTTTTACCATATCCACAAAATATTATTCACGAATTAAAACTTTATAACGAAAATGTTATAGAAAATACGCCAAAAAAATTTATGATCAAGTTTCATTACAAAATATATTCGAGAGGGTTAAAAATTTACTTAATTTCCATGACAAAATTAAAAACAATTCAACCACTTAAAATTTATCAAAAATTTGCAATAACTATCAACCTTATGAGTCCCCCCCAGTACACATGATTTACATAAAAATTCTACTATATCAAAATTTTACCTTTATAAATAAAAGACAAATGAAAGGACATGTATAACATATTTTGCAAAACTAGTTTGCTTATCCAATAAGAGAAGAAAATTCCATTACCACATCCTTAAGAGAAGATTGTATGAGAAAAAGATATTATCCTGTACAAAGAAGAGAAAAATTCTCCCTGTAATTATTTCAACTAAGCACTAATAAAACACCTAAAACTATTAGCAAAAGCGAAGAACACAAACAAAACTTTAACACCAATAATAATTTACACTACTGATATACTTGTTGAATTAGTTTTTGAAAAGTAATAAAATTATTGAATTGGTTACCATCGTGAATTTTGAATCTCATCAGACTTAAAAACCCAATGAGATAGCTTACCATATGTTAATTGAAAAAGTAAAAAAATAAACAACCTAAGGATACAAATAAAAACTTAGGATTCCAAACTACCAGATGGACTACAATTAAAACTAGACTTCCAAAATTAAGATTTGCTTTGGTTAGATACAAGAGTTGCAACAAGTGGATCCTAACCCCATCCAGGTAAAGGGTGCAACTAGAGGAAATTAATGCAACTTGCCCTCCTCCTTCCCATCCTTACTTCCCATGTCATCCTCGTCAATGAACCCATATTCTATTAATGCTCACACCCCAAGCTTCCATTATTATCTCCTACGCTCCTCACAACCATACATCTTGCCAAAGCCATGATGTTTGCTCAAACACTTGGAATTAATGCCCACCAAACATCCGCAATTACAATGTCAAGGTGCTCAATGGCAAGAGATGATAAGTGGCATCCTCCCTAGAATATGCATCCCGGAAAACCCCATCCATGGTGACCCGCTGATAAGTTGGATGATAAATAAAGTTGTAAATCCATGAATTAACTCTACTTCATCCATAACATTCTCCCAAACGTGTTCTAAGGAGGAGGATGCCATCTCCTTGACCACGTAGCTCCTGCAGACATGGGTGGGCATTCCAAATCTTCTAGTTAACTTCTAAATTTATGGATTTGACGTAATGGTGATGGGTACCATTGGAAGGATGGGCTACTATTGGAGACTTGGGAGTATTATATTTGCAAGAACAAAAAATGCACCTAGAATTGCCAAAATATATGACATGATTATCAAAACCCATGAACTCCACATACATAATGAACTTTTTACTAGCTCCTTGCCAACGCAGCGCACGATGGCTACAATGGACACGTATATATACCATAGCCCAAACAACTCATGTGATAATCTTTTAGATTTATCTTGCATTTTGTCAATTCAAAGTGGGGGTGGGCTATAACAATATATTTATGTTATGGTTAAGTGTTTCCTTTACCAAATTTCAAGTGCCATATATTTAGCTCTTTGTCTATACACCTAGGCTACTATCAACCTTTCCTGATTATTATTTTCTATAGAACTATATTCTTTGTGCCAAGTATTCACATAGGAGAACTAAGTAAGCCTTTTAACAATCTTTTATGCTATTATTTCTCTATTATAATTTTCTCTATTCTAATATAAATTCAAATCGCACAAAAGATTGCTAAGTAAAAAAATAAAATAAAGTAGAAAAGAATAACAATCATATACTTTCTTTAACTAAACCTTGATGATATTGATTCCATTTCTAATCAAGATATTATGTATAGTAACAGACAAAAATGGTTTGTCAAAATACCGAAATATAGGCTTAGTATTCTTAATTAGGCAGGCACCCATAAAGAGGAGAAAACTGATCAAGTTAACCCCAGCATGACCACCAACCTGCACAGAGTATGAATAGTTTGAACTAGCTGGATTTGTGATCATGTCGATTCCTTACAAATCCCTGTAAACGATACCATCGAAAAATTACCTTAATAAACATTTCTTCTAGAAAAAAGGTTTTGAAAGGCTACTCTTTTTCTAATAAGGGAGTTGTAGAACAATGACTTAACCTTACTTCAATGCATGAACTTACTATAAAATAATGATGGATGAACACAAACAATCAGAGCAATGTGTTATAGACCTGGAAGTGCCAACTTCCTCTTAAGGACGTTAACTTCCTCTTAAGGAAGTTGGTCACTAAATCACAGTTGACATGCATCTTTTCTCCATTCCAACTTGAGAAAGAGACCATCACACTTGATACCCCCATGGCGACAGCCTTATAGTAGGGGACCATGTGGACATGAAGCAGCTCATGTTTGCCAACAATTGTGTTGCCTACATTTACACCATCATGGGTCTGACTTTATTTTATATTTTTGCTTAGCAATCTTTTGGTCACTAAGAAGTATTTTTCTTCCTATAGGTAATTAAAGTAACAAAGAATGGAGAAATCATATTTTCAAAATGAAATTATCAAAGACATTTTCCATCAATTTAAAAAAGCCATTTCCTTTTAGACTTAATTAAGGAAAAGCATACTCCGAGAATTCTAACAAATGAGAAAAGTAATCAAACATGGATGAGATCCCTAACGGAAAACCATGCACTTATTAAGATAACAGGGAAATGAGGAAGATCAACAAACCTGGTCTTACCTAAGTTGCTGTGATACGAGACCTTTGCTCCTAAAAAATTGCTGTCGATGAAAGAAAGAAAGGAAGTAGAGAAAAAAGATAGAAGGTACACATCAAACATGAACGTAAACATACTTATATGGATGTTTCTAAACGAAAGAAGGAAATCTTAAGAAAACAAAGGGAACTATCTACTCCCATTTGGACAAGTGACTTAAATACCTCATTTTAATTATTTTGAATCCATATCAAAGAGAAATATCTTAAATATTGAAACATATATATATAAGGGAATAAACGCCATCAGGGCATTTCATCGAATAGTTGGAAGGCACAGAAACCATGCACACTCTGCCAAAAGAACATACCTAGCTGCTCCATTGAAATAGATCTAGATTTAAAAAATGCAAGTCTCAAACCTTCATCTTTTCTGCTTCCACGATGACATGCATCAACTGCCTATGCAACAAGATATATCAAACGTAAATTGGCAACCTTAAGCCAAGACAGACTAACACAATCAACCACCAGTCCAAGTTCAACCCTAACACACAAATCCGAAATCCCTAATTTCAGTGTTGCTGATCAATAGATGATGTACTCGCTGCGTTCTCGTGCCACCACTTGAAAAACCAACATTCCCCATGCATCATCACACAAGTGGAGTGATGAAACAAAAATAAAAAAATAAAACTAAAACAAAAACTCACAAATGATGGCATCAAAGCAGCTATCGACAGATCCCGAAGGCGATAACGACCACGAAACAAAGCGACACTATAGAGGAACAAGAGGAATCAGTGTAATGGTCACAACTTTGAGCAACATAGAGAAATCATGGGCCCAGAAAACCACAAAACCACTGGTCTAGCAAGATGCTGAGATGGATTGAATGAGAAGGGGACTAGATCCAACGAGGGATTAGCTTCAGACCCACTCGAGCCGTAAGATCGAGCTCAGAAAATGTAAAAAAAAGGTAAGAATCAAGGAAAAATCAGGAGAAATGGGATCTAAGGGATTGGAGCATGGGGGTCTGGGTTTTTTTTTTATGCGGCGGTGGGAGGATGGGGGTACCTTCTCTTCGAGATAGAGCTTTAGGTGGTCCGAGGGAGGGTGTTGGCGCCTCGGTAGGATCAAGGCCATGGCCACAAGAATTGAACTCCTGCAAGGATCTCACCTCTCATTCTCTATCTCTATATCGATGTCCTCGCAGCTCTCATCGGATCGGCGTCGGGAGAGATCGGGCGAGCTCGTAATCCACGGCAAGGGTTTAGGCGTGGAGATGGGGATGGGTTTAGGTGTCGTGGGATAAAAGAGGTGGCGAGGATTTATGGGGGTGTGGGGGGGGGGGGGGGGGGGGGGCGAGATGGTGTGTGTATGCGGATTCGGACGGATTTATATTAGAATAATCATAAATAGTCCTACGTTATTCGTCGCCATTAAAAAATACCAGTAACGATTTCTTTCGTTGGATAAGACTAACGACGGACATGTACAACTGTTGTTATTTTTAAAGTAAATAATGACAAATAATTTAAATAATTATTATGTTTGAATATAATAATAAATATAATTAATCATTATTATTTTTACTCATTAAGTATGTATTTTGTTGCATTAAATTTTTCCTCTTTTTTTTATATATTTTTCTTTCCGTATCTAGTTTCCTTTCTCTGTCTCTTCTTCGTATTTCCTTCTCCTTCCCTCCTTCATTTCCCTTTCTCTTCCTCTTCTTTACATTCTCTTACTCTTCCCTACTTCATTCCCCTTCCCCTCCATCTTTTTATTTTCCTCTTCACATTCTCTTCTCCACATTCAACCGCATCTAAAATATTAATTATCCAATCAAGAAAAGTAGACACACCCCACATAATAATAAAATCTGAAATTTAACAAGAATAAAAAAAAGTAGGTATAATCATAAAAAAAAAGTAGACACACCCCACATAATCACAAATTTACCAATATTATATAAATTAAATGTAAGTGAGCACAACCCACATGTAAAAGGAAAAGAGCTTTTAAAAAAATTTAAATGAAGTGATAGAAGAATCTCACCATAGTAGAGAACACAGTGGAGAACCTCGAAGAATAAGAAACATATATGACATGGTAATAAAATAAAATTCAGTTTGGAATAATAAATAAATATAAGCTTGGAAAAAAATGACAAGCATAAGCTTTGAACAATTAAAATGTAAGCTTTAAAACTTAGTTTCTTTAATAATTTCATTTCTGGGATACGAATTAATATGAATACCAAATTAACTTATATATCAATGTCAATGCACCAAAGGCAACTTCATTTTGTGGGTTTTCCTGATATGCTTCAGATTCAACATCTAGGTCGAGATCTTTTCTCACATTGTATTATTCATGCGGTAGAGCTCTGATAGGTATTATCCATCCATTTCTACTATTATCAGGCACGTAAAATACTTGTGCTACCTGACAAACTAATGTGAATGGTTCTGATGACTGAAGAATGCGACGGTTCTTACATAAGCTCAATAAACTATGTTTCTTATCAACTTTGAATCCAATGTCTTCTGTGAAAACATCAAACCAATCACATTTGAATAGAATCACCTTACGGTAAAACCTGAAACTCATTTTCACAATCTCTTTAATTTGACCACAATACCCATCACAACCAATGCTTATGTCACAACTGACGACGACTCCTGCCTATTGCATGGCCTTCGCATCATCAATGCATCGTACTCTGAATCTGAATCTGTTAATTATGTGACCCAAATGGTAACGTCCGTATATCAAAGGTGTATGATCACCAATTACATTAAAATCCTGTACCCACTGTGGATCCCCCTGTTCTTTCAGTTTATTTACGCGATCCTTAAATCAATCAATGAACTGCAAGTCGCATGTAGATGACATAATGGATTCTTTAAATTCATTATAAAATTCATCAACTTCTGGAATTTGCTTCAAAATATACAAGTGTGTCAATTGTCGGTCCATTTCCGAGATGGGCTTGAACTCCGTCCGGATGATCAACCTTCCTCTGATGTCAAATATGAATAGGCAATCTTCATCATTATCATTAAATCCTCCATAATAATTTCGTTCAAGATGATTAAATCGATTGTCTGTCTCGTTCATGTACATTACACAAAAGTTAATACATTCCTTTACATGATATCCTTCCACAATTAACCCTTCTGGCTCTGTCTTATTCAAGACATAATCTTTCAGCTTCTTCAAATATCATTCAATTAGATACATTCATCTATACCGCATGGGTCCAGCAATTCTCGCTTCATTCCCAAGAAGAAGCGTGACATGAACCATCACGTCGAAGAATGCAAGCGAGAAAATCTGCTCCATTTTATAAAGTGTGATCACAAATTGTTTATCCCAATACTCTAGAAACTTGGGATCTAATTTCTTTGAACAGATTACTTTAAAATATCTGCTTATCTCCGAAAAAGAATTGACTACCAAATCAAGCATCACTCCACGTATTGCTAGTGGAAATAAGATTTGTATGTAAACATGAGAATCATGACTTTTTAACCCAATAATCTTCTTCTGTGCTTCATTTACACAATGTGAAAGCTGCATTAAATACTCGTCTGGAACTCGAATGTCTTTAAGGAATGAGAAAATCCTTTGCCTCTACTCTTTGGTAAGACTATATATAGCTTCTAAAAAGTGATACCCTCCTTCTTCAACATGCAACTTAGGATGAATACCCAAAATTTTCATATCATTCCTTCTTTAACTATATCCTTTGGGTTGTCTATTAGGTTTAATACGTCAAGAATGTTGTTCATTACATTCTTCTCGATGTGCATAACATCTAAATTGTTTTACACAGTTAAATCCTTCCAATATGGAAGCTCCATAAAAAAGATGCTTTTATTTCTAAACCCTAAATGTCGCAAGGAAGTTAAATCATTCTTGAAAAGACAATCCAAACGTATTTCACCGAGCTGTTGTAATGTCTCCATGATTTTCATCCCCAGCAACCTAACAGAACTTGTACTGAGTTTATTTTTCAGATTCCTTAATGAATACCGACATGCTTTACCATCAAATCTGTTCTTGAATTGTGACGTTCGTCATCCGTGTTCAATAAGCAAAAACCTGTGATGCCCTAAGTAATAGAACTTCTTAGTTTCAAACAATCTTAGGTGATGAGTATCATCCATACAAATATGATGGTACTCCATCCTGACAAATTCGCATAGGTTGGAAAGTCATTGATTGTCCAAGTAATGCTACGTGCAACTAGAAGAATTGTTTCTTCTATGCATCATATGTTTAAACACCACTATACCACAAGACTTTCGGTTCATCAATTAATGGTTGGAGATAAACATCTATCGCATTTCCTGGTTACTTATGTCCTATGATAAGGAGGGTCAACATTATGAATGAGATCCGCATGCATAGCCATGGGAGTAAGTTTTAATTAACGTAACTGTTGAACGTGTTTTTTTGCGAATCGCTACGCTACGTGTTTGGTTTTGGAGAACCTGTCGTTGTAGATCGAAAGCGAAGAATTCGTGTTCAACAAATAAAATTTATACCGAAAAGAATTCCGGGTCGAACACAGGGAGGCTACGTTGATTTATATTCGCAATTATATTTTTTTTTAAGATTTTTTTATAAGCAAGGCGATATAATTACAATGGAGCTATCAGACTAAAAGAAAGAGAGAGAGAGAGAGAAAGAGAACATGCATTCAATATTTCAATTGTTTATAAAAGTTACACTAGAAAGTGGAAAATCAATTACACTATAAAGCAGGAAAATTCTACACTAGAAAAGCTGTAAATAAGAATGGGAGAGAGAAATTATCCTCCTCGACGATTGCTTGGAGGACGAGCCGGACGGGACGACGCCTGGACGAAGGAGAATGAAGCAGGAAGAAGGAGGATGAAGCAGAAGAACGGGAACGGAGCAGCACGCCGTCGTCGTCGCGGGATCCACTTCCGAAGGGGAATGAAAATTGGACTTTATCTCGCAAAAAGCATCCCGAGTGTGGGATAAGCTTCTTTTGAGCTTTGGAGGGGTAGAGAGGAGAAGAAGGGATGAGAATTTCGTATGGAGGGGGTCTCCTTTTATAGTTGCAAGGAGTGGGGGCAAAATGGACATTACAACTTCAAAACAATAAATAAGAGGTCTTTAGTGACGGATAAATCCGTCACTAAAGCCCCAACGTGGGCGTACTGGCCGGCTCATGCGTGCCTCCTCGCCGCTCGCGCGCTCAACGGCCACGCACGTTTGCCGTTTTTGAGCCATCCGATCGCGAGATCGGACGACTTAAGATGCGTCCGTGCCCGCTCGTTGTGCGCCCGCCCACGCGTCTGATTGCGCGTCTGATTGCGCGTCCGATTGCGCGTCGACGCTATCGGGCGCGCGCGGCCGTCCGATCTCCATCTGACGCTCCACTCGCACCCAATCGCCGTGCCTTCCAGCCCCTCTCCACGGCTCGAACCTGCGCCCCGCGCTCGCGATAGCGCGCTTGACCACTGCACTATGGGGCGCGGATGGTCGAGAGCACGTTTTTAAATGCGAGCGCCCAGAGCCGTTGGATTAAGATCCAACGGCGGAGAGGGATCAGGCGCGGGGCCTTCACAAGATGAAGCGGCCGTTTGGGCGGCTCAGATGGCGCCACGTGGCGCTATCTTGGCCGTCCATCTTTTGGAAGTTGTAGATGGTGCCACGGATGTCGGATTGACTCGATTTTTATGTCGTTGGGCTGCGATCGTCGATCCGAATTCATCCATGCGGTCGGATTTGTCATCTGAAGTGCGGATTTTCACCATCCTGGCCCTTGATCTTCTAGGGTTCCCCAGTCATTATCTGATGCTACGGATGCCTGATTAGGGCGATCTTGGAGTCGTTGAACTCCAATCGTCGCCCTGATCACATCCATACGGTTGGATCTTTGATTTGAGGTCCCGACAAAATGTTTGCCCTGTCCAAGCATATAAAAGGAGACAATTAACCTTCATTTTATTCAAACTACTCTAAATGCAAGATGATGCATGTAATGCAATATTTATATCATGAAATGCAATCCTATGCTTAAGAACATGCATAAATAGACATTTTAAGTAGTGTAAATGTGTTTACATCAGTAACCACCGACTATATGGAATATGACGGATACATGTTCTTGAATGGGTTGAATACATCGCTTGCAAGCCCCAATCTTGCATTCCGTGCCTCCTCTGCAAATAATGCGTGATTCTCATTAAATCTATTCCACTCATTAGAATTTGTTGGATTTCGACAGCATTTCTGTAGCATTTTCCCGCACATCTCCAGTATACCCCCAAAGACTAACCTTAACTATATCCCCAATAGCCCCATTAAAGGGCACTTCGGGAATGGAGCTAAGATTAGTTGGTATACCAGAGAAGGGCGAGAAAATGCGACCGAAATTTCTCCAAATACTAGCTACATGCAAGAAGTAACCCTAGGTGTGATCAAATCTTCATGGACCCCCCTTAGTTCAGAATTTCTCTGAACTAAGGACGACGACACTTATGGCATGTTATAAAGACAACACATCATGCATGTAAGTGAGGTATACACACACTCTGCATTATTCGTATAACATGATCAAAAGTTTCGACGGGTTAGTATTTTAAAGCAATTATATCATTCTCACAACCTGTTACATAAGAGTTAGAATTCTTATTATTTGTCATAAAGTACTTCTAAATTTGTGCAAGTGTGTGTATCTATAAAGTTATAATAAAATTTTCATAATAAAAATTTGGCAAAAATCTAACAAGATACTGAAATATGACAATTGAATGAAAATAGGACATATAAGGCAATTGAATGAAACTAGGAGGACATAGAAGAATAGCCAGTCATTTGCCATCTAGATTTGCTTGACAAAGGTACTTTCAAACTAAAATAGCTATCTTAAATATCCTATTGATATTTATCAATGTGGCCCACTTTCTTGAATAATATCCTCTTCTCTGAGTCTTATTATTCCCCAATTATAAGTTACTATCAGTTCATATACCTTACAGAACTCGAACTTACCAAGCTCTTCCAATTTGGCGGTTGCTAGGCAATCTTGGTATACTTCATTAATATACCTTTAATACATCCCAAGTTCACCTCATGGACCTACCAGGTCCCTCAACCAACCTAGGTCTACAAGCTACTGCTCTAGGTCTAAGGTTAGTGGCCTCATAGTTGATAACACTACACAAGGGGGTGATAATTATATTGAATATGGCCTATCTTTAGAATAAAAGTTACAACATAAGTAGAATAGGAGTATTGCATGCATCATGTACCAAGATTGCTTATAAACTGTATTAATGGCCATTTGTGTAAGCATTTGTCAAAGTAGGCCTCAGATGAGCAATCGGACTGCACGGATGGATTCAGAATGACGAACGAAGTCCAACGGACTCAAGATCAGCCAAATCCGACATCCAAAGCTCCTACAATGGACCCAAGAAGTTCTGACCGTTGATTTGGAGATCAACGGCTCAGATTGCGCCACGTCAGCCCCACCCCCGTGCTTGTCGCGCCTTCAGCCAGTCGAGATCAAATCTCGGCCGTCGATCTTTGATCAAACGACCGAGATCCACGCGCCCGCCTGCGGTCCCCGCGACAAAGCGTGGGTGTGGCGCAACGGTTAGCGCGCACGCCCGCACCTACGCGACGCGCGTTCGAGCCGCGCGGGGTGGAAATTGAAGACAGGCGACGGGCGCGGAGAAATTGGGCCGCCCGATCAGCAACGGGCGGCCAGGATCTTGCCACGCAGCGCAACAGCAGTTCGTGAGCGTCCACGCGCGCGCGCACGCCGGGAGGAGACGCGCGCACACACGCGCGCCCGAGGCTCGATCCCAACGCAGGTGAGGAGGGCTCTCAGCCATCCGATCTTCGATCGGACGGCTCTCGTTCAGCGGCCGCAGATCGCGCGAGGAGAAGGAACGAGGCGGGCGGCTGACCGGCGGCGAGAGGGCTTCACCGACTCTTTTGGAAGCGGTTTTAACTACGCTTTGGATGTCGCTAAAGCCCCTTCTTCTTTTTGGAAGCCCTTAACTCTATTTAAACTCCCTCTAACCACCATTCAAGGCATTCACTCCCCCTTACAACTACTCTACCCCTCTCTTAGCTAGCCTTAGGCACTCTTGTAATCGCTGGAGACGACGAGCCACCGACGGAGCCTCCTCCACTGCTGTGGCTGCCTCGTCGCTCTCCATACACACTCTCTTTCTCTTTCTCTCTCTCTCTCTCTCTTTTAAGCTTTTGATTATTTTTGTTGAAGCATGTATTTAATGTTGTAAGTCATGAACTACAAGTGCATGTTTAATGAAGTTATTTTCTCGTTCAGTTGCCATTTTAATTTCTGTTCAAGTTGCATGATCAAAACAAAGAGCTTTCTAACCCTAAACCTTCTCTCTCTCTTACTTTTCAAAATCGCACCTTTCGCAAGTAAAACTCTGCACTTTCCGTGACAACAAGTGGTAAAGTAAAATCAGATTTTCACACCTCCCTGAGACCGACACTCAGACTCACCTCCGTTTAATTATTTTAAAATCGACGTTGCAAGTGCGACTATAACGACACTCCTTAACACACACGCACAACAGCACGTCAATATTCCATCTCACTAAGCAACTCTCTAACCCAATCTCACATCACATCGTATCATGTTGAGGAAGCTTCTAGGAAGAAGCTCAGCAAGACTAGCTAACCTTGTGGAATCTAACTAGCTAACCAATCTGACTCTCTAGCTCATCAAGACCACTTTCCATGCAACATGTGATTGCACAGGTGATTTACAGCATCATATGCACTACATTAACCTTCGATGTGTGGAATCAGACCTTAAACATTCACTTTGTAACCCTAAACCCAAGGCCATAAATCCTAACCCTATACTCTAAGCCATAAAAAAACCTATCACATAACCCATGACCTCAAACACAAAAAACCTATAACATAAAAACCTAAACCCTATAAACACTAAAACCTAACCCCTAAACACACTAAACCCTAAACCCAAAAAACACTTAAACCTAAACTCTAAGAACATTAAACCCTTAGCTAACCATATAACCTAAACCCTTAACAATAAACCCTAAACCCTATAACCTAACACTAAATCCTAAACCCTATAACCTAAATCCATAGTTTAAAACCTAATAATGAACCAAACATTCATGCCTAACATTCAACAATAATTGAACTAAATATTCATGTTAATTTAAACATTGAACCAAGCATTAAACATCTTAAACTAAATTTAACTAAACACTAATAATCTAACTAAACATTGAAGTATACAGTTTAACTACATTCATAATTGAATTTCTAACCTAAGTAGTACATAAATTAAATTAAATTAACCTAAAATTAAATTTCTAAACCTAATGGGAGAAATTGGGGTGGTGGTGGTGGGAGGAGGAGGAGGTGGTGGTGGTGGCGGGTAGCTGTGGAGGTGGCATTGGTGGTGGACGAGGTCGTGGTGAGGTAGTCGTGGTGGTGGCGATGGCATGAGGAAGGGAAGGTGGTTGTGGTGGTTGTGGTGGTGTTGGTGGTCATCGTGGTGGTGGCATGAAATGACCCTTTCCAAAGGTTGTTTAGCATTTCCAGAATCCATAAGGGTTTTTCTATAGTTTTTAACCCCTTAGCTTTTGTTTTGGGGATTTGTGAGGGGGAGAGGAAAATTGCAGGGGCATCCCTACAATTTCCCTACCACCACTCCCTCACTGTACCCCACCCCTCCCTCACCGTACACCACCCCCTCACCGACGACACCTCACCCCTCCACCACACCTCACCCCTCCACCATACCTCACACCACCTCCCCATTCCATGCCATTCCCTCTCCCTTACCCCCAGCTCTATATATACTCCCCCCTCCTCCTCTTTCCAATCCCATACCAGTAGCCGAGAGGAAGCGGGAGAGGGAGAGCAAGGAGCGTAGGAGGATTTGAGGGGAGAGCGAAGGCCTGGGAGCAGAGGGAGCCGAGGAGGTGATGTAGTTGCTGCAGCTTCTGCGGCGAGAAATGATTCAGAAATTGTTCTACGGGATCATTTTTTCGCAGAATCAGACGTCCGGAGTGACCTCCAGACGTCGGGTAAGACATCCAAAGGTAACATCAGACATCTGGTGGAGCTTTTTCTTTCCATTATTTTCCTGCCAAAAGTCCTGATCGTGTATGCGCGTGTATCAGAGGTTGGGAGGCACGTCGATGCGAGGACCGAGGCAGTTTCAGACATCTGGGAGCATCTCCAGACGTCTAAAGGCACCCTCAGACATCTGCACTGAGTCCTAGACGTCCGAGGAAGGCACCCCAAGCAAGGTATGCCTGTGAGTTCGTTTAAGACATCGGGGACTTTTCCCAGACGTCTGATTTCAATTAGGATTGGTGTTTTTGGGCCCATTCATGGCCCAAACGATGTCAGTTTTCTGCAAACGAAATGTCATTGGTTTCCGTTCGAGTTTCTCTACGTAATGATACATTGTCTTTGCCATTTTGAGCTCGTTTGACCTACCAATCTATATCATAGGTCTCAAATCTATCGAATATACGGGACCTGCAAAGACGTCAGGAGCTACTGTACGATCCCCCATTCCTCCCGGTTACCCTGGTAGAGTAGTTCTCACCCTAATCTCGGAATTAATAAATTGCATGTGTAGAATTAGTTGAACCTAGGATGTGAGATGAACCCTAGGAAGAGATAAATGCATGCTGTAGAATATATATAGTCGATTGAACCTTAGGGTGGGACATGAACACTAGGGCTAAAGGAAATGCATGTGTAGAGAAATGAATGATTGAATAAATCATGAGCTCCCTATACTACCTGAAAAGAACTACGTTATGAATAGAATAAACAAACTCATTCTGAATGATAAATGTGGAAATTGAGCTGCCTGTTCTGCACGTAACAAACCAAATATAAGAAAGTTCATGCACAAACCCTACGGGGAATGTGAAACGAAACAAGAACACTGTTGTACAGAGAACCGGATGGTTCTGGAACATGTCGCCCACGGGCGGCTGTTAGGACTTGGTTAAGGGAAGCAAACTGGCCTTCGTGTACGTAGTACCGAAGAGAGCAACTATTCCTTTATAGTAGAGGGGAGCTTGCCACCCCTTGGGTGGAAACTGGAGGTGGGTTTGGCCACTCTACGTCGACTACTGTTGACCCTCGAGTACGTGGTACCGAGGGGAGCTACTTAGTGTAGGGGGGAGCTAGATGTCACCCTACACTGACTCTTGTTAGGCCCATTGGGTAAACCGGAATAGTCAGACGAGGGTATGCAGACTATGAGGGGCGAGATCCCTGTTCTGAGAGGGTAAAATCCTGTGCTACTCCATGCTGTACGTTTGGGCGTACCCACTAGCGGAAACGGCTGACCACGTGCCAGTGCAGGGTAGCTACCCATGTGTTTATCACGTGTGACATAGTCACCGCTACGTCGCGACTGTGACCTCGAAGTGGTAGACCAGGTGTAGGACTACCATGGGGGACTCTCCCGGCTAGGAGAGCGCCACATGTACATCCTGCATCGTGGGAAAAATACAAGTAAGATCATTCCCTAAGGGAACAAGAAGATTGAGCAATGTCATGGAACCTGATTAGAATACTCAGATCAGCAACACGTAATAAGATAATTGGAAGCCGAAGATAATGTTTTAGATGCTTGTCTAAATTACATTACATATTTTAGCCACCACTTTACTCAGCATTAGCAAACTCCAGATTTTATAACCTTGTTCAGGTCAGGGATTCGAGCAGCCAGAGCCACCAGCTACTGAGGGCGCTGGGCCCAATCGAGCCCAGCTGTAGTTTTCTTCTGCTAGCTATTGTAGTGAGTTCCTGTAGTTCATGTAATTTCAGTTATATTTCTATCATATTGTACTAGTTTATGTTGTGATGGCTTGTAATATTATAGTGGTTGCCGTTCTTTTTCTCTACTGTCAGTTTTTATTTCCTGCTTAGTTACATTACTTGTGTGGTTGTGGAATGAGCATGTATCGGTTATTTCTCGTTGGACGACTGGGTCTTGGGGTTCGTCGAGTTGAACCGTTCTCAGGTTTTGTAGGAAACCGGGAACGAGTCGTGACAAAATGGTATCAAAGTAAGGTCGTCCCGGGAAATAAATCGAATAGTCTGAAAATAACCACACTTGTACATGTAGCTAGGATAGCCATAACAACGTATTATCTTGGTTATCGCTTCCGAACCTTACTTTTTCCCTGTAAGGTCACTGACAATTCCGTCTTTCTTTTTCGATCTCCGTGTAGGAGATGCCTCGTGAGGGAGCTCTTGAGGTAGGCCGTGGGCATGGTTATTGTCGTGGGCGTGGTCGCAGGGGAGGGTGAGCGAGGGCCGAGGATGAGGCTGCTCCACCTCTCCTTCCAGGCATGCAAGCCCCAAACCTTGCCTAGTTGATCCGAGATCTCATATGGGAGGAGCTCCAGCAGCCTCCTCCTTAGGCACCTCTTCCTAGGGATGAGGAGGGGGAGTCCTCCATGAGGCAGGCGAGTTGCCACGGCGCTGGCCGAGTCGGAGGGAGAGGGGGTGATCCTCCACCACCCCCACCTCTTTCAAATACTTCGGGGCACGAGTCCTCCTTGCCTGGAGGTGCAGCCGTTCCCCCATTGAGGCTCCACCACGAGGTCTTTGGCCAGTTCAAGAAGTTGAAGCCCCCTTCCTTCCGAGGGGAGGAGAGCCCGCCTGAGGTAGAGGAATGGCTAGAGTAGATGGAGAAGATCTTCGACACACTCCATCCTCTTGCAGAGTGCCGCGTGGCCTTCGCCACGTATCAGCTGGAGAGTGTAGCCCACAGGTGGTGGAGGGAGGTCAGAGGACAGGAAGAGGAAGAAGCGGCATGGGACCAGTTTGTGGCGCTCTTTTGTGAGCAGTACTTCCCACAAACTTGGCAGGATCAGAGGAGGTGGGAGTTCCACACTCTCCGTCAGGGGGCGACAACGGTTAGCGCATATCATACGCATTTCCTGGAGCTGTCATGCTTCACCCCGATAGCCACATCTACCGAGGAGGAGCGCCTGTGGAGGCTCACTAAGGGTCTCCGACCTGCCATTCGAGGGTATGTAAAGCCCCTGAAGCTGCCTACCTTCTCCTGCGTGGTCGAGGCTACCATGACCTACGAGGAGACCAACCCGTTCATGCGAGACATCGACGGAGGACGGAAGAGGCCCTACCGGCAGGAGCACTCACAGGGCCACCGAGGGAAGAGGCACATGACACCAGCGGGGGTGTCGTCCCATTTTGTGGGTCCACCATGGACCTTTGAGGGCCCCAGATAGGGACCAGCCGACTGCAATAGACCCTCTCCTAGCTTCCAGTAGGGGCATCAGACAAAGGGAGGAGGTCGCGTTCCCCTCTGCTACTAGTGTGGCCAGCCGGGCCACATACGGAGGGACTGCCCATCTAGGGCCACAGCACAGTAAACACTCCTAGCGGCTAGCATTGGAGGCCGATCTGGCGACCGCGGTTACCAGGCCTGAGGAGGAGGACAACAGTCACGAGGAGGGTACCAGCCAGCTGCTTCTTGCCCGACCCAGAGAATGGCCGCTTCTTCTGCACCGAGGGCTGAGCGGCGTGTTAAAGCCCTGAGTCACAAAGATGCTATAGCTTCTGGTTCCGTAGTGGCAAGTATGGTTGCAAATTTCGGCAGGCTCGTTTACATGCTTTTCGATTCCGGTGCCACGCACTCATTTGTTTCTATGAATTTTGCTGTCAGCTTAGGGTCAAGCAGTGTACTTTTAGAGGATTCATTCCTAATTAGAGGCCCAGGTGGATATGTGTTTGTCGCTGAGGAGGTTTTCACTGACTGTGAGGTCGCGATAGGGGGACACAATCTTCCAATTGACCTGATCATGATCCTGATGGAGGATTTTGGCATAATCCTAGGGATGAACTGGCCGGCTGCCTACCATGCCCTAATAGACTGTTTTGGGAGGAAGATTGTTTTCTCCGTACCAAAGCTACCTCCCTTCGAGTTCCACGACCAGCGAGTAGATGGAGGATTCAGGTGCAGCTTCGTGCTTTGGGCAGTGAAGCTACTGAGCCAGGGGTGCGAGGGCTTTCTCACTTGTGTCGTAGCAGAGCCTAGCCCCGTGGTCGACTTACTGAGTATCCTAGTAGTCCGTGAGTACCCCGACGTCTTTCCAGAGGAGCTACCAAGACTACCACCTGAGTGTGAGATCGAGTTTGAGATCTCACTAGTATCGGGGACCGACTCCATCTCTACTGCATCGTACCGGATGGCCCCGCTTGAGCTGCGAGAGCTCAAGTCATAGTTATAGGACCTGTTAGAGAAGGGCTTCGTGAGGCCCAGTGCCTCCCCATGGGGAGCTCCTATCCTGTTTGTAAGGAAGAAGGATGGTACTCTTCAACTGTGCGTCGACTATAGACAGTTGAACCGGGTCACCGTCAAGAACAAGTACCCACTGCCTCACATCGATGATCTTTTCCACCAGCTGAGAGACGCCACAGTATTTTCCAAGGTAGATCTGAGGTCGGGCTACCATCAGTTGAGGATTAGGGAGACCGACATCTCTAAGACAGCCTTCCGTACGCGGTACGGTCATTACAAGTTCTTGGTCATGCCGTTTGGGCTGACCAACGCCCTAGTCGCTTTCATGGACTTAATGAACCACGACCGTACCTGGATTAGTTCGTGGTGGTATTCATTGACGACATACTCGTCTACCCCCGAGATCAGGCATAACATGGACGGCATCTTCGCATGGTCTTGGATACCTTGAGACGGCACAGGTTGTACACCAAACACAGCAAGTGCGAGTTCTGGTTGAGATAGGTTATCTTCTTGGGCCATGTGATCTTGGGAGATGGGCTGGCATTGGATCCAGCCAAGGTTGAGGCCGTACTTAGGTGGGAGAGGCCGCGTACAGTGATAGAGATTCGTAGTTTCCTGGGACTGGCTGGTTACTATGGGCGATTTATCCAAGGGTTCTTGCATATTGCACGTCCTATGACCCAGTTGACCCAGAAGGTCGTGCCCTTCGTCTGGACAGACGAGTGTGAGTCTTGCTTTTAGGAGCTGAAAGAGAGGCTAACTTCAGCTCATGTACTCACCATCTCAGACAGCAGTGGCGGATTTGTGGTCTACACAGATGCCTCGTTGCAAGGATTATGAAGTGTGCTCATACAGTAGGGCCACGTTGTCGCTTACGCTTCACGGCAACTAAAGCCCCATGAGCATAACTACCCCACCCATGACTTGGAGCTGGCAGTAGTGGTCTTCGCACTGAAGACATGGAGGCATTACCTATACGGAGAGACGTTCGAGATCTTCATTGATCATAAGAGCCTCAAATATTTGTTTGACCAGAATGAGCTTAACATGAGACAGAGACGTTAGATGGAGCTCCTGAAGGACTACGACTGCAGCATCTCCTACCATCTAGAGAAAGCCAATGTGGTGGCTGACGCCTTGAGCCAGAAGGTACCCGCCCACTTGGCTAGTCTACAGGCACAAAGTTGGAGACTCATAGAGGAGGTGAGTAGTTGGCAACCCCAGGAGTCACTGGGGTACTGCGGGGCAGTGACAGTGGAGAGGCAGACACGACCAGAGCTGATAGATCGTATCGTGACTAGACAGATGACGGATCCATATCTACAGACACTGCGAGACTAGGTATTGACAAGGAGCCCAGGAGAGTTCTTGTTTACTGATGGGGTCTTGCGTATGAGGGGACGCATGTGCATTCCTAGAGATGAGGAGCTATTGAGAGAGCTCCTGACTGAGGCACACGGATCCAAATTCACCATACATCCCGGGAACACGAGGATGTACCACAACCTACGACGTGATTTCTGGTGGAGGGGCATGAAGCGGGATGTTGGTCGTTTTGTTCAGCAGTGTCTAATATGTCAGCAGGTGAAGGCCGAGCACCGGAGGCCGACAAGGCCATTACAGCCACTTCCCGTGCCAGAGTGGAAGTGGGAGAGTGTCACTATGGACCTAGCAGTAGGGTTACCTGTAACACAGCGAGGACACGACACAGTCTGAGTGACAGTGGATAGATTGAAGAAGACAACATAGTTTCTGCTAATTCGAGTCATGTTTGGACCAACACAATTAGCGGAGCGCTACATCTGAGATGTGGTACGCCTCCATGGGGTCCCTCATGAGATTATTTTAGACAAGGACACTTGTTTCACTTCCTAGTTTTGGGCAGAGTTTCAGTGGGCTTTAGAGACTCATCTGAGGTTCAGTACAGCCTATCACCCCCAGAGCGACAGACAATCAGAGCGCACCATTCAGACCCTTGAGAACCTTCTACGCGCTTGCGTGCTAGACTGGAGAGGCTCCTGGGAGGAGCATTTGCCCCTGGCAAAGTTTGCATACAACAACAGCTACCACTCGAGAATTAGCATGGCACCGTATGAGGCTCTGTACGGGAGGAGGTGCATGGCTCCTTTGAGTTGGGTCGAGGTGGGGATCAAGTGGGAGGTTGGTCCCAAGTTGATACGCTAGAGTCAGGAGGTGATCGAGTAGATCCATCGATGACTCCGTACTGTCAGAAACAGACAGAAGAGATATGCTGACCTGAAGCGTAGAGTGGTACAATTTGAGGTTGGGGATCACGTCTTCCTCCATGTTTCTCCCATGAAGAGCTTGCAGCGGTTTGCGATGAGAGGGAAGCTTGCATAGAGATTTGTGGGGCCTTTTGAGGTTTTGGAGCAGGTAGGACACGTTGCTTACCGACTTGCCCTTCCTCCCCAGCTTTCTGGAGTAAACGACGTGTTCCACATGTCCAACCTCAGGAATACATCGCTGATCCCAACCATGTCCTGACCCACGAGAGCATTGAGGTGGGAGACGACTTGACCTATCCTGAGAGGCCTGTGTAGATACTAGACAGAGCCGTTCGGAGACTGAGAAGGAAGGAGGCACTGACAGAAAGCGGTTCTCGCATGTGTTTTGAAAATAGAGATCTCGTCGTAGTATAGTGCACAAAAACGCTCGTCAAAAATAATTTATAAAGATAATGAGACTTGGAATCCCGGTCGTTCATCTCTAAGAGTCGTTTTGGAAATGCAAATTAGAAATCGATCTCGCTAGCTCTACTTATTCAAAGTCACATGTCGATTTATGCTAAGTTCGTATTGATGCACGACATGTTGTTGCCAGAATATCAGAAATTGAAAACATACAACTTTAATCACACCAAAAGATGATAATCAAGCACATGGTGATTTTCAGCATATATATATAAAGATGATGATAACAAAGTTGCAGAGCACTGGTAGCGGAATGCTTGTACAGGAAATGTAAAAACTAACAGAGAAAATGACTGCATACATGAATCTAAGGGGGATTATGCATGCATCACTGGGGGACAAGTAAGGAGCTACACTACTAAGCAGTAATAAAAGCAATAAATCTACGAAAAACTATGTATCTAGTTTAACAGAAATAAGGGCATTCAGAGGTGGGCTTCGATGGCCTTTGAATGGGTGAGAGGAGAAAGAGGGGCGGCCAATGGTGCTTAGGCCGGCCCTTGGAGAGAGGTTGAGGAGGTGATCTTGGTCTAGGCTCGGCATGGAGGTGGTGGCATCATGGTGGAGCTCATGGACATGGTGGTGGAGGTGGTGATGGCTTATGGAAGGTGGAGCTATGCTAAAAAAAACCAAGATGGGAGGCTAGATGGGTGCAAATGGCCACCCATAGGTCTTTTAAGTAGACCCAAGGGAGCCTCTCTAGAGAAGCGTGGAACTCTCTAGAGAGGCCTATAGTGGGAGCTCGTGGGAGAGTGAGAGAGAGGATGGATGGGTGGTTTTTAGGTCCACATTTGGTGGATCTAAAAATTAAATGCATCTTGGTTGTTATTTTTAGCAACCAAGGCAACAACACATGGTAGAGAGTTCTAGAGAACTCTAGGCTAGGTATTTTCGTGTAGGTGGTGTGTCTGGGTCAAAACCTAGGTGGCTAGGTTGATTAGGTTAGGTGTTAGTGGGTTTAGGTCAAGGTAGGTCTCAAATTAGGGTTGTAAACCCTAATTCATTAAAGTAAAATGCAATTAAACTTGATACAAGTTTAATTGAGTGTGTAAAACCCAAATTGACAGTAAAATAACTCAATTAAGTTAGGTCTAGGTCAATTGGGCTCTCACTGAATTCAATTGGACAGTGTGTACTGAGATCAGGGCTCAATTGGACTCAATAAGTTCAATTAATAGGCTGATGGAATTGACTAATATCCAAGTCAATCAGGTTTAGTGAGGACTTAATTAGGTCCTTAGAGAGGTCTAGAGGTGATGTACTAGGGTTAGGGTACCTTAATTAGGTTCCTATGGGGTTGGAATTGGGTTTATGGACCTAGGAATTCAAGATCCAAGCTTGAATTCAAAAACAAGAACTAGAGAGCATGTATTCGGTTATTTCTCGTTGGACGACTAGGTCTTGGGGTTTGTCGAGTCGAGTCATTCTCGGGTTTTGTAGGAAGCCAGGAACGGGTCGTAACATGGCATGAGGAGGGGGCAAGGAGCACTTATTGAGGAGAGGTCGTCGGACAATGTGCACGCTGTTGCTGGAGAGAGGAGGGCTGTCGGAGTCGATGGAGGAGGTCGGTGGCACTGTGGGTCTCGCAGAGGAAGGAAGAAGAAAGGAAGGGGAAGGAGTCGGGGTCGCGCTAGGATTTTTGCCTCGTTTTTCTCGACTGTTCCAGATTGAACGGTCGAGGAATATATTTGAAAAATATCTTTTTATCACCACGATTTCCAAGGAGAATATCCTCAATTGTTTATCGAAAAATAGTCGAATATATTGTTACTGTCGACCATTATAAACGGTCAACAATGGTCTCAACCCTAAGCCTGTATTATACCAGACTTTTCTCGACCGTTCTGTTGGTGCTAGAGCACCGCGATCGTTTATTTTGATGATAACAAAACACGTGTCATTTAACATTTGCACTTGAAGTCTTAGATTTCAGATCAATCGCAAATGGAAACGTGGTTAGATGCAGTTCGAGCTCGCATCCAGGACGGATTGGAGGAGCTTGACGGAGAACAGAGGAGCTTCGCAAGGAGCAATGGCTTGAAGAAAGAAGGAGATGAAGAATAGGATATATTTCCTTCTCTTGTACTCTATGTATTTTTCATTTCTTTTGTTGCTCTTTATTTTTGTTACTTAGATTTTGTTAAAGAGCCTCAAAGAACCTTAACAGTAGTCCTAGGAGCACTGGCACAACCCTAGAATGCTTAAGATTTCTGTAAAGAACTTAGAAAATCAAAATAGGGTTCAAACAACCTTTTCAGAAGTCTAATCTGAAAATCAAACGTCTGATAAATACTTTTACGACGTCTGACTGTTGACTCAGACGTCCAATTATGTTTAGGCTAGACTTAGTTAGTTCTGTTTGATGAAATCAGACATTCAAACCTTAGTCCAGACGTCTTAGGAGACGTCTGATGACTTCGCCAGATGTATAATTAGTGGACCGTTGGCTGTTTTAGCAAACACTGAAGGAAATAACTGTTAGAGCCTTATCAGATGTCCGTAAGTGTTCCTAGACGTCTGATAAATGACCATTTTGCCTCGGCTGACCCAAAATCTCTTCTCAGAGATTTTCTAGCCGTTGCACTCTCTTGAAAATCCATTCCCGCAAAAAAGTAGGTTTCCAGATGTCCAGATATAGTGCCAGACGTCCTGTGTGTCGTATGATAATAATGCACTAGAACCCTGTTTAGATCTGATTCAAGTCAGGAAGGAAACCCACCTAAATTCAGACGTCTGACTTTATTCCCAGACATCTTAAACTAGTTTTCCAGACGTCCGATGCCAGAATCAGACGTCTGATAACCCTGTCAGTGTAATGATTAACCCTGATTTCGGCCTGATTTTCTTGGACCTTGCACCCAACGGCTATGGAAGCATTCCAAAGACTTCCAAAGCCTTCTTAAGGTCTCTATAAATAGAGGGAAACCTTTGCCACTCAAATATACACCTAGATATACAAGACACATCTAGTAATACACTTTCACACCTTTTTTGTGTCTCTTGATCCTAAGAAGCAAGCTCTTGCTCTCCAAGCTTACGTGCTACATCTAGAGAGCTGATCCGATTGCGCACCCGCTCTCCCGCCGACGATTACAAGAGAGACGAAGCGCTACCGCGTGGTTCACGCATCCACGTCAAGTCAACGCACCTCTGCAAAGGGAAGCATCCTAATTCCTATAGAAGCTTAGGTTAAGATCATTTTTGTTGGCTCTATAGGATTGTTGTTATTTATCTTTATTACTTGGTTAGGTATTCGCTTTGCATATTCCCGTCTCCTTCGTAAGACAAAATCCTTCTCATGAAGAGAAGGGGTGTGAGGTACGCTACCCTCATATAAAGTAGCGTGGTTGTAATTGAGGTTGTACTACCCTCGTTTAAGTAGTACCTTAGTGGATTTGATCAACTTGGTTGATCGGAAAATCCTAACTCGAGAGGGTTAGGTGGTGGTTTTCACCCAGCTTGGGTTTCCACCTAAAAATCTTTGTGTACTTTGTATGATTGTTTATTTTGTGAGATTGGTATATCTTCAATTCTGCATTTTTTACGTCACGCTGATCTCACCCCTCCAAGTAGGGAATTACAATTGGTATCAGAGCAAGGTTCTTGTAGATCGGAATAACACCCGGCAAGAATATCATGGAGGGAGCAGTTCTGCAATCCAGATCTCTGAGGGGCAGTCCACGACCCGTCCGCCATTCTTTGACGGGAGCAACTACCCCTACTGGAAGTTGTGGATGAAGACTTGGCTTCAAGCCAGTGACTTCATGATTTAGGCCAGGTGCGAGACGCCATTTGACATCCCAGAGAAACCTGCAGGAGGCTACTCGCAACAACAAATTCGTGAACTCTCTTTGAACGCGAAGACCATGAACGCCCTCTACTGCGCACTTAGTCCGAAGGAGTTTAACAGAATCTCGCAATGCGCCACCGCATACGAGATTTGGCACACACTTGAGGTAACTCACGAAGGTACCTCTAAGGTAAAGTCTTCTAAAATTAATTTACTTTCATAAGAATTTGAATCATTTTCTTTGAAGACTGACGAAACTTTGAGTTAGATGAACACTAGGTTCACTCTCATAGTAAATAATTTAAAAGCTTTAGGAAAGACCTTCATCAAGGGGGAGCTTCAAGGAAAGCTTCTTCGTTCCCTTAGACCAGAATGGGAGCAGAAGGTCACCATGATTGAGGAGGCAAATGAGGTGGAGGACCTCAACATGGAAGATCTCCTAGGCAATCTAATGGCCTACGAGACAAAGTTGAAGCAGAAGAAGAAGGATACACCGGAGCCAAAACCAAAGAAGACTCTCGCCTTCAAAGCTGCGTCGGATAGCGAGGTAAGTTCCGACGACGAAGACTTTAAAATTTTACTTAAAAAGTTTTCCAAGTTGTGTAGGGAATCAAAGAAGGAGAAAAAGGAGAGCCCGAGACATTGCTACCACTGCAACGAGAAAGGGCATCTACGACCAGAGTGCCCTCTTCTCAAGAAGGAAAAGAAGAAGGAAAAAGAGAAGTCTAAGAAGAAGGCATTCCAAGCAACCTGGGACGACTCAAGCTCGAAGGAAGAGGAAGAAGAAAATCCTGAGAAGAATGAAACCGCTTGCTTTGGTTTCATGGCCTTAGGAGAAAGCGACAGCGAAAGCGGAAGCGACTCCGACAACGAGGTAAATTCCGATTTACAAAATGCATTTAATGAGCTATTTGAACTTAGTAAATCACTTAAGATGGAAAACAAAAGTATTAAAAAGAACCTTAGTTTTCTTAAAAATGAAAATGAAAGGTTAGAGAAACAGTTCAAGGACATAGAAACTAGTCCTAAGGATAATAACCTGCTATTAGAGAATAAAAATTTAATCAATGAAAATACTAAATTAGTTGAGGAAAATGCTAATCTAAAACTAGAAATTTCTGATTTAAAAACTAAGATGAATATTATAGAAAAAGAAATCGCATGTCTTAGGGAAAATTCTAACAAATTATCAACAAAGTAGAAGATTTGCATAGTCCTAAGGTTGAGAAAGGATCTCCGTCAAGGAGACCGGCTAACAAATTTGGATCCAAGCTCACTTGGATACCAAAGAAAGATTTGGAATCTTGTTTTGTAGGTTTCAAAGGTGACTATAACATAAAGGACTGGACCTACAAGCTAAATTCTATTCAACTCGAGTTGGGAGAACCAAGGAGTAGACCAAGGAGGAGAACGAGAAGACCGATGAGACGGCGAACAAATGATGGACCCGTCGCACGTCGACCGCCAGACTGGAGACCGGTGCCGATGCCCGAGCCTCCAAGCTACGGATGGGAGCCCCATCCAATGTGGCCTCCACCACCTCTATTTGGGCCATTTTATTGGCCATGGTAGGTGAGGTAAAACCCTTTTTACCCTATCTTTGTTTATCATTAGCATATAGATAGGGGGAGTTAAAAACTATAAGCTATTTGTCAATCATTAAGGGGGAGATCTTGTTAAATTAGCTATATTTCCTTTAGTAAGGGGGAGAAAAATAATAGCTATCTTGTTACAAAAAGGAGGAGGACATTACTCTTGATAAAAGAAATTCAACCCATTTATAGAAGAGCATATTTTAAGGGGGAGTTATAGGAAATTTAAAATCAATTTAACCTTTTTGATAATGTCAAAAAGGGGGAGAATTTTTTACGTTATTATTTATGATTTTATCATCATCAAAAAGTGGGAGATTGTTGGTGCTAGAGTACCGCGATCATTTATTTTGATGATAACAAAACACGTGCCATTTAACATTTGCACTTGAAGACTTAGATTTCACATCAATCACAAATGGAGACGTGGTTAGATGGAGTTCGAGCTCGCATCCAGGACAGATTGGAGGAGCTTGACGGAGAATAGAGGAGCTTCGCAAGGAGAAATGGCTTGAAGAAAGAAGGAGATGAAGAATAGGATAGATTTCCTTCTCTTGTACTCTATGTATTTTTCATTTCTTTTGTTGTCTTTATTTTTGTTACTTAGATTTTGTTAAAGAGCCTCAAAGAACCCTAACAGTAGTCCTAGGAGCACTGACACAACCCTAGGATACTTAAGATTTCTGTAGAGAACTTAGAAAATCAAAATAGGGTTCAAACAACCTTTTCAGAAAAGTATTTATCAGACGTTTGATTTTCAGAAGTCTAATCTGAAAATCAAACGTCTGATAAATACTTTTAAGATGTCTGACTGTTGACTCAGACGTCCAATTATGTTTAGGCTGGACTTAGTTAGTTCTGTTTGATGAAATCAGACATTCAGACCTTAGTCCAGACGTCTTAGGAGACGTTTGATGACTTCGCCAGATGTATAATTAGTGGACCGTTGGCTGTTTTAGCAAACACTGAAGGAAATAACTGTTAGAGCCTTATCAGACGTCCGTAAGTGTTCCTAGACGTCTGATAAATGACCGTTTTGCCTCGGCTGACCCAAAATCTCTTCTCAGAGATTTTCTAGCCGTTGCACTCTCTTGAAAATCCATTCCCGCAGAAAAGTAGGTTTCCAGATGTCCAGACATAGTGCTAGACGTCCTGTGTGTCGTATGATAATAATGCACTAGAACCATGTTTAGATCTGATTCAAGTCAGGAAGGAAACCCGCCTAAATTCAGACGTCTGAATTTATTCCCAGACGTCTTAAACTGGTTTTCCAGACGTCCGATGCTAGATTCAGACGTCTGATAACCCTGTCAGTGTAATGATTAACCCTGATTTCGGCTTGATTTTCTTGGACCTTGCACCCAACGGCTATGGAAGCTTTCCAAAGCCTTCCAAAGCCTTCTTAAGGTCTCTATAAATAGAGGGGAACCTTTGCCACTCAAATACACACCTAGATATACAAGACACATCTAGTAATACACTTTCACACCTTTTTTGTGTCTCTTGATCCTAAGAAGCAAGCTCTTGATCTCCAAGCTTACGTGCTACATCTAGAGAGCTGATCCGATTACGCACCCGCTCTCCCACCGACGATTACGAGAGAGACGAAGCGCTACCGCGTGGTTCACGCATCCGCGACAAGTCGACGCACCTCTGCAAAGGGAAACATCCTAATTCCTATAGAAGCTTAGGTTAAGATAATCTTTGTTGGCTCTATAGGATTGTTGTTATTTATCTTTGTTATTTGGTTAGGTATTCGCTTTGAGTATTCCCGTCTCCTTCGTGAGACAAAATTCTTCTCGTGAAGAGAAGATGTTTGAGGTACGCTACCCTCGTATAAAGTAGCGTGGTTGTAATTGAGGTTGTACTACCCTCATTTAAGTAGTACGTTAGTGGATTTGATCAACTTGGTTGATCGGAAAATCCTAACTCGAGAGGGTTAGGTGGTGGTTTTCACCCAGCTTGGGTTTCCACCTAAAAATCTTTGTGTACTTTGTGTGATTGTTTATTTTGTGAGATTGGTATATCTTCAATTCTGCATTTTTTACGTCATGCTGATCTCATCCCCTCTAAGTAGGGAATTACACATTCTAGATTTAACGATCGATAATTGCATTTGAAAATATAACTTTTCAAAGCAACAATTTTCGAGGAGAATATCCTCAACCATTTATTTAATAAAGTTCGAGTATATTGTTATTCTCGACCGTTATAAATGGTCGAAAATGGTCTCAACCACTCCAGCTACTTTGTAGGTGAGAAAGTTAATGATCGAACTTTTGGCAAACGTTATGTCTTATAACAGTCGAAAATATTTTTATTGTCAACCATTATAAAATAGTCGAAAATTTACCATCACGAACAATGTTTTTTCTACTAGTGCATGTAGACTACCCAAATGCATATATATACATGTGTATACACCACATGTAATTCAAGCACATATGCATTTATATTATACATATGTAAACACCCATGCATATATACATATTTCATCTATGTGTACATAAGTATCTATCTACTACAACAAAAAGGCCGACACACACCTACATGTATGCATATATATACATATATACATAGATAATACAAACACATATGTAAGTTAATAATCACCCAACACACAAATTTGTATATATGTATATATTTGACATTCATGCATCTTTATACACACACACACATATATATTTATGTACTCACATGTACAACACACACCTACACGCATAGATTCATAACTATTGACAAACACTACATGGCATACCACATGCCACCATTCCACCTTCTTCCCTTCCTTCATCCTCCTCTCTTACTCAAATATACAAATCCACCCACGAACACCCTTATGTACACTCTAAGGCACCCATACCATCACCTTCACCTCTCATGAACACACACACAGCAACACACAATACACCCACGAGCACTCTCTCTTCCTCCTTCACGACACATACACACCTTAGAATAAACCTCCCAAGCAACATTTTCCTAAGGGAGACCTTCACAATTTGTTTTACAAACGTCAGTTAAGAGAACATCACTAATATGAATTTCAGTTCGCGAAATAGCGTGAAGGATTTGGGAATCTTGACCAACATCATGGAGATTTGAATAAAAGAGCTTTACTAAGTCAAGGAAGACACCTTTGATTGCATTTCTGTTGGTGACGTAAATTGTGATTTTTTTGATAGAAAAAGTAAGCGTCGTAATATAGCGCGAAATATGATCCAAACAAAAATATACAGTTAACAAGATGGTGAGGCCCGATCGATCTCAAGGAGGCTCTTTGGAAATGCAAAGTTTGATTTTTCGATCCTTTTTTTCCTACTTGTTTACAACTGCACCTTGGTTTCTAAAGAGTGAGAAAAGGATGTGCCCATCGCCTTGTTTACATGAAGAACGTGAGCATGCATTAGATATATCACAAGCGTGAAGACATGAGTTGGTGTGTGCATGATTTTAACAATGCGATGGCAAGTTGCAGAAAACATGTTGCATTAAAATATGAAATTAGAGCAAGCAACTTATTATCACAACACAAATATGTAAATGAAGCTCATGGTGATTTCACAATATATATATATAAGCCCATGTGATTTTTATTTCATCAAAAGATAGTCATTACAATCGGAGCTTGAGGAAAGCTTGTACATAAATGCTTGAAAATGAAATCTAGCTAATAGAAAATGAGTGCATGCGTGGATCTACGAAAGATTACACAAGCATCATTTAGGAGGAAGATAGCTACACTACTTAAGCAGAAATTAATGCAAAATAACGATGAAGAAGTACTAAATCTACTTATCTATCTAGCAGAAATAGGGCATTGGAGGTGGTCTCCAATGGACTTATGGTCTTGAGGTGGTAGGAGGGAGAAAGAGGGGCAGCCAATGGTGCTTAGGCCAGCCCTTGGAGAGGGTGTTCTTGTCTTGGCATGGAGGTAGAGTAGCCATGGTGATGGAGCTTGTGGAGGTGAAGTTGCACATGGAGGTGGAGCTATACTAAGTGGAGACTAGATTAGGTCAAGCTAGATTGGGCTTTTGGCCGTCCCCTTAGGTCTTTAAATAGACCAAGGGCTTGGCTCTCTAGAGAGGTGTGGAACTCTCTAGAGAGGCCTTTCAAATGGCCGAACAGGGAGGTGGAGTGGTCTCCTTAGATCCACAAAATGTGGATCTAAGAGTGGACTCTCCCTTGGTTGCTATTTTTGGCAACCAAGGGTGGTGCCACCTATGGAGAGTTCTAGAGAACTCTAGGTGGGAGTGCAGCTAGGTGAGAGTGTGTGCGTGTGTGCGTAGGTGGCTAGGTGGTCTAGTGGTCTAGGTTGAGTCCTATAGGTTTAGGTTAGGCTAGGTCTTAGAATTAGAGTTACAAACCCTAATTACTAGAGTGAGTGTGCAATTAAACTTGTCATAAGTTTAATTGAGTGAATGTGAGTCTAAGTGAGAGATAGAATACTCAATTAGGTCAGGCTTAGATCAATTGGGTTCTCACTGAGTCCAATTAGAGTTGTATGGGTTAAGATCTAAGCTCAATTGGACTTTATGAGTCCAATTGAACAGGTGAAGGTAATTGACTAAGATCCAAGTTAATTGGGCTTAGTGAGAACCTAATTAGGTTCTTAGGAGGGTCTAAGGGTAGTGTACTAGGCTTAGGATACCTTAATTTACGTTCCCTAGGGTGTAGAATTGGGTTTAAGGGCTTAGGAAATCAAGATCCAAGCTTGATTTCAAAAATAGTGATTAGAGAGGGGTTTCAGACATCTAATTAATGTATTAGATGACTTATACTAAAAAATCAGAAGTCTAGATCTCTTGTCTGGATGTCCAATCTGGAGCCAAGGTGAATTCAAGGTTCTGTCTTGGGATTCTATAGAAATTGGACGTTTGACAACTTGTTTGGACGTCCAATTACACTACAAACTTGGGTTCTAGGTCTGCGGGTTGTGTCTGAGGGTTCTGGACGTCCAGCAACCTATCTGGAAGTCCAGATAAAGGCTGGAACTAGGGTTTTGAAGTATCCTAGGCTAAGGTGACCTAATCTAAGGGTGGCTAAGGTTTAGGAAGGTCTTTAGGGTTATCATAAGGCTAGGAATTGTCCTAAGTTCTTCATAATTTAACTTTACATTACCTTTTAGTTAGTAAAGTAGCATACCTCATCCCTACATTATTTCTTCTACTTTATTTCTAAGTCTTCTGCTCCAGCTCTGTTGCAACACCAACTTTAAGCTTTAGATCCATCTTTAAATCATCTCTTGAGCTTCTTATTACCTACAATCCATATAATGCACTTAATCAGTATATTATAACATTATTTTATGCATAGTTAAAATAAAGCAGGAAAGTTGCAAAGTATGCTTATGTATGCATGGATTACACTAAATTATGCTAAGTTATAGCTTAACTTAGGTCATTTAAGACCTATTATTACTACGCAATCATACCTCCATACCTAAATCTTGCTAGTCCCTTGTAAATGCAAAACTAAGTTATCTACAGATGGGTCCCTAAAGGACTGATTATTTTTATCAAGTGTATGACTAGAGATTCTTTTCCTTTTTGTTTTCATCCTACTCTCTAGAAATCCAGACAAGCCTGATTCGAGTGAAAATGTTTGATTTACCTCTAAAGCCTGTACTTGACCCTTAGTAAAATTCTAGCGAGATAGGTAAACTTCTTCCCTAGGGGTATCCAAGATGTTTTATGAATTCCACCCCAGCTTTTAGCTTAGGTAGAAAATATCTGAGGCAAATAGGTGTGTATTTGGTAGTTCACTGTCATTTGATACTACATAGAGATTAGTACTACAGAATCTAGATTCCCAGGCTCTCAAGTAAATCTACTTGGAGAAAGGCGAGAAAACAATGCTCTCTTTGGTTCCTTTGTATTCCTTCTCTATTTCTCTCTTTTTTTTCTTTGTTCTCTTTTTCTTTTTCTTTTTGAGCTCACAATTTCACCTGATTTACATGTATGATCCATATTTGGTGGTCTCACTTGGCAGTAACACTTTAATAAAGTTCCCATAACCCAAACACTAAGTCAAAATTCCTCGACCAGTATTTGAGCGGTCAAAAACACAAAAAGGTAGGTTAAGGCCATATTTGGTGAATTCAATTGTATTTGGTGGTATTGCCTCAATGCAAATGAAATAAATATTAAAAGCTCATAAATGTACTTTTTTCTACTTTTTTTTCTTTCTTTTTCTTTTTTTTGTATAAATTTTTTTTATATACATTTTTCTTAACGCAACACAATATAGTGGCACATACATGAATTTTATTAAGGAGGCATTATTAGGGTTTGGTGGTACTCAAGAGATATCAGATGGCTTATTTGGTGGAAGAGCCTACTCATGGCACCAAGAAAGATGAATAGGACAGCGTATTTTCTAACCTTGATATCAATACCCTCATTCAACCGAGGATTCCATAAAGAATGGTCTTAAGCATACACCTTAGCCCTAGTTTTATGAAAACTCGATCTCCACATATTTGCCTTATTTGGTGGCTCTCAAAATTTCACACAAAATGCATACGTGGGAACCGAGAGTGGAACTATGACTAATTTTCAAGTATCATTACCTAATTATCTAGAATTCTAGATTCCTTGCACTAATCTTAGAGCACCAGTACTCTCTCATTTCATCTCACACTATTTGGTGGATTTTTAAAAGAAGATTCGCTTGACTCCCAAAACATTATCCAGGGATTTAGGAAAAAAAGCACTACTTCTTGCTAGGCTAAAGACGTTTATTAGTCATCACAGTGAATCCATTGCAAAATTTACATGTGAGTGTGAAAATTGTACTGGATTCTAGATTACAGGAATCAACTAGAGGATAAAATTCCCTAATGCATCCCCTTGATAAAAATCTTATTCATGAATGCACTATGTATATATGCTACATACAAGTAACCTCTTATATTTTGTACTTTAATATTGTTCCCTTATTGGGTTACATTCATCTTAGTCCTAGATTAAGAAGATAAGTGAACGAGTCGGAAGTGGTTCTTGCAAAAGATTTCTAGCTCCAATGCAAGCATTGGAGGTGGAGTTGGTTATTCATAAATTTAGGACCCTAAAGTACATTTAACATGCGATTCCGAGGTTTTCCTAAATGTTGGCATAAAATTTTTCAGTTTTGATGTATCTACCCTCCCCCCCCATGCCTAAGTTCTTGCATGTCCTCATGCATGAATATAGAGAAATAAATTACGACAGGGAGTGAGTGGGTAGAGATCACTTGTAATTGCTCCTGAATTTTCATTTAGCAAGGGCCAACCTGATGTGAAAAATGCAGGGGAAATATGCTAAACGAAAAAAATATGCTATGTATAAAAAGATATGTATATATGTATAAGTTGCTAATAAATGTTGAGTTTAATGTCTCCAACTGGGTGAAAACTCAATCACACGTCCTCAACAAAATGAATGATTTCATCAACTGGAGGAGGTTCCTGGGCCCTAAATGGTTTGAGGCACTGGCCATTTACCGTGGAAGCATGCCCAGATTTTGGGTCCATGATTTGGACCTCCCCATTAGAATATGGGTGAATCACAATGTACATGTCAGTCCACTTAGACTTGAGTTTCCTCGCAAAGAATTTCAGTCGTGAATCAAATAACCAGACTTGCTAGTTAGGCATTGTTGGGTGTGCGGAAATCTACGTGTTTGAGGTTGGATTTGAAAATCCGTCGTCGTAGTTCGAATTGCGAAGAAATCCGTTCAACATATAAAATATATACCAAAAATCCGTAAAAGAGTTCCAGGTCTAACAGAGGGAGGCGGATGTCTGATTAAAAATACGCATTTTATTTGTTTGTCACAAAACAAAATAACTGGTCGAAGACTAGCTATTTATTTAACAAATAATAAATAGAAGAGAGAGAGAGAATATTACAAGTGAAACCAAAAGGGATGTAGAATAAACATGGATTTTTTTATCAAAAATTGTTTATTACACTACCCAGTACAACTAGAAAGCAGGAAATCTACACTAGAAAGTAGTAAATCTACTCTAGAAAGCAGTAAAGAGAATGGAGAGAGAAATATCCTCCTTAATGATTGCTTGGAGGATGAGCCAAACGAGACGACGCCTAGAAGATGACGGACGAGGCAGGAAGGAGGACGAAGTGGGAGGAACGGGAACGAAGCAGCACGTCATCGTCGTTGCAGGATCCGCTCCCTGGATGCAGAGAGAGGATAACCACGGGATGCTCCACGAAGGGGCACGAAGGTGGAAAAATTATGATTTCTACTCTAGAAGAGCATCCCGGGGTTGGGACAAGCTCATAGAGCTTTGGAAGGGGTGAGGGAAGAGAAAAAGGGAAGAGAAATTCATAGGGTAGGGGTCTCCTTTTATACTTGCAAGGAGTGAGAGTGTTTTGGACATTTTAATTTCAAAAAATTAATACAGGGCCTTTAGTGACAGATTTATCCGTCACTAAAGGTCTGAACGTGGTCGACATGCACACGCTGCATGCGCCTCCCTGCCTTCCATGCCTGATCGGCTCTTAGCTGTCCGATCGCGAGATCGGACGGCCCATATCTCTTCTCACGGCACTTCATCTGCCTCAATGTGCATCTGGTGGAATTCTGGCCGTCCGATCGCGAGATCGGACGGTCGAGATCTCGCCCACAGCGCTGCAGCTTCCGCACCGCATGAGTCCGCACGTGCGATGAGGAGTGCAAACGTGCATCATCGCATGCATACGCGACCGACGATTCTCCACGCGCCACGCCTCCTCTCCTCAGTCGCCCGATCTTTCATCTGACGATTGAATCGCGCCCGCACCCGTGCCCGTCTAAATTGAGGCGCTCAGTGTGGCTCGAATGCCTGCCCTTCGCTCGCGAAGGGCCACTCGACTGCTGCGCTATGCCTTCGATTGTGTCACGCGGAGGATTTAAGGCATGCGTGCTTGCGGCCGTTGGATCAAGATCCAATGGCCCAGATCGTGCGTAGGAAATCCTTTTGGGATGCTGCATCAATCTTGAGGGCCGATTGGGTGGCTAGGATGGCACCAAGTGGCGCCATCTTGGCTGTCCATCTTCTGAGTGTTGTAGACGATGCCACGGGTGTCAGATTTGACCGATTTTCACGCCGTTAGGCTGCGATCGTCAATCTGAACCCATCAGTGCGATCGGATTTGTCGTCTGAAGTGCAGATTGGCACCATCTTGGTCCATGATCTTTAAGATTCCTCGATCTCTATCTGGTGCTACAGATGTCCGATTAGGGCGATCTTGGAGTCGTTGAACTCCAATCGTCGTCCTGATCAGACTGTATAGTTGGATCTTCAATCCAAGGCCCCAATTAACAAGTTGCCCTATCCCTGGCCATAAAAGGAGACAATTAACCTACATTTTATACAAACTAACCTAAATGCAAGATGATGCATGTTATGCAATATTTATAGTATGTAATGCAATTCTGTGCCTAAGAACACGCGTAAATAGAAGGTTTATGTGATATAAATGTGTTTACATCAGGCGTGAACTCCTTTCTTCGGATGTGGTGGTCGTGAAAGGCCTTGGTTTTGTCTTTATATATCGATGCGTTCTCATAGGCCTCCTGCCAGATTTCTTCTAATTCACTAAGCTGGAGCTTCCTTTCATAACCTCCTGCATCAAGGTTAAAATTACATTTTTGCACCGCCCAAAAGGCGTGGTGCTCCAACTCGACAGGAAGGCGACAGGCCTTACCATATGCCATACGATATGGTGACATTCCGAGTGGGGTCTTATATGCCCATAGTGCATCAACTAATCTATTAGACCAGTCTTTCCGATCTAGTCGAACCGTCTTCTAAAGAATCAACTTGATTTGATGGTTAGACACCTCATCCTGCCCATTAGTCTGCGGGTGATATGGGGTGGCTATATGATGATGTACCCCATATTTCTTTAATAATGACCTAAAGTGGGCATGGATGAAGTGCCTTCCCTTGTCGCTAATCAGAGCGTGGGGTACTTCGAATCTCGCAAAGATGTATTCTCGCACGAAAGCAATGACGATCTTATGATGAGACTGTAACGAACGCGCGCTTCAGACATCTTTTAAGACGTCTGGGAAGTGGCCCAGACGTCTGGAACCACTTCCAGACGTCTGGGAATCGGTTATTGTTGGCACGCGCGATTCGTCTGCGCGCCAGAGCGCGCAGACCTGCGTACGCTCTCTCTCCCTCTCTTTTTCCCTCTCTCCTGCAGCTGCAGACCACCCTGTCCCACCCTCTCTCTCCTCCTCGCGTGGCCTTAAAAGGCCACGCCCTCCCTCTCACTCCCGTCACCTCCGCCCCCTCCCTCTTCTCCTTCCAGTCGGTGCGCGAGAGCGAGTGCGAGTGAGCGGCGGCGGCGATAGCCGCGGCAGGTGCGGGAGGAGGTGCTGCACGGGGGAGGAGGCGTCGGCCGTGAGGGCTCGAGCCTGCCGGGGCAGCGGGAGCCGGCCGACGGGGGCGCAGCAAACGTGGGGTGGCGCGGCAGGCCTGCTGCAGCTCGAGCAGCAGGCAGAGCACTCGCAGCGCGGCCGTGCGTTGCGAGCGGAGGGCGAGTGGTACCCTGATTCTGGAAAATTTTCCAGAATCAGACGTCTGGGATTCCAACCAGACGATGGGGAAGACGTCCGGAGGACTGTCCAGACGTCTGAAAGGTGAGTTATTTTCGTACCTTCTTCCTTTCTTACGACCGTCCGTACTGAGAGAGAGAAATGGGTACGTGCAGGTTCGGGGATTCGCATCCAACGCAAATCAGACGTCTGGCTGCAGTGCCAGACGACTGGAACGACTTCCAGACATCCGGGGTGACCATCGGACGTCTGGAAACTAGGCCAGACACCCCTGCAGGCTTCTGGACGTCTGAGAGACCACGCAGAGCAAGGTAACCCCTGATCCACTTTTTAAGACGTCTGGAATAAGTTCCAGACGTCTGATTTTGCACTGTTTCGTCATTTTCGACCCGTTTAGGGCCCGTTCGGGTTCCGTTTTCCACATTTCGAGTTGCGTTCTTTTCGGAATTAAATCCTCTACCTATCTACAGTAGCTATATACTGTTTTGAGAAACTCCCTGTATTTGATCCTTGTGATAGGACCCCGTTCCATTGCAGTCTCGGGGTTTGCAGAGGCACGCGGGATTTCCGACCACGCCCCAGTACTCCTGTTGTAACCGGTAGAGTGGCTTTTAAGTTTATTGGTACAATCTGTTAAATTATGGAACCATAAATAGCACCTAGGACATTGCATGAATCCTAGGAATGAGAAACTAGAATGAATGGTAGATCCTAGGGTGTTGCATGAATCCTAGGGCTGGAAAACTAGATTGTATGATAGATCCTAGGGTATGGCATGAATCCTAGGATGGGAAAAACTAGTGGAATATATGAATACTGCAGTCTTGGAAAATGTGGAAAGGAAATAATAGCTGCATGTGAATTGAATTAACAGCTGCCTGCTATGAATAAATAAACGTGATTGAGAATATGGATTGTAAGAACGTGAAACTGGAAAGTCAAACCTGGATGTTCTGAGTTAAAAGAGTTGGAACCCTACGGGGAATTAGGAATAGAACTCCTGGAAAGTGAATGGAATAGAATTAGGGAAGTGAGCTGGCCCTTGAGTACGGAGTACCAAGGAGAGCGACTGTCCCTTGTTTAGTGCAGAGCAGAGCCAGCCGCCCCAGGGACCCAGGGTTAGGACTGGCCACTCTGTACCGACTTGCCGGCCCTCGTGTACGTAGTACCGAGGAGAGCTACTAGTGTAGGGAGGTACTAGCTACCCCACGGGCCTCGGGGTTCTGCTAGCCTCCTACACCGACTTGTTAGGCCCACTGGGCAAATCAGGGTAGTCAGGCGAGGGTGCGCGGACTGTGGAGGGGCAAGGCCCCTATTTGGTTACTATGGAGGGGTTGGACCCCTGTTACTGAGAGGGCTCTGCCCTGTACTGGTTCCGTGCTGTGCTTTGGGCACACCCGTTAACAGAAACGACTGACCGCGTGCCAGTGCGGGTTAGCTACCCGTGGGTTTACCGCGCGTGCCGTAGTCACCGTTACGTCTGTCAGTGACCTTGGGGTGGTTGACTGAGAGTAGGATCACCACGGGGGACTCTCCCGGCCAAGAGAGCACCACGTGCTACTTCTACTGTTCGGAAAAGACTGCAATCAAGATCGTTCCCACGAGGAACATTCGAGATCAAGTGAAGGATCTGAGAAATAGATAAATTGTGAAACAATAGAAAGACGTAAATAAAGGAAGAAAGAAAATTAAAACAGCTACTGTACACTTTACTGTTTCTTTAGTTTAGCTGCCACTCTACTCAGCGTTTTGCTGACGTGTTACACTCGTTACCTTTCAGGACCAGGTGTTGAGCAGCCAGGGTCAACGGCTGCAGAGGACGCTGGGCCGAGTAGGGTCCAGTAGAGTTACCACTGTTCTCTTGTACCTCTTTTTGGTTCCACTGTAGTGAGTAGTTCTTGTTTTCACTGTACTTTTCTTTACCTGCAGTTCATATTATGTTATGAATGTTGTTCTACTGTTGTGGTGGTACATACTGTAGTCGTTTCTTTCCTTACTGTTGTATTTTCTTACTGTTAGTTATATTCATGTTGAATGTGGTTTATTTTACTGCTCTTTTGGTTACTTCCTCGTTGGACGACCAGGTCTTAGGGTTTAGTCGAGTCGGTCCAGTTCTCGTGTCTTGTAGGGACTCGAGAATTGAGTCGTTACAAGATGGTATCAGAGCAAGGTCGTCCCGAAAAGTGAATCAACTGACTGGAAAATAACCAATTCACATGTCTATAACTAGAGTAGCCACCACAACATATCTCTTGACATGAGCTCTTAGACGTTTTCGTTAGGTACTGTTCCGTACTGACGTATTTCGTTGTTTTGCGTCTCCTTGTAGGAGATGCCTCATCGTGGAACTAGGAGGGTGGGCCGCAGGCGCGGCCGAGGTCGGGGCCCGAGGGACAGATGTGTCGGGCTTGGAGTACATACTACCCCTCCTCTTCCCCTAAGCATACCGTCTCTGGACCTCGTCCAACTAATTCGAGAGGTGGTTCGAGAAGAATTTCAGCTTCCACCCACATTGCCACCCCCTCCCCCCCCTTCCGAGCGTACGACAGGGGAGTTGGTGGTGGAACGAGATTTCCGCAGTCACACTAGGTGTGTTAGGAGAACTCAAAGGAGACACGTGGCATCCGCAGGAGAGCCGTCACGTTTTACAGGGCCATCAGTGGCCTTTGGGGGCCCTCTACAGGGGCCAGTTGCCAGCACAGGACCCCCGCCTAGCCGACAGCAGGGACCCACTGAGGGGGGGAGTCGAGTTCCCCTCTATTACCAGTGTGGCCAGCCGGGCCACATCAGGAGGGACTGCCCGTCTAGGGCAGGAGGTCAGTAGATACTCCCTGCGCAGAGCACTAGAGGGCGCGTAGGAGGCCGCGGTTCCCAGGCGCGAGGAGGAGGATAGTAGTCACGAGGAGGGTACCGGCCAGCACCTACCCGTCCGACGCAGAGTGTGGCTGCTTCGTCCGCACCTAGAGCTGAGGGGCGTATCAACGCCCTAACACACAGGGACGCCAGAGCTTCGGGATAGGTGGTAGCAGGTATGGTTTCAGTTTCCGGAAGACTCGTTTACACACTTTTTGATTCCGGCGCTACGCACTTGTTTGTCGCAGCCAGTTTCGCAGTTAGTTTGGACCAGGATTATACACTGTTAGAGAATCTGTTCGTAATCAGAGGTCCGAGTGGTCAGTTGTTTGTAGCTGAGGAGGTGTACACGGATTGCGAGGTCAGCGTCGGGGGACATAGCCTGCCAGTTGACCTGATTATGATACAGATGGAGGACTTTGGAGTGATTCTAGGGATGGATTGGCTGTCCGCTTACCACGCCTCGGTGGACTGTTTTGAGAGGAAGATCGTCTTCTCCATTCCGGAGTTGCCTTTTTTCGAATTTCACGGACAGCCAGTGGACGGAGGCTTCAGGTGCATTTCGGCACTTCGGGCGGCGAGACTTTTGAGCAAGGGGTGTGAGGGCTTCCTAGCTTGTGTAGTGGAAGAGCCCAGCCCTGTGGCAGATTTTCAGAGCATCCCGGTGGTCAGAGAGTACCCTGACGTGTTTCTAGACGAGTTACCAGGACTACCGCCTGAGCGTGAGATCGAGTTTGAGATCTTACTAGTACCAGGGACCAGCCCCATCTCCACTGCTCCATACAGGATGGCACCGCTTGAGCTACGAGAGCTCAAGTCTCAGTTGCAGGACCTTTTGGAGAAAGGTTTCGTGAGGCCCAGTGCATCTCCCTGGGGAGCCCCGGTACTGTTTGTGAAGAAGAAGGATGGGACCTTACGCTTTTGTGTGGACTACCGACAGCTGAATAGGGTCACCATCAAGAACAGATATCCGCTGCCGAGGATCGACGACTTATTTGACCAATTGCGGGGTGCCACGGTGTTCTCCAAGATCAACTTGAGGTCTGGGTACCACCAGTTGAGGATTAGGGAGACCGACGTCTCCAAGACAGCTTTCCGCACCCGGTACGGACACTACGAGTTTTTGGTCATGCCGTTTGGGCTGACCAATGCCCCCGCTGCTTTCATGGATCTGATGAACCGGGTGTTTAGACCGTACTTGGACCAGTTCGTAGTGGTTTTCATAGATGATATACTCATCTATTCTAGAGATCAGATGTAGCACGGACAACACTTACGGATGGTTCTGGACACTCTGAGACGACGCAGGCTGTACACCAAATACAGCAAGTGCGAGTTCTGGTTGAGGGAGGTGACCTTCTTAGGTCATGTGATCTCTAGAGATGGCTTGACGATGGACCCAGCCAAGGTCGAGGCAGTACTCAGGTGGGAGAGACCGTGTTCAGTCACTGAGATTCGTAGTTTCCTGGGACTGGCAGGCTACTACAGACGATTCATTAGAGGATTTTCACAGATCGCGTGTCCTATGACACAATTGACCCGGAAGGACGTGCCCTTCGCTTGGACAGACGCCTGTGAGGCGTGTTTTCTGGAGCTGAAGGAGAGGTTGACCTCGGCTCCCGTGCTCACCATCCCTGACAGTAGTGGCGGGTTCGTTGTGTACACGGATGCCTCCTTGCAGGGGCTAGGAGGTGTGCTCATGCAGAGGGGTCACGTTGTCATTTACGCTTCGCGGCAACTGAAGCCCCATGAGCATACCTACCCTACCCACGACCTGGAGTTGGCAGCTGTGGTCTTTGCGCTGAAGACCTGGAGGCACTACTTGTACGGTGAGACCTTCGAGATTTTCACAGATCACAAGAGCCTCAGATACCTTTTTGATCAGAAGGAGCTCAACATGAGACAGAGACGTTGGTTGGAGCAATTGAAGGACTACGACTGCAGCATCTCCTACCACCCGGGAAAGGCCAATGTGGTAGCTGACGCCTTGAGCCGTAAGGCACCCGCACACTTGGCCAGTTTACAGTTACAGAGTTGGAGCCTTTTGGAGGAGGTGGGCAGTTGGCGACCTCTAGAGTTACGGGGGTACTGTGGGGCAGTGACTGTGACACGGCAGACTAGGCCAGAGATGATAGACCGCATCATCATAGGACAGATGGTCGATCTGTACTTGCAGTCCTTGCGCGACAGAGTACTGTCAGGAGACCCAGGGGACTTCTCTTTCATAGACCAGGTGCTACACCTGAGGGGACGGTTGTGCGTTCCCAGGGACGAGGAGCTGTTGAGAGAGCTCCTGACTGAGGCACACAGTTTCAGATTCACCATACATCCCGGAAACACGAAGATGTACCACGACTTGAGACACGAGTTTTGGTGGAGGGGGATGAAGCGGGATGTGGGTGAATTCGTGCAGCAGTGCTTAGTGTGCCAGCAGGTGAAAGCCGAGCATCAGAGGCCTGCAGGGCCGCTACAGCCACTTCCAGTGCCAGAGTGGAAGTGGGAGAGCATCACCATGGACTTGGTGGTGGGCTTACCTGTTACCCAGCGGGGACACGACGCTGTCTGGGTAATTGTGGATAGACTGACGAAGATGGCACGTTTCCTGCCGATCCGAGTCACTTTGGGACCAGCACAGTTGGCAGAGAGGTATATCCGTGATGTGGTATGACTACACGGAGTTCCGCGGGAGATCGTATCCGACCGGGATACCCGCTTTACGTCCCAGTTTTGGGCTGGGTTTCAGTAGGCCTTGGGGACGCGGTTGAGGTTTAGTACGGCTTACCACCCCCAGACGGACGGATAGTCTGAGCGCACGATACAGACACTTGAGGACCTTTTGCGTGCCTGTGTACTGGACTGGAAGGGCTCTTGGGAGGAGCACCTGCCCCTAGCGGAGTTTGCATACAACAACAGTTATCACTCGAGTATCGGCATGGCTCCCTACGAGGCTCTGTACGGACGGAGGTGTACGGCACCCTTGAGTTGGGTTGAGGTGGGGACCAAGTGGGAGGTTGGCCCCAGGTTGATCCGACAGAGTCAGGAGGTGGTCGAGCAGATCCACAAGCGACTCCGCACTATCAAGAGCAGACAGAAGAGCTACACGGATCGGAGACGCAGAGAGGTGCAGTTTGAGGTTGGGGACCACGTCTTTCTTCATGTTTCGCCCATGAAGGGCCTGCAGCGGTTTGGGGTGAGAGGGAAGCTCGCGCCGAGGTTTGTGGGGCCCTTTGAGGTCTTGGAGCGGGTTGGACCCGTTGCTTACAGGCTTGCCCTCCCTCCCCAGCTTTCTAGTGTGCACGACGTGTTCCACGTGTCCAACCTCAGGAAGTATGTAGCCGATCCCAGTCACGTACTGAGTCACGAGAGCGTCGAGGTGGGCGAGGACCTGACCTACCCCGAGCGGCCAGTGCAGATTCTAAACTGTGCCGTCCACAGTTTGAGACGAAAGCAAGTACCCCTGGTAAAGGTTTTGTGGAGGAGCCAGCGGTACGAGGAGGCTACCTGGGAGCCTGAGGCGGCAATGCGGGAGTGGTACCCGGAACTCTTCGCGGGTACGTCTTTTCGGACCGGCTTCGGTCCTCAAAGCCGGTCCTCTTTGAGTTTGTTATGGTATTTATGACGTTTTCCCGCACCCTAGTTAGCGCAAGTTTTGGGGATGAAACTTCCTTTGAGTTTGTTATATTGTAACGAACGCACACTTCAGACATCTTTTAAGACGTCTGGGAATCGGTTATTGTTGGCACGCGCGATTCGTCTACGCGCCTGAGCGCGCAGACCTGCGTACGCTCTCTCTCCCTCTCTTTTTCCCTCTCTCCTGCGGCCACAGACCACCCTGTCCCGCTCTCTCTCTCCTACTCGCGCGGCCTTAAAAGGCCACGCCCTCCCCCTCACTCCCGTCACCTCCGCCCCCTCCCTCTTCTCCTTCCAGTCGGTGTGCGAGAGCGAGCGCGAGTGAGCGGCGGCGGCGACAGCCGCGGCGGGTGCGGGAGGAGGTGCTGCGCGGGGGAGGAGGCGTCGGCCGTGAGGGCTCGAGCCTGCCGGGGCAGCTGGAGCCAGCCGGCGGGGGCGCAGCAGACGCGGGGTGGCGCGGCAGGCCTGCTGCAGCCCGAGCAGCAGGCGGAGCACTCGCAGCGCGGCCGTGCGTCGCGAGCGGAGGGCGAGTGGCGCCCTGATTCTGGAAAATTTTCCAGAATCAGACGTCTGGGATTCCGGCCAGACGACGGGGAAGTCGTTCGGAGGACTGTCCATACGTCTGAAAGGTGAGTTATTTTCGTACCTTCTTCCTTTCCTACGATCGTCCGTACTGAGAGAGAGAAATGGGTACGCGCAGGTTCGGGGATTCGCATCCAACGCGAATCAGACGTCTGGCTGCAGTGCCAGACGACTGGAATGACTTCCAGACGTCCGGGGTGACCATCGGATGTCTGGAAACTAGGTCAGACGCCCCCGCTAGCTTCTGGACGTCTGAGAGACCACGCAGAGCAAGGTAACCCTTGATCCACTTTTTAAGACGTCTGGAATAAGTTCCAGACGTCTGATTTTGCACTATTCCGTAATTTTCGACCCGTTTAGGGCCCGTTCGGGTTCCGTTTTCCGCATTTCGAGTTGCGTTCTTTTCGGAATTAAATCCTCTACCTGTCTACAGTAGCTATATACTGTTTTGAGAAACTCCCTGTGTTTGATCCTTGTGATAGGACCCCGTTCCATTGCAGTCTCGGGATTTACGAAGGCACGCGGCATTTCCAACCACGCCCCCAGTACTCCTGTTGTAACCGGTAGAGTGGATTTTAAGTTTATTGGTACAATCTGTTAAATTATGGAACCATAAATAGCACCTAGGACATTGCATGAATCCTAGGAATGAGAAACTAGAATGAATGGTAGATCCTAGGGTGTTGCATGAATCCTAGGGCTGGAAAACTAGATTGTATGATAGATCCTAGGGTATGACATGAATCCTAGGATGGGAAAAACTAGTGGAATATATGAATACTGCAGTCTTGGAAAATGTGGAAAGGAAATAATAGTTGCCTGTGAATTGAATTAACAGCTGCCTGCTATAAATAAATAAACGTGATTGAGAATATGGATTGTAAGAACGTGAAACTGGAAAGTGAAACCTGGATGTTCTGAGTTAAAAGAGCTGGAACCCTACGGGGAATTAGGAGTAGAACTCCTGGAAAGTGAATGGAATAGAATTGGGGAAGTGAGCTGGCCCTTGAGTACAGAGTACCAAGGAGAGCGACTGTCCCCCTGTTTAGTGCAGAGGGAGCTAGCCGCCCCAGGGACCCGGGGTTAGGACTGGCCACTCTGTACCGACTTGCTGGCCCTCCTGTACGCAGTACCGAGGAGAGCTACTAGTGTAGGGAGGTACTAGCTACCCCACGGGCCTCGGGGTTCTACTAGCCTCCTACACCGACTTGTTAGGCGCACTGGGCAAACCAGGGTAGTCAGGCGAGGGTGCGCGGACTGTGGAGGGGCAAGGCCCCTGTTTGGTTACTGTGGAGGGGTTGGACCCCTGTTACTGAGAGGGCTCCGCCCTGTACTGGTTCCGTGCTGTGCTTTGGGCGCACCCGTTAACGGAAACGACTGACCGTGTGTCAGTGCGGGTTAGCTACCCGTGCGTTTACCGCGCGTGCCGTAGTCACCGTTACGTCTGTCAGTGACCTTGGGGTGGTTGACTGAGAGTAGGATCACCACGGGGGACTCTCCCGCCAGGAGAGCACCACGTGCTACTTCTACTGTTCGGAAAAGACTGCAATCAAGATCGTTCCCACGAGGAACATTCGAGATCAAGTGAAGGATCTGAGAAATAGATAAATTGTGAAACAATAGAAAGACGTAAATAAAGGAAGAAAGAAAATTAAAACAGCTACTGTACACTTTACTGTTTCTTTAGTTTAGCTGCCACTCTACTCAGCGTTTTGCTGACGTGTTACACTCGTTACCTTTTAGGACCAGGTGTTGAGCAGCCAGGGTCAGCGGCTGCAGAGGACGCTGGGCCGAGTAGGGTCCAGTAGAGTTACCACTGTTCTCTTGTACCTCTTTTTGGTTCCACTGTAGTGAGTAGTTCTTGTTTTCGCTGTACTTTTCTTTACCTGCAGTTCATATTATGTTATGAATGTTGTTCTACTGTTGTGGTGGTACTTACTGTAGTGGTTTCTTTCCTTACTGTTGTATTTTCTTACTGTTAGTTATATTCATGTTGAATGTGGTTTATTTTACTGCTCTTTTGGTTACTTCCTCGTTGGACGACCAGGTCTTGGGGTTTAGTCGAGTCGGCCCGATTCTCGTGTCTCGTAGGGACTCGGGAATCGGGTCGTTACAGAGACTGTCTCGTCGAGATGGCTTCGACCCACTTCAAGACATAGTCAACAGCTAGTAGTACGTACTCAAAGCCATGCGAATTCGGGAAAGGGCCCATAAAATCGATGCCCCATACATCGAACACTTCTACGACCAAGATGGGTTGGAGAGGCATCATGTCTCTCTTGGTCATAAAATCGACCGACTGGCATCGCTTGTAGCATTTGGCGTAATTGTGTGTATCTCTGAAAATGGATGGCCAGAAAAATCCTGACTGCAAAATATTTGCAGCAGTTTTTCGGCTCGGGAAATGACCACCACAGGCCTTGCTATGGCAAAAAGATAACACACTCAAGATCTCAAAGTCTGGGACACACCTCCTGATAATCTGATCGACTCCAATGCGGAAGAGCAATGGGTCGTCCCAGAAGTAGAATTTGGCCTCAAATGTGAATTTGAGTTTCTAGTCCTTGGATAAATTTGCGGGAATCTTGCCTGTGACAAGATAATTCGTGATATCCACGTACCAGAGAAACTCAACAAAGTGAATTTCCAAAAGAGATTCATCAGGAAATTGGTCTGAAATAGGAAGAGAATGTGGGATGTGGGCTGGGTCCAGTCTGGATAAGTGATCCGCTACAACATTTTGTGTTCAGCTTTGTCACGTATTTCGACATCAAACTCCTGTAATAGAAGGATCCATATGATAAGACGGGGTTTGACATCCTTCTTTGCCAACAAATGCTAGAGAACGGAGTGGTTTGTGAAGATGATTACTTTAGACCCTAACAAGTATGATCTGAATTTCTCCAACCCGAATACTACTGCTAGCAATTCCTTTTCAGTGATAATATAATTATGCTGAACCTCATTCAGCATCTTACTAGCATAGTATATGACAAAGGGTTGTTTCTCCCGAAGCTGGCCAAAATAGCTCTGACAGTGAAATCAAAGGCGTCACACATCATCTCAAAATCAAGTAACCAGTCGAGTGGTTGGAGAATCGGAGAATCAGAAACAACACTTCTCAAAGTCTCGAAGGCGCTGAGACATGAGGTGTTAAAGTCAAATGGGGCATCGGCTGCTAGGAGACTCATCAATGGCCGCGTGATTTTCTAGAAATCATGTATAAATCTTCGGTAAAAGTCGACGTGACCCAAGAATGATTTGATTTGGTTGACCGAGCTAAGTGGGGGTAATTGGGATATAATTTCAAATTTAGCTCGATTGACCTCGAGTCCATTAGCTGAGATCTTGTGTCTTAGTACAATGCCATCCCTCACCATGAAATGACTCTTCTCCCATGAGGTACTAGGTTTACCTCAATAAATCGTTTCAGGATCTTGGTGAGGTTATCAAGACAAGATGCAAAACCATCTCCAAAAATGGAGAAGTCATCGATGAACACTTCCACATAGTCCCCAATCATGTCAGAGAGAATGGCCATCATGTAACGTTGAAATGTTGCTAGTGCGTTGTAGAGGCCGAAGGGTGTTCGCTTGAAGGCGAGCATTCCAAAGGGGCATATGAATGTGGTCTTGTCTTGATCATCTGGGCTGATTGCAACTTGATTGTACCCGGAGTATCCATCCATAAAGCAAAAGAAACTACGTCCGGCTAACTGTTCTAAGATCTAATCAATGAACGGTAAAGGAAAGTGATCCTTCTGGGTAGCCATGTTCAGTTTCCTATAATCTATGCAAACCTGCCATGATTTCGTAGTACGGGTTGGGATGGATTCACCCTTATCATTTTTTATTACGGTGAGTCCTACTTTCCTGGGCACGATCTGGATTGGACTCACCCATTGGCTGTTAGAGATCGAGTATATAATGCCTGCATCCAGCCATTTGATGATCTCCTTCTTAACAACCTCTAGCATATTCAGGTTCAGTCGTCTTTGAGGTTGTCTCGAAGGTTTCACCCCCTCATTCATGTAAATGTGATGAGTACAATATGAGGGACGAATACCGCAAAGATCAGCAATACTCCACCCTATAGCAGCCCTATGGTTTTGTAATATCGAAATCAGTTGATGCTCTTGTTCTTGGGTTAAATAAGCACTAATAATGGTTGGAAATGTCTCACTTTCGCCCAAGAACACGTATTTGAGTGAGTCAGGTAAGGGCTTTAATTCAATTATGGGTGGGTCAGAATCAGAGGTGGGAGTGGGAGTCGGAATAGGAGGAGCAGAATCAAAGGTGGGAATCTGATGATACTGATATGCGGGAATTCCCGCTGATTCGCCACCTGCAAAATAGTCAGTTGTGATTGCGTTAACGGGAAACCCATTTGTTGTAGTCATGTCTTCCTGTGTCAGTAGGGGTGATTCAGAAATATGCGGATCAGTATAGTTAGAGTCAGGGGTGCTATGGTCAGATAAACACCCCAAACAATCGGATCCGCGGGGAGAAATGTGCAATGCATTGGTCTCAGTCTCGTGTGAATCGAGGTCCAGAAACCGTGAGAGTAAAAACGAATGAGACATTGGGTCGTCACAAAGGAGCCCAATGTTACCACAAAATGTTGATTCATCGTCTTCACCGTCCTCGATGCGATCACAGTAAAAGTTCCTAGATGCCTTGAATATCAATTCTAAGTCGCTCATTTGCGAAGGCAATCTCCATACACCCAAATGCACAGTCAATGTTCACTCGGGCTCTCGCCAAAAATGGCTGGCCCAAAATAATTGGTGCATCACGGATATTAGAAGGAACCTCCATATCGAGAATGAAAAAGTCTGCAAGAAAGCAGAATCCGTGGACTTTTACGATCACGTTCTCGACCACCCCCATTGGTGTTTTTACTGATCTATCAGCCAACTGAATCGTGACCGAGGTGGGTTTCAACTCCCCAAATCGAAATCGATCATATACGGCAGTGGGAGTTAGGTTGATGGATGAACTTAGATCAAGAAGGGTCTGATCAAATGGAGAATCCTGCAAAAAGCCGGAAATGATTGGGGTATCAGGGTCTTTCTTCTTAGGCAGTAAATCGACTAGAATCACGGTGCTAGCCTCTTTCGATAGAACCACTTGTCTTCCATTTTTTGGTTGTCGCTTTGGGGTACAATAGTCGTTAAAGAACCTGGCAACAATGGGAATGTGATCAATGGCCTTGAGGAGAGGGACCTGAATATGTACTTCCTGGAACATTGATTTCAGGTCCTCCAAATTCCTTGTATCCTTTTTCTGTGCTGTATTTCATGTTAGTGCCTCGAGAAAAGGAATGGGAATCTCAAGGTCAAGTGGCCTCTTGCCCTTATCAACCATAGACGGCTCTTGAGATGGAGTCAAATCGTCTTTCGGTGAAGGGCATGAAAAATCAAGACCCACCTGCCTAAATGGTGGGTCATATGTCTTCTTTCCACTCCTCAATGAAACAGCTTTCGCGTTAGCATACTGTCCATGACGTGGTGGGGGAACGGAAGGAGCAAAGTATGCGGGGTTCTGTCCTAAAGGTGGTTGACCTTGAGAATAACTGGGTGGTGCAGGAGGCGCCTATAATATAGCGTATGCCTGTCCCTGTGGTGCATGAAACCTAAGTGAGGCGCCCTGGTTCTACACATATCGTGGGTTTGGGACAGGTTGGGAGGGATAAGCTGCTTGAGTCCTATGCTGTTGCAACAGCTGGTTTTGTGTGTTTTTTATGCTCTGTATCTGGCTAGCCATTTCCTTCATAATCTGTAAGATATCCTGCGTGGATTTCCGCATCAATACTTGCAGCTCCTCTTTCAGTGCCTCCGAAGGGTCGACCTGCTTTGGAGGGTGACTGGCAACTTGTTGCAACGGTTGGTAAATAGAACGAGATTGCTGCTGCTGAGATAGGAATGGTTGCTGCCTAGGATACGTGTTCTATGCATTCCCGTATTGCTTGGTCTGATGGTATGGATCTTGATGTGGTTTCTGTGAGTTACCCAACTAGGAGAAATTTGGATGCTGGCGTCAACCAGGGTTATACGTCTCTGAGTATGGGTTATTATGCCCATATCCCTATATAGCATTGACATCTTCGTAGGCCGAAGATGTCTTAGACATATATTCATTAAGGGAATACGCATTATAGTCATCATGTGGTGCGTAACCTTGATTATCAGGTGCTAGATCGAGATTATTCGTGGGATCTTGATATGCCGAGTCCCATGAATGCAGAGAAGATGCATCCTGAGTAAGCAAATTAACTCGAGTAGGAAGGGCTCGAGGTGCATAAGAGGATCTCAGTGTAGCAGAATTTCCCAGCAAATTTGGTCGAACTAGAAGTATTTCGTCGAGTTTTTTCCCAGCAAATCCATCTTACCCAGCTACTCGGCGATGATATCCATATTGACTTGAGCAGACTCAGCTTGAGCCTCATGGACACTAACCCGATGTTGTCCAGGCCGCTGGAACTGGTTCATCGATGCGGCATTCGTTGAATTCTACGTTAAAGACTCGAACAACTCAAATGTGTTGTTCTCGTCTTTCACGAGGAAATTCCACCACTAGATGCAGTGGCCAAATACCAATGTGTGTCATCCAGCCCATGGTAAAATATCTGAGCCAAGTGCCATTAGGCACACCATGGTGAGAGCATTTCCTAAGGAGATCATGAAATCGGTCCTAGGCGTCATGCAACTTCTCCCTAGGTCCTTAGGAGAAAGTCGTAATCACTCTCCTCATCGCATTCATGCGACCAATCGGGAAGAACTTTTGCAAGAATTCACGTCGTAATTCTGACTAGGTTCTAATTGGCCTCCCGATGATCTTGAACCAATATGAAGCTTTGTCCTTAAGAAAGAACGGAAAAAGCTTCATCAAAACAATTCTTAGGTCCACGTTCCTAGGTCGAACCGTTTCCGTGATTCGACTTAGGTCCTCTAAGTGCTGGAATGGATCTTCATTCGAGTTCCCATAAAAGTAATTCTAGATTAGACTAATTACATTGGGCTTGAGTTCGAACGCGTCTCCACTTGCAGGGATCCGGACTTGAACTGCGACAATTGGTTTCGCCGAATCATAGAAATCCCGAATCTGTTCTCCTCAAGGTGGATGCTGCATTCTGTCCAGAGTCCTCAAGATGTGGTCAATATTTTGCTGGTACCGCTCCTCTGATTCAATGACCCGAGCTTCCAGGCAAGCTAGCAGGTCCAGATTTGCTAGACCTTGACCAGGTCCAAGTCCAGGGTTAGACATCTCGACTAAACGAGTGGATGAAGAAAGGTGAGAAGATGGTCTGGGCGATGTGACTCACCTCTTTAGGGGTGGTTCCCAAGGTCCAACCAGTCGAGGTCTAAGTAACCTCCTATTGCATACACCAACCAACCCTTGGGTTAGTGTAGCCAAGAAAGATAAGGCTAAGGCCCTGTTAATCAGATGGTCCTTAAGAATCAGGTGACCGAATTTTTTGTTAAGATTCTAATTGATAAAGAAAAATTCATTGTACAACCAACTGTAAGTAATCCCCACCCCCAAAGCTAACCTTGCCAATTTAACCGAGGGGACTAAGGGGAATGTTCTTCCTTTCTCTTACGCCTGTGGTTCCTTTGTACCCCCGAGCTGCGATCGTTTGATTCTGCCCTGTAGATTTGGGTTAGGTTCGGCTAAGGTGGTTGTGATGACCTAGTAGTATGACAACAAATTCAGATTGATTTACGTGTTTTAAAATTTTTCTTAACCTATTTTATTCAACTGGGGTTTGTGGCGAGTGGCCTACAAGGTGACCAAGCTTACCAGCTAGCCACTAGACTTGATTAAGTCTAGGTTAGCCCAATTGTGTGGTCTCTAGAGTTTTGACCCTAGAGGTCTAACCTAGGGTTCATGCAATTTCTAGGTTCAGCAGACCAATAAGAATAAAATAATTCTCTGAAGCACAAACCGAATCCAATTAATTTGAAATTTGACAAAAAAATTTCTTTTTCAGTTGTCTTCTCAGAGAATATTTTTTTGAAATGTTTACTATTTCAACTGAATAAATGTGGATTTTTAATTATCAGGGGGTCAGATCTGAAATTTTGACCCTTGGTCATTTTTTCATTTTAATATAGTAACAATTAATCTTCAAAAATTTGGAAAAAATATGGAATTGAAAGGTAATTTGATTAGATTTCAATCCCCACCATTTTTGGTCAAATTAGATTCGCGAATTCTTCAAAATTGCTTTTTAAAATTTGAAACTTTTCAAATCTGGGTCATTTTGACCCCCTTGTAATTTGTGAATTTTTAAAAATTTTAGACTTTGAATTTTTCAAATGAATGGTATCATTGGAAAGCTAGTTTGAAAATGAAGCTCATGCTCGAATTTCAAAATTTTTGAACCAATATGTTTTCGACAATTGAATTTTTTTAATCGTATTGGAAATCAAGCTAAAATTCAGAATGCGGTGGAAAGGCTTTTAAAGAGATTTGAAATTCAAATTTCAAACTTTCCCACCAAAACAAGTTTTTTTCTTTTTTTTTCAAAAATTATTTTTTTTCAAACTTTTCGATTTTTTTTGGAGGAAAAATTGTTTTAAATTTTTCTCTTTTTTTTTCTTTTTTTTCTAAACTCTAACCTAAGATTCAAAAGAAACCCTAATCTAAAACCTTTTTTTTCTTTTCACAAAAATATGCAGATTTTTTTCTTTTTTTTCAGAAATCAAATTCTACCTAAATGCAACTCTCCTAGGTTTAAGGAAAAGAAACCTAAGAGTAAGATAGAGAAGATGTACACCATAATTTTTTTTAATCCACGCTCGATGTGTGAGCAGATTCATTCTTCATGTCCTGCACATCAAAAGCAAGCAGATAAAGATTTGTCACTAAAAAGGTTCTAAAGATCAAAAATCAAAACTTGCGTTGCCTCCCTGGCAACAGTGCCATTTGTTGGTGACGTAAATCATAATTTTTTTGATAGGAAAAGTAAGCGTCGTTTTATAGCGCAAAATATAATTCAAACAAAAGTATAAAGTTAACAAGACAGTGAGTCCCGATTGATCTCAGGGACGTGCTTTGGAAATGCAAAGTTTTATTTTTCTACCCTCTTTTCCTACTCGCTTACAACTGTACCCCGATTTCTAAACTGCAAGAAAAGGATGCACCCCTTGCCTTGTTTACACGAAGAACGTGAGCGTGCGTTAGATATATCACAAATGTGAAGACATGAGTTGGTGTGTGCACAATTTTAATAATGTGATGGCGAGTAGCAGAAAACATATCGATCGCTAAATCATTAATATCTTCGAAGACAAACATGTTGCATTAATATATGGAATTAGAACAAGCAACTTATTATGACAACACAAATATGTAAATGAAGCTCATGGTGATTTCACTATATATATATATAAGTGCATGTGATTTTCATTTCATCAGAAGATAGTTATTACAATCGGAGCTCGAGGAAAGCTTATGCATGAATGCTTGAAAATGAAATCTAGCTAACAGAAAATGAGTGCATGCGTGGATCTACGAAAGATTACGCAAGCATCATTGAGGAGGAAGATATCTACACTACTTAAGCATAAATTAATGCAAAATAACTATGAAGAACTACTAAATCTACGTATCTAGCTAGCAGAAGAGGTGATCTCCAATGGCCTTATGGTCTTGAGGTAGTAGGAGGGAGAAAGAGGGGCGGCCAATGGTGCTTAGGATGACCATTGGAGAGGGTAGGAGAGGGTGTTCTAGTCTTGGCGTGGAGGTGGAGTAGCCATGGTGATGGAGCTCATGGAGGTGGAGGTGCACATGGAGGTGGAGCTATACTAAGTGGAGACTAGATTAGGCCAATCTAGATTGGGCTTTTGGTCATCCCCTTAGGTCTTTAAATAGACCAAGGGCTTGGCTCTCTAGAGAGGTGTGGAACCCTCTAGAGAGGCCTTTCAAATGGCCAGCCAAGGGAGGTGGGAGTGTTCTCCTTAGATCCACAAAATGTTGATCTAAGAGTGGACTCTCTCTTGGTTGCTATTGTTGGCAACTAAGGGTGGCGCCACCTATGGAGTGTTCTAGAGAACTCTAGGTGGGTGTGCTTCTAGGTGAGAGTATGTGTGGGTGGCTAGGTGGTCTAGTGGTCTAGGTTGAGTCCTATAGGTTTAGGTTAGGCTAGGTCTTAGAATTAGGGTTACAAACCCTAATTACTAGAGTGAGTGTGCAATTAAACTTGTCATAAGTTTAATTGAGTGAATGTGAGTCTAATTGAGAGATAGAATACTTAATTAGGTCAGGCTTAGGTCAATTGGGTTCTCCCTGAGTCCAATTAGACTTGTGTAGGTTGAGATCTAAGCTCAATTGGACTTTATGAGTCCAATTGAATAGGTGAAGGTAATTGACTAAGATCCAAGTCAATTAGGCTTAGTGAGAACCTAATTAGGTACTTAGGAGGGTCTAGGGGTAGTGTACTAGGCTTAGGGTACCTTAATTTAGGATCCCTAGGGTGTAGAATTGAGATTAGGGGCTTAGAAAATCAAGATCCAAGCTTGATTTCAAAAATAGTGATTAGAGAGGGGTTCTGTCTTAGGATTCTATAGAAATTGGATGTATGACAACTTGTTTGGACGTCCAATTACACTGTAGACTTGGGTTCTAGGTTTGCTGGTGGTGTCTAAAGGTTCTGGACGTCCAACAACCTATCTAGAAGTCTAGATAAGGACTGAAATTAGGGTTTTGAGGTATCCTAGGCTAAGGTGATCTAATCTAAGGGTGGCTAAGGTTTAGGAAGGTCTTTAGGGCTATCCTAAGGCTAGGAATTGTCCTAAGTTCTTCATAATTTAATTCTACATTAACTTCTACTTAGTAGAGTAGCATACCTCATTCCTACATTATTTCTTCTACTTTATTTCTAAGTCTTCTGCTCCAGCTCTGCTACAACACCAGCTTTAAGCTTCAGATCCATCTTTAAATCATCTCCTGAGCTTCTTATTACCTACAATCCATACAATACACTTAATCAGTACATTATAACATTATTTCATGCACAGTTAAAATAAAGCAGGAAAGTTGCAAAGTATGCTTATGTATGCATGGATTACACTAAATTATGCTAAGTTCTAACTTACCTTAGGTCACTTAAGACCTATGATTGCTGCGCAGTCAATTCCCAACATTGAAGTTAGAGGAAAAGTAATACTCCATCTTCTAAAACAAAAAGGCTTCAGTGACATTGACATCTCAGACATTGAGGAGATCAACATAAAGGATAGGTCGCATAGCAGTACATTTGGCAATGGTGAACTTCGAAAATCTTCTGGTGGCTGATGGAGTCAACAAATGAGTAAAGGGGATCTGGTTTTTTAGTAGTGGATGTCGAAGATGTGCTCCTGTTCTTTTTCTTGGGAGCCATGAAAAGAAGAGTAATATACAATGACTAAAGGGAATCGAGATTAGATGTTTAGAGATGGAGTGTAAACGATGATTGGCTGGATCAAAAAGAAGAAAGACCAATGTACATTGATTCCTCACAAAAGAAAAAGCATAATAGAATGCTACATTCATATATGAGAATCAAACCAACGTAATTGTCATACCTTGGTAATCCTCTTAACGAATCGGGAGTAGGCCATTGGGTGTGCAGATGGTCAAAATTGTCGGGTCACACCAAGGCACCTGCTAAGATCATAATCTCTAGGTGTGTCCTCTTAGTTCGTTGTCAGACGAGATCTCAACCAAGCCCATTACGGTACCCTGACGACTTTCACACAGGCAAGCGCCTAATGAGCCTCTTGTTAGGAGTACCTCCATATTAAGTCAGATTTAGGTATTTCCGAGGTACTTTATTTCGATGATGACCCATGGCTCATCATCGTACCTGGGAATTGTCTAATTTTCAAGGTGGATCACAGGTAGACTCTGGCCACCCCATAATCTCATATTTTCAACACAAGCAGTAAACCCATGGTTTACTAAGTTGGTGGGTGCAGCCCTACAAGTTCACCTAGTAAACCTAACTGTCTCTTGATCCATTTAGTTCCATGTTTGGAACAATACCTTAGGGACCTAATGGTTCACTTGGGGCTTGACCTCAAGCCTTAGGATCCAAATCTTCCTTTATTTAGACTCTAGAAGAGTCGATGGGTTTGCATATTATAGATTCTACTTTTTACTTAACCAATTTTCTTAGGGTTTTATTCCTGCCTTCCAGGGCTTTTAATCGAGGTTTTTATTTATCACTTCATGTTGTGATTGTATAGGTATTAAGTGGATTGAATCTCTTTTACTTAACACCCCACATCTGGGCTGAACATCCCCTTATTTCAACATTGGATTAGGGTAGAAATTTGGGCCTTATAGTGCAAAACAATGGCACTAGTACCGATATTGTTCTTGGGTACCGGTACTGGGAACTTGCTATCCAGAATCCGAAAAAATACATTCCAGTACCAATATTGGTCTTTAGTACCAGTACTGGGCTACTTCTACCTAGTCACTCACCAGAAGGTGCCAGTACCAGTACTAACACTTAGTATCGGTATTAGGCCCTTCTCGTTCGACCATTTTGCGTGTACTGGGGTGATGGTAGCCATCCATGATGGTAGCTATCCAGTACTGGTACTAAACACCAATATTGGTACTAGGTGGTTCCAAGACTCGATTTTGAATGAGATCAGCCTTGCATGCCACCCAAAACCGCTTTCTTTTGTCTTATCCATTTGGATTCATTTTCCCCATATATTTTGGCATTCAAGGGACACTTTAAACTCTAGAATCACCTATGAGAATCCCATCTCAAAACCAAAATCCTACAGCACTAGAACCTATCAAAACTACCGAATATTTGACATGCATGAAAATAAGCACATATGAATCTGAAGTTGGCAATGAAATCATGGATTTACGCTCTCAAATCCTCCCTCCAATCTCGACTTCCACTTAGGAGCTCAAGAAATGAGCATGCAAGAGGAGAGAGAGGAGTCACTACCTAGGGTTGGGTGTTCTCTTCCCTTCTCTTCGGCTCCCCCATGATGTCTGCATCCACAGCAGCCTCTAGCACCAGCTAAAGTAGCCAAGGAGGAGGACAAATGGCATGAGGAGGAGTTAGCTTCCCAATTTCTCTTCTTATTTCTCTCTAGTGAGACTAAAATCCCAAGAAATTGATTTCTCGAGTGAGACCATGATCAACGTCTTGAGAATTTATATGTTGAAGATCTGACATTTGCTTTGACATCTTTCTTGGGACAAGTTTTCCTAAGAATTCATATTATTTGAGAGTGTATCCATGAACTATATTTCTTTGAGAATTCCTCCCTTTGTAAAATTTCATTCTCTACTAAAAAAAAAAAACTTGGGTATTTTGCGTAAGTTTCAATCAATTCAGCAAATAATCATAACAAATATCTAAGATAATTTTATCCTTCATCACATAAGTTTTATCTTCTCAATAAAGTCAAATAAAAAGTACAATGCTAACCATTTGCAAAGAAAAAGTGGTGTCTAAGAGTGAAACAATACATGGAAAATATAACAAAAGACAATTGTGAAGTTCAAAAGATGCAAAAACTACCAATGAAGAATGACCATTTGCAATTATTTGTAATTTCATCCAAAGGGAGTTTATTTTTAAAAAAATTTATGTGAATTATTAGGTTTTAGATAGAAATTAGTAAAAAAAAGTGCAATCGTGGAAATAGCATGTCATGAATCCATATTTAATTATCTAATTCATGCCTAACTAATGTTAGTTTGAGGATAATTTAGGTTTAATTACATTAGATTAGGTTTGTATGGTCATATTACATCATTTTGTAAATATTACATTTTTTTTATGAGTTTTTATTTAATATTTTTGCAATCTATATCTTGATCTGTTTGTTTATATTTATGTCGATACTGGGTTCGAATCTAATCGAAGCTCCACCTCAAGGCTGAACCCAATTAAGCTCACTTAGACCTGATTAACCTAGCCTAATTCTCTAATCACAAATCCAATCAACCCTTGATTGAGCCTATTTGGACACTCAATTTCCTACACCTAAATCCTAGTTAACCTAGACCTAGTCCACCTCAAATTGGCCAACCTATTCACCTTGATTTTCTACCTAGTTGGTCATCCATTTAATTGATGTATCTTAACCTTTTAATCCGCGAAGTCCACAACCATAAACTTACTCCTATATCTTCACCAACAAACCACTTATGGTTGTCCACATTAGTTAATTAGATACCTATGTTGACGACTATTATACACCCTCTAGATCCACTATAAATCTTAAATCCTAGGATCCTAAACTACCCACCTAGACTTAGATTAAATCCATACAACAACCTACAATAGCCAACCCTATTCCCTCCTCTACAACTTATCAAGGCTGGCCACATAGCACCAATCTAGGCCCTACATCCAACTTAAGATCACATCCTAACCCTTCATCAAGTCCAAAAAAAATTAACCACACCTATCTACATCCAAACTTGATCCTAACCCTTGAATTCCAAACACCTAATCATGGTCATCCACATCATCAATACATGACCCATCCTTTCAACCAATCAAAGCCCTCCTAGCCCTCTATAAGACCACACCATGGACGACCTTGAAAAGGGGTTCCAATCTTTGTAAGTCCTCCCTTTGGGGCCTTCTTCTACTTCTTTTTCTTCTTCTTTTCTTTTACATTTTTCCTTGGGTGTAAGCCTTTCATAGCCCAAGGGACCACCCCGTTAGTCTCTATGTTGTTTGCAGACAATGATGCTCTCTCCTCCGCCTCTACATCCTCTGCTTCCCACTTCTGCATTGACGCTGGATTCATCTTCTTTATTATTTCTTTGATTTTGTTGCTTGCGTCAGATCTATAAGTGATTTCTCAATTTATAGTTGTAAACATTTTAGACATTTGATTATCAATAATATAATCTTTTTTATGCTTTCTATTATTTATGTGATTACATGTTAGCATAAATTCGTAGTTGAGTAATTAAATAATTCGTCTCTCCATATTTAACTGGAACGCACTGTACTTATTCAAATTTGTTTCACGAGTTTGATTATTTTGATGTTCGTTTTTTCGTTATACAACAAATGCATAATATTAGTTCGCGGAAAACGATCGTTAGCATGATACTTCGAATGATCTTTGATTATTTTAATAATCAAACATCTAACACAACATCTAACACAAGATTTCACGTAATGAATCCAAGCCATGGGATTTCGGAAAATGACAAGATAACGACTAGCCGAACTTCGGTGGTGGGGCCCAGGTCTTGGAGGAGGGAGGGGATGCATGACAGGTGAAATTTTGCAGAAAGATTGGTACAAATAATTGTAGCCCAAACATTTTCCATGTCAACGGCCTTGAACGTAAAAGATAGCTCTAAGTTAAGGCAATCGAAATTCACCATCAAGTCATTTCTCAGCTATTTTATTGTCGTTAAATTAGAAAAATACAAAGTAGACCTATAAGCGACAGATGAAAAGTATTCATATTTTATTTAAGATAAAGATGGGAAACGAAAAAATTGAATAGTAATAATGTAAATTGAGTCTTAACCTAAGTCTTTTTTTTAAAAAAAAAAAAACGTACTGACACATGTGATATCCATCATTATTGAAATTAATAATAAATTTTTTTTAGATATAAATTACAAAAATCATCTTCGAAATCACTTTACACTTTCAAAATAATTTTAAACGGATGTAAAGTAAGATTATACTAATGCAAAATTAAATTCCAAGTATTTCTTTACATATGAGAAGTGATTTTACATTAGAAAGTTGATTTTTCCACCTTAGAATTTAGGGTTTAGCTTTAGTATTTAAAGTTTAACTTCAACCCAAATCCTAAATCTCAAGTTAAAAAATCACCTTTCAAGTAAAAAATCACTTCTCATACTTGAAATCACTTTCCATAAATCTAAATCTTTAACACTAAATATTAAATTTATAAGTCAAAAATTACTTTGTACAAATATAAAATCACTTTAGATAGGTGAAATCACATTTGAAATAATTTTACACCAATATAAAATGAGATTACACAAGTGCAAAGACAACTTAAAATAATTTATCACAAATACAAAATCACCAATAATAATTTATCACCAGTGTAAAGTAATTTATCACCGATATAAAATTATTTATCACTTATACATTTAAAGTTAAAATAATATAATGACTTTTTTGAATGTGGTAGAAATTAACACGTAACAAACTTATGTTCTTTTATTTATTTACATTAAATTTCAATTATCAAATAAATTCACGTTATCAATATTGTGTGAATTATAAAAATAATATCCATAAATTTTTCCATATCTCTTTTTACATCAATACTTATACTTCCCTACTTTTTTAACTTTTATTTATTAATATAAAAAATATTTACATTGATATCATGCATATCTTTGTTCCCTAAAAGCCCGGTAGGTTAACGTTAGTGCCGCGCTGGTACAGTATATACCTAAGTACATTTTATTTTTCTTATAGTGGATTAATAAGGAACAGAGAGAGATAAGTGGTGTAGTTGGCTGAATTGATGCACCCCCCAGTAGATTTTAAATTTTTTAGACATTATATATCAAAATATTTAATTTTAATAGATTTCCTCACATTTGACCTCCTCCCATAAGTAGTAATTTCTTTTGACTTAATCTTCCCCTAAATTTAATTCCTGATTCCGCCTCTGCCTGTAAGCATCAGAATTCCATGATGTCAAGAGGGGCTTGATTTCTTCTTCTTCTTTTTGTTTGAAACAGTAGCAAATTGGGAACCCTTGCCTTATTTACTAGATATTCAAATGGCAACTCCACGAGATGGACACGGACATCACCCGTAACATGGATAGGATTCAAGTGATCGATACGCACACACGGGTACTTCTGAAAAAGATAAAAAAAAAAACTCTACACCCGACATAGAACTACACGAGACAGATGATACAAGGATCACCCGTAACAAGGACAGGACCAGGGAGATCGATAAACACAAAATACGTCCTCAAGCATACATGCATGCATGTGGATGTACGTTATTCCTGACGTTGTATGGGTCCCTTCGTCACCGGTGCATGCATGCTTAGATGGAGCTTATCTGTCTTTCGTTGGCGACCTTTGGAGCTGCCACAGTAATGCCGTCTCCTGGGACATTGGTGTTGGAGCTCCAAATAGCGCGGCCATAGACGACGAGGTTTCGATTAGGCTGGAGGATAAAGATATCCCCATCTTCAGTGTTGCTCTCCCAAACGAAAGTCCCATCGCCAATGAATAGACCGAGGTTGCCGTTGTCCCGCATCCAGAGGAAACATTGTACGTCTGCGCCTGCGGTGTTGGTCTGCCACACAGCGTTCCCACTGTCATAGAGCACGAGGTTGCAGTCATTTTGCATGACCAGCTCGTAGTTGCAATAGTCAAGCGACCGTCCCTGCAAGAGACGCTCGCCGCGGAGGAGAAAGTTTTTTGACACTACGGCAGGAAAGCAAAGAGCCCATATCATGCAGACGAGGAGAGGACGAATGAGGGTGCTGGCAAGTTTGGATGATGGCATCGCCATTTTCACGGGACCGATCGTCTTTCAAAGTGCAATGGTTGTTACCGACCTTTGGGTGGAGTGAGCCCTATGCCCTGCTCTCCTCGTGAATTTATAGAGACGGTTCCGTCTATGGGGAAACCTATGCCACCTCATCAAAATGGTGTAGGGGTCTGCCATCCACCTCGAGCTCTCATTGAGTACTAAAGCCAAAGTTTAGCTCAATTTCGAGCGTATTTACTTTGACATAGCCAACTCAGCTCATTAACTTGACTAGTTGCGTTATTTAAATTTTATATAATATAGGTATGTATATGTATGTATAGAAATTTTAAGCGAACTTTATGGCACAAATGTAAACTAATTTCATTCGTAAATGATGTCATTTTCATTGTTAGTTATATTATTTTGAAAAAAGAAAAAAAAAATCAGTTAGGATTTATTTAAATTATGATTCATAGGTGATTTTGTTTGCCTCACGAGCCAACTCAACCATAGATGAGTCAAGCTCAAACTTAATTAGGTATATCCTCAAACTTAATTAGGCTTGTTGAGTATGAAATTGAACGAAGCTCAATCAGTTCTGCTTATCTGTATGTACTCTAAAATAAGGTGCCGAGCACTTCTTCTTCCACGTGTCATCTGTCCAAACCCACCACCCACCACGCGGTCCCTACCTCATCTCCCGCACCCCTGAAGTGTTTCGGGTATCATTGTGATTTATCCATTTTAATGACCCAATAGAGAATTTGAGGGCGGCAAGCAACTCGTCCCTATTTCGGTGGCAATGCCCACGTGATCTTAGAAATTTTGGGGATATAAGTTTTCCATAAAAGAGATATATATATCTCGAATAAATCATGTATTTTTGATCGCCTACGATACATAGCTCCCGTATCAATTTAACCTCTATCAATTTAATGGGTATCATTTTTTAATTTCGTTAAAGTAAATTTTTTTGTTGTTTAGTTAAATCCAAAATTATAGTTAGATATTTAAAAATTCCATGAATCATAAATTTTTCCAAGAAAGTGCGAATACTACCACTAATTTAACTCAAAAGCAAGGCTTCATTGTTTAAGTAACACATGGATTTATTGCTGAGACGTAGGTACTATTGCAACACATGGATTTATTGTAAAAGCATCACATGCTTGGTAGGACTTTCTTAGCACCACATCATGTGGCATTACATGTTCGTTAGGCTATATTCTTAATGCTTCTTGCATAATGGATGGAGGACCACACTTCTTTTGCAATCGGGTTGGTGGGTGGTGAGGTTACCGGTCAAGCATAGTGGATGGAGGACCCCAACTTTTGCTACGGGTCATTGGATGGTGGGTTTTCCTTGTAACATGAAGTTACCTTTTTCCATCTAGGGCTAGTTTATGTTTTGAGATGCACCTCATGGGAAAAAAATTAGTAAATACGGAATATCTCCTTTGGACATTTACATGGAACACAAGATAATTGTATGGAGGTGTTTGTGTGAATAGGGATAAGGTGGACATAAAATAGAGAGGGAAAAGTGGGGTGTTTACTTGAAAATGGGAGATGGTAGAAGAGATAAATTGTTAAAAGACAACTTTGCCTCTCGTTTGATGATTATGTAACTTAGTAGATTTTTCTTTTTGGAAATTGCAATTACCTTGTAATATAGTATTGATTATTTATGTAAATTATATAATTAGTAAACTTGTTATTACTTAATTAATTGAAATTATAATAAACAATGATATGCTTACTATTTTTTAATAAATTTTTATTATTGAAGTAGAACCCAATTCTTTTTTAAAATTACAATTAATTTGCAATATAGTGGTAATTAATTATATACATTGTATTATTTGTTAGGATTGAACTTCTATAATTAATTGTGATTATTATAAATACTACTATTTCTACTAATAATTATTATTAAATTTGGACCCATTTCTTTATCGATGTTGATAGTCTATTTTGCTATATAGTGGTGATTAGTTTTATATAGTATATTATTGGTATGATTTTAATGATTTAATTAATTTAGATTATTATACATAATATTATTTCTACTGTTATTATTCTTTCTTATTAAAGTAATGCACCATATTATTTGTAATATTTCGATTATAGTATTGTTTAATTATGTAATAAAATGTATGAGATAATAGAGGTTGCATTAGTTCTTAATTATATTATTTAATGATTACAAGACGTTACTAGAATTTCACGATAAGAAAAGAATCCAAATCGACAACTTTATCTAAACCCAAGAGTTTTAAGGAGCATTACATTAGACATTACATACGATTAATATATTGTTGAATGTAATAGAAATAGAGTTATAATCAAAATTAGAAATAGTGTGTAAATGTTTTTATTTCTTTTGTCCTTATTTCAGAATCTTCATCTCAATTCTGATCTAGAAGGTTTAAGTATGATGTCCTTTATGCGACGATATATCAGTGGATTGCATCATTCGAAAAAGTTACATCCACTTGTACTTTACCAAATTGGTACATTTCAAAGTTCACGCTTACGTTAAAGCCAAGTTCAATATTTAGGATCGGAAGGTAGATTACCATATACTTTTTCAGAAAATTTTGAGTACCAATATTGATGTTTATTAGTATGTGTTTTACTAAAATTTTTGTTTATTCACTTTTTTTTTACAGATAGTTTGTGAAGTTATAATCAGTGATGGGGGACTCAATTCACACAGTCATTTTAGGAACCTTCTTGTCAAATACAGGGTCACACACAAGATTTTCACACCCTACCATCTGCATATAAATATCTTGGTTGAGGTTTCAAATAAGGAGATTAAGAATATATTGCAGAAGTCGATTAAACCTAATAGGAAGGATTGAGCTACCAAGCTTGATGATGCACTTTGGGCGTACCATACAACTTATAAAACTGCCATTGGAATGTCGCTATACCGTTTAGTGTTTGATAAGGCTTGTCACTTCCCTGTAGAAATAAAACGCAGGGTTTATTAGGCAATTAAGGGGTGTAATTTTGATTTGAATAAAGTGAAGAAGCATAGGAAGTTACAGTTGATAGAGCTTGTGGAGATTCATAATGATGCTTATGAGAATGTCTAGATTTATAAGGAGAAAATCAAAGCTTTCCATGACATACATATATCTCGAAAAAGATTTGAACTTAATTAATAAGAGGGTTTGTTTGTTTGATGCCAAGTTACGATTATTCCCAGGAAAGCTTAGGTCGAGATGAAACAATCCTTACACTATCACACATATGTTTTCACATGGAGCCGTTGAGATCACCAACCTAAAGATAGGTCAAACTTCTATTGTGAATGGTCAAAGGCTTAAGCCTTATATTAAGAATATTGGACCTGGACCTATCCTAGAAAAGCTAGCCCTTCTAGACTCTTGAGAGAGCTATATGCCCAGATGGAGGCATTAAACTTGGCACTTGTTGGGAGGCAACCAAACCTAGTTTTGCATATACATAGTAGGATGATTTCCTTTTAGACTGGAGCTAGTGTTTGTCATGAGATCAACTCAAAGTTATTCAAGTGTTATCTTCTTTTTCTCATGTTATTTTCTATTCATAAACATACCTTGAAGATATTACATGAAATAGGAATGGGGGGTGGGTAAATTTTTGCTGAGTTACCTATATCTAGTCCACTTCAGATTTTGTCATAAAAAAAAGTTTTGTAAATAGCATAAGTTGCATGATCTGAGCTAGGGAAGGATGATGAGAATAAGTACTAAGGAGTTGCTGACCTTAAGGGTGTGTTCTGAGATCTTATGCCTAGACTTTTCAGGTCATAGGTTACTTAATCAACTCATGTAGTTACTAAGATGTGGACTTGTATCTAAGTCCTTGAAGAAACTGATTAGTCAAGATATTAAGTGAATAGTGTAGGAAGTATGCAGTTTGATTATCCACCCTCTGGTTTGAAAGTTTTTGATAGATTATCTTACATTTACTTACACTCTAATTTCACTTGTGGTAACTACACATTAAGAACTTAATTAATGAATATGACAGTTATGTTGCATTGGGTATGCCCCTAGATATAAGGTATTCAGAGCTCAGCTTGACACCTAGATTTCTGTGTAACTCCACTGAGGTGATCTTTTGAAACAAAGTTTTGGATGAGGCTCATAGCTATATATATATATATATGTAGGGGTTGTGATTCCATGTTTGTAGTAAGGTAGATCTGAAGGAGTGTGAGTGGAAGGATGGGACAATATGAAAGGAAATAGAATTTTTAATATAGTTACCTACTTGTTGACTTTGTTGCACGATCATAGATACTTAGAGTTTCGTTCTCTTGCAAACCTTAAGTGGATTTTCCAAGACATAGAACCCTATACTTGAGACCCAAAACTAAGGTGAGTTAGAATTTGATTAGGAAAAGTGGTCTGTATCTCGGTCGGTACATGAGTGTTGTTGAGTCTTTGTATGAGATTTTGGGCATATTCTCTATGGTTGGTGATGACTTATACCTCCTAACTTGTATACCTTAGCTTAGGTTCTCTTTGCATTTCCTTTTCCTTTTGCTTGGGATTAGCAAGCCCTAGGCATGAACTTGTGATAAGTATGCATATTTATGTGTTAACATGCTTAACTTTGATAGTTTTCTATCATAAGTTTCATTAAAATTAGGACATATTATAGATTATTACATGCATGCATGATATATATATATATATATATATATGAGAAAAAGCAGAAAAAACAAAGAAACATACATAGTACATGTTTTTGTGCATATCTAAATATGCATTGTAGAATAAGGCCGAGTGCCTTTTACGGTGTCATCTCGAGGTGTTGGAGTGTAGGGCTTTCCTTGTTTTACACACACACACACACACGCATATAGGGGTTGTGATTCCATGTTTGTAGTAAGGTAGATATGAAGGGGTGTGAGTGGAAGGATGGGACAATATGAAAGGAAATAGAATTTTTAATACAGTTACCTACTTGTTGACTTTGTTGCACGATCATAGATACTTAGAATTTCGTTCTCTCGCAAACCTTAAGTGGATTTTCCAAGGCATAGAACCCTATACTTGAGACCCAAAACTAAGGTGAGTTAGAATTTGATTAGGAAAATTGATCTGTATCTCGGTCGGTACATGAGTGTTGTTGAGTCTTTGTATGAGATTTTGGGCATATTCTCTATGGTTGGTGATGACTTTTACCTCCTAACTTGTATACTGTAGCTTAGGTTCTCTTTGCATTTCCTTTTTCTTTTGCTCAGGATTAGCAAGCCCTAGGCATGAACTTGTGATAAGTATGCATATTTATGTGTTAACATGCTTAACTTTGATAGTTTTCTATCATAAGTTTCATTAGAATTAGGACATATTATAGATTATTACATGCATGCATGATAGGAGTTAGGATTGCATTATTGAGCTTAATCATTTGTTAAATACTTATTATTAAGGCTCTTTGTTATGTAGAGTATATGTGTTTGGTCTAGTCAGAGTGCTTCAAATTACATGAGAGGAGAGGAAAAGAAATCATCTCACCTATCTCCCCTAAATCCTAACCCTTGACCCACTTCAGAACCTTCTTAATATAGCTCATGCCCTAATCCTAATCATGATCCTCAGACCTAAACCCTAATCTTCTCCCCTCAGTTCACGTAACCTTAGTCCTAACCCTACATCACAATCCTAGCCTAATCCTAAAACCTAGCTCAACCTCTAGTGTCACTAGCCTATTCCTAGTCCCAATCTTATCTTGTAGGTTCCTACACCTTATCCACTTGCCGCATGATTTTTATACACATTAATTTACGTTAAATAGTTCTTGATTTAATTACAAAAATTGTGGCCTTGATTACATTTAATTTGGCCTCCAATTAGTCTCTTTAAATCTCTCCAATAAAAATCCAATGTGAACATAAATTAGGAAGCTAATTGGAGGCCACTTTCTATAAACCTTCCTAGTTGTCCACAAGCCTTCTATTATCACTAGTGTCCACTCAAATGAAGCCTCCAAGAACCTCCCTTGTGCTACCTACTTTAGGTCTCCCAATTTCCATCAAATCAATTACCTCTCAATCACATCTTCCTAATCCTACTACCTTGATTTCTTTCCTTCAATGCCAACCTAAAGATCCACCAAAAGAAGAGTCCATGCAGCCCCTCTTCCTCCATAATTTTGTGCACCACCTTAGCCTCCAAGAACACCCAAACCCACGGCCTTGACCCTTAGGACCTTTCTAGAAAACCTAAACCTAAACCTCATAGGATTCTTACTTGCCTAATTAGCCAAATCCTAAACTTATTTCTTAAAATGCTAAGCCTTAGCCTCTAAGTATTATATTGCCATCCTATCCAACCCTCTTTAAATACCTATGACCGTCCATGTCCCACTACAAGCCTCCTTAGTCTCCTTTAGGTTCCCTTAATTTTAGTTGCATCCTTTAGCCTTCATACTTCTTCTTCCTTCTACATCCACGCCAACCTTCTCCACCTCCTCTACCTTCTAGTTAGGACCTTCTTCCTCTTTAGATTCCTAATCTCCCTTTAGGTTGCCCATTAGAAGCATTCCTATCGGAGCATGAAATTGTGTTTTTAGAATAATCTTGTCATAGTATAGAGCGAAAATACATCAACAAATAATTTTAATGAAACTTGGTAAGTCCTGATTGAACTCAAGGAGGCGAAAATGCGACTCGATTTGATTTCAATATGCACGTTGTGTTGAAAATAAAGTTCTACTCAGACTAGATACTAGAAATAAGTTGCAAGATAGATATGAAGCAAATCAACTTGTACTCAAATAGTTATCATGAAAGTTCCTTACTCATAGTTGAATGCTTAACAAAGAAATCAAACACTCAAACTAGAATAACTAGAACAAAAAACTAGAACTATTAGAACTACTAGAAATTATTCTAAATTAATCTACTAGAACAAGGGCACCAAGGAGTAGTCCTTGGTGGCCTTAGGAGGGTGTGGAGGGGTAGAAATTATGCACCAAGGGTGGCCTTGGTGGATGGCTTGGTGGAAGAGGGCTCTTCGAAGGAGAATGGAGAGGGAGATGCTCAGTGGTCGAATTGCCTCTCAAATGGGGAGTATGGGGCCCTTTTTATAGATAAAGTGAGGGGCAAAACGAGTCTGTTAGAGTCCCAACCCATCCAACAAGTTGGAGCAACAAGGGCCATCCAATCGTAGATCAAGGGCTTAGATTGCGTGGAAATCGCACCCAGATCATGCAATTTCCACATTAATGTAGAGAGAGAGAAAAAAATATTGTCTCCATGCTTATTCTCAATTCAAGACCAGACCAACTCTCAAATGCCTCAAATACTTAGCCAAATTCTCAACAATTCCTCATATCAGACTTAGCCAAATACTCAACAATTCAGGTGTCTCTCAAGGGCTTCAGACAGCTTAACTGTCAGAACTCAATGCCTTCAAAAATTAGGCTAAGGCCCAATTCAATTCAGAGCAAAAGCCCCCCACACTCTCTTAGCATACCCGTCTCTCTCTTCTCCAAACCTGATCGGGTTCATAATTCAGAACAAATATGACCGGTTTAGATCCGGTTCAAACGGACCCAGGTCTGCATGCATGTGGGCATAGGCAAGGGCGTGCACATGGAGTGGGTAAGGTGGGACTTAACCCCGTGTATCGAAGTCAAATAGGCATTGCGCTCAATTTGCTAAGTATCAATTTTATTTTTGGTGCCCCACAATGTGGGACTAAGCTCCTTGCCTCCTTCATCTTCTGCGTGAAGAGTTCTTTTCTTATTGAAGTTACTGCTGCTTCTTTTCTGTCAAAGTGAAGCCCCAAGTGGCTTCTCTCAGTCATGCCACGTACGAAGAATGTGGAAGCTCGGTTGATTTCTCGCCGGAGTTAGGTGAACGGAGTCAGAGAAGTCATCGGTGGTGGTGAGGTCCTAAAACAACAAATATGGGATTTAAGCCCCAATCATACGGTTCATTACCTTTGCCGTGAGGAGTGGAATGCAAATAGGTGGGTAGGATTGTTGGACAATGTCGGAGATGACAGCGGAGGTGTGGGTCCTTCGGCCAAGGGTTGAAGTGATCAAAGCCCTTAATAAGTTAAGGGCTTTTGATCTCTTAGGTACGAGGAAGGTTGTGGTGGTGGTAGCATAGTGTTTGGAGTGGTGCAGCGATGATGTGGAATCGACAAAGTTCTTGTCGGAGGCGGAGAAGACGAGAGGGAAGAAGGTGGAATTGTGGTTGAATCTAGAATCTAAAGGGCTATACCTAATCTAGAGGAAGAGAAGAAGAAGAACGACTACCTAAGAGGGAGGAAAGGAGAGGAATTGTGTCTGACTCGCCTCTCCAGATGTGAGGAAGAAGGATGCTCCAGTGGTGAGAAGCAGAGACAACGATAGGGTTGGAAGCCCTAGTTTCTATATGCTAGGCGTGGAAGAAGGTGGCAAAGAGATTGGCACTCCCAATTTGGCCATTATGAGGTCGGGTGAAGGAGATGGAAAACATCGTCGGGGTCGGGTTGGAGAATGGCCAGAGAGGAGGAAGGAGGGTGGTTTGTGGCCTAAACTTGACTGACTCTGATCATGGAATACCCTAGAGCTTATATAGAGCTAAATTTGGAGCTCAATTAGGAAGAATTCCAGAGCTTGAAGTAGGAATCAGTGATTTTTCCTTCTTGCAAATACGACGCTTGGTGGGGCTCCTCAGGCTTCATTGTGGGCAAGAAATCATGCCCAATTGATAGGGAATCTCTTGATCATCAATACCTGCAAATTTAGAGGGATTTGATGGTGAAACGAGGGAGAAATCCTAAGTCAAAGGTCTGCCTTGATGAGTTTGACCTGTTGTTTAGGAAATAGGTTGCTTTTAAGCAGTAGGGACCTGATTGTGAAGAATATGAGGAAGTTAGGGGTGTGTATGTAATAAAACCTGGAAGTTAGGGGTTTAATTGAAATGAATAAAGATCTAGGGACTAAATTGCAAACTGAGTCAAGATGGACTCTGATTAGGCCTAAATTTTGGTGTTAACCTAATTTGGTCCCAAAGAATCTAATGGTGAACTTAGATTTGGGTTTTGACTATGTTTGACTGGGTAACTTGCATAGAAGCCCAAATTAAGGTAAAATTTCGTCTAAATCTCTATTTTTTGTCAAAATGGGTTTAGATGGTTAATGTAAAGGTACCAAATCTCTTAGAATATTTTTAAATGATTTTTAAGAGATTTGTATTGAATTTATTTCTACCAAAACCCTTTTAATTTGAGTGAGGCTAATAATTAGGCTTTTAAGTACTATTTTAATCCTCAAAATGCGTGAAACCCTTTCTCTTAAGTTCTTGGTCTCTTAAGTTATTCTAAGCCCACTTCTTAGTTTTGTAAGTTCATTTGACCTTGATTTAACCCCTGATCAATCCCTTGGTCAATCTGCATTTGTGAGTGAATGTTAAAATAGCAGAATTAACCTTGTTTTCCTATCTTCTTCCCAAATCAATTCAGCATGGATTTACGATTTTCAACGATCATTCAAGAACATTTAACATTTGGATATGACTAATTGAAGTTAGTTATGATAAATGATGGTGTTACCATCATGCCACACCAAGGAGGAGGAGCTCTTCATCCAAGGAGGATGGCCAGGCATTGAGGAGTAATCTAGGGTGGATGTCCACCCTTGGAGGAGCACTTTGGAGGAGAACCAATTGAAGGAAGGAGCAAGGAAATATCTTCTTCAAGCCAAGAGCTACCGAGCTTGGAGCGAAGATTATTCTGAACTTCAACCGAAAGATTATCTTCTCTTCTTCATCTTCTACTTTATCTTTTGTTTTAGCTAGTAGTTTACTTTTTTTGTAAGAAGCATTCCTCTACATGTACTCCATTTTGCTAGTAATACAAAGCATTTCTATTGCCTTCCAATTTACTATTTTCTAGTTAGTGTATTTTTTTAGTAGTTGTAGCGTACACACACACTCTCTCTTCTAATTACCCTAGGCACACTTGCCTAGGGTGAGCTTAAAAGAGAAGGCATCTCTGGTCACTTAGGTTAGTTGATAGGCATAGTTTTAGCATAATCACCTTCACTTTCAAATGCCCGTTATTTCAAAACCCTATAAACAACAAAAGTCAAAAATACAAAAAGACAAGTGCAGATTTTAGAGGTGAAAGAGAGAGAGAACCATTTTATCTCTAGATTCGATCATAATCATGATGAGCCCTGCCTTTTTAGGCATAACTTGGATGGGACTCACCCAGCGGCTGTTAGAGATCGGATAGATGATTCCTACATTGAGCCACTTGATGATCTCCTTTTTCACGACCTCCTGTAGATTCGGATTTAGTCTTCTTGAGATGGTCGTGAGCCCTCTTCGGTATAGATACGATGCGTGCAATACGAGGGACTTATTCTATCCAGGTCATCTAGAGTCCATCCAATAGCTCTTCAATGCTGCTGGAGGATAGAAATCAGCTTTGTTTCCTAATCAGGAGTGAGTCAGTAATTGATAATCACAAGAAACATTTGATTCGTACCCAAAAATACATATTTCAGATGATCTGGGAGGGGCTTTAATTCAAGTATCAGGTTATCAGCAGTGGGTGGGGGTTCGAGATGGGCCTCAGATGATAGGGTGGAAGCTAAGGATAGATCTGAATCAGCTCTAGGCTTCTCGATCTGTTGGTCAAGATCTTCTTGTGGTTGAGGCTTTAGGAGAATCAGGTTTCCCTTTGTAATCGGGTCCTCAACCAAGGAACTAATGTCGCAAACTTCTTCGATTGCCCCACAGTTTATTCGTTTCTGGGCCTTAAAGATATCGATCCTCAATGTTTTATTCCCAAATTTCAACTTAATCTAGCCCTATTCGCAATTAATGTTTGCCCTAGTTGTAGCTAGGAACGGTCTCCCTAAGATGATCGGTGCATCTCTTAGATTTTTAGGAGTATCCATATCTAATACAATGAAGTCCATCGAGAAGTAAAAATATCATATACTAACTAGAACATCCTCGATAACTCCTTGTGGTGACTTAATTGATCTATCAACCAGCTGTAGGGTCACCTCAGTTGGTTTGAGCTCGATTTCCTTAAAATAATCTAGTAGGGATGTAGGGATCAGATTTACGGAGCTTCCTAAATCCAATAAAGCTCGATCGAACTCTAGGTTGCCTATCTTACAGGAGATTAGAGGGGTGCCAGGATCTTTCACTTTCTGCAGGAGTTTGCTCAGTATGATATAGCTAGCTTGATCATACAACACGATCGGACTCCCATCTTTGTTCCGCGACTTACGCTTTGGTGTACGTAAGCCCTTCAGAAATCGTGCGTAAGCTGATATATGGCGGATCGCATCCATCAAGGAGATGTTTATTTGGACTTGCTTAAAGAGCTTGACCAAGTCTTCCTCAAGTGACACGGGTTTGGGTTTCCTATTTCGTTTGGTCAAGACCTCAGGAAATGGAACCTCTGTTGGTTCCTCTAGGATTGGTTCAGGCTCTGGATCTGGGATAGGTGTGTCCTGGATGACCATCTAAGAGTAGGCTCTGAACTATCAAGGCTAAAGTGGCTAGGATAAGGTGGATCCTGAGTTGTTTTGCCACTATATATGGTAACATCATTTAGGCCAGCCTGGTTTGGTCTTAGAGTCGACAAGAGTGGTGGCTACTGCTGATATCGCACATACGATGTGGAAGCCTCCATCCCATCGGGTGATGGAGCAGAAAGGGCCTGATAGACATAGTGAGCTTGGCTCTGATTTGGGTTCAACACGCCTCTGGTTAGGCACGTTATTTTGATTCGGCAAAGGTTGGGGAGTGCACCAGGCTGGCGAGTCCCAGCCATCTGTGCGAGTTGATTTCGAACCTCTGTGGTCTCTTCCTTGTGCTGTTTCTGCATAGCCGCATTAGTCTTCTGGATGTCAGCCAAGGCTTGCAAAATCAAGCTCATTTGATCTTCCTTGGGAGGCCCAGATTGGTAATTCGGGTTGGGCCTAGGTTGAGCGGGTTGATATGGTCGTGGAGATTGTGATCAGGGTTAGAATTGAGGTCTCGAGTTCTGATTATTTTCCAACCACACGAAATTTGGATGATTGTACCATCCAAGGTTATATGTGTTGGAGAATGGATCATTCTAGATGACATGGAGATCCTCACAGGTCTAAGAAACTCCAGAGTAATCAGAGTACGAGGGTTCAGAGTTCCCCAACTAAAGTAGGATGGTCTGGAGTTTCCTTCGAAACCAGGATCAAACGTGTTTGGATATGTGTCCATCCCCTGATATGAGTGGTGGTGAATGTTATGCATGGCCTCCCTACCTGAGGGCACCTGTGCATACATGTTTTGCTGTGAAGAGGTAGCTCTCTACAGATGTTGAGTCAATTCGTCCACCTTCTTCTCAATGATGGAGACCTTATCCAGGCGACTGGCCACCAACTCCAGGTTGATGGATGCAGATAGGTTGCGTGTCTCGTGTGCCCCTCATTTGTTTGTCAATGCATGGGTGGTCGTCCAGTCGAACACACCCATAGACTCATTGTTTATGGAGTTCTCGCATATGTTCTTGAGAATCTCCCAAACGGTGTCCTTATGTTGACCCATGATGTTGCTACCACAGGTTGTATTGACAAATAATCTGATATCTTCGCGAGGTCCTTGGTAAAAAGACTGGACTTGTTCCCATTTAAGAACTCCATGATGGGGGTATTTCTGCATGAGATCTAAAAAGCAATCACATGCCTCATGAAGTAGTTCTCCCACATTCCGCGTGAAATGCATGATCTGGTGCCAATTGGTGCGACCAACTGGGAAAAATTTCTTCAGAAATTTAGATTGGAGTTCCTCCAATCTGTTGATTGGTCGAGTTAGGATTTGATACCAATAGGCAACCTTATCCATAAGAGAGAAGGAGAACATCTTCATGAGTAGGATGTCTCGATTCTAAACAGGTGGTCCAAAGGTATGGGCCAGATGTTTGATGTGCTGGAAGGGATCTTTGGAGTTCAAGCTATTGAATTTGGGGATCACGTTAATCAGATTCGGCTTCAATTCAATGTCAAGTCCTCCAGCTGGGATTTGCACCCTGGGTTCGATCACCATCGCTGCGGGATTGTAGTGATCTCACATCTGTGGATGCTGTAGGGGATTCATGAATGCATGAAAAAGATCAGTGAGGCGCTGCAATTGATTTTGAACATTGGGCTCTTCTTCTTGCCTCTCCATGGATGCAGATGATGGAGAGCCGGGCTCTGATGTGGATGTATCTGAAGAAATCTCGATCTAATCAGGCGGGAACACAAACAATTGGGTTGGGGCTTGACCCTGATGAGAGTGAACTACTAATGGAGGCCACAAGATTGGTCTTAAGGTCCTCCTCCCGTACATGCACTATAGAATCAGACGAGGGATAGAATGTGTATTAGACCCAATCGAGGCAACCAACAAAGCTAAGTAACTATGGAAGTTCAAGGTGGATGTTACGTCTGGATCAGAAACTCACCCACATGAGAATTACTTGGGCAGCCAGGAAGGGAGAGTCCCGCAAAGACTCCTACACGATAGAGCATCCTCACAGGTTACAGGGTTTCGCCCACCCGACCTTCTTTATCACTAAGATTCCAAGTAGAACAAAATGTGTGAGGTCGACTCCTAAGTCTACCAATTTTAATCTTGCTTGTGCCTTGAATTTCACTTGAACTTTGAAGTTGATTTGATTTGTGACATGATTTGGAGGTTGGTTGATTCACAAAGTGAACTAACTTCACCTCACCTGTCCTAAAGTTGAGAATGAATTTGGGTCAAGAACCTAAATCACCCTGAATTGGTTTGCAAACAAGTTATTAGGTCCTAAATTTTAATGACCCAAGTGATTGTTAGAACCTTGATTTTAGTGTCCACTTGATTAGATCAATTCAACCAAGGCTTGGGTAACACACGAGGCGGGAAATATATTTTCTTTTAAATCAGAAAAGTGTGCACTCTTGAAAGCCTAATGTGGAAACCCTAGATTGGCTCTATTTCCAAGTCCAATTCTTTCCAAAAGATGGTACCTTGGGTTCAATCAAGAACATGAATAGCCCAAGGCACCTTATGTCCCCAGTAGGTGCAAGTAAAGCAAGTTGATTCTAATTGATTTTTTTTTCAATCTTTCTAAGAGATGAGGGGCTTAAAGAAGAAGGGAATGAGATTACCTGCCGCTAGGGTGGTTGCTTGTGTGCTCGATCTTTAGATTCACCTGCAACAACAGAGCAAATCAGATATAGCAAGTCAGAATCTGATCAGAAAGTGTGATTAGTGAATGAAATGCACGTTGTTCCCTGGCAACGATGCCAAAATGTTGCAATCAAAAATCATTGTAGTTTAGGAAAACATCTCATCGTAGTATAGCAACGAAAATTGATACAACATTCAAATATATAAAGCTCGAAAAATCTGTGAGTTCTGAGGTCGTTCGCAAGGAGCAAGTGTAGCAAATCAATCCATTAATCAGGTTTTAAAACTCAGGAACTAGATATGAGTAATTTGATTTTCTATGCGCAAATTCTAGTTCAAAAGTGTGAGAATTAATCTCTCAATTTAATACAACTAAGAAATTGTTCTCAATTAGAGATAATCATGCAATGATATGTTTAAGCACTAAAGAAAATCAACTCACCAATGTTTAGATATGATGATTCAACAAAACCCTCAAATATTCAAGAACTACAATAAACTCTCAAACAATTGAAAAGGTCTTCAATTCAGTCCCTAGAAATGATAAGTTCTCACACATTTAGGCCTTGAAGATTTTTTTTCTTTTCCAATCCAGCCCCTGCATGCTAGGAGGAGGAGCTCTTCTCAGAGTTAGGTTTGGTGAGCCTGGTCGGAATCGGGCAGCAGCCGTTGAACATCACCAACGTGTGGTAGAGTATGGTCACCAGAGGTTCGCCAACTTGATGGCAGCCTCTATTCGTCGATTGGAGCAGCAGGGAGGGTGGGAATGGCGGATGGTGGTCGCTGCTCCAGTGAGGTCAAGGAGATCTCTCAGTTCGTGGAATCACCCCTTGAAAGATTTCTCATCTCTCCTTGCACTTTTGCGGAGCTTCATGCAAAGCTTGGGAGCACAAAGGTGGTCGAAGGTGGCGTGCCGGCATCGGAGAAGGTGGGTGCAGCTGGTGGTGGTGGTTTGGTGTGGGAGAGGCCCTTACCCACAACCAAGGGATTAGTGAGCTTCGCCTGTGCTTGGCGAAGGTGATGGTGGAGATAGATTGCTACGACGAGGCTGGAGAAGGTGTGGCAAAAGCGTCAAAGGTGATGGCCGTGGATAGTGTCTGATGAGGTGCCTCAACGAGCAATCGACCCAATAAACTTGGGGCTTTTGCTCACAAAAACATAAGGAAGTTGTCGAGGTGGTTAGCGAGGAGGGAGGATGGCCGAAGCATTGAGGGCGTGTGCCTGGAGTAGCATTGGATTTCTGTCGGTCGCGAAGAAGACGAAGTCGAGGAGGAGGGTATCGGGGTCGAAACTTGCAAGGATGAAGCCTACGATGAGCTATAGGAAGAGAAGGAGAGAGAGAGATACCTGAGAGATGACAAGGATGCGAGGAGAGGCCGAGCGTAACCGGTCGTACTTGAAGAAGGAGAACTCTGGTGAGCCAGATTAAAGTGACAACGAGGATAGGGACTGTCTCCTTTGGCAGGGAGGACGGTGATGACGAGGGTAAGGTAGATTGCTACTCGTTTGACAGTGAGGGGCAGTGAAAAAGATGGTCGAAGAAGCTCCAAGTCATCATTAATGGCGGTGAGAAATGAAGAAGAAGAAGGTGTATTCACATGCCAAAACGAGACTAAATCAATCGCAAAGCACTCGTAGAGTTTTATAGAGTTTAAGCCACGCCATTTGTGGCACCAAATCACTGATTGACGCTTCTTTGGTAGCAAGCCAATCCGCCATATTTGGATGCCAAAAATGAGCTCTCGAGGGCGAATCTCGAGCTGGAAAATGCACCATTAGATGTGTGATTACCAGAAGAATTAATCCTCCAAAATTGGTGGCAAATCAACGAGTAGATTGGTGGAGATTCTCCTCCAAATCTTGGCTCAAGCACCAACCTACCTTTGAAGCTTAGCTGGAGGAAGATAATGGCGACAGGGGTCAATTTGAAAAGAAAATGAGAAGTTAGGGACCTTATTGTAATAAACTTGAAACCTAGGGGTTTAAATGTGAAGGATAGAGATTTTAAGGACTAAAATGAAAACTAGGTCACTCTGATTGGACCCAAATTTTTGGTGTTAACCTAATTTGGATCCAAGGAATCTAATGGTGAACTTGGATTTGAGTTTTGATCACTTTTGACTGGGCAAATTGCATAGGAGACTAAATCAAGGTAAATTCCCGGCTGAATCTCTGTTCTAGGTCAAAATGGGTTCAAATGGTCAAAGTGAAGCTATCAAAACTCTTAAAATATTTTTCAATGATTTTTAGGAGGTTTAGATTGATTTTACCCTAACCAAAACATTTTCAATTTAAGTGGGGTTAATAATTAGGGTTTTCAATACTGTTTTCACCCTAGAAATGCATGAAACCCTGATTCAGTCAATGTGAACCCACTTTTTAACCTTTTATGTTCATTTGACCTTTAACTAACTCCTAAGTAATCTCGTGGTTAATTTGCATTTGTGATGTGCTGTTAAAACAACAAAATTAACCTTGTTTTTTTATTTTTTCAAATTAGATTAGTGCAGAATTGTAACCCTCAGATGATCATTTAGGAGCATTTATCATTTGAATCTGACTAATTATGACTAGTTAGGACCTATGGTGGTGTTACCATCATGCGGCACCTCATCTGCCCTCGATCTTTCTCAATCAAGGATTAAATCATGACCATTGGATTTCCATCCAATGACCACGATCAACTGGCCACGACGATAGCACAGCGAGTGAGACCTGTGCTCCTCAAGGCTGTGACACGTGATCAAATCCCAATCTGTGATCATTCACGCTTGTAATTCGGCTACATGATTGGAATCGAATGGCAGAGGTGAAGCCACGCAATGAGGCTCACAATCAATGGTTGAGATCGATCCATTGCAGCAGTAGCGCAGTGGAGCCATGAGCGCCTTCTCAAGAAAAGGGTGCCCATTCTAATCATGATTCGCGGGTAAGGCACACTTTAATTGAGTCACACGATGGCGATCTAGCAATGCACATGATGTCGCGTCAGCAAGGAGAAATGCACGACAAGGATAGCGCCACGTGGCGCTACTGATGGAATGAATCATGCGACAAGAGATCTCATGCGCAATTCAATGCGCGATTAAGGCATGATCTCGAGCATTCTCAACCCTCCAATCTCTGATGAATGGTCATGGGAATGCCTTTGCGATGACAACTGCTACCGCGATCTCGCCGACGCGAGCACACGCACGAACGAGTGTACGTGTAGGCCTTACACGTGGGTGCACTTTGTTGTGTCGTGCTATGTGCACCTTGTGCGTGATTTGGCTAAGAAATGCTCCTCCCTCACCACTATATAAGCCCTATGCCCCCCCTTCTTCCTCTTCATCCGTTCTTATGCTCCTCTCACCCACTCTAGAGCTCAAGAAGCACTCTTGAGCTTGTGTCCTAAGCCTTTGGGATGCTCCACTAGAAAAAAATAATTTTTATTCCCGTCTTCTCACCCTCATTTGTGGAGCACCCATCGGCCATCCTCTCACCACCCTTCAGGAAGTGGATCTCGCTACGGCGTCGCCTTACCTCATCCCCACTTTGTCCAACTACATTCTCCTTCCTCCAACTCCTCACCATCTTCATCTGGGCACCGTCCAAGTGGCTCATCCCCCAAGCAACTGCAAAGGGGAATTCTCTCTCTCTTCTTTTTATTCGCTTTCTAGTGTAGCTTTAATTTCTAACATTATTTTCGTGTAACAAACATTTGAAGGTTTTATCTATAATTAGATTTGTTCTCTCTTTCTCCTTCTCTCTTTAATTATTTGCAAGTAGACTAGTTAGCTTAGCCTAGAATTGTTCCACCTACTATCCTGCTAATATAAAATCATAAAAAAATTACAAAAGCCAAAACACCAAAAACAAATAAAACCACCACAGATTTTACAAATCAACCATCGCCAGCCCATGTTCGACTCAGGACTTACCGAGTCTTGGTTGTTTTTATTTGATAGTCGGATTTTCGCGACTACAACGAATAGTTTTCAAAAACCAATTTTTTCTCACAAATTTCCCGTTAATCATCTCCACCACCATGACTCTACTTCGGATTCCTCTCCTGCTACTTTCTTCTTCTTGTTAATTTTAGATTTGTTCTATTTAGCTCTTGTTATTTCATTTCAAAAATTCAAGTTGTAATCTTTCTTCTAGTATCAATTAAAAGTGCTTTCTTAATCTCTATCCCTTGCTCTCTCCCTCTCTCCATTTCTCTTTTTCTATATTTCTATTCTTGCTAGTAGTTAGGCATATTTACCTTTACTTACAGAAATAAAAATGAAAAAAAAATAACTGAACTTCTATTTTTGTCTCCTCATTTTCGGCTCGACCTCCCAAATCCTATTATATTATAATTGTCAGCATTGTAACAAATGATTCTTTAAATATCACATAGATTCCGCTCTCGATGCTCCTAACCTATATCCTACACACCTCCCTAGGAACAACACACCCCAAACCAACATCTATAAAACAACCCTTCCCATAGGCATCGCCCTCCACCCCTTCTATTCTCTCCTCTCCATCTACCTAAATCTCTTCTCTAGTGACACCTTCTCCTGTTCCCATTCTCTTTTCCTTTTTTTTTTGTATAATAGTTTAATTTCTAACACATATGTAGTTCTTTATTTCATGCAAATTTTATTCTTCCCATCTTTTACGAGTAGAATATCATTTTCTATTATTGAAGATCTTTTCATTTCGTTCGTAATCTTACTCGCTATCTTAGTTTACTTTTGTTTATTCACACTGTTGAAGCTGAAAAACTACGTATTCATCGTTGGTTTTGAAAACCTATCATTGTAGTTCGAATCGTGAAGAAAATCGTTCAACAAATAAAATTTATACCGAAATTCGTAATTAAAATCTGAGTCGAATACAGGAAAGCGGACGTTTGATTAAAAATATGCATTTGTTTTATTTGTTTATCACGAAACAGAATAGTTGGTCAAAAACTAGCTATCTATTTAACAAATAATAAATAGAAGAGAGAGAGAGAATATTATAAATAAAAGCAAAAGGAGATGTAGAATGAACATGGAATTCATTATCAAAGAAATTATTCGTTACACTACTCATTATGACTAGAAAGCAAAAAACGATTACACTAGAAAGCAGTAAATCTACTCTAGAAAGCATTAAAAAGAATGGAGAGAGAGATATCCTCCACGACGGTCGCTTGGAGGACGAGCCGGACGGGATGACGCCTGGAAGATGGGGAATAGAACAAGACGAAGAAGGATGAAGCGGGAAGAACGGGAACGGGGCAGCACATTGTCGTCGTCGTGGGATCCACTTCCGAAAGGGGAACGAAAATTTGACTTTATCTCTTGAGAAGCATCTCGGGTGTGGGACAAGCTTCTCTTGAGCTTTGGAGAGGGAGAGAAGAGAAAGAAGGGATGAAAATTTCATATAGAGGGGGTCTCCTTTTATAGTTGCAAGGAGTGAGGGCAATTTGGTCATTACAACTTTAAAAACATTAATTCAGGACCTTTAGCGACGGATAAAACCGTCACTAAAGGTTCGAACGTCACCGACGTGGGCGGCGCTCACGTGCCCACTCACCTCCCGCACGTTCAACACCTTTCCACGTTCTCTAAATCTTGGCCGTTTGATCGTGAGATCGAATTACTGAGAGCGCTCCTCATTGCGCCTCCTTGCGCGCAATGCCCGCGTCTGATGGCGCGTCACGCATGGGTGTGCAATAGCGCGTGGGCGCTATTGAGCACTCGCGGCCGACCTATCACGATCCAATGCTCCTCATGCCCGCTCACCCGCTCCTCGCGACTTGATCGCGTGCTTGTGCTTCGCGAGAACGCCTTCAACCAACGCGCCACCAGCGCGTTTGTGTCGTGCTTACGATTTGTGTGCGCGCATCCTCAGCCGTTGGATGCACATCCAACAGTGGAGAAGTGGCGCTCAGATTGAAGAAGAGAAGGTGTGGTGGGTGCATCGGTCGGTTGGGCGGCTGAGATGGCGCTACGTGGCTCCATCTTGGCCGTCCATCTTCTGGATGATGTAGATGGTGCCATAGGTGTCGGATTGAGTTGATTTTCGGGTCGTTAGGCTACGATCGTCGATCCGAATCCATCCGTGCGGTCAAATTTGTCGTCTGAAATGTTGATTCACACCATCTTGGCCCTTGATCTTCTAAGGTTCCTCGATCTCTATTTGATGCTATAGATGTCTGATTAGGGCGATCTTGGAGTCGTTGAACTCTAATCGTCGCCTTGATCAAATCTGTATGGTTGGATCTTCGATCCGAGGCCCTGATAAAAAGTTGCCCTGTCCCTAACCATAAAAAGAGATAATTAACCTCCATTTTATTCAAATTAATCTAAATGCAGGATGATGAATGTTATGCAATATTTATAGTATGTAATGTAATTCTATGCTTAAGAACATGCATAAATAGACATTTTATATAATATAAACATGTTTACATCACACCCCCATACCTATCTTTTGTTAGTCCCTAGCAAAAACTATATGCTATTTATAAAAGAATTAGGTGGGATTATTTGGGCATGAGTTATTTTCAATCATTAAAAAAAATTTTTACTTAGGATCTGAACTTTCAAAGGCACAACAGTGCCCGAGTATTTGCCAAAATGCAGACCGCCTCAAGCCCTCGCCTTATTAAAAGAAAAATTTCTTTTTCTCTTTTCCTTCTTTCTAATTTTTTTTTTAATTTTTGAGTTTAGGGTTTAAGAGTGGCTTTCTACAGCCATTCAACTCACCCAAGATTTGATGAAAACCCTAAGTTCTAAGCATCTTATTATGAATGTGATAGACTCGTTGATCGGTAGTTAAAATAGACTTCAGATTTCTACGCCTCTAGGTGACCTTAAAAAGAGAATTCTGCCTAAAAGTGTATCTTTACAATCGGTAGCTTTCTCCCTACTTTTATTTTTATGGGGTCAACAAAAGGGTGAATTCAGTGTATATCTCCCGGGTTTATTCTACTTCTCTACTTCTTCCTAAGTGTCTTGGATATTATCAATGCATTTATTGAGCTGGGTTCTGGACAACCAGTCGATGAGCTGTTACCACCGACAACTTGCCAGCCATACTCGTGCGGTGAAGTGTGGCTTATTTCTTTTATTTTTTTTCTTTATTTTCTTTTTTGACTTTCTTTTTCTCTTTCTCTTTTGTTTTTTTTTTTTTTTTTTGAGTAGGTGGCTTCCCTAGTCTAAGATTTACCTAAAGGCAACAAAAAGAGAAGGGTCTAGTGACTGGGCTCTGGACAACCTACTTATGGGCTGTTACACATGATAACTTGCCAGCCATATCACCTTAGAAGGTTCATTAGCTACTCAATTTTCGTTAAAAACATCGAACAACGAGTCAGTGCTAATAGTGTAGAGATGCTTAGACTTAAAGTTCCCTTAAATCAGAGGTCAGGTTAATAAGTCGTGTACTTATCACCCAAACTTATTTACTCCAATTACAATAGAATTAAAATTGGCGAGGACTCGAAAAACAAATCCACATTTTAATGGATACACAGGCTGATTAAGTCTGAAGACCTGAAGGGTCTTTGTGTTTAAATCCTAATGTAGTATTTCCTAAGATTGAAAATTTTCTTAAATCCAAGTTCTCTTTCCTAATTCCATAATTTTTTTTAATATAAATAAAAGAAAATAAAACAAATCTATGGAGCTGACAAATTGATTCATAGATGAATATCCACCCCCCCATGCCTATATAATGCAATGTCCTCATTATATTAAAAAGACATAAAACAGAGTGGAATAGACTAGAAAGCACCTGACTTGCATGAATGTCGGGTCCGCTGCGATATAAAAACTAAAAAGAACTGTATACGTGCTGAATTTAGTGCCTTCAGCTTGGCACACTATACAAAGAAGAGAAATAAAGAATTCACAGGTGCAGGGAAGAATCAGAATAAAAAGATGAAACATCTGACCTGCCAACAGATGTCCATAGATATGGATCAGATTGTGGTGCAGACCCATACCCCATAATCGAGAATATCTAAGGTTCTGGATAAAAATTTCCCAAAACCTAAAATCAGTATGCAAGCGAGGTTGGGCCTGCGTTTTATGAGGATGAAACCCAAGATCAAAAAGTCTAGTTATAGAGAAATCAAGCTCAAAAGGGTAATCATTTAATGTGTGCATGGGTTGGACATCCTCAAAGGGTCCTGGTTTGATGGTTTTAGCTTAATTAGAACCCTTCGACTCAGTCTTCTACTTTCTTTGGAGCTTGCTTCCCAAATCAAAATTTCCCAGCTCCTATCCTCCCCATTCAGAATGTCAAATTCCAGGACCTCCCGCATATTAATCACCCCGTCTGAAATTTCCAAGTCTAAAAGATGTGGCTAAATCAGAATTGACTTGGGTCTAGTTATCTCAAAAATAAAATCATCGATAAGCTCAATGGGGTGTAACTGACAATCAGGGCATTAGATTGAATTCTCCAGAAAATACGATTCTAGATCCGTAATGTGAGCCCCAATAAGATCAGTTTCCTCAGTTATTGGGCTATCAAATGATCTATTAGATTCCTCAAGCCCAATCGTCTCACAGAAATCGTGTTCTGTAAACTCGCGTGAGACTCCGCAACTTGAATCTTCACCATTAGAATCAAAGAAATCTGAATCCGCATTAATGTATGTCTCAAAACTATCAATCATTTTCTGATCCATGGAGACATATGTTTCCTCATACCCCGGCTCAGGGATTTTAGGTGAAGAAATCAGATCATCCTTAATTGGTTGCTTTAATTCAATCTGGTCAGCCTCGTAACACGTGTCCCCCCAAATAGGTACTTAAGCGGGTTCTAACATTGGCTCTCCTGAAGGGGGTTCATCTTGGGAATCATCCCACGACTGAACTAAAGCAACCACAAATCTCATCCTCAATTTTGCTAACTTCCCAAGTAGAAACTCACCCGGGTTCTTATCCTTAACATCCTGGAGCCAATCCAACAAATACTTATTCAAATCATCAATCATTTCAATCAGGGGCTCCAATCTTTCAATGCAAGGTATTGGCTGAACTTCTAAAGATTGTATGATATTCCTCAAGTTAACTAGAACCTTATCTTTAACCTGGTTACCTTGAACCAAATGAGTTGGTTTAGGGTTGGGCGGGTTTGAGATCAATGCAGAGGAGTTAACGAATTGAGATTCGTTATACCCTTCTTGATAATAGGTCATTTCGAATTATTCAAAAGGTAGTGATGACCTAAAGGCAGTGTAATCAGAGGATGGGTAAGAATCAGTCTATCCTTCTTGATTGTAGATCGTATTAGGTTGTCCATGAAAAGGTGATGATCTATAATTGATGTGGCTCTGAGAAGGATAGAAATCACAACTACAGTGTTCAGGGTTAGACCCTAAACACGGAGGTCTGGAACTGTATCCCCAATCCGAATTATCCCAACTAACTGATGGTTGACTATAGTACGAGTCGGGATAATCGTCATGTCGAGGATAACTCATAACAAGAGGGAGAGAGCGGGAATGCATATAAAATGTGGAAGGATTCATGAGAGACGGGAGGAAGAAAGGTGCCCTGTAATACAAACGATCAAACATGTCCTTAAGTGGGCTAGCCTAAAGACTTACAGACTCCCAAAACCCATCTTAAGATAAAGAAACGATTTGATCTATTTCTGTCTGTTCAATCTAACCAGTTAGGAGGGACTGGGGAGAAGATTCTTCCTTCGGCTTGCACCTCCGATTCCTAGTATACCCCCCAGCCGTGATCATTTGATTCTGCTCCCCTAACTAGACATTAGATTGAACAGTAGAAACAGACTAATCGAAAATGATCTCGTTCTGGGCTTTGAAGAGCGAGTTAAATCTTTAAGGCCAACGTCTACTTAGTTTTATTTAGGGCTAGGTTTGAATGTGCTTTGGAATGTAATGGGCCCTTTATCTGGGTTGTGCCCTTAATGATTGATTGATGTGTGTGTGTGTGCACAACCAGTGGTTTTCAAACAATATTATTTTTGATGTGGTGAATTTTAGGGTTCAAATCTTGCTTAATAGCTTTTAGGATTCAACTTTAAGTATTTTCAAACAAGTTTTGTTGGCACACCAAGTTTTGAAAGCACAGGTGAAGATGTTTTCCTTTTAAACTCAAAAGAATGTGGAGTGCTTGGTAAATCCCTAAGAGTTGATCCTACGTGGCGGCTACTTGATGAGTTGATTTTAGTTGAAGTGATGCGACTCAATCAACTCAAACAATTAGCTTATTGCACCACTTAATTAGGCACACAAATGATTACCTAATATGATTTCTACTCAATTATGTGTTTGGGTGTGTGTACCGGTTCCAAAGATCGGTTTATCGATTGAGTTTGCAAATCAGAAGAGGTTGTGTACCTCTATGAGATTTTTTTTTTATTTTTCTTTTAAATGTGGAGGGTGAGGCGGGTGAAGGTGTCAAATAAACAATCAAAACTAACCTTAGGGTTTATAAGAACACCTAGGTTGATTTATGTTTGTGTTATTATGTGGTGGAATGAAAACTAATGGGTGGGAGGTGGGGGTAAACTTACAGAACCTTCAACAGCACTTTACTCCAATCTACTGCTTTTACCTGTCTCAAAAGAGTGCATGCAATCACAATAAGAAAGGAGAGAAGTGCGGTAAACGATTCATAAGTCGGAAAACACGAAGAATCAAAGAATGTCACCTCCCCGGCAACAGTGCCAAAATGTTGAAGCTAGAGAACCACGCATTCGTCGTTGGTTTTGAAAACCTGTCGTAGTTCGAATCACGAAGAAAATCGTTCAACAAATAAAATTTATACCGAAATTCGTAATTAAATTCCGAGTCGAACACAAGGAGGCGGACGTTTAATTAAAAATACGCATTTATTTTATTTGTTTGTCACGAAACAAAATAGCTGGTCGAAAACTAGCTATCTATTTAACAAACAATAAATAGAAGAGAGAGATAGAGAGAATATTACAAATAAAAGCAAAAGGAGATGTAGAATGAACATGGAATTCATTATCAAAGAGATTATTCGTTACACTACTCATTATGACTAGAAAGCAGAAAACGATTACACTAGAAAGCAGTAAATCTACTTTAGAAAGCATTAAAAAGAATGGAGAGAGTGATATCCTCCTCGACGGTCGCTTGGAGGACGAGCCAGACGGGATGACGCCTGGAAGATGGGGAACGGAGCAGGATGAAGGAGGACGAAGCGGGAAGAACAAGAACAGGGCAGCACGTCGTCGTCGTCGCGGGATCCACTTCCGAAAGGGGAACGAAATTTTGACTTTATCGCTTGAGAAGCATCCCGGGTGTGGGACAAGCTTCTCTTGAACTTTGGAGAGGGAGAGAAGAGAAAGAAGGGATGAAATTTTCATATAGGGGGTCTCCTTTTATAGTTGCAAGGAGTAAGGGCAATTTGGTCATTACAACTTTAAAAACATTAATTCAGGACCTTTAACAACGGATAAAATCGTCGCTAAAGGTCCGAACGTCGCCGACGTGGGCGGCGCTCGCGTGCCTGCTCATCTCCACGCGTTTAACACCTTTCCACGTTCTCTAAATCTTGGTCGTTCGATCATGAGATCGAACGGCTGAGAGCGGTCTTCACCGCGCCTCCTTCGCGCAACGCCCGCGTCTGATGGCGCGTCACGCACGGGCATGCGATAGCACATGGGTGCTATTGAGCGCTTGCGACCGACCGATCACGATCCAACACTCCTCGCGCCCGCTTGCACTCTCCTTACGACTCGATCGCGCGCTTGTGCTTCACGAGAATGCCTTCGACCAACACGCCACTAGCGCGTTTGTGCCGTGCTTACGATTTGTGCATGCGCATCCTTAGCCATTGGATGCGCATCCAACGGCGGAGAAGCGGCGCTCAGATTGAAGGAGAGAAGGTGCAACTGGTGTATCGGTCGGTTGGGCGGCTGAGATAGTGCCACATGGCGCCATCTTGGCCGTCCATCTTCTGGATGAAGTAGATGGTGCCACGGGTGTCGGATTGAGTCAATTTTCGCGTCATTAGGCTGCGATCGTCGATCTGAATCCATCCGTGCGGTCGGATTTGTCGTCTAAAGTACGGATTCACACCATCTTGGCCCTTGATCTTCTAAGGTTCCTCGATCTCTATCTGATGTTACAGATGTCTGATTAGGGTGATCTTGGAGTCGTTGAACTCCAATCGTTGCCCTGATCAAATCTATACAGCTGGATCTTCGATCCGAGACCCCAATAAAAAGTTGCCCTATCCCTTATCATAAAAAGAGGTAATTAACCTTCATTTATTCAAACTAATCTAAATGCAGGATGATGCATGTTATGCAATATTTATAGTATGTAATGAAATTTTATGCTGAAGAACTTGCATAAATAAATATTTTATGTAATATAAATATATTTATATCACACACCAACACTTACACAGCAGCACCATCACCATCACACCACCTTCACGCCATCACAATTTCCCATCCTATACCTTCATGCCAACATGCATCAAAAGCATCACCACCTCGCACTCATCATTACCACTATTCCCTTATTAGAGGACTAAAGTACTTGTAAATATTTTTAAGTATTTTTGTATAATTAGCTCCAAAGTTATATGAGTTGTAATCATGAATCATTTTGTTTACTTTTGAGTAATATTATCTCTAGAGTTGTAATTATTATCTATGAAAGTTCATGTTTCAAGTTATTTTAGTATTGTGAATGCCAATCTCTCCTTTTATTTAAAAAGATAAAAATATGTGTTACCTTTATTTTGATTAACAAAAGCTAAAAAAGATTGCAAAACAAAAATAAAAAAAATCTCACTTAGTGTGAATGGTTTCGTTTCATTCTCTCGTTACGAATCAAAACAAAAAATATATATAAAAAAGGAAAAGATCAAATATATCATAGTTAGTGCTTCCCATTTTTTGAAATCAAGTAAAATTACAAAAACATTGGAGTAGTTATGATTAACACTTTTCGTTTGCTTTCATAATCAACCAAATCAAAAAAGATAAAAATAAATGACAAAGTTCAAATTACTAAAAATAGAATAAATGAACTCGTAACTTGACCTTGATCCACCTCTCCATGGATTGACCAGGACTCCTTTACCAAATCAATCTCAAGCTCCATAATAATATTGTAAAGGACTTAGCAAGTTAGGTGTAAGAATTAAGATGCAACGACCACTTAATTAAATCAATTTCATACCTAGATTTGCTGCCCACCATCATATTTTGTGCTGTTACTGGGAGGTAACAGGCCCTTTTGCAATCTCTCTTATTTCCCCTTGTGTTTACTTCGAATCTAATCATCTTTGCCTTGGCTTGTTGCTTTTGCGTAGGTTTTCATCGACTCGTGGACCATGCACACATCAAGGTGCGGTGAAGACGTAAGGTAAGTAGTCTACACTTGCCTTTCGATTACAAAAAATAAAACATATAAAAAAATTCTTAAATATTCAAAAACGTAAAAAAATTGAAAAATATAAATTTCAAAAAATTTGGGGTGAAAAAGGTGTCGTTTGCATTTACTTGACCCACATCAAGCACCACACATCAATTCCTCCATGACAGAACTAAAACTCCTACTTTAAAAATTCATTACAGCCTGTCTAAGGTAAGAAAAATTATGAAACTCTTATTAAAAGTAGACATACAAATTACCTTTCATTTTCCACTAATTTTGCTCCAAAACTCAATCTGTGGAATTTTTTTAAATTTCTGTAGTGTGGGTATATCAACTCTGAAATAGAGGCAGACCAGTACTATTTTGGTGAATTTTCTACGAATAGCACACACATCCAATTTCTTTGAAATTGGTGGCATCTAAAATCCCTTCAAATTTAAAAACTTTAGGAATTTTTGCAGGAGTGTAGTTATTATGTTCTACTGCATTTGTTTGCAGGGGTCTAGGCTGCAGCTCTAAACCTTCCTGAACTGAAAATTCAAATTAAAATATTGAAACCCCTTCAAAAATTAGACAAAAACCATTTTGTGATACTGATAAGGACAGGAAGCCGTACCCATCATCGCGAATCAAGTTTGTAAAAATATGTGTGTTGTAGTTCAAAATCGCAAAGATACTTTGAAAGATATTCGTAATCAAACTCGTAAAATCTAAATTGAAAATCGGAGTCTGAGTCATCCCACGAGGAGACAACTAGATATCCGCACTTCCTAGTACTATATTTTTTTATTATTTTTCTGATTTGTTTGTATTTTTTTTTGTTAGAAGCAAGATAGTAGCAAATTAAACTAAGCTAGTAACTAAGGAAGCAAATACAAGGAAACAAAGCTACCAACTACAAAACTAAATGTGAGAGACACACAAGTAAATAGAAGAAAGCTTTACTAATACTAAAGAGGAGTTATAATACAACAAAATAAATCTAAAGGAATGCTTGCTACAATGAAAATAGCTAAGTAAACAAGAACAAAAATAGAGTCGAGAATGGCTATGAAAGCGTAGCTTGGAGAAGTGCGGAAACAAACCAAATGCGAAGATGCAACCGACACTTCAATGGGCTACATTTTTGGACTAAGGATACTCTAGGTACCTAATCTAGTGCATACTCATTCACGTATTTGCATGAATTTTGTGGCTTGATCTAAATGTTAGCTCATGTATGTATATGGTATTAGAACTCCTCATGTATGCATTTAGATTTGCATGCACAAATTCATATTTGTTGTGCTTGAGAATTGTAGGATCCACTCATGGGAGAACCAAAACATCAAGGGTCCCTTCCCACAAGAATGCAAGTTGCTTGCAAAGATATATGAGGAAGAGTCATGCTAAAATGTCGAATCACATTATTCATGACCTAGATTAGTACTTTCTTCCTCCACCTTAATCCCATTTTCCACCCTCACTCCCATATTCCTAACACATGACCACACACCATATCCAAATAACCTGATTATTCTCCCGTAAACCCACACCAAATAAATCCCATTCAATATACCAAAAAAATAACCCCATCCCACCTCCTAATTAATTACCTAGTGCCTTGAACCTCCCCATAATTTACCTGTAAATATCTCCTGACAACCTACCCTTTCTCTCTCTTCCACATCACTCCCATTAGTTCTAAGAAACTCATGTTTATCATAGTTCTTAAGCACATTTCACACTTAGTTCTTAGGTATTTTGCACCCACACTACAGTATTGGGCATGCAATAGGCATTTCTACATTAATTAGGAGTCATGCATGATTAGTTAGGTATTTGATGCTATTTTGATCTAATTTGGAGAATTACATGTTTGTCATGGAATGCAGGATAAGTGCAAATCCTCTAAACCTTGACAAACTAAAGAGAGAGGCAGAAACCCTAATTAAAAGAAGACAGAAGGTCCCTTAGCTCTAGTGTAGCTCATCTCAGCTTTAGTCAACTCCTTTCAGCTCCATCCTAGCTTCTGCTAACTCAACTTACTTCTGCTTGGCTATTAGCTCTTAGCTAGTTAGCTAAGCTAGCTGTTGAGTCCACATTCAGCTCCACCTTAGCTCCTCTCAGCTTTATACCAACTGAAGGAAGCTCAACCTAGCTCCTCTTAGCTACTAGCTCTCAGCTAGCCAGTTAGCTTTCCCCCTACTCTACTACCCAACTACCTAAGTTCGCCTTACCTCCACCTAAAAATGACGCCACCAAGGTCCCCCAATTTTGCCTCCAAAATACACAACTACTTCCCCTTCACACCTCTTCATTTCCCTCCAAAAACCACCTTCACACCCCTTTAAGTTGGCACCACCTATGCCCATAACCGCCACCAAATACCCTCCATTTTGGCACCAACCAAACACCACCTCAACCACCATTCACGCCACCAAGCCCCCCCCCTCCCCCCCATTTTTCGCTCCAAAAACACCATAACCACCACTGTTGGTAGCGGAAAACTACGCGATCGGAATTGGATTTTGAAAACCCATCGTTGTAGTTTGATTTGCAAAGAAATCCGTCAACAAATAAATTTATACCGAAACTCTAAGAATTTCGGGTTGAACACAGGGAGGTAGACGTTTGATTAAAAATACGCATTTGTTTTGTTTGTCACGAAATAGATTAGCTGGTCGAAAACTAGCTATCTATTTAACAAATAATAAATAGAAGAGAGAGAGAATATTACAAATAAAAACAAAAAAGAGGTAGAATAAACATGGATTTCATCATCAAATGTTGTTCATTACACTAATCATTATAACTAGAAAGCAGGAAATCTACGCTAGAAAGTAGTAAATCTACTCTAGAAAGCAATAAAGAGAATGGAGAGAGAAGTATTCTCCTCGACGATTGCTTGGAAGACGAGCCGAACGGGGCGATGCCTAGAAGATGAAGGATAGAGAGGGAAGAAGGAAGACGAAGCGGGAGGAACTGGGGGCGAGGCAGGACGTCGTTGTCACGGGATCCGCTTCCCGAATGGAGTCAAAGGACAACCATGAGATGTTCCATGAAGGGGGGAGAAGGTCGAAAAATTCTAATTTTTACTCTAAAGGAGCATCTCGGGTTTTGGACAAGCTCTTAGAGCTTTGGAGGGGGTGAAAGAAGAGAAGAAGGAATAAAGCAAGTGTGGGAGTCGTAGGGCTATATATAGGTGTAGATTAGAGGGGACAAAAGGGTCATTTTATCTCAAATGACAAATTTAAACGTCGCTAAAGCCCTTGAATGTGGGCGTGGGTGCCGCTCGCCCGCATCTTCTCTCCTTCCGCACGCCTTAACACTCGCACACGTCTGAGTGCTTTCAACCTCCAATCAAGCGATCAGATGGCTTAAAAGTTCTCCCCACTGCTTCAACTTCGGGTGTTAAGCATGCCCGCTCTTCACCGTTAGATGTAGGATTGACAGCCCAGAATCGCACGCTCGCAGCTCTTCACATTCGCGCCTCCCATGTTAAATGGCGCGTCTAATGGTGCGTCCACAATTCATGCACATACATGCTGCCACGTCGCTCGCATCTGCGCCGCCCATTTACCATCCAATAGCTCAATTGAGCCCACTCCATGGGCACGTGACCATTGCGACATGCCGCCCTTTGAGGCGTGCTTTGGATTTGGGTGCGAGCTCTCTCAGCCGTTGGATCTTGATCCAACGGCTGAGATCGTCTATGCAATTGAGGAGAGGAAGTGCAACGGCGATCCAAGGGCCAGTTGGGCAGCTAGGATGGTGCGACATGGTGTCATCTTGGCCATCCATCTTCTATGTGTTGTAGACGGTGCCACAGATGTCGGATTGGACCAATTTTCACGCTGTTAGGCTGCGATCGTTGATCCGAACCCATCCGTGTGATCGGATTTGTCATCTGAAGTGAGGATTGACACAATCTCGACCCTTGATCTCTGATCTTTCTCGGACTATATCTGATGCTACAGATGTCTGATTGGGATGATCTTAAAGTCATTGAACTTCAATCGTCGCCCTGATCAAATTCATACAATTGGATCTTCAATTCGAGGCCCCAATTAAAAGTTACCCTGTTACCTGACCAAAAAAATAGAAAATTAACCTAAATTTTCTACAGACTAACCTAAATGCAAGATGATGCATGTTATGCAATATTTACAATGAATGATACAATTCTACACCTAAGAACATGCAAAAATAGACATTTTATGTGATATAAATGTGTTTACATCACACCCCTATGCCTATCTTTTGCTAGTCCCTAGCAAAACTACATGCTATTTATAAGAGAATTAGGTCGGATCTCTTGGACAATAGTTATTTTTTTCAACACTTAAGAGATTTCAACTAATATTTGAACTACAGAGACACAACAGCGTCCGAGTATCTGCCAAAATACAGACCGCCTCGAGCCCTCGCCTTATTCAAACAAAAAGGATCTTTTTCTTCTTTTCTAATTTTTTTTTGGATTTTTGATTTTACGATTTCGGATCAACTTTCTACGGCCACTCAACCCACCCAAGACTCGATGAGAACCTTAAGTTCTAAGCATCTTTTCGTGAATGTGATAAACTCATTGATCGGCAATCAGAACGGATTTCGGGTTTCTATGCCCCTAAGTGACCTTAAAAGAAATTCTGCCTAAAGGTGTATCTATACGATCGGTAGCTTTCTCTCTACTTTTATTTTTATGGGGTCAACACAAGGGCGAACCTAGTGCATATCTCCCCGGCTTATTCTACTTCTCTGCTTCTTCCTAAGTGTTTAAGAATTATACACGCATTTCTTGACCTGGGATATGGACAACCTACCAATGAGTTATTACCCACGATAATTCTCGTGTAGTGAAGTATGGCTTATTTCTTTTTTTTCTTTTTCTTTTCTTTTCTCCTTTTCTATTTCTTTTTCTTTTCTTTTCTTTTTCTTTTTTGATATTTTTCTTTTCTTTCTTTAAGTAGGTGGCTTCCTTGATCTAAGATTTACTTAAAGGCAGTAGGAAAAGAATGATCCTGTGGCTAGGCTTTGGACAACCTACCAATAGACTGTTACCCGCAATAACTTGCCAGCCATTCCACCCGAGAAGGTTCATTAGCTACCCAATTTCCGTTAAAACCGCCGAACAACGAGTTAGTGCGAAAAGTGTGTAGATACTTAGACTTAAAGTTCCTTCAAATTAGAGGGCAGGTTGATAAGTCATGTACTTATCATCTCAACTTATTTAACCAAATTGAAATTGAATTCAGGATGGTGATGACTCGATAAATAAATCCACATTTTAGTGGATACGCAGGCTGATTAAGCCCAAATCATACAGTTTTATTTCCTAAGATTGAAAATTTTCTAAAGCCCAAGTTCTCTTTCCTAATTTAATTTTTTTTTCAAAAATAAAGAGAAAAATGGAGCTAATGAAATGATTCAGAAATAAATATCCACCCCTCATGCCTATTTAATGCAATGTCCTCATTGTATTAAAAGATATGAAACAGAGTAGAATAGAGTAGAAAGCACTTGAATTGCATGAATAACAGGTAGGCTCCGAGATAAAAAGAAACTGTATATGTGCTAAATTTAGTGCCTTCAGCTAGGCACACTATACAAAGTAGAAGAAGAAATAAAGAATTCACAGGTGCAGGTCAAAATCAGAATGAGAATTTATCTTTGGACCTGCCAGGAGAAGATGTCCATAGACGTGGACTAGATTATGGTGCAAACCCATACCCCATGGTCGAGTATATCTAAGGTTCTAGATAAAAATTACCCAGAACCTAAGATAAGTATGCAAGCGAGGTCGAGCCTGCGATTTGTGAGGATGCAACCCACGACCAAAAAGTCAGGTTACAGAGATATCAAGCTCGAAAGGGTAATGAATTAATGTGTGCTTGGGTTGGACATCCTCTAAAAAGATGTTATAAGGGTCCTGGTAGAACGTTTGTTGTTTCAGACAAATTGGAACCCTTAGACTCGGTCTTTTGCTTCCTTCGGAATTGACTTCCCAAATCAAAATTTCCCAACTCCTATCCTCCTTCAGAATTTCAAATTCCGAGATCTCCTGCATATTAATCATCCCGTCTGAATTTTCCAAGTCTAAAAGATGTGACTGAGTCAGAATGGACTTGGGTTTAGTGGTTTTGAAATCAAAATATCTAGTAAACTCAATGGGGTGTGATTAAGGATCGAAGCGTTGAATTAAATCCTTTAGAAAGTAAGGATCTGAATCTACCATGTGAGCCCCAATAGAATCAAATTCCTCAGTTATTGGGCCATCATATGATTCATCGAATTCCCCAGGCCCAGTTGTCTCACAGAGATCATGTTCTGTAAACTCACATGAGACTTCGCATAATGATTCTTCACCTTCAGAGTGGAAGAATCTAAATCCACATTAATGTATGTCTCAAAATCATCAATCACTTTCTAATCCATGGAGGCATACATTTCCTCGTACCCTGGCTTAGGGATCTCAGGTGAAGAAATCAGGTCATCCTTAATTGGTTGCTCTAGACCAATCTAGTCAATCCCGATCTCGTAACACATATCCCCCCCAACAGGTGCCTGTGCGGATTCTGACATTGACTCTCCTGAAGGGGGTTCATCTTGGGAATCATACCAAGACTGAACTAAAGCAGCCACAAATCTCATCCTCAATTTCGATAACTTCCCAAGTAAAAACTCACCCAGGCCCTTATCCTTAACATCCTGGAGCCAATCTAACAAATACTTGTTCAGATCATCAATCATTTCAATCAGGGGCTCTAATTCTTCAGTGCAAGATGCTGGCTGGGCTTCTAAAGATTGTATAATATTCCTCAAGTTAGCCAACACCTTCTCTTGGACTTGGTTAACTTGAACCAAATGGTTTGGTTCAGGGTTAGGCGGGTTTGGGTTCAATGCAGGGGAGTCAACAAATTGATCTTGATACCCTCCCTGATAATAAGTCATTTCAAGTTGCTTACAAGGTGGTGATGACCTAAAGGTAGTGTATTCTGGGGAGGGATAAGGATCAGTGTATCCTTCTTGATTGTAAATCATATTAGGTTATCTAAATAAGGACAGTGATCTATAATCGATGTAGCTCATAGAAGGATAGAAATCACAATCATGGTGTTCAAGGTTAGACCCCAAACACGGAGGTCCGGAACTGTATCCCCAATCCGAGTTATCCCAACTAGTAGATGGTTGATTACAGTACGAGTCAGGATAATAATCATCATGTTGGGGATAAGATATATCATGAAGATAAGAACGAGAATGCATGTAGAATGTGGAAGGATTCATGATAGACAGGAGGAAGAAAGGTACCCTGCAATACAAACAATCAAACTTGTCCTTAAGTGGGCTAGCCTAAAGACCTACAGACTCCAGAACCTGTCTTGAGATAAATAAACGATTTGATCTACTTCTTTCTGTTCAATCTAACCAGTTAGAGGGAGGGACCGGGGAGAAGGTTCTTCCTTTGGCTTGCGCCTCCAGTTCCTAGTGTACCCCCCAGCCGTGATCATTTGATTATGCTCCCCTAGCTAGACATTAGATTGAACGGTAGAAACAAACTAATCGAAAATATCTCGGTCTGGGCTCCGAAGAGTGAGTCAAATCCCTAAGGCTAACATCTACTCTGTTTTAATTAGGGTTAGATTTGAATGTGCTTTGGAATGTGATGGGCCCTTTATCTGGGTTGTGCCCTTAATGATTGATTAATATGTGTGTGCATGCACAACCGGTAGTTTTCAAGCAAGATTATTTTTGGATGCGGTGAATTTTAGGGTTCAAATCTTGCTTAGTAGCTTTTAGGATTCAACTTTAGGTATATTCAATCAAGTTCAATTGGCACACCAGGTTTTGAAAGTACAGGTGAAGATGTTTTCCTTTAAAACTTAAAAGAATGTGGAGTGCCTAGTAAATCCCTAAAAGTTGAACCATGTGGCAGCTACTTGATGAGTTGATTTTAGTTGAAGTGGTGCGGCCCAAATAACTCAAATAATTGGCTTGATGCACCACTTAATTAGGCACACAAGTGATTACCTAATCTGATTTCTACTCGATTATGTGTTTGGGTGTGTATACCAGTTCCAAAGATCGGTTTACCAGTTAAGTTTGAAAATCAGAAGAGGTTGTGTACCACTGTGAGATTTTTTTTTTAATTTTTCTTTTATATGCGGAGGGTGAGGCGGGTGGAGGTGACAAACAAACAATCAAAAACTAACCTTAGAGTTTATTAGAACACCTAGATTGATTTTTGTTTGTGTTATTACGTGGTGAAATGAAAACTAATGGCTGGGAGGTGGGGGCAAATTTACTGACCCTTCAACAGCACTTTACTCCAATCTACCGCTCTTGCCCATCTCAAAAGAGTTCCTGCAATCACAATAAAAAAGGAGAGAAGTGAGGTAAACAATTCGTAAGTCAAAAAATGTGAAGAATCAAAGAGCGTTGCCTCCCCGGCAACGGTGCCAAAATGTTGGTAGTGAAAAACTATGCGATCAGAATTGGATTTTGAAAACCTGTCGTTGTAATTTGATTTGCGAAGAAATCCATTAACAAATAAATTTATACTGAAACTCTAAGAATTCCGGGTCGGACACAGGGAGGCGGACGTTTGATTAAAAATACACATTTGTTTTGTTTGTCACGAAATAGATTAGCTGGTCGAAAACTATCTATCTATTTAACAAATAATAAATAGAAGAGAGAGAGACAAAATATTACAAATAAAGACAAAAAAGAGGTAGAATAAACATGGATTTCGTCATCAAATGCTATTCATTACACTAATCATTACAACTAAAAAGCAGGAAATCTACACTAGAAAGTAGTAAATCTACTCTAGAAAGTGGTAAAGAGAATGGAGAGAGAAGTATCCTCCTCGACAATTGCTTGGAGGATGAGCCTGACGAGGCGACGTGTGGAAGACGGAGGACGGAGCAGGAAGAAGGAAGATGAAGCGAGAGGAACTGGGGGCAAGGCAGGACGTCATCGTTGCAGGATTATCTTCCCTAATGGAGTGAGAAGACAACCATGGGATTCTCCACGAAGGGGGGAGAAGGTGAAAAAATTCTAATTTTTACTCTAGAGGAGCATCTCAAGTTTGGGGCAAACTCTTAGAGCTTTGGAGGGGGTGAGAGAAGAGAAGAAGGGATGAAGAAAGTGTGGGGGTTGTAGGGCTATATATAGGTGTAGATTGGAGGGGGCAAATGGGTCATTTTATCTCAAATCATTAATTCAGGGCATTTAGTGACGAATTTAAACATCTCTAAAGCCCCTAAACGTGGGCGTAGGTGCCACTCGCCCACGCCTTCTCTCCTTCTACGTGCCTTAACGCTCGCACACGTTTGCATGCTTTCAGCCATCCGATCAAGCGATCGAATAGCTTAAAAGTTCTCCCCACCGCTTCAGCTTCGGGCGTTAAGCACGCCCACTCATCACCGTTAGATGTAGGATTGACGGCCCAGAATCACGTGCTCGTAGCTCTTCACATTCGCTCCTCCCATGTCAGATGGCACGTCCGATGGCGCGTCCATGATCCACACTCATCTGTGCTACCACGTCGCTCGCATCTACGTCGCCCATTCACCATCCAACAGCTCAATTGAGCCTGCGCCTTGATTTGAGGCACAGCAAGGAGCGAACCCGCGACCTATGCGTCGCCCATGGGCATGCAACAGCTACGCCATGCCGCCCTTTGAGGCGTGCTTTGGATTTAGGCACGAGCTCTCTCAGCCATTGGATCTTGATCCAACAGCTGAGATCGTCTATGCAATTGTGGAGAGGGAGTGCAGCGATGATCTAAGGGCCGGTTGGGCGACTGGGATGGCACCATCCTAGCCGTCCATCTTCTATGTGTTGTAGACAGTGCCACAGATGTTGGATTGGATCGATTTTCGCACTGTTAGGCTACGATCGTCAATCCGAATCCATCCGTTCGGTCGAATTTGTCATCTAAAGTACGAATTAACACCATCTCATCCCTTGACCTTTGATCTTTCTCAGACTATATCTGATGCTACGAATGTCTGATCAGGGCGATCTTAGAGTCGTTGAACTCCAATTGTCACCCTAATTAGATCCGTATAGTTGGATCTTCAATTCGAGGTCTTGATTAAAAGTCTCCTTGTTACCTAACCACAAAAATAGAAAATTAACCTAAATTTTATACAGACTAACCTAAATGCAAGATGATGCATGTTATACAATATTTACAATGTATAATACAATTTTACACCTAAGAACACGTAAAAATAGATAGTTTATGTGATATAAACTTGTTTACATCAACCACCCATAAGCAACCCTTCATTTGGCACCAAAAACCTCCCATAACCACCTTTATTTTTGGCTCCAACTTTGGTGTCTTTCCACCACCAACCACCACCCCTTCCATGTCTATAAAAGGACCATTAACCACCACCTAAGTCCCATCCTTGGCTACATTTTATATCTATTTAAAATCTATGCCAAAACCTTGGAAGAGGAGGAGGACATGTACACTAGGAGGGAAGCATCACCCCCTACTCTAGTCTCTACACTCCAACTCCCTCTCCCTTGGAGCCAAGCTAAGGAACACCACTATTGGTGGACGGCCAGGCAAAGGAGGGTGGACGTCCACTTTGGATTGCTAGGAGAGAGATCACCATCTTGGAAGCAAGGAGATCTTCTTCAAGTCTAGGAATAGCTACACATGGAGCAAAGATTACTTCAAACACATTTTGGAGATCTCTATTTCTACTTTACCATTTTGTATTCAGGATTTTTACATAAATGCCATTAAAATATTTTGAAATTACTTAAATGCCATTTACTTCACTATATTGTCGGCTCTGCCCTTGAAAAAGTCACTCCATTTTCATATTTGCCACTCCGTAAGTTATAACCGTTAAACTTAACGATTTTGGATTAAAATGTAATAAAATTTTATTTTTTAGTCTACTAATTTTTTTTTTATTTTAAACCCCCACCTACCCCCCACTTCACCTCTCTCCAACCTCCGACCACCTCCTCTGCCCCCCTCTCTCCAGTGACATTGCCATCCATGGTGTCAACAATGTCGATCTCACTGCTACCTCCAGTTACCACCCTATAGCCCTGAAAGGAAGAGGGCAAGGTGGAGGATGTCAATGCAGGGGTGGAGGGACCTCCCATAAGAGGTACTTGCAGAGGAGGTGGCGATGAGGAGGAAGAACATGTGGAGAAGGAAGAAGAGAGCCATTGGTGGTGGTTGTTGGAATCGCGTAGATCGCGTTTTTGATAAGAAAAGCGTCGTAGTATAGCACGATCTACGGTCCAAACAAAAATATAAAGTTAATGAGACGGTGAGTCCTGGTCGATCTTAGGGAGGTGCTTTGGAAATACAAATTCAATTTTCGATCTCTTTTTCTACTTGCTTAAAAATGCATGCTGGTTTCCAACCTACGAATATATGTGTTGCTAGTCGCGTTATTCACTCTAATCACATGTGCATGCGTCGGATAAATGATGAAAGTGAATGTGTGAGTGCCAGTGCGCACTATCCTAGTTTCACAATGGCTATTAACCGAGAAAGCGTTGATCGTTCATGTACCGACATGCTGCTGCTAAAGATGCAGAAATTAAAGCAGGCAACTTTAACTTCAATCACAATAAAGATATGGAAAAGAAACTCATGGTGATTTCATAATATATATATAAGCTCATGTGATTTTCATTTCATCAGAAGATAGTCATTACAATCGGAGCTCGAGGAAAGCTTGTACATGAATGCTTGAAATGAAATCTAGCTAATAGAAATTGGGTGCATGCATGGGTCTACAAAAGATTACACAAGAATTATTTAGGAAGAAGATAGCTACACTACTTAAGTAGAAATTAATGCAGAATAACTATGAAGAACTATTAAATCTACTTATCTAGCTAGCAAAATAGGGCATTGAAGGTGGTCTTCAATGGCCTTGTGGTCTTGAAGTGGTTGGAGGGAGAAAGAGGGGCGGCCAATAGTGCTTAAGTCAGCCCTTGGAGAGGTGGAGGAGAAGGTGATCTAGTCTTGGTGTGGAGGTGGAGTGGTCATGGTGATGGAGCTCGTGGAGGCGGAGGTGCACATGAGGTGGAAGCCTAAGCTAAATGCCAAAAACTAGATGGGGGTGTGTAGCCATCCAAGGGTCATTAAATAGACCCAAGGCAAGGCTCTCTAGAGAGGTGTAGAACTCTTTAGAGAGCCCTCCAAGGTGGCCAGACAAGGGGGGAGAGGTGGTCTCCTTAGATCCACAAAATGTGGATCTAAGAGTGGACTCTCCCTTGGTTGCTATTTTTGGCAACCAAGGGTGGCGCCACTTGGAGAAGAGTTTAGAAGACTCTAGGTGGGTGTGCTGCTAAGTGTGGGTGTGTGTGTATGTGTGACCTAGGTGGCTAGGTGGTCTAGGTTGAGTCCTATAGGTTTAGGTTAGGCTAAGCTTTAGAATTAGGGTTATAAACCCTAATTACCAGAGTGAGTGTGCAACTAAACTTGTCATAAGTTTAATTGAGTGAATGTGAGTCTAATTGAGAGATAGAATACTCAATTAGGTCAGGCTTAGGTCAATTGGATTCTCACTAAGTCCAATTGAACTTGTGTGGGTTGAGAACTAAGCTCAATTGGACTCTATGAGTCCAATTGAATAGGTGAAGGTAATTGACTAAGATCCAAGTCAATTGGGCTTAGTAAGAACCTAATTGGGTTCTTAGGAGGATCTAGGATAGTGTACTAGGCTTAGGGTACCTTAATTTAGCTTCCTTAGGGTGTAGAATTGGGTTTAGGTGCTTAGGAAATCAAGATCCAAGCTTGATTTCAAAAACAGTGATTAGAGAGGGGTTCCAAAAGTCGAATTAATGTGTCAGACAACTTATACCCACAAATCAAAAGTCCAAACCTATTGTATGGACATCAAATCTAGAGCCAGGGTGAATTCAAGGTTCTATCTTGGGATTCTACAGAAATTAGACGTCTGACAACTTGTCTGGACGTCCAATTACACTACAGACTTGGGTTCTAGGTCTGCGAGTTGTGTCTAAGGGTTTTGGATGTCTAGCAACCTATCTGGACGTTTAGATAAGGGCTGGAACTAGGGTTTTGAGGTATCCTAGGCTAAGGTGACCTAATCTAAGGATGGCTAAGGTTTAGGAAGGTCTCTAGGGCTATCTTAAGGATAGGAATTGTCCTAAGTTCTTCATAATTTAATTCTGCATTAACTTCTACTTAGGAGAGTAGCATACCTCATTCCTACATTATTTCTTCTACGTTATTTCTAAATCTTCAACTCCAACTCTACTGTAGCTCCAGCTTTAAGCTTTAGATCCATCTTCAAATCATCTTTTGAGCTTCTTATTACCTGCAACCCATATAATGCACTTAATTAATACATGATAACATTATTTCATGCATAGTTAAAATAAAGCAGGAAAGTTGCAAAGTATGCTTATGTATGCATGGATTACACTAAATTATGCTAAGTTCTAGCTTAACTTTGGTCATTTAAGACCTATGATTGTTGTGCAATCATACTCCCATGCCTAAATCTTGCTAGTCCCTAGCAAATGCAAAACTAAGTTATCTACAGATGGGTCCCTAAAGGACTAATTATTCTTATCAAGTGTATGACTAGAGATTCTTTTCCTTTTTATTTTCATCCTACTCTCTAGAAATCCAGACAATTGTGAAAGTGCAGCTATGTAGATTTTGCAACAAATTTGAGTGAAAAGCCTAATTTACCTCTAAAGCCTGTACTTGACCCCTAGTAAAATTCTAGTGGGATAGGTAAACTTCTTCCCTCAGGGTATCCAAGATATTCTATGAATTCCACCCGTACTTTTAGCTTAGGTAGAAAATGTCTTAGGCAAATTGGCGTGTATTTGGTAGCTCACTCTCATTTGGTGCTACATAGAGATTAGTACTACAAAATTTAGATTCCCAAACTCTCAAGTAAATCTACTTGGAGAAAGGCGAGAAAACTATGCTCTCTTTGGTTCCTTTGTATTCCTTCTCTCTTTCTCTTTTTTTTTTCTTTTTTTTCTCTTTTTTTATTTTTTTCTTTTTGAGCTCACAATTTCACCAGATTTACACATATGATCCATATTTGGTGGTCTCACTTGGCATTAACACTTTAATTGAGTTCTCATAACCCTAATACTAAGTTAGAATTTCCTAACCAGTATTTGGGCGGTCACAAACACAAAGAAGGTAGGTTAAGGTCATATTTGGTGGATCACAATTGTATTTGGTGGTATTGCCTCAATGCAAATGAAATAAACATTAGACTCATAACTCACTTTTTTCTGCTTTTTTTTCTAATTTTTTTCTTTGTCCTTTTCTCATTTTTTTTTCTTTTGTATAATTTTTTTTTCTTCTCTTTTTTTACTATATATATATATATTTTTCTCAACACAAACACAATATAGCGACACATACATGAATTTTATTAAGAAGGCATTATATAATAATGAGTCGTATCTTTTTCTTTTACCAAAGATGTGTGGGGCATAGAAGTTGTCGAATTTTAGACCCATAGCACTTTCGAATTCGATCTATCTAATAATTAGCAAAGTGCTTGCAAACCGGCTGAGAGGGGTACTATCTGATTTGATCAGTCCTGTGCAGTCGACGTTCCTCCCAAACAGGTCGCTTCAAGAATCTTTCATTATGGCGCAGGAGGTGGTGGTTGAATGGCACAAAAGGAAAAGCAAAGCGTATATGTGGAAGGTTGATTTTAGTAGAGCATATGACTCTGTTACTTGGTCTTACTTATGGGAGATCTTCAAGCGACGAGGCTTCCCTCCGCTTTGGACCCAATGGATGAAAAGATGCATAATCACTTCATCCTTTTCACCATTGGTTAATGGGTAACCCTACGGGGTTTGGCTGCAGCCACAGTGCGGAGCGCGACAAGGGTGCCCTTTAGCTCCTCTTATCTTTAACTTAGTTGTGGATGCACTAGCTTGGTTTACTTGTCTGTTAGCTGGCGAAACGGTGGCAGCAACTAGCTTTTCTTAAGTCGTTGTAGTACAGATAGTTATTGCCATCATTTACTAATATTTGTTACTCGGAAAATACAGTTCTCCCGAGGTCGAACTCAAGGAGCAAGTCGTATTCTAGAGATATACATGTTCTATTACAAAAATAAGGAGAGAGAGAGAGAGAGATGAAAGTTTGGCTTCTTCTTCTTCTCTTCTTTCCTCTTTGTCTTCTCTTCTCTTTGGCTTTTGTTCTTCCTGTTCTTCTTCTTCTTCTTTTCTTGCTTCCTCTATTTCTTGGTTGGACGATCCTGTCTTTTTCTTCTTTTTATTTTCTTTGTTTCTTCTTTTCTTGCTTCAGATCTTCCTCCTGTGCTCTTCTTCTTCTGCTTTCTGTTTCTTCACTTGGCTGCTCCTTCTCTCTTCTTTTCTTCTTCTTCTTTGTCTTTTGATCTCTGCAGAGTCCTCACTTGGCTTCTCTGTGTTCCTCTCTTTCCTCTGCCTTGCCTTCCTTCTTCTTCTTTGCCTTCACCTGTCTTCAGGATGTCGTCTGATTTGAAAATCAGACGACTTAAATCGCTTGTTGCTACAGTGTCTCCCTTAGCTTCCTTCTTCTTCACCTGTACCTGCACGCTCAAGAGTTCAGAGTCAAGGCAAAACCTACTCTACCCCCCTCCCCCGCGCGTCTCTTTCTCTCTGAGTTCGCTCTTAGGACAGCTCTCCCAGAGCAATCGGGTAATCGGGTACGAGTCGGGCCCGGGTCCAGGCCCACCGGCATGCGGTGGTGGGCGAGGAGTGCAGGTCAGGTTAATCGGATCGGGCCAGGTCCGCGGAGCGTGATCACGGACGAGGCCGGGTCGGGTGAGAGGGACCTCACCCCGTGGTCAGGAGGCGAACAGCATAAGGCACTTTTCGCCTTTATGCGTCCGCGCGCCTCTGAGAAGTTCCGAGGTGGGACTAAATGTCCCACCCCAATTGAGCGCCCGCAGCGGAGGGAGCAGCAGGCGATCGTGGCTTCACGCGAGGCCTTCGCCCCAACTGCGAGCCTGGGACGCTTCGAGGAGACGCCCCGCGCAACTTGGGAGTCGAACCTGGGCGAAGGCGTGCCTGCACCTGCAGGTGAAGGAGCTCTGCCTGCTTAGTAATGGCGACGGCGGGCGAGTCACCTGGTCACAGAAGAACGGCCTCTTGGCCTAATCAGACAGGTGGGGGACCTTCGCCGTGGCACGGCGAAGGTGGTCAGAGGGTCTGCAGGGGGCGTGGTGGCGCAAACAGGTCACCCTAGGTCAAACTGCGGGCGAAGAAGTGGGTGTGTTCGGTGGGTCTGTAGAGGGCGTTTGGTGGGCAGTGGAAGGGCGGAAGAGGATCAGGGTGAGGAGGCGGAGGTTATGCACAGGTCGGCGAGCCGTGTGGGGTGCTGGAGCGATGGGAGTGGTTCGCCGGAGTTTGGCCGGAGGTGGAGAAGGTGAGGGTGATCGGTGGGAAATCGGGGTCGACAGTAAGGGTTTCAGTATGGAAAAGAAAGAGGGGAGGAAGAGGAGAAGTTCTACCTGCTAAACTGGACAAGGAGGGGTTGGCGCAGGCGACAGTCGTATCGACTGTCGTCAGAGAAGAAATTGCCCAGAGGAAGGGGCGGCGGCGAGGAAGGGACTGGAGAGGCGCCAGCTGGGTGCGGCGTGACGCGGAAGGATCGAGGGAAGGTAACCCTGCTGCTGGTAGTGCGGCAGGGCGACGAGGAGGAGGAGGAGATGGCCGCCGGAGCAAGGGGGCGTCTGTCGGAGTGGGAAGGGAGGAATTTAGGGGGGTGTCTCCGTCAGATCCGAGCTGCGAAGAACGGCGGAGCGACGGGGGTATTTATAGGGGCGGAATCAGAGAGGAGGGCGGAGGGAGAAGACGTGTCTCCCTCGCCGGAGGACGCCGGAGGAAGGAGACCCATACCGTCCGTGCGTTCGCACGGGCGGTATGGGCGGTCGCAGTACTCAGGGGGGTGTCCCTGCGGTGGCTGACGACGCAGGGTACCCCCCATTGACTTGCTAGGGCCCCTCCCTCACCCTGCGCGGCGCCATGCTCCGCGCAAGGTTGCCGGAGCATGGTGCTGCGCAGGTTTTGCAGGAGGGACCTAAACGCAAAGAACGAAGGAGAGTTAGGGGTCAAAATGTGAGGGTTCAAAAGTTGAGGGCCAAAAAGTAAATATATGAGGACCAAAGTGTAAAGTTGGTCAAGAAGGTTTCTTCTTAGGCCCAAGTTTTTATACATGACTAATTAGGACCTAAGGATTCTGATGGTGAATTTTATTTCTAGATTAAACCTTATTTGATCGGTCAATTTACGCAAAAACCTAAATTAAGTTGTTAATTGGGCATGGTTCTCAATGTAGGTCAAAATGGGTTCCTAAGGCCAAATTGAAAGTCCTAAACCCTAGAGATTATTTTTCTATGAATTTTAGAGGATTTAGTTGATTTTTACCTTGCCTCGAACCACATGAATTGAAGTGGGTTTGTTTTTAGGGTTACAGGCTGTCATTTAATTCTTTGGAGTTGCTGTAGCCCTTATTGAGTCATCTCATCCCACTTTTCTTCTTATTAGGTTGTTTTGACCTATGTTTGGACCCTGAGTTACCCTATTTTCAGATTGGATTGGTGAAATTGCATTTTTACCCCTCAGTTTATGTTTTCTTTGCAAACTCAGAATCTCTCTGAGCCAAGCCTTTCTAAGGTTATGTAGGAGCTTTTATTCTCTGTATTAGGTCAAAATGAGCTAGTTATGGCTCATGATGAGGTTCTCATCATTAGCCAGTGAGGGTTTGGTGAGGGGATATTCTATTTCCAGCTCTAGGGCTTTGGCACCAATTCTGCAATACGCCGATGACACGATTTTTTTTGTTGAAGGAGGAAGGGATGAGGCGAAGACCCTCTCCACTTTGGTGAGCATTTTTGGAGAGATTTCGGGCCTTAGACTTAATGGAGCGAAGTCATCATTAGTTTGCCTCGGTATGGCAGGTCAATAGAGGGATACTATCTCAACCATCCTACAAACTCCGTTGGCTACACTGCCAATTAGATACTTGGGGCTGCCGCCAAGAGAAGGTAAATTAAAGAAGAATGACTGGGCAATATTGTTTGAGAAAGTCTCGGCTAAGCTAGAGCGTTGGAGCAGCATATTTTTGTCCATGGGGGAGAGATTGATTCTCTTCAATTCGGTTATCACATCTATCCCCATTTTTTTCTTCTCTATGTTCAGATCTCCAAAGGCGGTTTGGAAGAGGTTAGATATCATGAGGAAACGGTTCTTTTGGAAAGGTGTGAAGGCGGAAGGCAAATTCTTACACCCGGTGAAGTGGCAACACCTGTGCAGACCTTGCTCTAAGGGTGGGATGGGAATATGGTCTCTCAAGGAATTCAATGATGCCTTTCAACTGAAATGGGCAGTTAAACTGGCAAATGCTGAAGGGAAGATCTATCCTCAGCTGGTCATGGAGGCACACGATAGCTCACAGGTTCAACTGTGGGTGACCCCGCCTCGTCGCCCATCTCCATTTTGGCGTTCTGTCTGGAAAGCGATCCAAGCCAACATGTCTGAATTCAACCCAACTATGGGAGATGGAAGGAACTTCAAGTTTTGGACAGATCAGTGGTCAAACCTAGGTAGTCTGAACGAGGCCTTTCCATGGGCGTATGCTGCTGCTCCAGACAGCAACATCTCTGTTGTCGATTGCTGGGATTTTGCAGCTGGAAGGTGGAATATTGTAGGGGCTGCTTTGCGTGAGGGAGGACACACGCAGGCCGAACAAGAGAGGCTACTGGTAGACCTGATGGCTTTTCAACCAGTGAACAAGGTAGATGGGTTTAGGTGGAAACATGGGCCGTTCACCTCGACGAAGGCATACAAAAAGTTGATGTGCTCATTGACTGCTGATCAATCAAGGGAGGATGTGGATTGCGCCAAGATTTGATCGTTAAAGATATCCTTAAAAATCAAAGTGTTCCTTTGGCTTTGTCGTCGAGACGGTCTTATCACTGGTGAAATGATGTCGAAAAGGATGGGGACGCCTCCCCAAAACTGCCCCTTGTGTACATTTCCTTCAGATGATAGGATGCACCTTTTCTCTTCGTGTTTGGTGATGGACCGCATATGGAGGGACATATGTGGAGTTGCTCTACCCACGTCGGACTTTTTGTGGCGATCCATCCTGATGAAGGGAGGGGAGCAAGTGAAAATGGTGGGCATAATGTAGTATGTATGGCGGGCTCGAAATGAAATTCTGTTTAATGGGGGTGTGTTGAATGTTGGGGTTATTGTAAGGGAGTGTTGAAGACTTGTTAGAAAGTGGTGTCACTCCTTGTAGCTTCACGCATTTTCATGAATAAATTATTTCCGGTCTGCTATCGTCATCAATAGCCCTCCTCATCTTTTCAAAAAAAAATTGAGGCATTATTAGGGATTGGTGGTACTCAAGAGACATTGGGTGTCTTATTTGGTGTAAGTTCCTACTCATGGCACTGGGAAAGACGGATAGGACATCGTATTTTCTGACCTTGATATCAATACCCTTCTTCAGTCGAGGATTCCGTAAAGAATGGTTGCAACCCTCCACCTTAGTCCTAGTTTTATTAAAACCCGATCTCCACATATTTTCGTTATTTGGTGTCTCTCAAAATTTGCACAAATTGCATACACGGGAACTGAGAGAGAAAACTATGCCTATCTCTGACTATCATCACCTAATTATCCAGAATTCTAGATTCCTTGCACTAATCTTAGAGCACCAATACACTCTACTCTCATCTCACACTATTTGGTGGATTAAGAAGGTTCGCTTGACTCCCTAACCACTGTCGAGGGGTTCAGGAAAAGAAGCACTACTTCTCGACAGACTGAAGACGTTTATCAGTCTTCACAATAAATCCATTACAAAATCTACGTGTGGGTGTGAAAATTGTATTGGATTCCAGATTACAGGAATCAACTAGAGTATAAAATCCCTAATTCATCCTCTTGATAAAAATTTTATTCATGAATGCACTATGTATATATGCTATATACAAGTAACCTCTTATGATTTGTACTTTAATGAAGTTCCCTTATCAGGTTACATTTAGCTTGGTCCTTAATTTAAAACAAGAATATGAGTAAACGAGTCGGAAGTGGCTGCTGCAAACGATTTCTAGCTCCAATGCAAGCATTGGAGGTGGAGTCGATTGTTCTTAAATTTAGGATCCTAAAGTACGTTTAGCATGCTACTCCGACCTAAATGTTGGCATAAAATTTTTCAGTTTTGATGTATCTACCCCTCCTCATGACTAAGTTTTTGCATGTCGTGCATGAATATATCAGAAATAAAGTACGATAGGGAGTAAGTGGGTAGAGATCACCTTGCTCTTGAATTTTTTATTTAGCACCGGCCAACTTAATGTAAAAAATACAGGGAAATATGCGAAATGAAAAAAATATGCTATGTATAAAAAGATATGTATATATGTATAAGTTGCTGATAAATGCTAAGTTTAAGACATCCAGCTAGGTGAAAACTCAATCACATGTCCTCAATAAAATGAATGATTTCATCAGCTGGAGGAGGTTCCTGGGCCCTAAATGGCTTGAGGCATTGGCCATTTACCATGGAAGCATGCCCAGATTTTAGGTCCATGATTTGGATCGCCCCATTAGAATATGGGTGAATCACAATATACGGGCTAGTCTACTTAGACTTGAGTTTCCCTGCGAAGAATTTCAGCTGTGAATCAAACAACCAAACTTGCTGGTTCGGCGTAAACTCCTTTCTCTAGACGTGGTAGTCATGAAAGGCCTTGGTCTTATCTTAATATATCAATGCATTCTCATAAGCCTCTTGCCTTCTAATTCACTGAGCTGGAGCTTCCTTTCATAACCTCCTGCATCGAGGTTAAAATTACAATTTTGTACCGCCTAAAAGTTGTGGTGCTCCAACTCGACATGAAGGTGACAGACCTTACCATATACCATACGATATGGTGACATTCCAAGTGGGCCCTTATATGCGGTCCGATATGCCCATAGTGCATCAACTAATCTATCGGAACAATCCTTCCTATCTGGTCTAGCCGTCTTCTGGAGAATCAGCTTGATTTGACGGTTAGACAACTCAGCTTGCCCATTGGTCTGTGGGTGATACGGGGTGGCTATACGATGATGTACCCCATATTTCTTTAATAATGACCTAAGGTGGGCATGGATGAAGTGGCTTCCCCCGTTGCTAATCAGAGCATGGGGTACTCCAAATCTCGCAAAGATGTATTTTCGCACGAAAGCAATGACGGTCTTATGATCTGCTCATCTCGCCGGGATGGCTTCGACCCGCTTCGAGACATATTCAACACTAATAGTATGTACTCGAAGCCATGCGAATTTGGGAAAGGGCCCATAAAATCGATGCCGTAAACATCAAACACTTCTATGACCAAGATGGGTTGGAGAGGCATCATGTCTCTCCTGGTCATAGAACCAGCCAACTGGCATCGCTTGCAGCATTTGGTGTAATCGTGTGTATCTCTGAAAATGGATGGCCAGAAAAATCCCGACTATAAAATCTTTGCAGTAGTTTTTCGACCCAAGAAATGACCACCACAGGCCTCACTGCGGCAAAAAGATAACACACTCGAGATCTCAGAGTCTAGGATGCACCTCTTGATAATCTGATAGGCTCCAATGCGAAAGAGCAATGAGTCATCCTAAAAGTAGAATTTGGCCTCAGATATGAATTTGAGTTTTTGGTCCTTGTATAAATTCGTGGGAATCTTGCCTCTGACAAGATAATTCACGATATCCTCTTACCAAGGAAACTCAACAGAGTGAATTGCCAAAAGGGATTCATTCAGAAATTGGTCTGGAATAGGAAGAGAATGTGGGATGTGGGCTAGGTCCAGTCTGGATAAGTGATCCGCCACAACATTTTGTGTTCCATCTTTGTCGCGTATTTCGACATCGAACTCCTGCAACAGAAGGATCCATCTGATAAGATGGAGTTTGGCATCCTTCTTTGTCAACAAATGCCGGAGAGTAGAGTGGTTTGTGAAGATGATTACTTTAGACCCTAACAAGTATAATCTAAACTTTTCCAACCTGAATACTACTACTAGCAGTTCCTTTTTAGTGACAATATAATTACGCTGAGCCTCATTCAGCGTCTTGCTAGCATAGTAGATGACAAAGGGTTGTTTCACCCGACATTAGCCTAAAATAGCCTCGACGGCGAAATCAGAGGCATCGCACATCATCTCAAAATCAAGATACCAGTCAGGTGGTTGGAGAATCAGAGAATTAGAAATAGTGCTTCTCGAAGTCTCGAAGGCACTAAGACACAAGGATTTAAAGTCAAATGGGGCATCACTACTAGGAGATTCGTCAATGGCCACGCAATTTTAGAGAAATCACATATGAATCTCCGATAAAAGCCAACGTGACCCAAGAATGATCTGATTTGCTTGACCGAGCTAGGTGGGGGTAATCAGTATATAATTTTAGATTTATCATAGTCGACCTCAAGTCCATTAGCTGAGATCCTGTGTCCTAGTACAATGCCATCCCTTACCATGAAATGGCTCTTCTCCCATGAGAGTACTAGGTTTACCTTAATACATCGTTTCAGGATCTTGGTAAGGTTGTCAAGACAAGATGCAAAGTCATCTCCAAAAATGGAGAAGTCATCCATGAACACTTCCACATAGTCCCCAATCATATCAGAGAAAATAACTATCATGTAATGCTGAAATGTTGCTAGTGCGTTGTAGAGGCCGAAGGGCATTCGCTTAAAGGCGAACGTTCCAAAGAGGCATATGAATGTGGTCTTGTCTTGATCATCCAGACTGATCTCAACTTGATTGTACCTGGAGTGTCCATCCAGAAAGCAAAAGAAACTGTGTCTGGCTAACCGTTCTAATATCTGATCAATGAACGGTAAAGGAAAGTGATCCTTTTGGGTAGCCGTGTTCAATTTCCTATAATCTATGCGAACCCTCCATGATGTCGTAGTACGGGTTGGGATGGATTCACCCTTATCATTTTTTATTATGGTGAGTGCTGCTTTCTTCAGCACGACCTGGATTGGACTCACCCATTGGCTGTCAAAGATTGGGTATACAATGCCTGCATCCAGCCATTTGATGATCTCCTTCTTAACAACCTCTAGCATATTTGGGTTCAGCTGTCTTTGAGGTTGTCTCGAAGGTTTCACTTCCTCATCTGTGTAAATGTGATGAGTACAATACGAGGGGCGAATACTGCGGAGACCAGCAATACTCCACCCTATAGCAACCCTATGGTCTTGTAATATAGAAATCAGTTGATGCTCTTTTTCTTGGGTTAAGTCAGTACTAATAATGGCCAGAAATGTCTCACTTATGCCAAAGAACACGTATTTGAGTGAGTCGAGTAAGGGCTTCAATTCAATTATGGGTGGGTCAAAATCAGAGGCGGGAGTGGGAGTCAGAATAGGAGGAGCAGAATCAATGGCAGGAATCTGATGATCCTGATATGCAGGAATTCTCGCTGATTCACCACCTACAAAATAGTCAGTCGTGACTGCGTTAACGGGAAACTTGTTTGTTGTAGTCACGTCTTCCCGTGTTAGTAGGAGCAATTAAATAATATGTTGATGAGGATAATCAGATTCAGGGGTGTTGTGGTTAGATAAGCACCCCAAACAATTGGATCTGCGGGGAGAAATGTGCAATGCATTGGTCTCAGTCTCGTGTGGATTGAGGTCCATAAACCCTGATAGTGCGGACAAATGAGACATTGGGTCATCACAAAGGAGCCCAATGTTACCATAAAATGCTAATTCTTCGTCTTCACCATCCTCCTCGATGCGATCACAGTCGAAGTTTCTAGATGCCCTAATTATATCAATTCTAAGTCACTCATTTCCTAAGGCAATCTCCATACACTCGGATGCACAGTCAATGTTTGCTTGGGCTGTCTCTAGAAATGGGCGACCCAAAATAATTGGTGCATCACGGAGATTAGGAGGAGCCTCCATATCGAGGACGAAAACGTCTGCGAGAAAGCAGAATCCATGGACTTTTATGATCATGTTCTCAACCACCCCCCTCGGTGTTTTTACTAATCTATCAGCTAGCTGAATCATGCCTGGGGTGGGTTTTAACTCCCCAAATCGAAATCGATCATATACAGCAGTGGGAGTCAGGTTGATGGACGAACCCAAATCAAGAAGGGCTTAATCAAATGGGGAATCCTGCAAAAAGAAGGAAATTAGTGGGGTACCAGGGTCTTTCTTCTAAGGCGGTAAGTCAGCTAGAATCACGGCGCTAGCCTCTTTCAACAATACCGCCTATCGTCCATTTTTCAGCTTCTCTTCAGGGTACAATAGTCCTTAAAGAACCTAGCGATAGCGGGAATGTAATCAATGGCCTCAAGGAGAGGGACCTGAATATGTATTTCCTTGAACATTGATTTCAGGTCCTCGAAATTCCTTGTATCCTTTTTCCATGCTGTATTTTGTGTCAACGCCTCAGGAAAAGGAACAGAATCTCAAGGTCAAGTGGCTTCTTGCCCTTATCAACCATAGACTGCTCCTGAGATGGAGTCGAACTGTCTTTCGGTGAAGAGCATGGAAAATCAGGACCTGCCTACTTAAATGGTGGGTCGTATGTCTTCTTTCCGCTCCTCAATGAAACAGCTTTCGCGTCAACATACCAATGAGAGGTTCATCATGGCTGCTAAATACCTCTAATTAACTAGTTTCCCTAGTTAATTAGCTAGGAATATGTATAATAGGGGTTAATTATGTAATAAGGGACAAACCATTACAGGACCTAGAAATAAGTTAAAAATGCTAAATTATAAGTCAATTAATATTATTAATAATCTAATTAATAAATGGACTCGAATTATCACTAATTATTTACCTGAATAATACTTTACTTAACTTAAGTGTAACTTAAGACTTAAGTATTTAATAACTTAAGTAAGTTAAATAAATTAATAAAGGTAAATTAAAGGGTAAAAAATGTGAATACATGGCTTTAATATAATATTTAGCTAATTTATAAATATATATAAAAAGTTAGAAAAGAAAATAATTTAAATTAACCTTAAAAGCCTCTATTTGCATTTTTGTCCCTATAATTTATTGCAATCGAGTCCTTTTCCTTTCACTGAGGTCCTTATCTTTCTTCACACTTAAGTCCCTATGAACACCACTTCTTCGTTTATTCTTTAGTCGCTTGAACGGCTGATGTTCGACGGAGATGCCACCTTCCAATAACTGCCCATTTGATGCCATTCCACCTTCGTGAAGCTTCTAATGCTTTTGCTCACCATTGTCTTCCGATCCACATATTCGAATTATTTATAAATCCTAATTAGGTATCAGCTTTAACCTCATCGACGTCGGAGACGACGCTGGTGGTTAGCCTGCACCTAGACGCATTCCTGTCCGGATTCTTTCCCCATAGCCACCGTCGAACCCTATAAATACCCCTCGAACCCTACGATTTGAGCGGTTAGCTCCTTTCCTCCTTCCCCTAACTATAGCTAACTGATAGGCTATTCTCTCCAGCTCCGGTGACCTACTTCCACTTCCACACACTTTCTTTGATCACTTCCATCATCTGCCGAGCTCTGCCGTCCTCCGCCACGCCACTGATCAAGGCGATGACTCCAAACTTCGCTTCCACTTCGTATACTCACTGCCGGACTTCTTCCTTCTTCCCTTCTGTTTCCTCCTTCGTTAGGAACTGCCGATGGAGACTTCTCTATCCCCTTCATCCAGGTAACAGTAGTCTTAAGCTTAAGTAAGTGTAGCATAGCTTAGTTCAGTAGATTAGGTAGCTTAGTTAAGTTTTTATGCTCAGTTCGCTTGCTGTCTTCTCCAGCTCCAGCGAGCTCTTTGAGCTCATCTGGAGCATTCTTTTGCTATTTTTATGCATTGATCACCTTCCTTTTCTCATCATGAATTCATAGCACTTCTTTTCCCTCACTTTTAGCAGTTGAATTGCCTAGATCACTTCCACCTTCACCGGTGACCTCTGTTGTCCATGGCGGAGGTCACTAAGTTTAGAACACCTACGTCAGGGCCCTCCATCACCTCTCCGTAATCTAAGGGCTCTGATCCTGTATCTAATTAGATCAATGATCGCCTAATTTCCATATCAACCTTTGAGCTGCTGTCCATGGCAAGCTCAGAGGAGTTAACCTGTCTAATGAATCATCTATAAATCATCACTACTCACTAATCAATATTTTCCCTCACTCAATTAAGTGAGAGGCGCCAATCTGAGTTATAAAGAACTCAGATTGCAATTTCCTGAAATTTGAAGCAAATCCATGAATTAATTAGCTAATTGAGTCAATTGTTGCTTTCTTGAGGTTTTGTGTAACCTCAGGAAGCTCCTGAGTTTGTTTATGGCCAAGATTGTGGAGTTTTATATTCCAATCCCTCAAAACTAGACTCACCAGAGCTTCGGTGAGTCAATTTTCCACTTCAGCCCTTGGAACTTCATGAGAAGCTCCAGATCACATTCTCTACACCTCAGGATCAAAAATCAATTGATTATTTTAGGTTTTAATGTGTATAATCTTTCAGTGACAGTTGTCTTCTCCAACTCCAATAGAGTAGGAAAGCTAGAATCAGTTAGGTTTCCTATAGATTAAATGGTTAGGAAGCATTATCAGATTATTAGAAGTTTATTAGGATCATCATTTAGACCTAAGAATTCCTAATTTGTTCTAACAAACAAACCAAGTTTCTTCTCAGGCAGCAATGCCTAAGAAGCTCTCTGAAACCTTTAAAAGACAAATTTGAGGTCCTGACGAGTTCCTGAAGATGATTTTAAGTGAATTAGGACTTCAATTGATTTGGAACTCTTTACATTGGTAAGTCAACTCTGAGCCCATTCTGGTCAAATCCAGGTCTAGTTTGATGATTTAGTGGTTGATTCTGTGGTTTAAGGAGCATAATAGAATTCTGAGATGATTTGGAGATTGTTAGAGTGATTTTGATTGAGTTTTAATGAAATGTTAGTGTGATTCGAGCCTCTGCTCAGTATGGGTTCTTTAGAACCCAATACTAAGTTCTTCATGTTTAAGGCGAGAATCAAGTGTCCAATTTGTCCAGATCTAGGTGCAACAACCTGCAAAGGTTGTTAAATCTGTTTCTAGAGTTTGTTAGCTCTCTTTTGGTCTGTTCATAGCTCAAAGTGAAGCTCTGTGGCTCTACAATGAAGTTCTGAAGCTCTTCTCTCTTCCTGAAACTTCTCAATGATGCACTCTACCTTTATTCTATGCGGAAACACCTTCTGAATCTATCCAGGACCTCATATGGAGGTCACGAGCTCACCCGCAGGTCAAAAGACCTAGATTCACCTTCTACAGGCTATGAATGGCCTGCAAGAAACCTTCCACTTTATCTCTCAAATCGAAGGATTAATCCTATTTTGAGCATCAAATTGATGCGTGAATCAGATAGAGCATCTGAATAGCTTTCCATCGAGCCTTTTCTCGATCAAATTCGTTTAGCCAATCAGCCGAAATCTCTAGACGAAGATCGGTCTGGAACGGGTGTTTTAAGTCCCACCTCAGGAGTCTGTGAGGCGCGACGCTGGTATATCATGTTTTCCTGCACTGGACGATTCAGTCGTCAGCGCAGGGTGTGAAAAGAAACTAACTTGTGTGCAGGTGCGTGCGTATGCACGTGCCTGTGAGAGAGTGTGTGTGTGCCTGTGCAGGTGTGAGCGTGGGCCTGAGTGGGCGTGTGGGCCTGGGAGGCCGGGTACTGTGCATGAGCTTGAAATGGAAATAAAACCACCAAAGTAAAAACTAGGCTCGAACCCAGTAGGGTCAGGTCCTACCCTCTAGGGGGTGCTGCGTATCCCCGACCAGTCTGAGCCGCCAATAAGAAAATCAAATTTTTATAATTGAAGGCTAAATGGGTTTAGGTGCTTGAAAAATTGATGACTAAGTGTGGGAACATATATGCACAATACTAAGGGAAACTTAGAAGAGAAATAACCTAAAGAGAAGGTTAAGTAAAGAGAATAAGAGAGCTTTAGGAGAAGTTAAGGAAATATAGATGAGAGGGTTCGAAAGAGAAGAAGAGTAAGGAAGCTTAAAGAGAAAAGGAGAGAGAGAGAAAGAGAGAGCAATGACAAAGCAGCAGTAAAGGATAAAAGAGAAGAAGAAGAGAGGGCTAAAGATTAAGTGCTGAAGAAGAAATGAAATGGAAATATCAGGCATCCGTTACTGTAACTAGAAGTCCAATTTTTCTTTTTAAGTCATCCAACATTATCTCCAGACATCTGATTTGCCCTTATATTGCTGTATCATGTTCTTTTGAGCTCTAAATGTTGTAAAAGGCAAATTTATCTCTTGTATATCATTTTCTTGCCTTGTACTTTTGTAAAATGTTATAAATGTTGTAATAAACATGTTTACATGAATTTTAATGCTAGATTTTATGTGTAATTGTGTTTCTTTCTAATGGAATGTTGCATGTGCTAATTTGATCTCTCTTGTGCAATTGTTCATGTGCTTAAATATTGTAATTATAATCTGATTAATTAATTGATTCTTAATTATACTTAGGAATTAAATGGTGAATTAAGCTTACTATTATGCCTCCCAGTGAACGACCTGAACTCAACTATTTAAAAAGAAATAAAATTCTAAAATGTTAGGTTAACTTGACACTATACTACACTCACGACATTAATTCGAGTTAACCTAAGTTACATTCTTACACAATTAATTAAGCCTAAATAACTTAATTAAATGTGTTGAGATTTAACAAACCACATATTGTCCATGAGGTGGTGGGGGAGCGGAAGGAGCAGAGTATGCGGGGTTTTGTACTAAAGGCAACTGACCTTGAGAATAACCAAGTGGTGCAGGAGGCGCCTGTAATATAGCTTGTGCCTATCCCTGTGGTGCTTGAAACCTAGGTGGGGCACCTTGGTTCTGCACATATCATGGGTTCAAGACAGGTTGGGAGGGCAAGGCTCCCTGAGTCCTATGCTCCTACAACGGCTAGTTTTGCATGTTTTGTATGCTCTGTATCTAATCAGCCATTGCCTTCATAATCTGCAAGCTATTTTGAGTGGATTTCCGCATTGATTCTTGCAGCTCCTCTTTCAGTCCTCCAAAGGGTCGACTTGCTTTGGAGGGTGACTGGCAGCTTGATGCAGTGACTGGTATATAGAACGAGGTTGCTGCTGCTTAGACGGGAATGGCTGTTACCTAGGATACGTGTTCTGTGCATTCCAGTATTATCTAGTCTAATGGTGTGGGTCTTGATGTGGTTTCTATGAGTTACCTGACCAAGAGAAATTTGAATGCTGGCACCAACCAGGGTTATACATCTCTAATTATAGGTTATTACGCCCATATTCCTAAATGGCATTAACATCTTTGTAGGCCAAAGACGTCTGAGACATATATTCATCAAGGGAATACACATTATAGTCATCATGTGGTGCATAACGCTGATTATCAGGTGCCAGATCGAGATTATTCGTAGGATCCTGATATGCAGGGTCCCATGAATGCAGAGAAGATGCATCCTGAGTGAGCAGATTAACTCAAGCAGGAGGGGCTCAGGGTGCATAGGAGGATCTCAGTGTAGCATAATTTTCGACCAAATCTAGTCGAACTCAAAGTATTTCGTCGATCTTCTTTCCCAGCAAATCCATCTTACCCAACTTCTTGGCGATGATATCCATAACGGCTAAAGAAGACATGGCTTGAGCCTCATGGACACTAACCCGTTGCTGTTTAGGCCGCTGGAACTGGTTCATCGACGTAGCATTCATTGAATTCTCCACTAAAGACTCGAACAACTCAAATGTGTTGTTCTCATCTTTTGCGAGGAAATTCCCGCCACTAGATGCATCGGTCAGATACCGATGTGTGCCATCCAGCCCATGGTAAAATATCTGAGCCAAGTGACATCTGGGCACACCATGGTGTGGGCATTTCCTAAGGAGATCATGAAATCGGTCCCAGGCATCATGCAACTTCTCCCCAGGTCTCTGGGAGAAAGTCATAATTGCTCACCTCATCACATTCGTGAGACCAATCAGGAAGAACTTTTGCAGGAATCCACATCGTAATTCCGACCAGGTTCTAATTGGCCTCTTAATGATCTTGAACCAATATGAAGCTTTGTCCTTAAGAGAGAACGGGAAAAGCTTCATCAAAACAATTCCTAGGTCCACGTTCCTGGGTTGAACCGTTTCCTTAATTCGACTCAGGTCCTCTAAGTTCTAAAATGGACCTTCGTTCGAGTTCCGATAAAAGTAATTCTGGATTAGACTAATTACATTGGGATTGAGCTCGAACACGTCTCCGCATGCGGGGATCTGAGCTTGAGGTGTGACAATCGATACCGTCAGATTGTAGAAATCCTGAAGCTATTCTCCTCAAGGTGGATGCTGCATTGTGTCCAGAGTTGTCAAGATGCGGTCGATATTCTGCTAGTACCGCTCCTCCGATTCAATGACCCAGGCTTCCAGGCGAGCCATCAGGTCTAGATTTGCTAGATCTTGACTAGGTCCAGGTCCAAGGTTAGGCATCTCGACTAAACAAGTGGATGAAGAAAGGTGAGAAGATGGTTCGGGCAATGTGACTCACCTCCTTGGGGGTGGCTCCCAAGGTCCAACCAGTCGAGGTCTATGTGATCTCCTACCTTGCATACACCAACCAACCACTGGGTTGGTGCAACCAAGCCAAACAAGGCCAAGGCCCTGTAAATCAGATTGTCCTTATAGATCAAATGACCGAATTTTTCGTTAAGATTCTGATTGATGAAGAAAAATTTGTTGTACAACTTACTGTAAGTAATCCCAACCCCCAAAGCTAACCTAGCCAATCTGAACAAGGGGACTAAGGGGAAGGTTCTTCCTTTAGCTTGTGCCTCTGGTTCCTTCGTACCCCTGAGCTGCAATCGTTTGATTCTGCCCCTCAGGTTCGGCTTAGGTTCGGTTAAGGTGGGTGTGATGACCCAGTAGTACGACAATGAATTCAGGTTGATTTACAGGTTTTACAAATTTTCTATAACCCTTTTTCTTCAATTGGGGTTTGTGGTGAGTGGCGCATAAGGTGACCAAACTAACAGGCTAGCCACTAGACTTGATTATGTCTAGGTTAGCCCAATGGTGTGGTCTTTAGAGTTTTGACCCTAAGGGTGTAGCCTAGGGTTCATGCAATTTCTAGGTTTCAGTAGACCAACCAAAATAAAATAATCCACTGAGGCACAAATGGAATCCAATTAATTTGAAATTTGACAAGAAGATTTGTTTTTCAATTATCTTGTCAGAGAATATTTTTTTGAAATTTTTACTATTTCAACCGAATAAATATGGATTTTTAATTGTCAGGAGGTCAGATTTGGAATTTTAACCCAAGGTCAGTTTTTTTCTTTGAAATAGTATCCCATAATCTTAAAAAGATCGAGAAAAATATGAAATTGAAAGCTAATTTGATCAGCTTTCAAACTATACCATTTTTAGTCAAATCAAATTCGCAAATTGTACATAATTGCTTTTTGAAATTTGAAAATTTTCAAATATGGGTCATTTTGACCCCTTGTAGTTCATGAATTTTTAAAAATTGTAAACTTTGAATTTTTTCAAATGAATGATGTCGTTTGAAATCTGGTTCAAAAATGAAGTTCTTGCCTAAATTTTAGAATTTTTTGACCAATCTAGTTTCGATAATTTAATTTTTAGATCGCTATTTGAAATCAGGCCGAAATTCAGAATGTGGTAGAAAAGCTTTTAAAGAGGTTTGAAATTCAAATTTCAAACCTTCCCACCAAAACAAGTTTTTTTCTTTTTTTTTCAAACTTTTTCAAATTTTTCTTTTCTCTCTTTTTTTTCTAAACCTAAGATTCAAAAGAAACCCTAATCTAAAACCTTTTTTTTTTCACGAATATATGTAGATGTTTTTTCTTTTTTTTTTCAGAAATCAAATTCTATCTAAATGCAACTCTCCTAGGGTTCAAGAAAAGAAACCTAAGACTAAGATAGAGAAGATGTGCACCTGATTTTTTTTTTTAATCTGCACTCGATGTGTACGCAGATTCGTTCTTCATGTCCTTCACATCAAAAGCAAGCAGATAGAGATTTTTCATTAAAAGATTCTAAAGATCAAAAATCAAAACTTGCGTTGCCTCCCCAACATCGATGCCATTTGTTGGAATCGCATATATCTCATTTTTGATAGGAAAAGCGTCGTACTATAGTGTGATCTACGGTCCAAACAAAAATATAAAGTTAACGAGACGGTGAATCCCGATCGATCTCAGGGAGATGCTTTGGAAATGCAAATTTGATTTTCGATCTCTTTTCTACTTTCTTAGAAATGCATGCCAGTTTCCAACCTACGAATATATGTGTTGCTAGTCGCGTTATTCACTCTAATTAAGTGTGAGTGCATCAAATAAATGATGAAAGTGAATGTGTGAGTGCTCGTGCACACTATCCTAGTTTCACGATGGCTATTAACTAGAAAGCGTTGATCGTTAGGTCATTAAACATTTTCGTGTACCGACATGCTGTTACTAAAGATGCAAAAATTAAAGTAGGCAACTTTAACTTTAATCACAATATATATATATATATTTATAATCTCATGTGATTTTCATTTCATCAAAAGATAGTCATTACAATCAGAGCTCGAGGAAAGCTTCTACATGAATGCTTGAAAATAAAATCTAGCTAATAGAAAATGGGTGCATGCATAGATCTACGAAAGATTATGCAAGCATCATTGAGGAGGAAGATAGATCCACTACTTAAGTAGAAATTAATGCAGAATAACTATGAAGAACTACTAAATCTACTTGTTTAGCTAGCAGAAATAGGGCATTGGAGGTGGTCTCCAATGGCCTTGTGGTCTTGAGGTGGTAGGAGGGAGAAAGAGGGGCGGCCAATGGTGCTTAGGACGGTCCTTGGAGAGGTGGAGGAGAAGGTGATCTAGTCTTGGCGTGGAGGTGGAGTGGTCATGGTGATGGAGCTCGTGGAGGTGGAGGTGTACATGAAGTGGAAACCTAAGCTAAATGCCAGAACCTAGATGGGGGTGTGTGGCCATCCAAGGGTCTTTAAATAGACCCAAGGAAAAGCTCTCTAGAGAGGTGTAGAACTCTCTAGAGAGCCCTCCAAGGTGGTCGACCAAGGGAGGAGAGGTGGTCTCCTTAGATCCACAAAATGTGGATCTAAGAGTGGACTCTCCCTTGGTGGCTATTTTTGGCAACCAAGGGTGGCGCCACTTGGAGAAGAGCTTAGAAGACTCTAGGTGGGTGTGCGACTAGGTGTGGGTATGTGTGTGCGCGTGTGACCTAGGTGGTCTAGGTTGAGTCCTATAGGTTTAGGTTAGGCTAATTCTTAGAATTAGGGTTACAAACCCTAATTACTAGAGTGAGTGTGCAATAAACTTGTCATAAGTTTAATTGAGTGAATGTGAGTCTAATTGAGAGATAGAATACTCAATTAGGTCAAGCTTAGGTCAATTGGATTCTCACTGAGTCTAATTGGACTTGTGTGGGTTGAGATCTAAGTTCAATTGGACTCTATGAGTCTACTTGAATAGGTGAAGGTAATTGACTAAGATCCAAGTCAATTGGGCTTAGTGAGAACCTAATTAGGTTCTTAGGAGGGTCTAGGGGTAGTGTATTAGGCTTAGGGTACCTTAATTGAGGTTCCTTAGTGTGTAGAATTGGGTTTAGGGGCTTAGGAAATCAAGATCCAAGCTTGATTTCAAAAAGAGTGATTAAAGAGGGGTTCCAGACGTCTAATTAATGTGTTAGACGACTTATACTCAAAAATCGGAAGTCCAGATCTCTTGTCTGGGCGTCCAATTACACTACAGACTTGAGCTCTAGGTCTGCAGGTTGTGTTTAAGGGTTTTGGACGTCCAGCAACCTATCTGGACGTCCAGATAAGGGCTGGAACTAGGGTTTTGAGGTATCCTAGGCTAAGGTGACCTAATATAAGGGTGGCTAAGGTTTAGGAAGGTCTCTAGGGCTATCCTAAGGCTAGGAATTGTCCTAAGTTCTTCATAATTTAATTCTGCATCCTCTACTTAGTAGAGTAGCATACCTTATCCCTACATTATTTCTTCTACTTTTTTTCTAAATCTTCAGCTCCAGATCTGCTACAGCTCCAACTTTAAGCTTCAGATCCATCTTCAAATCATCTTCTGAGCTTCTTATTACCTGCAATCCATATAATGCACTTAATTAGTACATCATAACATTATTTCATGCATAGTTAAAATAAAGCAGGAAAGTTGCAAAGTATGCTTATGTATGCATTGATTACACTAAATTATACTAAGTTCTAGCTTTACTTTAGTCATTTACGACCTATGATTGTTGCGCAATCAGTGGTTGATGATGGCTTTGAGTTAAGGTGGGGGTTGAGGGGTGAAAATTAAAAAAATTTATTTGAATGAATAAAAAATAAATTTTGAGGACTAAAAGATATTTTTTTATTAAATTTCAATCTAAAATATTTAAGTTTAACGATTATGACTAGTATAGTGGCAAATACGAAAGCAGTGTGACATTTTCAATGGCATAATCGACAATATAGTGAAGTGAATTGGCATGTAAGTAATTTCAAATGATTTTAGTAGCACTCATTTTAAAATCCCTTTTTTATTTTCAATTTTATGGTAGTTAAACTTTCCTCTACATTTGGGGATTACTTGTGTGGAACCTTTCCACAAAAGTGAGTCTCTAAGTGCTTCAATTGTGCGGATTCTTCTTCATCTTTATAAAAAAATCATTTGCCTCTCAATTTATGCTTGCCAATTTTGATGTGTCCTTAATTTCATAGTTGCACACACATCCTTCCTAATTACCCTAGATCACACTTGCCTAAGGTGAGCTTAGGAAGGTTGCATTTTATCACTTTCACCTTGTGGCATTTACTTAGGCATATCTTCATCTTCCATTGCCTCATATTTTCAAAAACCTAAAAATTGCAGAACCTAAAAAGCCAAAAAAAAGGAGAAGATTTGAGAGAGTTCATTGCTTTTATAACTAAAGTTGTCTCCTTAGACGATCCTAGATACTTCACTATCTAGAAATATAAATTTAAAAGATAGTCAAATTTACGCGTTGCAACGACTTACTCCACATCTTTTGTAAAATCGTGTTTTTTTATACCAGGTCCCCACCCAAACCAACACTAGCGCACACTACCCACTCTCAATTCTTGCGACACTCACCACCCTCCTATTCTAATGCACAAACAACACTACCCCCCACTGACTCTCGCAAATACCATCCCCACCTCTCCCATTATGACTCCTCTCCATAACATCACACACCTCACTCACCACCATGCCATTGTCATCCCCTCACTTCTCCACTCCAATCTCCTCTCTCATTCCAATAGCCACCACAACATCCAACCTCACCGTTGGTCGACCTCCATCTCTCTTAGGCGAGGACCTCCCTCGACACCACGTTCCAAATGATCTCCATGCTCCAAGTGAGGTACATAAGATCAAGCCTCCACCAATCCACCGTAGCCTCTTCGACTCCCCCAGTGAGGAGATCCAAGAAGCCACCACCTCGCATTCATGCTTCAAGTGAAGTACACCACGCCACACTATCACCACCATCACCCTCTCCATGGAGATTGTCACGTCCCAATGGTGATAGCATTGCAGACCTCTATCTCACCATTATAAGCTCCATCTTTTCCTTTTATTATGTTTTGCATTTGTTTTGTGTTCAACTTGATATGTTGGTTACATTAGAGATTTTCTTTGAATAAACACATGTTATATTTTAAATCACCTCAGTGGATGACTTGATATTCATGCTTATTTGAGGTTTCAATTTCATAGTTTGTATCACATGAGTCCTACCATAACAACGACGGTTTTCAATTTTTTTATTTCATCAGGATTCTCGTGACCAGTGTCCACACCAAGAGGTTGACATAAAAATCCTTGGAGATGTAGGAAAGCCCATGTCCCTAGGAGGAGGTGGAGGATGATGGTGGAAGATGAAGGTGGAGCACTAAGGGATCTAATGGAGGACCTATAAGCTAATGGAGTTGTATTGCAAGCAATGGAGAGGGAGAGGCTTATGAGTTTTATGGTGGACGTCTATGGAGGTTTAAATAAAGGAGGGGAGGTGTTTAGATGGTGGCCTAGAAGGCAAGGTTTGGGTTTAGGTTTATGGAAATTAGCTTTAGGTTTAGGATTTATCTATATAAGAAAGTGAGACCTAATTGTCTTCAATTTTGGCCACTTTATTATTCGAATTTCAAATTGCACGTAAAAGGAAAGTTGTATCCCTTGCACTTAGCTTTCAAATGCAGCTTGAATCATGCAAGTTGGATTTAAATTGGGAAAGTTATGACCAAAATACTGAAGGTGTGTCAAGCTGTCCGAATTTCAGGATTGGGATCTTGATTGGTGGTTCTTGGGTTTTGCAAATATAGAACGTGGGATCTTATGTTTAGGATCTTGAATATGTGATTGGAATTAATTGGGATCATGATTGATATGGTGGGATTATGGAGGATCTTGATGAGGTGTGATTGAGATTTCTTCTTGTAGGGAATCCAATCACCTTTGACTTGTATTCAGGCATGATCTTGATTGGAGGGATTTAAGGGATTTATTTGGAGACCTAATTGAATTCAATCAAGACCAATTTTTTCTAATTAATTTTGAGAATAATAGGAAATTTTTGTGTAGAATAATTAAGTGGCACAAGTGGATAATTGTTGAGACGTGGAAATCTACGTGTTCGCAGTTGGATTAAAAAACCTGTCGCCGTAGTTCGAGTTGCGAAGAAATTCATTCAAAAAATAAAATTTATACTGAAAATCCGTAAAGAAGTTCCAAGTCAAACACAGGAAGGCTACGTCGATCTCAAAATCCGCGATTATATTTTTTTTTGTATTTTTGTTTAAAAGGTGAAATAATCACAATGGAATCGATATAAACAATAAGAGAGAGAGAAAGAACAATCACTTGATATTTGAATAATGTTTTTACAACTAAGAAAGTGGGAAATGATTACACTAGAAAGCAGGAAACTATTACAACTAGAAAGCAGGAAATTCTACTCTAGAAAGCGATAAAAGAAGGGAGAGAGATGTTATCCTCCTCGACGAATGCTTGCAGGACGAGCCGGACGGAGGCGACGCCTGGAAGACAAAGGACGAGGTAGGAAGAAGGAGGACGAAGTTAGAAGAATGGGAACGAGGCAGCACGTCATCGTCGTCGCGGGATCCACTTCCGGAACAGGGGCGAAAGCTTGGATTTAGCTCTTAAGGAGCATCCCGGGTATGGGACAAGCTTCTCTTAAGCTTTGGAGAGGGAGAGGAGTGAAGGAAGGGATGAAGAAGAAGTGGAGGTCGGGTCTCCTTTTATAGTTGTAGGAATTGAGGGCAAATTTGTAATTTCAAAATCAAAAACATTAATATGGGACCTTTAGCGACAAACTTAAACGTTGCTAAAGGTCCATCGTGGGCGACGTGTGTCCTACGTGCACGCCTATTCCTCTCCCATGCGACCGCTTAGCTTCAGCGTCCAATCGCATCCCAACCGTCCAATCGTGAGATCGGACGGTCGAGATTTCTCCTTACAGCGCCCGTTCAAATGCACCGTCACGTTGCGCCCACGTGCGATCGGGCATAAAGACATGCGTCAGATCTCACGTGTATGATCCAAGCGCTCTGGTGCGGTCACGTCTCTGCTTCTCGTGTGCATGATCTTCATCTGACAGCCGAAATCAACATGCCCCACTCCCCGTCTAGATTGAGGCTCTCGACACGACTCAAACGCGCGACTTCTGTTTCACCCGCAACTGCATGACCAATGCACTGACGGTGAAGCTTTGTCACAAAGATGAATTAAGCGCGCGGATTTAGAATCAATCCTAGCCATTGGATCAAGATCCAACGGCTAGGATCGCACGATGGAGAGCCCCTTTGAAGTTCAGCAGCGGCCTTTGGGCTGATTGGGCGGCTAAGATGGCGCCATGTGGTGCCATCTTGGCCGTCCGTCTTTTGTGTGTTGTAGACGGTGCCACGGGTGTCAGATTGGATCGATTTTCTCGCCGTTAGGCTACGATCGTTGATCCAAACCCATTCATGCAGTCGGATTTGTCGTCTGAAGTGCAGTCTGGCACCATCTTGGCCCTTGATCTCTAGGCTTCCTTGAACTATATCTGGTGCTACGGATGTCCGATCAGGACGATCTTGGAGTCGTTGAGCTCCAATTGTCGTCCTAATCATATATGTATGGTTGGATCTTCGATTCGAGACCCTGATTAAAAATCACCCTGTCCCTAACCATAAAAGGTGACAATTACTATACAATTTATACAACTTGACCAAATGCATGATTATTTATGTTATGTAATATTTACAATGTATGATGCTAATATGACACTAAGAATATACATTAATAGACACTTTTGACTATTTAGATGTATGCACATCAATAATGCATAGGACTTCAAAGGATAAGATAGGATAAGGAGTGAGTTGGTGTCACTAGCTAGTGTGTCAGCTGGGTTTTAGGACTAGGGTGATGAGAGATCCTAGGGTTTAGGAAAATGTTTAGGGAGTTAAGTGAGCTGGTCAAGGTTAGGATTAGGTATTATGATTAAGTTGCTTGCAAATCTAGAGCTTTGTGTTCTTGCTTCTTTTCCTCTTGAGCCTGAGTATCAGATTCCTGCATACAGTAAAGCACAAAATTAGGCTCAAAATTACCATTTTACCCCTAACGTGCACATATGGAATTGTGTACAATATGACTTAAATCTAATGCAACTAATATCCAAAACCAACAAAACTAAGCATGTTATATATAAATTATCGCACGCATCATCGAATTCACCGTCCATTCCATTATGGGTTACATACTTTTCACATTTTCTTTGTATCATTAGGATGAGAATGAAGACTAGATCCATTCCTATAGGATTGTCTTCTTTTCATCATGTATGGGTCTTATTAGGACCCATATGACTTTGCATGGAATTTGTACTTCCCAATATACGCGAGCAAGCTCGAGTCTCCCAATCTACTACATACCTACAACAGTGGATCTGTGTAATCCCTTTAGGAGATCATGTGTCTCCTGTGCCCTCATATGCACACCAACTTTCCAGTTTACACACCAAGGTGGGTGCATCCACTAAATGTGCATACTCAGACATTGAGACACATATCTATCTCAAGTCAAAACATATGCCTTCTTCATGACAATGATAAGAGAAGGACTTTTGCATCTTTATCTCGTCGAGTCAACTCCTTGACTCAACTTACGTTAATAGCCTCGAATCTCTATTCCTATGCAGAGGATGTACATCAAGGGCATCGGTCAAGCAACTGTCTCCAAAGGAGAATGCCACTCTTCTTAGATTGGAGACAATAGATGAATATAATGATGGTTCATGATGACTTATCAAAATCCTTAATCCAAACTAGTTATATTGTTCGATATCGAACATCAGTATACCCAACATGTCACAGTACATTATCCCAATTATACTGAGGTACCCATCTAACTATATTAGTATGTCCATGGGATTTAACACTTAGATATGAATCACTAATCTAGTGATTCAATTGAAGTTGGTTCAGTTAGGGCACATTTGATCGTGAAATCATGAGAAAGATAATCATGTCATCGTAGTTGTGAAAACACATCGTTTGTAATTTATAAACTATATCCTAAGAATAGAAAAGAAATATCGAGAGTACGGGTCGTCTCATAGAGAGGCAATGATGACTAGATATTTCCTGACCTAACTAACCCAACTAAGATTTTTTTAGAGTTTTTTGAATATTTTTCTAATTTTTTTGGACTTTTGAATATGAATCAGGACAATCTAACCTGACAGACCTTGAACTAAAGAATCTGCTCGACTTTAGACCTACACCCGTCAAGAAACTTCACCAATTTTAGAGGAGATTCTAAATTTGAAGATCAAACTAATGCAAGAAACTTTGCACAACTTGGATTAGTGTAAAATTTAGGAAAAACCTGGGAAATCAGGAAAAATGGATTCTATTTTTGTGTCTAACCCCTTATTAGTGTGTGAATTTTATAAAATACAATATAGAGAATTATGCGATGAAATTTGGGATCGTAAAACTAGACTTGAATCCCTATCAGTAGATAAAATCTAGTGATTTTACAATGACTATGCTGCACAAAATGAATTTTTCAAAATGGAACTCAAACTCTAAAAACACTGTGAGCACCTAACTAGGGACCTAAAGACACTTTTTTTTTTTGGTATTTTGGGATTTGAAATTTTTTTGGGTTTTTGTGATAATAAAGCAAGCAAGTAGGGACACAATAGAGATACTATAAAATCAGGAACATATTATTGTGAAGCAAAGGTTCTACAAGTAGAAAGAAAATACAAGAAGTAAATGACAAGTAGTTGAAGAAGAAGAGAAGAAAGTGGGGAGATGATAAACACCAGTTTATCATCATTCTTATGCCCTAAAACAGATCTAGATCTTAGGATTTTAACTCCGCAAATAGATTTCTGGGCTGCATTCAGGCATCATTAGGTTAGGTATGCATTGCTTGATTTGTTGTATTTTTGGCACTTTTATTTGAGTGTTAGGGATTAACAGATAGCCAGATCCCTAAAACCCTAACATTCAAGAAGGTAACAGGTGAAGAGAAAACTCAATTCAGTTGGAACATAGCTACATCCAGCTCACCTAGGTCAGGTTTAGCTCTCTCAAGCTCCATTCAGCTCATCTTAGCTGGATGGTGGCTCAAGGTAGCTCAACTTAACTCAACCTAGCTCAAGTCAGCTCAGGGTAGCTCAGCTTAGTTCCAATCAGTTCACTGGGAGCTTAAGCTAGCTCAACCTAGTTGATGGGAGTTCACTTCAGCTCAGGTCTAGCTCTTCCCAGCTCCACTTAGCTATTGACAGCTGAACTCCCTCCAGCTTAGCTACTACTTGTCAACTTTGTAGCTAAGCTAACTCGGGAGTACCCATCAGAAGTAGGTCCAGCTCAACACAGCTCCAGATAGGCTGAGTCCTGCTCAACTTAGCTCTACTATTGAAGCTTAGCTTTTAGCAAAAGAATTAGCTAGCTAAGCTGAGTAGCTGAGCCCTTATGAAGACCTCTTCAGTAGATTCAGCTCCAAGAATTTAACTTCAGCTCTACATGATCTTAAGATAGCTCCTCCTCTTAAACCCTAGCTTCCTGCTACCTCCTCTTCTATTCACCTACTAGCTAAGCTAGCTTAGCTAAGCTCTCCATTCCATGGTTGTCCACCATCCACCTAAACCTAACCCTGAAACCCCACCAACCTAAGCTCCGCCAAGTAACCCTTCAAGTCCACTTGAGTCCACCTACTTCTACCATGTTGGCACCAACCGACATACATCCCTTCAACCCACACCTCCACCAAAGAACACCAAAAGTGGCGCCAAAAAACACCTCTAACCACCTCCCTTTTGGCATCATTTTTCCTCTCCAAAAACCCTTCCATCTCAACCATCCATCCACCCTTAAAAGCCATCACCACCTTCCATTTTTCCCTCCAAAAACCCCCCTTCTAGAAGCCCACATTTGGCACCAATTTTAAGGCATCCCTACCCACATGAACGGCCACCAAGGGTGGTCTCCAACCCTTAACTAACCAGCTAAGAAACCCAACACTTGGTGCCATTTATTCCTAACCCTAAATCCTACAACCACCTCCCCAAATTCAATCCTAGCCGTCCACCCTAAGGCCACCAATCCCCCTTCATATCCCTTGATTTGACACCAACTAACCTAGGCCTTAGGATAATCTAACCACCACCAAAAACCTATCCTAGCCATCCATTGCTATGCACGCCTACCCCACCCCCTTACCACTCTACATATACCCACATAATCACCACATAAAACTCACCTTTGGCTTCATTATTCACACATAATCCCACCTACACTCCACCATACCCCGCGACCAGGAGAAGAAGAAGAAGATTAAGGGGGCACTCTGTCCCCTTTGGTGCCTTCCCCTCTTCCCTTCTCTCTTGTGCCCACGCCAGCAAGAGGTTAAGCTAGGCAAGAGGACGTCCAGAGGAGGAGTTGAGGGTGGTTCATGCCCACCCTAGGAGGAGGTTAAGAGTGGAATCCTTCCACTCTTGGAGGAGTTAGGGCACGCCCACCAAGGGCTCGCCAAGGAGGACACATCTTTGGAGGAGCACTTCAAGAAGGAATTGGAGGAATCCTTTTCAAGCTAGGAGTTGCTAAGCTTGGAGCATGGACTCTCTCCTCTTCACCACTATCACCAGGAGGATCTTTGTTTCACCATTTCCTATCTTTATTTTTGCAGTAGAAGCATTTCTCTACTAGCGATTTTGTAAAACAGTTTCCTTCATAAATCAAAGTTGCCTTTCCGTATCTCTTTTTTTACATTTTATTGCTTTTTACTCTAGTGCACTCACACACTCTCTCTAATTACCCTAGGTCTTCACACTCCTAGGGTGAGCTTAGGGATCTTCTTTTCACTTAGGTTTTAGCTTTAGCATTTTTGGTGTAGTCTTCTTTTGTGTTTTATCATTCAATTGCCCGTATTTCAAAACTCAAAAAAATATCATATTCAAAAATCACAAAAAGAAAGTTGATTTTCTGATTTCAAGCAAGAGCATTAAAAATTGCATTTCTACCTCCCTTGGGATGACCCGATTAGCTTGCGATGGTGGTCAAGAGGTCCTCCTTGACCCCTGAAGTGAGAAGATAGTCGAAGAAGTTTGAAGGATGAAGGGAAGAATTTGGAGTAGTCAAAGAAGAAGAAATAAGGGATTGCACAACAATCATATACCTAATCTACCTAAATTAAGACAGATCCTAGCTTAACTTAAGAATAATGCATGCATGAGTAGCATATTTGCATCTTAGTTAATTTATTTAGCTGTGAAGAAAATAATGCTATTATGATACACTGATTGATAGGTGATAATAATTGCAGGTGATTTGGGGCCATAGATGATAAATTTAACCGTACGGATGGACTCAAATCAATGATCGCAGTTCGATGATGAAAAAATCACCTTGATCGGAGCCCTGTAGCACCATCTACAAAGGTGGGAAGATGGATGGTCAGGATAGTGCCACGTGGCACCATCCCAGCTACTCTCCATTGCGCCCCCAACCTCTTAAAGAGTTCCCACACAATTTGCGGGCCGTTGGATCATCATTCAACAGCCACAGATGCACCACGTCAACCGACCAACGCTTCATCAAGAGAGAGGGCTCATCTCAGCCGTTGGATCGTGATCCAATGACTGAGGCAGTGCATGCATAAAGCAGGGCTTGACACACATGTAGGTGTAGCACATTGGTCGAGTGTGCTATCAGGAGCATGCAACTTCCATTCGAGGCGTGAGGAGCAACGCAATTGCATTGAGCGTGGCGCACATGAAATTCAAGCATTCAACGTGTGGCGCATGGAGGATCGGCAGATGCGAACACGTGTGATGATGCACCATCACAAGCACAAACAACTTGCGACAAGCATGCAAAATGGATGCGATCTCAACTGTTGATCATCATGATTAGACGGTCATGATTGAGCGTGCGTGTGGTGCACAATGAAAACTAAGGTGGTGGTGAGCCGCGCACTCTCAGTTGTGCGATCTTGATCAGATGGTGCTGGACGCACCACAAGGTAGCATCAGATGGCAGCACGCGTTGGAGGTGTCATCTGGGTGCGATTTCCACGTGATCTAAGCCCTTAATTTGTGATCGGATGACCCTTGTTCCTCCAACTTGTTGGCACGGGTTGGGGCTCTAAAAGACTCATTTTACCCCTCACTTTAGCTATAAAAAGGACCTCAAACTCTCCATTTGAGAGGCAATTCAACCACCGAGCATCTCCCTATCCATTCTCCTTTGAAGAGCCCTCTTCCTCCTAGCCATCACCAAGGCCACCCTTGGTGCACCATTGCTGCCCCTCCACGCCCTCTTAAGGCCACCAAGGGCTACTCCTTGGTGCCCTTGTTCTTGTAGATTAATTTAGAATAATTTCTAGTAGTTCTAATAGTCCTAGTATTTTATTCTAGTTGTTCTAGTTTGAGTGTTTTGATTTCTTTGTTGACCATTCAACCATGCGTAAGGAACTTTCATGATTGCTATTTGAATACAAGTTGATTTGCTTCATATCTATCTTGCAACTTGTTTCTATGTCTAGTTCGAGTAGATCTTTATTTTCAACACAATGCGGATATTGAAATCAAATCGAGTTGCATTTTTGCCTCCCTGAGTTCGACCGAGACTTACCAAGTTTCTTTAAAATTATTTGTCAATGTGTTTTCTTGCTATACTACGATGGGATTATTCTGAAAATGTGATTTCACACTGTGACAAATTGGCACCGTTGCCGAGGAGGGAAGGCGATTCCTGATTTGATATTTGATTTATTGTGTTGAGATTTATGTGTAGGCAATGGAATGGGTGCAATGGATCTATGCACATGATGACCCATGGACGAAGAATTAATCACGTGCACACAATTATCTTAGCTAGTATTTTAGGTTAGGACTTGATATGACATTAGGATAGGAGTTATTTGAAAAAGAAAAAAAAAAGTTTAAGATCTAATCTTTTAGGTAGTTAGAATTTGCTTTGAACTTTGCTTTGAAATTTTGATTTTAAAAAAATATATAAAATATAAAATAAACTTAAATATTTGAATTTAGGTTTATTTGCTCATATTTTTGGTTAAGGTGGTTATTATTAGCTTTTTATCTCTTCAATACCCTTCAACCTCTTTTTGGAAATTCGGCCAGGACTTAAATCCTATTTTTAAAATTTGTTTGTTGAAAATCTCGACCTCCAAAAATTTTGAAATTTGATCAGATGTTATATTTTCAAATTATCTTTTTAACGCCATTGTACCCTTAAAAAAATTCATTTTTTCGAATTTTAAAAAATTTACAGAGTGCATGGGGGTCAAACAGACTGAGATTCAGATTTTTCTGATCTTCAAAAACTAATTTTGAATAGCATGTGAATTTGATTGACCGAAAAATGGTGGGGTTTAAAATATTATCAAGTTAACTTTCATTTTCATATTTTTTCCAAATTTTTGGATCACATTTAATACTGTTTCAAAAATAAAACCAACACAGGGTCAAAATTCCATATTTGACCCCCTGTGAGTCAAAAATTCGTATTTATTTATTTGGGACAATAAAAAATTGTGAAAAGATTATTGAAAAAGGGTATTGTTGCCAAATTTTATCTCATTTGGATTCCAAGTTTATCTTAGAGAGTATTTTCAATTTGATTTGTGGTCTGCTGCTTGAAATACTTAGAAGTGCATGAACCCTAGGTTTAACATTTAGGGATATACTTAGAGACCACATGGACTAGCCTAGACTCAATCGAGTCCAGTGACCAATCAGTGAGTCGAGTCACCTTGTGAACCACTCACTAAACACCCAAATTGAAGAAAAGGTTAAGAAAAATTCATAAAAATATATCAATTAACCTGCATTCGTCTTTTAACTACTGAGAGGGTCTCAATCTCTTTGGAAAAATTGAGTGTCTAACCTGTGGGATAGTGTCAAATGACCATAGTTAAGGGATATTAAGGACTCGAAGGCGCAAGCCAAAGGAAGACCTTTCCTCTTAGTCCCCTCATAACAGACTGGCTCGGTTAGCTTAAGAGGTGGAAATCATCTTCAGTCGATCTCTCGATGAATTTCTTCAACAAATTAAACCTTAACAAAATATTTAATCATCTGATTCTAAAGGAACAACTTGATTAACAAGTCCTTAGCCTTGTTTAGCTTGGCTACACCAACCCTTGTCATTGGTGTATGTAATGAAGGAGGTCTTTAAGACCTGAATTGGTTGCACCTTGGGAACCAAACCCAAGGTGGTGAAGGTGACTTTTCTCATCGCCCGTTTCTTCTTCTCAACCCTCTTCTTCTTCTCGATTAGCTGAGATGGCTAATCCTGGTCCTGGACCTGGTCAAGGCCCTGAAAATCTAAACCCGATGGGTTGTCTCAAAGCCCAGGTCATGGAATCATAACAGAGATATTAGCAAAATATTGATAGGATTCTCACCACACTAGACAAAATGCAGCATCCACCACACGGAGAACTACGGGACTTCTATGATCTGGTGGTTATGAGTCTGGCACCCCAAGTCTGGATTCCCCCAAGCGGAGACACATTCGAGCTGAAGCCAAATATAATAAGTCTGATTCAGACTTATTTTCATGGAAACTTGAATGAGGATCCCTTCCAGTACATCGAGGATCTGAGTCGAATTGAGAAAACGGTTTGACCCAGAAACATTGATTTAGGGATCGTTCTCATGAAACTTTTTCTATTCTCTCTTAAGGATAAAACGTCTTATTGGTTCAAGACCATTGGAAGGCCAATTGGAACCTGGGAGTAATTACATCGTGAATTCCTCCAAAAGTTCTTCCCGATTGGTTGGGCGAACACAATGAGGCATGAGATTACAACTTTCTCCTAGGGACCAGGGTAGAAGTTGCATGATGCCTGGTATAGATTCCATGATCTTCTCAGGAAATGCTTGCACCATGGTGTGCCCAAGTGGCACTTAGCTTAAATCTTCTACCATGAGTTGGATGACACAAATCGATACTTGGCTGATGCATCTAGTGGCAGGAATTTCCTTGCGAAGGACAAGAATAACGCATTCGAGTTGTTCTAGTCCTTAGCAGAGAACTCAATGAATGATGTGTCTGTGAACTAGTTCCAGCAACCTGGACAGTAGTGGGTTAATGTCCATAAGCTCACATCAAATGTACCAGAGCTGATGTGGACATTATCACCATGAAGCTGGATAAGGTGGATTTGCTTGACAAGAAGCTTGACGAATTGATTCGATCTTGACCTAGATTTTCTGGCAATTTAGTTGCATCTCACTCTTCTTTTGCATCTTGAGTTCCTCCTACTCTAGTACATTTAGTTACTCGGGATGTATCTTCTTGATCTTCATGGGATCCTGTGTATCAGGAACCTGTGAATAATCTGAATCTAGCACCATAGGATCAGGGTTACGCACCTCATGTTGATTCTAGTGCGTATTTCTTTGATGAATATGTGTCTTAGACATCTTTGGCCTATGAGGATGTTGTTGATGGGGTTTTTCAAGAGTTTTAAATATCCTTCGTTGTAGTAAAATCTCCTAAATAGCTCTCTCAACAAATACAATTTATAAACTCGAAATCAAGAATGAAGTCCGAGGTCAAACACGGGGAGTAGGTATTGCAATTCACGTACTCCAATAAAGATGAATATATAAATGAGCACAGGAAATCAAGCCAATAATGATATTCAATGCATGATATCTACTCAAAACTAATACTCAATGTAAAACATGAGCATATCAAGACTTTAAGAGGATGAAAAGATATCTAAGACAAAATAATGGCTATTTAGATCACCAATTATTAGTCTAAACACATATATGTCAATTACTCAAATATATCAAATAAATGAACAGTGGCTTGAATCACTTAAACCATAATTCCACGCCAGCAATGCTCAATGTCAGGGCTCATCAAACATCAGCTCCTTGGATCAGATGACTTAGGTTTAGCCCTGCTACAATTCCTTCAAGAGGGGCAAAGGCCTCTTCCCTTCCTGCTCTACTCTCTTTCTCTTCTTCTTCTCTTCAAGTCTTCTCCTTCTTTTTTCACAAACCTCTTCTTCCTTTCCTCTTCTCAGGGCCTTCTTCTTCGTTCCTTCTCTTTTCCTCATTCTCTTCTTACGCACAAGAGTCCTCACAAGCTTCCTAGCAACTAAGTGTCGGGAGGTTTCCCTGAAGAGCAAAACCCTCCCCTCCCCCGCTCTCTCTTCCTTTCCTTCCTCTCTTCTTCTTTCAGATACAAGTAACCGGGTATTTGGGTCAGAGCAATATCAGGTCCAGAGCTACTAGCATGAATGGTAGCCGAGGAGTGAAGGGCTTAGGCAGGTTCAGGTCATGCGGGTGAAGCGGGGACCTCACCCCCAGTGTATTCGAGGCGATAAGGCTATGTGAGAAAATCAATTTATGTGCTGCAATTGGTTTACGATCCCTCGATGTGGGACTAATAAGTCCCCCTTCCTTCGCATGCATGCAGCTGGTGATGGCTCATCCAATTGGAGGTAGAGGAGCAGTCGAAGCTCCTAATTGAAGACCTAGAGCCCCATCTAGATCTACTCTGTGCGACCTGGAGGTGGAACCTGGGGCTTTCGTGGCTTGGAGCGTGAAGAATAGGACAGAGATGACGGTGGTGATGGTGGAGATCGGCGAACTCCTGTAAACAAGAACACGGCCTTTCAGCTAAGTTAAACTATCTTAGAAGATTCTCAAGGGTGCAACGAGGGCGTTGGTGGCAGTGGCGTGCCGTGAGAGGTCGTGAGGTGGTCGGATGGAGGCGGAGATGGAGTGTGGAGGTGGGTTTGTTCAGTGGCGGTTGTAAGTGGGTGATAGGGTGGAATAGGAGAGGGGTTTTGTTGGAGGAGAGACGGTGGAGCTTTTGGGAGTGTTGGTGAGGTGTTTGGAGGTGTGAGGTGAGCGGAAGACCTTACCGGAGGTGTGGCCGGAGGTGGAGACGAAGGTGGCGTGCGGTGGCGTCGAGGGTTGATTTTTGGGTTTTAAATAAAGGGAATTAACCTAAGTGTAACGACCCGTTTCCCGAGTCCCTACGAGACACGAGAACCGGACCGACTCGACTAATCCCAAGACCTAGTCGTCCAATGAGGAAGTAACCAAAAGACAGTAAAATAAACCACATTCAGCATGAATATAACTAACAGTAAGAAAGTACAGCAGTAAGGAAAGAAACTACTACAGAAGGTACCACCACAACAGTAAAACAACATTTATCATATAACAAGAACTGCAGGTAAAGAAGGTACAGCGGTAACAAAAACTACTCACTAGAACAGAAACAAAAGGGGTACAAAAGGCTGTGGTAACTCTACTGGACCCTACTCGGCCCAGCGTCCTCTGCAGCCGCCGACCCTGGCTGCTCAACACCTGGTCCTGAAAAAGGTAACGAGTGTAACACGTCAGCAAAACGCTGAGTAGAGTGGCAAACTAACTAAAGGCAACAGTAGAGTGTACAGTAGCTGTTATGTTCTATTACTTCCTTTATTCACATCTTTCAATTTTTCTCACTATTTCATTTATTTCTCAGATCCTTTACTTGATCTCGAATGTCCTCGTGGGAATGATCTTGATTGCAGTCTTTTCCAAAAGTAGAAGTAGCACGTGGTGCTCTCCTGGCCGGGAGAGTCCCCCGTGGTGATCCTACCCTCAGTCAACCACCCCAAGGTCACTGACAGACGTAACGGTGACTACGGCACGCGCGATAAACGCACAGGTAGCTAGCCCGCACTGGCACGCGGTCAGTCGTTTCCGTTAACGGGTGCACCCAAAGCACAGCACGGAACCAGGGCAGAGCCCTCTCAGTAACAGGGGTCCAACCCCTCCACAGTAACCAAACCGGGGCCTTGCCCCTCCACAGTCCGCGCACCCTCGCCTGACTGCCCTGGTTTGCCCTAGCGGGCCTAACAAGTCGGTGAAGGAGGCTAGCAGAACCCCGGGGCCCGTGGGGTAGCTAGTACTCTCCTAACACTACTAGCTCTCCTCGGTACTACGTACACGAGGGCCAACAAGTCGGTACAGAGCGGCCAATCCTAACCCCGGGTCCCTGGGGCGGCTGGCCCCACTCTGCACTAAACAGGTACAGGTACTTCCCTTGGTACTGCGTACCCAAGAGACAGTACAAACTACATCTCAGTTCCATTCCTTTTTCTTTCCAGGAGTTCCACTCCTAATTCCCCGTAGGGTTCCAGCTCTTTATCTCAGAACATCATATGTTTCACTTTCCAGATTCACGTTCTCAAAATCCATGATCTCAAACATGTTTCTTTATTCATAACAGGCAGCTGTTAATTCAAATTACAGGCAGCTTTATATTCCTTTCCATTTTTCCAAGACTGCAGTATTATACATTCCACTAGTTTTTCCATCCTAAGATTCATGCCACATCCTAGGATCTAGCATACAACTAGTTTTCCAGCCCTAGGATTCATGCATCACCTAGGAGCTATCATTCCATACATTTCTCATTCCTAGGATTCATGCAATGTCCTAGATTCTAGTTATGGTTCCATACTTTAACAGATTTTAAAAATAACTTAAGCCACTCTACCAGGTACAACGGGAGTAATGGGGGCGTGATCGGGAATCCCGCGTGCCTCCGCGACTCTCAAGACTGCAACTGAACGAGATCCTGTCACAAGGATCAAACACAAGGAGTGTCTCAAAATAGTGTATAGCTACTGTAGATGAGTAGAGGAATTAATTCTGAAGAGAACGCAACTCGAATCGCGGAAAACGGAGCCCGAACGGGCCCTAAACGGGTCGAAAAAGACGATACTGTGCAAAATCAGACGTCTGGAACTCCTTCCAGACGTCTTAAAAAGTGGATCAGAGAATTACCTGTTCAGCGTGGTTTCCCAGACGTCCAGAAGTCTGCGGGGACGTCTGTCCTATACCCCAGACGTCCGATGGTCCACACGGATGTCTGTAGGTCACTCCCGCCGTCTGGTACAACTTCCAGACGTCTGATTCGCAAAGGATGGCGAATCAGCGAACCTGCGCACAGCCAACCCCCCCTCCTCAGTACGGTCAGTCGTCAAGAAGGAAGAAGAAGGCGGAAAACTCACCTTTCAGACGTCTGTATGATCTTACAGACGTCGACCTTGCCGCCTGGCTATCAACCCAGACGTCTGATTCTGGAAATTTTTCCAGAATCAGAACCCTGCTCGGCCTCCGCTCGCGACGCCGCCCGCGTCGCACCTCGCGCGTCTGCTGCTCAGCCCGCAGCAGGTCCCTCTCCGCGTCGCTCCGCGCCCCCTGCGCCCTCCGTCGGCCGGCCAAGCAGCTCCGGCGAGCTCGCCCTCACGGCAGAGCTCCGCCCTCGCACGCCGCACCTCCGCGCTCACTGTGGCCGCCGCTGCCGCCCTCGCATTCGCTCGCTCTCGCGCACAGGAAGGAGAAGAAGGAGGAGACGGTGGAGACGGGAGGGGAGGCGCGCCCCTTTTAACGCCGCGCGGAGAGGAGAGAGAGAAGGCGGCAGGCCGCCTGCAGCCGCAGAGAAAAGAGGGAATATGCGGTCTGCGCGCTCAGGCGCGCAGGCGACTCGCGTGTGTCGAAAATAACGGATTTCCAGACGTCTTGAAACTATCCCAGACGTCTTATCAGACGTCTGGTTGTGATCCCAGACGTCTTGTCCGACGTCTGAGGCGCCTCCCAGACGTCTTAAAATACGTCTGGGGCACACATTCGTTACACTAAGGATCTAAGGGAACATAAATAACCTAAATCTAAGGGATGAAAGGGGAGAGTTTCCTTGTTGGAGGTACATCGGACTCGGAGAAGACGAAGCCTCCGGTGGGAGAAGCGGTGACGATGAGGGGGCATAGGCGGCGGCCACTGGTATTATGACGTGCGGAGGAACGTGGGGAAGAAGAATCCACCCACTATAGTCTATGAGGGTGGACGAAGAAGGTGGTCAGAGGAGGTCGCCGGAGCTCGTGGAGTATTCTGCCGGAGAGGAGGGAAGAAGGAGGTATCTCAGCCAAAAACAAGCTGAGGATAGTTTGTCCTCAGGGGTCCTTATATAGGCCTAGAGTCGAGCTTCAAGCTTGGAAACCAAGCTTGAAAGCTTGGAAATCATGGAGTAGGAGTTGGAAACTTCCAAGAGTTCGCATGAACCTTAGGGCAGGGATTGGAAGGCAAGACCAGGTTCAGATTGAAGGGCATCTCTTCATGAATCTCCTTTCCAATTTTGGAAGGGTTTGGCTGCAAAATCAAGGAGTAATCCCTGATTGAAGGTTAGTTGCTAATGATTTTAGGAGTTATGCAAATATGGAGGTGGCGAGGACCAGTTGGTGAAGAAGATGATGAAGTTAGGGGGTATTTGAAATTATTTCGAAAGTTAGGGGGATAATTGTGAGAGAACAAAATCAAATTGGATTGAAATGCAAACTAGGTCAAGAAGATCTCTGATTGGGCCCAAATTTTGGTACAAACCTAATTTGGACCCAACGATCTAATGGTGAAGTCAAATTTTGGTTTTGACCAAGTTTGACTAGATAATTTATGCAAAAACTCAAATTCGGGCAATTATTTGTCTGAGACTCTATTTTATGTCAAAATGGGTTCAAATGGTCAAATCAAAGGTACCAAACCTTAGAGAATATTTTTATAGGATTTTTATAAGGTTTAGGTGAATTTTATCCTAACCGTAACCTTAGTTAATTAAGTGGGTCTGAAATTAGGGTTTCAGATGTCCATGAATTCTTGAAATGTGTGAAAACCCATTTCTATTTGCACGGACCCTCTTATTAGATATTTATAACCATTTAACCTTTAATAAACCCTTGGGAAAATCCATGGTTGTGCTGCATTCATGATATGATGGTAAAATTGTAGTTTTAACCTTGATTTATGTTAATCTCTCAGAAAGGATATGTAGTGAATTATGATTTTCTAGCGGTTATGTAGGAGCATTTATCAATGAATTATGACTAATTAAAGTTAGATATGGCTGATGATGATGTTATCGTCAAATGTCAATGCTATCCAAGGTTACGGGCATAATAACCTGTATTCAGAAATATGTAATCCTGGTTAGCACTAGCATCCTAACTTTTCCTAGTCTAGTAACTCACAAAGATCAAATCAAGATCCACACTACCAGACCAGACAATACAGGAATGCGCAAAACACATACTCGAGGTAGCAGCCATTATTGTCTTAATAGCAATCTTGCTCTATTTTTCAGCTGCTGAACCAAGCTGCCAATTACCCTCCAAAGTGGGCCAACCCTTTGGAGGCATTAAAAGAGGAATTGCAAGAGTCAAAGCGGAAATCTACTCATTACAGTTTGCAGATTATGAAGGCTATGGTTGATCAGATTCAGAACATACAAAACACATAGAATTAGTTGCTGCAGGAACATGGATCGCAGGGAGTCTTGCCCTCCCAAGCTATCCCTAACCTGAGATATGTGCAGAACTAGGGCACCCCACCTAGGTTCCAGCCACCTCAGGAAGAGCTGCATGCTGTATTACAAGCACCTCCTGCACCACCTAGTTATGGACAGGGTCAGCCACCTTTGCTGCAAAATCTTGCTTATCCTACCCCTTTCGCTCCTTCGCCACCTCATGGACAATATGCCAATGCAAAGGTTGTCACATTGAGGAGTGGGAAGACCACACAGGACTCACCACTTACGCAGGCCGGTCATGATTTTTCGTGCTCTCTACCGTAGGATGGCTCATCTCCTTCTTCCTCTCAGGATTCACCTACTATATACAAGGGAAAAAAACCAATTAACCCTAAGATTCTCATCCCTTTTCCTGAGGCTCTAACGCAAGATTTAGCATGAAAAAAGGGTACGCAGAATTTCAAGGACTTAAGAACCATGTTCAAAGAGGTTCGCATTCAAGTCCCTCTCCTCGACGCTAGATCACATCCGTACTATAGCTAGGATCTTCAAGGACTACTATACCCTGAAGCGACAGTAGAAAATTTGACGACAGGCGGTATTGTCAAAAGAGGCCAGTGCTGTAATTCTAGCTGACTTACCACCTACAAAGAAAGACCCTGGTACTCCACTCATTTCCTACTTTTTGCAGGATTCTCCATTTGATCGGGCCCTTCTCAATTTGGGTTCATCTGTTAACCTAACTCCTACCGTAGTATTTGATCCATTCCGATTTGGGGAGTTGAAACCCACCTCGATTACCACACAGTTGGCTGACCTATCGGTAAAAACACCGAGGGGGTTGGTTGAGAACGTGATCATAAAGGTTCATGGATTTTGCTTTCCAGCAGACTTTTTCGTTCTTGATATGAAGGTTCCTCCTAATCTCCTTGATGCACCAATTATTTTGGGTCACCCATTTTTGGTGACAGCTCACTCAAACATCGAATATGCGTCTAGGTGTATGGGATAGCCCTAGGAAATGAAAGACTTAGACTGGACATATTCAGGGCATTGCGAAACTTTGACTGTGATCTAATAGAGTAGGATGGTGAAGATGAAGACTCAGCTTTTTGTGGGAACATTGGTCTCCTTTGTAATGACCCAATGTCACATTCATCTTCACTATTAGGGTTTTTGGATCTTTATCCATGCGGGACCGATGCTAATGCCATGCACATTTCATCCCACAGATCTAGTGTCTGGGGTGTTCATCTTATCACGACACCCCAAATTCTAATTATCCAGTTCCACCAATTACTGATTTACCCCTACTAACGTAGGATGTCATGACTACAACAAGCAGGTTTCTCGTTAATGCAGTCACAACCAACCTCTTCACAAGTAGAGAATCAATGAGAATTCACAAGTCAAGATTATCATATTTTCACTATCGATTCTTGTCCTCCAAAGAACAAATCTGATTCCCACCCACCTATAATTGAATTGAATCCCTTACCTGATTCACCTAAGTTCATGTTTTTTGGTGATGGTAAGACTTACCCCGTGATTATTAGTGCTCACTTGAACCCAAAATAGGAGCATCAATTGATCTCTATCTTACAAGCACATTAGGCTACTATCGCGTGGAGCATTGCTGATCATCGTGGGATTCGCCCCTCGTATTGCACTCATCATATTTACACAGATGAGGGGGTGAAACCTTCTAGGCAACCTTAGAGACAACTAAACCCAAATATGCTAGAGGTTGTTAAGAAGGAGATCATTAAATGGCTGGATGCCGGCATTGTATATCCCATTTCCGACAGCCGATGGCTAAGTCGTATTCAAATTGTGTCCAAGAAAGTAGGACTCACCATAATCAAGAATGATAAGGGCGAATCCATCCTGATGTGCACAGTGATTTCGTGGCAGGTTTGCATCGATTATAGGAAACTGAACACGGCTACCAAAAAGGATCATTTTCCTTTACCTTTTATTGATCAGATCTTAAAAAGGTTAGCCGAGCACAGTTTCTTTTATTTTCTGGATGGATACTCCAAGTATAATTAGATACGATTAACCCAGAAGATCAGGACAAGACTACTTTTACATGTCCCTTTGGAACATTCGATTTTAAGCGAATGCCCTTCGGCCTCTGTAACACATCAGCAACATTTCAGTGTTGTATGATGGCCATTTTCTCTAATATGATTGTGGACTATGTAGAAGAATTTATGGATGACCTCTTCGTCTTTGGAGATGGTTTCTTATCTTGTCTTGATAACCTCACCAAGATCTTGAAGAGTTGCATATAAGTAAATGATTAACAAGATTTTGTACGCGAAAAAGATTGAGTTAGAAACTCTCGTTGTAGTGTGTAAAAATCTGCTATTAGATAAATTTATAATCGAAACTCTGGTGAGTCCTAGGTCAAACACAGGAAGGCAAATGTTTGATTAAAAATCTATGTTTCTTTTTATAAAGTAGAGTAGCTGGTTGAAATTAATTTACACAAGCTAAACTACATAAAGAATAAATAATAGAAGAAAGAGAGAGAGTAGTACAAAGAAAGAGAAAAATAAAGAGAGGATGAACAAGTATTTCATAACCATAGAATCATGTCCATTACATCTACTTGCAAAAGTAAAACTACACTAGAAAGTAGTAAAAAGATAGGGATGAGAAAAATCCTCCTCGACAGCTGCTAAAAGGACGAGTCGCATTGACGGAGTGCCCAGAAGATGGTGGTGAGAGGCTGGATGGGGGAGGACAAAGTTGGAGGATGGAGGACGAAGCAGGGTAGCATCGCAGCGAGATCTACTTCCCGAATGGTGGTGAGAAGACAACCACGAGTGCTCCACAAAGGGGATAAGAAGATGGATAAAATTTTATATTTTTACTCTAGAGGAGCATCCCAAGTTTGGGACTAGCTTCTTAGAGCTTTGGAGATGAGAGATTGAGAAAGGAATATGAGTGACACTTTAGCTGCACATCGCTGGAGGCAAGCCTCAACGTGAGCTGCTCATTGATCATCATTGATCCAAGAGCTCCCGTCGCGCTATGTCACACGGTGCTTAGCCTTCGAGCGTTGCGCTGATGGCTCAATCTTGATTGTCCGATCATGATTGTGCAACCACGATCGCGCCTCTGCTGCCTCACCTTCATGCGTTAAAAGGCAACACAGCTGCTCCAATCGTAGTTTGATGGAGCATCAACAACTGAGAACGCGTGTTCGCACCCCTTTACAACTCGCGTCTCCTACGCATGTGATCTGGTGTGAGATTGGGTGTCTGCTCACGCATCCATCCAATTCGATGGTTTGAGCTACTGGCTTTTGATCAAACAGTCAAATTTCGCTCTCACACACGAGGAGGAGGTGTGAAGATGCGGCTTGAACGAGCGACCTGCTTGCAATGGAGGCTCTTATCCATTACGCTGTGTGCGTGGATTGGAGAGAAGATGATCAGATGAGAAAGCAGTTTTGGCCATTGGATCATGGATCGATGGCTCAGATCGCGTGATGGGAGATCCTTTGAAGATGTAAGGGTGCGGCGAGAATGTATCTCGACTGTTGGATTGAAATCCAATGGTCGAGATTAAACAAGGTGTGCCTCCTTTGGACTGCTGAAGTGCTGGTGAAGAGTATCCTTAGCCATTGGATGAGGATCCAACGGCTAGGATTGATCGATCAAGCAAAGATGGAATGCTATGGATGTTGCTGGGCATTTTGGATGGTTTAGATGTTGCCACGTGGTATCATCCTAGCCATCCATTTTCCAATGCTTGTAGATGGTGCCACAATTGAATTCTTCATCTATGGTTCGAATTTTCACCTCCTTGCCCCTTGACCTTTGATTTTTCTCGTATTATGTCTGATGCTGCAAAGGTCCGATCAGGGTGATCTCAGAGACATTGACTTCGATTGTCGCCCTAATTAGATCTATACGGTTAGATCTTTAATCCAAGGCCCTAAAATGATGTCGCCCTACCCCCTAGTCATAATAAGAGGAGAATTACTATACAATTTATACAAATTAACCTAAATGTATGATGATGCTTGTTATGCAATATTTATATTGTATGATACTTCTATGACACAAGGAACTTGTATAAATTAACATTTTAGGCCAATTAAATGTATGCACATCACACCCCTATGCCTATCTTTTGCTAGTCCCTAGCAAAACTATATGCTATTTATAAAAGCATTAGGATCAAATTGCTTGGGCAATAGTTACTTCTTAGCAATAAGAAGTTTCTACTAAAGACTTGAACTACAAAGACTCAACAGTATCCGAGTGTCTACCAAAATGCAAATTGCTCAAGCCCTCACCTTATTTATAAGAAAATACATTTTTTTCTTTCTTTTTCTTTTTTCTAATTTTTTTGGATTTCTGAGTTTAGAGTTTTGGGACAGCTTTCTACGGCTACCTAACCCACCCAAGACTTGAAAAGAACTCTAAGTTCTAAGCATTTTTTTGTGAATGTGATAGACTCACTAATTGGCAATCAGAATGGACTTCAGGTTTCTACTCCCTTAGGTGACCTTAAAAAGAATTTATGCCTAAAGGTGTATCTGTTTGATTGGTAACTTTCTCCTTATGTTCTATTTTTATGGGGTCAACACAAGAGCGAACCCAGTGTATATCTCCTCGGCTTATTCTACTTCGTCGCTTCTTCCTAAGTGCTTGGAATTAAACATGCATTTCGTGAGCTTGATTCTGGACAAGCGGCCAATGGGACGTTAAACCCCACGGCAACTTGCCAACCATACTCGTGCGGTGAAGTGTGGCTCATTTATTTTTTTCCTCCTTTTCTATTTCTCATCATATTTTTTTTTTCTTTTTTAATATTTTCCTTTTTTTTTAAGTAGGTGACTTCCTTGATCTAAGATTTACCTAAAGGCAATAGAAAGAGAATGGTCATGTGGTTGGAATCTGGACAACCGGCCAATGGGTCGTCAAACCCACGATAACTTGTTAGTCATACCATCCTAGAAAGCTCATTAGCTACCCAATTTCCGTTAAAATCGTCGAAAAGTAAGTCAGTGCAAATAGTGTGTAGATGCTTTAAACTTAAAGTCTTCTCAAATCAGAGGGCAGGTTGATAAGTCATGTACTTATCACCCCAACTTATTTAACCAATTACAAATGAATTTTAGAATGGCGAGGACTCGAGAAACAAGTCCACATTTTAGTGGACATCCAGGCTGATTAAGCCCAAAGACCTGAAGAGTCTAAGTATTCAGGTCCTATCATATCATTTCCTAAAGTTGAAAAAAAAAACTCTAATGCCCAAGTTCTCTTTTCCTAATTCATTTTTTTTCATAAATAAAGAGAAAATAAAAAGAATCTACGGAGATAACAAAATAATTTAGATATGAATATATCCACCCCCCATGCCCATCTAATGTAATGTTCTCATTATATTAAAAAGACATGAAACACAGTGGAGTAGAGAAGAAAGCACCTGAATTTCGTGATTACCTGGTTAGCTTCGAGATGAAAGCAGACTATAAACGTGTGAGTTTAGTGCCTTTAGCTAGGTACACTATACAAATAAAGAAGAAATTAAGAATTCACAGGTGCGGGTCAAGATCAAAATAAGGAGATTGATTTTTAGACCAGTAAGGAGAAGATGTCCACAGACGTAGACGAGATTGTGGTGCAGACCCATGCCCCAAGGTCGAGTGTTTCTAAGGTTTTGGATGAAAATTGTAATGCCTCATAACCCATACCCCTAAATGAGGGTCGGAGTCCCGAGGGTTGTCAACGGAAGACATGCTGGTTTATTTAATTCAGGTTGTATCTAACTAAGTTGAGCTATAAAAGAGTTCCATTTACAACATAAAATGGAAGAAAATACGGAAAGAATGACATATAATTGATACAGGAAAGCAGTAACAAAATATAAATTTTTTATAAACCAAAGCATAAAAATGTACCTATCAATAGAACATGCACAAACTTGCGTAGCGACAAATTCCATACGTCGACGACCCGCGACAACAGCCTAAAAGTAGGTCACAAAGTAGGGATGAGACAATTGACTCAGTAGGGAACAAACATCTACTATATCACAACCAAACTGAATAGTGTACAGTTTCATTTACTAGCTAGTTCATACTCCAAACCCACACTTTAGGTTCTAATTTCCCGAACCCTACCTGGCACGACCAATCACCTTGGTCCAGAAACCCATTAACAAGTTACCCAAGTTCTTCCCACAATTTGGTATTATCAATTTGTTCTCTCACTCGCCTCAATGATCAGATTCTGGGAGTCATCCCTCCCTACTAGAGGAGATTGAGATGCATCCTTTCCTTTGAATTCCAGCTTGACAGTCTCGCCCTGGATAGGGGAGAGGCTAGCAGTCTGTTAATCCTCTATAAAGGTGTGCCCATTCTCGACATATCGAGTACATTGCTAACTTCAGTCAGAAGAGTCGAGCCTCTTAGGTGCTACCCAGGTCTATCACTTGCGATCACGAAGCACAAGCCCAATCCGTGTCCAACAAGAACCAATCACAGATAAGACCAGATCATCATCAAAGGATTGGTCAGAATTGTCGAGTCATACCAATGCTCTCGCCAGGAGCAGCTCCCCGTAGGAGCACAACCTCGGGTGTGCCTCCCAATCCGCCGTCGGACAAGATCTCAACCAATCCATTACGGTACCCCGACACTCCCGTATCCATGAGTGCCAAGTGAGCCTCAAGAAAACTACTAAGTACCCTCTATATCCCCTGTTGCACCTACGGGAACACACAGAGTCTAGAGCTACGAGTACCTCCGCATCGAGTCGGATTCGGGTACATTCAAGTACCAAACACCAGTGACAGCCCAAGGCCTATCACCGAACCTAGGAACCTTTCCTATTCCAAGGCAGATCTCCTTGGTAGCCTCTTGCTACCGCAACAGCTTGGGCCCTCTACCCGAGCAGTGAACCTATGGTTCACCAAGTCTAAGGGCACAGCCTTATGAGCTCACTTAGTTGACTTACCATCATTTGATTTCATTTGGGTTCCGTCCCTAAAACAAAGTCCTAAGGACATATTGGATCTCCTGGGGTCTTACCCAAGACCTTAGGATCCAAGCATTTCCTCTTATTAGACTCGGGTCGAGTCATAGATGTCGTCTCGTGAGATTCAAGCTACTACTTAGCTTATTCGGATTTGCTTTTAATGTGTTCTTAGGGAGATTCATGCTCAACTTATAGGTGCACACACACACACACATACACATGCATGCTTTACCCATCTAGTGTCTCATTGCAATCTTATCCATTCCTTCCTACCCATTGGGTACCTATTGGACCCTCAAATTAGGTTCTATCATTACGTGGAATTTCTAGTGTCTAAATCACACAGTTTCAAGACAATTATTACATTCAACAAACTATCAAATGTTAGGGACCTGCTCCCCATCATTCGTAAACTCAAACAACATACACCTGTTATTAGGTCAAGCTGATCTATCGCTAGGTCAAGATGTCTGTCCAATTCAAGACTACAAAACCTGCCTTTCGTGTCCAAAATCTGGGTTTTGCGCCTTCAAACCCTCTATAATCTAGACCACCAATACACGCACACGTCTGCACTTCAAACCCAAGAGATCCTTGATCTCAATGTTTTGAATTCACCCTTAACCCGATTTGTTCAATTTATCTCTTCTTAGAGTTCAACAATACAAGACTAGTACAGTAGTGCCAGTCTTAGTCTTAGGTACTGGTGCTAGGCACCCTCTTCCCCCACCAAGCTATAGTTTTAGCCCCGGTATTGTGCACCATAGCATAGCTTCCAATAGGTTAGCCAGTATTGGTACTAAGCTTTAGTACCGGTACTCGGCAACCCCATCACCAATCCCAACACCAGCTAGTACTGGTACCGAATGCTTATGCCAGTACCAGGCACCAACCACACCTTTCTAGGTAATCCATCTAGTACTTGTACTGAACACCAGTATCGGTACCAGGCACCCACTGCCATGACTACTGAACCCATCCAGTACTGATATGTGTCACTAGTACCTTTTCTAAATGCCTTCAGTACCAGACTTAAGTTCCACCTCTAGCTCGTGCCAAGCCAACTAGTACTCGACACTAGTTACCATTGTTGGTACTAGGTGTCTCTAGCACCCAGTTCCACACCTTAACCCTTCCATTCAATCTCTCAGGTTAATCATTTCACCTCACAAATTTAGAATACCAATCTAAGTATTTATAGGCATGAAAAGAATACAAGTAATCATAAAGATCAAGGGAAAATCCTTTCATTGTATACCCAAATCATATCATTAACGGAGACATGGATACTTCCCACATAATATATACTATAAGAACACCGATGTAAGGTTAATGATCCATATATAACTCATATTAGTACTATCACCTGACTTGGACCACTTCCCACGTTATACAGTTTAGGACCCCATATCTTTAGCATTTCCCAAGTTCCTAATCAAACCGTTTCTTTATCATTCTAGGGTTGTGACTACTTAGCCAATTAGAATTTCTATACCCTTACTAGTACCCATTTACTTAGTTAGATTAGGTAATCGATCCCTGTGGGGAAGTTCCTCACAAAACAAGACCACATCTCAAATCAGACGTCCAATGAAAGGTGTCAAACGTCTGAAAATGAAGTTTAAGTCATATGACATCAAAACCAGATGTCCAGAGTCAACAACCAGGGAGATCTGTTTCATGCCAACAGTATTAGACGTCTAAGCTCTCCCTTGGACGACCAGAGACTAGTATGGACGTCTAACCATAAGTCCAGACGTCAAAAAGTGGCTCCCCACACTTGAAGCTATAAGCAGCTAAAGGTGACTGTCTGATTCTTAGCTAGACTTCTGAGCAAGTACATTGGGTGTTCAATGAATATTTCAGACGTCCAATCCTAAGAGGGGCATAGTCCTTGAAATTGCAACCGAGTTGCAGGGATGTCTGATCCAAGACATCAGACGTCTGAATTAAGGCTATCAGACATCTGATGAGTCCATCAGACATTTGATAACCCACTCAGAACAGCATCTGAGTTTTGAATGAGTTCTCTATCAGATTAAAACCACCAACAGCTACCCCTAATCTATACATCCCTTGTTTACAACCAAGATCCAAATCTAAAACACTTAAACCACAGATTTCATAGATTTTATCATCAAACTCCACTTTAAGGAGAAACCCCCAATTTACACACTTACAAGATTTAGTCCAAATCTTAAGCATAACTAGTTACATCCACATGCAACCACAGCCGGGCAAATCCATGCATCCATTTCACAATCCAATCAAGGAAAATAAGAGGAATTCAAAAGAGAGGTGGAAATCCCTACCTCAAAGGGTGGAGCTCGTTCTCTTCCTCCTTGCCTCGCATACAACTGGAGCAGAAGCTGCTCTTTTCTCTTCTTGTAGCAGCCTCCACAACAACAACACATCAATAGCAGCTGCAACAATAGCAATAATGGCAGTAACATTGTCAACAACAACAACAACACAACAGCAACGGCACCATGCGAATGGGCAGCAGTGGTGGTGGGGAAGGAGAAGAGAGGGGTGGTGTCTCTCCCTCACCCCTCCCTCCCGCTAACAAGCAACAGTAGCCACTGTGGTCTGAAAGGCAGCAAGGTGGAGGAGAAGGATCGATGATGCTGCACCTCCTCTCCCTTTCTTCACGTGATGAGGTCTAAAAGGGAAGAGGTGCCAGCTGTTGACCAGCCACCTCGATAGCGGCACAGCAGTGACCGCGCAACAATAGCAGCCTCCGCGACTGGAGAGAAATCGACGATGGCAGCGACGATGATGGGAGGAGCTGATCGGCGATGTAGAGGGTAAGGGGAGGCTCCCCCTTCCTTCTTTCCTCTCTTCTCGTTGGGAAGTAAATGGGGAAGATGAGGGTGACGATGGAGGAATCTAAGGGGAAGGGGCAATCGCTTCCTTAGTAGGCCAACGAAGGTTGTCACACCCCAAAACCCAGGCCCCTAAATGAGGGTCAAAGTTTCAAGGAATGGCATCAGAAGAGGTGCTGGTTTATTTAATTCAGATATTACCTAACTAAGTCAAGCTATAAAAGAGTTCCATTTATCACGTAACATGGAAGAAAAAGTAGAAAGGATGGCACATGTTGATTTTCTCCAATTGTTGTAAGTTGCCCTTGAGAAAGAAGCATTCTCAAGGTGGTAAATAGGTTGATTGCATTAAAGAATGGAGCCAGCAAAAGTGGCACAGGACAAGATAGTCCTGAGGAAAGTGGTTGGGATGCATCGGGTTCTCAACGGTATGTAGAGCATGGTGAAGTCACCTACTTTTGATAATTGGTGAACCATCCACAGCAGAGAATTAGATCCTGATGGTTTAAAGGATTTTGGTGCTCTCCAGATGGGAGGAGAACAAAAGCTGCGAATGGCTACTGTTGGTGACGGAAAACTACGTGATGGAAGTTGGATTGAAAAATCTGTCGTCGTAGTACGATTCGTGAAGAAATCCATCAACAAATAAATTTATACCAAAATTCATTAAGTTCTGGGTCGAACACAGGGAGGCTACGTCGATCTAAAATCCGCGATTATATTTTTTTTGTATTTTTGTTTAAAAATGAGATATTCACAATGGAACTGATATTAACAATAAAGGAAAGAGAGAGCGAACAATCATTTGATTTATGAATAATATTTTTACATCTAAAAAGTGGGAAATGATTACAACTAGAAAGCGAGAAACAATTACAGCTAGAAAGCAGGAAATTTTATTCTAGAAAGCAATAAAAGAAGGAAGAGATATGTTATCCTCCTCGACGAACGCTTGGAGGACGAGCCGGACGGAGCGACGCCTAGAAGATGGAGGACGGAGCAGGAAAAAGGAGGAAACGAAGCAGCACGTCATCGTTGTCGCGAGATCCACTTCCGGAACGGGGGTGAGAAAACTTGGATTTGGCTCTAAAGGAGCATCCCAGGTGTGGGACAAGCTTCTCTAGAGCTTTGGAGAGGGAGAGAGTTGAAGGAAGGGATGAGAATTTTGAAGGGTAAGGGTCTCCTTTTATAGTTGTAAGGACTGGGGGCAATTTAGTCATTACATAATCAAAAACATTAAAGGGGGGTCTTTAGTGATGGAATTAAGCGTCCCTAAAGACCCGATCGTGGCCTTATGTGCTCATGTGCCTGCAGTTTGCTCTTCTCCCGCGCCTGCTCAGCTGCCCACATTCGTTACAATCGGACAGCTTAAAATGCTCCTCACCAGCACCTCCTCGCCTGCCTAATGCACAAGCACACTTCTTCTTAGCCGTCTGATCTCGTATCCAACGGCTTAGAATGCATCGCGCCCCCTCACGTCTGATCGAGCGTTTGCATCTACGTTGGATCACACGTGAAGGCACCATGCGCTCTGATTACGCCACGTCGCTGCTCCATCAGCCATCCGCGTCACATCCAACGGTCGAAATCGACCACGCTCACGTTGCACTGAATTGAGGTGCACTGTAAGTTTCAAACCTGCGCCCTCAACTCCTGGATGGAACTCTCAACCAATGCGCCAAGGCCGAGAGTTGGTCGTGGATTCATCCAAGGCTCATGCAATCATGGCTGTTGGATCAAGATCCAATAGCCCAAATCGCCTTCAGAAGTGCGGCTATGGGTCCTTGGGCCGATCGGGTGGCCCTTGATTTTCGAGCTTCCTCAGAGTATATCTGGTGCTACAGATGTCTGATCAGGGCAATCTTGGAGTCGTTGAACTCCCGTCGTTGCCCTGATCAGATCCGTATAGTTGGATCCTCGGTCTGAAGCCCTAATTAAAAAGTCACCCTGTCCCTGGCTATAAAAGGAGACAATTACTCTATAATTTGTACAATTTGACCTAAATGCATGATTATGCATGTTATGCAATATTTACAATGCATGATGCTAATATAGTACTAAGAACATACATTGATAGACATTATTGGCTATTCAGATGTATGCACATCACACTCCCATGCCTATCTTTCGCTAGTCCCTAGCAAAAACTATATGCTATTTATAAAAAGAATTAGGATTGGATTACTCGGGCAAAAGTCATTTTCAACATTAAGAAATTTTTACTTAGAACCTGAACTTCAAAGACACAACAGCATCCAGGTATCTACTAAAATGCAGACCGCCTTAAGCCCTCACCTTATTCAAAGAAGGATCTCTTTTTCTTTTTCTTCTTTTCTTTTTTTGTTTTTTTTTTAATTTTTGATTTTAGCGTTTCGGAGCAGCTTTCTACAGCCACTCAACCCACCCAAGACTCGATGAGAACCCCAAGTTCTAGGCATCTTTTTGTGAATGTGATATACTCGTTGATCGGCAATTAGAACGGACTTCGGGTTTCTACGCCCCTAGGTGACCTTAAAAAGAATTATGCCTAAATGTGTATCTATACGACCAGTAGCTTTCTCCCTACTTTTATTTTTATGGGGTCAACATAAGGGCAAACCCAGTGTATATCTCCAAGGCTTATTCTACTTCTCCGCTTCTTCCTTAGTGTTTAGGAATTAAATATGCATTTCTTGAGCTGGGATCTAGACAACCTACCAATAGGCTGTTACCCACGATAACTTGCCAGCCATACTCGTGCGGTGAAGTGTGTCTTATTTTGTTTCTTTTTCTTTTCTTTTCTCCTTTTCTTTTTTTCTTTTTCTTTTCTTTTTGAACTTTCTTTTTCTTTCTTTAAGTAGGTGTCTTCCCTGGTCTAAGATTTACCTAAAGGCAGCTGGAAAAGAATGGTCCAGTGGCTAGGCTCTGGACAACCTACCAATGGGCTATTATCCACGATAACTTGCTAGCCATTCCACCCTAGAAGGTTCATTAGCTACCCAATTTTCGTTAAAACCGTCGAACAACGAGTCAGTGTGAATAGTGTATAGATGCTTAGACTTAAAGTTCCCTCAAATCAAAGGACAGGTTGATAAGTCGTATACTTATCATCCAAACTTATTTAATCACATTGAAATAAAATTCAGGATGGTGAAGACTCGATAAACAAATCCACATTTTAGTGGATAGCCGGGCTGATTAAGCCCAAAGACCTGAAGGATCTTAGTGTTTAGATCCTACTATATTATTTCCTAAGATTGAAAAGTCTTAATGCCCAAGTATTCTCTCCTAATTCAATTTTTTTTTTAAAAAAAAGAGAAAAACAAGTAGAATTTACAAGAATTCCATAGAGCTGACAAAATGATTCAGATATGAATCCACCCCCCATACCTAGCTGATGCAATGTCTGCATTGAGAATAAAAGACATGAAAGGAAGGGTAGAATGTAGAAGATATCACCTGAATATGATGCTTGGGTCAGCTCTGAGTCAGACTGTACAACTGCCGAGTTTAATGCCATCAGCTAGGCAAAGTCCAGCCAAAGAAATCACAATGTGATTAGAGCAACCGTGTCTGAGATGGGTTTTGGAACAATACGGTCAATAAAAGGCTTCAGACGTTGATCGTTGACTTTAAATGAATTACCCATCTTTGGGTCAGAGATCTAAACGACCCCATTTGGAAATATCAGATCGATGATGAATAGGTTATTTCATTTTGACCTAAGTTTGCTAGGAAAGAGCTTAAGTCGAGAATCAAAGAGCCAGACCTTCTGGTTTGGCTCAAAGCTCTTGCGGGATATCAATTGGTCATGAAGAGCTTTAGTCCGAGCCTTATAAATCTTGGCATTCTCGTATGCATCATTTCTAAGCTCCTCCAACTCAAATAGCTGGAGTTTTCTAATCTTTCCGACTAAACTCAGATCTAGATTACATTGCTTGATTGCCTAGAATGCCCTATGTTCAAACTCTACGGGTAAATGGCATGCTTGTCCATACACCAGACGAAACGGTGACATGCCGATAGGCGTTTTGTATGCTGTACAGTAGGCCCAAAGAGAGTCTTCAAGCTTTTGAGTCCAGTCTTTGTCATCAGGCCTAACCGTTTTCTGCAGAATATTCTTAATCTCCCGATTGGAGATCTTGGCTTGTCCGTTCGTCTGGGGTTGGTAAGGTGTGGAGATTCTGTGATTTACACCGTATTTTGCCAGTAAATTACGAAACTAGGCATTAGTGAAGTGAGTACCACCATCACTGATGATGGCCCTCGGAATCCCGAATCGACTAAAGATGTTCTTCTTGATGAAATCGATGACCACCTTGTGTTCATTGGTTCGAGTGGGAATAGCCTCGATCCACTTGGACACATAATCAACAGTGACGAGAATGTACTAGTGTCCAAATGAAGAGAGGAAGGGTCCCATGAAATCGATGCCCCAAACGTCGAAGATTTCGATGGGAAGAATCGGGTTTAAAGGCATCATGTCTCTCTTGGTTATGCTCCCAAGTGTCTGGCATCGGGAACATGACCTCGAGAATTCCTAAGCATCCTTGAATAAAGACGGCCAATAGAATCCAGATTGCAAAATTTTTGCAGCCGTCTTTTTCCTGGAGAAATGTCCACCACAAGCAGATGCATGGCAAAACTTGAGTATACTTTTGAATTCATTTTCCGGAGCACATCAGCGAATAATCTGATCAAAGCCAATGCGGTACAATTTAGGGTTCTCCCAGAAGTAATATTTGGCCTCAGATTTGAGTCTATCTTATTGTTGCTTGGTCCAATCCTAAGGGATTTGACCAACGGTCAAATAATTTACGATGTTAGCAAACCACGGGTTTGGACACTTGAGACTGTAAGGATAGTCTCATCCAGAAAAGTATCAGCAATTGGAATATCCGGATGAGAAGAATAACTCAGAAGTCTCGAAAGATGATCCGCCACCACATTTTGTGCCCCGAATTTATCTTTGATTTCAAGATCAAATTCTTGAAGCAGAAAACTCCATCGAATAAGTCGGGGTTTGGCATCCTTTTTGGCCAACAGATGTCTCAAGGCAGAGTGGTCGGTATACACTATGACATGAGACCCTAAAAGATAAGCCTTAAATTTCTCCAGAGCAAATACTACAACTAGCAATTCCTTCTCAGTACCAATGTAATTCCTCTGGGCCTTGTCCAGAGTTTTGCTAGCGTAGTAGATGACCGAGGACTTTTTGTCGATCTTCTAACCCAAAACAACCTCGATCGTGTAATTAAATGCGTTGGTCATGATCTCGAAAGGGGTTGTCCAAACCGGTGGTTATAACACTGGAGCATAAGTGACTGCCGTTTTAAGAAAATCAAATGCCTTACAGCATGATTCGTTGAAATCAAACGGTGTATCTTTGGCGACAAGGTTGCTCAGAGGTTGAGTAACCTTAGAGAAGTCCTTGATGAACCTCCAATAGAATCCCACATGACCAAGAAATGATCGAATTTGTTTGACAGATGTGGGAGGAGGAAGTTTAGAGATAGCATCAACCTTAGCTTTGTCAACTTCGATTCCCCGTTCAGAGATTACATGACCCAAGACAATGCCTTCTTGTGTCATGAAATGACTCTTTTCCCAAGTAAGGACCAGTCTTATTTTGATGCATCTTTTAAGGATCGTTTCAAGATTAGTTAGGCAATAATCAAACGATTCTCCAAAAATAGAGAAATCGTCCATAAAAACTTCCATAAACTCTCCCACCATGTTAGAGAATATGGCTAGCATACACCTTTGAAAAGTCATGGGTGCATTGCATAAGCCGAAAGGCATCCTACGGAAAGCAAAGGTTCCGTAGGGATAGGTGAAAGTCATTTTTTCCTGATCCTCAGGATGTATAGGGACTTGATTGTATCCCGAGTAACTGTCTAGGAAACAGAAGTACTTTTGCCCAGCTAGTCTTTCCAGGATTTGATCGATGAAGGGTAAAGGGAAATGATCCTTTTTTGTGGTTGTGTTCAGCTTCCTGTAATCGATACAGACCCTCCAAGAGGAAGCTGAATAAGTTGTGACAGATTCTCCTTTCTTGTTAGTCACAACAGTAATCCAGGCTTTCTTGGGAACAATTTACACAGGACTTACCCAAGGACTGTCGAAGATCAGATAAATGATTCCAACATCGAGCCACTTGATAATCTCCTTCTTGACCACTTCTCGCATATTAGGGTTTAATCTCCTCTACATCTGGTGAGAAGGGCGGGATCCATCTTCCATGAATATTCTGTGATTGCAGTAAGATGGCTCGATCCCCCTAAGGTCATGAATGGTCCAACCAATTGCCTCCTTGTATTCCTTTAAGACCTTAATCAGTTTAATCTCCTGCTCCTTAGTTCATCTAGCACTGATAATCATTGGAAGCATCTTTTGTGATTCCAAAAATTGATATTTCATACTCTCAGGCAATGGTTTTAGTTCGAGCTAGGGCGTGTTTATAATTGAAGGTAAGGAAGATGCTGATGAAAATTCATCAAGAGGAAGATGTTAAGAGTGAACAAAATCAATAACCTCTTCAGAATGTGGCAGGTTTGCAACAGTGGGTTGTGTGTTCGAATCATCAAAATAAGAGGAACTTTCAAATGCAGAAACTGCCATACAAGTTTCAATATTCAAATTGTCGTCCTCAAGTTCCGCTATAAATCCACAATCCTGAAATTTGTTAATCGCCTTAAAAATATTCAATTTCAATCTCTGATTCCCAAAGACGATTTCCATGCTACCGCTCTCACAGTTGATATTAGCCTTAGCAGTCCCCAGAATGATAGGCGTGTTCCTTAAATTCTCAGGTACATCTATGTCAAGGACAAGGAAATCTACATGAAAATAGAAATCTTTAACCTTGACAATAACATCTTCAATAACGCCTTGCGAATTTGTGACCGAACGGTCCGCTAACTACAGCGTTACTGAAGTCGACCGAAGTTCACCTAATCTGAACTTCTCGTAAAGAGAAGTCGGAATTAGGTTAATAGATGCACCTAGATCCAGAAGTGCTCTATCCAAGGTGTAATCTCCGATGACACAAGAAATCAAAGGAGCACCTGGATCTCTTTTTTCTGAGGAAGGTGATGCAGGATAATAGAACTGGCCTACTTAGAGAGTACCACTTTCCTTGGAACAGATTCCCTTGACTTACGCTTCTGTGTACATAAATCCTTTAAAAATTTAGCGTAAGCTGATATGTGGTAGATAGCGTCAAGGAGCAGGATATTGATCTCGACATTCTTGAAAATATTCAGGAGCTCCTTGTTACTATCAACAGTCTTCTTCTTCCTAGGTTTAATCAAGGCCTCAAAAAAAGGAACATGAGTCAGATCTTTGAAATCAGGTTCCTGAGCCTTGATTTCTTCTTCAGAGTTCTCCTTTCTCTTCTCAGGCTCTATAGGATTTGGTAGATCAGAACAGTGTGGTTGTGGATCCTGAGTTTGTTTACCACTCCTCAAGGTAACAAAATTAGTAGATGCATATGGGTTTGGGTCTTGGGGAGGGTTAAGAAAGATTGAGGGGCTTCATTTGCCAAAAACCTTTGATTTGAAGAAGAAGAGGAAGAAGAGGAAGGACCCTACTCAACCACCTAAGCATGTGCATGTGGGTCCCTCTGATTCCCGTACCCTTGGGCTTGATTACCCAGATTCTGGATATTATGCGGGTTGGGTACGGGTTGAGATGGTAGAGTTCCAGGTTGACGGGAATTAGAAATGAACCCGGTTTGCAAGTTGTCCAGCGAGGTTTTCATTTGCTGCATGAGCTAAAGCATAGATCTTTGCATTTCTAGCATCTGTCGGTTCAAATCAACCTGCCCTACGAGTTGACGGGCATTGAAAGCTAGATGATTGACCTGATTCGGGGGTAGCTGAGTGTAAACATGAGCCTGACCCATTGGTCTTTGCAGAGCATAGTTGCTGGGTCAGAATTGGGTCTGCTGTCCTGGGTTTTTCCAGGAAAAGTTAGGTGGTTCCTCCAACTCGAATTGTAAGCATTGGAGTAAGGGTTGGACCTACCATTCTCCTATACAGTATACACATCCTTGTAAGGCGAGGATGGAGAGAAAGAAAGGGAGGGATCAAAGAAACTGGGATCAAAGGTCTCAGTTTGGAACCCGTGGGGTTCCAAATAATGCTGGCTCGTAGGTTGAGCCACATCCAGTTGATTCACAAACTCCCATCCAGAAGGAGCTCGTGACAAATGGAATCCCGAATTCTGGGATTGAGTGGATCGAGAATTATTCATTGAGTTTCCAGCAATCCACTCCTCCATCCTCTTGGTAACTAGGTCCACCTTATGTAGTTTATTGCAAATCAATTCCATATCGAATGAATGAGAGTTGTGCACTTCATTAACATTCGATCTGGGTTTTTGGGACTGGTTAAAATTATCCATGGAGGCATGATTGATTGAATTTTCACTCATCTCCTGAAACAAATTGTGTGTGCTATCTGCATCTTTGTTGAGGAAATTGCCTCCGCAAGAAGCCTCCATGTGATTTCTGAGTTGCTTAGTCAACCTGTGGTAAAAGATTTGCACGAGCTGCCATTTTGGCACCTCGTGGTGTGGACACTTCTGCAATAGGTCCTAGAATCTCTCCCAAGTTGCATGAAACTGCTCCCCCGGCCGCTGGGTGAAGGTAGTAATCGCTCGCCTTAGAGCATTGGTACGTCCGACAGGGAAGAATTTCTTCAGGAAAGCTGATTTCAGGTCGTTCCATGTTGCGATCGGCCTTCCTATGGTCCTGTACCAATGAGCGGCTTTATCCCTAAGAGAGTGGGGAAAGAGCCTCATGATCATCTGCTTTTCATTCACATTTCGCACCTTGGTGGTCTGAACCAAAGTGGTCAAGTCCTCCAAATGCTGAAACGGGTCATTAGAGCCAAGCCTATGAAAATGTTTAATCAGGCTTAATACCTGGGGCTTAATTTCAATGTCTCCAGCAGAAATCTGGATGCCGGGATGTTCCCCGTAATTTGAAGGATCATAAAAATCCTTCAAGGGTTGAGCGCTCTGCATTCTCTGGAACCATTCTTGCATTCTCTGTATTTGTTCCAAGTGCCTTTGAAACAACTCCTGTTGATTCTGAGGCAGAGGAGGCTGTTGGTCGACCATGGAATCAATCTGACCAAAATCCAATCTACGCCTCCTAGAATACTCTAGTGGTCCTTCCAATCGGGGATTCAATGGCCTCCTTCCAAGCATAAACTAGGAAGAGGTCGGAAGGACGAGGGATAAGAACCCTATAGCACAACAAAACAAGCCTATCCTTACGTGGTGTAGCCTAAGGATCTACAGACTCTTAGAATTCGTCTTAAGATTATAAGCGATTTACTCTACTTGCGTCCAATCAATCCAACCAGTTAGAAGGATGGACTGGGGAGAAGGTTCTTCCTTTGGCTTGCACCTCCGGTTCCTAGTGTACCCCCAAGCCGAGGTCGTTTGACGCTACTCCCCTAGCTAGACATCAGATTGATTGGTACAAGCAGGTTAATCATAAACAATCTCAGACTGGGTCCTGTAGAGCGAATCAGTCCTTAAGGCCAATGTCTACTTGATTTTATTAAGGCCTAGGATTGTAATGCTTATGGAATGTGGTGGGCTCTTAAGATGGGTTGTGCCTTTAATGATCAATTGAGTATGTGTGAGTGCGTGCACAACCAGGATTTTCAAGAAAGATTATTTTTGATGAGTGGATTTTAAGGTTCAAATCTTGCTTAAGTAGCTTTTAGGGTTTGTAATTAGGTTAATTCAATCAAGTTCGAGGCAATTCAGAAGTTCAAACACTGGTGAAGATATTTTCCTTTTGTAATCAAAAGTAAAGTGGAGTGTCTGGTATTGACCTAAATTGAAAACCCTATAGGGAAGCTACTTGATGAGTTGATTTTAGGTTAAGTGGTGTGGCCCAAACAACTCAAACAATTGGCCAAAATTGCACTACTAAGTTAGGCACACAAGATGATTAACCTAGATTGATTTCTACTCTTTTATATGTTGGTTTGTGTGTACTGGTTCCATAGATCAGAATCCCGGTTGAGTAGATAAAAATCAATTAAGTTATGTGCCTTGAATGTGGGTGTATGTGGTGTGTATGCTCGATTTATCCCACAAGAAATATCTTTTTGTTGATTTTTCTTTTATATGAGGGTGAGAATGTGGGAGTGATGAATGTGGGTGGAAATCAAAGTAACCAAACTAACCCTAAGATTTATGCAAACATCTAGGTTAATTGGAGTTTGAATTAGTGTTGTGAAATGAAATCTATGGAGAAGGAAGAATGGGGAGCACTTACAGCTGTCTTCAACTGCAGTTTACTCCAATCTATCGCTTGAAAATTCCCTATTGAGGCACCTGCAAAACAATAGATGAGAAATAAAGCAAGTTAGAAAATAATAAAGTGTGCGAAATATGGAACAAAAATCGAGCATCGTTGCCTCCCTGGCAACAGTGACAAAATGTTGGTGCCTGAAAACTACGCGATCGAAGTTGGATTTGAAAAACCCGTCGTTGTATTATGATTCGCGAAGAAATCCATCAACAGATAAATTTATACTGAAATTCTTTAAGAAGTTCCGGGTCAAACATAGGGAGGCTACGTCGATCTAAAATCCGCGATTATATTTTTTTTTGATATTTTTGTTTAAAAATGAGATATTCACAATGGAACTGATATTAACAATAAGAGAGAGAGAGAGAGAACAATCACTTGATTTATGAATAATGTTTTTACATCTAAAAAGTGGGAAATGATTACAACTAGAAAGCAGGAAACGATTACAGCTAGAAAGTAGAAATTTCTATTCTAGAAAATGATAAAAGAAGGGAGAGAGATGTTATCCTCATCGACGAATGCTTAGAGGACGAGCCAGACGGAGCGACGCCTGGAAGATGGAGGACGGGGCAGGAAGGAGGACGAAGCAGGAAGAAGCGGGAACGAAGTAGCACGTCATCGTCGTCGCGGGATCCACTTCCGGAACGGGGGTGAGAAAAGTTGGATTTGGCTCTAAAGGAGCATCCCAGGTGTGGGACAAGCTTCTCTAAAGCTTTGGAGAGGGAGAGAGGTAAAGGAAGGGATGAGGATTTCGTAGGGTAAGGGTCTCCTTTTATAGTTGCAAGGATTGGGGGCAATTTAGTCATTACATATTCAAAAACATTAAAGGGGGGTCTTTAGTAACGGAATTAAGCGTCACTAAAGACCCAATCGTGGCCTTATGTACGCATGCGCCTGCCATTTGCTCTTCTCCCGCACCCGCTCAGCTGCCCAATTTCATCGCTCTCCAACCGTCCAATTGTAAGATCGAATGGCTTAAAATGCTCCTCACCAGTGCCTCCTTGCTTGCCTAACGCACAAGCATGCTTCTTCTCAGCCATCCAATCTCGCATCTAATGGCTCAGAATGCATCGCACCCCCCCAGGCATGATCGGGCGTTTGCATCTGCATTGGATCACGTGTGAAGGTACCGTGTGCTCTGATTACGCACATCGCTGCTCCATCCGCCATCTGCACCGCATCCAACGGTCGAAATCAATCGCGCTCGTGCTACGCTGAATTGAGGCACGTGGTGAGTTTCGAACCCACGCCCTCAGCTTGCGAATGTAACTCTCAACCAATGCGCCAAGGCCGAGAGTTGGTTGTGGATTCATCCAAGGCACAAGAGATTGTGGTCGTTGGATCAAGATCCAATGGCCCAAATCGCACGTGCCTTTGCCTTTAGAAGTGCAGCTACGGGTCCTTGGGCTGATCAAGAGACTGAGATGGCGCCACGTGGTGCCATCCTGGCCCTTGATTTTTGAGCTTCCTCGGACTATATCTAGTGCTACGGATGCCTGATTAGGGGGATCTTGGAGTCATTGAACTCCCGTCGTCGTCCTGATCAAATCTGTATGGTTGGATCCTTGATCCGAAGCCCTAATTAAAAAGTTACCTTGTCCCTGGCCATAAAAGGAGACAATTACTATACAACTTGTACAATTTGACCTAAATGCATAATTATGCATGTTATGCAATATTTACAATGCATGGTGCTAATATGGTACTAAGAACATGTATTGATAGACATTATTGGCTATTCAGATGCATGCACATCAGCTACACTCCAATTCGAGGGTATTGTAAAGCAATGGTGGGCCATAGTGCAAGTTTTTGAGTTGTCACCAGGGATATGGGAGAGGAAAGAAATAATGGAAGACTTGCAAACGGGACGAATTCATGGATTCCCGACAGGGTCAGATGTCAGTAATAAAGGATAGCATCAAGTTTATGGACCTATTGATGAGTTGCGACTCATCATAGCTAAAAAGCTAAAGTTAAGCTAGAAACTATGTTAAACAATACCAAATTAACACATAAAAAGGGTTAAGTGTGAGAATCAAAGAAAAAGACCTAAACATTAATTCTGTGTTAAAATTGCATAATCAGGTCATTAAATGAGATATTCTTGTGAAAAAGGTTAAATAGTGATCCAAGTGTAAATTGAACACACAAACAAGTTTAAAAGTTCAAATCAAAAGTATACTTAACTTCTCAAAAGTTCAATTAAGCTTATATAAAAACTTGAAGGCATTTGGACATCATTAAGGCCTTGAAATTGAAGATTTTCATTGAGGTCCTTTATGCATTACATTTCATTCATTAGAAAACATCCTAGGACCTATTTGGAACCTGCAAGGACCTCTTTGAAAGCCCTAAAGGACCATTCTATTACATATCTTAACCACTTATGGGCTTGCCTACAAATTTTATCCCTTCGTTAAAGGGTACCCCTGCAATTTCACTATTAGAATTCCACCGCCTGGAGCTCCCGCGCAAACACTGCTCATGCGATGAACTCGGGTGATCTTGGCCGTCCATTCGCTTGATTGTTTGATCTGCAGCTCGATTTGATTCGAACCTTTGTGCGATTCAGCGCGTATGGTCACCTCTCCTCCCAAATCTCATCCTATGGTCAGTTTTTAATTTGACAGCCTGCGCGCTTCTCTCCTTTCATCACCACCACCGATGCCCTTGCCATCTAACCTCAACTGCACGGTGATCTGAGTCACTGTGCTCTCTACTTAGGCTCCCCTACGGCTGCGCGCGCAAAGGATCACTCCCTCCTACATTTCTCACGGTCATTCATCCACTCCAGCTACCTCTCCCCACTAATCCCCAGTTTTCACAGCCACCAGCTGTGAATCCTCCACCTTCTTTCTGACTCTCCTCGCCACTAAGGACTTCGTATTACATGAGGGAAACCTTGAACTCCACTGGAGAGTTTTCATTCCACTGGAGCATCTTCCTCCATTCTTCCTCCTTAGCCGCCAGCTAAGGACCCACAGGTCCCATTCTTCCTGTTAGAGTAGTTTTAATGCTTTCTAGATTAGCTGTAGTGTTAGTTAGATAGATTAGCAATAGAATTAGATTTAGAATTAGTGTTGATCTGCTGTGCATGCTGATAGATAGTTTAGGACTAGATTTAGCTTAAATTCCCCCCCCCCCCTCACCTCATCTGATCATTCCAGATCAGAGGGGATGATTTCACCCGATCAATGTTCATGATTTTTCTTCCTCTACGTGTTTTCATATCGCTTCTGATCCCCTCGATTTTTATCTCTCAATTCACCCCTTCATTAGATCTAATTTCAGATCTAAATGGTTTTCAACCTCAGATATGAAATTAGTGTCAAAATCCACATTAGGGGCTTCTCATTCATTCCATTTTATTCACAAAAGTCCTTGATCTAAGCTGAAAATAGAACCGGTTTGCCTGATTTCCTTTGAATTTAGATTGCAAGGATTTCTGAATTAATTGAGCTTTGAATGAATTTTGATCAAGCAAACCGAAATGTTTTGATGTGATTCACTGTTTGGCTATGAATTTGAGATGATTCTAGAGTCAGAATTCATCTCAGAAGAACCATAATCTGATCTATTATTTTTGAGGATTTCAATGTGTTGAATGCCTTGTAGAGCCAAGGAAGATCAACCATGTTGATTGAGGCTTTATTAGGGATTCTAATTTGAATTATTTTTCTGAGAATCTGATTTTCACTTAAGGGATTCTCAACATCCCTTAAGGTGTGTAGCATCATGGGATTCCGCTGGATTTACTATGTTGATCCTAACCCTTTCTACATGTTGTCTATAGCATTAGAAAGAGTTAGATTAACAGTTTTTATGAACTGAATTGTTGTGATATTTGTGACAAGAAACTTGGATTTAAGATGCTGAACATCTTAGCATGATTTTTATGTAATTTTAACCCTTGTCAGATTTTGTCTTTAGGTTGATTTCTGTTTTTGTTTTGAATCCCAGAGCCATAGCAAATTGCTACAATTGCAGCTACATTCCCACTAAATCCAGCTAAGTATTTCCTGAATCAGTCAATTTGTATTCCTAATCAGGTTTACTCGAGACTGATATGGGATATAAGGGACTAAATTAGGAGATAAGTAGCTGAGTTTAGGTTCTTCCCTGCTGCAGTCGTTGGTGTTCAGCAGCTACTACTACTGTTAGTGTTGTTGGATATCTGTTCTGCTAGATTTCCAGTAACTGCCTTGCTGCTAATTGTTCCTATTTCTTGTTTTTCTGTTGCTGCTGTAGCAATGAAGAACTTGGTGGATTGTAGGCTTAGGTTTTAATCTGTTAGATAGCTGACTTGTGTATAATGGTGTGTATGAATTTTGTACAAGCTCATTTGAATGCTTGTAATCTTGTTTATAATCCTTTGTCAGCTTGTATCATTGCCTAACTGTCCAACAATAATCAGTTAAATGGAATCCACATTTATTTGCATGCTAAATTGCTTGTATCCTTTCCATAAATTGTACTGAGTCAGTTGAGGTAGTTTACTGCCTTTTAAGCACTTGAGTCCCATTCTAAAGCCTTAGGACACTTAGAAAACCCCTTTGAAAGGCTTAAAATGAGTGAACTTTGTAATTAAATAAAAACTATATAAAAAATCCAAAAAAATAAAATAAACTTGTCTTGGTGAAGATCAGGTATTTTTCTAAGTTCATACCAAGTTTCATGGTATTCCAAATCCTCGACTTGGTAGAACATACCAGCCGAAGGTTTTGTATACCATGGAACTTCATAAAAGAAGACAACTATAAAAATACCAAAAAACTCCCTTTTCCTCATCTATTTCTTTCTTTCTTTCTCATCTCTTACCTCCATAAAAGACACAAAAATCATAAAAAGTGAAAAAAACCCTAAAAATACATAAAAATCTATTGTATACTATGTATATACTTGTAATTATAAGCTATATAGTAAGCTTATATATCTATAGTGTAAATTATATATATATATAGTATAAATAGCTCATGTATATATTGTATAATGTAAATTAAGTATTTAAGTTAGATTATACTGTATATATCTTAATTATATAACTATTTATTGATTAAACTAATTTTTATGTACTAATAAGCTATATAAATTAATATACTCTATAAATAAACATATTTAGTAATAATACTGTATATATGTATTTATATGTATATTATAAACATATTAAACCCTGTACCATAATTTAGTTATATATAGAGAATAAATAATTAATTTATAAAGTTACTAGTTAAGTTATTAAGTTAAATTAAAATAAATTAGTAATGTAAGTTAAAACTAAGTTAACTTATACTGTATATTTATACTAATGTATTTTAAGTAAGTTAAGCTAATTTAAGTATATTTATAATGTATTATACTATTTAAACCTTATTTATATGTAAATCAGTCCAAAATAAGTTATTTAAATGTGAATAAAATCGAAATTAAACTTGTAAAATACAATAAAAATATTTATGAAATACTTTAACATGTATACTAACTTTGTATAAGGTCAATTAGACCATATATTAACTAATTTATACGTAATTAAGGAATAAAATTTAAAATTAAGTATGCATAAACTATATACTTTGCTGAATTTATTAATATAGTAAATATAATTAAATTTCTAAATTAATTGTACAATTGTAAAGTACTATGTAAATACTTTATTATCATATAATTTATTTTTAATTAACAATAAATTATGGCCCTCGAATTGAGGGCCAAAACTCCAAAATCAACACAACAGTCGCTAAAATCCAGCACAGAACCGGTGCTCGAATAGCGCCACATTGTTAAGTGTAGACCACCTGGAGTGGTATATTACCAAAAAGTTTCTTAGGCCCTTCAGTTGTCATGCACTTGGCACACAACAACCATACACATTACCTGACCATCTTACTGAGCATACTAAGCATTATTTTGGATGTGTGATACTAAGCAGTGTGGGTCAGGGCCTCGACACCATGCAAAGGCTTGATTAAGCCCAAAATTGAGCATAAAACGCAATTAACCGGCCTAATTAAGAAACTAGGGCAGCACTAAGTAGAGGTCTGGTCCCACCCTGTCCTCCGGTGCTGTGTATCCCTTGAATGGAGCTGCCCGCCAATTATAACACTAATTTTTGATTAGTAAAGGCCGTAATGAGTTAAGTAAAGAAAGAAGAGAAGAGAAAATGAATGTAGAATTGGTTAAGTGTTGAGCCGAAGACAAAGAAAAGAACATGAGAAAAATGACTAAGTGTCGCAAGAGAAAGAAGTGAGGAAGACAAAGTTGAAAGAAAATGACCAAGTACGAAAGACAATGTACAAAAGAGAACACAGAAGAAGAAGAAAGATACTAGAGAAGAGAAGAGAGAACTTAGACTCGCAGATAAAGAAGAATAAGAGATGGCTAAGTGTTAACTCAGAACAAAGAACAACAAAGAATGTATACATATGTATAGTGTATATATGTATATATAAATAAATAAGTATAATGTAGATAATAAGCATATGTATAGTATGTATACACAATATAGAAGTGTTTGAGCTATATATGATGGAATAAACCGTCACTATAGGTGAAATAAGTGTCGCTATAAACCCTAGTTTCTACTTTAGAATCTATACATAGTTTTCCTGGGGTTTAGCGACGTTTGTATCTGTCGCTGTAGATGTTATATATGTCACTGTATATGTTAGTATATTAAGTTAAATTAGTATAGTATGTATTGTTAGTTATTATTGTATATATATATAAGTATTAGTAATATAAGTTATAAATAGATAATATAGAGTATATATAGTAGTCTTTGATGCTTGTTTGTAATTAAGTATTTACAAGTATTTTAATAGATTCTTTTTGTACATAATTAAGCTATTATTTCATTCATTATTGATTCATTGATTCATTCTTTCTTTATTGTACATAAAACTGATCTTTTTGGAATTAAAGAGTAATATTGGACTTAGAGAGTGATGTCTATCAATAACTACCTCCCAGTGAACGACTTGGAATAAACCAGTAAAAATTATGTAAATTAAATAAAATTGACGCGATAATAGTTTGTATTTATGACATATACTACAACAACGATGATTTTTTTTATACGAACCGTGTTCGTTCGCTACATTTTTGGCTCTGTTGTCGAGGATCAAAACCCAACAACAGTGCTTGTTTGTGAAGTGGTCGATTTAACTCATGTGTTGCGAATGATTTCACCTATCTTGCTTCGCCAAAAAAGCCTAAGGTTGGAGGTTTACTTAGGGTCTAAAGGACGACCCAAGAATGTCGATAGTTGAGACGCTAGCGACTTGTTGACCGAGGTAGTGGAGCGAGAGCCATGACAGTTGAAAGGACGATGACAACAATTCAGTAGCGGGAATAGACCCTGCAATCGCTCCTTGGGCTAGAAGGACCCACTTACAGGCACAACCATTGACCTCGATGACATGACCCAATAACGGCAGACTCTCGGATAGGAGGAGAGCTTTAACATGGGAAGCACCTTGGGTACTACAAGTCAGTCTTTTAAGAGAAATGGTGTGTTAATTACGGAAAGAATCATGCGAGATCGTACAGGGTTCATGTAAGAAAGGATTTTCCCATGAGGGGACAAGAGGCAGCCTTAACTGCAAGACATTAGGATAGAGATGAGGATGTTGGAACCTAGTTCCACATCTTGTTTTGGTATTAACAAAATTATTGTAGATTAATGTTTGCAATTAAGTGTTTTTTAGAATTAGGTGAAGATCAAGGTAAACATTTGAATTATGTCAAGGAGGCATGATGGCAAGGAGGCATGATGACAATGAGGAAAGATGACAAGGAGGAGATCATCTTCAATCTTTAGTTTCTTAGATTAGGTTTTTATTTCTTAAAATGAATGGCTCTTAACAAAGAAATGTAACTTAGATCGTAAAAATAATTAGAGATAATGTAGGATTAATATTACGATAATTTTTTAAAGAACGTACTCAAAAGTTAATCTTTGTAAAATATTAAAATAAAGGTACTTGGTAGCAAGTACCGGTACTATTCATAAGTATCGGTACATGCAAGGCACATGTTTGAATCCAAGTCTCAAACTATGAACAAAAAGTACTAGTACTCATCATGAGTATCGGTACCAGGTGCTTACAATTTGTGGACAATGGTAGTGCATGGACCTTACAAGTATCAGCACCCATGATGAGTACCGATATAAATAGATCACAGTGCCTAGTGAGTCTCAAACCTGAGAGTCCCAAATACCGGTACCTTTGATGAGTATCGGTACAAGGACTCTTGTGTGCTAGCTGCAAAAAAACTATGAGCAGCTAGTACTGATACCAGTTAGTCGTTGGCCCAAATTCGAACGGCTGGAAAATTAATTTTGAGACTATGAACGTTGGGATTTAAACCCCAACGTCTAGTAGACGAGTAACTAAGGTCCTAACTCTATAAAAAGACCTTAGGACTCTTAGTTTGCCTACAAGAAATAGAAGAGAAAATCCTAGAGCTATATTTTCATATTTCCACCATATTTCAAAAGAAGAAAAAGTAGTTTGTTGCTCTCATTTTCTCTACGCATTTGCAAACTCAACAACGTGTCTTTCTCACACATCTACGAAGCGATTCACGTCTTTTCTAGGCTATCTAATAGGTAATATTATTATAATTATTGTTGATAGGCTTAGCAATCTTTGTTGTAAGATTTATTTTGTCTTACACCAATTCTTATTTATATTGAGCTTTGCTCATCCTTTGGGTTGTAACAAACCCATTTCTTGTACTTGGGTTGAGGTAACCCATTAATTATCTCGATTAGTAAATTGATTCCCTCAGAGCTGAGGGAATCGGGTTAAAAATCCTAAGCTGGGAGACTTAGGTAGTGGAGTACCCAAGTAAGTGAGGAACCACTATATATTTTGTATCAATTTCTGTGGATTGTTATTTGTGCAAATTTCTTGTTATTGCTAATATTGGCCTTGAGTTTGTTTGTGTGCGTAGCTATCAGATCAAATTATCTTTAATAGATCCAACATTTCCTACAAGTGGTATCAGAGCGGGTTGCGAAGAAGATGCAACAAATCTCTTCACGATGGAATCATCTTCAACAAAGCGCATCGAAGGACAACCATTGACCCGTGCTCCCTATTTCGATGGGACGAACTATGGGTCTTGGAAGAGGAGGATATAAGTCTTCCTCAAGGCAATAGATGAGGAGCCATGGACTCTCATTCAAGAAAGATATTCAAATCCAAAGCCACAAGGAGTAGCATGGACGACGAATCAAAAGAAGAAGATAGTGAGCAACACGAAAGCAATGAACGCACTATATTGTGTGTTATCAAAAGAAGAGTTCAACCATATCTCGGCTTGCGAGTCCGCATACGAGATATGGAATATGCTTCAAGTCACCTACGAAGAGACAAACAAGGTAAAGGAAACTTGCATCTCAATTCTAACCGAAAACTATGAGTGTTTCAAGATGACGAAAGGAGAAACAATTAAAGATAAGTACACGAGGTTTGGAGAGATTGTAAATCCCATGAAGAATCTTCGAGTCAAGCTGACAGAGGAGCATCTTCTAAGGAAGATCTTGAGATCTCTTACAAGTGATTGGGCTCCAAAGACCACAGCCATCCAAGAGGTGAAGTACCTCTCCACTCTCCCATTGGATGATCTAGTTGGTAGCCTTATGGCCTACGAAGTCCAACTAGACATTATGGAAAAGAACGAGGAGGAGAAGATATTGTGTAAGAAGAAGAATATTGCTTTTAGAGCAATTAAGGGAACTCAGATTCAAGTATCTCGGAATCTAAAGATGAAGAGATGGACATGCTCACAAGGAAATTCCAAAAATTTCTCTAGAAGCAAGGTAAGCAACTCAATGAAGTTTCATCTAATATTGTTTGTTATGAGTGCAAGAAAAAAGGACATTTGAGAAAGGATTGCCCATGAACAAGGAGGACAAAAGGAAAGACACAAAAGAAGTCAAAAAGAAGAGAGCTTTCAAATCAACGTGGAATGATAGCTACTCCAACATGGACATCGATTTTGATGAATCGGATGACAACAAGGTCGCACAATTTTGCTTGGTTGCAACTTCGGAAAACATGGAAAATGAGGTAAATAATGATTTCTCTCTTGAAGAATTACTAGAAGCTTATGAAGAGTTATATCATAAAGCTAGGTTGTTTAAACAGGAAAACAAGGTTTGAAAGAGTAATTATCAAACATTAGAAATAGACAAATCATGTTTAGAAATGGAAATAGAAATTTCAAAAGAAACTAATCATCAATTGCATCCAAAAATAGTAGAGTTCAAAGATATCTATGAAAATTTTGAGGAGACTTTGAATAATCTCAAAACAACAACTAAGTTAAATATTGAATTTTGCGATGCTCTAAAATCAAAAATTCAGAGTAAAAAGATTATACATACTAGATCACATGCACCTAGGTATGCATAGATGTATCAAAAGGCTAAAAGCCTAAAAAACTATAGATCTAACATAAAAGAGGTCAATAAATCTCAGGGTTTGAAAGGTGTTAACCCAAAAGGACCCACAAGAAAGTGGGTACCTAGAAATGATATTTTACATTATTTTGCAGGATTAGATCAATGGGATCAACATGATTGTTGAACGCTACGAATCGCTACGCTAACGTGTTTGGTTTTAGAAAACCTGTCATTGTATCTTGAAAGTGAAGAATTCATGTTCAACAAATAAAATTTATACCGAAATGAACATTCTGGGTCGAACACAGGGAGGTAGACGTTTGATTTAAAAACTACGCGTTTCTTTTTATTTGTCACGAAGTAATTCAATTTAAAACTATCTCATTATTTACAATAAATAGAAGAGAGAGAGAGGGTAAGAGAGAGAGAATATTATACACAGAAATCAAAATGAAATGTAGAATAAACAAAGAATTTATTATTAAGAAGATTGTTCATTACAACTAGAAAGCATAAAATAATTGCATTAGAAATTGATAAATTTACTCTAGAAAGCATTAAAAGAATGGAGGGAGAAATGTCCTCCTCGACTATTGCTTGGAGGACGAGCAAAACTACTCTAGAAAGCAGTAAATCTATACTAGAAAGTAGTAAAAAGAATAGGGAGAAAGAAATCCTCCTCGACGGTCGCTTGGAGGACAAGCCGGACGGGACGACGCCTGGACGAAGGAGGACGAAGCGGGATGAAGGAGGACGAAGTAGAAGAACGGGAACGGAGCAACACGCCGTCGTTGTCACAGGATTCACTTCCGAAGGGGGACGAAAATTTGGACTTTATCTCGCGAGAAGCATCCCGGGTGTGGGACAAGCTTCTCTTGAGCTTTGGAGAGGTAGAGAGGAGAAGGAAGGGATGAGAATTTCGTATGGAGGGGGTCTCCTTTTATAGTTGCAAGGAGTGGGGGCAAAATGGTCATTACATTTTCAAAATAATAAATGAGGGGTCTTTAGTGATGGATAAATCCATCACTAAAGCCCCCAACGTGGGAGTAGCTTCCGCGCCCACACGCGGCTCCTCAGCTGCCCGCGCACAACGCATACACCCACGTACTTCAGATCTTTCGCGATCAGACGGCTTAAGATGCGTGATTGCTCGCTGCTGCGCCCGCCTGGCGCGTACGATCGCGCGTCCATGCTGCGCGTGCAATAGCACGTGATCTCGATTGAGCGCAGACGGCTGTCTGATCGTGATCCAATGCCCGCCATCGCCCGCATGCCCGCGCCTTCCTCCCCTTCACTGTGGCTCGAACCCGCGCCTGCAGCTCGCATAAGCGCGCTCGACTGCTGCGCTACGAGGCGCGGATGGTCGAGCAGGTGCTTTTAGGCGCGGCTGACCACAGCCGTTGGATTGAGATCCAACGGGGGAGAGCTAGCGGGTGCGGGGCCTTCAGAGATTGTATGCGGCCGTTTGGGCGGCCAGGATGGTGCCACGTGGTGCCATCTTGGCCATCCATCTTCTGGAAGTTGTAGATGGTGCCACGGATGTCAGATTGACTTGATTTTTACGTCGTTGGGCTGCAATCGTCGATCCGAATTCATCCTGCGGTAGGATTTGTCATTTGAAGAGCAGATTTACACCATCCTGGCCCTTGATCTTTTAGGGTTCCCCGATCACTATCTGATGCTACGGATGCCTGATTAGGGCGATCTTGGAGTCGTTGAACTCCAATCGTCGCCCTGATCACATCCATATGGTTGCATCTTTGATCTGAGGCCCCGATAAAATGTTTACCCTGTCCAAGCACATAAAAGGAGACAATTAACCTCCATTTTATTCAAACTACTCTAAATGCAAGATGATGCATGCTATGCAATATTTATATCATGAAATGCGATCCTATGTTTAAGAACATGCATAAATAGACATCTTAAGTAGTGTAAATGTGTTTACATCAATGATCAATGGGTGTTCAAGACACAAAATGGAATACTCCGACCATTCTACAAGCTACATAAAGATCAAGAAAGGTAGACTGGTGAAACTTAGTATTCACAAGCACCATTCTACTATTGGTAAATTTTATGGTATGATGTTTTTTACCCCTTCATTTTTTATTTTGACAAAAAGGCGGAGAAAAATAAAGAGCAAATAGTCATATTTTTGGGGGAGCATATATTGAGGGGGAAAATTAACTAGTAACTAGTTTTAATTTCCTTCATATAAAATTTCTAAAAATAAGTTGTCTTATGATTATCTATTTGCAAGATAGTTTTGTCAACACCAAAAAGGGGGAAATTATTGGAACCTTGTTCTACATCTTACTTTGGTGTTAACAAAATTATTGTAGATTAATGTTTGCAATTGAGTGTTTTTCAAATTTAGGTAAAGATCAAGGCAAACATTGAATTATGTCAACGAGGCTTGATGGCAAGGAGGCATGATGACAAGGCGGAAACATGACAAAGAGGAGAAGATCATCTTCGATCTTTAGTTTTTTAGAATAGGTTTTTGTTTCTTAGAATGTATGACTCTTAACAAAGAAATGTAACTTAGATCATAAAAATAAGTAGAGATAAAGTAGGATTAATATTACGATCATTTTTCAAAGAATGTACTCAAAAGTTAATCTTTGTAAAATCTTAAAATAAAGGTACTTGGCAGCAAGTACCGGTACTATTCATATAGGTACATGCAAGGCACAGGTTTGAGCCCAAGTCTCAAACTGTGAATAACAAGTACCAGTACTCATCATGAGTATCAACACCTGGTGCTCACAGTTTATGGACAATGGTAGTGCCTGAACCTTACAAGTACCAGTACCCATGAAGAGTACTGGTATAGTTAGGTTACTGTGCCTAGTAAGTCTCAAACCTGGGAGTCACAAATATCGGTACCTACGATGAGTACCGGTAACAGGACTCTTGTGTGCTAACTACAGAAAAACTGTGAGAAGCTAATGTTGGTACTCGTATTTCAGTACTGGTACCAGTTAACCGTTGAGCTAAATTTGAATGGTTGAACAATTAATTTTGAGACCATGAACGTTGGGATTTCAACCCCAATGTATAGTAGACGAATAATTAAGATCCTAACTCTATAAAAAGACCCTAGGACTCTTAGTTTGCATACATGAAATAGAAGAGAAAATCCTAGAGTTACATTTTCATATTTCCACCATATTTCAAGAGAAGAAAAAGTAGTTTGCTGATCACATTTTCTCTATGCATTTGCAAACTCAATGACATGTCTTTCTCACGATCTACGAAGCGATTCACGTCTTTTCTAAGCTCTCTAATAGGTAATATTATTCTAATTATTGTTGAGAGGCTTAGCAATCTTTGTTGTAAGATTTATTTTATCTTACACCAGTTCTTATTTGTATTGAGCTTTTTTCATCCTTTGGGTTGTAACAAACCCGTTTCTTGTATTTGGATTGAGGTAATCCGTTAATTACCTCGGTTAGTAAATTGATTCACTCAAGATTCAGGGAATTAAGTTAAACATCCTAAGTTGGGAGGCTTAGGTAGTGGAGTACCCAAGTGAGTGGGGAACCACTATATATTTTGTATCAATTTCTGTGGATTGTTATTTGTGAAAATTTCTTGTTATTGCTAATATCCGCCTTGAGTTTGTTCGTGCTCATAGCCATCAAATCACATTATCTTTAGTAGATCCAAGGTTTCCTATAAGTGGTATTAGAGTAGGTTGCGAAGAAGACGTAACAAATCTCTTCACGGTGGCATAATCTTCAACAAAGCGCACTAAAGGACAATCATCAACCCATCCTCCCTATTTCGATGGGATAGACTATGGGTATTGGAAAAGGAGGATGCAAGTCTTCATCAAGGCAATGGATGAGGAGTCATAGACTCATTCAAGAAAGATATTCAGATCCGGAACGACAAAAAGGAGTAGCGGCAGATCAGAAGAAGATAGTGAGCAACACGAAGGCAACGAATGCACTGTATTGTGCGTTATCAAAAGAAGAGTTCAACCGTATCTCGGCTTGCGAGTCCGCAAGATATGGAATACGCTTCAAGTCACCTACAAAGGGACAAACAAGGTAAAGGAAACTTGCATCTCAATTCTAACCAAAAACTATGAGTGTTTCAGGATGATGAAAGGAGAAACAATCAAAGATATGTACACAAGGTTTAGAGAGATCGTAAATCCCATGAAGAATATTGGAGTCAAGCTGACAGAGGTGCAGCTTTTAAGGAAGATCTTGAGATCACTTACAAGTGATTGGGCTCTAAAGGCCACAACCATCCAAGAGGTGAAGTACCTCTCCACTCTCCCATTGGATGATCTAGTTGGTAGCCTTATGGTCTACGAAGTCCAACTAAAAAATATGGAAAAGAACGAGGAGGATAAGATATTGAGCAAGAAGAAGAATATTGTTTTTAGAGCAATTAAGAGGAACTCAGATTCAAGTGCCTCATAATCAAAAGATGAAGAGATGGAGATGCTCACGAGGAAATTCAAAAAATTTCTCCAGAAGCAAGGTAAGCAACTCAATAAAGTTTCATCTAATATTGTTTGTTATAAGTGAAAGAAAAATAGTCACTTGCGAAAGGATTGCCCCATGAACAAGGAGGACAAAAGGAAAGACACAAATCAAGTCAAAAGAAGAAGAAGAGAGCTTTCAAAGCAATGTGGAATGAAAGTGACTCCGACATGGACATCGATTGCAATAAATTGGATGACAATGAGGTCGTACACTTTTGCTTGGTTGCAACTTCGAAAAACATGGAAAATGAGGTAAATAATGATTTCTCTCTTGAAGATTTGCTAGAAGCTTATAAAGAGTTATATCATAAAGCTAGGTTGTTTAAAAAGGAAAACAAGGTTTTTCAGAGTAATTATCAAATATTAGAAATAGACAAATCATATATGTTTAGAAATGGAATTACAAATGTCAAAAAAAACTAATAATCAATTACATGCAAAAATTGTAGAATTAGAAGATATCTTTGAAAATTTTGAGGAGACTTTGAATAATCTCAAACAACAACTAGTTTAAATTCTAAACTTTGCAATGCACTAAAATCCAAAATTCAGAGTAAAAAGAATACACATACTAGATCACATGCACCTAGGCATGCATGGATGTATCAAAAGGATAAAAGTCCTAAGAATTATATATCTAACACAAAAGAGGTCTATAAATCTCATGGTTTGAAAGGTGCTAACCTAAAAGGACCCACAAGAAAATTGGTACCTAGAAACAATATTTTACATTGTTTTGCAGGATTAGATCAATGGGATCAACATGATCAATGGGTGTTCAAGACACAAAATGGAACACTCCGACCATTCTACAAACTACATGAAGATCAAGAAAGGTGGACTCGTGAAGCTTGGTATCCACAAGCACCATTCTACTATTGGTAAATTTTATGGTATTATATTTTTAACCCTTTCACTTTTTGATGTTTGACAAAAAGGGGGAGAAAAATAAAGAGCAAATAGTTATATTTTTAGGGGGAGCATATATTGAGGGGAGAATTAACTAGTACTTAGTTTAAATTTCCTTCATATAAAATTGCTAAAAATAATTTGTCTTATGATTTTCTATTTGCAAGATAATTTTGTCAACACAAAAAAAGGGGAGATTGTTGGAACCTTGTTCCACATCGTGTTTTGGTGTTAACAAAATTATTGTAGATTAATGTTTGCAATTAAGTATTTTTCAGATTTAGGTGAAGATCAAGGCAAACATTGAATTATATCAAGGAGGCATGATGGCAAAGAGGCATGATGACAAGGAGGAAAGATGACAACGAGGAGAAAATCATCTTCGATCTTTAATTTTTTAGATTAGGTTTTTATTTCTTAAAATGTATGCCCCTTAACAAAGAAATATAACTTAGATCGTAAAAATAATTAGAGATAAAGTAGGATTAATATTACGATAATTTTTCAAAGAACATACTCAAAAGTTAATCTTTGTAAAATCTTAAAATAAAGGTACTTGGTAGCAAGTAATGATATTGTTCATAAGTACCGGTACATGCAAGGCACAGGTTTGAGCCCAAGTCTCAAATTATGAACAACAAGTACTGATACTCATTATGAATACCGATATTAGGTGCTTACAGTTTGTGGACAATGGTAGTGCCTGGACCTTACAAGTATCGGTACCCATGATGAGTATCGGTACAGGTAGGTCACAGTGCCTAGTGAGTCTCAAACCTGGGAGTCACAATCCCGGTATTAATGATGAGTATCGATAACAAGACTCTTGTGTGCTAGCTGCAGAAAAACTGTGAGCAGCTAGTGTTGATTCCTACGGGAGGGGGTAAGATTTGCGGAATATAAAATAAAGTGCGGAAGCAAAATAAACAATCTTACACAAAAAAATAATCACACAATTTGCACAAGTGATTTTTAGGTGGAAACCCAAATCAGGTGAAAACCACTACCTAACCCTCTCAAGTTAGGATTTTTCAATCGACCAAGTCGATCAAAATCCACTCACCTAGTCACTTAAGCGAGGGTGACTGAACCTCTTACAACCACACTTCAAATACGAGGGTAGAGTAACCTCAAACCCTTTTTCTTCATGAAGAGTATTTTGTCCATCGATGGAGACGGAAATTCGCAAGGTAAATACCCAACCAAAGATAAATAAAATAACAATAATCCTGTAGAGCCACGAAGTATGTAAATGAAACTAGCTACTACAGGTAAAGGATCTTCTTTTTGGTGGAAGTGCGTTAGCTTGACGACGTGAGTGCGTGAATCACGCGTTGGCACAAGGATTCTCTTGTAATCTGCTTTGAGAGAGCGGGTGCACGACGAAGACAAAGCTCTCGGGTGTGGAACTAAGGCTTGGAGAGGTAGGGCTTATTCTCAAGATCAAATTGACACTATATGTGTGAAAATGTATTGGTTAGTGTGTCTTGGTGTGTGTTTACAAGGCAAGGGGCTTCTCCTATTTATAGATGGCTTAGGAAGGCCTAGGAAGGCTGTGCAAGCCTTAGGTACCAGTTGAGGATCATCCCAATATGAAACAAGCCACAATCAGAATCATTAATGATTCTGACAAGGTCATCAAATGTCTAGTAAAAACATCAGACGTCTAGAAAAGTCTTTTAAGACGTTTGGAAACTAAATCAAACGTCTAATACCAGACAGGTTTCCTTACTGACTTGAGTCAAACCTAAACAAGGTTTTAGTGTAATTCAGTCAAATGACATATTAGACGTTGATGAGTTGCGACTCATCATTGTTAAATCGCCTAAGTTAAGCTAGAAACTAGGTTAAACACTATCAAATTAACATGTAAAAAGGGTTAAGTGTGGGAAATAGAGAAAAAGACCTAAAACATCAATTTTGTGTTAAAATTGCATAATTAAGTCATTAAATAAGATATTATTTTAAATAAGGTTAAATGGTGAT